>JAALGY010000057.1:0-1200000 GCA_032358165.1 Diplosphaera chodatii | reverse complement strand
AAGACTTCTCACGCATGAGATGCTGTTCGGCTTTCAAGCGTGTTAATGCAATCCTGTCGCAGCGCGGCTTGACTTTTGTCACACCTGGAACAATGTGATGAACTCGCGATCGATGTCCTTCGGCTTGGCATCGGCGTCAGCAGCAGCCGCACGTGTCACGATGATCGGACCTGCATGAAAGTATGCAGCGATTTCTCATCAGGGCACAAGACCTGGGATCTAGCGTTTGACTCCTGCAACACTCTGCCCTGACAGCATCGCATCTCACCAAAGAGCCCTGCATTGGCATGCGCCTGCTGGTCCACCAGCGACCGGTACAGCCACATGGCCGATGTGCTGTTGGACTCGGTTGACGGGCCGGCCTGAATAGGAACATGTACACCATTCAGCACGGGGTGCAGCACATGCGCTGGTGCTGTGTGATGCGTTGCTGGGGATGCACTTGAAAATACTGCCAGCATGTCAACCTTCTTCATCACTTCATCACGCACACCTCTGCAGGGACGCTCCATGCATAGACGACCGTCTCGCCAGGGCCAGCAACCTTGACGGCCTGGTGGGCGCTGGACACGACGCCGGCAGGCACGATGTTGATTGGAAAGCTGAGGTTGTTCAGCAGGTGCACCTCCATGACGTCGCCCACTGCAGCGCGCAGCAGCGGACCCTGCGCAGCATCAGCAGGGGTTGCCGTCTCGGTGTTGGCACGAGCACACGTACGCGGTCAGACTCGCCTCGACCATAACCGACGCTTGCCAGCGGGGATATTGCGAGACGGGTTTCTCACCATGTTGCCCAGGTGCCGCTCATCTGCTGGCCTGGCCTGCACATGACATGCAGCAGCACAGTCCATCAATCTGCGGCAACAGTCGAGATGCGCTCACACATCGCGCATGAAACCTCGCTGTACCAGCAGGGACTCAACATGCATGCCCACCAGCCGCTTGCTGAAGGTCGCATCGGTGAAACCCTGGAACTGGCCCTTGACAAATGTGGAGGAGTTGCCGCCGCGCGCGTACAGAGCTTCCTCCGAGCTGAGATTCCGACCCTGGCATGCATTGATGCCCAGGGGCAGATAGTCCCAAACAATTGTGTTTGCCGCAAGATAGTACCGCCGCGTCTTACCCCCACCTGCAGATCAGGCACCAGGCGACCTTTACATATGCATGCCTGCAGGTGCATGAATAATTGACCTACCGCTTGATTGTCGCAATGCTCGAAGACTGTCATGTCTTATTGTAAATGGTAAAGAGCATGCTTGTCATGCTGTGGTCGTGGTCGCCTCAGAGACAAGCCCTTGTGGTCGTAAAAACGGGCATATCTTTCCGAAACACGGGTAGGTCCTCGAACTTTGCGACCATGCAAATGCCAGGCTGCCACTTGTGGTATCCCACCTTGTTTCAATGTCCTTCTCGCGCTGGCGCCCTGCACGATCAGCGATGCGATGGCGAGACACGCCAACAGCCGCCACCCCGTCATCTAGATATCAATCGACTAAACAATAAGCGCCCAACACTTGTCTCTCTGCTGCCACAACTCCAGCAGACAGGCCTGCAGTCTGATGCTCAGCTTGGAGAATATGCACTTCGTGGTTGCCACGCAAACGGAATGATCCACGCGCTGCGGTGCGAATCTGACCCGGAGTCGAGTTTCTCACACAGCCTACAAGCCCCGGCTCATCCGTGGGCAAAAGGGGTTGACGCAGCACCAGCTGCTGACACAGGTTAAGCGCACAACAGCATTGTCGTGCGCGCCGCGCACCAAGACGCACTCTGTGCCATGGCACGAGCTGCGCGTGCCTGGCTCGCTTGCCAGATCCTGTCTGACAGCGTGTGCCCCCATTACTAAACATGTTGGCAGACAGTCTGACAGAAGGTGCAAGTGTACCTCGACTGTTTACAGTGCTAGGGTCACGATAATCGACCAATCCAACCATCTGCACGGTGCCCCTGATTCTGCTGATCAGGTGCCGCTCGGCCGCGCATTGCCATCAGGACGCTCACATGTCAAGGCGGCACATGCCTGCTGCATCAGTTGCTGCGAAGGCGTGTCCTGATAGAAGGTGTCACTTTCGTAATACCAAGCGACACTCTAGAATACTGCAAGCTGACCGTGTGCTCATCGCCACAACAGATATGGACGGTATCAGCCGCCTGCGACCGTCTTGACCCACATCTTGAGGGTGTCGACATCCCGGCGCTCACTTGAATAGCGCACAACCTGTAGGAAGACAGTGCAGCAGCACTGATGTGGTGTGTTGCAACACGGCATGTTTGGCTTGGCTTGAATATTGTACTGAGCCGGCAAAACAAGAGAGCATGCAGGTCCTGACACACACTTTGACGAGAAGACATTGCACCATCCAGCGACTTTACCTGGTCTCCGGTCTTGGGCAGCATGACGATCGTGGGGAAGGTCTTCAGGCCAAAGCGCTCCTGTGCAAAGTCGCGGTCCACGTCCGCCTGGAACTTGGCCACCCGCACGTGCGAGCCCTGCAGCTGCTCCGCCAGCTCATTGTATGAGCCCTCCATGGCCTGCAGCAGGTCACAAAGCTCATCAGGCATTGCCTGCTGTAGAACGCGTATTGCCAGCCCCCGCATTGGAAAAGCTGGACAACAGGGCTTGCTCATCAGACATGCTTCTGGGTTGGCATGACATACGGTATATCAACACCATACAGCTGGTGAGAAACACCAGCATCGAGATGGTAGCAGGCGGTGCATTGCTCATCGGCGGGTTCTTGAAGGTACAGGTACCTGGGAGTATTGGCACCAGGGCGCGTACAGGACCACCAGGGTGTCCTTGTCGCGCTGCCCGTCCGCCAGCTGCTGCAGCGCCGCATGGTCCAGGGCCTCCACGGGGCCGCTGGCCCAGAGGTCCGCCTGCTCGCCCGCCGCCTGCGCCTCGGCCGACTGCACGACGTTGCCGGAGTGCAGGCCGCACTCCTTGGCGGTCTGGTCCTGTGGCAGGCAGGGTGCCAGGTTGGTTGCCAGTGTCCGAACAGCCGGCAGCCTGACACACTGTCCGTGTAGTGAGCAGAACTGCAACTGCACCCATCTCCTTGTACACCCTATCAGCTGCATGGGCGCTCAGCGGTGCAGACAGCGCACCTCCCACCACCAGCGGCCCTCCCGCTCATGCTGGTTGGGCAGCACTGGCCGCGTGCACGGCTCACAGCCAATGGACACATAGCCCTGCTGGTGCAGCGTGTTTGTGGGCACTCCCTGCAAAATGACCATGCTCAGTATTAGTACACGGCGTGGTTGTCCAATCAATGGGATACAGCATCTTATTGCATGTTGTAGACGTCCTGGGCAACATGCAGCAGAGCGCACCATGACCCGCAGGAAGTTCCACGTCTCCGCCGACGACAGGTTAGACAATGGGTTGTACTTGATCAGGCTGCCCTCGCCACCGTCCAGGCCCTCGAACACCGGGTCCACCTGCACAAAAGTGCAGCAGATTGACATGACAGTGTTTGCATCAGCGCCTTGCTTGCTGCTGATAGCACAGCGTGCAGCAGCAGCAGCTTGCGCCATCAGGCAGCAGGCTGCAGTGCGCACCTGCACCACGGGGACAGCCTGCCGTGTGCCAGGGCTCTGGTCCTTGCGCTGCCCAGTGATCCAGGCCTTTAGGCCTTTCAGTTGTCGCCGCAGCGGCCGCACCTGCACATCAAACGGCCACTTGTTGCTGTGACTGCCGACAGCTTGTGCGCATCTGATTACCTCGAGGCTTGCTAAGGTGTAAGGTTTGACTGTTGCGTGTGCTTCACCTTCCGCACGCGGCAGCACTCCTGGTGACCGTCCTCGTAGAAGGAGTACATGCCCTTCTCTCGGACAAGGTCCATCGTCTCCTGGGCGTCTGGGAACGTGTACTCGATCTTGATGCCGTAGTGCTTCTCGACAGCATCGAACACACGGTATGTCTCCGCGTTCAACCGCCCAGTGTCCAGGCTGCAAGCATGACATGCTTGGTTCATGACGGACTGGCATCCACGCTTCATGCTGAAGCGCCAGTCCTTAAGACCGCATGAGCGCAATGGCATGGTCCGTGAACATCGGGAGCTGACTCACCTGAACACCCTGTATGGGCGGCCTGTCAAGTGCGCATACTCCACAAGCGCCACATCCTCAGCGCCTGACCACGCAATCCCAACATCGCTGCCAAATGTCTTCAGCGCCTGCACATTGCATGACAGGTCACGGTCAAAAGTTTGCGGTTATTGCGCGTCTGCTTCCGCAGGAGACCGACAGCAGGAAGGCATGCTCAGATGCGCTTGCTTGGGACGGGCCCATGCGGTGCACGCACATGGTCCATGATCTCAAGTGGGGACTTGGTGTCCAACTCCTGAGCCGTCGTCTGCCAGTCGATCGTCTCCGTGCGCTCCTGGACCGCTGCCACATTGATCTGCAGGGCAGCACGGTCGTGAGACATGTAGAGCCCAGACGCATGCCGGAGGCCATCAAGTGAATGCTGCATGGCCGAGCATGCTATGCACCTGGTGGAGGGATGACATTGAGCGTACAGGCGGTGAGCGCTGCTGCTGCCTCTGCTGCCTGCGGGGCTCGGCCGACCGTGGCAGGATCCTGTTGCCGCATGGCGCGCCCACAGCCCGCCGCTGCTGCAGCGCAGCCGCGGAGAGCGCCCCCTGCGCTGTCACCATGCACTTTCAGCACTGCCACAGGAACTCATGTGCAGGCTGCAAGCCAGCGTTGTCTGTGCGACTCCGGCAGCTCGGCGGACAGCAAGCCGGCTGGCCGAACACCGGGCAGTGCAGTGAACTTGCCACGCGCATGGCTGGCAGCTGACTCACCGAAGGTCCTGTCATGGCCGCCATCGTAACACTGCAGCAAGCACGGGAAATGCACACTGCGCAGCCGTCTGCAGTAAGCCGAGCTTTCCAGACCACAAGCTCATTACATAAAGCGCCGGATCTGATCGGCAGAATATATCCTGGCCCGTTGACCGATCTGGCGGTCCCTTTATCCGGCCCCAACTACACCATCTTGATTGGGGATGGCCACCGCTACAGGGGCGCTTGGTTGTGCCATTTGTTCCCGTACAATGCTCCTCGCGTTGCGGTCAACATGCACATCTTCTCCTTTGCGCAAGTACGATCTAGACCTCTCATTGCTTTGTGATCAGAGTGTGAGTGAGACACCGTCATTAGCTTGTTGTATTGTTTCTGCGTCATTCACGTTTGTGTTCCATCAGTTGACCAACAATTCTTTTGCATAACGCACTGCTGCTTTTGCTGCCAACCCATGTCGCTCGTGAGTGCACTGGTACACCACAACTATCTGTAATCATGAGAATGATCCTGCGCAACGCACTCCAACATTTAACCATCCTGATGATCTTGGCGCCGGTAAGTGGAGCAGGGAACATTGACTGTTGCTGCTTTGCCCGTGTCGTAATGACATGATGGCGCTCCGACGGCAGGTGGGCAGAGTGGCGGCGCAGAGCCAGCATGAGCAGCCTGATATGCTGCATGGTGACTGCACCAACGCCACAGCATTGCTCGAAGGTATGCGATAGTATCGGACGACAATATGCAGTTGCGTGTCATAGTGTGGAAGCTGCCATGCCTGCGCTTCGTCTAGATGAAAAAGGATTGCGGGCTATAGGACGATTGCATCAACTTTCCCGCAGGTCATGCTGCGCCTGTGACAGCCTCACGGCCGCGTGTCTTGACAGCGAAGTTTGAAGGCAATTTTGTGGACAGACGCACCGACCCATTCTTCTGGCTCCGTGACGATTCCAGGCAAGCGTATGTCAGCGGCTCGTGAGCGGCAGTTGGTTGTCATTTGTCAGGCACACCTGCGGATAGCAGGGCAGCAGCACATGACTGACCACACACCAAAGTTGTTGCAGGAAGAGCCCGGAGGTGTTGACACATCTGATGGAGGAAAACAACTACACTGCAGCGGTCATGGCGCCGACACAGGGCCTGCAGGATGCATTGTTCGAGGAGATGAAAGCACGCATACCACCCGAAGAGACATACCCAGCCCAGGTGTCTGATGATGGAGCATCTGGGATGTTGCTGTTGCCTGCTGTTCACCTTGTTCATAGTTCGTCAAAGAAGGCAGTGCTGTATCAACTAACCTGTCTTCTCTCGCTACCGCAGCAACACGATGGGTTTTGGTACTACAGCTTTCGAGTAGCAAATGGCCAGTATCCCGTCTATGCCAGGTGCTGCTCTGTCGTGACGCACGCATGCCTTGCTGGGGGTGTTGGAACCATGACGGCCCTGCCAGCTGACTTGCAACCGCCACATGTGTCGGCTGCTTCAGGCGTAAGCTACCACCGGGCGCTCATCCACCCAGCATCCATGACGACATGGATGCCAAGCAGCCGGAGCAAGTGCTGCTGGACCAAAACGCTATCATCAAAGCGGCTGGCTCTCAGTTTCTAGGCGTTGGCGCTATCTCGGTGCGACGCAGCACATGGTGTTCTCCGCTTGCGCTTCCAGTACGTGGTCTTGTGTAGCATTCTTGGCAGGCAAACCTCAACCTGCTGTGAATGCTGTTGCTTTCAGGGGTGCAGAGAGTGGTGTCCCCAGCAAAGACGGACGAACTATCCCATTCACACATGAACAGGTGTCCAGGAATGGTGTGTGGATGGCGTACACCCTGGATCTCAAGGGAGATGAGGTGTACAAGCTCTATATACGGAACGTGACTTGGGCCGGGGGCAAGGCTGTCAAGGCGCAGACAGTGGGCCCCATCAACAACGTGGCAGGCGGTGATGTTGTCTGGGCCAACGACAATACCACCTTCTTTTGCGTCACCCAGGTGTGCACTTGTGTGTCTCTCTGCGACCCGAAGTGTTTCGGGGACCCTTTTTATGCAATCCAATTTGCAGCCGGCACATGAGGTTACGTGCACAGTCCATAACCTGACCCTGTGTCTTATTGACGCGTTGAATGACCTTGTTGCTGGGCCACCTCTGCAGGACTCAGCAAAGCGTGCCAGCACGCTGTGGCGCCATTCAGTGACAGCACGAGGCCTAAGCAAGCCGGTGATGATCTACAACGAGACGGATGCAGCATTCAGCATTGGATTGCAACCAACGCGCCGAGGCCGCCACATCTTCCTGTACAGCGCCTCGTCAACAACGACAAGCGTCATGATGCTGGATGGCGACAGACCAACAGGTTGCTGCACATGCTCGTCACGCCTCAGCACTGTCAACCCTGTGAATCTAACTGAACCTGTCGATATCAACCTCAGGTCCATGGTGTTTGCTCCAGCCATTGACCAGGATGTCTTGCCAGCAGTGTCGTGTGTTGTTGGCAGAACCCTGGCTGCTGCTGCAACCGCGTCTGCACGAGCGGCAGGTGCAGCAGGTGCTGGACTGGGGCGGTCAGCTGTTCATCCTGGTGGCTGACCCGGCCCGCCGCAACGGCGAGCTGCTCACCGCACCTATCAGCAAGGCAACACGCACATCGGTAAGCTCCGCGGTGTGGCTGGTCCTCTTGGCCTCTGCCTGCAAGTCAAGGTCTGCGGTGTGCGCCTCCTGACATGGGTGCTTGTATGGGCTCGCACCGTGCTGTGCCAACTGATGGCAGCCATGTTGGGAGCCGCAGGTGCTCATCGATCACGATGTCGAGGTGCAGCTGGAGGCCTTCACCATCTCAGAACGTGCGCCTTGATGCCTGACGTCAGCAAGTTGGTGATGCATTCTGCTGCCAACTGCGGGGTGCACATCAGCAAAGCATGACATTGTACCTACAGACCACCTTACGATGCTGGTACGGGAGAAGGGCGCCATCACGCCCGTGGTGTACAACTTGCCGTCTGACCCCCAACAGGTCCGCACCATTGGCATACTGCATCGCTGGCAGGCCAGAGTTGATGTCCCTGTCAGCCAGCTGTCAGAGCCAATGTGTCCCGAAAGTAATGTGTGGCGTGTCACGCTAGGTTGTTACGTCCCTGGGCAAGGGACGGCCTCTGGAGCTGCCCGAAGATGGTGCTTCGGTCGGCTTTGGTGATCTAGGGCCGTTTGCCAGCAATGTGACGCGCATCTCCTACAGCTCCCTTGTCACGCCGCCATCCACGTTCGACTTTGACCTGGTGTCAGGTGCACGCCGGATGCCTGCCGATTCCACTGGCGTGGGTGTCAGTGTCGATTCATCCAGTATAATGCGTGTGCTGAGATGATGGAGACAACTGCACAGTATCTGCTGCGGACCCTGCGCCACGTAAATGTGACAGGAGAGCGGCAGACAAAGCAGGAACAGGAGGTGGTTGGCGGCTACGACCGAGAGGCCTACCAGTGCGCTCTGCTGCCTTGCTTAGCAAGGATCCTTTATACAGCCCAAACTTCAGATGTCTAAAATTGACGCTCATGCTGTGCTGTGCTCGACTTCAGCTGATGAACTCTGCCGGCTGGTGTCGTAGTCTGCATGTCTTTTAGCCGTGGCTGCAGCTTTTCGCCTTCGGGTTGCAGGGCTGAGCGCGTGTGGTCGCGGTCTCCGGATGGTGTGGAGGTGCCCATCTCGTTGATCTACCGCAAGGACCTCATCCGCTTTGGGGGCGCAGGCAGCCCGCTGCTGCTGGAGGGCTATGGGGCATATGGCATCGCCATCGACCCCTACTTCAACGCAGACCGCCTCTCCATTCTGGACAGGTGTGTGGTATCACAAGGCTGGCACCATCAGCTGCTTGATCGACCACGTCCAGCTCGTACGCGAAAGAGAAAGCAATCGCAACCACATATCAGGACCACCCATGGTGCAGGGGCTTCATCTGGGCGTTTGCGCACATCCGTGGCGGCGGTGAACTGGGCGCCTACTGGTACCAGGTGAGCCGTGGACGTGAGGCAGTGATGACGCAACGGTGCTGTCATGGTTGTCATAGCTCACACTGAATTGTATTACAACTGCAGGACGGCAAGCTGTTGAAGAAGCGCAACACCTTCACTGACTTCATTGCTGCAGCAGAGCACCTGATAAAGGTGTGCGAGCCCTGAGTCCTACTCCAAAACCTTCCAAACCCGCCTTGTCCTGTTCCCCCAACGTGAACGAGCTTAGAACATGCGGTGAAGGTCGAGCGCAGTGTGCAGCGAAACAACTGCCCCCCAGCGCAAGGTACTCAGCAGCCGTACAGCATAACACTCAGCTGGACCACCATCAGCACGGCGGCGCCCAAGACATGGCGCCGCCGCTCACTTGTCCTGCACATCTTTACACATGCAGCATCACGATGTGGGGCAGATTCTTACGATGATAAAAGCCATGTGTGGCTGATCAAGATGCAGCAGCTGACATCAGGTCAAGCACCGCTCAACTGCAGCACAGCTGTGTTTCGGTGCTGCACAGGAGGGGTACACCACCCCGGAGCGACTGGCCATCGAGGGCCGCTCCGCAGGCGGCCTCACCATCGGCGCACCGCTCAACATGCGCCCGGGCCTCTTCAAGGTAGGCACCCAATGTCACTGGTCAGAGCACATCACAACTTGTGCCAGCCGGTGACATGAGTTCTCGAATGCTCCTGGTGTCCGCTCGGCAAGCCCAGGTGACCGTCCCGGGTGCGCTGGCGTGCAGGCTGCGGTGCTGGGCGTGCCGTTCGTGGATGCGCTGACCACAGAGCGCGACCCCACGCTGCCGCTGGCCGTGGGCGAGTGGGAGGAGTGGGGTGCGGTCCGCAGCTGACACGCATTACTACCTTTGCAGCTGCTGCGCATGCCATGCTCCTACGTCTGAGACAGCTGGCACTAAGCACGCACACCCTGGCACCGTCTGCAAGCTGCACACCAAACTTGCATGTCTGGTATGCACCTGCAGGCGACCCGCTGCACAACAGGACGGCTTACGAGTACATGAAGTCGTACTCGCCGTATGAAAACGTGAAGACACAGCCATACCCGCACATGCTGGTCACTGCAGGCCTGTCCGACCCTCGTGTGTCCTACTGGGAGGTGCGTTTCCCTGCGCCGTGGCCTGCTCAAATGTGATGCGGACCACTGGGTGTGCTCATGTTCAAGCGTTGTCAACCTTCAATGCGGTGCTCTCCCGCAGCCGGCCAAGTTCGTAGCCAAGATCAGGTCGATGTCCACCAGCAACCACCTGCTGCTCTTCAAGGTGCGGGTGGCACTGCCCTGCTGACTGCAACCCTGCTTACAGCGGCAACCCCCCACAGCCATTGACTGTTGCTCGCTGCTCATCCCCGCAGTGCCACCTAGAGGGGCACTTCGGGTCCAGCGGCATCTACGACCGGCTGGAGGAGGTGGCCCTCAAGTACGCCTTCCTGCTGCACGCGCTGTCAGCGTGCCCGGACGCCGGCCGCGGGTCGCAAGGCCAGGGATACGACCACGCTTTCTTGGCGGCGGTGGGCCTCGGCATCCTGGTCCTCCTGGGCGGTGAGGGCTGCGCCTTTGACCCATCTACTGCAACGACTCTGGCAGGCGCTCTCTGATCTCGCATGCAACAAGTGGATCGCACTGACCGAGGAAGTGTGTGTGACGTGTGCGACAGTCAGTCTGACATCCAGGCATCATGTTGGGTCATGCAGGTGTGATCACCTGCGCTTGCTGTTGGGGCCGCACGCGCAGGGGCAAGGAGAGCATCAAGGAGGTCACATTGCGCACGTTTCCACAGGTGCATGAGCCAAGCAAGGTTGCTGCTTTGAAAAGAAGGTTCTGTGGTCGAATCGCCGCAGGGTGTCAGGCAGACGATGCACTTGTGCCTGCAGCGCGCTGGGTTTGCAAAGATGGAGTTCGAGTCCCCAGTGCCAGATCAGGCTGAAGACACGCTGCCGGCGGCCGGGCGCAGCCAGCGCAAGCAGCCGCCCCTGCAGCAGGGCCAGCAGCCGCAGCGACAGCAGCAGCAGCAGCAGCAGCGGCGGCACGAGCCAGTCTGACAGATGCCGCGTGTTTCCGGGCCGACTCCCAGCTGGCCAGTGGCTCGTAATCGCAGGTGCTTAGCGGACGTGATCGCAGTCAGGCCACCAGCGGCTAGTGCTGTGGAGAAGAGTCGCCGCCGGCGCCGACAGGTGGGCTGCGGTGCTGATTCGCCCGCAACGCCATGCCATGCATGTGTGTGCATCATTGATGCCAATGGCATAGGCCGTGACAGATTAAGTCTCGCATCGACATGCAGGCTATCGCCACACCGTGTCCGGACTGGGCGTCCACCTCAAGCTTTTCATGCCCACGAACTGCGGGCACACGCGCGAATAAGCAAAGCACATCATGCCATGTGTCAAGCATGTCAGCACTGAAAGAGTCGCTTATGTAAGGACGTCAGCGACTATTTCCGCCCATTCTTCCCGGCAACAGGAAGCTGTTGATGTACTGATCGCACGGTACGGGCGCCAGTCAGATCCCAACATCAGCCATCCAGGACACCAACAGCGCGATTGTCCGACCACCTAAGACCCCGCACGCCGCCCCCTTTTGCGTCACATCCGCGCAGCTGTCAGGCTGTGCGTGGAGCGATGCTGGGGGCTGTGGAGTTGGTTTTCACCAGTAGTGGCTGCGAGCACCGTTGCGTCAGCGACAGTGGTTACTCGGAAAACCCGTCACTGCAGTCCGACTGCAGCGTCGCAACGCACCTGGACATATTAGAGGAGTGCTCCAAGTTTGGGTGAGCACCGGATGCTTTATTGCCAAAAGTTGTGGCCCTGCCGACTACTGCACTTTCGAGCGGCCAGCGTGTTCTGCTGCGCCTGTTGTGACCTGCCACAAGTACGCCCTGCGAGTTCGACCGGAGTACGGTCGCATTAGCTGGTTCTCGAAGGCTCATGACGCTGTACAGTCGGCTGCACCGGGCACGGGTGCAGCGTCACTTGCCCAGGCCTGTCTGCGCAGTACAAGGTTGTCGGCTGCGCGCCAGGGAAAGCTGCGCTATGTACCCTGCGACATGGAAGAATCAATCCAGCCACATGTGCCGGCGATTATTATTTGATCATGCAGCTGTCCTCAGGGGCCTGTCTTGTGCCGCCCAGGGCCCGCGATTACCCGGACCACACCGCCATGACGGCCGCTCCGCTGCAGCTCCGCAGCGCCGGCTCTGCGAACGTCGATGATCTGGGCTCGTTACAGCCCTCTGGCGGCGCCACGGCTGCTTGCGGGCGGTCCGCGGGCGGCGGCCACTGGCCCAGCAGCCATGACCAGGCGCACAGCCTGCTCGAACCGCTGCAGGGGCACCAGCGCTACACCTACGTGCGAGATCTCCACAGGTGCCGCTCGTGGCCACACACTCTGCTGATGCGCTACATCTCACTTCACCATAGAAGTAAAGTCGCAATCGGGCCAAAATTTTCCTCTGCCGCTGCTCATCTGGTCCTTGATACATAGAGTGCCTGTGGCGATCATGCAGGGGCGGCACGGCCTTCGTGCAGCTCGCACTGGATCGCGGCAGCAACCAGCACGTTGCGATCAAGTTCCTGGCTCGCTTCGGGACGGAGTTCGACGCCCGGACCGTCGCGCGGGAGCTGGCGAACCACAAGATGTGCGCGGGGCACCCGCACATCGTGCAGCTCAAGGTGCGACGTGCGCTCGGACCCCATCCCGCAGGCTTGAAACCACCTGCCTCCCAACGTGACACCGTGCGACCACCGTGCATGTTGTGCCCTGCGCAGGAGGTGTTCCTGACGTCGCACTACCTGGCGATCGTGATGGACTACGTCTCGGGCGGCGACCTCAGCCAGCTGATCGACCTGCAGTGGCAGCAGGGGGTGCGACGCCGGCGCCCCCCTCATGCTGCAGCCATCCACGCCCTGCCTGCTGACTGTGCCACCTCGCTGCCGGCGGCTGCGAGCGGGGGCGGCTCATGCGTGATCTGGCACCCCGGGCGCAGGTGGCGGGCATCGCGGAGGACCACGCGAGGCGGCTGTTCCAGGAGATGGTGGTGGCGGTGGACTACTGCCACCGCCTGGGCATCGTCAACCGCGACATCAAGCTGGACAACCTGATGCTGGACACCAGCGCCGCCACCCCCACGCTGAAGATCTGCGACTTTGGTGCGGTCCCGCCATGCCCATGCCCAGCGTGTGAGCAGCGATCCAGTCCCACCTATTGACCCGAACCAGCGATCCGCTGCCGGGATCCCTTGGATGTGTCATGAAGTGAGGTTTCATGCTGCTGCAGGCTTCAGCAAAGATGAGGCCGGGCAATCCATCTCAAAGTCCACCTGCGGCACCCCCGGTGACAGCTCTTCCTTGAACAACAGCTGGCTGGTTGACGTGCGTCATCCAGGTGCAATGCCATCAAATTATTGAGCATGCACTACTGACAACTCTGTCCTGGTCACAGAGTACATGGCGCCAGAGGTTCTGTTTGAGGAGATGTATGATGGCAAAGCTGCCGACATCTGGTGCGCTCACGTCATCCTGCTGGCATCTGTGGCGCCTATGGGGTGGGTTGAGCGGCATACTAACCTTCACCTCTGTGCTCACAGGTCCTGCGGGGTCTCGCTGTATGTGATGCTGACAGGTGATTCCACCAGCATATCCGTGTTTGTGTCATCTTGTATCATGTACTACGGTCATGATGTACAACAGCGGTACCAACGTGGAGTGATGAGGGGCGATCAGAGGATGATCATGGGTTAACCACGTGCTGTTGCAGGAAACTTTCCCTTCGTGCGACCGGAGGATGGGCAGGACAAGAGCGTGCATGCGATGCAGTCCATGTTCACCCGCATCTCGCGCGGGGACTACATGCCCCTCCCACACGTGGGTCCCAGCCTGCTGCCACCGACTGCAGCGTGTCCCTGACTGCACGCCTCGTGTATATAGACCATGCCGCCGTGCCTAGCTCAATGTTGAACTGAGCACCAGTCAACTGACATGTGTGTGCCTTGCCCGCGCAGCTGTCCCTGGAGTGCCAGGACCTGCTGCACCGGCTGCTGCGGCCGACGCCGCAGCAGCGCATTAGCCTGCCCGCCATCATGCGCCACCCCTGGGTGGTGAAGAACCTGCCGCCGGACCTGGCAGGGACAAATGCTCACCTCCTGCACCTTGCCGGCCGTGGCATGCTGCCTGGCAGCTGTGCGCAGGTATGGACCGCGCACATGGGGTACAGGTTGTTGCCCACATGTGCATGGCACCGAGGCAAGACGAGAGACCGCCGACGTGATGACCTGCTGTGCAGACCTCGGGAGAGCTGGTGGCCATCGTTGAGGCCTGCGTGCGTGCCCGCGTCACACGTGTGGTCTTCAGCCGTGTAACTGCCTGTCCGAGTCCGGTACGCAACCCCCATTCATTGCAGTGGATCCTGTCATATGACTTGGGCAGGTAGCTGGGATGTGAGAGTGCAAAGTGAGGGTTGTATCGCCTCCTCATGTCGCTCGACAGGACGGAACACCCTTGTCTGACGATTGCAGGCGCCGTCTGCACCGACCGGGAACCCGTTCGTCACCCAAAGTGATTGTGAGTATGAGGCGGACACGCAGAGCGCCCCCTCGCCGCCGACCCCCGGCCGGTGCCCGGCGCCGACAGGACCTGTGCACCAGCAGCAGTGGCACCCGGCACAGCGGCAACAGCAGCGCCCTGACCAGCAGCAGCGCGGGCCGCAGTGTAGCAGCCGGCCACCGCTACACGGCCGGCGCAGCGTCAGCCGCATGTCCATCTGAGGGCGCAGCAACCACAAGATGCGCGACCTAGCACACCATCACCGCCTACAGCAAGCCGCTGGGCCGCCATGTTTTCTGTTGTGAACCGTGGGTTTCTCCATAACTAAAGGGTTTTGCACCCTGCCAGCCTCCTTCGTGGGGCACGGGCTCTGCCTTTTGCAAGACAATTTTGTTTGTGGGACTGGCTTCAGCACCATTGCTTTCAAATGTTAGTGGACTATGCAACTCCGGGAATGGGGGTCGTTGCTTGGTTTGAGACAGCCGCGAAACAAAATGCAGGGATACAGCGGACGACCCTGCCTGTTGCTTCAGTTTCATTAGTTGCCTGTGCCTCTACACTTACCACGCACACACTGGTTCTTCATTTGTATCAAGGTTTGACTGCCAATGCAAGTTGACAAAGCCCTCTTCAGCACAGCTCCCCTGGCTCGACCTAATTCTGCCATCAAAAAATTTGTTTGCAGGACTTCTTTGCAGCGCCACCGTATCAGGAGGATGTCAACCTGTGCAATGCTGCGTCAGACAGCTGACATCATGCCGGCGTGCTATGGTCAGTGATCAGTGCCTCTGCAAACCCTGTCTGTCCGGATGCATCCTGCCATCAGCTGGGCATGCGGAGCCCTGATCACTCAATCTGCCAGTCAATCGGCGCCATCCCCGCCCCGGTGAGCAGCTTGTTCGTCTTGGAAAAGTGTTTGCAGCCGAAGAATCCCTTGTTTGCACTGAGGCCGCTGCACACACGCATACACAATGCCATTAGTTATGGATGCATGTGTGTATGAGCAGGGTCTGCATTCATGTTGACAGTTTGCTCCAGCCACTGATCGGCATACCTGGGATGTGCACATTTGAGCACATGATGTTTGCCAGCATTGACCAGGGGCTCCTGCAACAGTCGATGCCCAGTGTCGCTAAAGGGCGGACGGCAGCAACGACAGCTACAGGAGTGCTGCAGGCGCAGGTGCTGTCGATCGTGCCACGTTGTTCCTCCCGCACTGCCATGCACCTTGCTCTGCGCAGATGCGCCCCACAGCAGGAAAACCACGCCTGAGCGGTGCTGCGAAATGGCCTTGATGGCCGTGTCTGTAAAGGTCTCCCACCCCTGCGTCGGGGCCCGAGCATGAGCCTGCGGGCTTGCGTCCAAATAGGTACCAGTGCGAATTGTGGTCACATCAGCTCATGACAGATGCTGGTCCCCACCTTCTTCTTGTGGGAGTTGGCAGCATGCGCACGCACTGTCAGGCTTGCATTCAGCAGCAGCACGCCTTGCTCCGCCCACTGCACACACAACACAATGCTTGGTCCAGTGCCTTAATCGATCGCGCAGCAGACATATACACGATGGTCTGCAAAGGGCGCTTTCACCCCTGTGCAGGAGTCATGCAGCACAGCACACCTTCAGCAAGCAGCCATGCTTGGGCCGCACGCAGCCCAGGTCCGTGTTAAGCTCCCTGTATATGTTTTGCAGGCTGGAGGGCACAGGTATGCCCTGGGGCACCGAGAACGACAGCCCCATCGCCTGCCCCGTGTTGTGGTACGGGTCTGCGGCAAAGATTCCCATGGTGTCAGCATTTGCCGCTGAGTCATGTGGCGCCAGCAGGAGTGTGGTTTGGGGTTGGGCAATGCATCAATCCCAAGTGGCATTCAGTCAGCACGTGGTCACCCACCTTGGCCAAGGATGACCACCTTCACCTTGTCGAACTGGGTGCTGTTCATAGCCCTGCAGGAACAGACTGTGTGTAGTATCAGGACTATGACGCTGACTCACAAATAGCGCCTTGACGAGTCACGTCCATGCATTCAAGTGCAGCAGCACGCAATGCATATGATGCCACAGTGGGCGACCATTGCACAACCAACCTGAAGATCATCTCTGGTGGGGGGTACACCGACTGTGCCTGCCATTCCCCATCCAGGAACTTCTGCAGCTGCTTGAAGTACGGCTTTTCAAACTCCACGCTCATGTGGTGCAGCCAGCTGGACTCGGTCAACAGTTTGCTCAGCTGCGGCCGCTTGCCATCGGCCGCTGCTGCTGTGACCACGCTCTGTGCCGCCTCCAGATTCCTGCTTGCCCCAGCACACACCTCATTATGCACAGCCTCGTTGCCACAGCTTCACATGCGGATCATTCAGCAATGCTGTGCGGGCGACGCCCCGAGAAGCAACACGGTCTACAGCACTAGACGCCCGCACCTGGCTGCGTTTGCGTGCCACTTTGCCAGCATCTCTGGAGTTGGCGCTTCTTCTGCCTCCTTGGCATGCTGTGCATCTGGCGTGCCTGCTGGCGGGGTGACTGGCGGTGGTCCCGCTGCTGCATCTGCTGCTCCGTCGGCCACAGGTGGTGTTGCAGCCTCGGCAGGGGTGGCCATTGCAGCAGGCGGGCTGCGGACAGCGGCCGAGCCCCACATCGCCTGCTGTGACGCTGCTGCAGCGTTGCTGTTGTTCTGCACTGCATCTGCATCCTGTGCAACAGTGGTGACGGACCTGCCTCCGTTATTGCTGCTTCAAATTCTGCAAGCTTATGCATTTTCCGCTGAGCTTGTTGTGGTGACCATGCCGACCCACTACACTGGATGCGTGAGATCGCAGGCATCCGGACGCACCTGTTGCGCAGCAGCAATGGCTGAAGTGGTTTTCGGCCGTTTCTGCGCTGCTCCAAAGAACGAATCGATTGTGCTCCGCTTGGGCATTGCGGCAAGAAGCACTCTTGCGTGGCAGACGTGCATGGGGCACTGATCAACAACCAGCACAACGCCTCATCGCAGATTCATCATGAAGATCTGAGCTTATGTGCTGCTACAAGGTCGCCCTATAGTGCGAGGGGGCAACCCCTTGTCCAGTGTGATTGTTACAAGCAGTTAATGATCATCTCGGTTTGACCAAGCGCTTGACCGCAGCAGGTCCTACTTCTGACCAAGCAGCAGGCATCGATCCTATTTGCGCAGCATGCACAGTACAAGAATTTGAATGAGCATTTTGCCAATGCATGCAGGGAAGTTGAGTGGAAGCTGTGGAAGGCCTTCTACAATACCCTAGGTTCTCTCATTACCATGCCATTTGCGATGCTAAACTCTGGCAAGCATGGCTAGACTCACATACAAGCAATACTGACATCAAACCAACAGTATGTTTGCTGCAGCAAAGCATGCGTCACAAAGCGCCGTTGCGCTGTCACAAGGCTGAATCCGGTTCAACAATCATGGTCCTGTTGCGACCGTCAGCCGGCTCACAAGGAGAGCCCGCTGCCGGTGGTGTTTGCTGACAGGCGATATCAGTAACAATGGTTTCGTAACGCGTGCCGACGTGATAGTTGTCGACACAAACCGGCCACGGCGTTATAGGGCTACAACCCAATACAAGAGATTTATTTGCCTCATGTGTGCAATGAAGGGTCCCCAAATTCAGCGGCAGGCCCGCCATATTCCCGTTGCCTTTCCACATTGATCCTTGCGTTCTGCAGCATTGGCCATGATAGCAAACGTTTCGGCGCTGCGTCCAGGGTGTGATCCTGCTGCACAACCACATGAAGGCAGAGACAACACTCTGCTGCTCATCATACTACACACAAGGACGGTTACACGCACCAGGTGTCAGTTCTGCCACAGTGGTCCCAGCCTGTAATCGAAGCAGGCTCCGATGGCCTCCTCCGATGTCGCATGTTCTGTGGCAAATGGTCCTGCATCTGTTGTTGTCAAGGTCGAACTAACAGCGCCTCAGGTTGCTTGTCATACCAACTCACTTGAGCGTCAGCGATGCAAAGTGCAGTTGTGCGCCACAGCACAGGAGCACCTGACAGGCGCCAGGACACGCTGCACCTGCGAACGGCTCGCCCGGCGCGGCAGGCGCTGCAAGGCTGTCGACGGCGGCGGTGCTGTCCCAGCCGCCGCTGCTGCTGCCACTCTCATAATACGCCATTGCTGCCCCATCCAGGTCCATGAAAGCCGCATCAGCATCTGTGAAGGTCGGGGCCCCCTGCAGCTGTGGAGCGAATGCTGTCGCTGCTGACTTGACACCTGGCGCTGTGGCCGCCATAGCAGCAGCTCCCGCCGTTGTTGCCAGCAGGTCAGTGCCAGGGTCCAGGGTCCCCAGCTGCGGCTGACTGGCGTCTGCAGGCGCTGCAGCGCCGTCCGCCAGCGACACCCGAAAGACGAAGGACACGATGTTTGCTGCAGCCCGCACGGCAGCGCCTGGCAGCTCCGCCATCAGCGCCCTCACGAGGTTTGCCGCATTTGGTATCAAGCTGCAGGTGCACGCGAGGGCCACTCGGGCTCAGCATTGGGAGGAGGAACAGCCAGCTGCTGCACGGTCACATGCCCTGGGCAAGTCCCTGGCGGAAACACCGAAGCTGAGTTCCAGCACAGCACGTGACCGTCGCACGGCCTCACCTCGGGTCCTGTGGCCCCCCGGCAGCAAGCCCCAAAATCAGGCAGCCGATCAGGCCGCCCGGCCGCTCAACCAGCCCGCTGACCAGCTCGCCATTCAGCGGCGGCGCCACTGGCATCGTGGGAATAGGTATGCAGACAAAGCGGCCCGCCAGCAGGCGACCAGACAGCGGCACGAAGCCGGTCGACCTGTGTGATCGTGGCATGTAACTGTCGCCAAAACTTCCGTTGCCCGCGAGGCTCCCAAGCAGCAGTGCTGAGCTGTGCATACATTTGTGCATGTGCCTCATTGGCAATGTTTCAGGCTCACATGCCAACTGGTACCAACTCCGGTCGTCCTGACACAAGGCAAGGGCAGTGCTGTGTGTCCATGAGCGATGTCGTCATGAAACCCTCGGCGACAAGGTTGCTTGTTGCAACCGTGAGATCGGGGCTGCCACACAGGCCAAGGCTGCGCAAGCTAAACCACCGGTGTCAGGAGCTTGCATGGGCTACCTGTTGCTGGCTGGAACTGCGACAAACTGCAGAGTCGTACACTAAAGGCTGCTAGTCATGTGCCGCAGCACCATGTCAGAAACAGGTGCGGACGTGCCTGACATACGATGCGGAGGGGAACAGCGCCTGCACTGCGGCGGCAAGCAGCTGGTTCGACTCGCCATTGGCGAACGCCAACGCCAGTTTGCGCGCGAGAGCAATCAGGTCCATGTGATGACTGCAGCGCCGCGGGCACCTGGTCAGGTTCGCATCCTGCGGTCACCGTGCACAACGCTTGCGCAACACACTTTCGTGACCGTGTGAAGCAGTGGCCTCCTTGAACCGCCGACAGGAGCAAAACAACTGGCACGGCTCGGCACACTTACACCCATAAGAGTAGCATATCTTACATAAGCCCGCTGCACAGCTTCGCCGACGTCTGCTCCTCGGATGCGCGCCAACCACAGCCGTTTGAGATGCGTCACAGGCGCGGTGGGCGGCAGGCACGGTCGCTGTTGATGCAACAAAATGTGTTGCACCCTCAGAAGCGGGTTTGGCCGAAAGCCCCGAGCCCGCGGCAGGCGCAGCCGCCACGACCGTCTACGCGCCTTGACAAGGTGTTGTCTGCAAAGGGTGTGGCTGCCGATCAGGGCCCGACGTTGCGAAATTGCCGGTGAGTGCGTTGCGGCAGCACGTGATACAGATTCGCCAGCACGAAATCACGGGTGATGATCAGAGTGCATCAAGCTGGGTTCCTGGATGGCTTCGCAAAGCCCCTTCAGTCTGGTATCGTGTGTCATACATACAAACCATCGGTACTGATTTACAAATTAGTACTGACCCGGCCTGTCAAGCGATCAAACGCGCGACCTAAATTCCCATGACATCACTGACTCAGACTGTGGCAAGCACTGATCACTGATTATTACTGATGACACAGGCGTTACCACCAGGTGCCGACTCATGGGTTAGTTGCACTGGACTCCTTGACGGTCGCAGCTTGCTTGGCCTTCTTGCCATGTCTGACTCCACCGTTCTGCACAGCATGCGCCTTTGCTGGCCCCTCTACGGACCTCCGCCTCCCCTTCCCAGGCGTCCTCTTGCGCTTGCTGCTCCCCAGCTGCTGCCCGTCGGCAGCCTGTGCTGCGTCAGCAGATGTGGCGCCGGCTGTGCTGTCATGGGGCAAGGCCGCATCTGCTGCCGCACCGTCCATGCCGTCTGGGGCGATCAGGGTTTCAGCATCACTGGCCGCAGCAGAGCGTGCTGCAACCACCGCTCCTTCTGCCACACCTCCGCCACTCTCATGCCGCGAGGGCGTGGCTTGTGACGGCGGCACATCCAGCACCGCCACAGCTGAAGCGCCGCCTGTAAGCCCTGCTTCACTGGGCGTGCTCGTCACATGGCCGTTCACGCTGGGAGTGGCGCCTGGTGCGCCGTCCGCACCGGCAGCCGAAGCAGGCCCGGCACTGGGCGGCAGCAGAGTGTTCATGGACGCCAGCGTGTAGTCCAGCAGGTAGGCAGAGCGCTGCAGGCGGCCCAGCCGGGCAAAGTGGTTCTGCGTGTAGACCTCCAGCCCGTCCAGCAGCTCCGCAATGCCCGGCACCGCCAGCAGTGCCTGCCCATGGTCACCGTGACAGATGCTGTGTGAATGTCCTCACATGAAGCTCTTCGAACAAGGCCAGCACTGACTACATTGTTCTCCGGTCTCCGCATGCCACGAATCGACAGCGGGGCATGTGCAAGGGTGCACGTATTAGATGAAGTCTGGCAAGCCTGCACAGACCTGCGGTGAGTGGCAGCGCAGGATGGCAGCCAGCAGCGCCTGGGCTGCATGGCACAGCCGCGAGTTGGTGTTCCACTCGCGGATGTACTCCAGCGCAGCCCGCAGCTGCTCCCTGCGGCGTCAATCACACATTCAACATCAGCTTTCAGCATGATCGGCACGCCACAGCGTGCTGAACACAAGTCGGCAGGATGCTGCGACAGCAGCCGTATCTGCTCGTAAAGGGTGCATGACGAGCAGAACCAGCAGGCATGGTCACTTGTCCCATGAGGCCGCGAGCGACTCGAGGATGGCTGCGCTGGCGGCGGGTTCTGCAGCGCCGCCGCCGCCGCCAGCGCCGAGGATGGCGTCCACGACAGAGAGCAGCCTGCGCGGCTGCCGCATCTCAAACGCCAGCGCTGCTGCAGCTGCGTAGTCCTTGCTCTGCAGTTGCAATGGGTTTGTCGTTATTGCTGCCACATCTCAGCGCCTATCGTCAGCACGATAGTCAGCGATGCAACCAAGCACCATTGAGGAATAGTATCGTTGCATGGCCGCCCCCAGCGAAGGGGTAGCGCAATGGGATAATCTGGTCAGCCGACCTGCAGAGCGTTGGAGAGGTCCTGCTGCTTCAGCACGATGGCGGCCTCCTCCGCCGCCGCCTCCTCCTCGTCAGCTGCGGTGCAGTCCTCCCAGATGGCGACGGTCGCATCAGCAGCGCCGGTGGCCAGCAGCCCCTCGCCCGCACCCCCCACGGCCAGGGCCCAGACCTGGAAGCCCAATCAAGGTCTTGCACCAGCTGTGCAGCGCACCCCGTAGCACCAAAACGCACGACTGCACATTTGCTCATGCATGCACGCAGTCGAGGCTGATCTGCAAAATGCAACTGACACTGCCAGATCGTGCGTGCACCTTGCCATCATGCTCGTCGAAGGTCGAGGTGCACTCGGCGTTCCGCACGCTCCACAGCTTCACCAGGCCATCAGCACCCGCGCTCAGCAGCTACACAGGCAGGTACCCAAATGCATGCGAGGCAGCCCTGACATGCAGGCTTTGCACGTTGGAAACAAACACATCTGTTGCGCGTGGCAAAACCCTGCGGGGGCTGTGCAGGTGATTGACCTCCACAGCAGCAACATCAGCGCGTCGGTGCTAGGTAGCGCATGGGCACCTGGGTGCCGGCTGACAGGAAGCAGCAGCGCAGGGCGGAGGCGCCGTGCCCCTCGAAGGTGCGCAGGCACGCGCCGTCCGCCAGGGACCACAGCCGCACCGTCTTGTCGCCGCTCGCCGTGGCGAGCGCCTGCACCCAGTCACGCCAACCTAGTTGTTGCTGCCATTGTGTTGGGACTTGAAAGGTGTACATGAGGTTCAGGGTGGAGTGAGGTTTCCTTTGGCTGCGCGAGCATGGCGCGGCGGCATTGCACCTGGTCGACGGGCGAGAAGGCGGCGTGCCACACGCCGCGCTTGTGCCCCCGCAGCGTCAGCACCGCCACCAGCGACGGCAGCTTCCACACCTGCGGTGTTCATCCCAAGCAATGGTATGTGTTGATCTGTCGCACATGTGTAGAAGTGACACTCATGCTGAAAAGTACTGAGAATGTTGTTGATGTGCCAAACCACCTTGTTCAATATCTATAACTCAGATCACACGGATGCATGCACAGCGACATGCCTACCCGTATGCATGATTGCAACAGACGCTTGCAATGCACAGCATGGTGGTCACCTTGGCGGTGCGGTCCTGGGAGGCTGTCACGACGAGGGCGTCGTTGGGGGACACCGCGACTGCATTGATGTCCTTGTCGTGCGCCGCCACCGCCGCCGTCACGACCATCTGCGCGGGGCTGCCGGCATCCGGCATGTCGGCCGCCGCCAGCGCTGCTGCAAGGTCCCACACCTGCAGTCGTGCACGCATGCTGTCATATTATGGGGAAGTTCAGGGTTTCAGGAGGCTGGTTCAGCGTGAAGTGTGGGTTGTGTACAAAACTGTCACCTTCAGCAGCTTGTCTGCGCCGCCTGACACCATGAACTTGGGGCCACGGCGGGAAAAGGCCACCGCACTGACTGCAGCAATGTGGCCCTCCCCAACACCTGCAAGCAGGATGGACGGCATCACAACAGTGGGTCGCTGCGCACCATCATGCCAGGTGGTCACCGCCTCGTGCGCTGCGGAGCAGCATGCGACCACGGAGACGACCAAACCACTGACGTCCTTGATCGAGTCACAAGGTGTGGTGCCAGGTGCTGCACCTAGGCAGCGGCCGCCGGGCACTCCCCACAGCCGCATGCTGTTGTCCTTGGAGCCGGACAACAGCAGGGTGCGGGCGGTGTTGCTGTCGCTGCCGGCCGCCGCCACCTCCAGCACATCCAGGGTCAGCACGATGTCCGTGTGCCCCTCCAGCGACAGCGAGCAGCCCAGGTGCTCCTGCGCAGCCCCAAAGGCATGCCTGATGAGAGCTGTACCTTTCAGCAGCAGCATGCCTGCGACAACTGCTGATAGGCATTTTGGAATCATACTGGCTGGCTGGAAGTGTTTGGACAGCCAGCAACACCTTAGCAACTCTTTTTCTGAATCGTGAGTCACTGGCCTGAAATGCTTCATACCATGTCGAAGAGGCGGATGGCGGGGCTGTTGGTGGCAACAGCCACGTGTGTAGGCGCAGCAGCAGGCCCCACGAACCGCAGGTCCGTCACCTCGTCGTTGTTGCCCACAAGCTGGTGTGCCACTGCCAGGCCGCTGTCCTGCAGATTGCGCAGCGTGTCATTCAGAGGAATGCCGGTGCGACGTGCACCATGGTGCTACGCATATCAACAATGCAAACACAGCAGCATCTTCAGCAGCAGCAGCAAACCAGGCCACGATCGTATCAAGTGTAACTGTGCCAGAATGTCATGCTGTCTCACCCGCGGCTCAAACACAAGCAGGCGGCAGTCGCCTGTGGCAACGACAAGGCCGCAAGCGTGTGGCAGCGGCGCTAGCCATGTGATCTCGCTGCCTGCTGCAGTGCTGACACCCCCCGCTGATTGCTGCTCATATACGCACCGCTGTGTGTCTGACCTGCAGGCACAATATTCACACTTCGTGTCAGTTGTCGATCTGCAAAGTGACTATAGCATGCTGCACAGGCGAGGCACTGCACCGCCAGTAGCAAGTGCTGCAGCATGTGCCCACCGCCAGATGCGCAATGTACCCCGTTCGCCCGCTGTCACGAAGTATATTGGGCGTTTGGCTGTGGCGGCGGCCTTGCCGGCGGCCTTGCCGTCGGCTGTCATGCCCGGAAAGGCCGCGCCTGCCGGCAGCGCAACCACTCCTGCAGAGAAGATGTCCACAGCGTTCCAACAGGCCAGCAGGTGGCGTGTCTCTAAGAGCTGCGTGTATTAGACGCACGGCATCTGCAACCTGCTGCAACATCAGCGTGAACTCAACATCACATGGGACGCAGCAAGCTGCAGCGTCCACACCTTCCACAGACTCGTGGATGGGCACAGTGGCCAGCTTGGCGTGTGTGCGCAGGTCCCACAGGTGCACCGTCCTGTCGCGGCTGCTGGACAGCAGCGTCCAGTTGTCGGGCGCCAGCGCCAGGGCTGTCACCGCGCTGAAGTGGCCCTGGAGCAATGCTCAGGTTGTCATGCTGCGCGTTCATAACGCAGTCACGGCCATGCAGTCACGCATGAGGCGGGATGGCAGTGAGACTGAGCATTGAACATCCAGGGAAAGCCAGACATACCTTGAGAACTGCGATGCAGGACTTGTCCACCAGGTCCCACACACGCACTTCCGCATCGTCGCCGCCCGACACCACCGTCAGCTGCTTTGGGTGGAACAGCACGCTGAAGACTACGCCCCTGCAGTATTGTCAAAGCAGCCCTTTCGCATACTGTGTCGCTCAAGATTCAAGGCCTGCTTGCAAGCAGCTGTTGCGTGTAGCATCAGCTCATGCGCTCATCATCAACCTCAAAATCGGATGTGTATACAAATTCTTTCCTCAGGCTGAGCAGGCTGCAGATAAACAACCGTGAACAGCTGCTGGAGCGACCACAGACTGCCAAGAGCATAGCCAACAGCCAAGGGCAAGGTCGTTGCTCCTGTCAGTGCATACGAGCAGGTCCCAGAGCTGCCACCCGCGTGCTCATGCCCCATGTTCTGAAGCAGCCGCTCACGTGTGGCCCGTGAAGACGTGGGTGCAGTAGCCGCCGTCGGTGTCCCACACCCGCACTGCCCGGTCCGCGCCCCCGCTGGCCAGCAGCCCGCCCGAGGCGTCCACCGCCATGTCCGCCACTGGCGCACGGTGGCCCTGCAGTTGCGGGTGTATGGCTGTTTGGGACCTGGCCATGTGTTCCTTGTATGTGCGGACGCATCATACATGGTCAGATTCACTGTGTTCGGATCAGCAGCCTCAGTGCTGGGCTACCCGTGTGTTGCGATGACGTTGTGAGGAGCGGCACATGTTTGCTCATGCCAAGTGCACACTCTCATCCATCCAGCAATATGGATGTGCGGCATGTGCCTCACAGGGTACTGGACCGCCTACCAAATGCTGCCGCTGCATGCTGGAAAAACAGCCTTGCAGCATACTCACCTTCCATGCGCGCAGTACGCGTGCTGATTCAACATCCCACGCCCGCTGCTGTAGGCTGCGCGACGCTGTATAAATGCGGCTGCCATCTGGGCTGTAGGCCAGCGCTGTCACCGGTTCCGAGTCCTGCAAATCGACGATTGAACCTGGGTCCGCACTATGTTGCTTGATAATGAGGTCATGACCATTGCGCAGATGGTTGTTGCAGCTACTCACCCCAGGAAGCGTATGCAGCACGGCGCCCGTTGCAGCATCCACCACCTGTGCCGCAGTCAGACAGTTGATGCTGGTGTGCAGCAAAAGGCAGCCCATCCGGTGCCATAACATCAGACTCTTAAAACTTGTGTAAGCCGTTTGCTGATCACTGACCTTGGTTTCATCGCCGCATGCACAAGCCAACTGCGAGCCGTCAGGTGAAAGGCGGGCAGCGCCGCCAGTGTAAAACACTTCGAGCTTCGTTCGCGGCCGGTACGTTCGTTTCAATCGAGTTGCACTCATACCAACGTCGTGTTACGCGTGTAGCATGCGGGTGCGATTGCTGTGTGCATGATGGTGTGCCACCGACATGATGCCAACACCACTTGGCACTCTTTCGCGGACGATAGTATGATACCTCTTCTGATGTCTACTCGTTGTGCAATAAGATGCAGCAGGAAACTAAGCTACGCTCAACTATCTGCGCAAATTGCCGATTGCTACAAATGCAGTCCGACTGCCTGGTTTCGGAAGCATGTCCGGTCTGTGCAATTTGGTGCAGACCACACGCGTGCTCTAGAATGCCTGGCATCGCCAAGAGAAGGCTGACCGGTTTCCGACGACGTGAAGATGCGTCCAGCATAGCAGCGAAGCAGCAAGATCTTGTGCCGCACCGCAACCTCTGCTGTTGAAAGCATGCAACTTGCAGCAGCGAAGCACCAGCAACGGCCGTACTTCCACACGGCCTGGCCTTGGGACTTCATGGTACGGTGGCACACAGCAGCAACGTCTGTGACGCACATAGGCAAAGCAGCTGCTTTTCACACACTGTGACTGGCGGTCACTGATCCCGCTCCCGTTCTCGCCGGCGGCTGGAGCTCCGCTCCTCCCTGTGGCGCTTCCCAGCCCTGCAGTAGACCAGCATCATGTCAAAGTCGAGCCTGCCACCCCGCACTGACAAACATGTGACCACGAGAACAATATCAGTCAGGCTTGGTCGTCAGTGCGCCGGCAACAGCCCACCTGTCATCCACCTCGCCAGCCTCTCGGTCGTGGCGATCGCGCTTCCGATCTCCCCTGCGGCAGCACGCAGAAGCACATCAATTGCAGCTCCCTTACAGCTTGGGATCATGCTTGCATGGATGTATGATGGGGTGGGCTCAGGACTTAATGCTTGTGAATGCTCTCCACAGCAGGAGCATTGCCCCTTTCGGTGGATTGACAGATTTGACACAGTGATCATCACCGCCCTCTGGCTGCCAATAACGAATCAGGATTGCCCTGATTCAGGAGGATTGCAGCACATCGAAAGAAGAGACTCACCGGTCGCGCTCGGGCTCCTTGCGGTCCCGCTCACGCTCGCGGTCGCGGTCGCCCCGATCACCCCTGTCGCGCTCGCGCTCGCCACCCCTGTCCCGCTCGCGCTTGTCATCGCCTCTGTCCCGCTCGCGCTTGTCTTCGCCCCTGTCCCGCTCGCGCTCGCCGCCCCTGTCGCGCTCGCGCTCGCGTGATCGCTCGCGTTTGGTGCCCTGGTCGCGCTCCCGTTCGCGCTCCCTGAACACAGGGCATCCAGAGGGATCTTGCAATTGACTGCTGTGCTGCGAGGTGGTGCGGATGCCGCTGATGATGCCGCTTTGGCTGCAGGACGATTTTTGCAATGACAGCACATCATGCAAGATGACCATGAAAGACAGTGACAGCACCGCTCTGAGCGCGATCGCTCGACGTGCTCGCGGTCTGCCCGGTCGCGCTCCGAGCGCCTGTCCCTTTCGCGGTCCCTGTCCTTTTCCCGGGCCCTCTCCCGCTCCCTATCCCTGCATAGCACATTGTGGCTGCTGCACAGCATGTTGCTTGATGGGTGCTCCTAAAGCAAGCACAGCGCGATCAGATGAGACCACACACAAGAATCGTGCACGAGGAGAACGACCACCAGGTGATCTGGTGCATTGGTGTGATGTGGGTTCCGGTGCTCACCTCTCCTCAGCGCCAGATGAGACCGGCCACTGCTGTGCAGACGGGGGCGGCATCGCCGGCCGCCGGTCGTCATCCCTGGGCCGTGGCTCTGGCCGCCTGTCATCCCTACAGCAGGGTGGACGAAGACTGATGAGACATACCATACACACTCTGAAAGCGCCAAAATTGCCATGCCATGCTCATGTGCTTTCGACCGTATATGGGTGGGCACAGTGCGTGTGCGATGGGGCCAAGGTGTATGCACGCCCTGCTGCTGGTGGGCACCTGGGGCTGGGGGCCGGCGCCCGACTGGGCGGCTCGGCCAGCCTGCATGGGGTCAGGCAGACAATTTGGACAGGAACACCAGCTGCAAAGGGTGTCAGCAGCTATGAGGCAGTGCGCTGCTAGCACCAGGCGGGTGCTGACACAGCAGCGGGCAGAACGTACAGCCGGCCAGTGCAACAACACCTCCTGCAACCTGTCGCTTGAGAGGGACTGGACAGGCCTTTGCCTGTATGTACGGTTATGGCACCAACGATGTGGGTTCACATGCTGGAGGCACGCACCGGGGTGCGGGCGCCCGGCCAGCAAGCGTAGACATGCGGTCCAGCTGTGGGAGGCCGCGCTTTGAGCGCGCGTTGGGGTCCTTTGGCTCCTTGGGCTCGCGGCTCTCCCCGCCCTTCCCGCCGCCCAGTCGCCGCGGGCGCCTGGTGGTCATCACATGTCATGCGCATTGTGTGCAGAACCCGGCAGCATGCACTGGTGTATGAGCATGCTGGCTGGCTGTCTGCTACCCTTGCAACATGCGCTGACTCATGGCTGCACAACCCCAGCCGCATCTTGTAGTGCACATGTGCAAATTAAAGTGGTTGAGTTGAGCGGACATGGGTACATATAAGCAAGTACCAGCTCTGCCTTGAGGGGCTGCGGGCACCAGCTGGGATGCAGGGAGCACGTACCAGTTGGGGACGGTGCGGCCGCGCTCAACATCCACAGTGACGCGCTTATTCTCGACCTTGCGGCCGTCCGCCATCTTGTAGGCGTTCTTCATGTCGTTCTTGTGCTCGAACTCGATGAAAGCGTACCCGCGCGGCTTGCCTGGGGGCACGCACAGTGCAGCCAAGGCGGTTACCTGGGGCTGTTACCTGCGGGCGTCTCCGCCGCTTGCACGATTTACCTGAGCATCTCTCATCGTGCAAGCATGGGGTGACAGGCGAGAAGGCAGCAGCAGCAGCGGCCAGCGCCAGACTGGTTGGCATGAGCGGCAGCAGGGGCACAGCCTGCCGACAGTACCCCACAGTGCACGTGGTGAGTCTGGGGACTGGACGGCCCACGGGGTACCAGGAAGCATGCAGAGCAGCTGTGACCTGCTGCGACTGCTGCCCTAAAGGCGGGTCTGACGGCAGCCTGCACTGAGCGTGTGCTCTCAGCAAGAGGACCAACGAGGCACCTGACTTGATGTTATGCACGATGGAGATGGACTTGATGGGTCCGTACTCCTCAAACTCCCGCCGCAGCCGCTTCTCCGTAACATCGAAGCTGAGCCGCCCCACAAACAGCGTCTTGAAGGGGTCTCCCTGCAGCATAAAGTACGCAGTTGGTGCGACAGTGCCACCCGAGACCAGCGAGGCACAGCGGGCACCGCGACCTGTCAGGGTCAATCATGAAGCTCGCCCAAGGAAGAGCACAACATGATGCAAAGCAGTGAGGCACCTCGATATGGGGGTCCTTCGCAGGGTCCCACTTTTTCACCGTCTCCTCAATGGCTGCCTCGGCGTCCTTCAACGACTGCTTCCGCATTTTGGAGGCCCTGCAAACAAGGATGAGCAGTGTCATGGCTATGCCGCGCAGACGTACAGCATAGATCAGGACGTACTACATGCATGTGCAGCACATAAGGTTTCGCAGATGCAGTCAGTCCACAGACCAAACAACGCACTTCTCCAGCTTCAGCGGCGCCTCGACACGGGCCTGGAGGATCATCTCTGGGTTGCGGAAGCGGCGCTCCTCAGGCGGCGGCATCGGCTGTGCTGGCTCCGGCTCATACTCTGCATCGCCTGGCGCTGCGAACTGTTCCACATACTGTGCGATGCCAGCGTACGGCGTCTTCGGGGGCCGATGGTGCGGCGTCAACTGCGGGCATGATTGTGATTGTTTGCTGACGCTTGTGATTTCCAACAGCATAGAGTGACTGACAAGCTGACCAGCACGGGCAGTCGCTGCAGGCATGCATGCATGCCTGCCCAGACATCTCCATGAAAGCTGGTGGGTCTATTACAAACCTTATGCGGCAGCGGCGGCAGCGGTGCGAACAGCTCCAGCAGCTTCTTCGGCAGCCCGGTCTTGTGCGCCGTGATGCCCGCCTTCAGCATGCGCTCCTGCTCCAGCTTGGCGGCCACGCCCGGGTTGCTGCACAGTGCAGCCGGGGTCACATGCTCAGCAGGCACCACAGCACAATTATCCACCGCTGACGCAGGTCACCCGCGTCATGTCGCTGGCTCATTGAAGACTCGACCAGCACGCGCTTTGTCGCATTGCAGCCACAACCGACAGTGCACAGGGGATCAGCAAGTGAAGGTGGCTGCTATCCGCAGGGCCTCAAGGTCAGGCTTCTGCACGGCAAAGCATTGCAATCAAATGACGCACAGCAGATCGAGACTTACCCACGGCCCTGCATCATGCTGTGTCCGCCGCAGGGCTCCCAGCTCGGTTCACTGCCAGTCCAAAGTCATGTCCGCGTGCTGGGCTGCACGCCACAAGCCGTGCGTGCCAGCCGCTATGAACCAAACCTGTAAGTCTTCCTGACACAAAAGTGATGACCCCCGTAAGCGACCTGTGCGACCTGGTCTGAAAGTGGACCGCAACGGATGGAACTCTGTCATGTAGCTTTATGACAGCGGCAAGTACTATATGCGCAGCCGGGAACCTCCGCTGTGTCTGCACAGCCCCACAATGGCCAACGGTTGTGCAGCATTTTCAATTCAACGTTCATGTATCAGAGCTGACAGCAGCGTGGTGCACGGTACAGTACACATTGGCTGCGCAGGTAGCGACCGGAGGCAGATGGCCATGCGACATATGCAGCGGCTGCTGCAATTCAATGGTGTGCAAGCTGCATGCAGATCTGCAAACCAGGTTTACGCGCCTGCATCGGCTGCCGCGGTCGCTGTGCTTGCACATCGCTTGGAGAGCACCGGTGCATGCAGCAGCGGCATTTGGCTGCCTGCCTCAGCGGCAAGTCAGCCACACAGAGTTTCGCCACAGTCATATGGCGCATGCTCCTTTGCATCCAGCAGCCTTTCGGACAGCACAGCTGCAGACCAGCGGGACGGGAGCGCTGCACCAGCGGCAATGGATGAGCAGGCGGATGGCGAAGTGGATCAGTATTCGGTCATTGACAAAATCACCGCTCACTATCAGGTGAAGCTAGGTTGATGAATATGAATATATGCACTGAACGTTAGGTATACGCATATGAGCAGTGTCAGCGTCCTTCTCACATTGCCATTGCAATCCCGCAGGTGCCACGGAAACTAGCATTTGCAGTGGTCGAGGTTGGACCCACGCAGTTCAGGGTATCTCAGGGCGACACGATCGTCACGGAGAAGCTGAGGGGCGTGGACATAAACGATAAAGTATCCCTCAACCGTGTGCTGATGCTTGGCTCACGGCATGAGACCATCATTGGGCGGCCAACCATCCCGCAGGCGGTGGTCACAGCTGCTGTAGAGGTGAGGCAAGGTGCTTTGGCACAGCTTTCCTCTGGAGGTTGAAGGTTGAAGCCGAGCTGTTGGGGTTGTAAGCATCCTGATGTTCGGATGTTCGTGGCGCCCACATCACACTCCCAACCCAAATGCCATGTAGGAGCAATTCCAGGATGGCAAGGTGCTGATATTCAAGAAGCGGCGGCGGAAGCACTCGCGCCGCTTGCGTGGCCACCGGCAGGTGTGCTGCTCATGTCCTTGTCCCTGGATTGCACGTGGTCCCTGGGCTTCAACACGTGCATCGCAGACCGCCTTCGGTGGCAGATGACCCTGCCAGACTAGGTTACCCTGTGCCTCATCAGGAGCTCACAACGCTGAGGATACTGGAGATCAGCGGCATTGATGCCGAGATAGTGCCGGCAGATAAGTCCCAGCCAAAGTGGTGGTGGGGTCGACAATCGAATAGCAGGGAAGCAGAGGCGGGTGCTGCTGCTGTTGCATGATGTGCCAGTCACATGCTTTTGCAACACCACAATAGCAGGGCGCATTTACAGTGGCAATGCCCATTCGGACGCGCTACAATGTGTGGTGAGGAGCAGCGCCGCGGGGTCATGCAGCACGCATGTGCCATCAAGCTCAGCTGCGTTGCGACTTGCCCACACAACGCAGGAGATGAAATTTCATCAAGACCTGAGCAAGGGGAATAGAACGTAGCGTTCTATTCTCCTTGACCTGAGCAAGACGTTGGCACACTCAGAATTGCCAACAGTGAGGGGATACCCTGTAGCACGGCATGATCTGGTCTATTGGGCGCCGTGTGCGAAAGCGACATCGATCGCTGAGTGCTCGACTGCAGGAGGGTAGGACGCCATGGACCGCATGTGTGTTGCAGACCAACCGTTTATGCTGTGAGAAGCGCACTTCGAGTCTTGCAATCCTGCAGCCGACCTGCACCAAGGCAGCACCCGGGCAAAGATGAGTGTCAAAATGCTGGCCAAACCAGGCAGCGAAGCTCCTTCCACCATCCTATACACTCAGCAGCGCGCTTCACGTCTGCAACGGCTCTGCCAAAGGCAAAGAGCATCATGCAGCGCGGTGCATGAATCGGCGCACGGCCAAAGCAGCAGCGCACGGCCCAGCAAGCGTTCGGATCGTGCAGCTGCGGCTGGTCGCACACATGCTGCCGCCGCCAAGGCGACGCCGATGCCGGCACAGGGTAGGTTGCCATGCATGGCACTATGAAGCGCCGTCAAGATTAGCAATGGAGGGAGACCCGACTATCGGACCAAGGATGTTCCAGAGTGGAGATCACAGCACCGCTCATTGGCTTATACAGAGGTGGAGGCTGCACTTGACGGTGCACGCACCGAGTATGACGCGGCAGCGTCGTTCAGGGAGGCGGCCGGCAGCGGTGCCAACCTGGTGCCGCTCTCACAGCGCATCCTTAGCGACCACCTGACGCCCGTCCTGGCGTATCGGTGCCTGGTGAAGGAGGACCAGCGCTCTGCACCCAGCTTTCTGTTTGAGTCCGTCGTCAATGGCGACCAGCAGGTGTGTCATGCTGAAGCTCGGATGACATCCCACACTGCCGCGTGTGTCGGATAGTGCCCTGGTCATGCCTGGCCAATACATCTCGCCGGTCTTCCATTGTCAGGATGCTGCTTGCCTGCACCGTCTGCAGGGGAGGTACAGCTTCGTGGGTGCGCAGCCCAGCCTTGAGGTTGTGGCGAAGGGTTCCGATGTTGTGATCACCCGCCACCCGCCGGGGAACGCACCGCCGGATGTCAGCAAGCAGGAGCTTGCGGACCCGCTGCAGGTGGGCTGCCCGGGAACACTGGATCCGCACCCACGTCCGAAATCATCATAATGACCGACAGTGGTAGTTGCGTGCGGTGCACACTCCTCGCATGTGGTGGTCTGCTGTAGGTGCCACAGCAGATCAGCGAGGCTTGGCGGCCGTACCCCGATCCGCAGCTGCCTGCAGTGTTCACCGGTGGCTGGGTGGGGTACTGCGGCTATGACACCGTGCGCTACGGCTACTCAGGTCAGCTGCATATTGTGGGCACATGCAACGACCTTGTTTCCATTTTCCGCTACCTTTACATGGAGTGCTGTAGTCGCACTGGCTCTCTCTTAAGCCAACCTGGTCTGGTCACCTGTGCCATACGCTGTGCTTGGGCGGTCATGCTCGACATGTGCTGACTTCATGGTGCGGCAGGCAAGCTGCCATTCAGCGGCGCGCCGCCGGACGACCGGAACCTGCCGGACATGCACCTGGCGCTGTACAACGACGTGCTGGTGTTTGACCACGCCACCAAGCTGGCGTACGTCATCTCCTGGGTGCACCTGGAGGAGCACCCCGACGTGGACGCGGCCTACCAGGTGGGCAGCCTCCGCCGCTGAGCGGGTGTCGCAGCGGGGCCCGCCCATGTGTGACACCACACAGCTGTGCGCCGCACTGTGGTCAACCCAGGCCGTCCGATGCGCTGCAGGCGGGGCGGCGGCGGCTGGAGCGGCTGGTGGCGCGCATCACGGAGGGCCACGGCGCGGCGGCGCTGCCCAGCGGCCGGGTGTCGCTGTCGCTGTCGCACCGCCCCCAGCCGCCCGGCACCTCCAACATGAGCCGCGCGCAGTACCTGGCCGGCGTGGCCGCGGCGCAGGTGCCGCCTGACCCCCAGCCTGCTGCCCAAGCCAGGTCTCAGCATCGCGCCGTGGCGAAGTGAGCTGATGAGTGCAGACATCTCAGGAGCCGCGGGCTGCAGGGTCGCAGCGGAAACAGCTGCGGCGGTCGACCAAGCGTCCTGCGGCTTGTTGGTGGTGCCGCCTTCTGATGCGGTGTCGTCAACACCTGTGCAGGAGTACATCCAGGCAGGCGACATCTTCCAGCTTGTGCTGAGCCAGCGCTTTGAGCGGGACACGCGCGCCGACCCCTTCGAGATCTACAGGTTTGGTCTGCCTGCGGCTGAAGGCGTCTCGCTACCACTACCTGCGTCTGTGAGGGTCAGGTCTTGGGATCTGGAGGGCGGGCAGGACTCTAGCCATCTACTCACTCAACGGTGTCTTTGCCCCTGCAGGTCCCTGCGGGTGGTCAACCCCTCGCCGTACATGATCTACCTGCAGGCCGCAGGCTGCATTTTGGTGGCCTCGTCCCCCGAGATCCTGTGCCGCCTGGACAGCAGCCGCATCGTGACCAACAGGTGGGTGACTCGGGATGGCCACGGAGCATTGTGGCCTGCTGCACATGCAACTCAAATCCTCAACGGTGCTTGGTGTAGTCTTGGCGATCTCTGGCTCATGAGCAGGCTTGATGTGTGTCTTGAGCGGCAGCACAAACACATATGTGCTGTTCGCATCCTGCATCTTGCCCTGCTCCACCATGCGGTGGCACAGGCCCATGCCAGGCCTGTGGTTGACTCCATATGCCTTGCGCAAATCAGCGAGGAATGTGCCTCCGACATCATCTGTTGGTGGCGCGCCAGGCCGCTGGCCGGCACGCGGCGGCGGGGGCGCACGCCCGAGGAGGACGCGGCGCTGGAGGCGGACCTGCTGGGCGACGAGAAGGAGCGCGCGGAGCACATCATGCTGCTGGACCTGGGCCGCAACGACGTCGGCCGCGTCTCCGTCGCGGGCTCCGTCAAGGTGGGGCGACCCCACGGTGCACATGGGGCCATGTAACCCGCACACACCATACGCCGGGCGGTGGTGCCGGTTGTCTGTTTGCCTCCATCTGCACCAAGGTGGGGCTGGTGATCAAGGCGCCACTGCGCCATGTATCAGCACATAGCAGGTGACCCTGCACAGCCTCAGTAGCTGTGGCGTGCTCGGACAGTGAGCTTGGCCACAAACAACTATGCCGTGATGAACCTACTCCGCGGTCGACTTCTGGGCGCAGGTGGCGGCGATGATGGAGATCGAGCGCTACTCGCACGTCATGCACATCAGCAGCACCGTGGAGGGGCAGCTGCTGCCGGAGCTGGGCGTGTGGGACGTGCTGCGCGCCGCACTGCCCGCCGGCACCATTTCGGGAGCCCCCAAGGTCCTGAACCCCTGACCAAATGCCTGAGTTGTACGTGCACATGTCATGAAGCACTGCGCCGGCTTGTGAGCGAAGCAATCGAGATCTGGAACAGTTCAGGAAGTCAAATCTTCACCGCCAATGATACGAGAGCCCCAGTCTGGCGTCACAAGCGACATGGCTGGCTGCAGGTGCGGGCGATGCAGATCATCGACGAGCTGGAGACGGTGCAGCGGGGCCCCTATGGAGGCGGCATCGGCCACGTCGCCTTCACCGGCGGCATGGACATGGCGCTCGCGCTGCGTACCATGATCATCCCCAACCCGCCAGCGGACGCCGGCTCCGGCAGCAGCAACGGCGCCGACGGCCGCAGCAGCTGGACGGTGCACCTCCAGGTGAGCTGCTGTTCACGGCTGCCCGCGGGCGGTCGCACATGGTATGAACCAGCGTCACGCCGCAGGGAGTGTCCGGCCGACATGCAGCACCAAGTCTGCGCTGGGCTGGCGGATGGCGGAGCATGCGCCATGTCCACCAGCATCCTTACGTGTTGCGGTTTCTCATGCAGGCTGGCGCGGGGTTGGTGGCGGACTCTGTGCCAGACAGCGAGTATGAGGAGACGGTCAACAAAGCGGCGGCGCTCGGCCGGGCCATAGACCTGGCAGAGCAGGCCTTCGTCGACTGCTGATCAACAGGCGGTGCTTGCTGTGTCCCATTGACGCAATTGTCAGCAAGTTTGTTGGTGATTGAGCATTGCTACCCTCACTCTTCTCTCAGAGCAGTGGTTGTTAGCACGGTGTTGGTTTTCTCGGGAGAGACTCCAAACAAAGGCTTGCAATACAGCCTCTCCGGCACATCAACAGTGGAGATAACGATCACGGCTGTCAAGAATCATCTGTCATATCTGTCAAAAACAGAACTATGAAGATCGGGCTGCTGTTTAGGCGGCAACGCAGTGCCGCCTTCTAGGTATGCACCGAGCAATGCATCGGGATCAAAACAGGTCAGCGAATGGATCCTTCTCTGGCCCTGGCTCCTTAGGTTCTGTGGCTATTTCTGCCTGCTGCTGATCAGCTGCAGCCGACTCCTCGCCTGCACAGCCAGCAATTGCCTGTGTCACTGCATGCCCATGACTGCAGGCTGCTTTGCCCTTTGGGCAGCATCGGGTGTGCACGAAGCACACAGGATGCTTGGCAGTCATGTAAAAGACTTGCCATGGGAGTCGTCTGCATCGTTTGGTGCTGTTGCATCCGCAGCGGCAGCGGATGCCTCGAAATCGCCGAACTCATCCTCCTCACCGTCCGCAGCCTCTGCAGTCGAAGCTGCCTTGTCAGGAGCGTCCGCCTCAGATGCTACTGGGTTGGACATGCCTGTGTACTGTGGCTGCTGCTGCTGCTCCGCTGCCATGCCATCTGCATCCGCAGCAGCAAAGTCGCCAAAGTCATCGTCGCTGTCTCCGAGCATCGCTGGCTCGCTTTCAGGCGCTGGCTGCGCCGCTGAGGGGAACAGCGGTTGCTGTGCAGCAAAGACGTCCACCGGCGGAGCAGCCGGGCCGTTGCTGGGTGCAGCGCCGATGGTGGCAAACACATCGCGGGGCTGCCTCCCAGGCGGCGGCTTGGGCAGCGACAGTGCGAAGCCATGCGGCACATGTGCCGCAGACTGCGCCGTGGCATGCTCCGGCTGCCGCTGATGCTGCGCCGGCGCGCTCGGAGGCTGCGGCTGCTGGACGTCCCTCGGCGCTGCTGGCTCAGGCGCTCGCGCTGCTGCCTCAGGAGCGGACCACACAAACTCATCGTCGTCTGCATCTCCGTCGCCATCTGCAGCTGCGGTGATGGGTGGGGCATCTGCAGTCTGCGCCTGTGCAGCAGGCGATGGCGCAGCAGCAGCGTCCTGGGCATCCCCAGCAGGCACCACGGAGGCTGCAGGCTCCTCCACTGGCGCCTCAATGCTTTGGGCTGCCGTCGCATCTGTGGGAGCCGGCCGCTCGCCTGCTGGCGCACTGCTAGCGGGCCGGTCACTCAGCCAGGAGTCGTCCGCCTCCTGGGGCACCAGCTCCTGCAGTGCTGCCAGGCTGCTGGGCGGCGGCTGCTGAGGGGCGGCGGCTGCGTCCGCCTCGGCCACAGCTGGCGCGGCGGCAGGTGCGGGGGGCTCCTGCCCGCCCGCCACTGCACTGCTGCTGCCTGCAAGTCCGTCGGGCGCAGCCGGGGCAGCGTCGCCGGTGCCAGATTGCTGGCCTGCTTGGGAAACTGCGTTCGCCGCGCGCTCTGCAGCCTGCAGCCCCTCTGCGGACCGGAAGGTGCTGAAACCGTCGTCGTCATCACTACCCGCGCCCGCAGCTGGCGCTTCCTGCTGCGCCGGCGTCGCTGCTGCTGCCGCTGGCAGGCCAGGCTGCAGCGACAGATCTGCATGACCGAGGAAAGGCAGATTGCGATGCGTATGAGGAGCTGCAAGAGGAGCGAGCACTGCTCATCGTTGTGCTGTGGACTGCATTGATCTGACAACACTCCAGGCTACAGCAGTCGGCAGCAGGAGATGGGAGGCTTGTGGCATTTCCCTGACTCACTGTGCTGGCCCATTGCAGCAAAGGGGTCGACAGAAGCGGCGGCTGGAGGGCCGCCGGCGCCTCGCAGCTGGCGCAGCGAGTCCGCCACCGCCTGTGACGCTGAAGGTGGCGGCGGCGGCGCCAGCTTGACCTGCGTCACAGCAGCTGCACTGCTCTCAAGGTGCTTGGTCTGTCCAACACCACCAGCAGTGCTGCACGGCGCACCGGCAGCGGTGAAGCTCAGTAGCCTGGCATCAGCATGTGCAACAGATCGATGTGTTGTGACAGCACGCACGCCTGTCGCGCAAACAAAAACACAGAAACCTTCCTGCATGCATCCGCTTGCTGCTCCTACCTGCGGCGCAGCAGGCTGCTCGACATCGGGGGTGCCAAACTTGGACAGCCGGCGTTTGGGCGCGGCCTTGCCGTCGCCGGCCAGGCTGCGGAACACGGGCGGTGGCTTGAGCGGTGCACGCGGCATCGCCCGCGGCGGCACCTTGACGTAGTCTGATGCAGAGGCACCTGCCTCAAAGCCTGCGAACATCCAATCGTGCATGAAGGCCTGAGCTTCGAACAGCCAACGTCATCTTCTGTTGACCATGGGACATGTCGGAGGGTCTGTAGTGCTCGAACGATGGACAGTCATTAGCTACCACAGCACATGGGCGCACCTGCCGGGGGATCTACAAACTCGAAGCCCAGCTCTCCGGAGGCCGTGAAGGGGTCGGCGCCGCCGCTCGGGCCGCCGCTGGGCGGGCGGGGCGCCCCCGTGAAGCTGCCGAAGTCGCTGGCGCTGCCGGAGTGCGAGACACTTGCTGACCCGGCCCCGCTGGACGCGGCAGATCCCGGACGCTGCAGGGCAGCCGCCTCCTGCGCCATAGCCCGCTCTGCAATGCCAGTTCAGAGGCGTCGATGGCCTTGTCAGGCAGGCACAAACCAGGCCAGGAGCTCGCGAAGGCTTGGTTGCCGTCAGCACGCGTGCGTGAGCTCTGCAATTGCGTCAAAGCCCTACAGTCAGGCCATGCATCGCTGTTGGCCTCAGGGGTGCTCACGCTGGGCGATGGTGCTGGAGCGGCGGCGGAGCGACCTGCTGGCGCCTGTGGCCCGCTGCCTGGCGGCCGCATCCGCAGCAGCCTGCTGCAGCCCCAGCTGCTGCAGCAGCTGCTCCTCCGCCTGCGCACACAACAGCCCGTCTATGCACCATGCTGCGGCTGTGCTCGTTTGCGCGACTAGTGCGCCACTCAAGTAGCAAATTCTTACCTCGGCTGGCGATCACAACAGCCCTTGTTCATGGCATGTTTTCCAAGGACATCTTACCTCGGCTGGCCATCACGACAGCCCTTGTTCATGGCATAGCCTCAAAGGACAGTGGACTTTAAGGCCCCACACCTGTGAGGAGCGCCAGGGGATGGGCGTCACACGCTCTGCCGGCGCACCGGGCGCTGGCTGCTCGCCCAGCAGGTCCGCCAGCGTCAGCAGCGCGGCCTCAGCATGTGCGTCCACATCGCCGCCGTGCGCCCCCGCAAAGGCGCCCTCTGCCAGTATTGCACCCACCACGGACTTGAAGTCGGCGTACCCCAGGTCCAGGATGCTGCCTGTGGCGCCGCTTTTGTCCACGGCAGCGGCCTGGGCTGCATCCAGCGCCTTCGACTTTGCAAGCTGCACCGGCGGCGGTGGCGGAGTCGCCTTTGCTGCGGCCGCTGCCGGCTGCGCTGCGGCCGGCGGGGCCAGCTTGATGGCCGTCACGGCAGGCGTTGGCTTGGCGGCTTCCTGTGGCTCGGCCGCCTGACTTTCAGCAGGCGGCGGCATGGGCGCAGCGTCTGCCTGGTCAAAATCGCCAAAGTCATCATCTGACTCATCTGCCGACGCTGCACCAGGCAGCTCGACACCTGCCGAAGGGTTCGCTGGCGCCTCGTCTGGTGCCCCTGCAGGCTGCTGCGGTGGAGGACTGTGCGCTGGTGCTGGACTGGCGGCTGCTGCCTCAGCCGGCGCATCCTCGAAGTCGCCAAAGCCATCGCTGTCGCCGCTGGGCGTCGATGCCATAGCCACAGCCTGCGGTTCGGCGGCTGCTGCGGCGGCGCTGGCCTGATCAGGGTCGCCTGCTCCCGGCTCTGTTCCTGCCACTGGAGCTACGGCTGCGCTTGCTTCTGCAGCTTCTGGAGTGTTGTCAGGAGTGTCCGCAAATGGTTTGGTTTCCGGGGCTGGGGGCACGCTGCTGCTTGCCGCTTCATCTTCCAGACTCCCGTCAGGGCTGCCTGCAGATAGGTCTGGTTCCGCAACTGGGGCTTCACTGCTGCTGGCTGGCTCCTGTTCTCTGCCGTGGTCAGATTCGCCTGCAGATGGCTCTGCTATTGCATCTGGGGCCACGCTGCTGCTTGCCGGGCCATCCTTCGGCCTGTTGGCAGTGCTGAAGTCGCCAAAGTCAGGCTGCTCAGGTACGGCGGGCTCATCGAGCTCAGCAGATGGATCCGGCGACTGGGGGCTGTTCTGGACGCTGAGACGCGTCAGGCCCTCTGGACTCTGGCTGGCTTGCTGGCTGTCGCTGCGGGGCAGCGACGCAGCAGGGCTGCTGCACATGGACCTGGGGCTGTCGGGAGTGCTGGCCGCTGAGATGGCCGCCTGCACCGAGTCGCTGCTCATCGCGGCCCTGACTGTCTCGTGGTCCGACATGTTCGGCCCAGCGGACACTGAGCGGCTGCCTGCAGCGGTTGGTAGGATTGCTTGGAAATCAGGCGCACGGGTGCACTGGTGAGCTGTTTGGCCTGGTGGTGCGGTGCATGACCTGATAAGCTGTGAGGTGGCTGGGTCGAGACGCCAGATGGACGAGACACCCGATGACAGTTGCTGAGCACCAGCAAACCGCCTGACCTCGGCCGATGGTGGATCCGGCGGCGGAGCTGCGGGCGCTGAAGCTGCGGCGGTAGCGGCTGTCGCTGCTACCGTCGCCGCTGCCCTGCCCCTCCAGGCTGGTGCGCCGCCACACGTTGCCGCTCGGCGACACCGGCGCCGGCGTGTGCGGGTGCTGCGCCTCCACCGCCAGACGCTGCGGCATTGCAGTCGGCACCGTAATTGCCACACACCCCGACTTGCGAACACGGCAAGCATAATCACACTGGCACACTGCATCGGTTGGCCAGTGTGCTGCTGCTCTCTCATTCTTGCCCGCAGCGCGAGCAAATCTTGCACCAGCAGTCAGGGTATGAGGAAGCAGAGCTGAGCACGAGCACCTGAGCTGATGGATATGGGATGCTGTCCTTCACGATCGATACCCTGTCTGTCCAGGCTGCCATGTTGAGCGGCTGCGGTCCCCGTGCCTGTGCAACACCAACAGCAGAGATCAGCGAACGAAAAGTGATTATCCAATGCTTGCTCGCAGCTGAGTGCAACGGACCATGCTGCGGAGCACGTCACATGCAATGGCCATGGATTGATCTGTAGTGTAGACTAGACAAGCAGACCAAGACGACTGTTGGGAAGCTGATGCAATCAGGGTACGGTCTCAGGACATGAAACTTGACAAGCGACACGGTACACGACGCAGCATAGCACACGCACTGATGGAGACGCGGTGCCGCTGTGGCGGAGCGAAAGCGCCTGCTGCCGCTGCGCATCCAGCACCGCCTGCTGCTGCTCCGCCAGTGCGCGCTGCTCCTTGGACAGCCGCTCCATGCGCCGAAAGCGCTGCAGGGCGGCAGACACCGACATGCGCTCCTCGCCCTCGGGCTGATCCTCCGCTGGCGCCGCGCCCGCAAAGCCTGAATGCAGCAGTTGCTGGTCCGAGTCAGTGGCAGTGGTTACTCGGCGCTGCACAGACACAAAGACGTCACGTCATTCTGATCCGGTGTGCGGAGCCACCGTCACCTGTCCATGTTTCATCCCCAGCGCTGCTGGCATTGCTGGCGTGGCGGACATGCAAGCCAGTGGGTGGCCTGGGAGAGTCCATTCGATCCGTTGGCAGCAACCCAGGCGCAAGCACGCGTTGAGGTTGTGATCAGCAACGTCGAAGTCGACCTACGCGCTGGAAACACAGGTCCGGCAGCGTTGTTTGGCTGATTCTGCGATGCGGGTGCTGTGCCAGCGGTACACAGCAGGAACTCGGTGCCGATCGATGCGCGATGATCACGAAAAACGATCACTCGTCTTGTTGTGCTTGCAATTGCTCCAACGAGGATCAAGCTGAGTTTGCTTTGCGGCAGGCTGACTGATGGTACGTCCCCATTTTAGTTTGCCTTTCTGTTCGCCTCTGGCAGAACGGGCAGATAGGGGCTGGCTGGCAGACCCCTATGGTGGTGTCATCGAAAGGGGAACAACACAGAAACTCAGGTGCAGAAAGCAATTTGCACATTTACACGACACACACGCATCTGTCGATGCACATGCGCATGTTGTGAAGACCATACCACCAGTGGCGCACGGTGTACACCGTCAGGCCAGTCCCACGCAAGCAGGATGCTGCGGGTGCTGAGCCGAGCTCTCGCAGAGGGCAGACGTGCGGCATGCCCGCTTGCCTGCCGTGCTGCTGAGCCTCTATATGCCACGGATACAACTGCCGCGTGCTGCGGCGCCCGGACGTTCGCGGCGCTGCCACAGCCAGTTGAGCAAGACGACATACGTGCCACCCAGCCCAGCGATGACGCTATCAGCATGAAGGGCATCCGACTGGCGGGCGCCCCGCTGTACCTGGACATGCAGGCGACCACGCCGCTGGACCCCCGGGTGCTGGACGCGATGCTGCCCTACTGGACGGACCAGTATGGCAACCCGCACTCCCGGACGCACTACTTCGGCTGGGAGTCGGACGACGCCGTCGAGGCTGCCCGCAAGCAGGTGGCGGACTTGATAGGCGCCGACCCGAAGGAGATCATCTTCACCAGCGGTGCCACGGAGTCCAACAACCTGGCGCTCAAGGGCGTGGCCAACTTCTACAAGGAGCGCAAGAACCACATCATCACCACGCAGACGGACCACAAGTGCGTGCTGGACAGCGCGCGCTACCTGCAGCAGCGCGGCTTCGAGGTGACATACCTGCCAGTCCAGCCGGACGGCCTGGTTGACCTGCAGCTGCTCGAGGACGCCATCAGGCCGGAGACCGCGATCGTCTCCATCATGATGGTCAACAACGAGATTGGCACGATCCAGCCGATGAAGGAGATTGGGGAGTTGTGCCGCAAGAACAAGGTCTTCTTCCACACCGACGCAGCGCAGGCGGTGGGCAAGATGCCTGTGGATGTCAACGAGAACAAGATCGACCTCATGTCCATCAGCGGCCACAAGCTCTACGGCCCCAAGGGCGTAGGCGCGCTGTACATCAGGCGGCGACCGCGGGTGCGGCTGGAGCCGCAGATCAGCGGCGGCGGGCAGGAGCGTGGCCTTCGCAGCGGCACGCTGCCCGCGCCGCTGGTCGTGGGCTTTGGCGCTGCCTGCAAGGTCGCGGCTGAGGAGATGGAGAACGACCGCAGGCACATCACAGCGCTGTCAGAGCGGCTGCAGCAGGGCATCATGGGGCAGCTGGACTCCGTGATCATCAACGGGCCCGCAGACCCAGCACACCGCTACATCGGCAACCTCAACCTGTCGTTCGCCTATGTGGAGGGCGAGTCCCTCATCATGGGGCTCAAGGACATCGCGGTGTCCAGCGGCAGCGCGTGCACCAGCGCCAGCCTGGAGCCCAGCTACGTGCTGCGGGCGCTGGGCGTGGAGGAGGACATGGCGCACACCTCCCTCCGCTTCGGGCTGGGCCGCTTCACCACCGAGGAGGAGGTGGACCGCGCAGTCGAGTTGACAGTCCAGCATGTGGCGAAGCTGCGGGAGATGAGCCCGCTGTGGGAGATGGTGCAGGAGGGTATCGACATCAAAACCATCCAATGGTCTCAACATTAGGGTGGAAGCTGCATAAGATTCTTATCGCGGCAACAGGATGTGGTACCATTGTCAGTCTGGTTTGTGGATCAGTGTGCTTCGTTAACATGCAGCATAGTCAGGCTTGTGCAGCTGCTGCTGTTCTTGACAGTGAACAAAAGGTCCTGTGATAGATGTCCACGCCCATGTTGCTTGCAAGCTGTATCCTGCGAGGTCTGTTGCCCCTACGGTACTCATCTGCAGCTCAGAGGTGGTTTGAGCAGGGTTTCTCGTTGCTTATTCTGCAGCATGAGTGACAAAACAAGCTCCCCAGGCGGATGGAACGGTGCAGCACAGCTTACCTGCTCACCATGCCCATACCGCAAGCAAGCTGCGCGAGAGCCGCCTGCATGTGCATCTGCATGCAAGCATAGGACGAACACTAGATTACACAATGCAGTATCACACCGACCAAAGCGGTGGCAGCCAGGCTGCAGTTTGAGGTGCTGGATTGCAGCAATCGGACGCGACGCCACGGTTCCCAATCACCTCTACTGTACGCCTCTGCACTGAAACCTGCAGCTCGTCTTCTGGTCACTGCTCATGTTGGTAAGGGCAAAGGGAGTACAGCCCGTACTAGGTTATGTGGGTCATCAGGTAAAGCACTCTTGCACCAAATTACTATGTACTAGCGCGTATGCAACGAAGCGTGCGGAACTCTCGAGATTGTCCTGCTTGCATGTGGCGCTGATCACCTTCGTTCCATCTTGCTTCACTGGCAGCAGTGCTTTGCAATTTCAAGGGTTCCACGGACTTGCACCACGAGTCAAAGCCATTGCTGCCGCTAACCGCTTGCAGGCAATGCAATCTGCAGTGCTGAGCCACAAAAACACTGTGCTGCAGCCGATCAGGGCGGCTTGCGGCCTTCCGTTCAGAGCAACGCCTTGTCCGGGGCGTCGGTTATTCAGCCGCGCGCTTGATCATGAACGGCAGGCCCGCCGGTGTGTACCGGCACCATCTTGGTCCCAAGGTCGCATTGCCACGCAACAAAATGTGGCCGTTGTCCAACTGATGTCTGCAATGTGCTCTAGGTTTCCCCGTTCCTGACTATCATTGGCTGGTTACAGGGCCACCGTCATTACGCAGTCCGGCATCAATGACATGCTTGTGCCCGTGCTGCGTTCACCGGTGTGCAAAGTGGCGTAAATTTGCACTGCATCTTCTGAAAGGCCTTTGCAAAAGTGCAGACATGGCACATCTCGACACTCGGTGACGAAAGCTGAAGAGCGCGGGCCGGCAGCTGCGTATCAGATTTGTACTCAACCTGTTGTGTCGGTACCTCGACAGGAGACGATAGTGCATTTCTGCCAGACGTACTGGCGGCTGCTGTTCCTTCTGGGATACGGACCGCTCCTGTTCATGTGGACGTTCTTGAAGACTGAGCAGGCATCGGTGCGTCGTCATGAGGGTAACCTCAATGTCCCTGGTTGACGTCACATCATGCCACCCCATTTCATGCACAGTGAGTGCTTCGTCCAATGTATCTGTCGTACCTTGTAGTCTTGTTCGCAGATGGACTATATGGACTGGGTCATTGTCCCATACATCTGTGTGGCAGCCGCTGTGTGGGTGCTCTAGAGAGGTGCACAGTCTGCATCATGTATGTTGTGCACAGCCGCACTCACCATCAACTAGGAGTAGCACTCAGTGACACTCAATGGCGCCTGCCATATCACGAGGGCACATGACTCGACGAATCCATCTTTAGCCCAGTGCTCAAGTCTTGTTCATATATGCTCAGAATTGCATCCCAGGTGCTCTGACCGTTGGTATCGATGTGAAGGCGGCTTCCTTCCAACTCCAGCCGATGTGGTGTTTGGCAGTGTTGACCTCCCTGCATGTCGTGGTGAAGCCGCCATTTGCCTTGGCAGCAGCCACCGCAGGTAAAGTCGATCGGTCGCTGAGTTTCCGACAGTCTCTCTTCAAGCGCTTGCAGCTGTCCGCTTGCCCGGGGCGCCTGGAATCGTTAACTGTATGCGGTGATCATACATGTACAGGATGTCATAGAGAGTCTGCTTAGTACCCTGCGCTTGTGATGCTGGCTGACTATTACAGGTCATCCTGCTGGCATGGTTTCCATCGTGCAGCAGCCGTCACCATCTTGCTGCGTCGAGATTGACATCCACTAAGTCACAGCTAGCCTGTCACATTTGCAGGCGGCTTGACGGTCGTACGGAGGGTACCTGCTCATAAATGGAGCACGCTTCCGTGATGCTTCCGCATCCGCTTCCGCCGCACTGCCGGACGAGATGGAGGAGGAGGGCATCACCTGTGCCAGCGCCACACACCTCTCACGCTCACTTCCTCGAAGATACATGTAAGAAGAGGCTCATGTTCCAGTCCATGTCAAGCACCTAAGCAGCCCAAGCGTCTCGAGTCCTTGTCAGCCGAAAGGTGTAGCACATGGAACTCAGCATTTGTTGAGCTCTTGATTCACGACGTTTGCCTCAAGGCTGACGTTGCACATGTGATATGCAGTACTACGATATCATCTATGATGATCTGATGATGATGTGCAATGCCTGATGCAGTTATTGGCTGCGGCTGTAAGCAGTCCTGGTTTGCCGCTGAAATTTCGATGTTACGGCAGACGGCGCGGTGGCACGCAGCCAGCATAGCCATCGTGGTTCGCAGCAGATGCAGCAGCAGCAGCAGCAGCATTCGTGATACAACCCGCCGCTGCTGACACTTCATACGGATCCAAGGGAGCAGCTTTGGCGGCAGCACCAGCACCCTGCAGATTGGCGGGTGGTGCCATCGGCTAGCATCAGGCTGAGCGAGAGCATCATCATTTCTGGTCACACAGGGTCTTGCACATCCCTTGTACTCGTATGGGAGCAACTCGATCCAGGAGGTACCCAGAGACACACCCAATAAGTGCTGTATCTGCTAGGGACCTTGCAGTCCATGCCATTTGGGAGCCGTTTCAGTGCACGGATTTTAGGAGCTGCATGTGCAGTTTGGCAGATCGATAGGCTGAGGTTAAAGCATGTTGTCAGATCCCGTTGTCAGATTCCTTTGAACTAAGTGTAAAGCTGAACCTTCTGTGCATGTTGGCCATCACACATCGCCATTATTCAGGTCAAGTTGAACCTGCTGACCAATCGCTCTCCGACCATCGTCTCTGCACCACTACTATGCATGCGGGATGATGACCAGGTCCACCGCCTACCTCCCTTCCTCAGCTGCACTCGCTAGCTTGTCGCTTTGTACACCTAGTATTCCCTGTGAGGGCGACATGTGTTTTAGCAAGTTCAGGCATCTGTCATTGTGCTTTGAGCTGCAGGGCATGAACACAGTGAGACACCAGCAGTCTGATATCAGCGGGAAGGATACTCACCACTTCTTGACGTCCGCATCCTCTGGCGCCTTGAACTCTGCAGTGCAACCCCGAGACCACGATCAGCTGTGCTGCTGGCGAAAAGCGTTGTTCTCTAAGCAACACATCGTGCCATCAGGACCATGTACCATTGCCACATCACTCACGATTCTTCTTGGACACGTCCTTCCAGTTGGTGGAAAGCGATGTGCCGTTGGACTCCTGGTAGGACTTGTTCATAGCACGGCGCGTGTCCTCATCCGCACCTACAGACACACTGAGCCAACAGGTGCAGCGAACGCAAATCACTTTCGGCACGGCCCACTGCGCCAGCTGGGCCAGGTATGCTGGCCGAACAGGACCGCCCGATGGGATGCCCCGCATGCACAGCAGCGTGCAGCGGGCGCACCGGCGTAGATGGTGCGGAACAGCTTCTGGGCGCCCGCCTCCCCGTCCAGCTGCTCCGTCTTCTCCTCCTCCTTGAGGTCGTGCTCCAGCTTGTTCCAGTCCACCGTCTGCTTGCGGCTGCTGGGGTACGTCTGCATGCGGGGCAGCGATGGTCTGAGCACCACAGCCAGCAGCCAAACATGCCATTGCATGCAGGGCAAGCATGCCAACGTGCCGGCTAGGCTCTGCAGCAGCAAAGCCTAGCCGGTTGCAGGCGCGTTTGTTACGCTCGGCGACATGGACAGGGCGCGCTGCATACCCTGGGCGGCTCAGTCGGCAGTGCCCAGTTGGCGGCTGGGAGCGTGTTGCTTGCCTCCAGGCTGGGCCAGGATACCATCGGCTTGACCTTGTGCAGGCGGATCTCGATCTGCAGCGTTGGATGGGAACAAAGCTGAGAACATGAGCTGCATGTGATGCACGGTAGTTGCAGGCAATGTAGTGCAGGGCGATGCGCATGAGCAGCGGACATGCCTTGGTGCTGAGGATCTCCCAGCGGCTCTTCTCGCAGTCCACCTCGTCGAACAGCTTGACACTCATCTCATATTCCTGCTCGCCCTGCAGCACCAGGGACCACCAGCTTGGGCGCTGTCAGCGCGAACATGCGTCGTTGATGTATACTTGCTAGCTGCCAGACCCAAGGCACCGAACCAGATGTCCTCTGGAGAAGGGTGTAGGGTATAGGATAGCATCAGCACCTGCTCATCGCGGATGACAACATCCAGCTGCTGCTTGCCAATGGTGACAGAGACACGCTGCTTCGTCATCTTCTTGGCGAAGATGGCGACTTCTACATAGTTCTGCATGCAACAAACCCGGTGCGCTGACTGCATAGCATCCATGCAGGAGGTCTGCATGCAGGAGTGGCGTGGGTAGCTACGCCGATGCCTGCTGGACAGCTCGGTAGAATAGTGCGCTTACTGGCATCTGCAGCCATTCGTGGCGGTATTTGCTGGGCCGCGACGGAGTGGGGATCAGCGAGGCCTCCTGTTCCGGGGGCGGTGCCGCAGCAGGGCTGGACTGTGCTGGGGGTGCAGCAAGCGTTGGTGCAGTTGGCGATGACTTTGCTGGTGTGATGGCAGTCACCGTGCTGCTGTTGGTCTGCATGTCTGCCGTCTCGTCTGCAGCACACACACGCTGCCATCTCAGTGACATGCCGGTGCTACTCCTTGTCAATCTGGCCTGGTGCAGCACGCCTTCTTCTTGCTCATGCGCAGGGCAAAGCTAAAGGATCTTTTGAACAGCGGTCGACTGCAGCACCTCAGGAGTGCATCTCACCATCCAGCGCGGCCTTGCATTTGGCCGTCCAGCTCTGGTAGGATTTGTTGCTCGGCTCCAGCGCTGCTGCTGCATCGAATGCCTGCTTGGCAGTCTCGTACTCCTCGAGGTTGAAGCTGGCCACCCTGCACCAGGGGTAGCTGGCAAATGACACCGTGATGTGCAAAACTGTACACACATACAGCCGCACGCTCCAGAAAAAGCCATGCTGGATGCAAGCTTGCATTGCAGATCCAACTGCCAAGAGGCATCGATGTGCACGCATGTCCAGCGCACCCCTTACGGAAGTGCGCCTTCGCACTGTTCGGCTCGAGCTGCACTGCTTTGCCCGCGTCCTCGGCCGCAGATAGCCAGTCCTCCAGCTTGATGTGGGCCTGGGCACGCGCTGAGTACAGGCCTGCGTTCTCGGGCTGCGCTGTGATCGCCTGCATGGTCAACGTCAAGATCAAGCAATGCTGCTGCCCTGGACCTGCTGTCACCAAAGCGACAGCACTCAAATGCACACCAAAATTTTCACTGCAATGTGCACTGTCAGTGTCGATTTCAAGGGTGCCAAGACCTGCTGCTCACATTAGTGTAGTGCTGCAGCGCTGTTTCAAAGTCCTCATCTACATATGCGGCGTTTGCCAGCATCAGCGGATCCTCCGTCATTGTGTGTGCCTGTCCTCACACAGACGTGTATCTGCAGTCCACAGAAACATACGTAGTTCAGAGACCATACCATGTGGAGTGCAGGCGGCCAATGAACCATGCAACTACCGCAACACGTGTCCCAGGATTAATACTTTTCGGACGACCTCCGCGCCACCAGATGCGTCACGGAAAGCTAAAGGTTTCAAGGAAGGACGCAGACACAAGGGCCGCAACAGATTTGCTGCCTCGGGATGCTGCATGGTGCCCAATGAGCAGTGCCCGGCCGCCACTGCGAGGATACGAATCACGACAGCATCAAGTGTTAAACAATAGACATCACCTACTGTTTCGATGCTATACAGAGGCCTATCTTCGCGCCGAGCGCCGTTTGCCAATCGGCTCCTCACAGATCGAAGCAGTGGCTATGAAGCGCCTGGCGCTCTCCAATGGCTACGCAGTCCTGTGCTGAGCTGCACAGATTGATCACAGTGGAATGACCGCGCCTTGCAAGTGTAAGAGGAGCGGATTGATTGAGCTTTCTCATTGCCTCGATGCATGCTGCGCTGGCCATTCACTCCAGGGCAGGGATGCCTGCACCCAGGATGCCCGTATATGTGTGCCATGCGGCTCATGCCATGTTATGCCTGTGTTTGCTGAAAACATCACGGGCACCCTTGGGCACAGAGTCTCCGTCTGTTGCACGTCACCTCATGCTTGCCTTGCAGGCTTCCTGGGCTTGCAACCATAGTGCTGCACACGCCAGGTGCTTATAGGCAGATACAATTGACGCAAGGCAGCTGAAGTATATATGCTATCATATTACGCACAATGACGCGACTGCCCAGGGTTTGTGCGAGTCACGACCCATGGTTTCATCAACTTACTTACCCCACTCCACTCCACCCCACTCATTATTCCGTTCCATTCTACTTTCCACTCAAGATTGCAAGGCAGCCGCGACTGCTGTCCAAGTCCGATGGACCCGTATGCCAGTGCTGTAATATCGATTGTGCTCACACCCTCATATGCCGCTTGGGCCTGTCAAAAAGCTTCCTGATGAAGCTGAGCTGGTACAGCGCCACCGCCAGCAGCACGAGGCATCTGAGAATCGCCCAGCCCATTGTCCTGCCGCTGATGCTGAGCTGGGCTGCACACCAGAAGCAACAATTTTCAGCCTACCGGACTCAATGCAGTGCCAGATGCATCCAAGCATGCTAAGTGCAGCATGCCGTACTTGCGCAATTGCCGCTGTCCCGGTTGTGAAAGTAGGTAACGCTAGACTTCAAGTCGGCTAAATCGGCCTCCACGGAGTTCAGTACCCGCCACAGCGGTTCTGCTGGACTGCCCTTCTCAGGCTGCACGATGCTGTGGCCATTGCGTATCTCCCAAAGGATGTCCCTGCAGTCGTGACTATTCATTGGACCACTGCAGTGGTGCACACTTTCAAACAGCTGCAAAAGTCAGGCGAGCAAAGTCATGTGCCCAGGTCACTTGTCCCAAAGAAGCAAGGACATTTGCAAGCGCACCTGGGTCCATGGTGCGTCAGGGCTGTGGCGAGGTGCTCCGCCAGCGACAGGCAGAAGCGGTAGTGGCCAGCGTAGCGTGCTTTGAAGCTGAACTTGGCTTCTGTCCTGTCTGCCACTGTGTGAATAACGCGGTCCTGCGGGTTCAACACCTGCGCACGGCGGCAATGCACCGCATAAGTTGTACGTCCATCTTCCCAACAGAAGATGTCATTGTAACAGTGCCAGCTGCTGCTCATCCACACGGGACTCCCACGTCGTCTCACCCGGAGGTTGTAGCTGGCACGGCCACCAATGATAGTTGGCAGGCCGCTGCCTTCTAGGCTTACAAAGCTGCCGGTCACATACGACCTTGGAGCTCTGATATGCTCGCTTACACACTCCTCGTTTGCACCCCCTAGGCGCAGCTTGAGCGCATCCGCTGGGGCGCACTGCAGCATTGCGGCAACTATGCACATCAGGAGGGGCAGCAGCCATTGCTGCAGTCCGCGAGTTGTCAATGCTGGACTGCATCGGGCGCTGCGTAGGAACATAGCATAGCAGCGCCGCTTCAGGACGCCAACAGAAGGCACTCTGCACCATCAGCGGCGCGGCAACTGCATGCCGCTGTTGTTGGGCAAAAACGGTGGCGGCCTGCCGGCAAACTTGTTTGTATCAGCTGTCAGGTGATGCAAACATATCCAAGTGACTGCTGGGGTCTGGAACCGACATGTGAAGCGTGGTCCACGCCTCTGGGTCTGTCTGGGTAGAGTACACAAAGTGCAGTGGTCATGGCGCTTGCTGTGTGAACAATAACACGGATGCTGTTGTACGCTGGTACCGAGCAAAACCATGCCGTGTGCAACAAGCTACGCTGTTTACCACAGCCTGGAATACGCGACCCGTTCCTTCTGAAATCCTGACTTGGTATGTTTCGGATCACAAGCACAACCCGGGCTGCAAGAATATGTAACAGTTGTACACGCACGGTACATTGCGCTGCTGCGACTGATAATGCCATATACATCCGCAGCTTGGAACCACCAGTGCAGAGCACACCCCCTTTCTCATCTCTCCTATCTCTCACATCTCTCCTACACCCTCACACAAGAAACCAGAACTTGAACATGATATCCTGGAGCAGCCTGCCTCAAGTCTGCGGCTCGTCATCCGGCATCAGCAGCGGGGCGAGTGCGTCACAGTAGCTCGCCCGGAGCTTCGCCTGCAGCACCTCAACAGCCGGAGGTAAGATACTGACGATGCAGAATGACAGAATAAGTGTCGAGAGCCAGCGGATGATGCTGTCACTTCATCACTCCATTGACCCACTTCATTGACATTGTCCCCACCTGATGCTGGTCCACTAAATTGCGAGCAGTTTCCGCCGCCTCGGCGTCTGGGAAGGACAGCACCCAGTGCCCGTCCACAAGCTGCCGGCCCAGGTTGCGGTGCATGCTCGCGACTGTGCTCGCCCGCAGCACCTGGATGTGGTCCATCAGTCGGTGGGAAAAGACATTGAAGGGAGGCAGGGAACAGCGCAGCCAATGGGGGCCTGTGTCCAAACGGCGACTCAAAGGTCTGCTACAGATACCAGGAAGCCAGCCAAGGGGTGCTCATTGTAGCGGACCCTGCGAGTATGAGTGCGCACCTTGAGCAGGCCACGTACTGGCGGTCGCACATGGACATGCAGCCAGCGCTTGTGCGAGGGGTCGATAACCGGGTCCGCACCCATGAGCGGCGCCACGGACAGCACGATGCCTGGCAAGGAATGCAACAGGAGGTCTGCCACCCAAGACCCTTATGACGCAGACGTTCTGCCGCAACAGCGGCTGCTACTGGCAGTAGAGTCAGGAAGCATAGCTGATGCTGCTGGATCGGTTGTCACCACGAACACGGGCACCTGAGTTGAGGCGTGTGCCCTGGTCTGCCAGCAGCACCACCGGCACCGCGCGCACAACTGCTGCAGGGGAGGGCGCATCAGACCCCGGCTCCGCTGCCGGCCGCCCCTCCATTGCAAAGTACACATTGCGCTCGACGCCACGGGCGAAAGCCACTGCAAAGAGCGACACCGCAGCAGCGTCATGTCTGCTCAGGTGATCTCCACGAGCTGCGCAAGCTGGTGTAGGCGATCACCTGCGGCCCTTCAACGTCGCAACTGAACAGCCACCAGACCACTGGTGACACCTCCAGCATCCACTGTGGAGCTGAGTATGTGCAGTGGCACAGGGAGTGTAAATGAGACGTACCAGCACAGGAGACACGTGAGGTGAGCTCCACCTCCATGCCCTCCTTGATCTCTGCAGCCCGCTGAGAGACCTCCTCGGTCTGCTGGATGCCTGGCAACGCCGGTATCTCCCCATTCGAGCTGGCCAGCGCCTGTTGCAACGGTGCAGCATGCTGTACATCAACAGTGTCGCCTGTCGAGCTCCACATTGATCAGTTCTGACAAGCAGGATGTAGGATGCTGCAGCATAAGCAACACAGTGATGGACCTCCAAGACGAAGGAATGGAGAGGTGCACCTGCTGCAGCTGTGTGAGCGTCATGAAGCGCAGGGCAACCTGCCACAACAGGCGAGCCGAGGCAGCAGACGTGCTGATCTTCTGCCCGTTGGATCGGCGCGACACAGTGGCCCCGCTGTTGCGCGTCTCGCTCATGCTGTCTGCCACCTGGGCTGCCTGCACCGCCTGTGTTGTGCAGCATGCATGGAAGTGATTCTGTCCGAGTGGGTGCTGTGGCATGTGATGCTGACGCCCACGGACCAAGCAGTGTTACAGCGGTGTGAACCCCAGCAGGGAGTCCGGCAGAGAAAACCTGTTAATAGTTTGCAGTCACACACCTGCATCCATGCGGATATGGCGGCTGTTGTGGAGTTGTTGCCGACGCTGCGCAGCCCCGTGCGCACCTTCTGCCACTCCGTGTGCACGAGCAGCGGCAGCGCATCACACCACATGCCTGCAGGGCACGACGACAGTCCCAAGGGGTCATCAGGTTCAATGTGGGGCCCTCGTCCCACTTCGACCAGGTTTCAGACACACAATGCTGTGGTTGACGCCGCTTGAGAACTCCTGCAACCTGCTGGGAGGTGTGTGCCTTGAGAGCCCCGGAGTTTGCAAGTGCTTGGCCTGTGTGCACACCTCCCATCTGGTCCATGACGGCATCCCGCGCCACGCCCCATGCCTGACTGAGCACCTCGCGCTGGTGAGAGCTGAGCTGCACGCCCCAGCCCACCGCCCGGCTGCCACTGCGTATGCTCCTCGGCTCGACTGCCTCGTCGCTGCCATGGCTGTTGGAGCCCGCGCCGCCACTTGGTGCCACCAGCTGAACACAGGCAGATTACCCAGCTTCACATGGGCAACTGCATCTGATTGTATACCACTTGTCAAGGCCGAGTCCCACACACACGATACCAAGCCCGAGCTCCTGGGTCTATGCTGCAGACTCAATTTGCAGCACCTGCAGGAGAAGCCAGCCGACGGTCCACAGTGTCGACACCGGCATGGTGGCCAGTGGCAGCAGCCCGCACAGCGCGTTCAGCACCTCCACATTTTGTGAGGCATATGCGGAGCTGCAACCGCAGCAAGCACAGCATCAGACTCCGCCTGTTTCTGCTCAGGAGTGGCCTGCTGACACGCAAATTGGCTCAGGCTTACAGACAGGAGGACTTTGTAAACAATAAGTTTTGTCACACCCGCGGTGGTCGCCGCCGCCCCCAAAGGGCTGCCAGCGCTGGTCGCCGTCGTGCGGGGTGCTGACTGATGCAGGTGTGCTGTTGCCACTCTGCGACCGCTGCTGCAGGTGCTCGACGATGCCATTTGCCCGGGGCGATGGCGCTTGCCTGCTGCCTGGTTGCGCCCCTGATGCTGCGCTCGATGACCGCTGCAATGGCTGTACCTGACAAACAGAGCAGGAGTTGAGGGGCTGTAGCAACATCCGTGGCGCATGAGTATACTCAACCTGATATGCAAACGTACAGATGCCACTGGTGTTCCCCAAGTGACGGTGCAAGAGACCCAGGAACCCACCTCATCAGGAACGAGGCTGGATATGGCTGTCTGATTGCCAGCGGAGGCATGGCGAAACTGCAGCCCTGATGGCTCACTGCTGCTGCTGCTGCTTTCGAACATGTCGCTGGAGCGGGTCGTCAGCCGTGAGGACGGCTGCGGCGGCGCCGTCAGGGCATCTAACAAATCCCGCTGTTTCCGCCGCTTGAAAGGCAGCATGCCTGCAGCACAACAGCACGCACACCTAGCGGCAATTCTGGAATTGACAGATTTTCTGATGGCACCTGGTTTGCCTATGCTGGCAGTGAGAGACGATCATTGAACCGTTGTGGTGCTCAGGAGCTCTGGGCGCAAGACCAACCTGCAGCGTCCAGCAGGGCTGAGTCAACATGCCGCGACATCAGCAGGGCGAGTAGCACCCGCACAGCTGCGGTGGCGACCAGAGCGTCGCCTCCGCGCAGCACCGCCAGGAGCGCCGCACGGTAGGCGCTGGGCTGCAGCTGCAGGACACGCCGCGCATGGCGGGCCAAGAAGAACGGGCTGCCGTCGCCGATGCCCAACACATCCTCGTCGGCCTGCGGCGGTTCGACGTCCACCCTGACGTCGCTTGGTGCAACGTATCAATATTAGGCTGTGCCAGTGGGTTTCTGTGGCAAGGAGGCGCATGTTGGCTTGCTGATGCACAACATCATTTAAGAGTGTGGGCTGCAGTTCATTTCGACGCAGCACCTCGTCCTCCTCGCCTGCGCCATCGGCCAGCTGCCGCCCATAGTCCTGGCTCTGGGAGTCCTGCGCCCGCAGCAGGGCGCCCGCTGACGCCCATGCGGGCATGTTGGCAGCAGATGGTGCCATCACGTCTGCGCGGCCACCGGCCAGAAGCGCTACCTGTGCAGTAGTGTGACCCTTGCATGAGAGCCGAGGCATGGCACCAGGGGCCTGACCACCCAGCACGACGTGAGACTACAACACGCCCCAGGAGTGCACGCATACCAGCACAGGCCGCAGCAAGGCCCGCTCTGATATGACCAGCAGCAGCCGCTCCAGCACCAGCAGCGCTGCTGTGATACCCACTGCTCCAGTGTCACCTGCGCCGCGAGCACAACGACTGTTTGGGACGCAACACTGCCGCTGCACGCCTCACAGGTCTCGGGTGGCAGCCCATGCCTCTTGATGTCACGGCGGGAAGATACAATTGGTCAGGGCAGGCTGGACCTGATGGAAGCTGTGTCCTGGTCGACACTGAACGCTTGACGCCTGCTGGGCCGTCCGCTGCTGTCGGCGCAGCTGCCGCTTTCGCAGCCGATGCACTGACGCCCGAGTTGCTGCGCTGGCTGCCCTTGCCGCCGGCCGCCCACAGCGGCGTGGCCCCGCGATGGCACAGCAGCGGCCACAGCAGCACGGGGCCCACAAACTTGGTCCAGAGTGCCTCCAGCACAATGCGCACCAGCCGCTGCACACCTGTTTGCAGGCATGCTATGCAACTCAGACCTCGTTGCCTGGTCTCCTGCTTGGCCCAAGTACAATATTTAGGGTTTGTGCCGCACAAAGGTGCCAGGTGTCAGTCTGAGCACACGTAGGATCCAGGCACACACCTGTGCCAATGATGTCGTTGCAGTACGACAGCAGGTCCTCCACCTCTGCGAGCGCCGCCTCAACAGGGTGCTCGGCAGTGCTGCGCCCTTCCTGGACGCTTGCTAGTGCGCTGTCCAGCCGCTGCGAGTGACAGCACCCCGTGTTGCGTCGTGACAACAGAGCGTGTCTATGGAACACGACATCCTGATGTATGTGTGAAAACACAGCAGCTGCCCAGGGTATGATAGACAGGCAACATATTTTGCACGGCTGCACACCTGGCATTGTTCAACCAGCGACATGGCCAGTTCCTGAAAGTAGCTGGACGCCGGCGGCGAGCACACAAAGGTTTGGACCTTTGGGTCCTCGATGCTGTAGACATTGAGGGTGAGCGCCCGCACTGCTGATCGCACCTGACGGCACGTAACATCTGTTGTTGTGAGTTGAAGGGGGCTTTGTAGCATCCGATCTAGCACCGTGCAACCATAACATCTAGGCAGCAGAGCACAGTGGCGCTCACCATGCCATCGCGGTGACGGATGAACTTGACGCTCTCTATGTACAGCGGGAAGGTGTCTGCATTGTCGGCATCGGTGGTGTCGAAGAAGAACTGCACCGTCGTGCGGGTGAACTTCAGGCTGATCGCCTTCAGCAGGTTGATGTAATAGCCGATAACCTCGTCATCGTTGAAGTCCTGCAGGGCATGAGGAGCTGATCATGACAACTATGCAGGAAGATTTGCAGCTACCCAGTATGGTCCTGCGCAAGCCTCAGCGCACCAGCCTCGTGGTGATCAGCTCGTTGATGTAGTTGTTAGAAAACAGGTAGAAGATGGCCGTCTCGCTCCTGATGTTTTGGATCAGGATCGACAGTGTTTGCAAGACCTGCATATCAACGAATGTGCAGGGAGACACTCGTCAAGTCAGGCTACAACCATCCAGCAGAGGCCCCCTGCACATCATAGCAAATATTCGACTGCAGGGAAAGCATGCCGCCTCGCTACATGCGCTTGCAAGCACTCAAATCCCACCTGCTGTGGGACCTCGCCGCGCCGGTTGGCGGGCTGTCGCAGGATGCGGTTGAAGTGGCTGAGCAGGTGCTTCTCCGCAAAGAAGTCAAAGAAGCGGGTGTCATGCTGGTCGCCCCAGATCATGAGCTCCGCCAGCGAGCGCAGAGTCTCGACCACCAACTGCCGGTTGCTGTCTGTTGCCATTGACGGAAATGATGCTGGTCAGGTGTTCAGCTACTGCAGGCATCACCAATGCCAGCCTTGACACCGTCGGCATATGCATCCTTATCTCGTGTCTGCTGCGACTGTGAGCGCACCCGTGATGGTCTTCTCCTCTGTAAGCACAGCATGCAGGCGCCGCAGCTCCTCCAGGGTGAAGCGGTCACCCTCGCTGCTGGCCGCTGTGTGGCCAAACAGCCCGCCCCAAAACCCGGGCTTCCCGCTGCTCGCCATTGCCTTTGGCTGTTCCCACGTACTCAAGTGAACTTGCCCGTGAGAGCAAGCTGATCAGGCAGCGATGTGCATCCCCGCGATGATAGCTGCGGCTGGCGCTCAATGCTGTGGTGCAATACAGCTGGGCATGAGAGGGGTCGCTGCGACAGCTGATGCAGATAGCGGCCCTGATCCAGCTCAGATCATGGATACGTCAGCAGTCGTGAGCCTGCGCACTTCAAGAGCGTTGACCTCATTGTCTTGCACCAATCACCTACAGACCTGAAAGTCGAAATGTCATCCTCATGCTCTGATGACGAGGTGAGCGTCTGCAAATGGATACGTCCAAGGATTGATAGACATCCTTGCAATGTTATAACGCGTGTATGTGTGCTCTGAGCATGCTTGCACCCTTAGGTACCTGCCAGTAAACCTCACACGTCAAGCCCTCGGTTATGCTCCGCGCCGGCGCAAGTGCGCACAGCTCGTCGAACCTCACAATATTGACGTCAGTACCACAGCTGCTGATCAAAGCGAGCAGCAATACGGTTTGTTCCAGGTGAGGAGCGCCGGCGCATCAAAATTTGCATGTACATCAGTGGCATGCTGCTTGCAGCTCCTGATTAGTCTGCTGCATCCTTGCAGGTGAACTAGCGTCGCGTCACAGACAGCACAATGTTGATCTACAAGGTGCGTGGGTGTTGACAGTGACACGTAGTGATCGGTTGAGCTGTCTGGACTGCTCTCGACTGTGCTGCGCCCCAAAATGATCTGCATCCCACCATACGACCTTGCATGGGGGCCGTATTTGATCGCGTGTGAACAAAGCGCTGACTGTTGACCTCTTTTGTGCTGCAGGATATCCTCACAGGTGCGCTGCTGCCATCCCCTCACTGTCGCAGCCCTCTGACCATCATTCGCGCAACCACGCACTCTGGATCATGAGTGTCGTCAGCTGGCAACGGGGTCCCTGTGCATGCATTGGGTCAGTTATGACAGTTCACTTATGCCAACCACCGGATGCACAGAGGTGTTACTGCAGCTGTAGCATGTGTGGTATCAGGTGATGAGCTGCTGTCAGATTCTTACGACCTCAGTGAGGTTGAGGACGGCTTCTTCTTTGCGGTGAGAGGCCGCTTGCACCGGCATAAGCTTTTGCCTTGCGAGTCTGTTGTATGGCACCAGCATCCGTCAAGGGGGAGGAGGTGGTGGATCCTCATTGGGTATGTTTACATTACAGGTTGAGGGCAAGGTGTGCTCGTCCTTACATGCGCGGTGGACTCTGTTCTGTAATGCTGCTTTGAATCGACATGTGCCGGAGCATCCATTCAACCCCTGACTGCCAACGCAGCGTTGCTTCGGACCTGCAGTGGGTGGAGGTTGGCGATGTGGATATCGACATCGGTGCAAACCCGTCAGCGGAGGGTGGTGACGAGGGAGAGGGCGTCGACTCCACCGCCAGGAAGGTGGTGGACGTCCAGGATGCGTTCAGGCTTCAGGTGCGAGTCAGCGACCCCGCGGCACCGTCGTGCTGTTCCTGCGCTTGACACCTACCTGCATCTGTCTGGTTCGCAGGGGAGGCTGATATCATCTGCATGCTTGCTGCAGGAGGGCCCTTCATACAACAAGAAGGACCTGATGGGCTACCTCAAGGTGTGCACAGGGGCAAGTTCAACAGTGTTTAATTGGCTTTCCTCCTGAGCGTGCGGGCCCGTCATTGTTTTGCTTGCAGCGCTGTCTGCAGCGGTGTGACCGTATGTTATGATATATGTGGCGGTAAGCGGTGCATGACCACATGGTGCTGTGCTGGCGCGCAGCCCTGGCTGGCCAAGGTCCTGGAAAAGCTGCCAGAGGACCAGAAGGACGAGTTCAAGGCCAAGTCGCAGCCCGCACTGAAGTTCCTGCTCGGCAAGGTCAAGGACCTCCAATTGTGAGTCGCCGCCTGCCCTTTGGCCATGCATCTATTGTGCAGACTGCAGCATGTCTGAGGGTGTTCGGCGCTATGGGATTTGGGAGATGGCATCGTTTTGTGACATGAGAACCAGGTCAGCGACTTCGGTCGAGTCTGACATCTCCTTGACTGATCCAAGATGACACTTCGTCATGCATTACTATGCAGCTTCACCAGCGAGAGCATGGACCCCGAGTCTACCATGGTGTACGCCTACTATGCGGAGGGCAGTAGCTCACCAACATTCCTGTATCCAAAGTATGCCATGATTGAGGAGAAGTGTTAGAGGTGTTGCCATAGGTCGTCAGGAGTTCAGGAGCTTTGAAAGCTTGGCACACATGCTCCTGTGCGTGCTGCAAGGGCGAAATGTCACGGTGGGAGGTAGACAACGGACTGCGACTGTCACACAGCATGTTGCATTGACAAAGCGCTTGCATGTGAAGGACATTGGTCCTTGACTTCAGCAGATCTGACGTCACATCTTGCAGGTTCATTGGACTCAGCAAGCAAGATCAGCCACTCACGACCCCTGTGCACTGTTCAACGCTTGCCATGTGCTAGCGATCTCTGGAAACCAGAAGCAGACAATCCCAGCTCACATTTTTGAGCACAAGCTCAGCCATCTTGCAGCCTACAGCACCCAGATGCGCCGCAGGCTAAGTGCTGACAGTGCCATTGCAAGCAGCTGACTAGCCTGCTGTCAGTATGACGCATGCTATGGGCACAGCTTGCTTCTGCCATAGCATCCTGCACTCAATGCTGCATGTGGCCTGCAGCAGTTGCATGCCTGCTGCTGCGAACTGGAGCAGGGATGTGCTCATGCTGACATTGCGGCCTCAATCTGCTCAAGGGTGCGCCCCTTGGTCTCCAGCACGAAGGCAGCCACGAACAGCGATGCCGTCACGCACACCGCCGCAAAACCGAGGTACACCGTGGACACACCATACCGGGCAACGGCTGGCAGGAACAGCTGCCCGATGCCAAAGTTGCACACCCAATGTGTCACCATCGCAAAAGCCACCGCAGAACCTGCAGGACACCAGGCACACGACTCAATACTGGAAGTAGGACTGCACGCACATGTCCGGACACCAGTCAGATAGGCAACAGCAACCGAAGCGTCATATGACAACAGAAAGCACACTTACCACGAATGGCTGCGGCGTTGATCTCGCTGACCAGGATACCAGGCACTGGCCCCACGCCAATGGCAAAGGCCAGCACATACGACAGCGTGCCAATCAGGGCGATGTTGCCACTAAGCGCCTGCAGACAGGCAGTGCACCATCCCTTGCACTGCGAGCCATGCAGTGTGAACGTTGCACTGTATCGATGCCATCGTTGCACCACCGCCAACAACAAGCTGCACCAACAGAAAGCGGAGCCGGGGTGCTGGGCGCACCGCGAGCTGGGGCAGCGCGAGGCCGGCGGACATGCACAGCATGGCGGCCGCCTGACCCAGGAAGCTGACGATGAGGAGCTGCTTCCGGCCGGCGCGGTCCACCAGCGCCCCCGCCACCAGCGTCCCCAACACATTGATGGCGCCCACGCCCGCGCTGGCCAGCGCCTGCGACTCGATGCCCGCCTGCAGAGAGGCCGACGTGGGGTCGTCGGAAGACGCTGCTCATGTGCACACGCTGGTGTCTGACCAAATGGCAGACAATCGGCTTGCTGACGGGGTCGAGATCCCTGTACGGGGAGGTCAACTTGCTGCAGCAAGGCCTCCGCACCTGGGCAAAAACAGAGGACGAAAAGTAGATGATGGCGTTGATGCCCGCAAACTGCTGGAAGGCGAAGATGAGGCAGCTGATGACCACCGACTTGGTGGTCAGAATTGTCCACACGCTCGGCTGCTTTGGCGCGGCCGCTCTGCCTGGGGAACTCGCTCGCCCTGCAGGGGAGTCACGACCCCGCATCAGCTCCCAAATAGAGCAAGTTGTGAGCAGCGGCAGAGAGGTTGGCACGGCCGATGTGGTGCAGGCACACTCAGAACCCACCTTCGCTGAGCAGCGCTGGTCCGGCTGGGCCCCACAGCCGGACTGCCGCGTTCTGCGCCTCCATGTTCCGATCATTGGCAAACAGCCACCGCGGGCTTTCCGGCACAAACAGCAAACCTGCACGCAAGGCAGGGCAGTCAACGGCTTTATGTGCAGAATAGGGCGTCCTATGGCAGCATCGTCAGAGCGCACATGAGCGCAGAAGTGACAGACAGCTTCTGCCCACCAAAAGCAAGGAGCGCAGCGGGGATTGTCGCCAGCCAGAACATGATGCGCCAGGCCTCGGGCGGCAGCACCACGTTGACCACCAGCGCGCCCAGGATGCCGATGCAGATGGTCAGCTGGTTCAGGCTGCCCAGCATGCCGCGCACCTCTGGGGGCGCAATCTGCAGCGATGTGGCATGCATCCGAGTGAGTGCATTCACACAACCTTGCAGACGCCGCCTGGAGTTGACAAGCACATCCTGGCTGCACTGAATGCCCTGGCACCGGCACGCACCTCAGAGATGAACAGGGGCACAAGGCCGGAGGCCAGGCCGATGCCAATGCCGATCACGACCCGCCCCGCGATGATCCACTCCAGCGAGTTCGCCGTCGCGCACAGGAAAGCGCCCAAAAACAGTGGGACGACGTCCAGCAGCAGCGTGCCCTTGCGGCCAAACGTCTGCGCCAGCTTGGCGCCAGTCAGGCTGCCGAAAGCAGCGCCCGCCAGGCATGTGCTGACGACCTGCCAAATGGAACACCTTCAGCCTGATCCATGCTGTTACACATTTGTCAGAGGTGGCGCCACCCAGGTTGTGCAGTCATCAACATGCAGATAGAACAGATCAGGTTGAGAACAGAAGTGACTGTCTGACTGGTCGACGCACCATGCCTTCCAGCACAGGCTGCCCGGCAAAGCCCAGCTCCGCTGCAATTGCTGCAAGCGGCCCATTTAGCACTGCCAGGTGGAAGCCGAAGCAGAAGGCCCCCAGGCTGGCTACCAGCGCCGCCGTGAACACCGGCTGCAGCGACACGGGCGGCTCCTGGAAGCTATAGTCGAAGCTGGTGGTTGCTGCCTTCAGCGGCGCACCCAGAGTTTCCCGCCGCCGCGGCTGCGGTGCCCGCATGCGGCCCGGCTGCGGGCACTGATCTGGCAGAGCTGCTCCGTGATGCCTACAATGCACGACGCCACAAGGTTGACGGTATTAGGCGCCGACTGCACCTCGCAGATCAGCTTGCTGAAGACACCTTATCTCCAGGCCGGATGCAGGGCTTCTGGAGGCAGGGGTGTTCCTGCTGCCGCATAAATGAGACGCACGTACTGCCAGGCAGCATACAAGCCGCAAAAGCATCTGTTAGTTCGGCCTTAGGTCTGCTGTTTCGGTGCTGTGCAGGAGCTGACTCACCTCGAGACGCGTTCGGCATGCAGTTGCGAGGCTGTTGGCGTGATCGGGAGCGGTCGCTGTCGTCTTGCGCCGAGATGCGACAAGGACGACAGCGGCAGCTGGGCAAGCGTCTGTGCAGGGTTGCCAACCCGCTGCATTTTGCCGCCTCTGTACGCGGCTGCCCAGGTCACCTGAGCTCACCGCAGTCCTGCAGTCAGTTAAAAGGGGATGCTCCTAAGGAGTGTCTGTGTCACGAGGCAGGCGCATCACGGGTGAGTAAGAGTGCTGCATCGCAGCATCGGTAGGGCAAGCTAAATTGGATACATCTGCCCCTCTGGTACGGCAACTTGTACTTGGCAAACCACCAAACATGAATAAACCTGTCCGTTGTGTCCAGATGCCACTCACAGGGCTTACAGTGGCAGCAGGAGCTGTTGTGTGCTCGCTATGCTGACTGAATGCATGGCAGCTTACCAAGCCATCAAGCTTCTTACCAACCTCGGAGTGAGGGATGTCATGTCAGCACCCCGTGCTCGCTGCCGACCTGACCAGCTTCACTGTAGGGTACGCCGCTCTGCACCAGAATATTGACGTAAAGTATCGTGCTTACCCTCCAATTTGAGACACGCAACCGGCTGGCGTAATGTCGGAGTGCGCTGCGGTGTCATGCAGGATGTGGCGCGCCCGCAAGAAGCCTAGCAAACCGATCACGCTGCTATCGCTGCCGGACTCTGGCCAGCTTGTGTTCCTGGTTGACAGGTCGACCACCCGGGCGAATGAGGTACTGCAATTAGATGCGGCTGCATGTGGATACAGACCTCTGCAGTGAGCCACGAGTTCAGACTCAAGCCACCTGACTTCTGCAGAGTCGTGGCGTCCTGCGCGACGTGGGACGGGACCTGCAGAAACGGATGCGCACCGGCAGCCCTTTCAATGCCAGTGGCAATGAGAAGTGGAATGCCCAGCAGCACCTCATAGTTGCCTTCGAGGTGAGTACAAGGAGACATGGATGAGTGCGATCCTTTTGAGGATCGCACTAACATGCAGAGCGGACGGCGCCAGGTGTCAGCTCTGTAACATATAACGCACTGCTCACAGATCAGCTGGACCTCGGTCGTGGGTATCGACTGGAGTCGGCCACTTGTGCATGATGGCCGCCTGGTGCTCGAGGCGCACGCAGTTGTCAAGCGCATCTTCCGCTCGGTAAGGACTAAGAAGCACTGCAGTAGAGCATGATACCTTTGCGTTTGCCTCCGAATGGAGTCAAGCATTGCATGAAGCAAGCGGTCTTCATGTGACGCCCAGGCCAAGGATGCATACGACTTCTATGAGACGATGCCAGTGCTGCATGCTGCCACGGCACCCCTGCAGACACCGCTGCCTGCAGCACAGCAGAGTCACGCAGCAAGTGCAGACGTCAAGGGCAGTGCCACTCCTGAGCTGTTACAGCCCGGCGCAAGGTCACACTCTGCTGCTGCATCCAGCCAGCTGTGCGACAAGGCATCTGCGGGCACGGCCAGCTTGCCCTCCTTCGGCACAAAGCAGTCAGAACTACAGCAGCAGAGCGGCACCGAAACATCCCCTCCGCAGGCAGGTGGCCCTCCCCAGCAGCACAGCCACCAGCAAAGCAGCGCACCGACTGATATCCCAGCGACGCCACTGCCAGAGTCCGTCTGGCCAGAAGGTAAGCACGGCTGTTTGCTGGTGCGTGCGCCACGACGGTGATGTGGGCTTGTCTGCGCACAGTGATCAGGGAACCGACGATCATGATATCTGCAGAGACTGGGCCGAGGAAGCGAGGCAGCAGACAGGATCACCTCAGCCGGCAACATGGCGACCTGGCGGCATCACCCAGCAGGGTCTGCTACCCGCCGCCTGCGGAGCCCGCCAAAAAGCGCAGACTCAGCACCGGGTCCTGGCCAGTGCCAGCGCACTGGACGGTGTGCCCCTGCACTGGCCCTCAAACATGCAAGCACACAGAAACCTTTTCAGTGCATGCAAGGGCTCACACGACCCCCCTGGCCTGCTCGTTCAGCACCTTTCCACTTGCACGCAATGGTGTAGCTGCAAAGCAACCCTGAGCGAGGTTGCAGGCTGGCTTGGCTTCTGCGTGCCAAATGCAGCGGCAAGGCGTGATGTTAGTGTGTGTGCAGGTGCAGAGTCAGCGGTATGCCTACCGCAGCATCTGCTGCACCTTCACTGATGACAATGTGGCCAATATGCTACGGCCCATGATTGAGGGTGATGAGCGGCTGCTGCGTCTGTATGAAACAGGCTTGCAGGTGTGCGCCAGTTGTCGATTCACATGTTCAAATCACTGTAGGTGGGCCAGCACAAGGTGGTTGTGAACTCTGAAAGAGGCCCCACTCCTATGCTTGCAGACCTGGGCTGTGTTCCTGCCGCAATTCGGGATCTTCTACAGGCCATGGATTCGCACAGTCACATGGGTTTTGTTCGTCCTCATCAGCGTGTTTTCGCTTGCAACTGGTTTCTACGATCTGTACAAGCACACACCCTACCTGGACCAGGCAAGCTGGCTTGCCCTGTTATTGCTCAAGGTCGGGATTGCGCACGCAGTACCATTTGCCTTGCTGCATGTCTGTTGATGTGTGCTGACATGCTGCAGGTGCTGCGGAGTGCTCTCAGTGGATTGCATTTGCAGACGGTAGCGGCATGGCTGGAATCACATGTTAAGTTCCGTCTCTCCATTCTGCTTACATACATATTTGGTGAGACCCGGTATACTTCATGCGCATTGTCAGAGCAGCTTGATGCCAACATGTATGATGACGATTTTCATTGTATGTCACCATGTTGCACAGGCAATTCGATGTATGCCATGCAATTGCTGCAATGGGGCTTGGGCATGCTCCGCTATCTGCGTGGTCTCGTGCAACCCGCCTTTGACGTAATGGGTGAGCACTCCATGTTACTATCCTGTCATGCTTCTACTGTCAACCCTGTTGACAGTAGAATATACATTCTGGAACCACATGCAATGCCGAATTGCGCCAATGTTCCCTTGACTGCATAGGCCCGCCACTCGTGGCAGTGCGGAGGGTAGGATCACTGCTGTGCTCCCAGCTGCTTAGCTTGTTGGCGCTGCTGCTGTCGCCGCTGCGAGCACTTGTGCAGGTGACTCGAAGGCTTGACTTGTTGCAACTCTATGCTGCAGTCCTACCAGAAGTAGTATGCTGGCAGACCTCAACTGCAGCTGTGCCTTTTGTCCAAATTTGGCAGTGCATACTACATGCATGAAATGGTGCTTGGTGCAACAGGCATGTTCTGCACAGTTTCATTCATCCGCTCTTCAGTGTGCTGACATATTCCGGACATCATACACCTGCTTTGGTTCAGATGCTGGGGGCGGTGCTGCCTGGTGCACTGCTGCCGCTCAGGCTGGTGGTGGTGTCCGTCAAGTCGTTCGGCAGCACTGCAGTTGGCGCTGCCCGTGTCACATGGCAACTGACATCCACTGGCAAGCAAGCAACCGCACAGGTCTGCAGGACCATTCAGTCATGTTCAATTGCAGGCAAGGGCCCCTGATGAAGTCCATGGTCGCCTTGCACTTTCAGTTTGACAGTTTTCTTGAAATGCACAGGTCTCGTGGTGGTCCGTTGTGCTGCCGATGGAGGTGCTGCGCACCTCTGGTGTCAGGGTGGCCAAGGGGCTGCAGTCAACCCTCAGATTTTTCGTCGAGGTTAGCAAGTGCTGCTGCAATCTGCGTGGAGACTGCTCAGCGGAAGACGAACTGACCATGTGCGAGCTTCTGGCCTATGCAACCGTTACAGTACCCTTTCTGCAGGTGTGTGCCAGCCTGGCACGGCACAGGCTGACGCTGCAGCGGCGGCTGCGGCGCCGGTGGCGCAGCTTCTGCGCCGCTGTGCTGGCCCACGCAGCATCCTGGAAGGCATACGTGCTCTCCTGTCTCCTGCGACTTCAGGTGCGGGAGCCCGAGTGGAAACGCATGCCAGCCTTCCCGCTGCCACAGAGTTCATGTCCGGTGCTGCATGATCCTAGGTTCACTGCGGCTGCATGCAGGCTGAGTGGACTCCGACGTCGCCATTGGTGTGGGAGAACTTCGCAGTTGCATATGCTGGTGGCAAACCATCACACGCCGACAATGATGCCAGCAGTGGTAGCTAGGGCATTGCCAGGGCTGCTTTGACGAATCACTCCTCAACAGAAGGTTGACGTTTCAGGGCGCTTGGTCTGTGGCCAAATCTTCAGTTGGTGAGAGCTTCATCAACCAGTCCAGTTCAGGCTGTCAGCAGGTGCAGTCCGTCACTTGTGATCAGGCTGCCTCCTGGGAAGCAGTCATGGCACCTGTTGTGATGCACGCGCCTGTAGGCGGGTGCGGCGGCATTCTGGTGCGCATGCTGCGCAGCCATGCGGCTACCAGCCCCGCCGGCAGGTAAGCTCCGAGTGCATGAGCTGCCGAATGAGTGACATCAGCAATGCATCAGCTATGTCAGTGCTGCCGTCTGCTGTTTTGCAGGAGGTAATGTCAAACGTGAGGCGGGCAAGGGGCAGGATATCTTGGTTGCTGCAATGCTGTTGTTGGCAGCAGCAGGATACGCACTACTGCATGCGCTCATGCCCTACAGCCTTCACCATTGGTTACAAACATCCAGCAATGTGAAACTGCGTATCCGTTCCGTGGTTCATGTGTCGCAGTCTATCAGCTGAGCGTCTTCGAGCCCCAGTGCAGCTCTGCATCATCTGTCCGATGCCGCTGCCCTCTGTCAAGTGGAAGAAGAGAAGAACACTAGCATTTCAATTCACCCCAGGGGGTCTTTCCTGACATTGATATTTGTCGGATTGCACACAGCGCACACCAGCGGGGCTCCCATTGGTGGCTTGCCGTGCGTCGTGTGCCACTCGCTGTGACGAGGCACCCTAGGGGTCTGCTGCAAGGCGCTGCCGTCGACAACCGGCCCCACTTCGTGCGGCTCATACTACGGCGGCCGACAGCCGAACTCGACAGGTGCAACCCCGGCAAACGTCGCCAAGTCGTGCTTATGATGCTCCCAACGGAAACGAATATCTTGTTGGCATCACTGAAGGATGGTACAGCGTGCATATGCCGTTGAGAGGCCCAACTTGGTTTGCAGTACTGCCATGTCTATCATGCATTTCACCTGCATGCCACTGCTTGCTTCACAACTCGAATCAGGGGCACCCACATCGCATTGAACTTGTATGCAATCCAAGCCATTCGGGGAAGCAATCGTCCAGTTGGCAACATGGCATGGTGTCCTGTCACATGTGCAAATACATATACGTGCAGGCTGAATGAGTGTAACACATGGCTGCTGCACAGGATCCCCTTGATACTGTGAAGATGTTATAGATTCCGCGGATATCTGTACACGTAATGATCATTCGCTGCTGTTGTTGCAGGTACCAGCAGCCGTACAGTCAGCAGCCGCGGACGCTGCCTCCGCTGTCTTTGTCGGCAGCCCCAGTAGCAGTGGAAGCTCTGCCGGGATCAGCCCGCAGCCATGGTGGACAAGCTCACTGCCATCGCGTATCCAGTATGCAGCGTGGTGATTGCTATCTTTGGAGCATTCGCCTGCATCGTGATGTTCATGCGGCAGCGGCGAAATGCAAAGGCAGACTCGACCGAGTTCTTCTTGACAGCGCGGCGATCAGTGGTGAGCATCGACTGTGTCGACATGTCAGCGTGTCAGGTGATGGCCAGGATGTGCACCCGCGTCAGCGTGCACAGTAGTTGTGAGGTATGTCCTCCATTGCGAATGTAGGGTTGGTTTTTCATTGGCTGGTCATTCTTTGCTGCGGCCATGGGCTCCTGGACGCTGTTCAGCCCAGGCAGCTATGGCTACTATGCTGGCACACTCGGATTGGCTGTGTATGCGTTCTCATCAGGTGGGTGACGTACAGATCAGAGAGCAGGCTTGATCTGCATGCTGCCGACCTGTGTGTCACATCTTGCATGATGCATCCCTTCAGCCACACAGGGGCAAGACCCTTGCCCGGTGTGTGCAACAGGGTTCCCAGTGCTGATGATAGCGTTCCTTGGCGGCTATGTGCACAGCCTGGTGCCCAATGTCTTGTCGTTCACCGACTTCGTGCGCCGCCGCTTCGGTCCGGTCGTGCAGATCTACGTGTCGCTGCTCATGCTCTTCAACAGTGAGCACCGTCCTCACATCCTTCATTCGTTTCCTGCGCTCACCGTCTCAGCTGGACGTGCACCTGGCTGCCAGCCTGCTGAGCGGAACTGTCCCATCTGTCTGCAGTGGGGGTTGCACTGACAGCTGAGTTCACCGCGGTTGGCGACCTGTTTGAGCTGGTCATTGGGACCGTGCGCTGGCCGATTGTCGTCGTGATCGGCATCGTGAGCGCGATCTACACAGCGTACGGTGGCCTGTACGTGTCCATCATCACAGACCAGGTTCGTCACAGAAGCAAACTGCAAGTGCCTGCCACCTTGCCCTGCTGTTGAGGGTCCAGTCAGGGTCGGTGCAAAAGTGTTTCAAGGTGGACAAGTACGGACCATCTGCATGCTGCTGCACATAACAGGTGCAGGCCGGGTGTGCTATCAGCATCATCGTCATCCTGGTCATCTGGGTGGCTGCCACTTTTAAGGCGCCACTGCCGAAGCCAATGCCTGGCTACTTGGCGGCTACATACACAGGCAAGCCATGCTTCTCGTCAATGCACCAACACACTTGCAACGGCGGTGGCCAGCGCGACTCTGAGCAGCTTGTCGCTTTCGCCAGCCTACCGCCGATCAGTGCACTTCGAGCACCTTCCCGCGCCGCATCTGTCCAGGTTACGCATCCATCGCCGTGCTGCCCATCTCGCTGATGTCCTCCACCATCTTCTCGGAGGCCATGTGGCAGCGTTGCTGGGCAACCGTCGACAAGAGGTGCAGTGGCCAAGACGCATCAATGTGCAGCTGTGCGCATGCACCTATGGTGCACTGCACATAATAGGACAGGAGTGTGCATGCAATGGACCATCGCAGGTGGCCACCCAGCCTGTCTGCTGACGCAGGCAGCTGCGCATTGGTGGCGCGATCGGCTTTGTCGCCATCACCATCTGCGTGTTCCTGCTGGGATTTGGCGGAATCCTGGCCACATGGTCCGGCCTGTTTGTGCCGTCTGGCCCCGACGATTTTGGAAACACCATCCTGTTCAGCCTGCTGGACACCGTCAATGGCGGGAGGCAAGCCTTTCGTCCTATTCTAGGGGGATGCCCAGCCAATGCATCTGCATGCGGGTCATCAACCGCTAGCTCACTCTGACATTGAAAGGCTGCCCTTTTTGGTCATCAGCGGCCCAGGTCAACCTTGCAATGCCCAGCAATAAGATCGTCATCTGTTTGCTGATTCGCAGGCACACAGGCATCATCGTCATCGTGTCCATCCTGGCGGTCACGATGTCCACCTCGGCAGTCGACAGTCTGCAGAACGCAATCGTGGACAACATCAGCGGCGTGTATCTGAAGAATGCACCCCTGCTGGTGGTGCGCGGGCTGGTGCTGGCGCTGACGGTGCCGCCCATGATTGTCAGCCTCAAGGTGCACACGTCCTTGATTGTCCTGCTGCTGGAGGCCGCTTGTCAGCTTTTGGCATCAACAGCAGTGCTCTTGAGCACGCCACACCTCGCTCTCGCTGGCTGGTGGAGGCCAGATGCATACTGCTGGCGTGCATCTTGTGGACACAAATGACAACAACAGCACCTCTTCTGGGTCGCAGAGCTACAACATCATCCAGCTGTTCCTGATTGCCAACCTGCTGACGACGACCTCGACGCTGCCGGTGCTGGCGGGCCTCATCCGGCACCGCCTGGCATACCGCCTCGTGACCTCGTTCACCATGCTGGTCGGCTGCGCCTTCGGCCTGTCATCGGTGTTCTGGTGGTGTGCCATCGCCAACAACAGGTGCTACTATAGGCATGATGCACCTGACCGTCCCTGCAACATGAGCCAGCATTGATGTCCTGCAAGTGAGACGGGTTGGCCGCGACAGCAGGGGATCCCTGTCTGACTGTGACCACTTGTGTGCGCAGGTCGCCAGTCCCCGAGACCTACAGCCAGGTGTGTAGTCCGATGGCAATGTCTGCAGTCATCTCGAGGTATTGGGTATATCTGCATCTAGGTGCGAGACACATTTCGCACTCTTCAGGTTTTGAGTTATGTTGCCGTGCCAATGCTGTGCAGACGTTGAGCCGAGTGTGGACAGTGGAGTACGACTGGCCGCCGTTCTGCATTGCGCTTGCCATGTCAGTCTTTGGCATCCTCGTTGGTGCTGCACTGGAGCACGTCGCGCGCGCCATTGCCAAGCGCCCCCTGGACCCTGTCGACCCGTTGATGGTGCACCCCTTATCATATCATGCTGTCTGACACTTTGTATGTGCACATGTGACACTTGACACCAACACCTATGGTGCTAGATCCACGCATAGGCCTGGTGCGATGCACAGTTCTCTCGGAGGTGTTGGGCTGATGCCGAGCACACCGTAGGCGCTGTCCTCAGGGCAACATGTCGCCTGTGCTGTAGGACGAGCAGCTGCCGCTGGGCACACTGAAGGGCGAGGATGCCTCCTCGGAGGAGGCGGCGTTCGAGAAACAAGCACATATGGGCTGAGCCCACAAACTGGTGTCAGGGACAGCAGGGTGGCGGAGACCCTTGCCTTCAGCCGGCAGCCGAGCAACTGCCAGCAGTAGCATAGCAGCAGCAGCAGCAGCAGCAGCAGTGACCTGCCAGTGCAGGACCAGCGGGTGCAGTGGCAGGCTAGCATCTTTTCTTTAGCATTGCTTACCCAACACTTCTGGTGCTGTATGGCCATGCATAGAACACCGTCCTGACGGCACGTTGGTGGCTGCCCGTCCCTGCGGGCTGCCATCGTGTGCGTTGCAGTGATTGTTCAGTGCACATAGTGCAAGCCGTGGTGCTTGGGGTCATTGCTGGGCTTCCATACATTAACCGTGGACCCTACTGTATGTATGTCCGTTTATATATATACCTGTGACACATAGTGAGCGTATGTCAGTAATCGACCACACATCGACCACACATGAATAGACGTTGGATCCACCGCCGCCCGCTCACCATAATACCCATTGTGAGCTTCCCGCAAGGCTCGTCATGATGTCAAGGTGCTGTGGCAGATGAGCTCATTGCAACAGTGGGCGGCCATGCTGCAGGGCCGGGCGCCGCTCTGCTGCTTCCTGCTTCTGATGCCAGCCACTGTTCAGTTGCCATTCAAGCAAACCTTCAGCGCTTCAGGAAAGATCATCTGATTGCTTGCCATCTTTTGCACACATATACCGTACCGACCGTCAAGGTGCTACTGTCAGTGACGCTAGATCAGCGTCTGTAGTTGGCGCAGTGCCTACTCAGTGTCTGATCATACACTTCGAAACATCTGCATCCAAAGGAGAGCATACGTACAGTTGCTATGAGAAAATAAGATCTCACATTACGCAGTATGGTTGCAAACCCAGCGTTTCAGCTGAACGGGGAGAGGACATCTGGCCAGGATGTGCGGACGCAGAATGTCACAGCGGTTTCAGCCATTGCCAACATCGTCAAGACGTCGCTCGGGCCAGTGGGTCTCGACAAGGCAAGTCTCCTGCTGTGTCAACGCTTTAAGGCACAAGCGCGGGGCATATGCAGAACAAGCTGAGGAAGTGTGTTCAATGCAGATGCTCGTGGACGACATCGGAGACGTGACGATCACAAATGACGGGGCAACCATATTGAAGTTGTTGGAGGTGGAGCAGCCTGCGGCCAAGGTGCCCTTCTGATTCGGTCATACTGATGCTCCAGGACAGACGGTCAGCTTCATTAATGTTGTGCATGCTGGTGCGCTGCGCCAGCTGGTCCGGCTGCGCCTCTGTGGGCCTGACGATGCGGCACCGCTGCGCTGCAGATCCTGGTGGAGCTGGCGGGGCTGCAGGACCAGGAGGTGGGCGACGGCACCACGTCGGTGGTCATCTGCGCTGCTGAGCTGCTGAAGCGGGCCAATGACCTCGTCCGCAACAAGATCCACCCGACGTCCATCATCAGCGGGTACCGCCTGGCGATGCGGGAGGTAAGCGCCCGCATCCGCTGGCTGCCCCGCATCACAGAGGCATGGTCAGTGAGGACTGCAGGGGTGGCAGCACTCATCATGTCATCAATCGGAGCAGCATGCTGACCGGCGAGAAACCCTACCTCGGCTGACAATCTGGTGCACTCACAGGCGTGCAAGTTTATAGAGGAGAACCTGGCCATCAAGGTGGACACGCTGGGCAAGGAGGCACTCATCAACTGCGCCAAGACGGCGATGTCGTCCAAGATCATTGGTGGCGCTGATGAGGACTTCTTTGCCAAGATGGCAGTCGATGCAATGCTGTCGGTGAAGACCACCACACCAGAGGGGAAGGCCAGGTAGGGGGCCTGCAAGTTGGCGCCTGAAGGGCAGCTCATCTTGAGTGATGGACTTGCATTCTGAGACGGTAATGGAGGTTGCACGCTGCCTGCTAGACCATACAGCAGATCACATTCAGCCTGAGCTTCTGAGTGCAAGTGCGCAGGTACCCAGTCAAGGCAGTCAGCGTGCTCAAGGCGCACGGCAAAAGTGCGCGTGAGAGCCGGCTGCTGAACGGCTATGCGCTCAACATGGGGCGAGCCAGCCAGGGCATGGTCAAGCGCGTCACCAACGCCAAGATCGCGTGCCTGGACTTCAACCTGCAGAAGCAGCGCATGCATATGGGCATCCAGGTACAGATTGATGCCGCCTGGTCGTCATGCATACCAAACATCAGGGAAAATCTCGCGTCTGTGTGCTCAAAAGCAAGGCCAGCTGCACAGGCTTCTGGCAACAACCAGCACTGGGATGGCGCCTCTAATGTATGCCTTGCAGATGATGCCGCAAACTCCAACCAAGGCTCAACGATGGTCTCTGGTGCACACAGGTGCTGGTGGACGACCCCACGAAGCTGGAGGAAATCAGGGAGCGGGAGTCAGACATCACAAAGGAGCGGATACAAAAGGTGTAGGCCACTGGCTAAGCATTGTCAGTGCAATCACCGAAGAACCTGCACAGCAGGCAACTGCCCATCTGTAGGCGGTAACTGCAAACAGTTGCTGGACTTCCTGTCAGGTGTTGGCGTCGGGCGCCAATGTCGTCCTGACGACCAAGGGTATTGATGACATGTCGCTCAAGTACTTTGTGGAGGCGGGTGCCATCGCCGTGCGGAGGGTCCCCAAGGACGACCTCAGGTGTGTTGCGAGGCAAACCCGTTCATCTGCACATAGATGGTCACCAAACATCATGCATCGCACCAACTTCGGAAGTTTCCTGCCGGGCACCTTGACCACCAATGGCACAGCACAGTAATCACCTCCACACCAATCGCCATGCAAGTGCAATGCATTCGTGTTTAAGTTGCAAGCACCCATGTGCCTCTGCTGCCCTGCCGCAGGAGGATAGCCAAGGCGACAGACGGGCAGGTGGTCATGGCGCTCGCAGACATGGATGGCAACGAGACCTTTGAGGCGTCCAACCTGGGCACCGCTGACGAGGCACGCTCTATGGCACCTTCGTCGTGAATTGCTGGTCCCATGTTGCTGCATGCTTTGCCGCGCAAATGATAGGGCCTCAGGCACAGCTGCAGGGCTGCCAAACAGGGGGCCGGATGCTAAGCTCCCATCCCATCGACTTGTCCAGCCACCAGGATACACTGCTGAGCGTCGTCATGGCCCACAATTTCTCGCCCTGTCACAGGTGGAGGAGGAGACGGTGGCAGACGATGATGTGCTGATGATCAAGGGCTGCAAGAACAGCCGTGCTGTGACGGTGCTGCTGCGCGGCGCCAACGACTATCTGCTTGATGAGATGGATCGCTCGCTGCACGATGCCTTCTGCATCGTCAAGCGCGTCGTTGAGTCTGGTGCCGTGGTGCCCGGTACGTGCCATGTCACTGCGACAACACTACTTCATCATACATCCATAATGTGGCTGCTTACGTTCTGAATGCACAGTGTGCCACAGCGTGCATATCCATCAACAGCATCACAGCCTGCGGCCAATGCTTGGGTGTTGATCGGGCCAGTGGTTCTGAGCTGTCACAACGCTGGCTGTTCGGGCAGGCGGTGGCGCGGTGGAGGCGGCCCTGTCCATCTACCTGGAGTCCTTTGCCAAGACGCTGGGGAGCCGCGAGCAGCTGGCCATTGCAGAGTTTGCCGACGCGCTGCTGGTCATCCCAAAGACGCTCGCTGTCAATGCCGGCAAGGTGGGCGGCGTAGTCTGGCTGCTCCTCATGCCCATGTCAATTTTTGCCACTGGTACATGGTGTGAAGTGTCATGTGGAGCGGATGCACGTTGTTGATATGCATACATTGTGCCTATGTGCGTTAAAACAGCAGACCAGCACTGGTTTGCTGCAGGCTGCATTTTGGCTGGCAGCCCTTGAGTCCAGCGCCTGCATTTGCATCAGGATGCCACGGAGCTGGTGTCGCGCCTGGCGTCGTTCCACTACACGGCGCAGACGCGGCCGGAGAAGAAGCACTACGCGCAGTAAGGCCTGGACCTGGTGAACGGCGTGGTCCGAGACAACGTGGAGGCCGGGGTCCTGGAGCCTGTGCTGTCCAAGGTCAAGATCGTGCAGGTGTGGGCCGCCACGTCAATGCCCACTTAGCTCCAGCCGCCCAATGCCACGCAGCAACGGCGGACGTGTACACGTTTGTGTATGCGTGGCATGCGTCTTGCATGGTTAGAGCACATGATCCCTCCTTGACATCGCAACTGGCGTGTTGCAGCATCATAAACGCCTATGTGCGGTGTGCAGTTTGCCACCGAGGCGGCCATCACGGTGCTCAGGATAGATGACATGGTGCGGCTGGAGAAGACGGAGGACGACATGGAGGGCTGACCAGATGGTGACCTGTTCAGGCTGTGGTTGAGACCTAGGAGTAGAAGCTCGACCGTAGTAGGGTGTGGCATCCCAACATCCCAAGCCCATTCATGGGTGGCGCTGCTTGTCCTGCTTCTCGGTGCCCACTTCCGTATTGGGGCCTTTTGACGGAAATCCGGTACGGACCCGCACGTGACGTGCTGTTGACCTGCAGTCAGCCAGCTGCGGCATCATCACAGTGCGTCACAGGCTAGAAAGCTGCCCTGGCTGTCATCAGTTCAGTACTTTGTAGACAAGACTCTCGGCGAATGGCCTGCCGAGTGTTGAGCTTTGGAGCTGGAATAACACACACACCCGCTCTCATCAGTCACGGGCGTCACTGCAGCCATCAGCTGGCCGCTCATCTGCGCACATTAAGCAACACAACGGAATTGTAAGCTGCAGCCGTTTGCGTTGCCAGCAAGGCAGCGTCGGCGGTGTCATCGCGGGCCTGGGCTGCTGTGTGCCAGCCAAGACGCGTCGCATTATTGATCATGCGACTGAGGGTAGGCCCGCACACGCACCCGCTGCAGCCTTGAACGTTTTCACTGCAGCCCAGCACGTACTTGCTTGGTGACAGCATGAGAAGCAGGGTCAACACGGCCGCCGGTACGGTCCCACTTGAGTCCATGTTACGACCCATGCTGACACCACCGGGAACGCCGTGTGGCTGCAAAACCCCGACTGCGTGGTGTGTAACAGCCTTGCGTGCTATCCTCCAGGTACGAAAGAGATAGCCGCCAGCTCCAGAGCTCAGTCGAGGGAGTGCCCACCCTTCGCTGCTGGGAGCTGCACGGCTGGTGCAGCATAGGTCTCGTCGCATACGTCGAGCTCAGTCCTTGCAGAGAACTTCAACCGATAGCTTAGTGCAGCTCTTTGAGATCAGCACCGCAGCAAGACCTGTCTGCGCCTCAGCAGCATGCAGCGCAGGCGGCTGTTCACTGCGCTGCTGGTGCTGCAGTGCCTGCACCTCGTAGCAGCCTGCAGCGACAACGTGCAGCTGTCAGATGCTGATAAGCTGGCATCAGAAGTCCAGTCGCAGCGGCCATGGAACCAGCTGCGGCAGCGTCGCAGATTGCGCCAGTCCAGCAGTGCTGTAGCGCCAGGGGTGACGGTGAAGCACATCAGACGCCGCGAGTGCGGCTCGCAGCAGCCCAGCAACGCCACGGACACCAGCGTTCAGCGTCGCCTTGCGCCGCATGTGGCGAACATTGAGGTGTTAGTGGCGACTCAGCGCGTTGCAGCAGCGCCCATCGTCATCGATGTGCACATGCACGCCATCCGTGCGGGTATGACGCCGCTCATGTCTGGTGCCTCTGTGTTGACAAAGCAATGACGACATCAGGAAACGTCCACACGTCCGTAGGGATGCATGCCATCAGGGATGCATGCCATTACTCCGGTATGTTATGCGCTTACGCCCTCGACGTTCAACAGTCCACTGATCCGATAAGAGCACCTGATAAGCGTCTCATTAACATGGCCGTCTGCTTGCGCAGTCGCCGGGGACCCCAATCAGGGCGACGTGCCAGCGGCAGCCATTCAGAAGCAGATCGCAGTGTTGAACAAGGCATACGCCTCGACCGGCTTCCAGTTCAGGCTGGCCAGCCTGGATCGGCCCACCAGTGCAGACTGGTTCAGCGCTGATGTCGATGATTAGTAAGCATCTGGGCGCTGCGCACTTGGTGATCCACCTGGTCTGATGACGCATGCAGATAGCGTGATGCTACTTCTGGCTGACACTGGGGCCCATCTGTGCAGTGATAACAGGCACGTGATGGACACCATCCGTGCAAAGTATCACAAAGGCACCGTTGCGGCGCTCAACCTCTACAGCCTTGACTTGCAGAACGACCTATTGGGGTGCGCAGATTGACGTGTGCATGATGCGTTTAGCACCACGCTGCCTTGTACAGATGCTGCCAGATGGCTCCTAGTGACCAGGCGGGGTGATGGAAGGCGCATGTGCCACTGCAGGGTGGCTAACTACCCTTGGGCAATAGACGATGTGTTGCAAGACAGCGTTGTGGTGCACTTCTCAGCCCTGCCAGATCAGGGGTACTCCGGCTACAACAAGGGCATGACTGCCGTCCATGAAGTAGGGTACGTGGCTGCACCAAACTGCAGTATGTCGTGCGCTGCTTACTTCGCGGCATATGCTCTGCCGATGCTGTCAGGCGGCGCAGCAAATTCATCTCTTTGATCATGCTCAAAAGCGGTGCATGTGGTGATATTCGCAGGCACTGGCTGGGGCTGTACCATCCTTTCCAGGGCTCGGGCTGCAGCCAGCCAAACGACCGTGTCAGCGACACTGGGATCATGGCAGGTGAGCTACCTGCTATATGTCCATGCTGACAAGGGCCCCAACGTCTGCCCTGCTTTGGCGTGACGCTGCGTGCAGCAACCAGCGCCCGTCTGACACTACCTTGCATGCTGTATGCAGGGCCGAACTACAGCTGTGTAGCATTCAACAAGAGGGTCAGCACATGTGGCAAGCGACCGGCTGGCGATCCTGGCTTTGACCCCTCCAACAATTACTTGGGCTATGGTGCAGCTCCTGCTGGAACTGTGCTGCTCCTCGCGCCTGACAGCTCGTTGCTGATCTGCTTCTCTGCCCTGCTACCCGAGGCATGCTGTGCCCACTGTCAACCTTTACCTTGCATGATTTGCAGCGCCAGACGCCTGCATGAATGCCTTCACACCGGGGCAAGTCGTCCGCATGCGTGCCAGCTGGGATGCTTACCGCAAGGTTGGCCGGGCGAAGACCAGCCCTCCAGCGGTCAGTTTGTGGACCATGCCATCGGTGCATGTGCCTGTACCTCAAATCCCTGATAGACCTGCTTCACATGGAAACCAGCTTGCATGTGTTGCTGACGGCTGCTGTGTTCCCTGCAGCCGACTCCGAAGCCAACCCTCAAAAAGGTTCGGAAGATGAAGCCAACTCCCAGAAAGACACCCAAACGCAAGGCCGCGGGCAGGTAGCAACAGCATGTCAACCCAGCAGTAGGGTGTGGCACCAGCCAACCCTGGGTGAGCGCAAGCACATGCGCGAGCCATAGCAAGTCCCCAGCCGCAGCCTTGTAAGGCTGTGTACTGGCTAATGAGGACGCATGCATAGGAACAGAGATCAGCAATGCACCGGCAGTTGCCAGCGTATGACGGCCATCGTGACAGCGTCGCATTACTGACATTATTGTCGGCATTATTATCGGCTGGTCTCCGGCTGAGCAGGGCAGCATATGGCACAGGATGGTTAAGGGGTTTGCCAACCCTGATTATTATTCCCTCTGGTGCGAATCTGGCAGGGTGTTGGTTGACATCAGCATGTCATGTGTACTATTCTCTGTTCTTCTTCCTCGAACCGGTTGATGCTGAGCTGCCCACTGCACACTTTGTGTTTTTCAGTGGGAGCAACGGCCAATGCAGTCAGTGTCGTCGAACGAACCATATTTGCAAAACCATTGAATTTTCTAGCACTCTCATCCTTAAGTGTTTCTATCTGTTGCTGGATCACTCTTGCTGGTTGCAGCGCTGCTAGCATGTTTGCAGTGCGCCGCAGATAGGGACTGTAGATGGGCCATGTTATGCGCCAAGTACCGACAGAAACACACATCGGCGGAGCCAAAGGTCTGACGGTTCACCAGACAATCCAGGCTGACACCTGTCAACGGGCAGCCCCTCATGCACGCAGGCCCAGCACTGCTCGATGGCGTGGGTCTGTCTGCTTTGTGACTACATGCCTGAAGCCATGCTCCGCCAAGCAAGCCTGCAGACACCGAAATTACTGCTCACTGTATGGCGCTGGCATGAGATCAGTTGCAACGCAATGACCTTGTCACGAAGGAGTCACCTCCACATCGAAGGTATAGTACACGTCGGAGTGAGGCTCTGTGCTCTTCATCAGTGTGAAGATGACTGGCGGCAGGTTCTGAATGACCTTCGACCTGCACATGCATCCATGTTGAAAGCATCGCCAGTGGTTTGCCGCAGCATAGGTGGCAACTCCGCTGTTTGACTGCTCATGCACAGAATAGCAGAAAGCATTTTGTGGTCAGACCAGCATCTTATTAGGTCGGCATTGTAGCAGCAACCCATGGCAGCAGCTGGGTTGCACCTCGGGTCGTTGTCATTCAGCAGCAGCATGCCGCCGGGCCGCAGCAGTCGGCGCGCCTCGGCCACCAGCGCACTAATGGCTGCGGGCGGGCACTCGTGTATGACGAACTGCAGCGTCACGAGGTCCTGCGCAGATGATTACGACCACATCTGAGGTTCAGATCTTGCCAAAATCAGACAGATTCTAAGCATCGAATTGAAAAATCTGCGGTGCAGTTAGCTCACAGCAGGATGGCCGTTGGCCATCGGGAGCAGTGATGCATTTGTGGCATCAGATTGAGCATGTTCATCTGATCAGGCCTCTTCACCTGACTGGCGTCTGGCAGGCTGGTAGCTTCACCCAAGCCATGCATATAATGGATCCTGCAACCGCCTGCCAATTGGTTCTGCTGCTTCTGCTGCTCCCGCTGCCTACATGCCACCATGAGCACCGCCGTCGTGTTCGAGCACACGCAGCGCGCCATTGAACTCACACTGAGGCTGTGGATATCCCGCATGCATGGATGTAGGTTGCAGGTGGAATGGCAGCGCACCGTTCCCGGAGCTCTGCCACGGCGAGGAAGTAGGGCGAGAGGTCCAGCCCCACGATGGACGCGTCTGGAAACTCCCGCGCCAGCCACCTGGTGCTGACGCCCACAGAGCAGCCGACGTCCAGCACGTCCACCGCTGGCCGCGCCCCATGCTGCTGCTGGAATGCCTGCATCGCGGGCGCAGCTGCGCTAAACATCGGCTGCCGTGCAAGCCCTTCAGCCCATGCACAGAATGAACACAATGCACCATGTGCAAGTGTGGCACACGGGATGGACTGCAATGCACGGTGCATGAGACACAAGCCGCTTGTGGGCACTGCTGCAGCGGGGCAGCACCTTGACGGCATCCGTGACGGCCCCCCGCAGCCGCCGGCCTGCCACATCAGGCGTGAGCGTCTTCTCTGCCTTCCAGCAGTTCACATATACCGACTGTGTTGCGGGCTCCACCTCGAAGGCCGCCATCCACTCCAGGTTGCCCTGCGCCCATTGGGAGGGTGACAGCCGCATGTCAGGCATGTCCACCAAAACAAGTCATCACGATGCATAATCACAGTACCAGCAAATCCCACCTTCTCATATGCGTGGAAAGGCTTCAGGTAGTACTCCGGATACTGTATGCTGCTGTCCTCAAGCTCTGCTTTGATCTGCTCCAGCACCTGTGTGTGCAGGAGATGCATGATCTTGCGGCCCTAGGCGGTCATGACAGTCACTTGACAGATACACAAGCACGCAACATGACATACGTGCCGTCATTACACAGACGCGACGCACCTGAATCTGGCCCTGCAGCTCAGCGATGTTGGCATCCCAACCAATGCCGCGCGCCTCTGCCGTCGTTTTCAGCTGCCGCTTGGCTCCGATCTTCATCAAGCCATACAGAAACTTGTTGCTGATGGCCATATTGACAATGTCCGTCACCACACCACCACCTGCATATCACAGTACCCAGCGGTCAACTTCTGGATGCAATCTTGGAGATGCATGACGGTACCATGCGACGCCGACAGGATACAGTCGCAGCATACCTGCCCATGGCGGTCTGGCTGCTACTTCAGCTGATGTTACAGTCTGTGCTGATGCCCTGACACTGCTGCAGCCACGGCAAGGTCTGGCTGTGGGCCGCTGCGGCAGGAAAGCTGTGCCTGTTGCAGAGTGCAGCAGTGTTTGTGGGCACGGTGTGTGCAAGCTACCTGCCACCATCACGACCGGCCCCTTGTCACGCTGTGGTAGCTTGTCACCCGCTAACACTCCATTACTTGGCTACGTTGGCCACTGCACCTTGCAAGATGATATTGCTTCGCTGGCGTGATGTCACTTGTCGCACGGGACAAGATCTTTTTCCGCGGTCAAGACGTCAAGCCCTCAGCAGGCTCCATCGCATCGACGTTACATGTGGCGGCTGCAGCAAAGTTGACCACTTGCACTTGCAAAAGGTTTGCCCGTGAGGCACGCAGTCAATCCGCTAAATTGCAGAGGCAAGGCAACAACACCTGCCACGGTACATCATGCATGCCATTGGCTGATAAGGATGCATCAGTGACGGCCTGACTCAGCCTGCAACTGTTCGAATGCTGTCCTCAGCACTGCGACAGCTCGTTCGTCGCCAGCATGCATTGCAGAATGTTGTGTCGCCTGGGATGCGCCTTGCCGTCACTGACAGCACGAGACTGCCGAGGGGCCACGAGTGGAAGATGCTGAAGCTTCAGGGAGAGGTGAGACGCATGTACAGATCGTGTTGATGACTGTGAGCTGTTTACACCAAAGCACGTTGTTGGCAAGCCACAGTGCGTGCCGCTCTTGGACACTGACTAGTGCCAACCACGCTGCAGCTGATCAACCCATGCAATAGCGCTTTGCACCCGGCCGTTAGGGAAGCTAAGATCAAGCCCGCAGGTATCAAGCACGCACAGGCATCGCTGCTTGCCCAGAGCTGCCCATGCTGACCCAGATGATGCTGCCCTGAGCACAACGGAGCATCACTCACATTTGAGCGACAGTACTACCATCTGCTGCTGCTAGGCGACGAGCTGCCCATACAGCATGCCTACGGCGGCGAAAGCCACTGCTTTGGGTGCGGAAGGCGTAACGAGGATGGCCTGCAGCTGAGGAGCTACCGCATCAAGGGTGGCCTCATGGCCAAGGTCACTCTGCAGAAGAAGTACCTATGCTTCCCGGGCATCATCAGCGGCGGCATCATTACGACATTGTTCGACTGCCATGGTGCCCCATACGTCCATAAACGTGCAGCTGCATGCCTGCAAGCCATGCTTTGTGACCAGTGCACACATAGTTTACATAAGCATTCGAGGTTTTGGCTCCTTGCTGCAGGCAACTGGACAGCAGCAATCGCACTCATGGACAAAGCGACGCTGTCAAAGCCGCCGCTGACCCTGACGTCAGAGATCCTGGTGCACACCCGCCACTGTTTGAGCGTCGCACGTGGTGTCAATTGCAAGCAAAGGTTGCAGGTGCAGCGAGCTGAGCAGCAGCAGGCGGTCTCACGGGTCCGACTGGCTGCAGGTGGACTTCAAGGAGCCGACGCCTGCGGGCGAGGAGCTGCTGGTGCGCAGCCAGGTGGTGGAGGTGCGGGACCGGCAGCCGCGCGGCGCCAAGTCCTCCGTCCAGGTGCGCGGCAGTGGTTTTAGGGTTTAGTGATGCCGCTGCAGCGCTTGCACGACGCAGGAGATCTGGGGCGCGGCTGGCGACGCCATGTTTGCCGCTTGCACCCTGATCGAAGTGGACACCCTGCCCGCCCATGCATAGTTGTATGAGTTGACAAACTTGCCACAGTGCTCAGGTCCTCGGTGTGTCGCCTGCAGGTGGACCTGTCGCTGTCGATGCCGCAGCCGGGGAACGAGCAGGAGCCCGAGAAGACGCTGGCAGTCGCCACGGGCATCTTCACCAAGATAGGCGCATTGCGAGCAATGTAAATCTGCAGCTATCTGTGCAGTGTGGTGAGCGTGTGTGGATGAGCAGTGTATCATGTAGCAGTAGCAGATATCGGCTGGGCCATCGGCCCTCAGCACACTTGTGAAACTAGACAGTTTCTGCCCGAGCTTCCTCAGCAGACATGTGGCACTGGCGCACGAATGTGCGCACGAATCTGTACAAGCTGAGGATGTGATCTCAATTGTGGGTTGGCTTACACACCAGTCGCAGCGGTGAAAGCCGAGCTGTAATCACACAGAAGTCCCCCGGTCAATCCGCGCGCAAAGGCAAGCGAGCAAATGCCCGCTTCACTACATACTTTTGGAAGTGGCCTTCATCTTCAGCATCTTGCGCTTGAGCGCAGCCTGCTTCTGCTGCTGGGTGTCGGCGCCCTTGGCGGGACGGCCACTCGCCGCCGCCAGGGCTGCCTTCTTTGCCGCTTTGAGCGGCGTGCGGGCCGCCCGCAGCTGCGCCTCCAGCACAGCATCGGCCGCCGGCTCTGCAGCTGCAGCAGCTCTCCCCTGCTTCTGCTTGTTCTGCGGTCTGCTGACTGACGGTGCCTGTGCTGCCGCCCCTGCTGCTGCCTTCTTGCGTTTCTGCGGCTTGCCGCCCGCTGCTGCCGGTACCTGCTGCAGGCCATTGGCGGCTGACGCCTTGGCTGCCTTGCCCTTCTTGGCGGTGGAAGCACTCCCATCTGCTGCTGGCGCACCAGCTGAAGCGCTCGGCGATGCAGCAGCCGCTGCGCTTGCACGCTCTGCTGCCAGCTCAGCCTTGACGGCCTTGAGCATCCCTGACTCCCGCCGCTTCTTCTTGGGCGGGGGCTTGGCAGCTGAGGCTTGTGCTTCCTCTGCAGTCAGTATCAGGCTGCTTTTGTGATGCTGGCGGTGTATGGTAAATGCAATGCATGGGCTGTCGTGTGATAACCTTGGTTGAGAGTGACGCTAGTGGCGGTCGATGGTACTCTACCTGCATCAGGAGTGTCTGTGGCTGCTGGCGCTGTCTTCTTGCGCTGCTTTGCAGGAGGCGGCGCCTCCGCTGCAACATGTTGGACACAGCTATCAATGAACTAGCAATGACTCGGGCCTCAGCATGTCAGCCCACATGCTGACAGAACAACGAGTGCCACTGCAGCTTGACCACATGCTGAGCTCATTCTCAATCTCACCATCTGCCGTGGCGGCAGCTGCCTGCTCTTCTGCACTCAATGCGGCGTCCTCCTTTTCGTCGGACTCCCGCTTGGCGTTTGACACCTTCTTGAGCTTGCACACGAAGAAGCCTGCAGAACATATATGGTAGATGCGGGAAGGGCACGCTAAGACTGAGTCTGCTGGAGGACAACCTGCTGCAAGAGCGTTCACTGCAAGGCAACAAATCAAGTTGCGCCAGGCATGCGGGTTGGGGGCACAAGGCAAGCCCACCATCCAAGTTGTTGACATGCGGGTAGAAGCGGCGCGCATGCTGCATAGACGGGTGGAAGCGGTGCTCTCTGAACCGTGTAAACCCCTTCCGGCCAAAGTCTGCTGCATCCTCACCCTGCCAACGAACGAACAGCCCTGTCAACGTCATCGCACGGTGGGGCAAGCAGCAGAAGACAATTAAGTCGGGCCTGCCGGCATGCAAGAGATGGAAGATCGTGTCATTCAGCCACCGCACCTGACCGAAGTCCAGCCCTGCAGGCACGATCTTCACGTCCCGCTTCCGCAGCGCGTACTGGACGACATTTTCGTTTTCCTCCACCTGCAACGAAGCAACAAGGACACGTCGGCACCCTGCAGAGCCACGCGGCGAATGGCAGGGTGTCGCAGAGCGCATGGAGCCCAGCTTCGAGTGGCATTCGCGAGGCACCAGCAGGAAAGCCTCAAGTGCAGCAGGGCTGTTGAAGCGCACCATGATAGAGCAGGTGGAATACACGACGTAGCCGCCGGTCTTGGAGCGCGCGTCCACCAGGTCGATGGCCGCCAGCAGCAGCTGCTTCTGCAGGAAGGCGCACTTCCAGATCTCCTCCGCGCTCTTGGACGTCTTCACGCTGGGGTCCTTGCTGATGACGCCGGTGCCGGAGCACGGCGCGTCCAGCAGCACCCGGTCCACTGATCGCTCCCCCAGCACCTGGGCACAGGTGACAGTCGAAACAGTCACATGCATGGACAACATGAACGAGCAGGATGATCGAACCACAGTGCCACAGGACCACTCACCTCAGCATTCGCTGTTACTGCGAGCTGCAGCAATATCAGCCAGGGAGCACTGCATGTGGAGAGCATGAGGCGATGGGTGCTGCCGCTCGCATGCATGTTAAGCCTACCAAAACATCGCATAAATCCACCATCTGTGGTTGAACCTGAACCTAAACAATTTGGTGTCAACAATTTGTATCAGTATGTCTTTCGGAGTAACTGATGGGTCAGTTACTTCATCATACACTTGTCCACTTTGCGCACCTTGGGCAGGTCGCGGCCATCGTAGCAGCTGACGACCGCGTTGGTGACGCCCAGCCGGCTGATGTTGCCCTGCACCGATTTGAGCCGCTGCGGGTTCACCTCATTGGCAAACACCACGCCCGTGTTGCGCATCAGCGCCGCCACATACGTTGTCTTGCCGCCTGCAGCAGAGTTGAGGGTGCTGAGCTGGTGGCTGGTACAGCATCGGCAGGGAGGCCAGCAGGTTGTTGAAGCATAAGACTGCAGGAGCAAACCTGTCTGCAAACACAATGGAGTGCATCAGGACGAGCACCAGATTCCTGGTCATGATCTTGCAAGCTGTTGCAAGACGCACCTGGTGCGGCTGCCACGTCCACGATCTGCTCCCCCTCCTGGGGCGCCAGCGCGATGCAGGGCATGAAGGAGGAGGCGCCCCGCAGCATGTAGTGCCCCGCCATGTACTCTGGCGTCGCGCCGATGGGCACCTGCGACTCGTACACCACCAGGCCCACCTGCGGCAGAGGGGCGAGCGTCGTGTGTCGCACAGCTTGGCTCATCAGCAATACACACCAAAACTGAGGGCTTCCTCACCTGGTCATGTTCTTGAAGCCTGCCGGTGGACTATGCTGCAACGATGGCCTGCTAAAGTGGGAAGCTGCAATCTGAATTGTGACCCACCTTTGACCACTCGCCGATGGGGTCCAGATTCACGCCGCGGTTGATGAGCGCTCCAGCCACATCTCGCCGCCTCGCTCGAAGTGTGTTGGTGCGCAGCGTGATTGGCCGCTTCTTCTCGTTCTCCTGCGGACATGTTCATTCGTGCTGTTACAACCAGTCTTGTGTTGAAGCATTCACAGTGGTGTTTGTGGACCGCACACACATGCAACAGGTTGGCGTATTGCCACTGTACTCCTTTGCAAGCAGCACATTGACAGCCTGGCTACATGTGCAGCACCTGAATGAACTCGACCGCCTCGTCGAAGGGGAACAGGTTCAGGATGTAGGTGGCCAGGAAGTCATTGTACTCGTAGTACGTCATGATGTCCCGCTTCAGCTGCAGGTCATGGGCAGGCACAGATGCTTGCATTTAGGCAGGTGATAGCTTGGCCGTGGCATCGCAGCAATCACACCAACGACTGCATGAATCATGCTGCCACATGTGAACCGCAGCCACCTGGTCAACGTAGCTGGAGCGCGGCCGCAGCGGGTCACGCACCGACTTGAAGTTCTTCAGCACCCGCACAAGCTCCTGCAGCAAGCCGCAGTGGGTAGTGCCACATGCCCAAGCCGGCACAACGGGCATGCAGTGGCTGGCCTCTGCGAGTAACCAGTAGCATGCACAGCACTGGCCGCTTTGCTATCCAGTGGCCGAGGTAGGGACGGCACCTGTATCCTGCGGCCCACTGTGGCGAGGTCAGCGTCATCGCCCTCCTCCGGCAGCACCGCCATCGCCGCATCGGCAACGCTGGTGGCCAGGTCCTGCCCTTCAGCCGCAGCAGCTGCTTCCTCCTCTTCCCTGCACGGCATGCTTGAGGAGACTGACCTCGAGACCTACTCTGTGGCTTCTGCCCTGACAGATGGCCTCAGAAGGCGTTGTCACATGCGTACAGCTTCCAACGATGCCGCAGCAGCATGAGAACCAACTGCCGTGCCCCCAGCGTGCAAAATATTGCTGCCTGGCCTGATGTCGTCTACATAACGCACCTTTTGCGGTCCAGGTGGGCTGCCTTGCGTTCCGACGGCAGCAGGGCGTCCTCCTCATCCTCCTCATCGTCCGACGCCTCCATGTCTGAGCCCGAAAAGTCCGCGCCACCCAGCGGATCGTCATCCTCGTCGTCCGAGTCCGACCCCTCGCCGCCGGCAGCTGACGCAAGCCTGCCACCGCGCCCCGCCGGCTGTTCCTCTCCACCCTCGTCAGAGGACCACAGCTCGTCACCGCTGCCACCGGCCTCGCCGCCGCCGCTGGGCTGCGAGTCGCCGCTGAAGTCGTCCCGCAGATCGCCCAGGTCATCATCGTCATCTGACGAGCCCATGTTACCGAGGCCGTTGGCTGCAGGCTGCGCAGCCTCATCAGCCGCTTCATCGTCGCTCTCAGATGACATGCTGAGCCCTGGCCCCACATGTAGATCACTGCCTGCACAACATTCGCACACAGACCATGGAACGCTGCAGTAATGCCGCTGGCCGACATGCAATTGCGTGCAACCTGCAACCGCAAGGCGCACCTTCGCTGCCGTCCTCAGATTCGCTCATGAGGCCCGGTTGGTCGCTGTCGCTGCCGGACAGCTCCCCGGGCAGCGGGGCATCCTCGCTGTCGCTGGTGTAGCCGCCTTCCTCCTCTGCCGCCCGGATCTCCGCTGCTTTCGCTGCTGCCACCCTGGTGGCGGCCTTGCTGCGAGCCGGTGCTGCCTTTGGCTTGAGCCATGAGGCATTTGCATCCGTGAAGCCAGGGCCAGGCTTGCCGCCACGGCCTGCCGCCACCGCAGCCGCCTTCTTGGGCTTCTTCTCCTTGGTGTGCACCTACGAGAATCAAAGCCAGCTTACTTTGACCTTTCTTTCTCGCAGTGATGTATCTTTCAGCAGCCCAAATGTGTTTGCAGGAGCTGCAGCGGCAGGGCGGCGCACCTTGGGTGGCCTGCCAGTATCCTGCAGTCTGGCGAGCTGCGCCTGCTCGGACGGCTGATTGCTGCGTCCAGGCCTGCGCACATTGCGTCACATCCTTTGCACGTTCCTTTTCATCGGCAGTCTGCCGACAGAGCCGCCGGGACTTCCGACAGCAGAATGGCATCACAGCAAACATGATCCCCACATGCATGGGGTATCACTTGCTCATACAGCGCACTTGCTGCCAGTGTCTGTCACGCAAACATGCAGGTTGACACTGTGTTCGACAAGTCGCAGAACCGAACGGACTGAACTTCCCACCTCAACTCCGTTGCCTTGCGCTTCTTCGCCATGTCTGATTGTGCGATAGTTCCGGCAAGCGCGACTTTACAATACACAGCCGTATGCAATGCTGCGAGCAGCACGCCGGCACTGCATGGGCTGCAGAAGGTACAGGGCGGCTGCTCTCCGCCGGACTCCCCGCCGAGATGGCTCGCGACATGCGCATAGCTGCAAGCTGCATCTAGGCACCAGCACGGTTCTCTCGCCTGGCAGTTTGATTGTTGCGCACACGATAGGAACTTGCATCTTGCATGTGGGTCAAGGCTGAGCGCGGCTGAAGTCCTGCCTGCCCTCGGCAGATCGACCAAGACCGCACAGAGTCGTGTCAGGTGTGGACGGTGCGCTGAAGGCTTGCAAGCTGACATGATACCTCTGATGCGGCGTATCTGATGAATCACATACGGAAATGATGCACCACGTGCCACTTATGATTGCAACACCTTACCAGATGGCCGAGCATCAATGCAAAGTGTGTGCGCATGCTGCTGTTATGGTGTGCAGGTGATCGCAAACAACTATCACCATCCAGCAAAGCGTTGGAAACGTGCAGGGTAGGGATCTGGCGGGACGCCTTCGTGGCGCAGGGCGCAACTGTGACCAGATCCTTTCCGCGGTGGACTGTCATTTTGGAGTGCTGCTGCCGGACGCAGTGCCTTGTTGGCGTACATGGCCACAGACGAGCAGCAACCGGCGCAAAGTATAGGCGCTGCAGCAGATGCAGCCTCTTCAGCAGTGCCCCTGACTTGGTACACACAGCAACAGCCAGCCGGATGCAGCAGACGGCCGGTCGCCGACCTCGGCGTATCATGCCCAAAGCTCACCAGTTGTTCCACCCTCCACAGCGGATCGCGTAACTGCCGATGCGACAGAAGCATCAAATAGCAATGCTGTGGCGGCTGTCCAGCCTGACAGCCTGCCAGAAGCGCTGCAACATCTGATGGAGGTCAGCCTCAGCCAGGATCTCGACCGCGGCGGTGGTGCTGCCAGTTCAGCTACATTGCCAACCAGCAGCACGAACGGGTATGCCATACGAGCAAAACTGTACTGGTGCTGTTATACATGTGCATTGAAGCTGAGCACGGGTGATGTGGCTTCATTCATTGCACATGCAGACAGGCGCCTGCTGGCGTGCTGGGCATGTCGCCATCGCTGAACGACCCGCTGCCAGCATCAACAGCCCGAATAAACTCGGATGCCTTCTTCCAGGTGAACTGCCTCGGCTGGCCACATAAGGGCCAGGCTGCTCTTCTACATGCATTGCATCTTGCCAACCACAGACAATCGCTTGCTGCCGTCACCTCCTGCCGGGACGCCCTTTCGCTAGCAAGGTCTCACACCGCAGGACGAGGCTGATGCAACCTTTACACTGGATGAAGAGGAGGCACAGGCTCAGCCAGATACCCTCTCGTCCGCACCCGCCGGGCAGGTGTGCATTACGTCGACTGCTGCTGCACCTATGAGCCGTACCACGGGAAGATCGACAAATATCTGCTTCGCTCTGGTGCAAATGTGCGAAAGGGTCCAATGGGCATCATGCCTCAACGTGCACAGGTGGATGCGGAGCGTGCGGCACAGGACAGAGAGGACGAAGAGATCCAGCGGCGTCTGCAGCAGCAGCGGGAAGCAGCCAAGGAGGATGCTTCCCGGTCAGTGTCGCCGCCGGTGTACAACAGGCCGATGTCGCCTCCGCCGGGCAGTGCGCCGCGCACGCCGCTGCCGCCGCCTGGCGTCGAGCCACCAGAGTTCAGGGTGAGTAAGCCACCGGAAGCTTACGAGGGCTGGGGCGATGTGCACCAGCTCATGGTGTACATCTTGTGCTTGTGGCGAGGTGACTGTGCATTGTCAAATCAACAGTCTCAAAGTGGCCCTGCTATGCTTGGTGGCAGGGGCTGCTGTACTATGACGGCATTGACTCGGTGGGACGGCCAGTCGTTGTGGTGAATGCACGTGCGGATGCAATGCTGCAACCCAAGCTGCGCAACCGTGCCATGGAGTATATGAAGCGCCGCCTGGAACCTATTGTGTACCAGGTGAGTCAGCTGAGGCTGCATACCTACCTCAGAGGCCCATCTGGACCCGTAAACTGCTGCTAGGTGATGAATGTCAGTCACTGTTGGCAGTGGCTGCTGCTCAGGCAGCTTGCTGAGTGGCAGGTCCTCGTCTAGATCGCAGCTGCTCCAAGCTGTTGTGGACCACAGCTCACCAGCCACTCATCTTGTCGTGGCGCAGGGGCCATATGTGCTGTGCATGGTTGCGAGCGGCCACCAGGGCGACACCTCCAGCAAGCTGCCAGCGATGTGGCTGATCAGGGCATACCGCTCGCTGTCGCGCCCGTACAAGAAGAATGTGAAGTACATAGTACTTGTGCGGCCGAGCGCAATGCTGTCTACCATGATGGTGGTGCTGCGCCCCTTTCTCAGCCAGAAGGCCGCCCGCAAGCTGCACAAGGTGTGGCATGGCACGGCTTGCCTGGCATAGGCTGCAAACCATGCATGCGCTTTTGCGAATGTTGCGCGCCAAAGGTTGTTTCACTGGGTTTCTGGTGGGTTTGCTCATCGTAGCTGACGGTGTGCCAATTATTTGGAGCCCTAGCGCCATTGGCACCTCTGCACGCTGCAGGTAGACAGCCTGCTAGATATTGATGCGGTGACAGGCGGCGACGTCAAGGCTGAGCAACTAGGTGCGGCTTGCAGGTCTGCGCCACGGTCGGTTTGCTTCAAAGGTTGTCATCTGTTGATTAGGGCGTGCTGATTGTACCCTGGCTGTCCCAGGCGCACGCTTCTTGCGGGAGGAGCTGGGCGTGGAGCCTGGCACCAGCCTGACGCCTACAGCTGGGCCAGCAGTGGAGAGCCCCCAGCGTGCAGAGAGCTTGGATGCGGAGGTGCAGCTAGGGTCCTATTAAATGCAAATGCAGACGCCTCAGCGGGGTATCAATGTGCCCGCCTGCTCGGCTTAGGCTGCAGAGGGACGACAGCCGCTGGGGCCTGCTGCTGCACGAGGCATCAGCATGCGCATTGCAAAGCTCGTGCGACGCTGCGCACAGGTGCATCCGGGGTGTTGCTTCGCATATTTCTTGCATCACAGGCAGAGCAGGAGCAGACTACCGTATGATCATTTGTTTGTTGTCAAAATGGTTTGGCGTTCCGGACGATCTGCAGTGTATGTACAGCAAAGGGTCCAGCAAGTCTATGTACTCTACTGTGCACCTGCTGTTGATACCAAGCACCCAAGCATCACAGCGACCACGGGGCCAGGGCCTGCCTGTCTGTTTGATGAGCCCGCTGCAGTTGTCGCCAAACCCTGGAGAGCATGCACGGCCGTTCAAAGTTTGGTGGCCCTCGGCCATTGCCAACGTCAGTTTATCAAACGGTCCAAACGCTTCTCTAAGACAGTCACCACCTCTATAGGCAAGGGCTGGCGGGCTGCGGAGCGTGTCAGATTGCGGTCGATCAAAAAATTCAAGAACGTGATTGTTCAGGCGGGCGTTCCGGTCTCTGCTGCGTACTCAAGCGCAGCATTCCGCCTCGTTGGGGAGGTATCTGTATACACTTCTCTCCGCTCAGCTGTAGCCACCTGCGGCGCTTGCGGCCGTTGGTCGCGGGTGGTGGCCCACACCAGGATGGCCACCGCTCCCCCGGTCGATGAGGTGCCGGAGGAGGACTTCGATGCGGTGAACGCCGAGGCATTGGAGGAGGATACAGCGGATGATTCGCCAAACATCTCGGAGTACAGCACAGAGGATGACGAGGAGGTGAGCATGCGCCGCGTCCGTGCCCTTGGTCATCACCCTGCCTGCATACGCTCCGCTGCCGATCGGACTTTACATGTGTAAAAGGCTGGTGGTGAGGATGAAGACGCACTGCTTCTCTGAAAAGCGTATCAGGCACACTCAGTCTGCATGTACACCCCTCTGACGCAACCCTGCATGTCTGACGCTGGCAGCCTTTCATCATGCAGGGTGCGCACGTCACCTCGGAGGAGGCCAAGGCCGTCGCGAAGCGGGAGCGGCAGCGCCTCAAGGAGCAGCAGCGCCTCAAGCGGGAGCATCTCGAGCAGCTGCGGTCCCAGCAGAACGTCTCCAGCGAGGCCGGCGAGGTGCCTGCATTGAGACTAGCTGGACATTCAGGCTGCAATCGTATGCAACCACGCTGTGAAGAGAGCATGCAACAGCTCCACCTCTAAGGCTCAACCTATAAGTTCACATGATGTGCAGGAGGACCGTGGCAAGAAGCGCATGAACTTCCTGCTGCAGCAGGCGGAGGTGTTCCAGCACTTTGCTGACGCAGACCTGGCCGCTGAGGGCAGGAAGTACGTGCTGCTTTCAATGTGCATGGGTCCCTGTTGCTGCACGCATGGTGTGGCACACCATCAGGGCGTCCGTGCATCATGTGACCCTGATTTCAATTGATGTTGCTGCAGGACGGCCAAGGGGCGACAGCACGACAAGAAGGCAGAGGAGAAGGAGGACATGGCGCTGCTGGATGAGACTGTCGCGGACAAGCAGCACCGGCTGACGGTGCAGCCCAGCTGCATCAAGTTCGGCAAGATGCGCGACTACCAGCTGCAAGGCCTCAACTGGCTCATCCACCTGTACGACAATGGCATCAACGGCATCCTTGCCGACGAGATGGTAAGCCTGGTTCACAGCTACTGCGACGCAGCGGGTCCTGCCAATGTGTCAGTCGTATCTTCAAGGGTAGGACTGAGCTGACGAAGGATGCGACCGGTGCTGCAGGGCCTCGGCAAGACACTGCAGACCATCTCATTGCTGGGATACCTCCAGGTGAGGAATGCGGCTCCCTTGCAGTACCTTGCTGTGCCAAGGTCGAGGGGAGACCTGCAGCGTCAGAAATCCCGGTGCTTGCTGACGGTCCAGGGCTGACATGTCTTGTTTGACTCGTCGTCGCAGGAATACCGCGGCATCAGCGGCCCGCACATGGTCATTGTGCCCAAGTCGACGCTGCACAACTGGATGAACGAGTTCAAGCGGTGGTGCCCGTCACTGCGTGCCACCAAATTCATTGGCAATGCCGAGGAGCGGGTGAGCACAACACGTACCGGGACTGCCTGACCGTGAGAGGTTTGATGACAAGACACAGGCCCTCTAAGCTTGTGTGACAGGAGAGTCTGCAAGACAGTTGCAGCCCTTCTCTGTCTTTCCAGCCATGCGCAGCTGGCACTGAGCCCGTCCTCATCTTGCTGCGCAGCAATATTGCAAGGACAACTTTCTCCAGCCTGGTAAGTTCGATGTGGTGGTGACCTCGTACGAGATGGTCAACAAGGAGAAGAACCACTTCAAGCGCTTCCACTGGCGGTACATCATCATTGATGAGGCGCACCGCATTAAGAACGAGAACTCGCTGCTGTCCAGGGTGTGCATCTCGCCTGGGGTTGTTACACTTGCTGGCTGCTTTGGTGTCTTCTTGGTGTTGCTTGCAGGACCAAGTTCAGCGTCGCTAACACAGCAAGTGACAAAGTTCCAAGTCTGACCATCCCTTTTTCCAACGCTGCAGACGGTTCGCATGTTCAAGACAAACTACCGGCTGCTCATCACCGGCACGCCACTTCAGAACAACCTGCACGAGCTGTGGGCTCTGCTCAACTTCCTGCTGCCTGAGGTGCGTGTGCTGCCCCTGCTCTGTGGTCGAGACACTGTCCAGACCGCCGCAGTGCATGCTGCAAGAATGCCTCCAACTTGTCAGACAAGCAGCCAGGTTTTGCACGTGTCTGCAGGTGTTTGCCTCGGCGGAGAAGTTCGACGAGTGGTTCACGCTGGGCTCCTCTTCTGCGGAGGCCGAGGCTGAGGTCGTACAGCAGCTGCACAAGGTGAGCACAAGCTGCTGACACTGCTGCGCTTGGCAGCTCACACCCTCCAGAGCCATGTCACAGCAGCTGAACGATAAGCTTGCAGCAGTCAGTGGGTCCAGCTGCTTCAATCCAATATTGACTGGGGCTTGGATGCCACAGGTGCTGCGGCCGTTCCTGCTGCGGCGGTTGAAGAGCGACGTGGAGAAGGGGCTGCCGCCCAAGAAGGAGACCATCCTGAAGATGGGCATGACGGAGATGCAGAAGAAGTACTATGCCGCGCTGCTGCAAAAGGATATCGAGGCCGTCAACGGCGGTGCGTGCAGCGGTTCCTATGTATGTGTTGTGTATTGTGATGGTTTGGGAGCCCTCTGGCGTATGCCTGCGCCTCCTGTCCAGCACTGGCGATGGGGACTGCTGCTGCAGTACCATACTGACCACGAGGGCATTGCTCACCTCAGCGCTTCGTGAACTGTGCAGGGGCGGACCGCTCACGGCTTCTGAACATCGTGATGCAGCTGCGAAAGTGCTGCAATCACCCGTACCTCTTCCAGGGCGCTGAGCCAGGCCCGCCGTACACGACTGGCGATCACCTGGTCGAGAACTCTGGTGGGTTCGGCAGCAGAGCTCCATCAATCGCCTGACTGCGGTTGTAGCTGACCACCACCCAGTCCTCTGCACTGCATCAGGCAATGCCAAGCCGACTGAAGGTGCTGCCTTGCTGCAACTGCGCAGGCAAGGTGGTGCTACTGGACAAGCTGCTGCCCAAGCTGCAGTCGCGTAACTCGCGTGTGCTCATCTTCAGCCAGATGACGCGGTTGCTCGACATTCTGGAGGACTACTGCATCTACCGCGGTGAGTCCTGCCCGCTTTCTGTGCTGAAGCTGCTGCCGACGTGCTGCAAACCTGGTGATGGGCACCCGGTGCTTTGTGCGGATAGCGGCTTCAAAGACATCATGTCTCCACAAACCTGCTGCCTGGTACAACAGACAAACAGCAGGTGAGTCTGCTGTGGCAACACATCACGTGAACCACCTTGTGTCATCATGTCCAGGTTACAAGTACTGCCGGATTGACGGCAACACCAGCGGCGAGGACCGGGAACGGCAGATCGACGAGTACAACGCAGAGGGCTCCGAGAAGTTCATCTTCCTGCTGTCGACGCGCGCTGGCGGCCTGGGCATCAATCTTTACACTGCCGACATCGTCGTGCTGTTCGACAGCGACTGGAACCCGCAGATGGATCTGCAGGTTAGCAGTAGTCCTCTGCAGTAGTGTGCTTGCTGATCGTCACGGCTCACCTCCAACAGCAACAAGCTGCCAGGGAGGAAGTTTCCAATGATTGTCATGTTTGTGCTGCTGTTGACGCACATGTGCCGTCATCATTTCTGTAGGCGATGGACCGAGCGCACCGCATTGGGCAGAAGAAGGAGGTGCAGGTATTCCGCTTCTGCATCGACAACTCGATCGAGGAGAAGGTGTGGACCTGTGACCCAACCCTTCTTTGTGGCCTGCCCCCCCTCCCTCACACCACTGGTGTCGTGGCCCTTATGCGTGCCTTCCAGAGCAGCAGATTCCCATCGTAGTCGACAACTGTCAGCCTCCCCTGCCAGCTCCGACACAGACAAGCTACCGGTGTCATCTGACAGGCTGTCCTGCGTGATGTCACCAGGTGATTGAGAAGGCGTACAAGAAGCTGCGGCTGGATGCGCTGGTCATCCAGCAGGGGCGGCTGACGGAGAACGTGAAGGGTGTCAACAAGGACGACCTGCTGGCCATGGTCCGCTACGGCGCGGAGATGGTGTTCTCCGGCGGCACGGTGCGCCGCTTCCTGCTTCCTGCAGCTCCTCTCTCTCCTGCCATCTGGGAGCAACCACCCCTGTTCAATGGTTGTGTTCTTATACTGGTCTGTTACCAGAGCTGACGACGGCGGGGTACCAGGCTGGCGTGACACACGCTGCAGTGTGCAGTTGGCTGCCTGCTGACCGCTGCCGTGTTGGCACTCGCTGCAGTCGGGCCTGGTCACGGATGCGGACATCGACGCCATCATCGCCAAGGGCGAGCAGGAGACGTTGGAGCTGAACAACAAGCTCCAGGAGTACACCGAGCACGCCATGAAGTTCACCATGGACGGCGGTGCGCCGTCAGCCTCGCCGTGCCTGAACATCTGCTTGTCACAGCGGCAAAGCGTGCTGATGCCCTTCGGACTCAATTGCCCAGACACGTGCTTCTCTATTCAACCCGGCAAGCATGCTTGCAGGGCTGTCAGCCTACGACTACAAGGACCAGACAGACGAGCCGGTGGGCCAAGACATGGACTACAAGACCCTGATTGGTGAGTCACCAACACTTGTTACACACCTGCAGATTGGAGGTTGAAGCACCGAGTAGCACGTTGAGTTGACGACGTCTTGCGCATACAGTGGTGATGCTCGTCGCTGTGACGCATGCTCACGCTTCTGCTCTGGTGCACCATCAGGCAACAACTGGATTGACCCGCCGAAGCGCGAGCGCAAGCGCATGGTCAACTACGCAGAGAACGAGTACTTCCGCAACGCCCTCAAGGCATGGCAGTGCTCCTGCAGTGCCTGCCCCGCTCTCAATGATCAGGACAATGTCTGCAGTACTCTGCGTGCAAGCGTGTCCCGAGGGCGGCAGCCTGTTTCGCCCACAGGCCGGTGGCGGCGGCGGCGGCCGGCAGTCAGGCCCCCGGCTGCCCAAGATGCCGCAGATGCAGGACTTCCAGTTCTTCAACACCGCGCGGCTGACGGAGATCTACAACAAGGAGAACGCGCACGAGGTGCACAAGCACCAGCAGGGCCAGAAGGAGGCGTCCCTGCGCTCACAGGTGGGCTGGGCGAACCCCATGGGTCGGTTATTGGTAGAGGCCACCTGCATGCCCAGCATGCCCCTTTTGCAGTGCATGCAGGGCCTGTCAGCAGCAATGCGCAGGCAACATGGGCGCCTGTGCAGTATCCTCTTGCCTCTGCCCTCATCATCTGACCAATCTGAGGAGCTCATGTCAGTATCCTCTTGTGTCTCTCCTCAAAATTCGACGGGTCTGAGGATTTCTTCGGTGCTGCAGGGTGCATCAGACGAGGCAATCGAGGCGGAGCTGGCGCCCGGCCCCGACGACCCGCAGCCGCTGACAGATGAGGAGGTCGCCGAGCGTGACCGGCTCCTTGAGGTGCTTGCGTCTCTGTCTTCTTGTGCTGTCGCATCTGCGATGCAAACTGCTTGGCCGTCAGCAAAGTACACAGCTGCGCTGCCCGCTCCTGCAGCACAAGAAATTGGCACCTGCTCAATGCCATCATTGCCAGCAGGGGCTGTCAGCCCTCGGCACAGCATCAGCTAGACTTCGATTTTGCGTAACCCTAGCGGTGGCGTACCTGCAGTCGGGCTTCAGCAACTGGAACCGGCGCGACTTCAACGCCTTTGTCAAGGCCGCGGAGAAGTACGGCCGCACGGCGCTCACTGACATCTCGGCTGAGGTCGATGGCAAATCCGAGGAGGACGTGAGCATGTTCTCTTAGCACACACTGTGCCCTTCAGAGCATGACGACAGCAACTACAGCAGATTTTGAGGAACAAATCTTATGGCTGCAGTGATAAGTTCTGCGGCGTGTGCATCAATGCAACACGTGAAGGCGCCTGGACTGCCATGTTGTCTCTTCCGATGCTGGCTGCCAGAGCTGCTTGCCAACCCCACTGATTGCTTGGCACCTGTCGTACCTGCAGGTGCGCGCGTACTCCAGGGTGTTTTGGGAGCGGTACACAGAGCTGAACGACTACGAGCGCATCACCAAGAACATCGAGCGGGGCGAGCAGCGCATCCAGCGCCAGGCGGACATCATGGCCGCCATCGCCGCCAAGCTGGACCGCTACCGCAACCCCTGGCAGGTGAACAGTGATGTGACCTGTGGAGCTGTGCACAACTGCGGCGTCGGTGTCCATCGGCACTTTGTGCAGTCAGCCGCTCGACACCCGTGTTTCAGCCGACGAGAAAGGGTTTAGGATCCAGGCGTCCAGGAGCTGGCACCTCAGCGCTCTGATATGCAAATTTGGCCAAACCGCTTATCGCACATATGGTCGCGGCAGGAGCTGAAGCTGGCGTACGGCGCCAACAAGGGCAAGGCGTACACGGAGGAGGAGGACCGCTTCCTGCTGTGCATGGTGCACCAGCTCGGGTGCGCCGCCGGTGCTGTTGTGTGTGTTGCTTGGTCATGTTGCGTCTGTGTCAGCTGCATCCACTGCACCTCGTTGTGGGGCTGCGCGGGGTGTGCATGGTCAGAGACGAGCGTGCACTGTGAGCATCCCGTTTCTGTGCTTCCTCATGCCTGTGGCATATTTGTTGTCAAACCTGGGAACCTCTTCCTTCCAGGTATGGCGCGTGGGATGAGCTGAAGGCGCAGATCCGGCAGTCCTGGCGCTTCCGCTTCGACTGGTTCTTCAAGAGCCGCACGCCGCAGGTGAGCACAGCCACTGGTCCGACCACCGCAACCTGTCAACCCGGTACGCAGTGCCTGTCACCTGTTGGGTTGACAGAATCTGATGTGGCAGGATGCCTCCAGACCCTGTCACACATATGCGGCCTGTATGGTCTTGGTCCATCCTCTCTTTCCAGCTTGCATGCTGGTGCCCTGCATCAAATATGGTCACTTGGCTCGAGTCCTTCGTTCTAGGTTACCTTCAAACCTGAGTGTTGCGTGCTGTGTCGGCAGGAGCTGGCGCGGCGGTGCGACACCCTCATCCGGCTGGTGGAGAAGGAGAACGAGGAGTACGACGCCAAGGAGGGCGGCGGCGGGCGCAAGGCCAGCGCCGCCAAGGCCCCCGCCGCCGCCCGCCCCCGCGCCGCCGCCGAGGGTGCGCAGACTTTCCCCCCCTCCTTCCAGTTTGAAGGCGCTGTGCACGCCCAGGCTGGTGTTGCTCAGGCCCCAAGCGGCCCTTCAAGCGGGGTCCTTTTCATCCCGCCTTTGATCCCTGGCCTGTTCTTAACACCAGGTATCTGCACACCAAACACGCACTGCTGTCGGCTTGTTGGGCGTGGAAGGTCTTTGTACGTGCTGCAGTTGGCTCGTCGCTCTGGTGCAGATCTTGATTCTGTGCCAGCGCCATCCCTTACAGGTGGCTCAGCGCCGCGGAAGCGGAAGCCGGCTGGCAGCGGCGGCGGCAGCGCCGCCAAGCGCGGGAAGGCAGCGGCTGGTGCAGCCACGTGATGCCATCGCAGCTGACAAGGACATTTCCTGTGTGGAAATGGTTTCGGATGGCTGCACTATGTGGTGCCAGGCCACATCTCAGCTCGGCCAAGTTGTACATCATGCACCAGCGATCTGCAATGGCAGCCTTCACATTCAGGGTTGGGGTGCACCGTGACATTGCCAGCTTGGACTATTATGTTTTCAGGTTCGCAGAGAGTTGAGTGGCGCTTATGAAACAGTATGCAACTGCAAATCAAAAGCGTCACCTTTCCTAGACGGACTGCTCCGCACACCCAGTGCAATGTCAGCAATCCCATGACGATGACAAAATCATACTTATGCTCAGCAACGACCGACTTATTGTAACCGTAATAGTGCACAGAGTCATGTGGGGTGAACATATCATGAGCCTTGTTCAGTTGCAGCGTAGACGCTATCACTGCCAAGCAGCTTGGCATGGCAATTAGAATTCTCAACAGGCTTGGCGGCGCTGTGGACGACCGCTGCCCTCTTCTGGGGATGCTGTGCTGGCAGGTTGCCGATGTTATCATCGTGTCACACGACGGTGCATGACCGCTGTATCGGTGCAGCAGGAGTCTGCCGCAAGTTATGGTGGAACTATTGCCCGGTTGTTTCAGCCATTTTAAAAAATTCCTGTTCGCAGTACACACTGGCGTCTCATGTCAAAGACTTCACGGTGTCAATCGTATTCGGTGCTTCGTTTCGGGAGGTGATCACAGTGGAAACTGCTTCTCTTAAATGGCTGTATTCGTCATCTGCAGCTTCCGGCGGGATGTCATGCCTAAAATCTTCGTAAGAAGAGACTTCTTACAGCGATGCGGTGGCGTTCGTGGCCGTGCTGACCTTAGGGAAGATCTGCAACATAAAACATGATATGGATGTGGCAACTGACCTCGATTGTTTGAGGCAGCATTACTTGTCCTCCAGCTCAGCATGCGCAGGCAATTAGCAAAAACATCCTTCCCCGAATAGGCAGCATAGGCTGCGCAATCTGATCACCTGGCGCCTGGGGAACTCGGCATTCTGACGGCGAGCGACGAAGTAGAACTTCAGGCTCTCAACGAAGTCAGCAAAGGCGCCATCGACATCGAGCTCCTGGAAGTACAGCTCGTACCTGCGCAGCCAGCATGAGCTTTACACAACCATGCGGCATCTATAGTCTGACATCGTACACCTCGCAATAGCATGGCTTGCCGATACCAGGCGACGGCCGCGTGTGATTGCTCAGCTAGCCCAGCACTGGCTGTTGGCCCAACAGGCGCTGTCAGGCAGCTCACTCGGACATGATGGTCGGCGGCACCAGGTTGCGGGCGAAGAACACGGGCTCGTTGCGGAAGGTGTACGGGTGCACCTGCAGACCTGCCGCGTGCGCCCTGCGGGGTGACAGGAGCTACTGAGCAACGCGAGCATGACAACGTGCAACGTGCCACGAAGCCATATGCAGTGGGCGATGCAATAGCAGCAGATGTTGCGTGTGGTGATGTGACGTGGTGCAGATGGACAGCAAATATCGGGTACAGACTGACAGGTCCTCTTACCGCTCGACAAAGTCGGTGGTAAACCTGATGTTGCCGCCAACCACTGGCACAATGATGCCCTTGTCAGGGCCGACCGCATCAGCGTAGGTGGCAATCTCCTTCAGGCCGCTGTCGGTGATCAGCTCCTGTGCACCCAGGTACGGCAGACTCTCAGCAGTAGGTCCAAGCCCTGGATCCTTGGCAACAAGATATTTGCACAGGCACATCGCGGCACCATGCTTGCACCACCAAGGTTGCTTTTGCGGCTGGCAGAGTCTACTTGGTAGTTCCAGCTTGGTCATGCAGCGGTGCTGATGTCAACTTACGGCGTAGCGGCGGGCGGGCCTTGCAGTGCCGGCGGTGCCGTTGGCACCCACCTCTCCGGTGCCCTGGTCGGGGATTGCCGACTGCACAAATAGACCGCCATGTCAGATTCGTTCCATGACCACATGGGCTATGAGCAATGCACCATGTGACTTGTGCATCAGATGTGTGTTGTCGGAATTGTGAGGCGGAGTTTGTGACTGAAGGTTACCGTGGGGCCTGACAGCAGCTGCACGAGCGGCAGGTTCGTCAGTGGGCGGATCTGCTGCAGGTTCCGGGTCTCGAACGACTGGATGAACACCGGCTGCACATTGCATAGAAATTGCCAGGTCAGCCGATGGTGTGGGCATGGCATTCATCCTGCTTGGTTTCAGGGACTCTCTCTCTCTGATGTTCTGATCTGATGTTTGATGGATTTGCAACCTGAAGGCAGTCTGCTTGCAACCCACCTGCGCCAGCCACTGCTTGCTGTCAAGCTTGCCGCCATAGCCATTCCTCTTCAGGATCTGCAGCACTTCAACGTAACCATGTCACCTGCTCAGTTCTGTCGAGTTTGCTGCTTCAGCACCAGTTCAAAGAACAGGGTGAATGGTTGCAGGTATGTGCATCTGGAGCACAGTGTATGCCACATATGCACACTGACATCCAGCCACATCAGCAGAACACTGACGGTTGCTAAGGTGTCACAGGGCAACGTTTGTGGTTGACTCTGCCACACACCCGCAGCAGCTCCTGCGTCATGGAGCGGCCGTTGAGCGCCGGCAGCTTGAAGCTGTCGTGCCACACCGGGTGCTTCGTCTCGGGGTAGCTGCAAGGGCAGGTCTCAGCCATGATGGCGCAGATGTGTAGTAGGAGTAGCAGAGCCCATGGCTACCATATGAAGGGTGTAAGCAGCAAGTACTGTAAGGAGGATGAGAAGAATGGGGTATATGGATCTTACATGCCGACGACGCGGCGGGCGTTCAGCGCCAGGTCGATGTACTCCTGGAATGTCGGGATGCCGAACATGTCGTTCTGCGACAGCAGACAGTCAAATGAGGCCACCATTGCTCGAATCGTCCAATGAACAACAGGGAAGCACAGCAGTGACGTGGGCAGGGTCATGATCGTGCAAGTAACACAGCGAAGACTGTCGCACGTAGGACTGGTCGCGGGCGAAAAGCCGCTGCCGGGCCTTCAGCTGCTTGACCTCCCGCAGTGTCAGGTCCTGCGGCACCGTGTATTTTCACTCACTTTCCGCCTCCTCCCCAATACCAAGGACACAAGACCCAACCAATGTGCAAACATGGAGGCAGCTGCACTCAAACACGATGTGCAATTCACTCACCACAGAGTGCACGCCAGTGGAGTTAGAGAAGTCGATCGTGTATGTCCCTGCAGACACGCTTGTCGATGTTATCGAAGCAAGTTCAGAAGCTGCTGACGTCAGTATATGCTACAGCACATGGGGATCCCTGGCTATTGCAGTGCAAAGTATGTGAGCAGCAATGATGCCAGGCGTGACAGCCGTGGCAAATCCGTGGACAACTCACTGACGCGGTCGGGGAAGATGTCGTCAGCGTTGGTGGTGTTGCTCAGGTTGGGCTGCAGCAGGGCGACACACTTGTTCAGACTCTGACCCTTTCAGTGCTCTACATAGCAGGAGGCTGTCCGCCTCGGGCAACGACCGTCTTGCTGGCAGACAGCACCTCGTGACGGCAGATGAGCACGCCATCCTTCGTGAGGACTGTGTCGCACTCGATGAAGTCGGCGCCCTGCAGATCAACACCAGCATCTGGCCTGGCCCGCACAGGCATGGGGGCGATGTGCCTGATGCTATGATTCCGTTGCACATGTCGAAGGGCTTTAGGGGTCGTCCCTGGCCAAGATGCTGTTTTGTGACTGTGCCTCACCAGGCGGATGGCCTGGTCGTAGTCCTCGAGCGTGTGCTCCGGCAGCTCGCCTGCAGTGGTGACATTACTGGTATAGTAGGCACAGGGCATATGGTACAGTATCTGCATGGCACGCAGGATCTCTGCAGCGTCATTCTGCGGTGTCAGATGGCGACCCAATGCCTGACTGCGTCTGTGAAGGAGTGAGTTGCTAGCAGAGAATGCTGGGAGGTATGGCAAGAGCAGTGTATAGTGGAAACTGCCCAGCAGCCAGAGCAGCAACAGCCACACATTCGTGATGACGCTCACGATGTGCTCTTGCCTACAACGGGGTGCACGTCACAGCGCAACCCACCGCTGGAGCCGCGGTGGGCGATGGCATAGGGGCCCAGGCGGGAGGGGGCCAGGGGTGTGGGATCCCTGGGCTGGTTGTCGTTGTAGTTCGACTCGCCCTGGACCAGGTAGCCACGGACGCGCGGGTGGTAGTTGTTGTGCTTGCCGCCACGGCTGCAGCACGCAGTATCAGGTTGGATCAGGCGACCACCTTGCATGGTGCGAGTCTGCTGAGGCAGTCGCACTGCCAGTGATGCGTCGGTACAGCACGCATGCCTGATGTATGACAGCAGGGTGTCATGTATGCCGGTCCGCGGCGTTGTCAGGGGCCATGCGGTCAGGAGCGTACTTGTCGTCGTCGTCGCTGTTCTGCGGCTGCTTGCGGGCAGCAGCGCCGCCGGCCAGCAGCACCACCAGCAGCAGTGCGGCGCAGGTAGTGCGTGACATCGCCATGTTGTGACCCTGCACATGCCAGGGAACATCAGACCCTGCATGAACATCCAGTGGTGGCATCAGGTTCTGTTCCGTGCTGTCTGACGTGTGGCCCCGCAGCCCTGACATTGATGCCCTGTGCATGTGTGTGAAGTGCGCCACCCTGTGGCACACGGCCAATGCCGTCCACAATCTTCAAGTGCTTCTAGACATCAACGCGGGGATGTGGGTGGATGTTCATTGGGCGATGCATGCGCAGCAGCCGGAGAACCGCTAGCGACATGCATGACAGCCCGACTTCCAACGGGAGTACCCGCACATTCGAGCTGCGAGTTTCGGAACAAGCCAGTCCAAAGAGGACCGGTGGACAGGATGATCTCAACACAAATTGCTTCAAAGGAAGCGCCTCCCGACGTTGTGCGATGGTCGGCGCCGGAATGAGTGCCATGCATGCATGCACGCACGCGGGCTCGATGTGCTCACGGAAGTCGCGAACGGATGTGGGTCCGCACAATCCGATGTCACGACGCTGCAAGGCTGCTCACATGCACATCCACACTTGCTGCTCAGGGCCGCGCAAGTGACTGCGCGCCCGGTTCACTGTTATTCCATGGTATTATATCTCCACCAGCGATCCACTTTTGAGCATGGCGGGCATGCCGCCGCGCCGATACCAAGTGCCTTCAATGGACAGGCTCGGTCGTGCACTAGGATACAGGCGCACCTGTGAGAGCAGGAACGTCACAAGACTTGCGCCGTGACTGACAAATTGCCGGCCTGTGGGTGCAGAATACCTGCGTCCGTCTGGCGGCTGTGGATAGACGTGTCAGCATCATCCCGGCTACTACACGGTACAAAGCTGTAACATTTGTCCGGAATATGCCCGATGTGGGCCAATATTCCGAGCGTTGCGGGCAGCTGATCTGTCATTGTTAGTCATCGCCACCTGGCAAATTTGCACCAAAACCCTTCCTACAAATTTCTCAGGGACAGACCCACGTGAGCTTGGTGCTGGAGCCTGGAGGCCTGGAGCCTGTAAATCAGGAAGGAAACAGCCCTGATTTTGCCGTCAGTATCAGTTCTTGCAAGGACGCTGGTCAAGTCATGTGTGGACTTGATTTTGCAGCAATCATGAAGCCATGTTGCGTGATGCGTCCAGATGAGAACACATTGCCCAGCTCTCCAGCTCTCGTAAACTGCAGCCTGCTGGACGGGTGTTCCACAAGCTGACACCTCGTCTGAACACGAAGCAATGTCGGCCATCCCCAGATGCCCTACGGCCGTTGGCTGGCAGGCTGAGGCAATGGTGGAGCCCGGGGCTCAAGACCATGTGCAGGTTCGCAGTCGTCCCATTGGCACTCTGCAAGACGGTACACACCAAAGACAGAGGTGTATGCGTTCATCTATTCACTGGTGCAAGGTCGTCACCCCCGGCGCAGGTGCTGGTGCGCCTGCGGCCCGCGCAGGGCCTGGAGCGTGATGTTGGCAATGTGGCACGGCTGGACGCGCACACCATCCGCCTGCGCAAAGAGTGCCAGGTGGACACTGCACAGACAGGGGTGGGCCCTGCCTGGCTCACCTGCCCTCTACGTTGCCAGATATGCTTGATGGTGTGACCATCTTGTGCTGTGCAGAGCTACGCATTTGACACCGTCATTGGCCAGACGGGCAGCCAGGCGGACGTCTTTGAGGCGATCGGCATCCCGATGGTGCAGCACACACTGGACGGCTTCAACGCGACCGTCATGGCATATGGGCAGACCAGCAGCGGCAAGACGTACACAATGCATGGCTCGCTCCACGAGAGTGACACACAGGTATGCTGCTGTTGCTGCTGCTGCTGGGGTTGGACCCCCGAGCTTGTGCACGCACCCACGAACCGCAAAGTGAAAGAGACCAAGAAGGCTTCAAGGGATTGTCACACGGTGCGCAGAGGGGCTTGGTCCCGCGCATGGCAGAGCACCTGCTTGCCAAGCTGCAACAGCTGGCTCAGCAGGTATGACGCCCTCGTGACATGGGTACAGCTTCCTGTGCTGCTTTGTTTCATGTAGTTCATGTGCTACAGTGGCGAGATGAAGCATGCTAGCCTGGCTGTTCCCGGGTCTTGCACCGGATTGCTCTCCAACCTTGCTGCTGCAGGAGGACACCTCCTTCATGCTGCAGTGCTCGTTCTTTGAGATCTACAATGAGGTGGGCACACTCAACCAGTTTGCACTCCATGTACGCCACACAACACCATGCAGATGATGCCAACTGCCACTGTGTCATCCTTCTTACAGCACATCACGGACCTTCTGGCGCCTCGGTCTGACAAGAGCCTGTCTGTCCGAGTGCACCCTAAGCATGGGCCATTTGTGGACGGGCTGTCTGCGGAGCCGGTCGCTTCTGGTCAGAACCCTGCACCTTGCAGCTTGCCACTGTTTCCTTGCCATGCTTCTGGGAGGGCTGCACGGTCGCGAATGTGCATAAATCGGGTCGGAGCAGCTGGACGGTTTTGACTGCAGCTGCGGAGGTGCTGGCGCTCATGCACCGAGGGGCGGACAACAGGCGAGTGGCAGCGACGCAGCTCAACGACCAGTCCAGCCGCTCGCACTCCATCTTCACGGCCACCGTGCAGGTGGCCTCCTGCGGCCGCACGACATCTGTGCAGCGCAAGTAGCCATGATGGTGGCTGGCGCTGAGTAGTGAGCATTTGCCTTGCAGGTGGATACAACCACCGACCGTGGTGTCGTTGAAAGGCGCACCTCACGCCTTACGCTGGTGGACTTAGCAGGTACAGTTGCTGCCACAGCAGTACACTCGGCTGCATCCATACATCACAGAGTGCCGTGCTCATGCTGTGACACGACAATATGTGACCTGATTGCTTTGACCATGTAGTTCAAGACGCTTGCATGCACGGGCATGGATAGGCAATACATTCTGTTGCCGATTGCATAGGCAGCGAGCGGGCCAAGATGAGCGGCGCTGTGGGAGAGCGGCTGCGGGAGGCCAGCAGCATCAATCTTTCTCTGACGACGCTGGGCCGCGTCATCCGCGGCATCACCGCTGGGCACCCCTGCGTGCCGTACCGCGAATCCAAGCTCACGCACCTGCTGCAGGCGGGCGGAGCACCTCTGAGTAGTGCCCAGCCTGATCTTGGTTTTGAAACTCTACGATTGACAGGGCAGTGTGTACCGCGCAGTTGACACATAAATGGTCAGCTGCAACATGTGAGTGAGATTGAGGTACTTTCTCATGGGTGTAGGAGTCGCTGGGCGGCAATGCGAAGACGATGCTGATCTGCAACATCAGCCCTGCGGTCGCCTTTGCAGAGGAAACGCAGATCACCCTCGAGTTTGCCCGTGGCGCCAAGGAGCTCAAGAACAGGGTGTGCACTGTTGCCCCACATCGCTTGCTTTCACCACATCACGAAAACCTGTTCCTTTGTGGGCCTCTGCTTTGCCTCTGCCCCTGATGCTACAGGTCTTGCAGCATGCAGGTCCGTCATCGTACATGAAAAGAACAGTATAGCTCAGACGCTGACCGCCCTTTCCATTTTTCCAGGCGCTGAGGAACCTGACGCTGGAGGGTGACCCGGAGGTGCTGCGGCGTGAGGTGGCGCGGCTGTCGGGCGAGCTGGCGGCGCTGCGGGGTGGGCGCAACGCGGCAGCCCTGGAGCTGATGTCCAACGAGCTGGCTGCTGCGAACGAGGTGCACATACAGCACACGTTGTTCTCGCACACCGCGATCAGCTGCAGCGTCTATCTAGTGACCTCGCATAGAACATGGTATGGTTGGACGCCCCGCAGGCTGGCGCACGCCTTGCCGAAGAGCTGCAGGCGGCAGAGAGTGGCGCTGCTGAGCTGCAGTCGCGCCTGGATGCTGCGCGGCGTGAGGCCGAGAAGAGCCGCGAGGCGGTGCGCCCGCCGCATGTTGCGGCTGCGCACCAAGAGGTCTGTGTCGACAGACAGGTTCATAGCTTGGCGGCAATATTGGACTGACTGAGTACTGCTGATTTGTGATGTTGCAGGTCGTCGAGGCCGAGATGCAGGCGGCACAGCAGATGGCTGAGATGCAGGCCAAGCTCCATGCTGCCGGAGCCGCTGCCAGCCAGGCTGCAGTTGCTGCGGCCTCAGCGCTGGACGCTGCAGGGGCGCGCACCGCAGAGGTGGAGGCAGCAGCGCAGGCGGCAGCGCGGTGCAGCAGCGCAGCCATCAGCAAGCTGGAGTCTCAGCTGCAAGTTATGCAGCAAGAAGCTCAGCAGGCGACAGCCAGCCATGCAGAGGAGCTTGCGGCGAGAGATGCCAGGTGGCAGCAGGCCGCCACGGAGCATGCACAGCAGCTGTGCGCCGCCGAGCAGCGGATGCAGGAAGCCGTGTCTTCAGCCGCGTACGCAGCCGAGCAGTCTGCAGCGCAGCACGCGCAGCAGGTCGCAGCGCTGGAGGCAGACTACCAGCAGCGCCTCAGCTCTGCCACCCAGGCCGCGGCAGCCTCCTCAGCGGCTGCTTCTGAGGGTGCCGCTGCATTGGGTACCATGCGCAACCAGCTGGCAGAGGCCAACGCACAGGTTGCGGCTATGCAGGGTGACCTGCAGCGGCAGGGCTGCGAGCTAGCTGCAGCGCAGGTGCCCCTCGAGCAGCGATGCGCACTGTGCATGTACACAGCAGCATGCAATTCAAACTTGATGAGCTGCTGAATGTAGACATTGGACGCATCAAGCCCTTAAAACACAACAAGGCGCTGCATCCCAGCAACGTCTGACACTCTTCAGGAGACGGCCGGCCAGGCAGAGGAGGCGCGGAGCGTGGCAGTAGCGTCAGCAGCCCAGGAGGCCACACGTGCCGTTGCAGCCGAGGCAGCTGCCACACAGGCTGAGGCAGCCGCAGCGCAGGCTGCAGCGGCGGTCCAGCAGCTGCAGGCCCAAGTGGCCGACATGCACACAGCCGCAGCAGCGGCTGCTGCTGAGGCGTCCCGGCAGCTGGCAGCAGAGAAGGTGCGGGCTGCGGCAGCCGAGGAGAGACTGGCAGCGGCGCAGGCGGCTGGGCAGGAAGCGTTTGCAGAACAGCAGGCGGCGGAAGCGGCTCTGCAGGAGGCCCAGCAAAAACAGAAGCGCGCTGAGCAGGAGGCCGTCCGCTTGCAGGTGCATTTCTGGCAACTCTCTTATAAGCTCGCACCTTCTGGTTGCCCCTGTTGTGCGCTTGCACCTTGTAGTTCAGCCTTGGTGTGCATGCGACTGTGATAGCTTGCGCCTCTACTAATGCAGCGGGGCCTGAACGCTGAGCTGACGGCCGCTGCGGCTGCCGCTGCCAAGGCCGCCCGCGACGCTCAGGCTGCTGAGGCGGCACACTCAGCGGAGCTTGCCAAGTCATCCAAAGCAGTGGCAGATGCACAGGCCCGAGCATCAGCCGCAGAGCAGCAGGCCGCGCAGCTGCAGAAGCAGGTTGCGGCAACGGGTATGGCACACGAGCAGGCATCACGGCGTGCTGATGCGCTGGACCAGGTAGGGTATGGCCGCTTGATGACAAGTGTGTCCTTCTGGGCCAGGCGTACAGGAATATGGGGATGTCCTCGCATTACACGCCTGGCTGCACGCGTAATAGGCCCCAAGTGTGTACCCTGATTGTGCAGGAGCTGTCTGCAGTGCGAACTGATGCCGCCACAGCTGCGCAGCAGGCTGCTACAGCAGCAGCATCGGCAGAGTCCGCCAGCCAGGAGGCAGCCACGCTGCGTGCGCAACTGGCGGCGACTGTGGTTGAAAAGCAGAACGCTGTGGCAGCAGCGGCGGCGGCAAAGTCGAATGCAGACACCACTGCCGCTGAGCTGCGCGCCCTGAAGACACAGCTGGCAGCTGCCCAGCGCTCTGTTGAAGCTGCAGCACAGCAGCTGGAGGAGGCAGAGGAGCGACATGCGGCGCAGCTGGCCGGGGCTGACAAGCTCTCGGCAGCAGCCCTGCGCCATCTGGCGGACGAGCTAAACGAGGGACGCGAGGTGACACTTGCGCCGTCTGTACCCAAATTTGGCATCCACCATGTTGCCGTGGTGCTCGTATGGCAGGGTATCTGAGGAGGGAAGCCAAAACCGTGCACGGTGCACGTCACTTGTTGTTCCCGGTCAGATGACATGCAAATTGATATGCTGCAGATGGAGGCAAAGGAGGCGGAGGAGTGGCACGCCAGCGAGATGGCTGACCTGCAGGCACAGCTTGGAGCGGCGCACCAGGAAGCAGCAGCAGCAGTGGAGGCCCTGGAGCGGCACAGAGCCGAGCAGGTCCGCAACGCGGAGCAGCTGCGGGCGGCGGTCGTGGATTCGCAGCAGGTGCGGCGTCGTGACCTGTACTCACTGACCCTGCTCTGCAGCAGGTCATTGACGCACTGCAATGCGGTGTGCTGCCCAGCTCGTGCGGCCAGTGTGTCAACATGACACACGCTCAAAGCCTGCGCTGACGGGTGTACCCGGCCTGTGCTCAGGCGCTGGCGATGTCTGTGCTGAAGGCGCGTGCTGCGGTGGGCACAGTAGCCCCGAGCCCAGTGCCGCTGGCAACACCGCCAGCTGCCTCATTTACGCTCCATGATGAGCATTCGCCTGGCATCGTAATCGAGGTGTCCCCTGCCACAAGCGAGCAGGCAAGCCTCCCAGTTTGAGAGCATGGGCATGTGTGTCCCTGTTGATGGGTTCCTTTGGCTGCTGCTGACCGTTCCCTAGACACGCCCCTACTCCACTAGCAATGTGTACATGGGAATCATGTCAGTGCCCTTGCTCGGGTGCACCTTCCGTATGCAAGCCACTGATGGGTGTGCATGCCAACCACTCCCGTGTGTCAATCCAGGCACAGAAGCGGACGTCGTGCAAATCCTCCAGCAAGCCGGCAGGCAGCCGGCTGAAGCCACGGCGGCCGCTGCTGCCGGTGGAGCGCAACGCAGGCAGCCCGGGCGGCGGCACGCCGGGGGCCCTGGCCGCCAGCCGCACCACGCCCCTCAAGTTCCGCACCCGCCGGGGCGCCGCCCGCGCCAAGTGCGCCCCGGACAATGCACTGCTGTGCTCGTGCTCGTGGCACCAAGCATGCCGCGAGTGGCACTCACCTACGTGCCGCACACTCAGCCCCAGTCTTGGAATATATGCACTCCATCGCTGGGGCGGCTTGCAAACGTGAAGCAGGCTCTTGGAGTGCACAGTGTCACAAGTTGTCAGTGAACATGGACATGGTGACAGGCTAGTCTGGCAGCTGCAGGAGGCCGGAGGGCGCCAGCAGCCAGCAGGCCATCATCCTCAGCGATGGCGAGGGGCCGGCAGCAGACAGCCCAGCACCCGTCAAGCCACTCCGCAGGGCGGCCGGGAAGACTGCCGCTGTAGGCATGACGCCGCACCCAGCGGCTGCAGCGCAGAAGCGCCACACGCAGCAGCGGCATGTTGCACAGTCTGCCAAACTGCTGGCGACGCTGGCAGCGCGGTCGTGACATGTCCCGTCATTCCCCCAGTCAACGGGACCGGCCAGCGGGCCAAACAACGTACCGTGTGTCGACCTTTGTATCAGACCTCGAGCTTCTGCAGACAATGGCTGCCTCGATACTAAATGTTTTTGCCGATGTTTTGACGGGATTCCTGTCGAAAGCTGATGTTGTGCAGGTCGAACAACTTCTAGAGGGTTACTGTTGTTGCTGTTGCTGGGCTGATGTTCAAAATCATGCCTTCTACACGTGTACATGTTGCTTGCAGAGGCTTGTACCAGACAAGCAAGCAACTGTATCACAAACTGCCGCTCAAACTTCCGGCATACACATCACCATCCAACACGTCGCTTCCTGCAAGCCTTGACCTGATCCGACCCCAAATTGCAGCAAGGCTTGGCAACTTCTAGCGTACATTCATGCGGTCAGCAGAACTTGCTGGTACCATTCCCTAGAGGGTGCGGGCCTCGAGGTGAGCATGACCTGGCCAAATACAGAGAAGAGATCCTCTGAGCTTCAGGGCTGAGCTGCCTGCAAGGACAGGGCCGATACCTGCCCTACCCGCAGTGGCACCATGCGACGGCTGAAGAAAGCCTGGCTGAGGGTGGCAAACCCTGCGGTGGTGGCCGGGGCAAAGCGCCGCTGCACCGCGTGCGACTGCACCAGCACCCAGTGCATGACCTGCAAAGGCCACCACGTGCAGATGGTTAGTGCTGAGGGTTGTCGCGACGACGAATGCCACCCTATGCCTGAACCTCAGAGTGAAGATGGCCGAGCGCCATGCAACACATACCTGCAATGCCACGACGAGGCAGCCCATGCGCCAGAGCCAGGCGTCTGCTACGCTCAGGCCGGTAGAGGGGTCTGCCTCCTCCTCGTCAAAGTGCTCGTCGTCCCAGGGGCCAGACCAGCCGGCCCCACCGCCGCCTGCAGGACCGCCCCCGTCATCATCGCCGCCCCCCGCCCCTGGCTCATTGTCTGCATAGCATGCCAACTCGTATGAATGTTCTAGCTCTGCTACACAGCACACGCCCAGCAGTGTGCAGCAAGACTTCTCAGCCAAAGCAGCCAGAGCTGTCCCAGTGTTGCAGGGCAAGACTGCGCATCCAGGCAGTCTAGTGTCATCCCCAGCCATTCGACGGGCCGCCGCACATAGAGCAGGACTTCCAGAGGATTATCACTTGCAGTGCGGGGCAGTTGCAGCGCGAAGATTCCTGCAAGGCAAGCGCTCACACTAGTGTTGAACGCTCGAGTTGATAGCAACCTGCCGTGGACACACCCGGGCGACGGCCTCGGCGTCGGCGTGTCTTGGTGGCGGCGAGGCAGTAGCTGGGCGCGGTGCTCCCGCGCAGGTAGCCTGCGGACGTGGCCGGCCGCGGCGGGCTGCTCAGGCTGGCCTGCGGGCCCGGGCCGCCGTCTGCCATGCTGCGTGCCGCTGCCTGGAGGCCACCTGCGGAGTGTTGGCAAATATGTCACCCAAACGATCGCAGGTTTGTAGGATACGCTGCTTGTACAAAGCCCGGGCTTCACACAGTCACTGTGTGAACGCCGATGCAGGTTGCACGGTGTTGGCGAGGGACGTCCTGTGCACCAGCGTGGGCACCTCCCACCTGCCAGAGACGCTGCGATGGCATTGGAGGCAGCGATGTGCAAGCGGCTGGCGCCAGGCGATGAGCCCGCCAGCGCGGCTGTGAGCAATGACATGCTGCGGATCCGGGGTTCCTCGACGGGCCTCCCGCTGCGCCAACCCCGGCACGCCGGGTCTCGCGGGTGTGCGGCTGTCACAGGTCGCTGCGCGAGTGGACCGCCAATCACACAGCGGATACAGCACGCCGGCACGCCTCAGTCGTGGACCAGACGTCTGCAGTGGTGCACAGGATATTGTAGGACACAAAAACCCCTCTAATCACACACAGAACTTCAGCCGTGTGCTCCTCGGCGCTGAGCACAGCCGCACCACATACCCAATGTACAGATCACAAACAAGACTGCATCATGGAGTGTGTCCCGGGTGCAAGATACAATCGAGCAGCATGCAGCGCAACTAAACAGAAGCCGTGTCACAAGCCCTTCACAGAAGGCAGGCAAAGCTACAGCACCGCACCACAGCACTGTCGCTCAGCAAACAGCCACCTTGAGGCGCACGCAGCGGCTGCGTCCCGCAATAGAGCTGCGCAGCGTTTGAAAGCGAAAAGCCCCTACACAACGCTTTATTGGCACTATTGACGTGCACAAGCTGGGCACACCAACGGTGGCAGACGACCGTGCAAAGCCAGCTGCAGTAAACGACGTGCCAATATGCTTGAGTGCGTGTCTTAAGGAAGGGTGCTTATTCGTGAGCAACCCATTCGGATGACGAGGCCCAATGGCGTTTGATACGGCTTCCTACCGCCATTCTGCTGCGTTCGCATGCTGTGCTGGACAGTCTGCAGAAGACACAGGTGCAATAGATAATAGCACGGTGTCCTCGCGCTTGGCAGGTCACGTTGCATTTCATAGACCGCACAGTGCACACTGCAGTTCCCCATTGTGGTTTCAGACATATCAAGCAGAAGGGTTGGCATCCCGTTACACAAGCTTCCCGACAGCATTGCTGCACACTAGTTCAGTCCCGTGTGCTGGGAGGTGCACCGCAAAGCAGCTGTTGAAGTTGCTAATGGCAACGGCCATGAGCTCAGCGTTGCGAGCAGGTGGTGGCTAGATGACAACCATGCACCTTGCTGTCCTCATGTTGGGTCGGCCCGTCCAGCACGCCCATTGACTTTCCTGACATTACGTTTCACTCTGCTGTACAGTATCACAGCCCGTTCATCAGATCTGCCCCTGTCCTCGCAGGCGTTGGCAGGCCAGCATGTGCACAGTTTGCCAGTTGCTGGAAGTCGCCCCTGCTGTCCACCTGCAGACGGCCCGCAGCCTTTGGCGCGAGGCAGCACTCTGCGGCGCACAGGAAGTTCTTCAGCGTACCTGTTGCTGTCAGCCGGCAGCAGTCGACGCAGCCGCACGCTGTGCATGGCGCACCTGAGCGTGCGCACCAGCCACTCAGCCTGCAGCCCCTAGCGGCTGCACCCACATCAGCAAACTCAGAGAGCAAAGTAAGCTTCCTGCAGATCGCTCATGACAGAAGTTGTAGTTGTTTGGAGTGTGAAGGGTACCGTACATGCAGCCGACCTGTCCACGTGCCATCCCTACAGCCGGCGGCATGGTCGCACGGGCTTGCCACGATGCTTGCCAGTGTGGCGATGGTGGTGGCCACACTGCTCGGGTCCCCCACCACCGCCTCGGCAGAGCCGATGTTTGGCGGCTTTGGTGGGGCCAAGTCTGCGACGCTGGAGATGAAGGTGGGGAATTGGCTTGAGTGTACGGCAGTCGGCCCAACGCCACAGGCTAAACAGTGAAGCTGTGCGTCTCTGAAAGGCCTGCTCAGAGAGCAGCGATGCGTTTGATGGTGCCCAGGCGCCAGCGGGCGATGCAGGCGAGCTTGATTCTGCCGAGCTGCGGTCTGTGAAGCTGTTCCAGGAGAGCACACCCAGCGTCGTCAACATCAGCAACATCAGTGAGTTGTCTAAGGGGACCGAGCTTGGCAGCCTCCTTTGCAATGGTTGGTAATCATGTTTGGCAATGTAGGCGTGATGCTACATCGTGCTCGCTGCAGGGGTGGTGCGCAGTCAACGGGGAGCCTTCATGTCCATGGACTCGCAGAAGCTGCCGGTTGGGCAGGGCTCCGGCTTCATCTGGGACAAGGCCGGCCACATCGTGACCAACTGGTGTGTGCCACCGACTCGTGCCTGACACTGACCCTTGTATTCCAAAGGGATCTGCGGCCTGGGCGAATGATAGCAAGGCTCGTTGCATGCCGCTGACACACAGCTTGCACATCTTCCTGTGCAGGCATGTCATCAACAACGCTGACGACGTCACAGTCACTCTGCTTGATCAGAGCGTCTATAATGCAAAGGTGCGCTGCGAGTGTCCCAAGGATGCCCCCATGCAGTTCAACCAAACTGCAGCTGTGTGCGCGCCACAGCGTCACTGTTGTCTGATGAGCTCCTACCTGTCATCATGGCAACAACTTCGGGATGACCACAAAGGCAGCATGCTCACGCATGGTAGCGGGTTCGACAGGTGGTGGGCGGCGACCCGGACAAGGACGTTGCGGTGCTGCAGCTGCTGGACATCTCGCCAGACAAGATGCGGGAGCTGAAGCCGGTGCAGCTGGGCATCTCGTCGACCCTCATGGTTGGCCAGAGGTGCGCCTTAACTACTGCTGCTGTCTTGGCCGCGCGCCCCCCAGCATCAGCACTAGCCGACCGCACCTCACTGAGGCCTCAACCCAGTGGCCAGGTACACTGCTATGAGCATGAAAGCGTTGCGTCAGCAACGTTCCGCTGTGTAATGGTCACTCATACTCGTGTGCGTGCATGGCCGAAGGCTGTGAATATCTGGATCCGTGGGTGCCGTCCAGACACGACACTGGCCTGGGCCTGGGCCGCATTGCGGACGCCTGTTGTGACACCAGTCCCATTGACAGCTTTCGTTCTGTGCGTTGAACGGTGTGTTGTGCCTGTCTGCAGGGTGTATGCCATCGGCAATCCATTCGGGCTGGACCACACGCTGACGCAGGGCATCATCTCGGGCGTGGGCCGCGAGCTGCAGACGCCCGGGCCGCGCGGCATCCCCATCCGCAACGTGCTGCAGACCGATGCCGCCATCAACCCCGGCAACTCCGGCGGCGTGCTGCTGGTGCGGTCCCACCGGCATGCCACGCGCAGGGCACGTTGCAGGTCGACACAGCATACCTTGCTGTCGAGTGTGACTGTGCCAAGTCAGGATGCATATGCAGTGTGCTCCACAGAAAGTACACGAGACCCAAGCACCTTGCTGATGTGCTGCTGGACAGCAAGGGACGCCTGATTGGCATCAACACGGCTATTGCCGACCCCTCTGGACGCGGCTCAAACAGCGGCGTCGGCTTTGCCATCCCAATTGACCAGGTCAAGGGCCTGGTCGAGCAGATACTGACGTATGGGCGCATCATCCGGCCTGTCCTCGGCATCAGCATCGCACCGCCACAGGTGCGGAACGTACTGAAGTCATTTGATTTCAGGCGCATTCTTCCTAACACCAAATGATACTGATTGACTTTCAGGGGCGGCTCCCTCCAGTCCCTCTGGCTTTCCAGAAGGACTGCCAATGCCTGCAATGCCCGTTTGCATGAACAGCAGACTCCACTTCCTGCAGGCAGTTCGGCAGCTGGGGCTGGAGGGTGTGCTGGTGCTGGAGGCGCTGCCCGGCACGCCGGCGTATGATGCCGGCATCCGCTCCACATACAGGTGCATATCTAGGGTTTAGGGTTTAGGGAGATCTGCACACATGTGCAACTGCATCAACATGCTGTTGTTGCCCACACAATCTGTGTCACATCACGTGCTGCAACCACTCAACATGTGCAAGCACATCTGCCAACGGCAGTGTGACGTCAATCATCGTCTTGCTCAGGGACGCTGCCGGACGCCTCGTCCTGGGTGATATCATCACGGGGCTGAACGGCAAGCCCATCAAGCTGCAGAAGGACCTGTTCGGCATCCTGGACGACTGCAAGGTGTTGCCCCTGGTCACTGCCGCCTGTTCAGCAGTGCAACCATACCATAGATCGGCACTACCGCAGGGCGTCTGCATCACGAGCTCATCAGCTCATGGTGTGGTGTCACTGCCGGCAGGTGGGCCAAGAGGTAGAGCTGACGCTCAAGCGGGGGCAGAGCACCGAGACGATCCGGGTGCGGCTAGCAGAGCAGGGCGGCCAGGTGGCGTCGTCAGACTGAGGACAGCACTGCGGCGGTATTGTTACCGGTGCATGCTGATTTTGAAGGGAGGCCTTGCTGCGGTAGATCTCAAGCAGAGTATCGTATGTAGCTCGCATTATTTTCACTTGATACAGATCAGATCAGCATCTGCAAACCTGTCAGATGATTTTGCAATAGAAGAGGTAAGCGCAAGCAAAACCCTTGGCTGCAGATACTACATTGAGTACGGATTAATATATCACAAGTTGCCAAGGCGTTGCTTGGCTGCCGTGGGTACCTGCTGCGCGAACTGACCACATCAGTCTCAAAACAAGCTCACCCCATTTGCCCCCCGGGGGGGTTCCAGCATAGATACAAATCACGGTGCTGCATGTGCACTGCGTCCAGCTGCTGCAGTGCCCAAGTGCTGCAGTGCCGGTGAAACATGGCTCGCCGCCCTATATGTGCGTCAGGCGGAGGTGGGATAAGTGTGGTACACCACGGGGTGTGAAAGCTCCCGCTGTCGCGCAATGTGCACACGTGTCGTGCTTGCACAGCTTCCACTAGCTGCTGCTTGCTGGCTGGCAAGCCCCCTGCCTCTTGTGCTAATTACGTGAAGGTGCCCTTCCCCCAGGCAACCCTCTCGTCATTGTTCACAGCGCCCGTACTTCCAATGGAATTGCATGATGTGATGCCGTTGCTCCTAGTGCTCTGGTGTGCAATTCCACCCACCTTGCTGCCACACTGCGGCAGGCTTCTCTCGCCTGTAGGTCTAACTGATGCTGATGCTGCCGCCGCTGCTTATCTGATCATCTGGCATAACTACAATCCTGCTGCCGTGTGCCGCCGCCCCCAAGTCCAGCGGCAGGCACGCGCGCAGCAGCTGTTGCAAGAGCGGCAAGGGCTGCCCTGCTGCCTTGTTCTGCCTCGCTGGCCAGCCGCGTGCTCACAGCCGCAGCGCGGCCGGGCCGGCTGCGTGTCCCGTGCACAGCGCCTCGGGCAGCCCCGCCACGGGCTCGACCAGGCTGGCGGCGTGCTCGGAGGCGCAGCGGTACTTGTCCTTCACCGCCATGAAGGGCGAGTACATGTCCGTGGCCGCGCACGCCCGCGCGTGCAGCACGCACAGGTCCCTCGCGCACTGCAGCCCAGGGGAGCTCGCCGCGTGATGAAACTGCCCTCTTCAGGGAGCAACTGCGGGGGGTTGACGACACATCTGTGCAGGCATGCACTGCTGGCCACACACTGCAAGCACCGCGCTGGACTCGGCATGAGTCAGTACGCTCTCCAGCTGCACCAGCAACAGACAGCTTGGAAGAGTCGCCTCACGTCAAGCAGCTCGGAGGCGCGGTAGCCGCTGCGGGCGGCGAGCGGCGCAAAGGCTGCGGACGCCGGCATGAACCACCCGCGCCGTGCAGCTGCCATCTCCTGGAGCAGGGGCGTTTGCACAAATTCAGAGACCTGCCAGCGTGGGCCGCATACAGGACGCGTCGATGCTTGATTGTCAATGACCAAGATACCTCTTGCTGCCTCACATGCGGCCTGTTGGCATCAAGAACGGCTGAGGCTGCCCCCGGTGGGAATATCAGGCACAGGCGCCGCACCTGGTGTCCCAGCGCCAGCAGCACCGCGGCGGCCGCCACCTCCGACGGCGCATAGTGCAGGAACTCGTAGTCCAGCAACGAGAGCTCCTGTGTGACCGAGGCATCGAGCGGGTCAGCATGTGTCAGCTGACAAGTGCTTCAGCTGACGGTGTGACGCGGGGAGCAACATCCCATGCGCCGGCGGAAAGAGCTCTAATGTGCAGGGGCGCTTGGCGGCAGGGTAGAATCTTACCGCAGCCCCTCGCAAATATGCTTGCTCAACAAAACATGTACTGCGACTACTCTTTGGCCGTTGCCACGCTTTGAGTCGAGTGTATGAGTGTAGTGCCATGACGTGGCGAAAGCCACGGATCATCGGTTGGCATGACCCGAGTGACCTAGCTGTACCGGCAAATTGTACCGCACATGGCCGATCAGTGAAAGTGTCAGATGTCAGCAATTGGCTGACCAGCTTGTGTCAGAAACCTTGCTCTCTCCGTCCCTCGGTATGACCCGCTATTTTGCAGGATATGTTTGCAAGATGCATGAGGCGACTCACGATGAGGTACGACGCCAGTGCGGAGGCGGCGGGCTGCATCGGGTTGATGTGCCGGAAGAAGCGCAGGAAGGTGTATGGCGTGGGGCTGTTGATGCGGAACTCCAGCACATCCAGCACCTGCCGCTCCATCCGCAGCAGCGCCGGGACCTGCGGGCATTGCGGATCTCGCATGAGGTCTAGAGATCCGCAGTCGGAGCGGGGTGTGCAGTGCATCTCCGGCTGCGCACAGCAAGGCAGTGGCGTCGCCGGCTTGCGAGGTGGTGGGCAGGCAGAACAGGGCTGTGACACGGTAGATCATTCGCAGGCGTCGTGGCATGCTGTCTGTATGACGCCAAAAGACTCATGCATTAGGACAAGCTGTGGCGGCACCTGAAAGCTGTCGTCTGCGATGCCAGCAAAGTCTGCCATAGACGGGTGGCGCTCCTGCAGTATACACACGATATTCGCATTAGTGGAGCCTACTCAGACCGCCAGTGAGGGTGTGTCTTGGTGGACGCTTCGGTGCTGAGGGTGGCAAGGACAGGCCACGCAGATCTGCTGCGGCATGGTCAGATCTGGCTGGCTCACCTCCTCATGCTTGGCTGCCACCAGCATGCAGGCGACGCTGATCAGCTGCAGATCGTTGCGAGCCACGCCCTGCACCGCACAAAGGAATCGACGTGATCCATTTTGTTCATCGAGCAGGTGCACCAGAAGTGGCGGCAGTACGCGCCAGGAAAAGTATCCAACAAAAATCTGTTGATATGCGAGGACCTGCGTGACCGGTGCCTGTCGGCGCGCAGGAAGGGTGAGGTGATCACCTCTGTTGCCGTCAGGTAGCGGTCCAGGAGCGCGACGGCCAGGAACAGCGACTCCTGGTGCAATTTGAAGTCCATGCACACCTCCACCAGCCAGCTCACGGCCGTGGTGCGCATGGAGACGTCCAGATACTGGTCCGGCTGGAAGGCTGGGCCGTGCTGCTCGTGCAGGTACTTGGTGGACGGCCGGCGGCCCGACTCCGCCTGGTAAAGGTGGCTGCAGGGACGAACAGGGGCCAGGGCAGTCAGCACCGAACCAACGCTTCCGAGACCAAACGCGTCACGCCTGCTGAGCCCCGGGCTGTGCGCGCAGCATCGGATTGGACAACGGTCCATGCATTGCCAGTCAGGATTAACACTGGCACGCATCAGCCGCCGTGCTACTCACTGTGGTGGGCAGACCGACAGGACGGAGTAGGTTCCCATCAGGGCCCTCACCTGAGCATCTCGGTCAGCTCGTCGCACGGCGCGGAGCTGCTGTCCAGCGCCGCTGCGAAGTGGGGCGCCAGCGGCGTCTCGCAGCCGCTGTCCTCATCGTCCGCCGCAGGCTGAGGCAGCGGTTCCGAGTCACCAAGGGGCTGCAGGGCTGGGGCGGCTGCCGGCGCCGGTGCTGCGCTGATCGGCGGCGCTGGCCGCTGCAGCTGTGCGCTGCGCTGCGGTGCTGCCTGCCCGGCAGGCCGCTGCGTTTGGCAAGCAACACGGGCGTCAGAGTGGGTCGACCACGGCATGCATTGTCACCGTTCAGTCACCACGGATCCGCTGATCCCGCAGCCGCATGCGCCGCTGAGCACGAACGCAAGAGCAACGTATGCAGAGCAGTGCCGGAGAATTGAGCCCGCGGGCACGGTGTGACTCAAGCATGGCAGACACACCAGCCTCCCATGACATGACAACAGCCGCCATATGCGCTGGTCGCACAACGCTGTCCCATATCAGCATCCTCACCTTGATCCGCTTCGTCTCGGGTGCTGGACTGCCGGCTGTAGATCCGAACACACGCTGCGCAGGATGCATATAAGGCCATCAGTCTCTCACACAGCCGCCGGCGCATCAACATGCACCTGACGATGCCGCAGGCATCGGCAAGGCGCTCAGAAAGCTTCAATAACATGGCAATGTGGTGTCGGAGCTCCCAAAAGAGGCTTTGCTCGTCACAACGCATCGACTGAGTCAAAGCCGACTCCAGTCATAGCTTCGGCAATGCACGGTGGCGCACAGGAGACAACCCACACGCAAGGCGCCATCCACTGATGCTTGTGATGGATTAGTGGAGCTCATCAGATGCCAGGCGCGGCGGGGCCATGACATGCAGCTACTGGGGCAACACCTTTCGGCTTTGATCAGAGCTCGGACGGCTGCTGGAGACGCTGGAGGCGCTGCCGCAGCGCTGCAGGGCCGACGCCTGGCTGAAGCAAATGACGCTGTCGTCCGACTGCTGGCTGCAGGACATGTCGCCCACGCATGCGTCGGCGCTGTCAAAAGCATGTTCAAAACCGAAAGCGTGTGAGGCTGCAGCCATCGTGTGAGCCACAACAAAGGCGATCGGGACCGCGCAGCTTACTGCTCGGTGGCTGTGCGACAGCACACCGCTTGCCGAGCCCTCAGGCGGCAGTTGAGTGCAGCTCGCAACCAAAAGTGTGGGATCAACACGTTGCTCGAGCTCAGCTGGGAACCTTTTTTTTGAGTTACCGCCAAGCAAAACCCTGACCGCGGCAGCTCTGAAACCTATATCGGTAGCAATACAGTAGTTAGATGGTTATTTCTCTCCCGGCAGGGCATTGAAGAAGGCCCGATCTCTACAATTTGATTCTAGAGATCCTGAGATATCTTTGCCGCCGGCGCCATGTTGTTTTTCGCGGCACCTTCTCAACTGGAATGATGCTAGCACGCTGCAACCGCTGGGCTCGCACCGCGCCTGGGTAAGGCAGCTGTTACGACGCATTGCGCTGCAGCGGGCGCGTCGTCCGGCGATCTGGGCGCAAGGAGATCAGCCTGTGGCCCCAGTTGTCCGCCTCCGGGTCTAGCGGTCCACGTGGCCCGAGCCGATGAGTACGAACCGAGTCCCTCTAGGCATCAGCATTCTCAGCATTCAACTGCCCTGCAGCAACTCCAGCTGGCGAAGCAACGATGCGTAAGCTGAGTACCCTGCACCAGCGCTGCGGCTTCAATAATGCCAGTCATGCACGCACCATGATGAGGGCAGCGGCAGCACCGCTGGTGCGAAGCAACCTAGTGCAGCAGCGTTTTCGCAGCCCTCGCAGCATTGCTCTGCAGCCATCGTCGCTGCATGCACCCGCGTTGCCTCAGCAGCATGGCATGCAAGGGCACAGTGCCAGCATGATGTGCGCATCGGCAGCCAATGCCCGCAGCAGCGTACAGCAACAGCAGCCGCAGCAGCAGCAGCAGCAGACGGAGCATCATCAGCAGAGACCAGATGCGAACCCCAGCTGGGACATCAAGATGCTCTACGATGGAGATTGCCCATTGTGCATGCGTGAGGTGCATAGCTGCGGTGTCGCAAAGCACCTGCATGCTCGTCAATCACCTTGAAGATGTAGCGTGTCCAATGCTCCGCATGCTGAGACGTTCTCTGTACAACGGGGTCGTTGTCATTCTTTCGCAAGCTTTTGCATTGTCTTGCCCAGGTCAACATGCTGAAGCGCCGCGATGCAGAGCAGGGCCGCATCAGCTTTGTGGACATTGCCGCCCCAGACTACAGCACAGCAGACAATGCGGGGATCTCCTATGAGCAGGTTGACACATGCTGCAGACAGGATGCACAGTCTACACCGGCTGTACTAGTGCTGAACGGTCCAGCAGGCGGTGCTGATACTCGCGGCTGATCCCGCCTCATTGTGCAGGCAATGGGCGAGATCCACGCCATCAACAAGGATGGCACTGTCATCAAAAATATCGAAGTGTTTGCCAGGCAAGCTGGGCACTTGCTGCCTGCGGACTTTACCTTGCTGAATGTCATGCCGATGCCGCCTGAAAGGTCGTACTGATGTGCAGGCTGTACGAAGCTGTGGGCCTCGGTTGGGTCTACGGATTCACCAAGTACGAGCCGCTTAGGAAAGCAGCCGACGCGGTGTATGCAGTGTGGGCGAAGTACAGACTGCCGATCACTGGACGCGAGGATTTCGAGACCATACTCAGAAGGCGTGACGAGCGGACATGCAAGTAGCTGTTGCCTTGCCTGTACATAGCCTTGTGAGTGGTCTTGTGAGTGGTCTTTGCTGAAGGTTCTGTACTATTGCTTGATCTGTTGGGGATTCGCCACCTCGTCGCACTGAGCACTTGCTTACAGAATTCTATTGACATTGCAACGTTTGCCTCGGGACTCGATCATTACGTGCCAACTGACACCTGTAGAAGTACAGACCGAACGGAAGGTCTCCCAGATGCACTATCCTGCTGCCGGTTTGTCTCTCTCTGCAGAGCTCTCTGACATGCCTGACCATGGCAACCAGGCTTCAGCCAGTGGCGCTGGAGGGGCTCCTGACGAATGTCCACCCACAGGCAGCAGGGACAGCTTTTGGTGCAGGGGTTGCGCACGCGGCAACTGTGGCTGCGATATCCGCCCGACTGCCCCGCGCATCGCTCACCATGAACACAACACTCAGCGCTGAACCCCACGTCTCTCTCTGCCTGCTGTCTGTAGCTTGCTGTGCGGCTGCAGCCGCTGCTGCTGGCACCGACAGCACTCAGGTGGCACCTTCTTGCTGCCGTACCGGTGCAAAGTAGGGGTGCGCCATCGCCTCCTTGGCTGTGAGCCGCTCCTGTGTCCACAACAGCAGCAGCTAGTCCAGCAAGTGCTTCTGACTATGGCGGACATGAACAGCAGGGATTATTTGGGTTGCCCCTGATAAACTGTCAGTTCTATTGGGACGGTTGGCCACTGCACCCACACGCCCACTGCAGGGTGAGACCCGAGTGATGTCTTGCATCATGCCTTTCGTGTGCTGTCTTCAGGGCCCCGCACCTGGTGGTCGTAGCGCAGCAGCCGGTCCAGGAAGTCCAGGGCCTCGGGCGACACCAGGTGCTGGTTCTCGGGCGTTACAAACTTGGACCAGGGCTTGCGGGAGTGGCGGCCCACCAGCCCCTCCAGCTGCGGGTCCAGCTCGATGCCGTACTTCGCCAGGTACTGGTACAGCGCCTCCGTGCCCAGCACCTGCGGTTACATGGACCGAGCATGTTGACCAAGAGCGCAGGACCTGCAGTTGTGTCCGAGGTTTGCTGGAGTGGCAGGCAGGTGATCTTCTGCACCCAGCACCATGCAACTGAAAGTAGGCATACTGTACAGCCACAGTGCGAGCAGCAGAGAGCTTAACTCCATAGGACCAACCGTTGGACTGCAAGCGTATCAGTGATACTCCTGCAGGGGCATGCATGAAGAAGGGGATGTTGACAGTGCTGCGCACCTTGGCGATCTTGACCAGCTGGTCGTAGTTGTCATGGCCGTAGAAGAAGGGTTCCTTCCGGAAGATCATGCCCGCAAACATGCAGCCCAGCGACCACATGTCCAGCCCGTAGTCGTAGTCCTGCAGGTCCACCAGCAGCTCCGGGCCCTTGAAGTACCGCGACGCCACGCGCACGTTGTACCTGTGTGGTGAGCACCGCCGAGGCGTCGTCACCGGAGGCGCGGGTCTCAGAAGCACCGCCTCTGCTCATGAGCCACCAAAGTGCACAGCGTAGTCCGACAGCACTCGAGGCGATGCTGCAGATGCCAGCCAATGTGGGTCGAAAGCGATCATCAGTGCTGCGCACTCTTTGCCAGGGTGGTAGAACTCCGCCAGGCCCCAGTCTATCAACCGCAGCTTCTTCTGCTCGTGGTCGATCATCACCTGGATGATGCAGGACCCAGCCATCACAGACTGCGCAGCATCCCGCGTTGCACACAGCGCGGCTGAGTGCGCACCAAGAGGATGCCTCTCAACACAGGACTCACATTGTGCGGCTTCACATCTCTGTGCATGATCCCCTGGGAATGGCAGAAGTCCAGCGCCTGCAGATCACATGCAGGTCTCATGTTGTAATTTGCTTGGAGCCTCACAGCAGAGGATGGCGCTAATTTGGCACAGCCAGTTGACACATGTTCAACATATTAATGAGTATCACGACAGCGTACACAGCCACTGAAGCCCTGCACCTTCAGCAGCTCGTAGATGTAGAAGCGGATGTCGTAGTCCACAAACGTCTGATACAGCACCTTGAAGTCGGTGTTGTTGACATACTCAAATATGAGGCTGGGCGTCTTTGACTGCCCATCCCGCACAATGTCCAGCAGCTGGATGACGTTGGGGCCACCACACAGGTTCTGCAGGATCTTGATCTCTCGTTTGATCTGCAGCAGCAGCAGGAGACTCACGGTGAATACCTGCTCATGGCTTAGACCCCTATGCTGACCCATCTGCAGAGGCGATCACCGCACAGGTGCCATGTTCAGCAGTGGATGCGGCAAGTGAAATTCGTGACGACCAGAGCACCGCGCAGCGACTTGCCTTCTTCTTTTTGACGGGTTTGAGAATCTTGATGATACACTTCTGGTTGTTGCCGATGTTAATGCCCTCAAACACTTCGCTGTACTTACCGCGACCCACTTTCCGCACCACCTCATAGTCATCCTGCCGCCTGCGAGCAATCACACCGTGCACGTTGGTGCTGCCACAGATATAATACGTCCGCCCCAGTGAGGTATGGTTTGCGAGCAACGCTGTTGGCTGACACCATGAAGGCCATGGCTGAAACACTGTGCGTTGCTGTGGATGCAATACGGGCTGCGGCAAACTCACCCCCATTGCAATGTCATGTTTTCATAATCCCAGTACTCCTGCACATGCGGACACAGTCACACAGTCAGTCAGCGCTGCAGGCTGGCATGCTGAGAAGGCGCAGCATGCGGGGTGCACAGACAATGTCACTAATGCCATCCAACCATGCAAGGCACAACTTGATGATCAGCTTCGCCGATCGTCCCTTAAGTCAAAGTTCATGGCTGCAGCTACCTGTGGCTTGTGAACGTTCACGTCCCGATAGACCCGGGACTGGCTGCCTGCACTCATGACTTTGCTGCGAGTGGCCTTCGCAAACCTCAAGGCCATAGACACAGCGGCCGTCCCCCTTAGCGCCGTTGTGACTCTCGCGGGAGTGGAAACAAGCGCATGCTGCACGCGGCCGCTCCTAGACGCACAGACACAGGGCCCAGCCTTGGGGCGGGAGGGATGCGTCTTGTCGTCAGCCTGAGCCGCTTGGTGTGCGCCGATAGCCGCTGCTGTACCAGTAAAGCATGCAGGAACAGGGTGTGCCTGTGCAAGAGTGCTAGTCTGCAAGGTGTCGGCAATACAGCGGCGTTTGCTGGAAATGCACCAACTTGCCCAGCACAAAGCGACCAACCCCAAAACCCTTTCACCAGGTACGATCAACATATCACAGGCCTGGCATGTGACAAAGGAGTCCAAAGATGAGTTGCAGAAGCCGTCAACGTAATCAGCCGTAGCAGCGCTTGCACAGCTGACAGGTCGGCTTCTGCTGGAGTCAGATTGGCACCAACGCATGACGACGAAACAGGGGCCCTGCACCCGACATGACAGTGGAAGGCATCGTGTGTGACACCCCGGATGGACAGCAGCTAAGGGTTCGTGAGGTGGGCCGCAGCCCTGTCCCCAGACTGCACCGCTCACCTGTTGCATGCCATACTTGGGGATCACATCTTGCAAGTCGGGTCGTAGTCCAACTTACTCAAGACCTCCAGCATTCAGTGTCGAGTACGTGCCGTCAGCTGCATTGACCAGCTGCTGTGCCTGTGGCTGTCAACGTCAGCTGCTCGGGTGATTTGTCATGGGGTCAAGGCAGATCCGCATCGCAGCGCCATTGGGGTGCCGCACCTGTGCGGTGTGCAGCAGTCCGCGCAGCCTGCCGCATCAGGAGCTAGATCTCGAACAGAGGATGGGATTCCCGCCACGCGCCTGTCAGGGAGGGCAGACGGCAGTCCTAAAGCTCAGAAGCAAGGTCATGCTGGACGCTGCGGTGTGGTCCGCAGGTATGGGCGAACAACTTGGAGGAGGAGATGTCGGTGATACGGGGGATTGTGGACGGGTACCCGTATCTGGCCATGGACACGGAGTTTCCCGGGGTGGTGGCGCGCCCCGTGGGCAACTTCAGAAACAGCGGCGAATACCATTACCAGATGCTCAGGCAAGTGCTGCAGAACGCTGTCACGGGCGGGCTTGACAGTGGCTTGTAGGGCTGCAGCCGAGTTCAGCGCAAAGGCCAGCTGTGTGCCAAGGGGTGGGTCGCGTCTGCACAGCGTGTGGGCCTCGAGCAGAAGTGGCGTGCTGCTGCAAGCAGCATCACGCATGACTCCTGACAGTATCAACTGGGATTCCGCAGGTGCAATGTGGACATGCTGAAGCTCATTCAGTTGGGCCTCACCTTCACAGACGCGCAAGGCAACCTGCCTACCTGCAATGGGGAGCTGTGCGTCTGGCAGTTCAACTTCAAGTGAGTGATGATGTTGTGACATGCCGAAACAGTGGAGCGTGCAGGCATGCCTACAGCTTCGATCACCTGCATACTCCTGTAGTACCTGCCAGCACGGTCAGCGTGTGATTCAGTTGGCCTGCTGCCGCTGGTGCAACTCTTGCTGATCTGCTGATGCCTTGCGCAGGGAGTTCAAGCTGCAGGACGACATGTACGCCCAGGACAGTATTGAGCTGCTGAAGCAGTCAGGCATCGACTTTGCGCAGAACGAGGCACGCGGCATCGATGTGCATAAGTTTGGGGAGCTGCTGATGTCGTCTGGCATCGTGCTCAACGAGGACGTGAGTGGCGCCAACCTGTGTATGCTCATCACCTCGTGTTTTTCCTGCTGCATTCACTTCCACAGACTAGTAAACACAGGGGCACCATATGGAGCAACATCATCAAGTGTCATCATATTCCCCCCTTGAACTATTGCAGGTGCGGTGGATCACATTCCACAGCGGCTATGATTTCGGCTACCTGCTGAAGGTGCTGACATGCCAGCCGCTCCCCCAGTCAGAAGCGGACTTCTTTGAGTTGCTGAAGGCGAGCCAGCTGTGCCAGTCTGCTGTCCTTCAGCGTGCCTGTAGCACACAGAGCTGGCATCCTGTAGCGCACTTTCTTGGTCCACCTTGCGGTACCCCAGAGGATGGAGCTCACATGTGCCGGCTGGCTGCTGCAGATATACTTCCCTACAGTATACGACATCAAATACCTCATGAAGTTCTGCGACAACTTGCACGGCGGTCTGAACAAGTTGGCAGAGAGCCTCGAGGTCAACCGCATGGGTCCACAGCATCAGGTGAGGAGCCACAGTATGCAACGGAAGGAGGTGCCCCCCTGTGACCGCCAACCCTGTGCAGGGTCACTCCTGAACTGGAAGGGCGCTTTGGCATCTTCTGCGCTTGATTGTTCCGCTGCCGTGCATACAGGCTGGCTCTGACAGCCTGCTGACATCAGCCACGTTCATCAAGCTCGCAAAGACGTCCTTCGCGGGCGTGGAGTCGATGGACAACCACCGCGACGTCCTCTACGGCCTCGGGCTGGTGTGCATCCTACCGCCCCTTGCCGTCGCACATCTGCTGTGGTGTTGTCTTCGTGCTGCTGTTGACCAGGTGTTCATCACCTTATCTTGAATCTATCTTCTGACTAACATCTGTAAACAGCATTACATGACGCTCATAGTGGTGATGTGCAGGACGGCAACAATGAGCTGACAATTCATGACTGATTCGCCTGCTGGGTTGCGTGCTGCACCCAGCGGATCGCGAACCAACCTCTCTTGCCTAAGCGCCGTCTTGCGCTGTTTTGTAGCACTGCTAGATAGGCCTCGCTTTTTTGAAGCATGCCCAGCGGGCTCAAATGTGCACCTTTACAGAGCACCCTCGGAAGTTTGCGCATGACCAACCATCTACATGTCCATTCCATAAGCCCTCAGCTGTCCACATACCCAAAGCATTGCTCAGAGTACACACATCTGTCCCTTGCCTTTACCACATCAACGTCTTATCACTACAGTTTGACACACTGCTGCACCCCAGGGTAGCCTGGCAGCTGCAGCTGGTACTTGTCCTGCTGTGCAAGTGCAGCATCCGTGAGCGCGCACAGTAGGATGGCCAAGGTGAGGATGCCACTGTCTGCAGCATCCATGCAGACAGTGCGTCTTACATGTGCACATACCCTGATATGCGGGGGCACAAAGCGACCTCCGAGGTAGTGTGTGCCTTGAAAGTGCATTGCACAAAGCTTTGGGGCGGTCAGACTGATGAGCATGTCGGGCTTGATGCCTTCGCCATTGGCGTCGCCCTGCTCCACATCCCAGCCTGCGTGATCAACGGCACTGCTCTTGCGGCCTGACATGACAGCATATATGTGAGCTTCAGGAGCCACATCAAACACATGGCTGGCAGCAGTCCCTGCGCAGCCACACCAGAGGGTATATCCACGCTGACGACTGGTGGCGGCTTGGCTGCTGGCTTGATCACATCGAGCAGCTTGTCCAGCGGCGCTCGAGGCGGACCCTTAACCACATACAAGAGATGGTTCAGCTGCACTCTGTCGGCACCAACATCAATGCATGTGCAGCAAGCGGCTGCAGTAAACCTGTCAACGCCTTTGACAGCAGTAGAGCTGCTACATCAGCAGATGTTGACAGCTTGTGATGGGGTGGCACTAAACCTTGAAGCTGAAGCCAAAGAGGCTGTCAAGAACCACATCCGCCCTGCCTGCAAGCTCTCCTGGCTGTGACGGCAGCTGCTCTGGCTCAATGAAGGCGATGCCGTGCGCCTCGCATTGCTTCACCAGGCTGTGAAACAAGGGTTTGTCTGTCCGCTTGGGGTAGCAGACCTGCAGCAATGTTGCAGCCTGAATCACGATGTAGCCTTGGCTCCCCACATGCATCAGACCGGTGCGCAATTTGCAAGACAGCAAGGTGTTGAATAAACTGCTTAATGTGCATGCCCAACAGCAGGTGCTCACCTCGATCTGGTGCCCAAATTGCCACAAGTGCCGGGCTGCAACCAGACCATCGCCGCCATTATTGCCAGGTCCCACCAGGATCAGCACACGCTTGCAGCGCTCATACTCCAGGTGCACCGCGTTTGCGACCGATAGCCCTGCTAGCTCCATCAGCTGCACAAGGCAACGCGTGTTGCTGCTGCACCCCAGCGCTGCTCACCTACAGTTGCCATGCAGGACCTCACCTGATCGATGCTGAAGCTGATTTCAGGTCCCATAAGGTCTGCATCCAAGTTCTGCGCCTGCTCTTGGGACCTGATATGCATGGCAATGAACTCTCAGACCCGATACATGAACGGCCATGAGGATGCCCCGCTGTGCCTGAAATGTGCAGGCTCACAGATATGTGATCTCCGCCATGCTAGCAAAAGCTCCAATGGATCTTGTCAGCGCTCTGCTGCGGCAGAGCAACTTAGCGGCCTTGCTGACCCTGCTTGGTGCTTTGTGTTCCAGTTGCTGAAAGGGTGTCGGAGCAGTGTAAGTCAGCACTCGTCGCGCAGGGCTCGCATGAAACAATGCCAATCTCTTCAGCGGTTGCGCTGCAGCCCGCATTGCCGCAACATGCGCAACAGGGCCAGCTGCACCTGCAACAACAAGACATATCAGAGATCTGCAGGTGCAGGGTGCAGCGGTCAAGAGTACCGTATCTGCCCTTAGGTGAAAAGAGCGATGACTTAACCACACAACCCCACTCCACCCCAAACGCAACACAGCGGCAGGCCGGCGGTAGACCTCTTGACTCTCACAGCACGTCAACTGCGTGACGCATAGCTTTGAGCATGACTTTGTGACTTTGTGACCAGGTGCATAGGCATACCGGGAGAGGTTCAGGCAGGGTTCAAGAAGCGCTTGCAACCGTCGCTGGCCGGCTCTCCGACCTCATGACTCTGTGACTTTGTGACCAGGTGTGTAGGCATACCGGGGAACGTTGGCACCAGAGCTCCTCGACTGGCTCTTTGGTTCCATGACTCTGTGACTCTGTGACCAGGTGTGTAAACAAATGGTAGGCGGTCACGGTTAGGGTTTGAGGCCTTCTCGCTGCACAGGACCAACAGGCCCCATGACTCTGTGACTTTGTGACCAGGTGTGTAGGCATACCGGGGAACGTTGGCACCAGAGCTCCTCGACTGGCTCTTTGGTTCCATGACTCTGTGACTCTGTGACCAGGTGTGTAAACAAATGGTAGGCGGTCACGTTTAGGGTTTGAGGCCTTCTCGCTGCACAGGACCAACAGGCCCCATGACTCTGTGACTTTGTGACCAGGTGCATAAACATGCACAACGGCTGCCAACGCTCAATGGGGCATCCTGACGATGCAGACAATATGAGCTTTGACTTGTGCTTCTGAGTGTTGCAAGTGGCTACTTGCTATCATGCAGAAGGGCCAGCATGTTGCTCATCTAGATGCAGGCAGGATAGTGTGTTCACAGAGGCATTGGTGACGCATGCTTCGCCCGTCAATCAATGCTATTGGAACACGAAGCGTATCGCCATCAAGATCCGCGCAGCGTGCATCGTTCTCCTTTACTGACTTCTCTTCCCCGATATGGGGCACCCCGCCGCGCTGTGCGGTGAAGGTTCAATTGACAGCGTACAGTGTGGCAGCTATCAGCTACCAGCTCGTGTCTGGTCACGACAGCGAGACGCTGGGTGAGCTGTGCAGGCGTCTTGTGCGTGTCATCATCTCCACCTACTGACTTCCCTTTCCTGCTACGGGGCACGCCGCCGCGTTGTGCGTTCATTGACAGCGTGGTAGCCTCGAATGCTGTGACGACTGTACTCAGCCTACTTTTATGTATTGCATCGCAGGCAGCAATGCAATACGTGCTTGCTACACTCCGCCGCACCGTGCAGTGAAGGTTTATTGACAGCGTACAGTGCGGCAGCTATCAGCTAGCAGCTTGTGTCTGGTCACGCCAGCGAGCTGAGCAGATTCTGGTGCGTGCCATCATTCCCACCTCCTGCCTTCTTCCCCCCCTCCCCTCCTCCCCCCAACTGTGGGGCACCCCGCCGCGTTGTGCAGTGAAGATTCATTGACAGTGTGGTAGCCTCGAATGCTGTGACGACTGTACTCAGCCTACTGTTATGTATTGCATCGCAGGCAGCAATGCAATACGTACTTGCTACACTCCGCCGGACCGTGCAGTGAAGGTTTATTGACAGCGAACAGTGCGGCAGCTATCAGCTAGCAGCTTGAGTCTGGTCACGGTCAGCGAGCTGAGCAGATTCTGGTGCGTGCCATCATTCCCACCTCCTGCCTTCTTCCCCCCCTCCCCTCCTCCCCCCAACTGTGGGGCACCCCGCCGCGTAGTGCAGTTAAGATTCATTGACAGCGTGGTAGCCTTTCATGCCGTGACGATTGTACCCAGCCTACTGTTATGTATTGCATCGCAGGCAGCAATGCAATACGTGCTTGTCGCACCCCGCCGCACCGTGCAGTGAAGGTTTATTGACAGTGCACAGTGCGGCAGCTATCAGCTAGCAGCTTGAGTCTGGTCACGCCAGCGAGCTGAGCAGATTCTGGTGCGTGCCATCATTCCCACCTCCTGCTTTCTTCCCCCCCTCCCCTCCTCCCCCCCACTGTGGGGCACCCCGCCGCGTTGTGCAGTGAAGATTCATTGACAGTGTACAGTGTGGTAGCCTTGCATGCTGTGGCGACTGTACTCAGCCTACTGTTATGTATTGCATCGCAGGCAGCACTCCATGTGATGGGAGCTTATATGACCATGGCTGGGGGCAGTGCATTATGGTTGGTACCTGCCAATTCCCTGCGCGCTGAAGGTTTATGGACGGCGTCGAGCGTGGCAGGCAATCGATGTGAGCGCTGCATGCTCAGGTGAGTGACGACGGAAAGCAATGATGGCGACAAACAGCATGAGCTGTTGTGGCATGCGCATGTTGTAGGCAGTGCACCTGTCTGTGGTGAGGGTAGCACTTCCATCAGCAATGCCTTGTTATGTAACGCAGGCAGGAGCACTGGAGCACTCCATGCGATAGCATTGGCGACCCTAGTTGCGTGTGTCGCTGCCGCAGCTTGGGGCACCGCGCCCCCCGCGCGCTGAAGGTTTTATCGTCGAGGTTGGCAAACAGTACACTTGGCAGCAAGCCAGATCAGCTGTAAATATTTAATACTTGTGAAGTGTTGCACCATGAGCTGCTGTGACAGGCACTTTGCATGATGTGGGCAATGCACCTGTCTCATGGCCGGGACAAATGTGCTCATTCACCAGTGTCCTGCAATATTGTCATGTACTGTCTTGCAGGCGGCGCTTCCTGCGTTGGCCATGGCTGGCGTTGCCAATCAGGTGGGTTGCTGTAGCAGCGCCATCCAATGCATCGTGACCTTGTTGCATTGAATGGTGTTGGCACATCAGCTGACCTCCTTTCCGTGCCTTGGGCAGCGTTGACAACAGACGCCAGCATCTGATGCTGGGTGCTGACCCTCAGCTGCGCACTGCCAGCACCTGCAGCAATCAGGTAACAGCAACACTCTGCACGGCAGCTGTAGTGCAGCCGCACTTCAGTGCAGCAGATCAACTGATGGCTATATTCCGCCATAACACATATTTATATTCGCATGCAGAGATATGGCGCTGCCTTCCCCAACATGCTGCTGCGGCAAGGTTACAGCTTTACAGGCGCCATTGACTCCATCTCGTTGTGTGGAGGCGACACAGACACCAGCACAGGTAGGCATTCCTGCTGGCTTGGTTGTGCAGCGTCTTGCAAGCGCAGTGTGACAGCAGGCACAGCACCTCTGCTGCCGACTGCTTCTCGTTTTGCAGTCATAGCTTGATCTGAGTGTTCACTGTCATGTGGATTTGCCATCCGCACACCTGTCTGCAGGCTCGCAGCAGCTGAGGATGCGCCAGGCAGAATCTGCACAGGCAGAATCTGCATCTATATCCCCAGTCCACAGCGGGCACTTGGCGCTTGGTGATGTCTATCACAGCTTACTGTGAGCATCGTGTATTCAGGCGGCAGCCGGACGTGATCTCTGCCCGCATGAACAGCCACAGCAATGGCGCTGGAAAGTCCGGCGGCGGCGGCGGCGCTGCTGCTGAGGCACATGCAGCAGGTGAGCAGAACTGCATATGCATGTGTCTTCGGGTGGCAGTATGCCTTCCTATCGACAAACCTGAAATGCCGATAGCTGCAGCAGCTGCAATGTGAATGCCTGCGGCAGACTAGACTTGCAATTTCTGCGGTCACAGGCCACAAGATTACCGGCAGCACACAACGGGTGCAGCCTTGAAGTCAGGTGTCAGCCACTCAGGCAGCCGTTACTGCTGCCCGTCGACTCCATTGCACAGAGGACGGCTGCTGCGAGGAATGCTCCGGCGGAAGCCAGCTGCAGTATCAGTTGCAGCAAGGATAGTAGGAAGGTGCAACTGCGCAACGACCTGAAGCCGACTTCTGCAAAATACACCCTGCTCTGCTGATGCCTAAAATAAACTGCCTCTTGCAGGGTTCAATTGACATGCTTTGCATAGTAGGCGGCCTATACCTGCAGAGGGTAGTGCCTGCCTAGCATGATACACAACAATTTACTTGCTGCGACCCACTGCGTCAGTTGTGCGGCGCAAATTAGCATCTGCGAGGTTAACTTCGTATAGTTGCTGAGATCCTGCAACAGTAGGAATTGGGCTTCATGCTTCCATATGATTTCAGGCGTGGCTTTCACGTTGCATCACACCGCTCTGCACACGATCAGCCACTGCGCTCGACGTGTGACGCGAGCGCACGCTCGTTCAGATAACATGTTGCCACAATGCAAACGCGCCACGTGCGCTGATGTGCATCTTCCTGGCCTGTACAACTGTTGGTCCGTTGGCCACTCCCGGGCCTCTGGCGGGCCAGCGGCGGTGAATTTGATTCAGCCCCGGATCCCTAAATATTACATGATCGACGCGCGTTAACCCTGCCACTACAGGGCAGATCCGGTACTCGTGACCGCGTTACAGGTGCAGGCGTGCAGCTGGCAGAGATCTAGGGTTTGGTCCCCTGATGCCAAGCACATGACGCACAGCTGAGTGTTCTCTTCATCTGTGGCGCTGTTTGGGCTACCTGCTGCTGTAGCTTCTGGCTGCTTGGCACATCGCGCGCAGCGCATTGGTGCTGGCTTCGAGGCGGTGGATCAGGGGTTCACTTGCCGCTCACAGCGGTCCCAGCGGCAAAACAGCTGCACTTACGCTCGGCAACAGATGCCACGCACGCTGCAGCCAACACCAAGTCGATGCCCCAGCGCTGGGAACGCACCACTGCTTCCCGTCGCTTCCGGGGTCACATTCCCGCACCGCCCCACTGTCGCGGCTCACATAGGCCGTGCCCTGGTCCATGTCAGCTTTCGTACACCACACGCAGATCTCGCAGCCGGAGTTGCTGGACGTTGTGGACGACGAGTGGGCCCAGGACCGGCTGCCAGATGATGATGTGCCGCTGCCGGAGGGCATGATTGCGCCCACAGAGGAGAATGACGAATTGCGAGATGAGGCGGATGGGGGTGCCAGCAAGCCCGAGAAGTGGACGGAGACTGGGCTGCACACGGCTCAGTGAAGCGAATCACGACCTAAATAGCATTCAGCCTTGCACCAGGACCCCTGGCTGCTGAGGCGTTGCAGCGGCGTGTCGATAAATGGGGCCTGCGTCTGCTTGCAGCAGTGGCAATGCACACAGTCTTGCGGCTTTCTGCAATGAGTGTAATGCGTCGTGAAACTCTCCTGCTTTGCTAGGCGGACTCAGCTTGACACGTTGTTTCGACCCGGTCCAACGAATATCCTTTGGCACTGCTGTTGCGCCATATGGGAACCGGAAGCGCAGGCTGGCATTGAGATGAAACATCTGAGTTAGTGATCTGTATATATGCTCTGTGGAATCTGTAGCAAACGAGAAGCAGTGTTGTACGCCAAACGTTTGGCAGCTACCCTACATGCTGCAGCTGCAGTTGCGCTGAGACAGCCAGCAGAGCAGAACAGCATCACATTTGCCTTTCTGCGTCCGTGTAATATCGGTGCATGACTCCATCTCGTCACGTCACCTTCCCTTGCATCTCGGATAGCGGTGTTCTACCATCATATTGGCCAGACGGACTGGGTGTGAATCGGCAGGCATTTGGCAGCGTGGCGACGTGCAGCTGTGTGCATTGACCTTCTCGCTGCGTTGCGATGCCAGCGGTGCTAGGGAGCCTGTACAGCTTCCCGGAAAGCTTCTTTGAGGCTCTGAAGCCTGTTGGCGTCGCTCCACCTGCCGCTGCACCCGCTGGTGACGCTGCACCGCCTGCGCCAAGGTGGCCTGGCCCTGTGTGCCTGCCGTAGCATGGCGGCGGCCATGCTGCCTGCTGATGGATTACATCTGTAGCACAGCAGCCAGTGGCTTCATCAAGTTCTTTGGATTGCGCAGGGCGGCCAGTCCGGCAGCTGAAGCGCAGCCACCACGGGTGGACCTTGATGGCACAGGAGATGCAGCTGCAGTCGCGTGCGGCTGCGTGGCGTGCGGCCTGGATGCCAACGCGGGGGCGTTCTCCAGCCAGGCGGAGCAGCGGGGGCACTTCAAGTCCGACTGGCACCGCATCAATGTGAAGCGCCGGCATGGCGGTCGGCCGCCGCTGACCGAGGCGCAGTTCGAGCAGCTCATCAGCCGCGACGAGGATGTGAGCCGCTTTTCATCACATCTTTCAACGGATGTGCAGCCCTGCGCGGGGCGATCCGGTTGAGGAGCTTGCGGCCACTGCACGCATGTAAGGCTGCGAGAAGTCAACCATTCGGCATGTTTACGGCGTCGAGGAGGTGCCATCGTCTCTCCGCAGGTGTCTAGCATTTCGGGATCATCGTCGGATGATGATGATCAGCAGAGCAGCAATCAGCAGGACGGCGGTCGGGTGCCTGGCAGCCTGCCGCAGCAGCAGTTTACAGCCGCAGGTGTCTCACGCACTTTGAGTGACTGGTGGACAGAATTTCCTGCACACCATCAGCAGCATTCGCCGCAGCCATTGGTCGGATGTCATGCATGAGAGCCTATGTGGGTGCAGAACCCCTCGTTCATACAGTGCTGAAGTCATTGGTGCGTTTGCAGACGGGCGGCGAATAGCAGTGTGGCGCAGCCTGCTGGGCCCAGCATCTGAGGAGATTCCCTCACCAGCAGAGGCGCAGCAGACGCTTGTCAAGCTACGGAAGCAGCCGCCGCGCTGGGCGGTCGTCGTGTCGTCCGGCGGCCACTTTGCAGCGGCCATATTTGCAATGGGGCCACCGCCAGCTGGCAAGCAGCAGCCCAATGCGGAGCGTCCTCTCTTTGAGGTTGCTGCACACAAGACCTTTCACCGCTATGTGGTCAGGTGCGGCCTGTTGTCAGCCTTGCCTGTGCCTGGTTTGCAACAGCAAGCTCACTGTCTCGCTGCTGCGCAACAACCCACCACTTGCCCTGGCATTGCTGTGTGCATCGGATGAAGCCAGGAAAATTTGGTGGCGCCTGCAGGGCCAAAGCCGGTGGGCGGCAGGCAACACAGGATGCAACTGGCAAGTTTGCAAAGTCTGCAGGCTCCCAGATTCGCCGCCACAACGAGGTGGGGTACTGGTCAAGAGACCTGCCGTTGGTTGGGTCCGGTTGACACTTTGCCAGCAATCCATGCACTTCCTGGTACGGATTGCATGTCGTCATGACCTCAGCACTGACGCTGCTACTTTCAGGCAATGCTGACGGCAGACATCAGGAACACGCTGAAGGAGCACACAGCACAGCTTGGGCCAGATGACCTCATCTTTGTGCAGGTGAGGGGCTGCCACAAGCTGTCACTTTGGCTCCCTGAGCGAGTATGTTAATTTCATGTTGGAACACCTTGACGCCCTGGATAAACCATTTGATGTATCATCAAAATCCCTGGAGTCCAGGGCCTTTGAGAGGTGCTGACAAGTTGCCTGCAGGCGTCAGGCGCCAATGCAGCCGCCATCTTTGGCGGAGACAGCCCGCCGCTCAGTCGGTCGGACACTCGTGTCCGCCGGATCCCGTTCCCAACCAGGTGCAACCTGCAGCATGTCTGAGTCCGCTGCAACATCTGCAGCGCACATGCTTATTGACAGGGCCAGACTGAGCATGCTTCCTCTTCTGCTTCGTCAGGCGTCCCACATTTGCAGAGGCTAAGCGGGTGGTTCGCATCCTGGCCTCTGTCTATGCTGCTGAGCAGCCGGCTGCTGCGCAAAAGTCGGCTGCTGCGTCATCAGCGGCAGCGGATGCAGGCAGCCTGTCGCAGCAGTCAGCGTCGCAAGCCACACAGCAGCCAGCGGCGGTGCAGCAGCAGGACCAGGAGCAGGAAGAGGCGATCCCGCTGCCGCGGCTGCACCGGGCAGCCATGGCTGGCGATGCTGACAAGGTGCAGAGGACGCAGCACGCTGGGGTTCAGCTGCCCAGCAGCAACCAAGGCCCGTGTTCAAGGGGCATCACAAGCTGCAGGGCCCCGCAGGGTTCGACACCGCAATGTATCACAAGCAGCATCGGGATGTCCGACAGGGGACTGCAACCCTTTTCCTGGTCAGTCCTGCTGACACATGCGCCGTTCGCCTTTCAGGTGCAGTACCTGCTGGACAGCGGGCAGGACCCCGCGCAGTGCGACGCCCGCGGCCGGCCGCCCTACCTGCTGGCCACGCACAAGGCCGTGCGGGACGCATTCCGCAGGTGACCCATTGCAGCTGCCCTTGGCAACGTGGTTGCACACCGTCATGGCCGAGTGACCATCGGGAAATGCTCTGCCTTGTGCGCCCAAAGCTGCTTGTTTGCGCACTGCCATGGTCCCCAGACCCACATGGAAAGCTGTGCTTGTCATTGCGGCATCGCACCAACACGCGCACAAGTTTTGGGCAATGTTCTGGGTCGCTAGAGCAGGGCATGTGCATCGACGTAGGTACATGGCAGCACACCCAGAGCAGTGGGACTACGGCCGCGCCGCCATCCCCAGCGCTCTGACCGACGAGATGGAGCAGCACCAGGAAGCACGCGCGGTGCGCTGCAGTGCTGCTGACTGCACGCTTCCCACTGTCAGCATGCTCAGTCCACCTCCTGCTTGCATGTGTGCGGCAGCCTGTGCCGGAAGCCTTCTGCACGGCTGCAACGAAGTGCAGCACTGGCCATTTATTCGGACACGTGGACGAGAGGTAACGCAGCAACTGCACGCTGTATCGACAGTCGTCGCATGGGGTCGCGGCGTCTGCAGGCGGAGAAAAAGGCCAAGCAGCGGGTTCGGGAGAAGGAGCGCAAGAAGGCGCAGGCGGTGCGGAAGGCGAAGCAGGCGGAGGAGGCAAAGGCTGCAGCCGAGCAGGAGGTGGAGGCCGCCGCCGCCGCTGCCGCCAGTGCTGCCTCCAGGTGCTGCCTCAGCTGGCCACCGTGCTGTCCCAGTGCGCGAGGTCAGCAAGGCATGGTGCAGCTTCCCATCAGGGCACACTCCGACATGCCCTTCGACAGTGTAGGACAAATGTCACCCTTTCATGTCAGTCGGGCGGCAGGAGCAACGCAAAGCGCAGAGCTGCTGAAGCACGAGGCTGCTGTGGGCATGGGTGTGATGTTCGAGACGTAGACATCAGGACACGCATCTGTCGCTGCAGGGTGGCAAATGTGCGTGGGGGCGGCCGGGCGATGACGCCGGCAGAGCGGGCAGCGGCGGCGGCGACAGCCGCCCAGCAGCGCAGCGCGGACGAGGCGGCGGCCAGGAGGGAGCGGGCCGCCGCAGCTGCAGAGGCACGCATGAAAGCCTTGCAGCTGAGCGCGGCGCAGCAGCAGCTGCACCACTGAGGGTACTGCTGCGCGCCACCCCTGCGCGCTGCCTCCCAAGCCTGCTTGCACTCCAGCTCCACCTTTGCTGCGGGAGCACGGGTTCCAAGCAAGCGCTTCAGCTGCATGTGCGCTGTGCTGCAGGGCAGGCGTGCCGCCAGAGGCACGAGAGGGACCAGGCGCCGCGAGCCGTTGCCGGGCAAGGGCTCAAGATCGCACTTTAGACTGGCCGTGGGAGTGGCATGTGTGGTCGCGCTGCTGACCGCAGTCAGGAGGCAGTAGTGGGGCCGTAGGTAGAGTGCATTCGTAACACATCGCACCCCGACAGGAATGCCAGCTGACAGGCACAGCAAACTGAGGGCACGTCACAAGTAGGTTCAAACCCTGACAACACATCTCACACTGAGTGTAGTTATTCAGACGACATGACTCAAGTTGTAACAAGCAGCTAGTGCACACCACCAACAACAGCTTCTATGTGCTTCACGAGCAAGGTTGTGCATACCGTGATGAACACCGTGGTGGCTTCGTGCACTAACAATCACAATAGTACTACAGGCTCTGCGTGTACATAGAGTGTGCTGCCCTTCCCTTTTGGTTCGCGTACCTAGCATGCCGACAGAACCTCATGCAACTGCCACAGGCATTAGTAACACGCGTGCTGCTGCGAATAGTGCAGCACATAAGTGAACATGATGTGCCAGAATGCTGGCTAAGACTCACCCCAGTTGTGGCACGCGGGGTGGTGTTGCCAGCAAATGAGCACCCCGCATGCATTGACGCGGTCGCTTTAGCAGTCAGCTGTGTGTATGACCCTGGCTGGAACCAGCCCCTCACTGTGCTCTCTGAGAGGCTGCCATAGACCGTGGGGTCCTTCCGCTGCAGATGATGGACTGCGCCGCGGTAGCTGCCACATGCGCTGACTGTCGCCAGAATGTCACTGAGCAAGTGCTGCTGACGGAACCAGTCGATTCTGATCCTGGTCTTCTTGGCTGGCGGAGGCCTTGACTCTGCTGGCGCTTCAAGGACTGTGGGTTGTGCGGTTTGCACTGTTGTGGCGTCAGTGTCAGGCTGAACAGCCGATGAGGATGGTGAAGTCAGACGGGGGACCTTTCTGGGCCTGCCTGGACCACGTTGGCACTCAAGCGCCTGGCCTCGGCTGCACGAAACTCCTCAGCTTGCAGGTCTGCAGTGCGTGCCTGTGCCTCGACCTGTTGTCGTTTTTCCGGCGATGTGATTGGCCTGAGGAACTTTAGCATATTGCCAACATCACTGCATGCGCATGGTACAACGCAGCAAGCTGCATCGAGCGTCTGAGGCCTGGACTTCTGCACTTAAAGATACAAATTTACAAACAAGAAGGTCTGCCTGTCGACCCAGTCGACTCGACTGTCGGCCGAAAGGGGGAAAGGCCGAACCCATCCGCCCAACGGCCCAAGAGGCAAGCGCCCATGCGGCAGAATGCCATTCTCTTAGCAGATCCGGCCACTGCGCAGTAGGCAGGATAACCACATCTCGCAAGGTGCGTGACCTCACTTCAGATGAACACCTCAGCCGCTTCTGACTATCACCGTGGTAGCGCGGTTGGTGGTCACTCGTTCACAGTGATTGCATATGTAGCCAAACCTACCCAAACAGGTGCGCTGTCAGTTAGGGTACAAGGAATCACTGCCTAGCTGCCTGAGCCGCCCACTCTTTGCAGTGATGAGAGTGCAACTGAATTGTATGCTGTGCCAGACAAAGATTGTTGATGTTGTTGCCTTTGGGTAAAGCAGTACTCCTAGCTATTGAACAGCAGTGACAGCAGTGTTCGATAGGCTGCCGTGGCCATGCTCCTGCTGCACGCGGAAGAGCGGCAGCACCAATTCATTGCAATGTACAGGGCTCAATCGTGCTCCCCAGCGGGCAGCCTGATCCAGGTGCCAGGTGCTGACCGGCCACGCCAGAACTGCCGCATGCCTGCCCAGCTGAACTTGCGCGGCGTCAGGTCCTGCAGGAGAGGCAGTGCACGCAGGTCAGCAACACCGGGCCGGCACACGCCCTACACCTCCTGGATGCACCCTCATTTGAGGCTGTATCACGGCCGAGCGCACCATGCGCATCTCAGAGGCTGTCGCCTTGTGGGGCACAAGCGACAGGGTCTCCAACGTCGCTGCGCCTGCACATCAGGCAGCTTGCAGTGGGCATTCTGCACATGCACCACCATGTCATGACAGGACCGTGAAGCATGTCATATATTCAACACCATCCGGTTGAGCAGTGCAGGCAGCACACCCATTGTTTCGGGCAGTAGGGCCGCCGCCATGCACGCCAGCAGGGCTGCGGAGCCAAATATGAGGAAGGGCAGCTTCTCGGTGCCTGCCAGTGTTCCTGCGGAGGTGTGCAGCACGTTTGCAATTAGTGGGTGTACCACATTGGTTTGAGGCGCCACTGTGCAACCAGCAACACAGAACGGTTGGCAGCTGGCGGGCAGTCAGCAGGACAGAGCCTCACCAAGAAAAACAATGCCCGGGGCAATCATTGCGCCGGCATGCCCCAGCTGGGAGCAAAAGCCCTGCAGAGCACTCAGACGTCCTGAAGTGAGCATGACCCATGTGAATGAATGAGGCACATGGCCAGGGATTGAGTGCAGGGCAAGGCCAGGGCTTCATTTCGGCACACGAGACTCAGCAATTGTACATTATGTCCTGCGCCTGGAAGCGGCAGTTGATAGGCATTGCCAGGCCGGATGTAATCCTATGCACCGCCATGCTTCGCTGTTGCTGCCAACACAACCCTCACCAGCGCTGTGCTGCGAACTGTCGTTGGGAACATCTCCTCGGTGTAGATGTACGACATGTTGTATGCCATGGCGACACCAAATTTGGAGCCGATGGCCAGCAGCCGCTGCAGCCAGCCGCGTGTGCATGCGCATGCCAGAATCATGGCAGCACCTGTGTGCAACAACGGTAAGTCGGTCGGTCAGACAAAGCAACACAACATGAGATGCAGCCCTCGTGTGATCGACCGCATGACCAATCATGCAGTTGGTGGCTGAGGAAGGCAGTGTGGTCAACATGGCAGATCTGCCCAAAGTAAAGTGAATATTTGCAGCACGGTTCACATATCGCCATAAATTGGCAGGTGCCTCACATTCTGCCAGAGCATACACGAGGATGGGCCGCCGGCCCACGCGGTCAATGAGGAAGCCGCTGGCGGCATATGCAGGCGCCTCAATGGCGTAGATGGCCACATGGTTGAGGTATATGCTGCCTGACAGCTGACCCATGCCGAAGGCGCTGCCGTAATATGCCTGCGCTTTGCGAGGCAACAACTGGGAGGTGCTCTGACAAGGCAGTCGCCTGGTTTGTTGTTCACAAGGTTTTCAAATTGTTAAGATGTGGCAATGCTGAAGTCGAAGGCCGCACCAGCGACACAACAAACCATACGTACACCATGATCAGCAGCCGCGTGCGCAGCCGGGGGTGCTGTATGACATCCCACAGGCCCACGTGCACCTACACAGCAAGGTGGTGCCACACTGCAGGATGACCATGCGAAGCACCAACTGTGTGCCAGTCCAGCAACAGGCAGCGGTGTGCCATTAGTTGCTTGCCACTAGACGACTATAATTTTTGCACATAGTCCAGATGAAACTCACTGCTGTGCTGGAGCCCATATCAGCCAGCGGCTGCTCTGGCAGTTTCGTCCTGTTGCCGACGGCAATGGCTGCCAGGGCTGCCGTCGCCTCACCCTGCAGTGCAGGGAGCCACTTGGTCAGCCATGCCAAGGGGTGCACTGCAGATTCAACAGGCGATCCCTGGGAGCAGAGGCGCTAGTATGCATGCCATGTGGGTCGGTGCTGATCTTCACCACTATCAGGTCGTTTGCTGCCACTCGAATGACGAGAACAAGCCTGGTCGCCCTACCTTGCGGCCAGCAACCAGCAGCCATCTGGGCGACTCGTGCACCGCGGGCCACAGCAGCAGGTACGCAGCCATGGGCAGCGATGCGAACACCAAGAGAGGCCGCCACGGCCGCACCAGGAACGCCATCGGGGCAAGCAGACAGGCACCGACCGTGAACGCACATCCCTGTAGGAGTCAACGGACAGCCACAACCGTCTCATACAACGTGATGCCAACCGATCAGGACCCGACAAGCCTTCAAGAGCGGTGAGACGCGACAGGATGTTGAGCGTCTTTTCATGTTGCAAAGCAGTTTGGCGCCTGGAACCGACCTGGAAAATGCCGCAGGTGCCCCGCCACGAGGGCCCGACCGGTTCCACTGCCAGCACAAAGCAGATGATGCCAATGCCGCTGTTGCCAAACCCTGCAGAGCATACCAGGCGCAGAGGTGTCGCGCTGATCATGGCTATACAGAGCGCTCGGCGAAGCGCTCTGAGATGATGGATGCATGGCCTGCGACTGCTGGGTGTGACGAGCCTGTGCCGGACATCACCTGTGCCCCCTCGTAGTACCGCGTACCACCAGTAGTCCGGTGATAGGGCGGATGCCACGCCAAAGACAAGTGAGGTGGTCACAGCTCCGAACAGGGCTTTCCTGCGACCTACGGGCATCAGTGCCAGCAACGATCGTACCAACAGATGACAATCAGTGATTGCCCTGTCCCTGCCCTATGCATCATGCAGTGCAACAGGCGCTTCGCATGCCGTCTGCTGTGCTCACCTATCCGGTCAGACACCATCCCCCACAGCCCCGCGCCAACCAGAAACCCAACGAAGTAGCAGGAGTTGACTGCCTGCGACGCCCAGCTCATGTCGCACACCAGGTCGAACTCGGATATGATGGACCGCTGCCTGTCACAGGACGCGAAGCACAGGCCTTTTTCAGCGCAAAGGAGGACCATGCTCCGCTGCTGCGGAAAGCAGCCAATGTGGAGGCGACTTGTAAGGATGCGTCAACCTCAAGGCAGGTGCACGTAGCAAGTATGCGTGAGGTCCGCTGTCACGTCTGCGGAACCAGCGCCGACCTTCTGGTCCACTGCCATGCTTCGCGCGGCAAGCCGCACACGTCCGGCGTGAGGGACGCCAGCGCCGCGCGGCACACCTTGTCGTCGGGGTCCACGCACCGCCACCACCGCTGCGCCACCGGGTCTATCGCCGTGAACACCGTCACCAGCGTCTGGATGGCCGCTGCGACCCAGCACCCCTCACAGCGTAAATTTCTGTACATGCAAGACCACAGCAGGCAACCACGCAAGCGCAAGTCAGTGACTAGCATCTTGACAACTCACCGGGTAGCCACACAAGGGATACCAGGCAGAACTGCGGAAGGAAAGACGCGAGGTGTCATTGCACTGCAGGTTGCGCATGCGGGCATGAGTACACCAGTCAACTCAGGGTCAGCAGGTGCGCGAGTGTGATGAACATCACCTGCCGGAGCTGTCCACGCCCAAACTCGCCGACTGACTGGAGGGCCTCATCTATGGTGACCTGCCCTGACTCCATGCCAGCGGGGCGGTCAGGCGTGCATGTTACCAGGCCAACCTGGCCCTGGCGGGCCGTCCAACCGCACGACTCCCCGATGAGGAATCTTGTGTGCTGAGGCTCACTGGAGGTGCGTACAATGCCAGTGATGTTCGTCTTGGGTGTCCACCGTAAGCTGCCAGGAGGTCAATCCCCAACCCCAGCAAGTCGAAAGTCGGGTGTGTTAGGCACGGCAGTACAGCAGGGCACACAGCAATGATCTGCAAGCTTTGACGACTTGGCACATGCGCAAAAGCAGTGTGCAGGCCACGAGGCCAGCCCCTCCACTGCTGAAGCTGCATCACTGCCCACGGCCAGAACTGCTGATGTCAGCATGTGCACTGCCTGCATCTGCTGTTCTGCTCATTTGCCCATATTCTGGCCACAAAGTTGCACTCAGCGGCTCCGCCAGCTATTATAATAAGATCTTCTTCTCAATCTGAGCAGGACAATTCAACAGAGCATCAGCGCACATATGTAGACTGCGGAGCGAAGGCACCGAGCAGGGACAATGCAGGAGGCAGATGCAGTGACTGACGATCTTCGGCATGTGGCGATCAACGGTGGGGCAGGCGACACGTGCATGACGGAAGTCGGCACAAGCAAGCATGCATCCGCATCCCGCATCCCGCATCAAAACATCTGCAATGGCACTGGTTGTGATATATGCAGGGACCAACGGGAATGGCGATGAGGACCCGATGGACGAAGGGCGTGAGCAAGCTGAGGGTGCCGAGTCAGACTTCACAGACAAGGAAGAGGATCGAGAGGTGTGTTCGCTGTTCAAGCATATGATGTGAGTGCGTCATGTTGCTGCAGTGACACCCAGGATCTTCTCACGTCCCCACTGACTTCAAGCGACTTGTTGAAGTGGTGAACGGACAGGTCAAGCGGGACCTGCAGCAGTTTGGAATCTACAGGGCGCTGCCGGTGTATGGGGAGCCAGACTTTGCTTCTGAGCCGCCCACCACTGCGGAGGAGTACCTGCGCCGCGTCAGGTGCCGTGCCATATTTATGACAGCACGTCCAGCAGTGCAGCATAGTGTACAGTGAGGCTGATGCACTCCGCACAACTGGCAGCATCACGTGCACTGGACTCCAGCCGATGCCAAAGCGAGCTGCAGATTGACGCTCACGTTCATAAAAGTGCTGCACGGGCAGGCACGAAGCGGCGCAGCTGCCGGCCGTTGTCACGTCCAGCATCGACCCGCGCTCGTACGATGCGCAGCGCACGCAGTGGGCGCCGTCCGCCGAGGGCGACATCCCCCAGGCACCGCCCTTCACGCGCCCCTCGGACCAGTGGGTCGTCCAGATGCTGCACGACTTTGCCGGCGTGCGCGCCGATATGCAGCGGTGAGCATACGCAGCCAGTCCCATGGCCATGATTGCGCCAGCGGTGGCATGTGCGCTGTGCATTGAGCCGCGCTGCTGTGCCCTGCGATGTGGCTCGCGCGATGCAAGTTGACGGTGTTCTGTGGTGTACAGGACTGAGGCAGAGCAGAGCTTTGAGCACGTGAGGGTGCCTAGCGATGGCGACCACGGCAGCTGGCGCACCTTCTGCTTTGGGAATGAGGCAGCAGATGAGCCGGCCCATCAGCCGACCATGCCTGTGCTGATGGCAATCGACCAGGTGTTCGTTGCATCTTTGCTGGTCATTGCTTCCAGATGGCAGCTCCGTGTTCGCACACTTCGAGCAGAGGTGTTTGCACAGAACTACCCAGGGTAACTCTTCCCATCCTTTGATAGACTTGAAAGTCGACGCCTTTGTTCATCCTCATGTAGGTGCAGTGCGCATGCCTGCTCAAGTGGCATTCAGATTGGGCAGCGGCCTCTGGCGGTCTCACACAGCCTAGCGCCACATGGCTTTACGCACTCACAGCCAGGCTAGAGCGGCCTCTACCCCAGGTAAAGCACCCCATGGCATGCATGGGTGAGCTGGATCTGCAATTCTATGACGCTCTCCCCCGGCATTGCAGAAACTCCAGTCTTCCATGCCATTCCAGCTCACCCATTCTAGCTCATCTCAAAGCATCTTGCAATTGCAGGGTGCCATGGCCAGCCTGCGGTCGCTGTTGCGGCATTGTGCCCGCCTGCGAGCAAAGGTCACAGACCCCAACGACCCTCTGCTCTCAAATCTCAACATCATCATAGCAATCACCGGCGGGTATTTTGGACAAGACGAGACCATGGCAGGCATATGGGAGAATACAGAAGTGTGAGGGGATTGCTATTGTTCGCCGTCCTTGCAGGACATTCATATGTTACCAATATGCTTTTGCCCAACAATGCTGTAAAGTAGCCATTCTTGTACAACACCACGACGGTCTGTGCAACTGTAGCAGTAGCAGTACTAACTGCTGTGCCCTTCTCTCTGGAAACAGCCAAGTTCAAGTCGCTGATCGCAGAGCTGACTACCGCACTCAGGAAGGATCACGCCCACTTGCTGCAGTCGCCCTGAATCTAGACTGCACTCTCACGGGCACTGCTCTCCTAATGATCGCCATGTGAAACTATGCTGCTGCTGGCTAGCAATGCGGCATGGCAGTGAAAATGTAGCAAATGTGATCAAAGTCATGCTTCCCTATGCTGCTGTATGAAATCAGCGACATGTTACAGGCCTTGGGCGCCACAATGGTGCGGCGGTCACGCCGTGGCAGCGCCGCGCTCAGCATCAAGGTCCTTGGCCTGCAGCTCGGTTGCCGCCTCCTGCACAAGATTTTCAGTTTGCTTTTTGCGGCTGTTGCGACAGCGAAATAGTTGAACGCGAGGCAGCGTAAGTGCCGCATGTCAGTGAATGACCGGTCACGATGAGCTGCAGGTGGTCGAGGCAGCACCTGCGCCTCCCTGGTGAGCTGCTCCAGGCCTTTTGCCGCTGGCCGCTGCTCCTCTGAACGCCGCTGCGGTGGCCCGTCTGCCTCTTGGCCCTCTCGACTGGCGTCCAGGTCCTTGACCGGCGGCAGCTCCTCATCCAGATTCCGCGGCTGCATCTCTTCTTCAGCTGCACCTGCGGGTCCCGCCGCCGCCGGCGCAGCTGCAGGCGGCCTGCCGGCAGCTGACGCCGCGGCTGTGGCTGCACGCATGCCAGCCTCGGTGGGGCTGCTGTCCGCCGAGCCCGGCGACGCTGCAGGGCGGGCGCCGTCGTCTGCTTTGGAGGCGTCGCGCGCGTCGCCCGAGACACGGCTGCCCCGCAGGCTCCAGCTGCCCTTGCGGCTGGCTGTGACGGTGGGCACAGGGCTGGCCAACTCGCCATTGGTGCTCGGGCCGCGTGCAAGGTTGGTGCGCAGCTTGGAGAACAGGCTGCCGCCGCCGCTGCCGGCAGACTTCTGCACCTCCGGCGCAGCGCTGCCATTGGCCTGGTGCCCCGCCTTGGCGTTCTGCTGCACCAGCTGCGCAATCAGCGCATCCTTATGCGCGATCTGCTGGTCGCGCTCCGCGACCTGCGCCCGCACCCCGGACAGCGCCTGCTCCTTGGCCTGCAGCAGCAGTCAGCGAAAATGATATGTGGTGGTAGCCGGGAGGCACGGACTGTGGCCAGGCTGCCGCCCCGTGCATCCAGGTCAACATGCCTTGTCTGTTGAACCTGACGATGCGCCTCAAGACGCAGCATCCACAGCCCGTGCGCACCTGCAGCTCGCCGTCGAAGAACGCGAGGGTGTTGTTGACGCCCATGAGCTTGTCGTGCAGCAGGTCCACCACCCTGGCCTTCTCCTGCAGCTCCGCCACCGCCGAGTCCAGCTCCTTGCGCGCATCCTGCGCACCTCAACGGCCGCTTGTCGCCCACCATAGTCTGGCATTCGCGGCCCATTCTCTGGGTCCCACTGTCCCGCTGCTTCCCCCAGAGGCGCCTTGCATACAGCCACCTCAGTGCAAACCCTCACATGCTGGCACCAGGAGGACCGCTACTGCTGTGGTTGGCCCAACACAGGGTTGCTCACCGCAGAGTGTCGGACGGCCGAGGCAGCCTCGACTTCGGCCTCGTGGCAGGCCGCCTCCGCGGCGAACAGCTCCTCCTCGAGGCCCTCCACCACCGAGAGCAGCTGCACCATGGCGGCGGCGTGGCGGGAGCCCTCTGGCGGCTCCGGCTCAGCCGGACGGTTGCGGCCTGAAGCCGAGGCGTCAGAACGAAAAGCTGGGGTATATGAGACTGACAAAGACAATCACACAAGACACACGGCACGTCAACAGGCTGGTGCCTGGGCTCCGTCTGTTTGCGGCTGGGGGGGTGCTATAGCGCTAGCGATCAGCACGGAAGCGCAGATGCCTGCTTGTCGTGCCGTAGGTATCATACATATGTTAGCACCCTCACACTGAATGTGACATGATGCGGCACGGCAATCAGCACGCACCAAAGGCCTCGCCAATAGTGCGTGCGACAATGCTGGAGGCAGCCTCAATGTGGCGACGTGCGCGCTCTGCTGCATTGCCGGGCTGTGCTGCTGCCGCCTGCTGCTGACCTGCAGTACCATGGCTTTGTCGATGAACGAGCAGCCTTTGATCGTGCTCACAATTTTTATGCATCGTTTAAGCCAAAAATCTCAACTTGCGCAAATTTGTATAGTCTGCCATATAGACACTCTGCCACCTTCTGTTACGGCTGCTGTCACACTTGGCGATGTTGCGCTGAGGTCAGGAGGGCCATCAGCGATGCCCTCTGGTGTCAGGCCCTCGACCAAAGGCGTTGATCCCGGCTCCAGGCGTGCCAGCGGCAGCGTCTGCAGCTCACAGTCCAGCGTTGCAACAGAGGCACAGACCAGCGCCTCACTGCAGCTGCTATCGCCGATCACTTGGTTCACGTCTGAAACCTGACGAGCAGGGTACCTTGAACGGGGTCGCTGCAATGTGGTAGGCTGCCTCAGCTGCTGCAGAGCTTTTGTGGACCACAGCAGCGGTGGCCAGGTCCTCTGCTTCGCCGGACAGCACCGCAGCTGCAATAAAGCACAGGTGTTGCTACACAGCACAGCAATCCCGAAAACATGGCCGGGCATACATTGCCTGTTCAGGTAACAACTCGTGACACGACCAATGGGTGCCAAGATACAGGCCATGCATCAGTAATATAAGTGGCACACCGCCAGTGCCGGCTGGCCCTTTGCGGTTCCTCCTGCGCCCAAAGAGGCGGCGGCTGGCTGTGCCGTGCGCGGATGCGATGCGGTCAAGCCGCTTGCTGACAGCGCTTGCAGCCGCGCTGGCGGCGTGCAACCCGCCATCGCTGCAGGGGAACCATGCTTGCTCAGCCCACCTTCATGCTGAACCCCAAAACACACAAGGCAGCATGTTTGCAGACACCAGAGGCGACTAACCTCCGCTGGGGTGCCGTTGGGCTGTCTGCCTGGTGTACTGGCTTGACAGGCGAGGGCGACGCCTTCTCCTGCATCACAACGCCGCTTCAGAAGGATGTACCAGAGGGATGTCTGAAGCTGGTGCAGCTGCAGGACGCGGAACCGCAGGACACGTGCACCACGCACACCCACCGCGTGTGTCGACACCTCGCTGACAGGGGACAGGTCGGCATTCGGCTCCTGCCTGGCGGTGTTGCCCGCCAACAGCTCGTTGCTGGGGATCTGATGCACATACTCTCGCACATCCTGCAATGGAGGCTTGAGAGTGAGCGGTGTATGGAAAGCTGGGTGAGTGAGTGGTCATGATAGCACGCTGGCTCGAGGTCTCAGCTGGACTCACATCCAGGTTGTGGATTCTGCTGCTAGCTTTGGCTGATAGCTGCCCAAGCCGGCTGGGGGTGATGGCCTCGTCCTCCGATGCATCGTCATCATCGCTGCTCAACACAACGGCACAAGGTCAAGACTTCGACGGACGCCGCTGAATGTGGTTTGCTTTATCACCAAGTCAAACTTCTTGGCGTGACCCTGCATATATGCAACATCAGGACTGTGCAAGGTGAACAGGCTTTGCGCTGTGCAATGCACCTGCCAGAGTAGTAGTCGCCGCTGCCCATGGGCCCCGTGGGGCTGTCATGCACCGCCTCCTCGTCTGCCGACAGCAATTCGCCATCCGAACTCGCCCATGCTGCATCATCGTCCTCCGATGACTCCTACAGTGCGGCATACCCCAGTGCCGCTTGACCTCAAATTACTGTCATTGCAAATCTCAGCTCAAAGGTGGGCATGGCAGCGTTTGTAGTATGGTGGGGTCAGAGTAGCGCACATTATGTTTGGCGGCGACGATGGTGGTTCGGTACGCCTTCCGCAGCGACTGGATCTGGTCCATCGTCAGCCCAGCGAAGGCGATGCACGCCATGTCGATGAGGCGGCTGGCGTCGAAGGACATGGGCGCCATGGCGTGCAGCAGCGTGAAGGCGTCGATGCTGTCGACCGTCGCCACCAGCGCCTGAGGTTACACGATTGTCAGGGTCGATGAGGGACACGGCAGTGTCAACATGCTGCATTCACTGCGAACACCCTTAAATGCCCAATATGATACCTTTCACCAAAACACAATGCTCATGCTGTTCTTACGAACACAACAAGCAGCAGTACCTGGGCATAGATGTCGACCAGCGCGAGCGCGCAGCGGAACAGCACCGAGGAGCACTGGTCGAAGAACAGCACGTCCCACACGCGCAGCGTGCTCTCCAGCGGCAGGCTGGTCACGAACATGGTCAGGAACCAGTTCAGCGCCATCGACGACGCGTTGACGCCGTGGCGCGTCAGGTGCGCGCACAGCGTCGGGAACCGCTGGTCCACCTGCGCACGGGATGCCGGCAAGGCACTCAAGTGAGACGCATCAGACGCGCATCCGAGGTTTTGGTCATAGACAACGGAGAGGATGAGAGTGCTTGAGAGAAGACAGATGTGAGCAGGGGGTCAGTCGGATGACAGCGTGCGATGTCGTGCAGGTGCACCAATACGGAACAGAAGCAACAACTCAAAAGACGCACCAGGTGCTTGAACACGGCCTGGTCGACCTGCGGCGCGATCAGGTCCATGTTGAAGTAGCCGGGCAGCAGGTCCTCCACCACCGCCACCAGCGCCCAGAACGCGTCCTCCTCCTCCATGAACAGCAGCATCGTGCCGGCGATGAAGTTCATGCCCTGCAGCGAGTCGGCAGGGCGCCAACAGGGGTTGTGCAAGGACGACGCTTGTCAGAGCAGCTGGGGGTGACTTGCTGAGGTCAAGGCCACAGCAATTCAAAAAGTAGCACCTGTCATTGTTGCTTCACCATCCTAACATCACAACAGAATGAATCTGCGGCATGCGGCAGCTTCTTCAGGCACCTGGCAGTATCCCACAGCTTCGTTGCGGCGGGAGTAGGCGGCCAGGATGCGGCGCAGGGCGCCCCGCCCGCTGCGGTTCATCAGCGGGTGGCCCGGGAAGGTGCGGTGCAGGTCCTTCTCAATCTGCACGTTCCAGTCGTTGGTGGACGGGTGCCACGGCTCCGAGCTGCGGTGCGTCCGCCTGCAGCAGTGCAACGCAGAAAGCGTGTGATGCAGGTGCTGACCGCTCGTGCAGCCTGCAGCGCGGAGTCGCATGTGCCACACGCCGTCGAGACGGAATCCTCATGCCAGGAGCCTGACCACTGTAACTGGATGCAGCCCACCTGCCGCCTTCGGAGCCGGACACAGAGTTGCGGCTGGTGGAGGTGGTTCGCCGCACGCTCAGCCCCGGAACTGGCGATTCGGCAGGTGCTGCCGCAGCACCACCACTATCCATGTCTGCTGCAGCACTGGCCGCATCCGCGTCCGGTCGCCCAGGCCGCACCGCTGCCACATCGTCCAAAGCAGCATCATCGATGCTGGATGATGCCGCTGGTTGCAGCGCTGGCCCGGAAGCAGCGGCCGGCGCATAGGCTGTGGACTGTGAGTCCGCATCACTGCTGGAGTGCTGCGAGCGGTAGCTGCTGGGCGGCTCTGATGTTGCTGCGTTGGGGCCGCCAGCTGCAAAGTCCAGCTCACCTGACATTGTGCTCCTCTGCATGCATGCATTGCAAGAGCTGTCATGCTGGTTGCCTGGACACATCATGTGCTAATGAAAGAGAGGTGGACCGAGGATGCTGACCATTTGCACGACCGGCAGGCCTTCACGATAGCAAGCAGACGATGCGTTGCAGATCGAGCAGTTGCAAGTCTGACCTTGCGGCCGTATTTGGTGTTGCCAAGCGCCTTCTGGACCAGCTGGTCGTACTGGCCAGCCTCCCGCTTGCTGTCGAGGCACAGGAACACCTGCCACAGCCTGCCGCGCAGCGGCTGCAGCACCACAGCACACACTACATTGTAATGCATGAGACACACTGCACGGAGTTTCACTTCACAGGAATGGGCCTGAGAGGACTGCACAACCACAGCCATGCACGGTGTGGTGCAGGCCAAGCGAGGAGATGGGAGGTGAAGTCAGGGGTTGCAGTTGGCAGCGCACCCGCGGCACGCCAGCCTGCACCAGGCAGCGCAGCTGGGGCAGCCACTCCGGCATCTCCACATCGCCGCCGCCGGCCTGCGCCGCCCGCCAGCCATTCAGCGCTGCATTGAAGGGCTCCAGACCCGCCTCACAGGCAGCATCCAGCTGGCTGGCTGTGCTGCCGTCAACCCTGCCCGAGATGCCATTAGCGTAGGCAACTCACCAGACCGAAGTCCACCGCTATATCAACTGAAAGGATGTATCGTTTGCATCTGCATCATCATCCAGCTTCGCAACAGCAGGCTGTGGTACCCATTGGCGTCTGGTGCGAATGACAGCAGGAAGGTTGTCCACAGGCTGGCACGCTCCACCTCCTCTTTGGCCCAGATTGGAGCATACTGCTTGAATAGCTCGTGGTGATCACGCTTGACCTGCAGCAAGGAAGCAGGAGGTGCGGCGCCTTCGGCGGGTTGAGGCGCATCCATGTTGTTGAGCGGCAAGAATAGCCGCTTGTGCCATGGTGTACATACGACCCCGGCTACAAGCACCGGATCGCAGCAAGCCCAATGTGACGGCAGGAAAACAGGCACTTGATACGTATGCGAATTTCGTTGAGTTGATGTGGGAACATCATGTACGTCAGGCACGACATCGCGTTGAGCAGTAAGAGCACAGCTTGCATGCATCCGCTGCACTCACCAAGAAGCCGTAGGAGTCTTTCAGCACTGTTTGAGACTGCCGTCGAGGCATCACATTGGCCCTCTTGAGGTTCAACAATGGATGCTGCTGCGATCGATTGTCGAGGCCTGCCAAACCACCTCACTTGGCTACCTGGAGGGCGCTCGCAGCTCGAAAGAAGATAGCCTTGGCATCAAGCTAGTTTCCCGCCACTGCAGGGATAGAAAGCAGCTCGTGCCCTTCCAAAACCAAAGCTGCAGCTGCACTCAACAGACCAAGTGAATCTGTGCACGCAGCCGTGATGACAGGCTGGACAGGCGGTGTAGCTTGTCAAGAGGCCTGATGTGCACGTACGAAGTGGGTACCGCAACGCACTTCGGCACTTGCTGACTTGCACAGGTTTCCCAGCTGATCTGCATAAGCCAACCCTGTAGCAGTGCTTCAGCGCTGACGTCGTGACTTTGCCAAGTGCATCGGCACCATGGCTTCGATCATTCCACGTGCCCGCCATTGTCGGATCGCCAGAGCGGGTCAGCTGTATTTGCTCTGCTTAGGGCGATCGTCAGCTGAAGGCTTCTTTTCCCATACTCGGTTGGCAGCAGCGAGGCAAAACTGTACCAACCGTGACTGCCAGATGCAGTCCGGGGCCAGGGCTGCTCTGGCCGCGGCCAGGCGGGCGGTACAGCAGACGCAGGGCCAGGATGCGCGATGCGTGTCGGTTGCAGCAGCACGCGGCTTCTGCTCTGCTTCCGCTGTGACGGCATCGCCACGGGTCATTGCCATCCATCAGCACGACGTGAGCCCTGTGCAGCAGCTTATCAGCCTGCGGCGGCACTTCAGCGCCTCGCCAGCCAGCGTACCCGGCGCTGTCCCAGGCACAGGTGGCGGCTCCGCTGAAAGGCAGACAGGCGCGGGCACCGGTGCAGCGGGCGTCGCCGAGGGCTCCACAGGCACGGCCACCGGTCCAGCTGCCGGCGGCGCGGAAGTGAGCACCGGGCTGGGCACGCCCAGGCAGTCAGCGCCAGCCGAAGCGGGCATCGGCCTGCGGGATCCGACAGATGCACCAGCAGTTGAAAGGCATGAAGGCGCTGCTTCTGCAGAGGATGGCGCCGCAGCTGAGCGCACTGCAGACCCCAGCCAGCCGCCTGTCGGATCGCAGGAGGCTGATGCATCGCAACATCGAGCTCCACAGCCGCAGGACGGCAGCCAGCAACAGGCCGAGGCTGATATGGCAGCTGGCAGCGGCGGCGGAGCAGCAGAGCCAGGCGGCGCGTCCGGCGGCGGTGCCACCAGCAGCAGCGGCAGCCCTGCGGGCGCAGGTTGGCTTGCAGCGGGCGGTCTTGCGCTGCGACCTGCGTCGCCTGGCCTGGCCGCTCAGCAGTGCTTGTGTTGTGGGTACTGTTTGTGCATGACAGTTGGTCTGGGATGCCCGCAGGCCCAGGTGACGAACCTGTCAAGGCTGAGGCCGAGGACGAGTCTGGGTTATTCAACTGGGGTATAGAAGCCGTTCAGGATTTGTCGGTGCGTCACGTCTGTGCTGCTCCACAGCTCATTGGGTGTCGCCAAGAGTCAGGCGCTTGCGGCTGGTCCACTATATGCTTGCTGGCCCTTGGCCATGTTCGTAAAGGAACACACGGCTGGGTCCATTGACAATTTGGTGGTCATGCAGGGCCAGTTCAGTGTGCGAATCATGCGGCGGCTGGTCGAGACGGACTTTGACGAAGGGGAATTTCTGGTGCGTCTGGTGTGCGACCTTTGGCATGTGTTGGCAAGCTTACTCGTGCCATAGGGGGCTGAAGGCAGCTCGGCTTGGGGTATGACTTCAACAGCTGCCGTCACTCATGCCCTGCAGGAGTCAGCAAAGGACGCGTACTACATTGTCAACGACCTGTTCGCCAGTCGGGACTATGACACGCTTGCGCCCATGGTCTCGGAGAAGCTGCTGGAGGCATTCAGGTGCGACAGAAATGTGCAAGGTGTTAGGATTGTGGCTCTGGGCTTGCACTTGACCTTCCACTGAACGCTGCCAAGCAGACTGGGCTATCAGTAGCTTTCGTAGAGATGCGCCGTCTCATGCTTGCAGAGGCACCCACGATGATTACGACCGGCAGGGCTACAGCTTTCGGCTTGCGAAGCAGACTGTTGACGATGCAACGATCATTGAGGTCATCACGCTGCCGGTGCGAGTGGCTGCAGTTGTCCTGCAAACCAAGAGCATGGTTCAGACTACTTACCGCAGGCTACAGTGGGGGACGGGCCTGTGCATCAGGTTTATGCACTGTTACAGTGGACGTGTCCATGCATCCTGCAGAAGGAAACCATCGCCAAGCTGGATCCGCCGCTGGGGGCCCTGGCGCCAGAGGTGGACCCGCCCATGGCCGCAGGCAGCGGCGCCGTGGCCGCGGCTGCAGCCGTCGCCAGCCAAAACGCAACCGTGCAGACAGACTGGCGGGAGCGGCTGCACCGCACCACCAGCCGGCTTGCGGCCGCTGAGCCCTTTCTGGTCATCACCGTCAGGTTCAGGGGCGTGCAAGAACTGGAGGTGCGCTGGTCTCGTCGTGTGCCCTGTGATGTGCGCATGCAGCTTTGCAGAGACAGAGCCCGTGTGCCTGTCTTCAGTGGCGCCTGTCATGTTCTCCACTGACATTGGTCATGCGGTGCAGACTCGTAACAAGGAAGGCGGCAAGCTGCTCTCTCTGCTGACAGACAAACGCAGCCATGTCTGGCGCTTTGTCAGGGGGCCGCTGCCACAGACAGACTTGCCTCGGAGGCGACTTGACTTGCCCTGGAAGCTTCTGGATGTGGTCACGTGAGCGCTGCAGTGGTGCGGCAGACGGGGATTGGTGCCTTCGGGGATGGACACATTGAGCTGCAGCGAGCTATTCAGCATACAGGTTGCACTGCCCTGAGTAGAGTTATTTCCCCGCTCGGTATTGCAACAAATTTTGCCACTCACACAATCGCTCCTGCCACAAGGTGGTGGTAAATCAGGCCAGACATCGCAGGCGACTTTGGGTAGCAAAGGCCACAGCGAGGAAGAGTGCAAGCGTACAATGGCTGCCCTAGCTATCTTACGGATACCCAGCCGTAACAAAATTGTAGCCACTGTAGCCACTTTACTTGGCCAGAGTGCCTGCTGCTGTGCATATGCAGCAGTAGCAGTATCGCGAAGCACACATGCGCACAGACTGCTGCTGCATGTCAGTGGTGAAGCCATTTGACCGGCTGACCTCTGCCCATAATTGAGGTTACCAAACCCTCCTTGCCTCAGTCTTTGGCGCTGGTGCCAACAGTCTTTGGCGCTGGTGCCAACATGATTGCTGTAACATCCGCTGGCGACGCAATCCGTGCTGCAGCCCTGCAGCCTTGCACTTGGCGCCAGTGGCATGCGTCACAGCTCGCAGTAGACGCCCTCCATGCGGTATCCGCGCCGCTTGGCCTTATCGACCCACTCCCGCCCAGCCGCAGGGTCCCGCTCGCAGCCGTACCCCTCCAGCAACATCTGCCCCAGCAGCGCCTGCTGCTTCTGTGGATACGGCACCATGGCACAACCTCAGCAGGGGATAGACTGTCGGTGCAGATCGCCTGCTTGAGGAAGTGGCCTGCTGTTGAGTCAAGCGGCTTGAGACATGCGGATCCAGAGCACACGGATCGATGGTGGCAGACAGTGGACGTCTGCGCAATGCAGACCTGCAAACACGTTGTGCGCAGGGACCAGGGGCAGCTCACCACATCGCCCTTGAGCGCGTCCCTGTGTGCATCGCTGTACCACCGCCGCACGGCGTCTGTCACCACCAGGCTGAGGGGGCAGGACTGGGGCGGCCGGCCGTTGGCGGCCTGCGCGGGCTGCTGCTGCTCCGGCGTGCGGCTGGCTGCTGCGACGTGGCCGTTGCCTGCGGGCAGTACCGGCTGCGGGTTACTGGCCGCAGCCCCTGTACACATTCCCGATCCGTGTTCTGCGGGCCCATTTCGGACGGCGCTGTCTGATCCTCACTACCATGGGCACGCTGGAGCGCAGCTGACCCCAGCATGAAGTCACGACAGGCCAGCACCGGCATGCTAGGTGCGCAGCAAACAGCGGAGACGCACCTTGCTGACCTGTTGCCATGCCCCTGTGCCCCTTTTGGGGCACTATAGATTGAGTAACGCTGCGTATGACGCACAGACGGGTGAACCTCGCGCAGCTCGGCCGCAGCCCGTATGCTGACCTGCCACTCAGGGTGTGCATCAGGCAAACGCCAAGATGTGCAAATCCTGCACCATCGCGTGCTACAGGGCGTGCAGACTGCCGGAAGGCAGTCAGAGGACTTCGATGAAGTGCTGGCCGAGCTAGCGTGTATCGTAGGCCTGCTCGCATGCCGCTGTGCGCAGCATGCTCGACGCCAGTGGAGGGTCGGTGATAAGAGGCAACCCCGAGTGCCCGACGTCCCGACCTGGTTTAAGGGGAATAGAAGGGGAATAGAAGTTCTACTCCCCTTGCTTGATTCTTGGCACTCTTGATTACTCCCCTGCCATGAGAGGCATCAGCGACCCAAGTGCCAAGCAAGTGCAGCTTCGCAAAACTATCTGTTCCTGTGACGCGTGGTCGCTGCCTTGTCTCCGCGATTCACAGCACTGACTCGTGCAAGCGCACGAGCGCTGCAGCAAGTCAAGGCATTCCGGAATAACACGTCGGCTTGCGCAAAGGAGTCGCTGCGTGCCGAAACGCGGCCCAGGGCGCACGTAAGTCGGCGCCGGCGCCCAGCAGGCAGCGGGGCTAGCCCGGACCCGAAATGGTGGGCTGGTTCCGCCGCAGCAGCGTGAAGCAGCAGCCTGGCCTGACGTCCGCGTCAGTGCAAGGCGTAATCAGTGAGAAGGCCGCTGTGGGTGCTCCCGAGTTCCAGGCGGCAAGCGCCGACGCGCGCTTCTACAGCACCTCGTCCGATGCCAGCACATGCGCTGTCCCGCTCACATCGCCCCTCGACAGGCGAGGCATTCCCCTCGACCACCTGCCTTGTGTGCTTCCCAGCCTCGCGTGCAAACGGGCCAACAACGCGTACGAAATCCTCCCAGCAGATCCCAGGCCCCAGCCTGCAGGCGGTTTCATCTTCTTGTGCTGCTCCTCAGCGGCTTTGCAGCTCCAATAGCTGCTGAGGTACCTGCAGTAATGGCAGCCTGGCGCGGCAGCAACTGCTTACTTGTCCCACCTGACCGCGACCACAGCTGCTCCTCCATTTCCGTTAGTCTGGCTGCCTGTCTTGAGCCAGGAATCACGGCGGCAGCGGGCTGCATGTAAGGTGCTTCCTGTTACTGCATGGGGCATGAGGCCATGCTGCGCCACCGTGGGCACCGCAGCGTAACCTGTACGACTCCAGCCTTGGGCACTACAGGATGAGCGCCGTGATTTGGCGTGTCGCACCACAGCGGCATGCTTGACACCGCGGCTGTGCGGTCCCTGCAGGGACGGCCCGCCGCCGCAGACGCTGTCCGATGTGCAGGCGTCCGCCGCGCAGCTGTGGTCATCGGCTGCGGAGGAACGGGGCGACGGCGCCGCAACGGCTTCCTCCTCAGCTACGGAGCCGCTGGCGATGCACCCCTACTATGTGCCGGTCTGCATCCTCAACAAGTGCGGCCCACTGTGACATCCAACACTGAACATGTATTGGTGTTGCGTACAGTGAGCCTGACTCCATTGCCGCAATGGGGTGCAAACGGCTTTGCTATTCCGCAGGGGTGCGTCTGGCTTCGTGCAGCTTGCCACGGACGCTCGAACAGGGCAGCGCTATGCCATCAAGTTCATCCGGCGAGGCAACGCTTTTGATGTGAAGACCATCTCGCGGGAGCTCATGAACCAGCGGATGTGTTATGGCCACCCTAACATCATCCAGCTGAAGGTGACAAAATGCGGTTCGTGTGTATGTGAACGTTCCAGCCGAGCGAAAGGATGTTGTGCACCTGCTGTGTCTCTGCAAGGCAGAGGCAACCTGCAAACATGCTTGTGATGCGCCTCCTGTCGCAGGAGGTGTTCCTCACATCCCACCACCTGGGCATCGCAATGGAGTATGCAGACGGTGGCGACCTGTCGCAATATATCGACGACCAGTCGCAGCAAGGGGTGAGCCAGCTCTCATGCAATCCATTGCAGGCAACCGTGCATCTGCAGGGCACATCAGCTTTGGTGCATGCTGCCGCTTGACGCTTGCCTTTATACTTCTTACAGATTGACGGGCTGCCAGAGGACGACGTCCGGTGGCTGTTCCAGCAGCTGATCGTTGCATTGGACTACTGCCACCGCCTGGGCATTGCCAACCGCGATGTCAAGGTGCGGATCAGCGCACAGCAGCACAGCCGAGTACAGTTGTAAGCCATGCGTCTCCAGCGTGGAGTACTGAGACATCTTACTCTCGTTTGCAGCTGGACAACATGATGCTGCATGGCACCTGGCCATCCCCAGTCCTGAAGATCTGCGACTTTGGTGAGCCGACTGGTCATCACAGCCTGATTGGCCAGTTTGCCATCGTACAGACAGTGCTGACCGGTATGTTGTCCCGTCTGCTGCTGAGCGCATGCTGACACTGACACAGGCTTCTCCAAGGACGAGGCCGGCCAGTCTGTGTCCAAGTCCACATGCGGCACCCCGGAGTACATGGCGCCTGAGGTCCTGTTCGAGCGCACCTATGACGGCAAGGCCGCTGACATGTGGTGAGCTTGCAGTCAGACGCTTTGGTCTACGGAAGAGAAACAGGCCAGATCCTTGTGCACTGCCTCACAGAAGTAGCCGCTTGTCAGACACTGCAGCTGTGATTTGACTCACAACCCCATTACTCTGCAGGTCATGTGGCGTCAGCCTGTACCTCATGCTCACCGGCCTGTTCCCCTTTGCGCGCGACTCGGACGATGAGTGCACCAACGTCGTGCGCATGCAGCGCATGTTCACGCGCATCATCCAGGGGGACTATGCGCCCATTGACCAGGTGTATCCAGGTCATGCAGATGCACTGCCTGATGCCATGGTTGCTCATCTACTACTCCGTCCCCTTGCAGAGCAAGCTTGTCTACTGGCGACGGCTGAAGACTGCTTCGGGCTCTGCTCACCCTGCTGGCTGTGCAACGAGCAGGTGTCGCAGGAGGGTCAGGACCTGATGCACCGGCTGCTGCAGCCCGACCCGCAGAAGCGGCTGACCATGGGCGAGGTCATGGACCACCCCTGGTTCCAGCGCAGCCTGCCGCCGCCGCTGATGACCCTCAATGCACGGTGTGCGCCGCTGCAGATCCATTTCTGGATGCAGGGCGTTGTAGTCATGGCGCTCCCGCGTACAACCTATAACTCGCATTTGAGGGCTCTGCAACATGTGGTCATGTCCTGGCAATGCGCCCTGGTAACAACTCTGCCTTCCATGACTGCAGGATCATGGCGACGTCGGCGCACAACGCCGGCATCGCGGGCCTGACGCAGAGCGCCACGGAGGTTCTGTCGCTGGTGGCGGGCGGCCGGGAGGGCAGGTGCATGCGCAGCGCCTCAGCCTCGCCCGCAGAGTATCAGCAGCAGCTGTCGGCTCTGCCATCGCCGTCGCTCCCGGAGCGGTGAGTGTCTGGCGACTGCCTGGCTTTGTGCAGTGGCATCTTGACTGCGTCGTGATGGCAGCCCGATGCTGCTGGTCACCCTGTTAGGCAGTTTCCAAAAGTGCACAGGAGCCAGCCCAGGGAGCTTGTTCATCACCGTGTGTCACGACATGCAGGGCCAACAGCCAGCCATCGCACGAGCTGGTCCCCGCTGTGGCAGCTGCGCTGCAGCAGAGCAGCGGCCACCCAGCGCGGCCTGCTGCGCGGCTGGGCCACGGCCCGCTGCCGCCCCACCCAGCTGACGTCATCCGGGTCAGTGCGAAACTTACACTCTCATCCATGATGGAACCTGGGTGTTGCTGCAATCCTTGTCACAAGGCGTCTTCAGTTCCTGTGTGATGCAAAGTTGAAGAGCGGTCTGGCGCACAGGCTGCGGAGGCTCTGCAGAGCAGTGAGCTGACGACGTGGGAGACGCACAATGGGTACTTCCTGCCGCCGCACCAGCACCCACGGGTGGCAAATGGGGCCCCGTACGACCAGCGTGCCTGGTACGGCAGCCACAGCGCGGTGCACTCACACCACCACCAGCCGCAGCAGCACCACCAGGGGGCCGACGACATGGATATGGAAGACGCTCCGCAGGGTGGCCGCATGAACGGCCGCAGCCCGCCGCTCCCTCGGACGCCGTCAGCGGGCCGCTTCTCACGCATGTCCATGTAGCCTAGACAGGAGCGGCGGTGACTTGAGCATTACGGGTTGCAATGGGACTTGCACCCTTCAGATGTAGGAAAGAGAGGCATCAATTCGTATTCAGCACCAGCAGCATCCAGTGAGTGGAGGCACTCCTGCCGGCCCCTGCCACATCAGCTGACTTTGAATATGCTTTGCACCGTCTGACTTGTAGGGTGAGGTGTGCGAATCTTATTCGCTCCATTGCACAGGGTGGCGTTTCATCTTCACCATTGCTATGTTGAACAATTCGCCGTTCTTGCTTTCTTGCTGCGTCCCAGGCTTTTCTTGGTTCCTAATCTGCTGCATCTTGCGCCTTTCGTGTCATCGTGTAAAGCTGGACCACACCGTCTGGACTGGGTGCATTACGAAGAGCCGGGTTTAGGGAGTGGATCAAGTGGCGTTATAATATGTGCAGCAGTATACGGTATGGCCTGTCCATCTCATGTGTAGATACCGAAGGATGTGCATGATGGGTTTACCTCGACAGCAGAGCTAAGACAGCAGCAATGCTACTAAAACCCGCAATGCCAGCACTCGACATGCCAACCCCAGACAAGCCTCCTCTGGCGGCGGTGCCTCCCAACCTGGACTCGCATGCCGGCCACCCAACACACGTCCAGCAGCTGCAAGCTGTGTGTTGCTGAAGCGTCAGCAAAACCCTTAGGCGGTGCCTGCGCGCTTGGCTGCCTCCTGCACGATGCTCATCCTGAACAGCGAGAGGGAGAGGAAGGTCAGCTCCTCTACAACGTTTTGCCAGGCTTTAGATCAAGGACAATATGACAGCGCAAATGTTGCCCAACATGCGCAGCCAGCTGGACACAGATGGCGACTGCAGATGGCGCATCGGCATCAGCAGATTGCAGTCGCACCTGAGCCCCTTGCCCTTTGGCAGCGAGATCAGCGGCTTGTCACCCCGGCCAATGGTAAACACGTTGCCAATGCGAGTGGCAAACTCCTGGCCTGCAGATGGGATTGCAGGATTCACTCAGCACCTTGTCACAGCATTGAATGCCACAAAGGAAAGGGTTGAGGGGCCGTGGCAGAGCAAACTGGTCTGCAGCAACACTGCCCAGCTGAAAGCGCAAGCAGTCACATCATGCACGGCACAATCAGGAGGGTCAGGGCGTCACCTGCTGCGTCCCGGATGTGCACGATCTCGAAGCTGCCCTTGTGCTTCTCCTCGTGGACGATGGTGCCCACGCGACCACCGTTGGCGCCGCCAACGATCATGCACAGGTTGCCCGGGCCGAACTTGACGAAGTCCTTGACCTTGCCGGTCTCGATGTCCAGCATGACGGTGTCGTTGTGCTGCAGAGCATGGGCCATGATAGTATGGTCAGCACAGTTTGCAACACATCCCGAGCTGTTTGGTACAGACACATAATGCGACACAATCAAGCAGAGCAGGGTATGGCCTGTTATGGATCGAAGCGACGCGGTCTTGCGAACAGGCTTGGCACAGCTTTTCCTCTTCACACCAGGGTGCTGTGCAGCAGAGGGCCAGAGCAGATACTGCAAACGCACCCGGATGTCGGGGTCGGGGTAGCGGATGGTGCGGCCGTCGTGCGTGGCGATGTACGGCACGCCGCCCTTGCCCACCTGCTGCCGCACCACCTGCGGGAGCAAGCCACATGTGATGCACCCCAGCCTGATGACCCATGCGTTGTGCATTGAGGACAGCGTGGCAGTGGCTACCTGTGCTTCAAACGGATTTTGCGTGACAATATCACATGCTGTGGCCAATGGCACAGCACACGGGGAGCACCTGCAGGAACTCAGACGACAGGGACGACGCCCCACCTTGGCCAGCTTGTAGGACGCCTCCTCGGGGCTGATGCGGTGCACCACGAAGCGCCCCTTGACATCGTACACCAGCCTGAACTGCTCCCCCGTCTTCTCGATCTCGATGACGTCCATGTAGCCTGCCGGGTAGGTGGCATCCGTCCGCACCTGCGTCAATGGTATTAAGGGCACCCTGTGTCAGATTCTGCACGCTGGCAGAGGCTGACAGACAGGCTGATGAGCAGCCATTGTGTGGTTAGACCTGTCCAGCTGGTCATGAGGCAGGTCTGCGCCTCATGGGAGCCTCACCTTGCCATCAACCTTCACGTGCCGCTGCATGAGGATTGCTGTCACCTCACGGCGTGTCAGGGCATACCTGGAAGCAGCAGCAAGCGCCATAGTCAGTCAGTTACAGTCATTTCTGGTCGAGCAATTTGAAACTAGCCCTGCACCTTCTCGTGCTTGCACAGGGTGCATGCGAGGAGCGCCAGATGTTGCTGCAAATCAGCGATGCTGGGCAGCTGCAGGAGCCCACTTGAGGCGGTTGCGCAGCAGCACTGTGAGCGGCAGGCACTCGCGCTGCTTGTGCGGGCCGGGCGACGGCTTGGGCGCGAACACGCCGCCCAGCTTGTCCAGCATCCAGTGGCTGGGCGCATTGAGGCGCTTCAGATGCTTCTTGGGACCGCGCGGCATGGTGGCGTCCTGCAGCAGGCACCACAGACGGTTCTCAGCATGTGAGGGCGAGGCAATGAGAGCTGCAGATACAGCCAAGTGCTGCCCAAGATCGCCTCCTGTGAGGTGATACGTTGTGACGCATGGGGCAACCCCTGCACAGAGAGACGCTCCCTGCGCTGCCAATTTCGGGGTGCGTGAGACTGCCATGACTGCTGCAACCGCTGTAGCGGTAGGTGACTGATGAAAATGCTGAGCAAAAGAGCAGTCTGAACGGCAATGAGGGCGCTGCAGGATGCCCCAATGCCGCCCTATGCCCAAAAAGCATGCTTGCAGCCGCATTGCATACAGCGCATGCAGCCGTTTTAGAGAGGATCTGAACCTATCGGCAACGCGCCGAGCTCTGATTGCTTGAAATGCTGCACGCCAAGTTCGACAGTGGCGGAGCCACTGCCCGCTGGACCCTTCACACGGTGTTGCAGGCCAATTGCTGCAGTTCCCAATGTCTGGCATCAGCTTGGGCTTGAGCTGGAGGCATGCGCCGCTGCATGCTTGCTGCCGTCTGGCACCCGCAGCTGCAGCAACTGACCCCAGGACGCGGCCACCACAAGCCGAAGAGCAAGGCTGGCCCTTCCAGTTTGATGCCTGCCAGGCGAGGCGGCAAACGATGCCTCACACGCCAGGAGCTGCCGCTCACCTGTGTAACGCCGGCGCGGTCGCCACAGGCCGTCTACGCCTGCACGCCGAAAGAGGAGGCGACCCGACGCCAAGGTCGCACCTCACGAGCCGCCCTCGCCTGCCTGTAGCGTCCCGCCGTCAGGCAGCAGATCGGGAACGGTACTGCTTCCTGTTGACACCCAGGGCACTGGGAGACTGGGTGCCTAGATCTCTTAGTGTATCTTGTGCCACACTGCACCCTGATCTGCGTGCCGCAGCACTGTGGCAATGCAGGGGCATGTACCTGCTCGCTGCTCCCGCTGCTGATGATGACAAGCCACAGCATGCGTATATTTACTCATTGAAACACGCGGAAAACACCGCAGTTGCCAATGCACGTCAGCACTTGAGCCAGCATTGGGGCAGCAGTCACACCACAACCTACAAGCTACATCTGACAGTCCACAGCAGCCGTCATCATTTGCCGTATTTCCTTTTGAACATCTGCCCTGCGTCCTCTGCATCATTCCCACCGCCACCCTTCCGCTTGGAACCCTTCTTGTTCTTGTCTGTCTCCTTCATGAGCTGTGTAGCCAACCGCTGCGCTTCGTTCACACGCTCCTGCAGCAGCATGACGGCCTCCTGCAGGCATGAGGCATCACAGTGTCAGGTCGCAGGACGACGAGTCAAAGGCCCCAACGATGCTGCCATGCGTACAGCTCGAAAGCACAGCAGCGGTGTGCCAAGCGGCGCGCCTGCTCAGTCGGGTACAGTTCCATCTTCAGGCCTGTCAACGCCTCGATCTTCTGGAACAGCTCCACATCATACCTACAAGGCAAGCACAGATGTCCTGTACCTTGCAATGTACTAGGCATAAGGAGCAGCCTGCCCTGCAGCACAGTGGAACCACACCAGGCATGCTGCCGGCCAACCACTCACTGTGTGACGAATGTGAGGGACCGGCCGGAGCGGCCAGCCCGCGCGGTGCGTCCCACGCGGTGCACGTAGTCCTTGGAGTTGGTCGGCACGTCGTAATTGATGACGACGTCCACCTCAGGGATGTCCAGGCCGCGTGACGCCACATCCGTCGCCACCAGCAGGTTGCGCTCTCCCGACTGTGGGGTGGCCACATCAATGTATCAATGCTGCGCGCTGAACAAGGAGTCCTCCATACAGTACGCTCCATCTCAACATTGCTTTCGACCCTCCCATGATGCTATTCTGCCAAGTGCACATCATGTGCCAGCAATGCCTGTCACCTTGAACTTGTTAAGCGCCCCGAGGCGCTTGGGCTGGCTCATCTGGCCGTGGATGGGGATGGCGCCAAAGCCCAGATTCCGCAGCGACAGCGCAATCTTGCGCGTGTTGTCGCATGTGCGCGTGAAGATCATGCAGGTGCTCTTTGCCAGCTCCGTCAGGACGTATGCCAAGTAGCAGTCCTGCGGTGAACAGCATGCCTACCTGCTGGGCACCAACATGTGCAGGAGCAGGTCTGGCAGCTTTGCGTACAAAACGCAAACACTGGACGCTCAGGCAGCACGCACACCACCACCTTGTGCTTGGCGGGGACAAAGAGGTACTGTTGACGAAGGGTATCCACAGTGGTGTATTTCGCCGATACTTCGACTTTGACGGGGTTCTGCAGGCACGCCCGCTGCAGCTTCTGGACCTGTGCAAGACAGGACCGCAACCCCATTAGGCTAGCCATGTGTACACCAGGTGTGCTGCCGACGACTGGTTCTGGCTGAGTGAAGCTAGCATATGCAGTGCAATTGAAGGCCACCTTGGAGGTCATGGTGGCAGAGAAGAGCTGCGTGCGGCGGTCCCGGGGCACCGACTTCAGGATCTGGTCGATCTCCTGCTCGAAGTCCATGTTCAGCAGCCGGTCTGCCTCGTCCAGCACCAGGTGGCGCAGTGTCTTCAGGCTGAAACCCTGCACAACCACTGGTCGCGCTGAAAACAGGCACCCACTGCATGTTGCGGCCTCCGGCGCATCTGCTCAACATTTGCTGCAAAGCAGCGACGGCGTGCTGCACAACCGTCACCTTGGTGTTGGAAAGGTGGTCCACCACGCGGCCGGGTGTGCCCACAATGATATGCGGACGTTTGCCCAGCGCAATGGCCTGCACAGTGCGTAGGTGTCAGCAGGGGTGGTCAACCAGAAATCACAGCGCGAAGGGGCTACAGTGCTGTTGCCCGTTGTCTACACTGGATCCTGCATGACACCACATGCAGACAAGTGTTGGGTGCCCTCACATGGGACTGACCTGGGCCATCATGTCGATGCCGCCCACCAGGACAGCGCACTTGACCTGTATGCCTGAACCAAGCGCCTCGAACTGCTCGGCAATCTGGATGGCGAGCTCGCGCGTGGGGGACAGCACGAGCGCGAACAGCGCCTGCGGCTTGTCCAGCAGCTCCTGCAGGATGGGCAACGCAAAGGCGCCCGTCTTGCCGGAGCCCGTCTGCGCAAGGCCGATGACATCCCGACCTGCACATGTACCAACACACAGCCAGGATAACTACAGTGGGGCAGCGCTGCACTCGAAGGTATGGTGGGCGTGAGTGTCGGCCGCTGCCTTGTGACCTGGCGTTGGTGAGGCATGCACACTGCGGCATGCGGATGCGACGGCTGACATGGACGGCCTTTGCTGCCACCTTGTAGCAGGTGCGGGACGGCCTGCTCCTGGATGTTAGTCGGAGTCTTCCAACCGAGCGCTGCGGCGGCCTCGGCTAGCTCCTCGCATACACCCAGCGCTTTGAATTTCTCGATAGTGGTCTGCGCCGGCGCCGTCTGGCTGACCATACTTGCAGCAACAAGGCTCTGCACACGCCCAAACCAATGAGGTTGGGGCAACGCAGCTCAGTATAGGACTGCCAGGGCTCAACTGGAGGTGTCCGCAGGAGGACAAGTGACCATGCAGGTCGGCAGCACACGAGCAAATTGGGACATGGTGACTGCTCCAGGGCCGGCTGCAGATGCTCGACTAGACCGCTTGCCTGCTTCAAGCCGGCACCTGTATACTTGCATGCCCGCTTATTGATTGACATTTTGCTTTGACAGCGACACAGTGTACAGTAGTGCGAGCAGCGTTGCAGCTGGTATCGTCGCACTTGCATGTCGATCGGGCTGTTGGTCGCTTCGCATATGTAGTGCTAGTGCACATCTACAGCCCTATGTGTTTGTCTTGCCCACTTCAAGGTCATGGTTGACGCTGCTACGGTGCTGGTATATGCGGGTGGCTACCTGAGCGTGGTCTTCCTGTCGATCTGCCTTGGTGCGCCTCCAAATTTGTCACCTTCAATGGTTCGGAAGATGCCGTCGACTTCAAAGATCTTTGTTTGAGTGATGTGTCTCGTGCAGCTGCGGGGCTGTACTACATTGCAGAACTGATTGAGGAGCAGACACAGGTGAGCGCCTGCGCCACTCCCTGCGCAGCTGCACGGCCGTCAAGCAGACGGTAGATTCGACCTGTTGCAATCTCGAGCAGCACTTGACCGCATACTGTCCTGCATTCGCAGCTGGCCAAGCAAGTCATCACCTGGATATCCGAGGTAAGCCTAGTAGATTGCCCTGATCATGCTCAGCTGGTGATCGTGTCAGGTTCATAATCAGAGACACGCCCTGCGTGTTACCAGCAAATCCCACCATGTCAACGTATCAGGCAATCGCGTTGCATCATCAGGGAGCGCTGCTGGTGCACGCGCTGCTGCTGTTCTGGGATCGGCTGCCAGTGGTGCCAGTCTGCATCAGCGCTGCAGCACACGTGGCCTACCTGCAGCTGCTGAGGAGTTTTCCGTTCTTCCGGCTGCTCAGCCCGGAGGGACTCGCCAGCATGGTGCTGCTGCTAGCGGCCAACGTGGCATGGGGGCGGTACTTCTGGTATGGGTGTCAGTGCAAGCGAATGACTTCGGCGTTGAAGCAGTGACCCACAGCCCGCATGGCGATGATTGTGACTGGGTCGCCTTGCGCTGCAGGCATACCTGGCACTCGCTGGAATACATTTTCGGCTTCCTGCTCATGACGACATGGGTCAACCCCATCCTGCTGATCCTGTCACTGGCCGCTAATGAGCAGACGCTGCCAGGTGGCGCCGGCGCACCCTACAGCAGCGGCAGCAGCTCAGGTGAACCCTAAATCCTGCACCCAAATCTACGCCACCACCTGCTTCATGCAAAACTTATGTATTGCATGGCTGCATTCCACGACAGCTCCACAGCTGCTTGGCACGAGCCTGCAGCTGTCTCGAGCCTATCCCATCGCCATGCAGGCCAGCCAAAGAAGAAGGCAAGTCGGGGCCTGGTGGTCAGCCTTGTGGGGTGGCTGAGACAGAAGAAGGGCGATGTGCTGCCTGGTGCTGATCGGTCTGGTCAGCGAGCAAAGCTCAAGCCGCACACGGTCTAAGCGTGTGCGACTACACGTCATGGTCTTCCAGACTGTACTGGGTAGGAAGAGATACATTATGCCGGGTGTTCCTGTCCAGAGAAACGAGTGACAACCGCCCTTCTTCCATACTCGTCATCTGTGTGCGCAAAACGTCAGAGGGCTCAACAGCCAGTCCAGAGCTAGGGGACGCAAACCTCGTCTCATGCCATGTTGTGCCTACCTGAAAAAGCATGAATGTACGCCAGACGACTTACTCTATGTGAACATGCATCCCACATCACCCAAATAATGATTGACCATTCACACATGCTTCAACGAACCAGAAGTGGCCATGCTACTGGTGCAAAACCCGTCGTAATCTGCGGCCAGACGCCCTCACTGCATCCGCAGCAGTGTGCATGCTTATGGCCTTCGCATACACGCATCCCTGTGTGGGAAGCGCCATCCAGTGCTGACCAGCCAGCTGCAGAGTCGTCTATGCCCCGGCCAGGATGCTTCCCAATACCGGAAGCTAAACAGCCGGCGGTGACTATGCACCCGGTGCCTATGAAGCTGCGACCGTGCCAGTTCCATTGGCGAGCTCCTCACCGGCGGGCGCGGAGACTCCACTGCCATTGCCGTTGCCGCTGGAGCCACTCGCTGGTGGCTGCTCAAAGGAGGAGCGTGCTGAGGCAAAGGCCTTGGACAGTGCGGAGCCAGAGTTGGTGCGCACAGGCTCAGCCTGGGACGCTAGGTCACCAGCGGCGGCTGCCGCCTTCTCGTCAGCGACCTCCAGCTCTGCGATGCGCGCCGCGACCGCCGACACGCTTGCTGCGTCGCCCACTGCCTTGTGCTCGGCGGCGGCCGCTGCCGTGCCGTCTCTGCTGTCTGCTGCGGCGCCGGCATCGGAGGCCTTGCCGGCACGCTGGGGCGGGGCCGGGGGGGACGCGCCGGCCAGCTTGGAGGCGGCCAGCTTGTCGGCGGCGGCGGCCAGCAGCCCGCGGTCCGGCGAGCGCGATGCGGGGCGCCTGAAGCCCACGGCGCCCGCCTTGCCGCCGCCGAGGCCCTTGCCGCCAGTGCCGTTGGCGTGGTACCGCCCCGCGAAGCCGTGGCCCCGCTCCAGGCTGCCTGTGGGCGTGCCGCCGCGGCTGCGGTGGCCCCGGTTGTCCTGCAGCAGCTCAGCACAGGTGAACGGTCTGGTGACTACAGGCTTGCCAAGCAATGCCATATGGCGTGTTCCACACGTTCAACACTAGCGCTTTCCGCTTTTGATGTGGTCGCACAGCAAAGCAAGGAAATCATTAGCATATCGCAGGCCTCAGAACAGATCTTGGTTGAGAAAGTTTGCATCCGCAGCGGCGTCGAACTGCCTCGGAATTAGCATGGTTGTGAACATCATCGGCCATCACTTAAGAAGTACTTTTGATACATATTGACACCAACTTCAAATGCTGGCGTTCAAGCTTCTCACCTGATAGTGCCGGTGGCGTTCCTGCTCAGGCTGTGCTGCCCGGAAATCATCCAGCTTCCTGAACTTGGTGTCCAGTATCTCCTTCAGCTGCAGCGGACAGCAGCCAGCGCTCAGCTTACCGGTGTGTCGGGCCCGTGTCAGGCCGGGCTGAGGAGGCAATCATGCGAGGCACTGCAACCAGGTCGGCGTGGGCTCAGGGCAGCACCTGTTGGTTCATCTCGATGCCGCTACTGGCGGGCAGACCGTTGTAGTGGTGAAATGCCCAGTACTGCAGGTAGGAGGAGAGCATCCAGGTCGGCTTGCAGACGCCACGAAGCGTTTCATTGACGACAGCCTGCTGTTGGGTTGACACTACATGAGCACCGGCAGCAGCCTACCTTCTCGAGGCCATACAGCCTGGGCGGAGCCGTGGCTTTGAAGTCCTTCAGCGTGATCTCCTCGAAATCGTGGTACAGGTCCGCGCTGAAGGCCTTCTCCAAGCCGTAGGAGTAGAAGCGGAACAGGCACTCCATGCCATACTGTCGCATGAAGCAGCGCATCTGGTCAGCCATCCACTTGTGCTGGGAATATCTGGACTGAATATCTCGACTGACGGCAGGTATTGAGACGGCAGATGAAGGCGGAGGCGGTGCATTGCCGCTTGCTCACCTGGTAGCCGTCGCAGGCGTCCTCCCATGCCAGCTGCCGGAACTCGTCGTACATGCTCGAGTTGAAGCTGTCGCGCAGGAAGTACGACCAGAAGCGGAACAGCGTGTTCATCTCGTCGCTGTGGCCAATGCCTGTGGGAAAGGCACCATGGTCCATTGTGAGCAACGTTGTGGTGCACCAAGTTTGACTTCAGGGCTACAAAGAGTCATTGATGCCACTCGTGCGCTATCTGCCAGACCAGCTCCGAGCTGCAGTCATTGCAGGGCAGCCTGTGCTGCAGGTAGGTACTTGACGCCACATGCGGGCATGTCGGACAGAGAGAATTTCGCACCAAGCTCAGCACGATCCGCCAGGCAGCGCTCGCGGTACGTGGAGTACGTCACCTTGTCGAAACCCTGCTCCTCCAGCAGCGCATGGCTGGGATGCTGCAGCTCTTGCCCCTGCGCACACAGAGGCCCAGGGTCAGCCGATATGCGTAGTGTGCGTGCTGACGTGCTGCTCCAATCACAGCAGACTGTGCATGATGTAACCCTATTGACATCAAAGATCAATGGCCGCCAGGACGGCCATACACAAGGCTTTGCCAATCGACAAATTTCAATGTGGCCAGCCAACAGGTGCATGTCTCCACTGGCTGCATAGGTAGCTGGGGTGCTGGGCCAAAGGGCTCACCAGGGGGCCGCCGCCACCAGCAGACGGGCTGGCTCCCTTTGGGCGAGCACCCAGGCTGGAGGCACCCGCCGAGCGGCCCTTGCTGCCGTAGTGGAACCCGGCGCCATTGGCATCGGGCGAGCTGCCCATGACCCAGCCGATGCCGTTGGACGGCGGCGATGCGCCGCTCATTCCCCGACCGCCTCGACCGCTGCAGCAGCAGTGACAGCGGCAGACTTGTTGCCTGTTGCAGCTGGGCATCAACACGGTGCAGTGCAGAGGGGGGGGCAGTTCATTGGGCAGCGCAGGCCGCCAGTACTGTCAGCCAGAAGGCAGGTGCCTCCAGCAGATCATGACACAACCGGGCATCAGCAGTGGCACACAGCTCACCCGCCGCGGGCAATGGACTTGGGCATGCTGGCAGGGTAGAATTGCCCCATGTTGGAGCCACCACGCGGGCCCGGCGGCGGCCGGCCCTTGGCCGGCACTGCCTTGGTGCGCGCCTGCTACATCACACCAATGCATCAGGAGCGCTGTGTGCTTGACCCTCCTCTCCACACGGCAGAGCATGCAGGCTGAGAGTCCGCCTGTGCTCAGCAGAGCCACGCAAGTGCCTGTCCTCACACGCTTGGGATCCAAGCTGCGGTCACAAGCACAGGGCAGCCGGCTGGCGGGACATATACCTCCACAGAGTCCGGGGCGTGTCGTTGCACGGAGGCGTCCTCGTGGCCGCGGGCGGCGGCGTCTTTGTCTTTGCCGCCGCGCGACGGCGTCAGCAGGATGATCTTCTCCACGTCGCGGTCGCTGAGCTGCCGCTTCGGCGAGGCGGCCTCCTGTTTGGACACCGGCGTGGCCACAGCAGCCTCTGGCACCTGGTGCTCCTGCGGTTCACAACCTCATAGATTTTAGATAACCGTGAGACGTCCGTGTATGCACGGTCAGCGCACGTGTATGCCAGGCAAGGCAGCACACGAGGACTCGGGTGCACCTCGTCGAGCTGGAACATGTCGTCGTCCTCGTCCGCAGGGTGCGCTGCAGCTGGCTTGGCCTCCTCAGACGCACCAGCCGTGCCGGCTGCGTGACCAGCGCTGGAGCCAGACACGCCAGAAGGCGCAGATGCCAGGTTGGCGGGCTGCTGATCTGACGTCTGCCGCTGCTCTTGCTGCTGCTGGAGCTGCGCGGCTGCGGGCGCCTCCTGCTGCTGCGGCTGTGCTGCTGCGGGCGCCTCCACAGCAGCGGGGGCCTGATCCTGGCTGGGCGGCGCCGCCTCGACAGGCGCAGCCTCAGGCTGCTGTGAGCTGCTGTCTGCTGCAGCTTTCGCCGGCGTGCCACCAGCAGCTGCAGGCGCCTGCGTGATGGCGGCTGGAGCCGCGGCCGCCTGCTGCGCAGCGGCGGCGGCGCCGGCAGTGGGCGACGCCACCTGCGCGTAGGCTGCCGGGGCGTCACGCTGCTCCAGGGGCAGCACCCAGCGGGAGGGGCTGTCGCGCGCCCGCAGCGCCAGCCCTGTAGCAGCCACCTCCGTGGTGGCCGACCCGCGCATCGCGTCCATGATGATCGACAGGTCCGGCGTCAGCATGCGCACGCGGTTGAAGCCCGCGATCACCGCGAGGGGTATCCAGCCGCCGTCGTCCATCTTGCGCCGCAGGAACAGGTCCTTGACCAGGTTGTCGACGCTGAAGTAGTAGTCGATCTGGCGGCGCACGGCGTCCAGCAGCTGCCCGTGGGACACCACGGGGCCCGGGGCGCCGACCGCCGGCATGCTGTACGCGGCCGGCGGGTAGTACATGGGCGACACCATGGGGTAGAACATCTGCGGCAGCATCTGCGCCTGCGCCGCCTGCTGCTGCGCGGCCTGCGCTGCGGCGACCGCCTGCGCCTGTGCCGCCTGCTGCTGCTGGTGCTGGCGGTGCTGCTGCTGCTGCTGCTGCTGCTGCTGCTGGCCCAGCGGGAGCTGCTGGCCGCCAGGGAAGTGCCCCTGGCTCCCGCGGGCGGCCCCGCGATCACCGTTGCCATTCCTGCCGCGCCCGCCACGGCCCCGGCCGCTGGGGCCGCTGCCGCCGCCGCCACTGCCGCCGCCGGCATGCCAGCTCCCCGCATCAGCGCCCTGGCCGCCGCCGCCGCCGCGCTTGCCGCCGCGACTCCGGCTGCCGCTGCCGCTGCCGCTGCCCTCGCGCGCGCTGCCGGGCTGCCGCTGCTGCCCGGGCCGGTCGCTGGACGAGTTTCGCAGGGAGTCCGGCCCCTGCTGCGCCTGCATCGAGCCTGGGTCTGACAGGGGCCGGCCGATGGCGGGCGCCGTGCGGGGGGCTGTGGCAACGGCGGTGGTTCCCTGGCTGGGCGCACCGCCGGCCCCGCCGCTGCTGCTGCGCACGCTTGCGCCGGACGGTTCGTCCTGCCGCCGGTCCGGGCGCTTGTCGCTGGAGCTCCTGACTGTCGACGGCGCAGCAGCCGCCTGCATGCGCAACATGTTACGCGTCAGCCAAGTGTCCACACATGCGAGCACATAGTCACACCCATCACGAACATGAACATGGCGGCTAGGCTGCATTCATGCAGTAGCAATTGCGCTGGACGCTGTGCATGACAATGACATGATGATGACGACGACGATCAACTGATGCTCGAGACGGGTGGCCAGACCTCATCACTGGCAGCGGATGCAGGTGGTGACGGGACAGCGCCCCGTTTGCGCGGCTGCACAGCGGCATCCCCGAGGGACGGCCAGGCTTGTGTGGCACCAGCCGCACCGCCCAGTGGCACAGGCGACGGCCGCACAGGCTGCAAACATCAGGACTGGGTTCAATGCAGGGAGGCAGGGCATATACACGAATTGCAGTTTGAGTAACGTATGTTGCTGATCATGGTTGCCAGGGCACCTGGCGCCATGCCGGCTTGCTCGGCGCTGCCTGCTGCTGCGCCTGCTGTTGCTGTTGTTGTTGTTGTTGTTGCGGCTGCGGTTGCGGCTGCGGCTGCTGTGCACTGTCCTGCCCTCCTGAAGCGGGCTTGGTTGCTGACGGGGCTGCAGGCTCCTGCGCCGCCGCTGGCCCCTCCAAGGCTGACTGGGACCTTTGAGTCACCAGCCGGTCGGCGCCAGACGCCGGCTCTGCAGGTGCGTCGCCAGACTTGCGGCTGCCCTCCGAAGACGCCGCGCCCTGGCTGTGCTGCTGTGGCCGTCTCGCTGTGCCAGTGGCCGGGGCAGCGCCCCCAGAACGGCCGCTGCCAAAGCTGGCATTGCTGGCTGCTGAAACCGGGCTGCCGCCCTGCACTGACGTGTCCCTGGCTCCCGTCGCCTTGACGACGCTCGCCCACGGAGACGTCAGCGGCTTCGGCGCCGGCGCTTGCTGCGCCACAGGCTGCAGGACAGACAGGCGCGCGCTGTGTCAGATAGCCAGCGCAAAGAGGACGTCTGGCCACCGTGCCGACAGTGTCAATGAAGCGGCATCTGATGCAAATAGCCCATTGCAAGAGGCTGCACAGCATTCCGGAAGCTGCCCAGCGAGCGACCATGTTGCGACGGCTTGCATCTGTGCATTCCTGGCAGCTCTACTGTCCCTCAAAGGACCTCGTTCGAGATGCGGCAGCACCGCTTGCGCACCTTCGCAGTGATATCTGCGTCCTTTTGACTCTGGGCAGCCGCCTGCGCGCTGTTCGAGCCCTCGGCTGCACCGGTTCCCACGGTTGGCGCCTCGGCTGGGGGCTGCGCCTCCGCCTCCGCGGAGGCCTTCACCGCCTCCGACATGGCCAGCTGGATCGACGACTCTGCGCGGAGGCCGGGCCCCGCTGTCAGTCCGACCGCATGCCGAGCAGATGTCGGCTGCTCGTTCAGGTCCCTCGAGGCTGCTTGCACTATCGCATAAAGGCCTGCGACGCCCTGGATCGGCTTCGGACACCGTTATGCTTCGAATGCCCCGTTCAACAGGGGCGGAGCTTGCCGCGAAGAGGCCGCATCCCAGGCTCACATCCAGCAACATGATCGCCGTCCAGCCGTGCCAGAACAGGGTATAGGCGCGGTCATGCCGGTCAAGCGGTCATGTGGCTCGATAGGCATTAATGCATCATCAGGCGAAAGGTATTGTGCCCCGACGATCCTGCTGGGAGTTCGTTTGCATGGTCCTTTCCGCTGCATCTGGCTATCCCTGACAACGTCTTCCATGTTCAGCCAGTGAATCGGTATGACAGCAAACGCACACGCTGCACAGCTAGATGCATCAATTGACAGGCTGGCGTGAATGCATGATCTCCTGACTGATCTTGCTGCAGCTCCTGCAGCCAGCTGAGCATCATCGCGTGCCCAACTCAGTTGCTTCGGGCTCAGAATACGGCGGCATCGCCCAGCTCCTGGCCGGCCAACCCCTCCTTCACTGCCTTGTCAAAGAAAGCCTCGAGCGTGTCGCGGCCATATGATGGGGTGGCGTCCGCATCGTATGCCTGCGACCCTTCGTCCCACACCAGCATGCTCTCTGTTGCGTAGTACTTGCCGATCCGGCCAAACTCTGCTGACTCCTGTGTAGTCACGAATTGCAACCACGGTCCACGGATGTATCTATGTCCATGACAAGTTTCCAGTAACGTATATAGTCAGCCCTTCACTTGAAGATGCTTCTCAGCAGCACACTCTTAAACTGCATGCAGCAGCTTTTACGCATGAGAGGGGGGAAGGTTTTGCGGGTCGTACCCCGACAGGTGGGATGACCTTGCCGATGACCTCCATGGTGCCAATGATGAAGTCCATCAGGGCGACGGGCACGCTGAAAAACTTGGGGTCCCGCCCCGTGATGCGGAACAGCATCTCTGCCTGCTCCTTTGCTGTGTACGCCTTGCCAGGGCCTGCTCAAACACCGAGAATCAAAGGCCGGCCATGTGGACCGAAAGCAGCTGACTGGCGACGCTGTACGATGCGTACTGACATCGACATCTTTTCCTTCGTAGAGCGCATACATCAGCATCAGCATCCTCCGCTTACCACCAATCGGCAGGACCTTGTTGATGCGGTCCTCCTGCTGCACGCAGTCCACTATAAAGGCTGCCAGGTCTGACTCGCTGATGGGCTTGCACGCCGCAAGCTTGCCGTCGCCGAACATGACATACGGCTTGCCGTCCTTGACCAGCTGCACCTACGGTGCAGCATGACACAGCGGCTCGCGTCAGTGGCGTACATGATATCACCCTTGGTCTAATGATCATGCTTCTGCTTCACGCTCGAGTTCTATCGCTGATGAGATGCAGCACCTGGCCAGCAAGGGACTTGAAAAATGCTGTGGGCCGCACAATGCTGTAGGAGATGTCGCCGGCATCCTGCGACACTCGAGCAATCAGTTGGTTATGAATGACGGTGGGGTGGCTGTCAGCTTGCATGTATCTCGTTTGCAACATGCGGAGTGCTTCTTCGCCGCAGGGAAATGCCCCAGGCGGCTGCAAATGCATGCAACCCTCACCTGCAGTGCGGCCTCAAACTTCAGCTTTGCACGCTGGAATTCCAGCAGCGGTTTCTGGACGCAGATGGCTGATAGCAGCACAAAGTGCTTGACGCCTGCCGCACGCGCCGCCTCGAGCGTGTTCATGGTCGCCTGATAGTCTATGTCCCAAGAGTCTTTCTGCGTCGCAGCCAGATGAGCCAAGGTTCGAGGCTACTCCTGGGTCTCCCAAGACTGAGCTATCCCCTTCCATGCATTTGGACAGCAGGTCAAACAGGCAGCACTGGATCACCTTGCCGCCTGTGCGGCTGGCCAGGCACGACACCACCACGTCGACCGGCTCGCTGAAGGCTGTTGTCGCCAGTTTGCTGGGGTCTGAGACATCGCCAAAGCGCACGTCTGCGCCCTCCAGCTCCTAGGACATGGAGACATGACGTTGCATACGGACGCAAAAACGGTTGCGTCCGTGATTGCCACCAGCGTCGACACCATCACAGCATGCACTGCAGGTGGCGTGGGACACGCCGAACCTTGCGGGTGTCGTCCGGCCCAAACTTGCCCTTGATGCCGCTGCGCTCGCGCGCAAGCGCGACAGTGTTGTACCCACGCTTCACCAGCTCCCGTGTCACGAACTTGCCAATGTAGCCGGTCGGTCCAACGACGAGCACCCGAACGTCTTTGGGATCCCTTTGCCGCCAATCTTCCCCCGATGCAGCCACTGCTGGGGCTGCCTGTGACTGCTGAACACGCGCCCGCCGCACACGTTGGGCGACCTGTTGACCCTGTCACATTGAATTACATAGGACGTGTCAGAGATGCCTCGATCGATGGCTGCATGAACAACATGGTGCTCATCAAAACATGCAGCCGAAATCAAGGTGACGTGCAGCTTCAAACCTGCAAGAAACATCTGCGTTGCTGATGGAGTGGCGACTGTCCGCTGCATGCTGCCCCGTTCTGGCTGCCTTGCCTTGCAGTGACTGGCTGCTGTGCAAGACACCTTCTGCACTCAGCTTTGCTAAATGCGCAGTTGGCGCTGCTGGCGCGCATGGAGGCGTTCATTGCGTTCCAACACGTTGCAGTGCTGCATACGCGTGATGGAGAACGGCCGTTTCTTGCGCAAGTGCACCTGCATTGCTTATCTTCTGTATCTGGTGGTCATGCTGACGTCACTCCACCCTGGCAGAAAACCCTAAACGGTACAATTCCCAAGCCTGCCTCAGTGCAAGCGGTGCGAATCGCGCCCTTCATTCGCTGGAAGAAAATCATTCGGCTCTGCAGTTATAGTTGTCAGACTCGGCTTGGCTTGGTGTCAGGCCATTTGAATGTCCAATGTGCATTTGAACGGTGCATGGTTGCAGGCATATTCAGGGGTCTTGTTCAGGCTGATATCAAGTAGGCGAGATTTTGCTTGATGATTCATCTTGCTTGGTGACGCACAAGCGGCTGATCCATACAACAAACTGTCATGCACGCGTGGTAGTTCCTGTTTGAGGCAGGATCTCCGACATGTTGGATGTATCATCGGGAGCAGATTGGCAGCACCGGCAGCTGGATTTGAGATCAGCTCCACAACAACAATGAGTGCGGAGGGCAGCCCGGCAGATGATGCCAACGGCAGCAGCGTCCCTATGTTGCTGAACCCCGGCAATGCAGAAATGGCGCAGCCATTTGAAGCAGGCGCTTACCTGGCACTCCAGGCCCCTGAGCAGCTGCCAATGGCAGCATACGGACATGCGGCTGTGCAGCACTCTGCAGCGACGGGGCCGCATCTGCGGGACACCCTCGGCTCGGTGTACTTCCTGTTTTGCTGCATCCTCTTCGTGCTGGTGTTTCTTTCACTGGGTCGGACGAAGCTGCATTTCAGGTACGCTCAGAGTGTCCCACTTCAGGCAGCAAGCCTGACCTGCATGCCGCTGCAGCATCGGGCATCAGGATGCTCATAACTGCAGATGCTCTTGGCCCATGAGAAATGTCTCGCATGCAGCCGGACGCTGCGGCGCGGCATCTGGGCTGCGGCATCCACTGGGCTGCTCTTCTGGGCCATCAGCTTTCTGCAGGCGCTGGACTTCGGCTCGTCACTGTGGGACTTTGGCATGGTCGTATGCGCAGGGGTAAGGCGTTGGACGCGCCACCCACTGTCTCTATGATGAGACCAGGCTTGTGCATGTGCCATCCCTCATAATGTTGCGCGCACTGAAGCCAAGCGCTGTGCGGGATGTGCGGTGCAGATCGTCATTGCCTCTGTCCTTGAGGACAGGATTCAGCGGCGCTACTACATGGTGCCGTTCTCAGCCCGCATCAAGCGACCCAATGGTAGGCTGGCACAGTAGCTCATGCATGCAACTGGGTGCATGCAGGCCAGCAGTGGGTCCAGGTGGTGAGCATTGTCGCACGGTGGATGCAGGCACACCAGAGGGGATTGGCAAGGCGGACTACATCAGCACATTGATCAACCAGATCACCAGCGGGCTGGGGGCAACAGTGGGACTGGCGCAAATGATTGCGCGCGCCATGAACGTCCGCGCCAGGCGGCTTGAGGCGCTGCACGATGTGAGCGTGCTTGCATACCATCTTGCACTGCTTGCGCAGGCGACCCCAGCGATCAATACGCAGGATGCAGCATGCGCAAAACCTGGTTTCCTGATCATGGGATGCGCTGGCGATCCACAAGCATACGTCAACTGATGCTGGCAGGTGCTGAACAGCGCGGATGAGGAGGAGCTGAACTTCATACTGTGCACTGTCAACTGCGCGGCGCTGGTGGAGGTCGCCAAGGTGGAGACCATGGACATGCTAACCGCCCCCGAGCACCGCCTGCACGAGCTCACCCTCGTGGCCAGGTGGGATGCTGTGCATAGTGCATGGTACGTGGAGGTGTTGCTCGTCATGCGCAGCATCTAAAGTCGAAAATGCATCTGAAGGGGTGAACCAAATAGGTGTCATGGCAACCCACAGAGCTGCCCTGATGGATGGCCTGATGAAGGTCGGCATGCGCAACCGGCCGGAGCGCCAGCACTTTGCGCTCAACATCCTGCTGAACACCTACAGCTCAGACCTCACCACGCTGAAGGTGAGCAACAATGTGCAGAGGGTGGCCTCAGGTGCAGCGCACGTTCGGTGGATAGAAGGGGTTTGTGCCCGTGTCTGAACGTGGATCATTGAATGTAGGGCATGATCGATGACGGCGGGGACTACCACATCACCTACAAGCTCTTCTACAACGACTTGCAAGGCCGCAACCAGGTGCCTTTTTTTTTTTTTTTGCCAGGCCAACCCATACAGCGGTGTGTGGGTGTTGTGATGGCGTGCCTGCAGCAGCAGGAGACACAGGGGTCATTCATTGTGCACCAACGTTATGGTGGTCCTACCCAGGTGGATGCATTGCAGCATGTGGCTGCGGAGGGGTGCCGAGCCCGCCTGGAGTATCAACGCCGCAGCCCGCACGACCAGCTGCCGCCTCCAGGTGCACCCTGCATCCCTGCTGGCCCGCATTTGCCACCGTCAAACACAGGTGACGTTCGGCATGGTACCTTCCCTGTCGTGGCTGCTTTCCAAATGGGAAGTGGGCTTCAAGTGGCATGTGCAGGTGTGATGCTGAAGATTGTATCAGACATCGATGACACACTGATGAGCAGCGGCGGGTCGTTCCCTGCGGGTTGCGATCGCACGTACCCCCGCCACTGCATTTACCCAGGCGTGCTCGCCTTCTACAGCGAGATGGACATCTGCCAAGCGCTCCGAGTTCAGGTACTCTATGCAAACTGCACATCATCACGAGGGTTTTCTGCATCATGCGCAGTTGCTGTGCACACGACTCCTCCGTCGCATCGCACTGTTTGCCTGCATCATGTAGGCAGTGGAGGCGGACGCGGCAGACAATGAGACAGCGGACGGCGAGAGCCTGGCGGGTGGTTCAGATGGCGGCGATGCCTCCGGCAGCGAAAGCGTCATGGGTTCCTCCTACAGTGGCGGGTTTGGTGAGCAGTGCTTGATGTGACAGCTGGTCATGCCCTGGCCAGAATGTGTTCATGCCTGGTACTACAGATGAGTCTGGTGCCCTGTTTCCTTGCGTGGCACTGTTCCATGTCTGCCGCAATCATCAGCATGGCATCGACTGTGCATGTACACCCTGCATCATGGTTGGGGAAGTTGCACATGCAACTTTGTGTTCCAGGCCCAGGTAACAACGTGTGTGGCAGCCCGACTGAGCAGCTTGGCCCTGGACAGCAGCGGCTTTTGGCACAGAACCATACGGAGCGCCTGTGTGCCGGGCTACCAAGGCCCAGCCTGTTGATGGCAAACCGTGTGGCACGCCGCAGGCACCACCGGCTGGAGCAAGCCGCCGGGCCGCTTCAGCCTGCGCGGCAGCAGCTTCAGCCTGGGGCGCCGGCGGTCCAGCGCCACCGCGGGGCGCTCCGGGCTGCTGGGCACCGCGGCGGGGGAGGACCTGGGCCTCAAGGACCTGCCCGACCGCAGCGACGTGGCGGAGGTGCTCAGCGGCGGCGCGAACTTCGGCAGCTCAGCCGACTCGGGTGGGCAGTGGGTTACAGCGAGTCAACAGGGTCGGTCGGCGTGTCACTCTGCCAACGCCGCCATTCCGGCGCACTGTTCTGACGACCGCCGCCGACTTGAGGGGCGGCCGCGCGTGCAGATGACGAGGGCGGGCGGTCGGGGTTCAAGGAGACGCTGCGGGACGCGGCGGCGGGCGCCAGGGCGGTGGCCAACCTGGCGCGGCGGCTGGCCGGCAAGACGCTGAGCGCGCCGCTGGCGCACCTGTCGGTCATGCGCCCCCGCGCGGAGCACCTGCAGCCGGCCGTCCGGGCGGCGAGTCCACAGAACCGGTCGAGGTGCGTCCCACCTCGCACACACCGCTGACATGCGCAGGTGGCTGCCGAGCTGTATCGTGGTGCTGCCTCGTGATTGGCAGTGCACAGCATCCTCGGCCACCAACTTGCTTCCTGCAAGATAAATGGATGTGAAATGCCATGGTGTACGTGGCGTGCAGAAAGACGAGGAGAAGCGCCCGCACCAGGCGGGCTCCAACCTCGTCTTCCTCTCAGCACGCCCAGAGTCCTACGAGGTAGGATTCTGGAGACTTGCATGCGGCCGTGCTGGCTTGGGTCTGTGCAGTCGCTTGCGCGTCAGGGCTGAAGTGCTGCAGGTTTGGACTCCGTCAGCATGATAGCATGCAACCCCGTGCAGGGCACCACGGAGGCGATGAGCTACAATGCCATCTTCAGCCCCCTGATCCGGCGCAGCGAGCTGTACTGCAGCCCGGTGCTGCTGCTGGGCTCCATCTCCAGCGGGCCCCGCTCCCTGATGCACTACACCTTCGGGCTGAAACCCAAGCATGGGTAAGGTGTTCAGCTTGACATGGGGCCTAGGAATCATGTTGCATTCTGGGAGTGAAACCATTAGCGCCCTGCTGACACTGCTGTGAGCTCGCTGCATATATGCCATGCTTCTGCTGAAACGTGGCAGCATGGTGGGTTATGCTCGCTTGCAGCAGTCTTGTGCGAAATGGCCCCAATGCAGAGGGGTCAAATGTTCAAATGTCTTCTGCATCGAGTGCACTGACCAACCAGCAGCAGTTCAGTGCCTCCTGCACGTTGCCCAAGCTGCAGACCAAACTTATTGAACCCAGCTTCTGCCTACACATGTGCCTGCCGCACATGAAGCAACACAGGCTGAACAGACGCAACAACTGCATCCCAGCTTTGGTTGTTTTGCAGGTTCGAGCTGCAGCAGACGAGCGCGGCGACCAGCTTCTACACCGCGCTGGCGGGCAAGAAGCTGGTACGCTTCCAGGAGTTTGCCGCGCTGTACCCCGAGGCCGTCTTCGTGTTTGTGGGCGACAACGGCCAGGTGGGACCCTGCCTCAGGGTCTTGATAATCGATGAGATTGGTCAGATCCCCGCAATCAGCAGGGAATGGGGCACTGGGTCTTTGAGCAGGGCTGCTCTGCATTGGGTTGCTCCTTGTGGTGGTTGGCAATGCCGATCTGGAGTGGAAGAGACCTGCGGTCTTGGAGATTTGCAGGGGGATGTGCTGGTGTCCGAGGCGCTGGCCACCATCTTCGCGCGCCAGGCGGAGCGCGACGGCAGCCCCAACCGCCTCGCCGCCTGCTTCATCCACGAGGTGGTCGCAGGGACCACACCTGACGTCGTGCCATCTGGTGCCGTCTGGTGACGGACAAAGTGTTGGGGCAGACCTGCTCCCTCAAGTGTCCAGGGTTGCCGCACTAAGAACGATCCCACAGTGCACCCTGTGTGCAGACGCATGTCCGCGCAAGCAAGCTGCTGGCGTGGCTTGCAGGTGGCGCCGTCGACGCGGCTGGCGGTGTCCAGCCTGCGGCAGAAGCGGGGCGATGAGGTGGCGCTGCGCTCCGCCTGGGCCCAGCGGCGCATCTACGCCCACGGCACCTTTGTCGGCATGGCCGTGCAGGCAGGCGCCTTGACGCTCCAGCTTGGCCATGTTGTGAAGATGTGCTTGTTGCTCACGAAAGTCGCTGCCGATTCGTTGCAAGGCGCAGCACGGAGTGGCAGTATGCACGCGTGGCAAGCCAATTGGCCAGTGGATGGGCACGAATGAGTGCCATGGCCATATGTACGAGGTGGAGCGCAGGCATTCACGATGGGCCTGCTGGACAAGGTGGGGCTGCAGCACGTTGGCGTGGCGGCCTGCAAGGACTTGCGCTGGGCGCGCTGCCGGTGGGTGTGTCCGGCCCGGAGCGTTGACGCCAGCACACATACATTGAGAGCACAAGCTGTAGACCTGCAGTTGCCACATGTCCCGCAGTCTGCTGTGTGCAAGCTTGGGCCAAAAAAGGCACATTCAACATAGGGTGCATTGTCCCCTCTCGGAGCCTTTTTGGAATGCAAGCAAGGTGCAGCAGAGCTCAGGCGTGGCATGGAACCGCCACACATGCAGGTATGCGATGGACACAGTGGACTGGGCGATGAACGCAGCACAGATCAATCGCGACATCCGCCTGGCCAACGAGCACCTGCCGCCCGGCATGCAGGTCTGCCGAAATGTCATAGGCGTACAGCTGCCAGACAATGCAATCATGCACGTGAAGCGTGCTCGCCTCTGCTGGCACCACTTGCCCAATGACAGCGAACATCTGCGCCCGGCAGGTGAGCGCCATCGAGCTGCCAGCGTGTGAGCGGCCGTTCGCCTTCTCGCCAGAGCACATGCCGTCCAGCCCAGCCAGCGAGGGCGTGCCCGCCAATGGTCCCTTTGCAGCGATGTCCGGCAGCCGGTGCGCAGTTGCACCCAGCACTGCGTTGCTGTGCAGATTGTCGTTGGATGTTGCATACATTGCAGCAATGGCACACTGTCGCTTGACAGCTTCCTGTGCTCACGCCATGTCAATGGGGCTGTGAGACCGCTGACGGGCTGCTTCAGTCGGGCCAGCTGTAGGCAGCTGCAGGCGCGTCGCATGTGCCACCAATGCATGTTGTCACACAAGCCCGAGCGCGGTGGCATGATATCCGCAGGTCGCCTGTGGCAGGCAGCTCCCCGCGGGCCCTGGCCAAGGCGGGCGCCGCCAGCTTCAACGCCCTGCGGCAGCGCATGTCGGCGCCGCCCCTCCGCACGCCGCCCGCCTCCCCCGCCCGCCAGGTGGGTTCGACATTTAGACACTGACAGATTTCAAACGCATTTCGATATCGGTATTCTGCGTGCTGCCGCCCGCCTCCCCCGCCCGCCAGGTGCCCGCCACGATGCCACAACCTCTGCCAGCAGTCAGCAAGCCCGCACGCCTCAGTGTATCCTCCACGTGGCAGGCAACAGTGGAACGGTATCCTGTCTCACTGAGGCGTAGCGGTCTAGACGATGGCTTTGGGCCCGGGGAGTCCATCGTGAACATGGCTTCATGTCAAGCCAAGAGGATCGCCCGCATGCTACAGGCGGCGCTGCACACGGACCTATCGGACGGCTTTGGCAGCGGTGCCCTGCGGGCCGGGTCGACGCCCGCGCTCTCCACTCAGGGCAGCGACCCCAGTGGCTTGGGGCTGTACGGCTCCTCGCCTCCGCAGCGCGGCAGCTTCGCCGCCCCGCCAGGCAAGTGCAGCGCTCTCGCAACTGCCACACACTGTGCTCCACGGCCAGCGCTGTTGCTGCGCCGCCGCAGTGCCCTTGCACCCGAAATGCGGTCGTGAGACCCTGGTACGGTAGTGTGCACTGAGCTGCCGCACGGAGGTGGCTCGGAGGCATGGTGCACACCCTGCAGCGACGCACCTGCTGCAGGGTCGCTAGGGCCGGGGGCGGGGCTGCCGCCGCTGAGCGCGGCGGTGCTGGAGCGCCACGGGCGGGGGCCCCTGGGGCTGCCGCCCATCGCGCCGCTCCAGCCCCACCCGCGCCCCGCCCAGGGCCCCGGCAGCGAGACGGACGGCAGCGAGGCCGCCTCGCAGCCCAGGCAAGCGCACACCCTCGGTGGTGCCACTCATGATGCCTGCTGCTACTTCAGTCCCGTCCTCATCTTGTTATGCCCTGTGCATCATGGCATCGCAATGCCCCCAGTCGCGGCCGATGCTAGACAGCCTCTGCTGCTGCCGGCTGCAGGGTCAGCCGGCCACATGCCAATGGCGGCCTACATCGGGCGGGCAGCGCCAGCAGCGTCAACAGCGCGCCGCCGGCGGGGGCATCGGCGCCGTTGGAACACGCCAGGAGTGCGGGCAGCAGGCCATCTGGCACAGCGCCGCCGCTGGGCGCAGCCGCAACGGGGTTGACTGCAGGGCTGTCACCGACGGCGCCCGCCGTGCCGTCCAGCGGCCCCTCCAAGGCGGCACCTGCAGAAAGCAACACCCACCTCGCGCCAAAGCTCCCTCAGTAGGCCAAGGGGGCCCGCACTCCTCAGCTCTAGCAAAGGTTACACCAGGCTGGTGGAGAGGGACTGTGGAGCGTCTTCAGGTGTGCACTTGTAACAACAGCACTCGCTTTGCTGGGTGAACTGGTCAGACTGCTGCTTGTATGTCCCTTCTGGGTGCTGTTGTTTGTCGACGGGTGCAGAGGCTTGTGTTCAAATCGTAGTTGTAGTGGTGTGCTATTAGGACAGCGCGCAAGCGATTGGTCGTTGTTGCGCATGCCTTACAATGAGCATGTTGCAATGAAAGTCTGTGAGAAGAATATCAGTTGATACAACCTTGAAAGCAGCGTGCCTGCATACTGAAAGGTATCCTTCGTCTGCAAGGTCAACCGAAAGAATGGGTAGTGTCAGCCATGTCATTGATCAGCAGCTGGCTTGATGACGTGTGGCCGTGCTGCTTGAGAATGGTACCACAGTCTGCGTCTGTCGCTGCAGGCTCAGCAGTGTCTGTATATGCCAATGCAGCCTGGCAACTGATGTCATCTGCTTGAAGCGCGTGTCTCCAGTGTCAGCAGACGATGTTTCCCTATTGCCTGGCATATTTTGGGACGCAGCATGGGGACCGACTTTCCAGCCGACTTAGGCGATGATTTGGAGCTCCTCGCGCCGCTGTGCATGGAACTCGTCCTTATGCTTCTGGTACAAATCTAGCAGCGCCTGAGACAGCCACACCAGCACGTCAGGCAGATGTAACCTTTGCGAGGTCCTTGTGAGAATGAGGAGAAGCTCTGACACTGACCTTGCACAACACGGTGTGCATTGGCAGCATTGCTTGGGTTCATGGAGCCTGAAGCAGGCAGCATCAAGCACATGCTCCAGGCACCTTTCTGTACTTCGCATGCAGCTCCTTTGCCGCTGCCTGGCCCTGTTCGCCAAACACATCGCCCTCGAACTTCGGCACCTGCAGTGGAATAGATTTTCGTCTACATCAGAATCGCGCGTTCAGACAAGGCTACTAATGCTGATGTTAATAATAATTCGTTGCAGACACATGCATAGCTATGCCAAGGCCCGCCCAGCCTGCGCAGCACCTTGATAGGGGCACCAATCACAGTGTTGATAGGCACCCTATGTGGTCCTAGCCATGAGAAATCCGGGCTGGTAATCCCTACATGCTTCAGTCCCCAGCTGCGTGTAGGCGACATCAAGGCTTTGGAGCGGCAACCTTGCCAAATGCTCGGTGATGGCGCTCATGATTGTGACACTGCAACAGTTGGGCAGTCCATGCGTCACAGCATGCACGAACAACTTACAGCTGGAATCTTCCGAAGGCAGTGTCGGGGCCCACCACCTTGGCGTCAAACAGTTCATTCTCTCCAAAGCTGATCACCGGGACAAGTGATGCACCTGCATGCCAGACAATGCACAGTGTCTGCTGTGCACACCGTGTGTGCATATACCTGCCTGCCTGTTCCGGCCACAAGGCACAAGAAATGACTACAGCATGATATCCGCCCAAGCTCCCACCTGTCTCCATGGCAACACGAATGAAGCCCATGCGGCGGTCCAAAATAATGTTCAACAGCCCGGGCTCGACGAACAGACACTCGCGTGCGCCACCGATGGCCATTGCGATCGACCGCCCTGTGCCCCTGATGTCACACAAGCCGCTGACTTTACATGCTGCAAACACATCTGCACAACTTGCAGCTTTATTGTCATTGGATCAACCGTAGTCTATGCACTAGGTGCCTGTGTTCCGCGCTGCTGCCCACCCAGTGAGGATGCGGCTGCAGGTGGCGCGGCTGGTGTCGAGCATGCCGTGCAGCAGGATCCAGTCCCGCACAAAGGGGTTCTTGAAGTGCAGCGGCAGCGTCAGGAAGTGCACATCAATGCCTGCAGGGCAGGCGCCTCCAATGTGAGGGTGTCATGGTGCGTTGCCTGTGGCAAATAGAGGCCAACTGGTTTGTTTCAGGTCCGGCCTGAGGTGGTCACACAAGCTGCATATAATCCATGCCAGCATCTGTAAATGGACGGTGCAAGTAAGATTCCATGAAGATCCTAATGCAGTTCCCCGACAATGCACTTCCATAACGCCTGGTCTGTTAGGAAGTCGACCGTACACGCAGGGTGACCATGGCTTACTCACCCGGATACAGCTTTGAGAAGTCCATGGCCTCGGTTGCGAACGCCAGGAACAGCGAGGAGCAGAAGATGCCGTGGGGGTGGGCGCAGAAGATGTAGTTGCCGTCCGGGTCCAGCTCGGCGGTCTTGACAATCCTTGCGGGGTAGAACGACACTGCATACCTCCAGACCGGTAACCTGCACATGTGCGTCCTGTCTCGGTGTCCTTTGACGGTCTTTGAGCCTCCTTCTGACACAGCCTGACTTTCAGCACGGCCAGAGAGCGCTTCAGCGCGGGTGACGTGTGCCATGTGGCTGTGATATTGTCGAGTGCTGCATATGCGTGCTGGACAATGTCACAGCATGTAGCTCAACGTGCTGCAGGGTCGAGGAGCACACCTTTTGAAGGGGTTTGGCCACTTCACATCTTGGCAGGCTGTGCTGAGCGGGCCGAACCATGTCAGGTACAGATATCTGCAGGAGTGAAGCAATCACATTATATTGCCCTGCCCTCTGGGTACTGTCTGTCGCTCGGCCGGTCTGCATATTGAGCCAGACAGTCACATCAGAACTTCTGAATGTGCTCACATAACATAGGGCACCACCGTTATCCAGTTGAACAGGAAGACGGGAAGCAGAAACCAGCCCCAGATGCCTGCATAGCATAGGCAAAAATGCTGTAAAGGGACCGTTTCCTAACAGCTCATCTCCGAGACCTGACAGCACGCAATTCCGGACGCCATGTGGTTGGGCGCCAACGGTGCATGTAGCAGTGTGCTGCCGCACCCGACATGAAAGTGATCATGTAGAACGTCACCGCCAGCCTCTCCAGGAAAGCACGGGCCCCCATGATCTGCAGGATTGCACGCCGTCTATCAAATCACGGGGCACGCCGATGCAATGCACAGGATCATGCGCGTATTCCCCAGCGTCATTACAAGCAGGTGCAGTATAGAAAAGAAGTAAGGGGTGATGTTCGGTTGTGCCACTGCAGGATACAGCACCTTGAATTGCACAGGCCTATTAAGCTGATGACTACCAGATGTTAGGCCTGAATCAGTGATGTGCTGCACCGTGTAAAAGGCCGATGTTCATGCACAGCATCAATTTGACATGCCTGCGTCAATGCTACATGTGCATATCAAATCTATGCACGTTATACACCCTAATGCCGGTCCGCTACTGTTCACAGGCAGCCACAGAGACAGTGCAATTTGTGCGACACATACAAATCCTAGACAGCAGGGGGTTTGAAATTGGGGTGGGGGTGCGACATGTCAATGCCTTGCACTTCTGAACGACTGAACCAATGCACATGAGCTCTTGAGCTGAAGGCTAGAATTGCGGTTGCACATGCAGATAGATGCGCAACCTGATACACAAGCACTTGCCTCGTTGCGAGAGTGCGTACACATTCTGGTGTTGCTTGTACCCAATCGGTGCTGCAGCACTCTTCATTGGAGACCGGGAAGTCGACGAAACAGCTTGGCCGTCCCTTCGGCTGACAGAGCGGACGAGCTTATGCTCACGTAGTCCATCCGGCAGAGCCACTGCTTGGCTGGGCTGTTTCGAGAGCTCTGCGCATCAGGGATTACCGCACTGACAGCAGGAAGGCAGTGCTGGTTGCAACATGCGGCGTCTGACCGCTGTACCAGCGCATCGGTTTGGCGGAGTGTGATAAGATGGTCATAGATGGGTGACTGGGACACAGCCGTTTTTAGCCCAACCATTTGACGTGGTCCCCGCCATGACGGTACAGCTTAATGGCCATGGCCATCATTGCTGGGGACATCGCTGCCTATGTGCGACGTTGTGAATGCTTGCCCCTGCTTGATCCGGCAGCAAGGTGCATAGCCGTGGTTGCAGGTCCCGCACGCTCGCAAATGGCGGGATCGGCAGCGCAGGCTTTCACGGCAGCGCTGGCTGCTTGTTGCCTTCATGCTGGTGCTCGCAGTGCTCGCCATCGCCAGGCGAGCTGCTTTCATATACGTTGTCAACCCATGACCGTTGTTGCGGAGGCTTGTGCGACTTTACGCGGTGCTCTGAGGACTTGAACGTGGGCAGGATCTGCAACTGCAGGACAAGGCTGCGTCACATTAACAGCCCAGTTGTTGCGGGCCACAGCAGAGGCAGCATGGCCATACCAGCTGTCCACCCCGACTCCACGCTCGGCCTCATACATAGACGGTAAGGCGTACCAAGAGGAAAGTGTGATGGCCCAGATGGAGTGGACTACCTGGACTGGATGACCTTGTGTCAAAAACAGTCACGGTTGATACTTTTGCTGGGCAGGTCGCTGCAGCAGCAGGCGGCGCCGGGCACCATGCTGCACTGCTGGCGGCTGCAGGTGCTGGTGGGCAACTCGACCGCACAGTCCCCAGGCTGGCAGCAGGCGCAGCTGGAAGCGGATGTGCGCCGCGTGCTGCAGCCATTGGTGGTGGTAAGCCATACTAGTGACACAGCCTGCGCCAACAGACATTTGTTGCTATACTTCGCGATGCATGCACTCCACTTCAGCAGCAGAGTCGTTCAGCACATGGTTTCCAAAGAAGCATGGGCTGCAGCACTGGCCAAGCCTGCGCATGAAGCACACCCATAGCATTGCCCTGCCACGCTGCAGGAGTGGCATGAGGGCACACATGCGGCGGCGCTGGCGGCATACTGGGGTGTGGAGCGGCTGCCGGGCGCGGTGCTGGTGCCGCCCTTCTGCCATGTGGGCACCTGCGAGGTACAGGAGGCCGTGGCCCCGCTGCGCTGTTGACAAGCCTTGCCTATGCTTCCAATAAAGGTGTCACAATGTGTCATGTGTTTGCCATGTCAAATGACTTGTGGCGTATCATCATGCACTGGCCAGCATAGGTGCTGTGATGTGTTTGCAGCCACCAGAGGTGTGGCAGCCCTGGCAGCACGGCGGTGCTTCGCCCGGCAAAGCTCTCGCCACTTGGGTTGCGAAGACTGCCTCGGTGTACATCTGCTTGGCCAACGATGCTGGCCAGACGGTCACATTCAGCCAGGCGCAGCCGTCTGACAGCAGGGAGAGCAGCGGTTCTACAGCAGCTGCCCCAGGGCCGCTGGGCGCCAGCAGCATGCCGGTGCAAACAGAGGACCCTGCAGCGACGGAGCACAGGGTGGTTGAGCCAAAGGGGCGCCAGTGGCTGAAGTCGACACTCCAGGTGCCACTCTTGAATGGTCATCCTGCCTGATGAGATTGCGCTCGGAGATCAACAGGCAGGCAGGCTAGTATGCTTGGCTGCGGCGTGCCACAGGCGAGCACCCAATAGTCTTTTCATGGTGTGCATCAGGCCACATGGACAGCAACCCTGGACGATGGCAGTGCAGACCCCGGCACCGCACAGGTGCCAGATGCTGCTGCCCTCGAGTGTACCCTGACCCATGCTCTCACAGGGTGCCCCTCGCCTTGTGTGTTTCCAGCAAGCGTTTCGACACCGGTTGCGCTCAGTGGGAGACACATGATGTAGGTGTTGGCGCGGCACACGCTCCATGGCGATGCGATGATGACGGTCCGGCGACCGGGTGAATGCAACTTCTTCACCGACCCAGGCTGCGAGCTTGTGCGCCCCAACAAGCAGTTCACGGACAAGCAGCGGCAAGTGCGCGACCTGGCCGACCAGCTACATGGTTGCACTGCAGGCGCAGGGCTAAACATCTAAACCCCAGCAACACGCCTGTATCGAAGTGCTGCCTGCTCGCCATGTATTCTTTAGCGCCTTGTGCGCAAGTGCTGCAGGAGCGTGCAGAGTCGGACACGGCGCGGCTGGAGGACATCCGGAACCAGAGCACAGCCATCAAGCACTACACGAACGTCGGCTTCGAGAAGCGGCGGGCACCACCAGTGCTGTTCCACAGCTTGCACGCCTACTTCGAGGTGCACTCGACCTCGTGTAGTCACTGCAGACTCAGAGTGTCGAGTACGCCCTGTCTGCTTCTCAGTGTATGCAACTGGTCAGTGGGTACAGATCGGGCACAGATGCCCCGCTGCTGGCTCTTTATCACTGCGCGCATGCTGAGCTGACAGACCACCGCAGGATCCACTAATGGCAACAGAATACACCTTGGACTGACTGCAGGCACATGCGGGGAACTACTCGAGGGAGGAGTGGGACGACGAAGACATTTTCGTCAACCATGAGGAGGCTCAGTTCCTGCTGGTATGTGGCCCTCCCACTGGCACATGCGCCGCTGCTGGACCGAAGGTTGTTCAAAGTCACGCCTCCTTTGGTCAACCTTTCAACCAGGCAGTGCGAACACGCTACGCAGGTAGACATCACGGAGCCGGGTCCTATGCGGCCGGCCATTTTTGACACGCTGCGGCCCATCATGCAGCTGTGGGCTGGCGGCGTCAGTCTGGAGGCAAGCCACCTGTTTGTTGCCATGCAGCGTATGCCGCTCTCTTGCGGGATGGGCTGCCAGGGGCACCTGGCTTTGCCTTATCAGCTGCCTCCGCTGCAAGCTTGAACAATGAGCATCGCTGTGTGGTCCCTGGTGCAGTCCACGGCCATATACGGCATACGGGTGTACACTCGGGGCTGCGTGCTGCGGGACCATGTCGATGTGCCGGAGACGCACCACATCTCAGCCATCATCAACATCGATCAGGTGCTCCACCCGCCGCCTGCATGGATCTTTGCTGCTTCAGGTGGACTTCATGCAAAATGGCTTCACCTCCACATACCCATATATGCGTCGAGCCTCCACTTGCTTGATAAGCTGGGGTTGTGTAGCACCCCCCCAGATGGTTTGGAAAGTTAAACAACCTGGCTGCCCTTGCAGGATATGGATGAGCCATGGCCGCTGGAAGTGTTTGACCATGCTGGCCAGGCGCACCGAGCAGTGTTGCACCCTGGTGAGATGCTGCTGTATGAGGGGGCGACGTGCGCACATGGCCGACCAACACCACTGAACGGCCGCTTCATGGCAAATGTCTTCGTCCATTTCATGGAGCGGACGCACGTGGCAGCATAGGTCTGGAAGCACCTGCACCAGTTACCTTTTGAACACGTGCATTGTTCCACTGTGATGCTTTGAACGTGAGGAACGGTTGCAACTCCGTGAAGTGTAGAAGACAGTCCCTGACCAGCTTCTTGATCAAACTGTGAGCGCTTTCAAGCGTATGATCCTGCACTCCTAGGCATGTTTTCTCAGCAGCTTCACAGATTGAAGTCATGGAAGTGTTGGCCACTTAATAGGGCTTGCTTTGGTTGCCATGCTTTATCTACTATGGCGTGTGCCTGCAATATCGTCCGCATGGGGCACTAGGCAACCGCACGCAGGAAGCAACAATCGCACAGCAGCAAAAACAACCCAACAAACCTTCCGTAGGTGTGGGCAAAAGGTCTCCGACCCATTCTGTGTTACTGCTGTTCCAAAGCCATTGTGTTTTGCTGATGCGCGCAAACCAGTAATGGGTCTGCCTACTATGACGCCAGCATAGGCGTGCCACGCAGGTTAGCTAGCTTCTCGACTGCTGCCACACGCTCTGATAGCCGGCGAACTTGCGACTCATGCAAAATCTCCAGCACCTGCACTTGAAGTGACACAGTGAGACTGCAGGTGTCCTGCGTACTGCATCACAAGCTTACGGCTATGACGCCAAGTGCATGACATGCTAAATGTCAGCCAGCACAAGGGTTGGGGGTGCTGACCTGCGGTGTGCCATCGCCGCAGCCAGCCGACAAGCCGACATCGATTCTGTGCACCCTGGCCTCGCAGGCGCTGTTGATGCCCTCGCGCTGGATTGTGTGGCCCACCACCTGCACTCCGGGTGCACCAGTGGCACACATTGCACAGCACGAGCAGCACGACTTGGCAAGGCGCGTGTGCTGTCAGTTGATGGGGTCGTGGCAGCAAGCATCACGATCTGATGCACGTGCGTATGGCAACGGGCAGGCATGCTTCGCAGGGCTGCGCACCATTCGTTGGGCGCCCTGGATCATGCTGAGCGCCTCCTGCAGCGCATCGCAGTCGCACCGCCCCGGGTCCTCTGCCGAGTAGTCCCTGGCCCACACCTGCAGTTTTGAGATTCACATCTGTGCAGTGCTGTTTCAGGCGTTTCCAGGACGGCACTGCGCCTCCCAAGGCGGCACGGCTGTGCAGCTGCTGTGTACAGCAGCCGGAGCACAATGCACTGCATCTGGGCCCTGCAGATCGCCCACCACTGCCTGCCGCCCGTTGAGGAATTTCGGCATGTCGGTGCCCTTGCCCATCATCCACTCCCTCGTGTCTCTGAGGACAGCACAGCCAACATGCTCACACACAGAATGTACCCCATGATTGTTCCTTACACGGAAGGGCCAAGGCGGCGAAAATCTACGATGCAGCGATCGGCAGCAGCATAGGACGCACGTGTTCATGCGCTGCAGCCCGTAGCGGGCGTGCTCTGGCAGCACGCCGGCGTGGACAAACACTGTGCTGCCGACCTGCAGGACCACCTGCGTCCCAAGGATGCAGCTGAAGCAATGAGACCTTCAGAAACAGTCCACGGTGTCCTACTACATCAGCATGGCCATCCCCGCTCAACACCGGGCAACACATGAGGCGTGCGGAGGGCAGCACAGGTGCCCCAATGCACACGCACACGTCCAGGTGCACAGCAACGCACCGGGTGGGGCGCGAGGAAGCGCTGGGTGATGGGCCCGCCCGGGCTGAGGGCCGCCCACCGCGCCGCAACCTTTTTGTTCTTGAGCGCTGGCATGTTGTGCTGGTGCTCTGTGGGCAGGTCGCGTGCTGCGAAGGCTGGCGCTGGGTACCCGCACTTTTCCTGTCGAACTTTGGCGACCGTGTCAGCCACAGCCAGGCTCACTTGGTCACTGAGCCGTGCAAACCCAGCACCTTCCGTGCACCAAGCCGATCTGGACGTGGAAAGCAACTACTGCGGACTGGCGTAGGGCTTCAGTTCAACGACATTCTCAGACACAGCTCAAACAAGGGGTGCAACAGCGCAGATCGGGACAGACTGACCCGAAGATTGGCGTCCAGCCGGGCGAGCGCATGCCATTCGAGGAACTCTGCCATGGCTGGTTGCGTGGCATACGTGAAGCGCCCCGCGACGTTCATTGTCTCATGGTTGCCTGCCATCCAGCAGTCGTGCTGATGTGACCATAGCTTTGTGAAGCATGCCAGTGGCTGGCAAGTGCTTGCCGTGAGCGGTCCAGAGACTCACAGTGTCGTACACTGCGGATGTGGTGTTAGCTTCATGCGTGTTATGGCAAGGTGTCCTCACACTGTACCGTTGAGCACGTGCAGTGCGCCGCCTGCCGCCGCTGCCTCCCTCTCCAGGCGCTCGAGAAAGTACAGAATTTCAATCTCCTGGTTGCCGCGGTCCAGCTGGTCGCCCACCTGAAGGCAACCATGCGTGCAGGGTACGTGATTGCGATGATTATTCACAACATGCGCACAGCGTGTCAGGTCGCTGACGAGCTGCTATAACCCCTGACGGTGTAGTATGCAAGGCAGCAGCCGCCATGCGCTAGGCAACTGCACCTGCACTGCCGTTGTGGTGCCGCCGACCCAGCGGTCGTGCTCGTCGATAAGTCCGCCCAGCCTGAAGGCGCGGCGCGCCTTCTCCAGGTCGCCATGCAGGTCGCCGATGGCAATGATGCGGGGCACTGCCGGCAGGACGGTCCGCTGCGATGCCTGCTGCAGCACAGTGGTGTTACGGAAGAAGAGCGCTGCTCGTTTCGAGGCTGCTCCACCCCTCGCAACATGGGTGCATGGGATTGGTCCCGTGTGTGTTAGGCCTCGCGCACCTCCTGCTTGATGGGGTCCGCAAGCGCAGTGGACCTCAGCCTTGAGACGATGCTCGCCAAGATCTGCACAGCAGCGCAGATGTGTAAAGTTGTACTGAGTAGCTCGTGCGGTCTTGTACAACAGGCAAAGCATGCCGTTTGAAGGCATGGCATTTGGCAATTGCAGCATGGGTGAGGCATATTGGAAAAGCGCACCCCGCTGCCTGATGGCTGGTCCACCATCGCACCATGCACTGGCTCGTTAGGTGCGGCCTGGATGTACTGCGCTATGGCGCGGCATGCTTGCATGCAGAGGTCGCTGGAGTCGAGCTGTATGGACACCCTGTGCTGAGTGGCTGCAGTTCAGCAGATCTGAGCACACTGGCTCCGATCACGCAAGTTGGGCAGTCATATGGCAATGATAGCAGCAGTTGCAGCACAAAGGTACAAGGCGAGCTCGGGCTTGCGATTGAACATCGCACTCGGCGAACCCTGCGCATAAACATGGCACGGCGGATGTTGCATGCCGCAGCATTCACGGGGTTGTGCGGAGCAGTTGGCTACTTTGCCACCGACGCACTTGAAACAGCGTTGCTGTATAGGACCAGCAGCAGGTGCCAACACCAGCAGGATGCTCGCCAGTGGTTGCTCATGCAAATTGACATGCGGCTTGACGTGACATGCTTCCGTTGTGACAGCAGTTCAAGTTGCTTGTGCCAACGTATGTATATTGGAATGCAATTGGCGACAGGCTGCTGCTGGAGCATGTGGACCAGGACGCCGAGCTGCGGGAGCAGCTGGGGGCGCCAGTCCACATCAGCAAGTGGTACAATGCCATGGTCGGTGTGCGTCCGGGCGGCATGGCGGCGGACTGCAGCCTATCGCTGAGCGGCATGCAGCGGGACGCAAACGCCACCATACAGGTGCAGCCGCGAGTCGCTGCCGCCTTTGTTTCACACACAGCGTCTGATACAACGGCCTTGCCATTGAAACAGAGCATGGCACAAGCATGATGCAGCTGTCCTGTGCGTGGGGTGCGGATTTTGTAGGCATGGAAGCTGCAGCCTTTATGCAGCTCCGATGGGCTGCGGCAAGGAACCGATAACTATCATTGGCGTGGCCTTTCCTGCAGATCAGCCGCAGGCCGTCACGACACCACAGCGTTCTGCTGTACCAGCTGCTGGGTCCTGCCGAATGGGATATTGTAGCCGTCAACGCAATGGTCGCAAAAGGTGAGGTGGCGGCTGATGCATAGCTGTTGTGAGTCAAGGGACTTGACAGAGCGCCGCCAAAGTGCATTGGCATCACTCCATTATCTGCATGTCGGCCGAGCGTACCTACCAGGATGACCTATTCAGACTACACATCATGCAGGAACTCCGAAGCAACGGGCACCGAATGCGGTGTAGATGCGTGCACACACGTCTTCCGTCCTCCAAGGTCAAGACACCTGCGGTGCGTGCTGGGCAGTCAGTAGCCTGACGGTTTCTTTCCTCTGCCACCCGCTGTACCTGGGAGCATGCTGCCATTTGCAACGGTCTATCAGGTCGCATCGTGCAGCGTATGTCAATCGTGCCTGGCGGCCTGCTGGCGTCCCTGTTGCAGAGTGGCAGACCTGTAGTGCCCTGCATGCTTGGGTTAGACAGAACAGTCGCCACAGCCAACTCACGGCTCTGGTGTGAGCTGGCGTGCGTGCTGCGGGGGCAGACACAAGTCCAAACGAGGAACCCAGGTTCCACGGACAAAGCAGCCGGCTCCTGCCACAAAAGCGACGGCGCTTGCCACTTTGCATCATTTCTGCACTTCCTTTGCTCCTGCAGACTCTGCGATCGTGGTCCGGCCCCGCGTTATTCGACCATCAATCGCTGCGACTACTAGAAGTACGGGCTGCGACTGTGAGTGAGGTGCGTGCTGAGCTCTGTCGCCTTCGATCCAAGCCTACGCTCCGGTTCTGACGCTACTCAGCATTTACACAGCCTTTAGGGTCCTTAGTGCGGCGTCGGCAAACCTTTTGCGCTGCTGCTGCTGGAACTGCGTGCATCCCATCTAGCCGTGACGTGCCATTCTCACCGGTGGCTGTAGCAGCCTGGCTCTGTGTCTCAGACGTGCTATATAGTCAAAAGAAATATGATGTCTGATATCGCTGGGACAGGTTGCTGGCTCCATTGACAGCACTTTGCAGCGAGTGTGCTTGATTGTGGGAAGCTGACCATCAGACAGGCGACGGCTTGTAGTATGCGCGCGTCTGTTGATAAGTAGCAGCATGAATTCAGCATGCTATGCATCCGGCTTCGCAGTCTGCGACCGCTCTCCTGCGTGAGCTGCCACAGGCATGGCACATGCTGTGCATGCTGTGGTGGCTGCATGCCACTTCGTCTGATTTCGTTGGCTGGCTTGATCGCAGGCTTTGCCGGGCATGGATAACCCCGCCCAGCTGCTCACGCAAGTCGGCATCATGAACAAGGTACAACCTGGCAATCTTGACGGCAGGTTTGCATGCAGGCGGGCCATCACATGCCCCCTGGCAACTGCTGTGTCCGAAGCCAGCAGTCGACTCTGACCTTGCCTTCTGATGTTGCGAACAGATCTCGACCGGCAACACCGTGGTGGACCTGCTGCTGTGCATGCTGCTGCCGCTGCTCCTGCAGCGGGCTGCGCCCTACCTGGACCAGGCTCGCCTCTGGTGGCAGGTGCCTCCACTCTCCTCAAACCAATGCAACCAGCAGCAGCTCAGTGTTCTGACCTAGCTGACGTTGCAACCATTGGTGCAACGCAACCATGCTGATATATAACTGACAAGTCATGCGTCCAGCATCTGCATCGCAGTCTCGCACGAAGGGCAGCAAGAAGTACCAGCGCGAGATCACATATATGAAGAAGGACGGGTGGTACTATCGGGATGAGGACGAGGCCCCCAACAACCTGCTGCAGCAGGTAGCCACGGCTGCACAACGTGGACGATGTATGTGCAAATGTCGTGCACATTGCCACACCCATGCACAGAACATGACGCTGACAGCTTCACCCTCGGCACAGGCCATCATTGCGTACCTGGGCACGTTCCCGGATCTGTGCGCCCAGTATGCAGTGGCTTCCCTGGCTCTGGGCAAGGTACGAATGTTCAAGCTTAGTGTGGTTTTGCAGGTTGTCATGTAGCGCCTTGTGATGCCTTCACACCGTGACATGGGTATCTGCAACCTTCACAGAAGCCAGTCAGCGGGGAGAAGGAGGGCAAGGCTGGTGCCTCTGACGATAGTTCGGAGGACAGCTATGACGACTATGCGTATGACACCTCCAGGTGAGCCTCGCTGTTGAAGTTGAAGCACCACTCACGGCATGGGAATTCCAACAACTTGCAGTCCAAGGGCCACTGCAACGCCAGCGCGGGATGTGCGGCCACCGGAGAGTCTGCCACTGCTGACTGATGCTGCGTGGCTTGCCGTGCAGGCAGCTGAGGCAGTACCGGGTCAACACCGTGCCGCCCATCGGCACCTGGGTTGATTTGGTTGGGATTGCTGACGGCGTCGAGTTCATGCGGTGCGTCACGGGATTGCGTATGGCTGGCATGCAGTGCATTGCTTGGTTATACGACCCCAGTCCCAGTTCCAATGCAGACTTTCGGCAGTATCCCTTCACAGGTCGGAGAATGTGTTGGAGCGTGGTGATGGCAAGCGCAGCGACACCATCATCAGCTTCAACCTGCAGGTGAACAGTGTGCCGCTCCGTGCGATCCCCTTGATGCTGCATGCTACAGCGGAGACGTTCTGCTTCCGATCTCACAGCACCTGTGTCAAACAGTCGCCGCTCACAGCTGTGCCTCGTGATGCAGTCGTCCCGCAAGGACGGCCCCCAGCTGATCGATGCCTTCGTGGACACCGCCTATGAGTACTACAAGGTGCTTTCCCGCATTGCGACCTGGTTTCCACGTCCTGAGGTTCAGAAGATGGCTGCCACGAATGCATGCCGAAGCGACACACAGAGCAGATGACCCGAAAGCATGATATCGCATCAAACAGCCTGATGTGCTCGGCATCAGGCGGCCCTGCAAGAGAAGAGCGAGAAGCTGCGGTACCTGTATTCGCCCACACACAACGAGGGCAGCGACGATGGCCAGAAGGGCGTCGTGTACAAGAGGTGAGGCGTGCTGGGTGCACCGTCAGGCAGACACGCAGCCTGGCTGTCAGCGGCGCTCCAGTGCGACACAGCAACAACACCCGCGACAATTAACATTGCATGCAGGTATCAGTTGAGCGACGAGAAGACGTTCGAGTCGCTGTTCCATCCGCAGAAGGATAGCCTGCTGCGGCTAGTGGACCACTTTCTGCAGAAGACCGGGTGCGCAAGCCTGCTCCCATACACCGTGCGACGTGTGTCCTGTGCAGATGCTGTAACCAAGCAGGGTGCGTAGCAGCTGGCCACCTGTATGTAGCAGCGGGCGCAGTAGCGTAATCGTGCATAGAGTGCATCGACTGGTGAGCAACATGTGTCGCCGCTGCAGGAAGTTCGCGATCCCGGGCTTCCAGCACAAGCTGGGCCTGCTGCTGCACGGCCCGCCCGGCACTGGCAAAACCAGCCTGGTCAAGGTGACGGGGCTGCTGACTTGCTGCACCATAGCCAAACGAGGCCCACTGGAGGCGGCACTTTTGCCACCGCCAGCAACACTGCACTCCAGAGAAGCGTTACCTGTTGGGTCTGAGGCTGTGGCCCCATCGCAGGCGCTGGCGCACTATACCGACCGCAATATCATCTCGGTGCCGCTGTCGCAGATCAGCACCAACCAGCAGCTGCAGGACATCGTCTTTGACCAGTCGTTCAAGGTGCCTCATTTCCTGCCGTCCAGCCTGCTGGTGCTGTCAAACAATCATGGGGCAGTGCTATCAGTCAGCAGTGCAGATAGAGCAGTTTATTTGATCCTGTAATGCTGCCTGCAGGTGATCGGGGACGACCTGTCCTACGGTCTGCCTTTCGCAAAGACCATCTTCCTGCTCGAGGACGTCGATGCCGCCTGTGATGTCGTCAAGGTGCACACTTGCGGACGTCTATCCCAGCACCCAACATCACAGACTGTATGCCGCCTGCCTGCAGCGTTTGGTACCGTCAGCAGCCTGCCACCAGCGCCTGTGTCCCAGGCTCTTCACCTCGCAGCATGCTTGCGCAGCCCTATTCTGCAGACGCATCACCTGCTCGATCTCATACTTTCGGACTGTTGCCTGGTGCAGCGGCGAGCCTCGGGGCCGGCTTCCTCAGCCCAGGTGGCGGCGGCGTCAGCGGCGGCGGCGGCCAATGCCGCCCGTAGGGCGCACACGCAGCGGCGGCAGCGCTCCGCCACCCCGCCCTCAGATGGCAGCGACAGCGAGGACAGCGGCTCGCGGAGGCGGCGCCGGCAGCGGGGCAGCCCCGGCTGTGGCAGCGACAGCGATGGCGACGCGGTGTGTGCTCCCTCGGTTCCCCTGCTTTTGGACGTCAGCTCGCATGCCCATTTGCAGATACATCTCATAGGAGGTTGGGGCCGGGCAGTACCGTGTGTACTGACCAGCTGGGTGTCTGGGATACTGCACAGCGTCGACTCTGCTGCCTTGCAACATGGCCTCCATTTCTCCTGCAGGTCAAGGTCGACGGGGCCGCCGTGCCATTCGGCCCAGAGAAGAAGGGCGTCCTGGCAGGGTTCGGCGACCACCCGGACAAGCTGAACCTGGCGGGGCTGCTGAACGTGCTGGACGGCGTCGTCTGCTGCCCCAACCGGATCGTCGGTGGGTCCCTTGATTCGTGGCGGGTGCATGGCAGCTGGCAGTCTACTGAGAGACCGGGCAAGCCGCTGGTGGATGTGTGCTGGACTTGGACTGATTTTGAAGCAGTCACCTGGCTGCTGTTACGAGGGAAGAGTATGACAGTGTGCGGTGCTATGGCAGTGGTGACACTGTGTCATGTGCTGCAGTCATGACGACGAACCACCTGGAGAAGCTGGACCCGGCGCTGGTGCGGCCCGGCCGCGTGTCCAAGGAAATCTACATGGTGTGTACCTCTGGGTCGTGCCCATCCCTGCTCGCTAGTTCTATGCCTTCCGTAAGCAGCGCTCACGTGTCATTTCTCTCCTCCTCGTGTGATATCTGCGGAGGCCAGCTCTCAAAGTGCGCTGATGATACTCTGTGCACATGGAGCAGGGTTTCCTGGTCCTGGAGCAGGCGCTGCAAATGGTGCAGCACTACTTCTGCTGCCTGTCAGGCGGGCAGCTCAGCGCAGAGGAGGTTGCCGCCTTCACCTCCGTGTTCCAGGTCCGTTTGCATCTTGCCCAGCCCCGCATCGCTGACATATTTGCCATACAACCGCCCTCCCCAGCGACAGCCTCCACCAGCAGTGTAGCATGCGGTGAGCTGCTAGTTCTTGTGATGCCAAGGAGCAAGGGGTCGTCTGATGTGTGCCCGTGTTGCGGCTGCAGGACGCGGCCATGTCCCCGGCGGAGTTGGAGATGCATTGCTGTGATGCCGACACGGTGCGCCGCCTCTGAGCTGTGTTGCCTGTTGTTCCAACAAGCAGTTGGCTGCTGGAAGGACGCTCAGCGCTTCCAGATTGCCTGGTGCTCGGCGCCATGCGGCCTGGGAAAAATCCGACATCTGCGAAGCAAGGGGCTGACTACTGGTGGCTGTTGTGCAGGTGGACGACCTGGTCGCTGCATTGAAGGCACGGGGGTCGGCATGATAGTGAGGCGTCAAGTTGCAGCTGTATTGCTATTCTTCGGTTTTATGTGCAAGTACAAATCCTCTTTCCAGCCGCCACTGTGGCTGCGGCTGCACCCAAGTAGTGAAGGATTCTGTGCTTTATACGTTTGTGGTTTCGGGAATCTCAAACGATGTTTTGTACTTTGCTTGGTTTGCTGGTGACGGTGCGTCTGTGTGACAAAAGGCACTGTCGAAGTGTGGGCAGTTCATCAGGGGCTTCATCAGGGCCAAGGTGTGCAATGCAGTGTGAGCAGTCAGAGCATCCGGCATCATGGTTGCTGTTGCGGTGTGGGGGATTTGATGGCAGGGGAAGTGCGGGGTGGAGCAGCAGGGTGCGGTACAATGTGTGTTCCCAACCCACGCTCATTACAGCAACCTGATGTATCACGATCACTAAATGCAACACGATGAGACATGATGATGCAAATGCAATCTAGCTGGGTGGTCCGCTACATGAATACTCTCCCCGAAGTGCTGCACTGCCCAGGGCAACAGCTCAAGCGCTTGTGGCGGCCCACACCAGGCCTCCCGGCAGCCAGGTGCAGCACAAAACTCCCATGCAGCACAACCAGTGCTGGTGTGCTGCTGCCGCCGCCGTTGCTGCAAACGCAAAGCGGCTGGAGGCACTGGGGCTGCGCCGGCTCAATCAAGACACACAAACTGTTTGCTGCCCCAGGCGGTGGGGTTGACGCCAAAATTGTAGCCGTCACCGGCTGCACGTGCAGCCGGCGGCGACCGCCATCAAACCACGCACACCGAGCCGAATTTCGCAAAGCACTGCTGACTACTTATAAATCCACCGCTCTGACTACTTATAATCCACCGCTGCTCAAACTGAAACTGCTGCTGCTGCTGCAGCTGCTGCTGCTGCTGCTTGCCGCTGCCACATGTGCCCAGCCACTACGCTCTAAGGAGTCCTCGAGGAAGAGCGCGTCAAGCGATGTATGCAAACCAGGAAAGCCAATGCATTGTCAATGAAACCATTTTGAGGCGGAAACCAGCAGACTTCTCGTCAGAGGTCGCAGCGGCATGCGTGCCCCCGCCTTTGACGGAGGGGCTCGCAGGGACACACGCTCGCTCTGCAAAAATTACGGGAGGGGGTCCCCTGGCGGCGGCTGGGCTGTCTGAACCGTGCTGACTGCGGCAAGGCCCAGCTGGGCTGCATGGAAACTGCGAGCCGTGCAGCTGCTGCCGGACGTCTGCTGAGCTCGCCGCTCGCAATCAATACGTGTAGGAAACACTAGTGATAGTTGCGCCGCTGCTGATGTAGCTGCACCATCTGCCGCTGGCGCCATTGCTGCTGCATTGATCAGGTGCCGTCAGTTGGCGGCTGTGCTCGCCATGGGCACGATGCATGACCGCGCCCAAACCCAGCACACATGATCTTCAAGCCCCAAAGGGCGGCTGCAGCAGCGCGTCTGCGGCGATGCGCATCTCTCTGCCCGCTGGGCAGCACTGATGCTGGCGCGTGTTGGTGCTGAGCATTGCTTGCCGCCTGAGAACCAAGGAAGCGGTGCCGCCATCTGCCGGCCTGAAGAGACCGGCGTCTGGGCCGCTGTGCGATGAGGCTGCTGTGCGTGGTGGGGGGTAGCTATTGGCGAAGACTGCGCCGAGGTGCAGACGCCAGTCTGCGACCTGCGGACGGGTCAAGACGATTGTAATGCTTTTGAACCTACGCAGTATGCATGAGCGCAGGCACTTGCAGGTGGAGGGACCAGCCGAGAGCCGACATGCAGGCATGCAAGCATGGGCCGATATCAGGAACGTCACATTCAGACATCTGGGGGCGCACCCTGGGTTGAGGGGCCGCCGGTGTCATCCCGGCACTGCCAGTAGAACTCGTTGACGTACACGCAGTTCCAGTCCTTGCCGCCACAGTCGATGCCCGGGTACTGCACAATGGCAACGACAACTGTCAACAACAGGGATGCGCGAGGACATGAGCAAGCATCGACACCTCAGCCTGCAGCCTGCGCAGATCTGGACGCTGGAACACTGGGGGGCGCACCATGCCCCCTGCGTCGCCGCACTGGTACCACGGCGCCAGCACCGCCTTGTCGGTCGCGCCCGACAGCTTGCCGCCAAACAGCTCGCGGTCGCCTGCGTCGTTCTCGGCCTTAATGGCGGACGCGTCGGTGCGCGACACCGCCACCACATCTGGTTCGGGCGTCGGCACGGCTGTGGGCGCTGTAGTCGCGTCCGCAACCGGCGACTCCGTCTGCACCCATAGGCAGGAACACCCTCAGGAGACGGTGTTCCACAGGTCAATGGGTACACGGATGATGACCGGTAGTGCAGGAGGCGATGGAGCTCAGGCAGGCCACCAGCCAGAAGGACCACAAGCCTTGGGAAACGTCGCACCTGGGCTGTGGGCTCTGCTGTGGGCTCTGTGGTGGGCGCCGTGGTGGGCGCCGTGGTGGGCTCTGATGTCGGCTCTGAAGGCAAGCACAGAAGGAACTGAGCAACTGAATCCGGCTTGAAGCAACAAGCGAGTAGTGCTGCGCAGAGCAAAATTGCTTGATCTGCAGACACTCCAGCGGCTGAGCACAGCGGCACAGCATGGGCATGCTGCCGTCATGCACCTGCGGTCGGCTGTGCTGTGGGCTCTGAGGTCGGCTCGGCCGTGGGCTCTGCAGTCACGATGGCGCGCTGCTCGGCACTCGCCTCTGATGTGAGTTCTGCATGGGGAGGCACACGTTATTGTGCTCCGACTGCTGAGGGACCGGCCGCGGGACACAATCAGGTGGCCTCAGATGTCAGTGAAACCAAAGCCCTCACTGAAACCCAGCCACAGTCGATGGCAGGCAATGCTTGGAGTGGCAGGCACAGCAGCTGGTTCCGGCAGCCAGCTGATCCTCATTGTCGCACACCTGCGGTGGGCGCGGTTGTAGGCTTTGCGGTCGGCGCGGCGGTTGGCGCGGCGGTTGGCGCGGCGGTTGGCGCGGTTGTAGGCGCTGCAGTTCAACAGACGCACACGTCTGAGATGGGTGCTGAGATGTGCACAGCAGCAGTGGGATGGCGAGGGGTGCCTGCAGCGGGTGAGCTGGCTGTTGCGGGGCATGCAAGCGTGGCACCAGCGACCAAACAGGCACCAGGTTGTGCACCTGCAGTGGGCACGGCGGTGGGTGCGGCGGTGGGCTCGGCGGTGGGCGCGGCGGTGGGCTTGGCGGTGGGTGCAGCGGTGGGCTGCGGGGTGGGCTCGGGGGTGGGCTCGGGGGTTGGCTCTGGGGTTGGCTCTGGGGTGGGCTCTGGGGTGGGCCCCGGGGTGGGTATCAGTGACCGCGCCTCGCCGTCGCTGCTGACCTGCTTCTGCACGTCCAGGTGGCGCGGCAGCGTCGCCCGCTGGACGGAGGTGGCCTCAGTAGAGAGGCCGCCGCCGCTGCTGCTGCCGCTGCTTTCGCCGCTGCCGGTGGTGGGGTCGCCCAGGCCGGAGCAGCCGGCCTCGCCAAACTGCACGCCGCCGAAGCCAGCCTTCTTGGACTCGATGACATCGGTCACCTGCACAGTTGACACATGCACCTTGAGGTCTTCGAGCCTGATGTTTGCATGTTGCACATTCGCAACCAACGCCTTACAGCAGCACAGCACACTGGGTGATCAGCCATCTTGAGCAGAGGTGCAAGCTGGCGCCGCAGCCGTGGAGGGGGCACGCACCGCCTCGCCGCAGACGGGGGTGATGGTGATCTCCATGGGGAAGGCGTAGCTGCCCTGGCTGTTGTGGTACGCCCAGTTGTTGTTGGTGCTGCGCGTCAGGGCGACGCGGCGGCCCTCGATGACCGCCGTCACATCGGCGACCGGCACCCGCGTGTTGGAGATGACCAGGTTGAAGTAGTAGGCGTCGGCGGCGGTGAAGGTGTAATGCAAGAGGCTGTCGCCAACCTGTGCAGACCCATAGGCAGGTGGGTCGTCAGTGGATCACGGCATGTGGCGGAAGGGCATGGCACGCATGCTGGTCAGCATGTTGCATGTCAACATGCAGGCGAGTGCTGCGACGAGGCTGTCTCGGCTGCACGGTGCCCTTGGAACAGGCGTCGCTGCGTGGCGCTCACGTTGCAGGGGACGGCGTGCCACTCGACGCTCCAGATGCCGTCTCCGACGTCAAAGCTGCGGGCGAGGTCCAGCGCGCCCTTCTTGCACTCCGGGCAGATGTTGTCCACCATGCCGTACTGCCAGTCGCTGGAGATCTTGCGCGCCTCCACGCCGATGCCATCGCCTGTTGCCAAAAATGTGTCCACTCTGCGTGAGCGCCTTGTGCTTGTCATGTAACGGACACGCCACAGGCATGGCCAGACCAGCATGCTGTGCAGCTGAAGTGCTACGCTCACCGGTGCCGCGGAACCAGATGCAGGTGCCGCACGAGGCGGTCAGCTCGAACTGCGGGGCGTTGAGGGCGATGAAGGTGGTGGCCAGCTTGGTGCCGCCGTCAGAGGCGCCCTCCGGTGCGGTAGACCAGGGCAGGCCGGTCGTGTCGGCAAAGTTGGTGCCGTAGGAGCAGGCGCCCTTGCTGTTCTCGCCGAAGCCGTAGATGGTGCCCTGCGTGCAGGGGTGGTCTGACATGTCGGTCCGACATACTCGGCCAATATTGGGAGTGGCGAGTGTCCTTTAACCCTTTACAGGATGACTGATCGCACATGGCAGCCTGGGGAGCCAGGCAGGTCAGCGTGTGAAGGCCGCCGGCGCAGCATGGCTGGCCGACACGCTGATCCTCTGCCGCATGGCCATGTGCTGGCAGCTGTGTGAGGCATGTGGTTGTGCGAAACAGGGCCAGCGGGCCTGGTGTCAGTCAGGCAACGGTACAAAGGGGCAGGTCAGTACCCGACGTGTTAGTGCGCCCGTGAACATCAACCGTGCAATGAATATGGTAAGCAGCGCTGCCATGAAGTAGAGGCGCACCGGTCCGGACTGCTCGGCAGACGACATCGACTGCCAGTCGGCGGAGACTGATGCGGGGCACCACACAGCCGCCAGAGCAGCGACGGCGGCCAGCAGCCGCATCGCCCGCGTGCAGGTCATGTGTGAAGGGTGATGGACGATGGTGAGACGGTGGCGGCAGCTTGCGTGGCCTGGAGGCCTTGCACCGTTTCACTGGAGGAGCTCCAGAACGGATGACCGTCCAATCGGCCGGTTGTACTGAAACTCCGCCTGCAGCACGACACATAGCAAGCGCTGTTCACCTACACCTGCTTCACTGTGCACGATGATGCTATCACAGATGCCAATTGAGGCCCGGCAGCGGGTCCGAGCAATTCCAGAGCGGCTGCCGAGAACAGGGCCCGTGCAGAACAGGGCCCGTGCACGAGAACACAACCACTTCAAGCCGTTGTGTAGCAAGACTGCGCGTGGTGGACGGCACGACACACAGTAGTATGCAATCGATTCGATGGTTCACAGCCAACGCTGGGATCCAGGCGGGCCGGGGCGTCACGAGTGACGCACAGGGCGCGGCATGCACTATTAGGCAACCTGAACATTAAAGGCGATCGCACAAAAATGCCGGCTGGCACGACGCCGACTTGACTGTGATCAGGACGCATATCACATCCGGAGCAGGCAGCTGACGCAGCCTGAACGCCGGAATGAGAACAGCCGTGTCGTTTCGCGGGCTGGGCTGTTCGACGCCTCTGCAGCCTGGACTGCCTCGATTGCGCAGGACGCCAACCGGTGTGACGCACAGTGCACCGGAATGGCTGACAGCTCGTGTGATAGACGGCAGTGTCTAGATAGGAGGCGTGGTCAGCCGGTTTGTGCCAGTGGTGTGGCGGCGTGGACCGACCAAGTAGCCGGTTAGGTACAAAGTATAACTTAGCACGGCCGCTTACCTGACTCGCAGGTGCAGCGCACGCCTGACGACGGTTTCCGCCAAGCACTGCCGCTGCAAGACTTCGAGTGCCTACTGCACGGCGCTGAACAGACCTTTGCGACCTCCAGAGGTCCTTGCACGTGCACGGACTGATCTTTCTGGCCCAGTCAGTCCTGGAGCACAGTCTGTCTGGTGGCAGGGGCGATAAGGGAATAAAGTTGCTTACTACATCCTGTCGGGCAGGCCGCCGAAAAAGGGTCGATGACAATGAAATGCAAAAGTTGACGGCGCCACACATGTGCACGTCCATGCTCCTACAAGGCATCGTACAGTGTCACCGCCATATAGGACGCAGCCGTCGTCCGGTTCCATGCCATGTTGCAATGACACCAGCTAGGTTTACGCCAACACTGTCCTTTGTCACTGTTGCGGGGGCTTCGACGTTGTCAACAATCCTGACGTCGCCAGGTGGAGACATCGGCTGGCGGTCAGGTGTACATTTGTGTGGACCCAATGGCCCTTGTCCTCTGTAACAGGCCAGGTAACACGGGGCTTCCTGTTCGGCCAGCTGAAGTGGTTGCAACCATAACTGCCCCGCTGGTCCTGTGGGGCCTGGGTTGGTCGAGTCTGAGCGAGCGAACTTGGCCGCCGCACCGTTGCTGCTCAGCGACATCCTGTGCTCAGTCCAAGACGCTGCCTCCTGGCCGCACACTTGCAGCTGTCACAGCAGCCTCACAGTTGGCCTGACAAGCACATACTTGCAACAACCGAGCTCCAGCTGTACGTCACAAGGACCGCTGCATCTGGGCCTCCAAATGCAAACAGGCTGCTCTGTTGGCGATGCTGTACTGAATAGGGTGCACGGCCGTCATAGTTGTGGCAGCCTGTTCGCCCAGCAGGCAGCCGTCACACGTCAAGGTCTCGAATGTCGCCGTGTGCGCCCGCCGGGACGACCCGCTTGCTGCGTCTTTGCCTGACGGCCCAGCGCTGCAGACCAGACAACAACAGATCATTGGCAACACATCAGCCTGACCAAAAGAGCAGCTGCACGCCTAGTGCACCATCCTGCCACCCGCTCATGACTGCACAAGAGTACACCAGACGTGGCCAGATTAATTGCCAGCAGATGTTGCAGCCAGTGAACGACAGCCTCAGGCGGGTGAAAGGCAGCACCTGTGGCCAGCGCCCCCCGGCACGCCGCCACAGCTTCCACGCCAGCCATGCGATTATGCTGCAGGGCAGCAGCACGGGGCCCCACCGGTCCAGGTCCAGCACCGGGTTCCACACCGTCAGCTCCCACCCGCGCACCAGCCACCGCCACCACTTGGCGTCGTACATGGAGCCGCCGCTCAGGTACAGCTTCGGATACACCTGTCAACCAGGTGCACAGGCATCATTGCAGCTGCGTCTTCTACTGCTCTCTGAGCATGCACAGGTACTACACAGTCTGCACATAGCGTGGCCAGTCCTGCCGCTCTGCTATGCTCATGCAGATCCTGGACAGCTGGACTGAATGGTGCTTGCAGATGAAGCAGCACCTGCAGAAACACGAAGCCGACCCAGCCGACGGTCTCTGCCAGGCTGATGCGGATGACGAAGCGGAACAGCAGGATGTCCGCAAGTGTGAACACCACGAGGCCATTGAACAGCTTGTCGTTGTAGTCGCGCCGAAACCGCGCTTCCTCTCGACGCCACGCCTGCTTGCACAGAGCAAACATCTTGCCCGCATGCTGCCTCGTTGCACATCGTCCTTCAGGCCAGTGGTGACGAGTGCTGCACATGTGTACTACCTACGCATGCCATACCATCACGCTCTGTCATGCAACCCTTCGCTCATGTCACCTTTGCAAATCGCTCTGCCTGTGTCTGCCTGCTGGGACCGACGCACTTCCGCTTGAAGGCCGCCTCACACCGCTGGAAGTGTGCTCTGCAGCCACAAGCCATGCATAGCATCACTGGCAGGCGCCAAACCACCATGGCAGACCACTGCCTTGACTCTCTAGAACACAGGTAAAAGAGGCAGCCATGCAAGGTGCCCACCAGCTGCCTGTCTACAGGCTGACCAAGCCCTGGCGAGGTCAGCGCATGGAAAGGTTGCGCCGTGCTGCACTGGCTACCCAGTGCCTCTGCAGACACCGAGGTTCCACCAGCGAACATCCCATACATGGTTAGCGGTGGAAAGCGGTGGTCACGGCTTACAGGAAGCGGCCGGTGGAGGGCAGCCGCATGCGCTGCTCCAGCTCCAGCGCGTCCTCGCACTGCTGCTCCGCCGCCTCGCACACCAGCGTGCTCCTGTACACATTAGCCGTGCGCCGCGCCCTGCGGGTGACATTGTGACGGTTCAGCGTTCAGATCCGTGACACCATGTGCTTTGCCAGCAGGTGACAAGCCCAATCTACATGCACTCCTGTGTCCGTCCATCAACCGCCTGCGAGCTCGGGTTCTGCAGCACTGGGAGGTCCAATGGCATAGGCAAAGTGATTCAGACATGCGGGGGGCCGCACTCGTGCTCCTTCTCGATGGCGCCGGCCAGGGCGTCGCGCAGGGCGCCCGCGCCGGCGGTGCGGCTGCGGCCGAACTTCTCCCGCTCCCAGCGCGCAGAGGCGGCCGCCTCGGCCGCCTCGTGCGCCCGCTCCAGGGCCGCCTCGTCCACCGGCAGGCGCTGCATCCCCATCTCCGCGGCGTACGCTTCCCGGCACGAGAACAGCAGCTCCTTGTTGAAGAACTCCAGCATGGAGCCGGCAGAGGGGATCTCCCGGGAGTTCAATGCCGTGACCATGCGCTCTACCAGCGTTGCCAGCCCCGCACCAGTCATTAGCTCCCCGCGCACCGCCTGCATGCTTGAGGCGCAAAGATGGTGAGCATCTTGACCTAGCTGCTGCCGTGAGGCACATTCTGGATGCATTTGACCTGGCGCTCCTTGCTCTTGTTGCACAGCCCGTCAGCTGCCTAGCCTCATGGCAGGGGACCTGCCGCAGCCGAATTCAATACAGCGGCTGAGGGCCTGCCCACCTTGGGGTGCGCGAGGCTGGTGACCAGCTGCTGCAGGGCCGACCGCTGCCGGAGGTACTTGGGCTCCAGCGCCTCGTCGCCCAGCTGGCACAGCTTGGTGCGCTCCAGGTGGGGCTGCACCAGCCCGAAGGCGGTGCTGTTGCGCGCAATCAGCGCCAGCGACTGCCGGATGCGGTTCACCTGCGCCCAGCAGCGAAGCAAGTGTGTGGCAAACAACCTGTATTCGTGGTTGCTGCGGTGTGCGCGTCGCATTGACGAGCATCTTTGCTGCCCCGGTTGTGTGCTGTTGCCACAGGACTGGCAGCCCCGCAGCAGTGGTACTCTTTTCTGAGATCCATCATTCTTTCAGCATACGGTCCGCAGCACGGTCATGCTCATGGAGGGCAGCGTATATCAGATGCACCTGGTCGATGTCCCTGTCCCCATGCGGATTGGGCTGCTGCGCTAATGCGTCCTTAACCATGGCGCCAACGGTCTTCCCCTGCAGGAAGTCGCGCTGTATGAGCCACAGCATGTTGCCCGCCTCCAGGCCGTTGCTGCTGCCGCCGCTGCTGTTGCTGTCCTGCAGGCGGGGGAACACACGGTAGGATTGCTGGGTCTCTTGCCTTTGCACTCGCTGCATCTTGCCCTGCCACACAAGTCTCCTAAGGAAACCTCAAGCACTCCCACAACACTGGTCCTCACTCGCCTGGCTGTCTGAAAAGAATGCGTCTGCCAGCTCGACTGCGAACGACAGCTTCTCGACGTCGCTCTCCCGCACTGTCTCCGGCAGGTTGTACACCAGCACGCTGGCGATGACCGTGCTGAGTGCAAATATGCGGTCGTCATACGCATCTGCCTTGCCGCTGGCCTCGAAGCCCTCTGTATCCATGTACAGAATCTGCATCCAACAGGCAACTGCTGGCCCGAGTCCGCTGCCTGCCTTGTTGCGAGGCGGAGAACGCGTGCTGCACATGCTGCATGGTGAAATTGTTGCCAGGATCGCAATGGTGCATGGGGGTACAATGGGAACTGCATGCATACATATATATTGCATACCGAGGCTGTCTGGCCATCCACTTTGACAGGGCGCGGCTCGCCCCAGAACCACACACCCTTGGTCTGCGTGTTGCGTGTATGGCCCACCTCAAAGCCCTCGTCTGCATGGTGACCAAGAGCCAACCACTGTTCAGGCAGCTTCTGCCACACGGCAAGTCTGTAATCCGCCACACTTGTATGCTTAAACAGTATGATCTAGGCTTGACTCACTGCAACCAACGCCCAGCAGCTGATTCAGCAGGAAGCTCTTGCCCGAGCGATAAGGGCCCTGCGAGTGGAAGTGTAATGCTGATGACGGTGGTGCTGTGAGGGTCTTCACGGTTTGGCTGTACTGTGTCAGCGTCAGCAGCAGGACATGCAACGACCGGTGAACTCACAATAACAACGACAGGCATGACTGGCCCCTGCGTGATGCATGAAACAGTGATTTTGTTGTGCTTTCTGCACATTTAAAAAGCGGTGATCCGTCCCTCGTGAGCAGCTGCAAGATGTACATCATGGCAGGCAGGTGTGCAAAGCCCATCACGGGCATTGCAGGAGTGCGCAGATCCCCACCTTGATGTTTCGAATGACATCCAGACCTTCTTTGTCTAAGTGCAGTTGAGTGTGGTCCGAGACAGGCCTGACAACCGCAAATCTGCATGGGCATAGTCCATGCCTGTTTTGCATCTTGGATGTTGAGCTTGCTCAGGGTGTCACACCACAGGATTGCTGCGCGCAAGCCCTACAGCCTCATGAGAGTGCGTGCAGTATACAGTAGTCAGCACAGCTCACGGTTTGCGCAATGCATCCGCCGTTGCCTCTGGCGCTGCTGCTGATGGCAGTGCAGCAAGGGCTGCTGTTAAGACAAGCAGCTGACTGCATGCATGCCACTGCGAAATCCAATGCGCCGCTGTCCATCTGCCCATCGCACCGCACCGGCAATGGTCCCTGTGCGAAAATTCGACCAACCTCGCCTAGCTAGCAACATGGGCTCGATCGAGTGCACAGAGATCGGCGAAGTACGCTGGACGTTGAGAAGCAGAACAGTGTATTGTGTGTCTCAAAGCTTCCGGTCAACGCGCGCAACACAACCACAGTGCACTTGCTCCCTTCATGCTCTGGTGGCACCTGCATTCATCAGTACAGGTTGCTTGTCCGGGCACGCTGAACCCTGAATGAACGTGGCCAGCAGCTGGGATGTGAACCACCAAGCGGCAGCACTCACGATTCACATAGTGATTGAACACGTGAACGTCGTTTTGTGATCGGCGTAGCGTAGGGAGTTTGACCGTTTGCTTGACGCATGAACATTTGCTCGGGACAGCCCTGAAAGTTCAACTTCACTGATTATCAGCAATATTTTCTGTAAATGTGGCCACATGCGGCTGCAGAAGCGTTAAGCGTCAGCTTGAACACTTGCAGTATCGACTGGCATCCACACGCGGTGCGGAATCTCAGCGTTACCTCACGTGTGGTGCGTCGTCTCAGCGCATGCAGCGCTCATTATACAACATGCGTGCATGCTGAGACAGCCCATGTGCTGTCCGCCGCGTCTTCCGCGGACAGACTGAAGGCTGTCACAAAGTTGCAACCTGTGGCCGCCAAAGATGCAGCACATCTAGCGCACTGGGCCCCCAGCGCCCGGCATGCCACACAGCATTGGCAGCGAGCGAAGATCGGAGGGCATGCGCCACAGTCCAGCGCACGTGAAGCCCCGCTCACAGCTGTACTCGCGGACGAGCTGGATCCAGAGAAGCCGGATGCCCAGACGCCCCAGAATGGCAGTACACCAGAGCATGGCGTGTCGCCGGACAGCACTGATGAGGTCCCCTCATCGCCAGACCTGCTGCCGCTTGAAGCAGACCTTGCAGCAGCGCTTGAGGTCAACAGCCCGGCAGCAGCGTACAACAGCTACATGCAGCTGTTGGAAGCGGGTGGCTTTCCCTCAGACATGGCCTGCGAGCGGCTGCTAAAAGGCACGCCTGATGTACAGTCGTGCAGGCATGTGCACACGACACCGGTTTGAGGATCATCCCGGGTAGTACGCAGACGTCTGACTGTCTATGGGCAATGCTGTGTGCAGCCCTCGCCCGCGTTGGCAGCTTCCAGTCCTGCTGGGGGGTGTACGTGGTGGCGATGCGGCGTGGTGTGCCGCTGCGCTACACCACCTACTTGGCCGTGATGACAGCCGCCATCAAGGTGACCACAGAAGGGCGTGCCGCACTGGAGGCACATGTCGTGCTTTGACCCCAGGGTTGGGCGCTGCATGCTGGATCATCATCAGGAACATGCACATCTCCCAACAATCACTGTCCACACCTGCAGGCTGCTCGGCATGGCAATGCGCTGCGTGCATTTGAGGACATCCAGGCCGCCGGCATGCAGCCGAACGTGGTCACATACTGCAGCATCATCTCTGGGCTGGCGCGCAGCCGGCAGGAGGGCTTTGTCAGGTCTGCCCACAAGCTGTGGCGGGAGCTGCAGCGCTCAGGGCAGCTCCTCGATGCAGCAGCCTACCGGACAGGTGACCCTGGACTGTCGGTGTTGGAGGTTTGCGCTCCAATAGCATCTTTCAGCGAGTGATCATAGCGGCGTGAAGATGGCCATCACACTCCTCGTCTTCCCATCTCTTGTCAGCTGGACCAGCAGCCAGTGCTGCTGTGCAAGTGTGCAGGAATCAATGTCTGTGTGGAGACCGGTGATCTGCGGGCTGCTCAGCGTGTTGCAGCGGCGATGCGGGTACGATGCTTCCTGAGATCCATCATCTTGCCAGGCCTTCAGGCTGTATGCATGCTCTCGGTGTGTCAGTGGCCACCTGCGCACCCCCGGCCACATTGCTGCGCAACTGTTCGAAATGACGCTCATCACAGCACACAGCAGGGCGCCTGCCTGACGACTGCAATCAGCTGCGTCCCGAACTGGCACTGAGGATTGGCTTGGCTTGGCTTGGCATGCTCTCAGATGGTTGCAAGTGCGCTATGCCGTGCAGGAGATGGGCCACCCGCCGGATGCGCAGGCGTGGAACACCCTGATCAAGGGCTACGCCCGTGCGGGGGTGCTGACCATCCTGCCAGACCTCATCGCCGACATGCAGATGGAGGTTGGTGTCTGTTCACCACCCATCGCACTAAATTCACGGCTGGTGTGCCAGCCCATGGCCGCCTGTGAGAACGTCCTTGCATAGGCGCTGCGCCGTGAGACAGCAAGCCTGCAGCGTCAGCAGCAAGGAAAAGCCATGCTTATGTGCATGTTCGCTACTGCTGCAGGGCCTGCGGCTGAAGCGAGTGAGCTACGCCACGCTGATAGAGGCGCATGCGCGCGCGGGGCAGCTGTCTGAGGCCAGCCAGTGGGCTGCTGCAGCAAACATTGCGGGGGTGCAACTCGATGTGTGGGCGTACACTGCCCTGCTCAAGGGCCGGCTGAAGGTGAGAATGAAAGTGACAATGAGGCCTCTGAAGCGTGTCAAGCTGCATGTCATCATGGAAGGGCTCAGTGTAACTCATGTTATGCTTCATCATGCTTGAAGTACGATCTGCAAAGCAGGCGGGGGATGTGGCGGGTGCGAAGCAGGTGCTCGCAGACATGCGGGCTGCTGGTGTGCCGCCAAACGCCGTGACGTACACCATCATGATGGACCGCCTGGTGGCTGCCGACGACCTCAAGGTGCTGGCGGCACATCTACCTCATCCAAGTGTGGCATTGCTACAGGTTTATGATATCGCACAGCAGCTGCTTATTCTTTGAAGTCCATATCCAGGTCTAATGTAGTGAGTGTACACCCATCTTCTGCACAGGCGGCCAGGGGGCTGCTAGAGCAGATGCAGGCAGAGGGGCAGCGCCCCACGCCTGTTACCTTCAATACCCTGCTGCGCGGCTACGCACGCCGGGGCCGTGCTGGGCGCCAGGTCAGCTTCACCTAGGAGGCAATGGCATTCAGTGACAGGACTGCTGAGATGCTTCCTGGGACATAGTGATCCATGACTGCGATTCTAGATTGTGGTCTGTTGCCTGCTGCCTCAGCACTGCCACTTGAGTGCTCTCTCATTACATGGTGTCGTTCCGATCGCCAGCAACACTCCGTGCTGATTGCAGGGCGCGATGTGGGTGCTGAAGCGCATGACGGCGGCGGGCAGCGGGCCGGACGTCGACTCCGTCAACACGCTGATGAGCGCGGCGGTGGCGGACAATGACCCGGAGGCGGCGCTGGAGCTGTGGCGCCGGCTGCGGGAGCTGGGGCTGCAGCCCGACACCCGCACGTACACAGCCCTCATTCAGGTGCGTTGTTGCAGGGCTCCACACTGCACCTGCACGGCTGCCAGCTACGATTGCTTCCTCCTTGCAGGGTTTGCTTTGACCCGGCGAAAGCCGGTGGCAGTAGGCCGGCAACTGCTGCTGCACCAATTTTGCTGCTGTGCAGTTGACGTGCGAGGCAGCAGCGCCAATCGCAAGGCCATTAGACATGAGCACGCACCATTTGTGTGCTTCAGGCGCACTCACAGCTGCGCAGCATCGATGATGCTGTACGCGCCTTTCGGCAGCTGGAAGCCGACCGAAGGGCGCCAGTGGACGAGGCGGCGGTCTGTGCCTTCATCGCTGCCCTGGCCCGTGCCGGCCGAATGCAGGAAGCAGTCGGTCTCCTGCCACGCGCCAACGCCCTCGCCGCCGCCAAGCGTGCGTCGCACAACAGGCTTGACTTGATATGCTGACCTGCCGCCACGGGTGCTTGGTGTCGCCTCCACCATGGGGTTGGTGCATGTGGCGGGAGCCTCGCGCCATCCTGATGTCATTCTGCCTGTCACTGCAGTTCTGCCGCCCCTGAGGGCCGCACGTGGCGTGCGTCACTTGCAGCGCACATCGGTGCACGAGCTGTTTCCAGACACATCGTAGGTGCTCCTTGCGCAGGCCGGCCGCCGCCGATCGCGGCGCACGGCGTGGTGGTGGACGCGCACTGCCGGGCGGGGCGCCTGGACGCGGCGCTGGCGGCGGTGCAGCGGTTCGTGGACGCGGGCGGGTCCCCCGACGCCCGCATATACGACCGCCTGGTCGACACCGCGTTGCGCGGCCGCGACTTCCAGCGCGCCCTGCAGGTGCGACCCCGCTGCAGCGAGGGCAGGCCGGTGGCCAGAGCCGGGAGCCCTCAGGCAGTCCATTAAGGCTGCATCTGGTGAACGCTGCCGTCAGTGCGTGAACAGCTGTTGCGCCTCCTGAGTGCACAGGCGATGCTGCTCTTGAGTGCAGCAGCGTGTGCTGGGTGTGCTTGTGCATCCTCAGTGATGTCTGTGTGAAAACGGCATTGATTGCTGCTGCTGTGTGCAGTGTATATCAGGCAAACTTGCAACTTGAAGCTGTTGCGCTTGATGACAGCAATGGCTGCAGAGCTTCATTCCATCTTGTTGCACCACAACCGCAGAGACCACAACCCCAGAGGCAAGGCAGCTTGACGGCAACATCAGGCTGACGAGCCATGTGCCGACCAAGTGCGCAGGTGCTGCGGGCGATGGAGGCGCGCGGCTTCGTGCTGAACAGGCAACGGTACAAGGCGCTGTTCGCAGAGATGTGCCGGCGGGAGGAGGCTGCCAGGCGCGCCGGCGGCAGCGGTCAGCCATCAGGTACGGGGCATGTCGTTGGTGGGTGTGCAGTCGCTGAGTGACGTGCCGCATGTCATGTACTGTAAGGCTGCTTGTGGGGTCGATGCCACCGGTGTTGCCTTGCAATAATCTTTTGCAGTGCCACAATATTACAACTGGGAGGTATCAGCAGCCAGCCAGTCTCCAGCTAGCCTGTTGTAACCGTGCTGGTGCAGGCGGTAACAGACTCGCACCGAGGGTACGACTCAATGGAGATGGGGAGTCAGCGCCACACAATGATCACCTGGAACGCATCAAATGGCTGCTGGGAGTGCCGAACAGCTATTACAGGGCGGATGCTGACTGATGAAACCATGCTATTTGTTATCATGGTGGAATGTGTGGCAGGGTGCGTGCGGACAGCTGCCGAGGTGTTTGGTAGTTCTCCTGTGTTGATCGTACTGATGTGTGGATTGAATTATCAGCGGTTGTTGAACGTCATCCTAGGTCAACAACATTTGGTGTGTCCAACGAACCCTCCCCAACTATCACGATGCCTTGGTCGTCTTTGAGAACAAGCCTCACATAATCTGAGGCTGCAATATTACCATCAGCAATACCATCGACGATAGGTGCCGGGAAGAATGGTGAGGCTGCAATCATACCATGAGCAATGACATCGACACAATAGGTGCCGGGAAGAATGGCCGGGTGTCAGGAGCTGCAAATCTAAACTACTTCATGTGACCACTAAGGTGTGGGGTGTGAACTGATCTATCTAGCCAGCCGATGATGTCGGTCACGACCCGTCTGACAACACCACTTACACCGCCCCATTGAGCAGTGGGTAGCCTGCACATTGCAACACAGCACCCTGTAGACACATGTGCATCAGGTAATAATAGGCAGCGACACCATTGGTGCTGGACAGGCCAGCAAACTTGCTACGATGGCGGCAGACCACCACAATAGTTGGACACACTGCAATCTTACCGCAGGGCTTCACCTCCGTACCCCACTGCTGCGCCGTCGCGTACAGGGGATTTTTCTGGTCGTTGATGATGGCATCGATGGCCCTGTAGCGTGTGGAAGATGCAGTGTGCTCAACCATGTACATGTGCACCTACGCCTTCACTCCAGCAGAGGACCTCCACATCCATTGCCGGAGTGATGTGTTATGGATGCAGGTAGAGCAGGAGCACGAAAGCTCACCACCCCGTGACTTCCCACTCCTCGCAGTCGTCTTTGTTGATGTTAGTGCCCGTTATGCGCATGGTGCCAACGGCGTGGTGGATGAGGGTGCCCTGCATGACACAAAGAGCAGGATGTCTGCCGCATGAATATTACTGCTTTACGCTGGACGCAGTACTGCACCACCAGTACTTGATGGCCCACACCCCTTCAACGGTTGCATATGTGCAATGTTTCTACCTTAGTAATGCAGCCGTGCTCGCCCGGCTTTGCAGTGACGCTGACAGAAGAGTCCACGCCCTTGGTCTCGGTCTGCGTATACCTGCAGCGCATATGGGAGGCGTCAGCATGTCCGCAGCTGTGCAGACTCACTGCTGCGACAGGGTGTGCATTGGCGGCAAGTGATGCACATGCCGATGCTGAATGCATGCTGCTTGATGAGGCTACGGCGCACTTACCCGCCAGTGATCTTGAAGCCACCGACCAGGGTCTCAAATGCCTCTGTAGCCACAAGACGCAGGAGTCAGTCAATACCGAGAGCGTCCTATCACGGGCACAGCACTACAGATGAAGCGGAGCTTGGCTGAGAATGCTGCAAGTGCTGCGCTGACAGGACTGCTGCACCAACACTGGCAATGTTGATAGTGCGCACTCTTCATAGACTCCGAGCCGATGTCCAGCTGTGCACCAATGTTCCAGCCGCTCGTCTTGCTGAAGGAAGCGCCATTGCGGTAGGTGCTCTCCGTTGCGCCCTGCAGTTGATAAACTTATTAACTTGCTGCGCGCGCGGCAGTACACAGTGTTGCATGTGTGCTACACGTGTGCCCAAGCTGTAGCCTGTCTTCAGGAGGGGTTATCACCTGGCTGCATGCACTGACACCCGCAGGGCCACCCTCCGGTGCATCAGCGCAGGCCCTGCATGCATTTGTTGTGCCCCTGAAATGGTGCTTGCCGTTGCTGCATTTGCCACGCTTCCAATGGTGACACCATGTGGCAGCAGGACCCCTGGTGTTGGAACACCAGCCTCAAACCGGATTCTAACGCAACTGGACTCACCATACGATCTCGTTGTTGCCGTCATACAGATTGGCAGCGCTGTACACCTGCAATCAGGACGCCCACAGCATCATGCAGACTGAGTGTATGGTATTCCAGCGCCACGGATCAAACGTGGGCTGTCCAGCAGCCGCGGTGATGTCTTATTCTAGATTGTCCTGGACATCGGAGCAGTACTTAGCCTACGTACCTCCTGCTCCTTGCCGTTGTCGATGGTCGTGCACGGCAGCATGCCCTCATCTACATGGCTGCCTGCAAATGCCCAGATGGAAGCAGTGAGCCAGCATAAAATCTGGTCTGGAATTTTTGGCGGGCCGCACACAGTCGTCAACCTTAAGATCCTGACAGATGCACGTGCCACTGATTCTGACAGACTACTGTGGCAACTCACCGTCATCTTCAGTGAACTCGCACTTTGCGCCTGATCGGCTGCCGCAGCTCTGCGGGTGCAAGCACGGACCCATTATCAGCCACGCCATCTGCTCGTCCGTTTGCCGTCCTTGAGAACACAAAGTCATGTGCATGAGGGTCTCACCGTGGAGCCAGTCCCACCGGTACTGCAGCTCCTCTCGCCTGGGAATGATCCTGCAGCGCCCACCAGTCTACAGGGTTTCTGATCAGGAGCTTGACTGCCGCATCTGGGAGTGACTCCAAAAGACAATGGTGCATACGAGCAGCACTGCACAGCTGCATGTGACACATCCGCCGGTGAATGGTCGCTGGGCATGTCTCAGCTATCAGCGGAGCTGTCAGTCCCTGACGCACCATCGTTGCACGCCTTGGCCAGCGCGGCGGCGTCGAAGCTGGTGCCGCCGCCCTTTGTACACTTGACAGACGGAGCTGGGCGGCTGTCAAGCCACCATGTCGGGTTCTGAGCGAAGGCACACAAGGCATTGGCGCTTCACATCGCCTACGCAGATGCACAGTGCATTACATCGGATGCAACTTGTTGTGCCTCAGCACAAGCTGGCGCAATCTGCGTGCTTGGATAAAACAGGCAAGGCGTGATAACGCACACGGCGTGTGCGCTTGTGCGTGTGTAAGGTATGCAACCCGACAGCTTGGGGGAAGGAAAATCGATCAGGAGATGGGCAGGTGCTACGCACATAGCAACAGGACTCCTTGCAGCCCGGCGCGGTGGCTGTGAGGTTGCGGCCGATGTTGGTGCCGACGATGTTGGTGCCGACGATCGCAAACGGGCGCGAGGCGGCCGCACCTGCGGAGCATTAGCCACAAGCAATGGATCAGACTACAAACGTGCTGGTGGCGATGGGGCAGGTAAGTGTGTAAATGCTGCACACCCGCAATGTTCATTGAGTTAACAAGCTCGAACGTCGGCCTCGAAGAGCTGACGGGGCTGATAAACACTCAACTTGCACGGCAGCATGAAAAGCTGCTTCGGAACGCACCGTGAAGCAACAGCATGACCGTCGCCACCGTACACAACGGCACGTCAATGCGAAGCGCCATCTTGATGATTATCTGCATCCAAGCAACTGTTGTGAGACCATGCGATGACCCAGGCACCACGAAGTCACCAATCAAGTGGGAGTCGTACAGAGCATCGGGAACAGGCTGAGATATCATGTGCGCTTGCGCGGGCTCGCTGTAGCGATCAGTTTGTGTGACAATTCATGTCAAGACGTCGACTATGTGCTCGCGTGGATCAAGCAGTTCTTGAGCGGCCATTGCACATGCATCTGCAGGTAGTAGTTCCGTGCATGCAGCAGGGGCAGCACATGCAGCTGAGCATTGGCCATCGGGAGAGCGCTCATACCTGGGTGAAGATGTGATATGATTCAGACTGTCAGGTGTGCAAGAGACGCGACTGCTTGAAGGAGCAACGGAAGAGTGTGGAATGCCGATGTGGTGTGTGAGGTCGCGGTTTTATAGGAAATTCAGCTTCCTTGTGGGTCTCTCGGTTGTGGGACATATTCCTTGCAGCTGGAGAGCGGTGTACTACGTTGCATTCATGTGCTGCTTCACCATGCAATTTGTCAAACGATCAGGCGTGCACTTCTTGGCAATTCGGTTTCGGGATAACCTAACCTCTACAGGGCCGGAGCAAGGGGTATAAAGTAAGTAATCTAATACCCCTTGGGCCGGAGGTCCCAGAGCCAGCCCTGCAGCAGCGCAGTAAATATGACGTAAACCCTTGCGCCTGGCATGCGAAGGCGCGCCAGGCATCAGCAGGAGCGTGCGTGCGCTGCCTATATCCTAAATGGCCGTGTAGTCCAGTGACGAAAGGCCAACCCAATGTCGTCCTCTCCGTTTGACAACCTGGCGAACAGCCTTCAGGAGGCAGGGCAGAAGGCTGCTGATGCTGTGCGGGACAACAGGGAGATCGCAGTCGGCGTCGGCGCCGCCGTCGCCGTCCTGGGAGCGTGGCGTATATATAGCCGCAGCAGTGATAAGTATCACCGCAAGCCGGGGGCCTTTGAGCTCAGTGGCGGCAGCATTGACCGCAAGCAGATCGACCACACCTTCAAAGACTACTCGGCCTCGTATGGCAAGGAGGCCGGCGCTGGCATCACAGACAGGCAACGGACAACAGAGCTGGTGGGTACGGGGCGCAGTTGCCTGCAGTGCTCGGGGTGCATGCACAGATCACATTGACGTTTCAACTTTGCAACCCCACCTGTGGTTCAACCTCACTGTTCTGACTTGCCTATCAAATAGCTCCATAACACGCGCACTGCGAACGAGTCACGCAACGACCAAGCTTGTCAGAGAGGCCTCTTGTCTCATGCATGCCGCTCATGGATGCAGGTGAACACCTTCTACAACCTGGTCACAGGTGAGGGTCGGACATTGTGCACATCCTGCACGCTCCGCCTGCGTTCGTGAGGCGGCGGCTACGTATAAGGGCGCAATATCGCCAGGGTCCTCTTGCATTGTGGCAGACTATTTGACACGCAGGTGGTTGCTGCAGACTCTATCTGCCTTCGATGCAGACATCTACGAGTGGGGCTGGGGCACCTCCTTCCACTTCAGCCCGCTGCTGCCAGGCAAGAGCATCCCAGCCAGCGAGGCAGCGCACGAGGCGCGTATCGCAGCGCTGCTGGGCCTCAAGGTAGGCCGCCAACCCCACCGCCTTGCACACCAGCAGCACATCGCATGGCGCAATCGAGACGCTCTGAGCAGTCGGGCACGGGTGTACAACGTCGCATGCGATGCGGCGCTTGAGGCGCGAGGCTGCAATGTGGCCAGAATGTGGGCTGGCTGTCTAACATGTGCGTCCTCACCACACAGCGGGGGCAGCGGGCGCTGGACGTAGGGTGCGGTGTGGGCGGCCCAATGCGCACCATCGCATCCACCAGCGGCGCCAACGTCACAGGGCTCACCATCAACGACTACCAGGTCCAGCGCGCCAAGTACCACAATGAGAAGGTGAGGCAGCTCCGGCTGCGTTGGTACCCTGCGGTTTGTGCTGGTCCCTGGGGTTTTCGGGACCTAGAAGATTTTCTGACATATCCGGTGGGTCTCATTCCAGACCATGCTGTGCTGCTGGTTGCGTGGTGCCACGGTGTAGGCGTGGGTTTGCTCTGCAGCTGTCGTGCAATCTGTCAACCTTGGGCAGCCTCTGAGTGGCTGGCAAGCTTGACCAGGTCTCACGCTGAGCACGCATCCTGCAGCTGGGCCTCGCGGGGTTGTGCGAGCCGGTGGAGGGCAACTTCCTGGAGATCCCCTTCGAGCCGGCCACCTTTGACGGCGCATACGCCATTGAGGCCACCTGCCATGCGGCCAAGGTGCGCGGCTGTTGCTTCGGCCAAGTCGCTGAGTCTGCCCGTCCAGATGTTCCTCATGTGCAATCCTGTGAGGCTTGTCTTGTCTCGACACCATGCAATGCGCCAAGTGTGATGGCCATTCTGACAGCTCATGCTTCGGCGGTGCCGTGGGTTGGCCGTCAAGTTCTGCCTACCATGACTGCAGCTGGAGGAGGTGTATGGCGAGGTGTACCGCGTGCTGAAGCCAGGCAGCTACTTTGTCAGCTACGAGTGGGTCGCGACAGAGAAGTTCGACCCCACCAACAAGGAGCACGTGCGGATCATGGACGAGATCAACTTCGGCAATGGCCTGCCGGTGAGCCAAAACTTGCAATCTAGGGTGCATGTGCCACCTACTGCAATGGTGCAGGCGGACTTGCGCCAGGGAAAGACAATTTTACTGCAAAACAGAGCATGTGCTGTGCTGGCTGTGTGTTTGCCGAGTTGTGAGAGCTGGCAAATGTGTTGTTTGCCATCGAGTGTCCGGCTGTTCTTGGCTGCAGGAGATGCGGACGTACACACAGTGTGAGGACGCTGGCAAGTCCGTCGGCTTCGAGCTGGTGGAGAGCCGTGACCTCGCAGTTGCCAGCGAGCCGTGCGGTGCCTGGTGTGCACTGCTGCATCCTGATGCATGGATGCATAATTGCATTGCATCGTGCTGTTGTTGGTTGCCTTGACGTGCCTGTACCCCTGCCGCTCTGACCTTCCAACGCAGCTGCCAATGGCGAAAATGCTTGCATGCAGGTACAATCGTCTGAAGTACGGGATGTCAGGCCGCAGCATGCAGAAGATCAACCACATCATCGTCAGCATCGTCAGCTTCCTGCATGTGGCGCCCAAGGGCGTCAAGGAGGTTCGCTTCCATATCACTTGTACAGTCTTATAAGGGGCAACCTCACTAATCGTGTTTTGCAGCCCACAGGAACACCGCCAGGCCTGCTGCTGAAAATTTCAGCGCAGTCGCACCACAGTCGGCTCATGTTCTTGCAGTCATGTAGGCAACCTTGTCACGCACCTGCTCCCATCGCCAGGTGCACGACATGCTGGTGCGGGTGGCAAACAGCCTTGTGGACGGCGGGGAGACGGGCGTCTTCTCCCCGATGCACCTGCTCATGTTCCGTAAGCCGCTGGAGGGCGAGGTGTGTAGCTTGCATGCAAGATCATCCTGCAAAGCACATATGTGCCCTGACTGATATTCGAGCTACCATTTGTGGTGCATTCCTGTCTCTCGGATCATCAGGAGCGATTCCGCACTCTATCACTCAGCACAGACTTGTGCCTTCTCAGGGTGACGGTGACAAGCCCAGTGCAACGGCGGCCGCATCCAGCACAGCAGACGCTGCCAAGTCGACAGCGAAGAAGGCTGCAGCCAAGGGCAAGCAGTAGCAGGAGCCCCAGTTAGGCGGGCAATGCAGGCAACCCTACCATCCAGCGAGTCACTTTGCCCGACGAGCAACTGCATGCATGCATGTCAGCCCACAGCACAGGGTTGGGGTGCAGCTGGAAAGTTGAGTGTGTGTAGCTCGATAGCAGACCCTTATACTGTACTGCAGTGTGCGCAACAACTCAGACAGTCAGTCAACTGCATCATCGCAAGGGTGTGCATTCCTGTTCAGATTGTCTTCTAGCATTGTTTCTGTCCTGTTGATGCATAAGCGCAGTTGAGTGGCGCACCTTACCATTGATATATTTTCATGGGCAAGTAATAATGGCTATTGTGCACGAGGAGTCATGCATGACATGTCCCACAAGCTCGCAGGGTTGCGGCAATGTGAGCTGTCGTCTGAAGTGTAGCCAAACTACATAACACTACAACTACTGCAGGTGCTTCACCTCGTAGGTACTTTACGCCTGGCGAGAAACAAGTAGCACAGCATGACACGTGACCGCAGCATGCATGTGCTTGCCATTCCTAATGACCTCCGTTCACTGCGCCATACTGCTGCATAGTGCACACCCAGTCACCAACAAAGTCGGAACGCTGGCAGATCTGTACTCCACATACGTGCTCTGCTCATATGCTGCATGCCTAGCGCATTGGGTGCTCTGCATAGCTTTCGGCAGGCTGGGTGCAGTGGCCTGTAACGGTTGGGATCATCAGCGCATGCAATGCAACAGTTGTCGAACATTGGAAACCATGTTGCTTGAGGTCACAATCAGTGCTCAGAGTGCAAACACCTCTTGCTACAGCAAGCCGAACAGCAGAGCGGAGGCTTGCCTTATGTTGCTGTGTTGACAAGGGCGAAGCTGAAGGCTTCTAGCATGCAGGCTGAAGCATGATCCTGTGAACAGCGCTCATAATGCAGCAGGAGGTCATGAACGGTGCCAAGGGTGCGGTAGATCTGCCACGCCACAGCAACAAGCGTCGCAGGGTGACCAGCAATGCACCGGCACCAGGCGGAGCCAGACTCAGCACCGCCACGCCATCATGCGGCATCAGCAGCAGCGCCAGCAAAGCTGCCGCAGAAAGCACACCCACAGCCCAATCAGATGTGCAGGCGGAGACATGCAGGTGTGCTTGTGATGGTACCCATCTGCGTGTACAGCAACCACTTGCTGCTCTTCTGCCACGCCCGTGCTGTGGCACGGCGCCCCTTGGAAGTCGTGTCACCCCGCTTTGCAGGCCAGCAAGTCCGCCGCGTCAAACGCCAGCAGAGGCAGCGCAGGCGACGGCGGTGCAGCTGCTGGAGCAGGGCGTGTTTGGGCGCGCCTTGGCAGCCGCGTCCGCGGCGGGCAGGCTGCCGGGGGGCGCCGAGCTGGAGGCCCAGCTGGCGACGCTGCGCCTCATCTGCCGCCTCCACCTCGCGGGCCCCACCGCCACCTGCTGGCAGGTCGGCCACATGCCGTGGCGTCTGTGCAGGAGCCGTTGACATCGCTAAGCTGGACGACCACTGGATCGCCCAGGGCTGCTGAGCTCGCGGCGTGGACCATCCTCAGTCAGCCAGCTAGTCTGGCATTGAAGCCGCCAAGTGACGCTGTGTCGTCTCCTGCTCAGATTCTTGGCTTGCCGGAGGGAGCGGCGGCGGAGGACGTCCGGAGGGCCTTCCGGCGGGGGGCGCAGCGCGTGCACCCCGACAAGTGCCGCCTGCCGCGCGCCGAGGCCGCCTTCAAAACCCTGAAGGCCGCGGCTGAGCGCGCCACCGCAGCTGCCGGGTGAGCAAGCGACCGCCAGCGCCCCTTTGCGGCGGGAACGTCTAACATGTGCCTGGCTTATGTGCCCACGCTCATCTTCTACAAAATCTGAGCAGGCAATGTGCGAGCCACAAACCCATGGGCAGGTTGGCCGCCTGACCCACACTGACGCTGCAGCAACACTCGTTGCATGCAGAGGAAGTTGCTGGCACATGATGTGCTGTTCACACCTGGTGTGCCCGCCCTCGTGCAGGAACAGCAGTGCAGCTGCGCCGGATGCGTCGGCCGAGTTTGGCAGCTATGACAACGGCGGCGGCGGGGCGGCGTGGTGGCAGGAGTGGGAGCCCTCGGCCGCAGAGGCGCGCCAGCAGCAGCAGCAGCAGCAAGCGCCGCAGAAGCCTAGGCCCTGGCAGCCGCCTGCCGACTCCAATGCGCAGGTCCTTGCTGCACTGACGACGAAGGTGAGGCGGTCACCAGCTTGCAGTGACAAGCCAGAAGATCCTGCAGTCTCAGCGCAGACTGATATGACGTATGACGTATGATGTCACAGCTTACCCGTGTCTACAAGTAGGTAGCGCTGGCTCATCATCGCCGGGAATCTGTTCAGCATCACGATGTGAGGTGCTTACAGCTGCATTTCATGTCCAGGCGCTGCGGGCAGAAGTGGTGCGGCGGCAGGGCGCAGTGCTCAGCCCCAAGGCCGGCTCGGAGGAGGCCGCCATGGACCCTTCGATACGGCAGGCACGGCTCAGGTGTGCTTAATCACCCATAACCGACTTCTGCGTGCTGCCCGTGCAACTCTGTTGAGGATACAACAGCGCATTGTGCACAGGTCGTTTCCCAGGCCTGAAACATGTGCTGCAGGGAGGCGCGCAGCTTGCTGGCTGAGCGGCTCAAGGCAGAGGAGGAAGCCGTCTTTGCAGAGACAGCGGGCGGTTTCCAGCGGCAGCCGTCACCCTTAGCGGAGCACGGCATGTGATTACAGCAACCGAGAGAGCAAGTAACATCTAGTGAACAACGTCCCTGAGCAAAATTATTTCTGCTTCCCACCAACAACGACCTCACTGTGACGTAACAGCAAACCGAACGACCTCAGAGCACCTGAGGTCTGGTCTCGTGATCAGCAGAGTCACCCTAGACGGCTAGCTATCATGAACCTAGAATCGACCGAATGACCCGCCGCCAAAGCCACCGCCTCCCCCACCCCGCCCGCGGCCGCGGAAGCTGCTGCCGCCGCCGCCTGTGACTGCTGCATACTCCAGCAGCTTGGGCGGCACCTGCAGTCCACCGGCACAACCTGCCTCTGGACGACATGCCAGTCACCAACAATGTTTACAACACGCATGAAAATCGTCAAGCCTGCACGACCTCAGGGCGCCGCCAATTGCCCGCCATCAGCGGCGGCGCACCTGCTGCTGCGCCTCCTGCAGCACGCTGACGATCTGCTTCGCCAGGCGCGCGTTGGCGTCGGTGAAGAAGCTGTAGGCCTTGCCCTTCTTGCCGGCGCGGGCCGTGCGGCCGATGCGGTGCACGTAGTCCTCCGCCGTGCCGGGCATGTCGTAGTTGAACACGCACTTGATGTCCTTCACATCTGCGCGAAGCGTTAGATCAAAGGCACATGTGAGCAGCAGGTGGCCAACACCAGTCGTTGTGCCGTTGCCGGGGAGCATGCATGCTGCAGCAGGGGGTCCGTCCGCTCACTTTAGAACAGGGGATGCTCAGTGTGACCTGAGCACCCACTGTCGTGTGCAACACACTGGCAGCACAAGCCACCAAAATGGCTGCGGCCAGTGCGTGGAGCTGCAAAAGGTGACGGGCCACATACCACAGCAGGCAGCTGCCAGGCGTGCACTTAGGTGAGGGACCCAGCATCACCTGGCACCCTTTGTCAGGAGGATGCTGTCCCATCGCTTGGCGCTGCTGTTGCCGGGGCGTCAAGTGTGCGGCCGGCGCTCACGCTGCTGAGCTTTCAGCCGCACACAGCTGCTGCACGTGCGAGGCCGCTACTGGTGCGCAGCAACAGGCAAAGCAGACATGGACATTGATCGACAGCACCACACATGCACACTGCACAGCATGCAGAGCGTGTCTTTCTCTAAGCTGGCAGCTGTCGAGAGTGTCATGTGCTGAACGAGCAGCTGCAGGTGGTTGCCACTTGTGACAAGGAAGCGGCAGGAGCCCTCTTTGGAGGCAAGGTCCATAGGGACAGGAGGCCTTACCAAGACCACGTGCTGCAACGTCTGTGGCTGTCATGATGGGGCTGGTGCCCTTCTTGAACTCCTGCATTGAACCGAATGAACCACCACATTGCTCATCTTCCATTGGAAGCACAGCACAGTCAGCCGAAGCAGGCTATGCACCAGTAAACCCAAGAAGAGCCTGCATGAAATTTGCATGCATGCATGCATGACACACACTGCATTATCATCATCTGCTGGCTGACTCACGACTAGATATCAAGGGATGCATGACTGCAACTTACCGCAAGCACCCAGTCGCGCTCCTGCTGACTCTTGTCGCCATGGATGGATAGCGCCGGCCAACCATCCTGCCGCAGCTGCCTGGTGAGCAAGTCGCACCCCCGCTTCGTCTCGCAGAAGATCTGCACCCCAGCACATGACATGTAAGCCAACTCAATCGTTCACTATACCTGTGGCAGTGGGAAAGGGCAGGAGTGTACACTACCCTGTAAGTTTTGGCACTTAGCACATGAGCAAGATCCGTGCATGCCCCATCGATGGAACTGAACCGCACTGCATGGAAGGCTGCAGACTCACTGGCATGACCAAGGGCCCTGTAGTTGTCGTCTTTGACCGGCACATGGACACACGACGACTGTACACGGTAGCTAGTGACAAGGGATGGTGGGCACCAGGAGGCGGGAGCCGTCCATCTCCTGCTCCAGCAGCTTAACCAGGGAGCGGTACTTGTCCAGCTCGCCCGGGAACTGGAACACCTGCTGGATCATGTGGTTCGCCTTCAGGTCCTCCGACCCGATGGTCACCTGCAGCGCGCGTGGCCACATGTCGGGGGTTTGGAGTTCGACACCACATGGGCATGAGGGTGCGGACAGGCAGAACAGCATGCGCCTGACATGACATGGCAAACCGCCTCAACAGGTTATCACACAGCTCTGCTTTGCGATGCTGGGCAGAGCAACGTGTGGCTGCAGTCTGCGATCACCTGGTAAGGGTCCTTGAGGAAGTCGCGCGCGATAGCCTGCACGTCCTTGGGCCATGTGGCGCTCCACAGCAGCGTCTGCCTGTCTGGTCGGATCTGCATGCAATGCATTGATGGTCGTCATTCACTTGAGTGCTGCGGCTTCCCAGTCGTGCGCAGCAGACGCGATAGGTGGCCAGGTTGCAGTCCGGTGCTCAGCCGGTGACAGCTGCCCCAAGCGTGACACTTGCTTGTGCCCGTCCCAACCGGTCGTCACCTGGTTCACGATCTTGCGGATCTGGGGCTCGAAGCCCATGTCCAGCATGCGGTCGGCTTCGTCCAGCACCAGGTACGTGACGCGCTTCAGGTTGGTAACCCGGCTCTCCAGCATGTCAATCAGCCGCCCTGGCGTCGCGATAACAATCTCCACGCCTGCGCATCGTCGCAGAACGCATCACCAGTCACATCCCTGCTCTTGTACACATCATATCTTCACCGCAAAGCAAAGACATGCAGTCCAAGGCAGATGGGCTCGGGCACCTGCTGTGCTCCCAGGAGGTCGTGGTGCGCTGCGGTCCGCAAGCACTCTATGCAACAGCAGGGGCAACTGTGTTGCCCACCTCCACGCAGGTCCCTGATCTGGGGCCCCTTGGGGGCGCCGCCGTACACGCAGGTGTGCTTGATGCGGCTGGTGGAGCCGAACTTGTGCGTCTCCTGCTGTATCTGCACCGCCAGCTCCCGCGTGGGCGCCAGCATCAGGACGATTGGCCCGTCGCCAGGCTCTACGCCACACCAACATGCGCTGACTTAGCTGAGCTGCCGCATGCATCAGCTGGATGAACAGCTCGCTGCTCACCCATAGAGCAAAGCTGACCATCCAGGAGAACGAGTGTGCAGTCTGATAGACCCAGCTTGACGTATGTTGCTGACGCAGGCCTCACCAAGGTACGGCTGCGCGTTGATGTGCACCACTGCAGGTAGCAGGTATGCTAGCGTCTTTCCGGACCCTGTCTCCGCAAGGCCAATCAAATCACGGCCGAGCAGCGCCATGGGCCACCCCTGCGCCTGCATGCGGGTGACAAAGAGAATCTGCATGCTGTTGCAGATCATGTGCAATATGATGAAGCAGCACAAGCTGTTTTCAGTGTTGGGTGCAGTGTGACATGTGCTACCTGGATCGGGGTGGGCTCCTTGAAGCCAGCCTTGTACACCTCTGTCAGCACGTACTCTGCAGAAGCAGCATGGCAAATGTCATGAATGCTCGACAGCCTGGCCAGGCGGATGCCTTCTACGGGATGCAATCGCACACCTGCACGCGGCAAGGAGGTTGCTGAGCATGTGGCTGGCGCCCACACCTGGGAAGGAAGCCTCCTCGAAGGTGGTGCAGGGCTTGGGGACGCCGGAGCCCTGCACATGGATCTCCCGCAGCTTGCGGTACGTCTCCACGTCCGCTGGCGAGCGGGCCGTGACTGCCGGGTGCTCCACATAGAAGTTCTTCTCGAAGGGCGGCAAATTGCTGAAGTCCTGCTGCGCCAGCTGGATGCTGTTGATGTCATCGCGGCCACGGCTGCCGCCGGCGCCTGGGCATGTAGATATGCAGCTCAGTCTGTCGAGCGACAGACGCTACGTGTACAGCTCAAGCACTGTTCACAGGTGTGCGGTCAGTCTGATGAGCAACTCACCTCCGCCTCCCAACCCGCCATACCCGCCGCCTCCGCTTCCGCCGCCATAGCCACCGTAGCCGCCGGAGGGGCCGCCGCCGAAGCCGGCCCTGCTGCCGTAGGACGAGGGGTCACCGAAGCGGTCTGCGCCATGCCCGCCGCCATAGCTCATGGCTGGCGGGCGGGCGTGTGGGATGCCCGCACCCTTATAGTCTGAGGTTGCTCCACTTTTGGCTGTGCTTGAGACGTCAAGCCTCAGAACAGACGCCTGCAGGCCAGGCCGTGCTCTACTATTGGTGAGGCGTGACTCGGTGCGCTGCGCGGGGGTGCGCAGCTCTAAAGGCTCGTGAGGTGCAGAGAACGTAGCACCACGCAGACAGTCTCCTGTGCATCCCGAGTCACAATGAAACACACATAACACCTAATTGTTCATGAGTTTCATGGCAGCGTCGAAAACACGAGTGCTATACTGCTCATGAGAGTCTTTGGGTCCCCCTGGCTGCCAAGAGAGATCGGATCGGTCTATATACTGGTTACCAATTGCCACGGCGTCTGCGTCCGAGCACAAGTGCAGTCTGAAGCAGTCCTCAGCTGTGGGAGTTTCGTGGGCAGTACCGCGGCGAGGGTCAGGCCAGCAGCGCTGTCGAAAGGCTGACTGGGCTGCTGTTAACACCATGCAGCTTGGCCTGCAAGCCCCTCGTCTGCCCGCCTGTCCACACCGAGCCACCCTCGGCAGGAGGTTTGCTGATCGGCTAGCACAGCCACATCATGGGCAGCACCTTCCTCACACTGCCGCCGGGCTGGCAGCGGCACGGCGCAGCAGCCTGCTGTGTGCAGCAGCAAAGCGGCCAAACTCCAAGAAGAAGGCCGCGCAGAAGGGGAAACCAAAGGCGACTGTGAAGGACAGGCCGCAGGTGCCGGACACGGCGCCGGCGCAGGGCAGCACCAGCACCCGCGAGCGCGGCGAGTTGCAGGATGAGGATGAGGATGAAGCACAGGAGGAGGAGCAGCACGAACAGACGCAGCGGGTGCGCCACTCTGTGTCGGTATTCCTTTGCTTCACTAAAATTGTTGTGCAGCTGTGACGGAGCATTAATGCGCTACCATCAGTGGCATCACATGCACCGTGTGTGCGAGATTGTATTGAGGCTGGCGTTGCATCTGCACAGCAGTCGGATGAGGAGCCGGTGCAAGCAGCAGCACGGCAGCCTGCACAGCCGCCCTCGGCGCCGGCAGATGCAGGATATTCGCAGCGGCAGGAGCAGGTGCTGTCAGAAAGGCGTGACCCAGAGGCGAATGCAGGCGAGCTGCGGAAGCTCATGCAGCAACAGCAGCAATCGCAGCAGAAGCCCAACTTCCTGCAGGTGCCCGCGAACACGATTGGTTTCACACCCAATACTGCCAGTTAACAACCTGCTTCACAATGTCTGCAACATGGATCGGGCTGTGAAGCCGTGCTTTGGATTGCAACTTCTGGACACAGTGCTTCTCCTCATTTGACACCCCTATGCACTGCAGGGCGTGCTGCAAGAGGTGCAGCTCATCGAGTGGCCCTCCATCTCCAGCGTGAGTACACAATCATATCTTGGTCTTGCTGTGGGAAACAAACGTGGTCTGATGACTGACGCCATCCAGCATAACGCAACAGCTTCTCACTTCACTCCTGCACGACTTGCCTGAACCATTGCGCAGGTGCTCCTGAACACGGTTTTGGTCTTTGCCATTGTCGCTGGCTTCTCCGTACTCCTGTTCGCGGTCAACACACTCCTGGCAGAGACGTCTCAGGTTTGTGCCCCGACTTGACTGCCACTTGGTTGGAGTGGTTGGACACACAGAGCCCTACAGACACAGCAGAGCATCCCAGTCGCTGCTCAGATCGTGAGGGTTGCTCATGCTTTCCTGATGTGCAGGCACTCTATGGGGGGCTCAGGAACCGGCCGCAGGTGGCAGCCAACTCGGAGTCCACCGCAGCGCAGCTGCCAGTGCCATCCGCGCCCCAGCTGGCAGAGCAGCCACAGCAATCTGCGCCTGCCCCACAGCCGCCCACGAAGACTTATGCGGACCTGGGTCCTGAATAAATTGTTTGTGTCCTTTTCAGCTGCCTACGAATCAGGTTCGGTGACCAGCAGGATGTGGAGACGGTTGGTTGCAACTGAGATGCCTCTTACAATCCACGTACAGCAGCACATGGTGCATATGTCATACCAGTGGACTAACAGCGGGCGGCAGTGTGGCCATCGGAGCGGGAAAGTCTGTCAGTGTGCGCGCTCAAATTGTTCCAGCGGCCCCATTGTCCGTCATACAGGCAGACTTAGCTACTTGACACACTCAACAACTTGGCTACTTGACACACTCAGCAACTCGACACTAGCGTCAGTAGTACTCGTGGCCATACATGTCATATAAGGCACCCTCGCTTCCAGTGAAGTCACTATCGTACATTTCGGGAGGGCCTGACCAATACCCGTCATCGAGATAGGCGTCGTATTCATCATTGGAAAGGTCGTCATCCTGCAGCAGCATTGCCAGTGTGGACAAGGACCAACGTGCAATTCCATGTGTATCATGGCCATTGTGCAGCCGGCACGATGTTGCCAGGGTCCACCAAGACCGGCTTGACGACAGCTGATCGAGGGCTCTCACCCACTCATCTTCTGGCAGGTCATCATACTGGGGCATGGGCAGCCGGGGTGCGGGTACAGGCGTCATGCGCGGGCATGTGATAGTGGTGACCTGCCCAGTACGGGCACGCCGCACATCAAGGGCCTGCAACCACCAAATACATAGCATTCGCCGTGTGGATTTCAAGCATACCGTAGCAGCACAGGCGCCGCATCTCGTGCTGGCGAGGCTGACAGCCTGTATGCTGGGCCTGTGCAGCCGCGACCTCTCAGCAAAGACACGTAGCATGTTTGCCCCCTGTAGCTCCGTGATGTGCCAGAAAGAAAGAATGAACAGGCAATGTCCAAGGTTGCTCACCTGGCGCAGATGCAGCATGGCCTCCACATCCTCGCACTCCCATTGACTCTGCGCCAATTGCACCTTGCGAAGCTGGGGCATTGCCAGCAGCGGGCCGCTCTCAGCCGCGGCCCTGCTGCTGATGTCCATATGCAGTTTGCCCGGCAATATGCTGATCGTCAGCAGGCGGCACCCCACAGCCCGCTCAAGCTCTTTCGGCACCTGCGGAGGTGCATTTGCAGGCCTACCGAGTGCAGCTGAGAGGGCTCATGTGTGCACCTGGCACCCTGAACTACTGACCTACGATGCTCGACAGCAACTGCAGCCAGGAGACAGGCCCACGACATGAGCTTGCCAACTTCTTGCGAGCTGGCGTTTGCTTGAGCCACTTACGCTCAGAAAGCGGGAGCCGCCAAAGTCCAGGCTCCGCAGGGCACTGGCATGCGGCCCCAAGTCCCCCGGCGGCAATTCTTGTATGTTGTTGTTGTCCAGGCGAAGGTCCTGAGCCAAAGTGAGCCGGATTCAAGGGTGTGTCGCTGATGAGCAAGGTCAGCAGGGGCGCAACATGCAGCCTGGGCAACACTGGAGTAGAACGGCTGATGGACAAAAGATGCCCGCATGAAGGTTGATCTGCTCGCCATAGCCAGATCACAGCATTGGCTTGGCAAGCCCTAACAACGCATATAGAGCAACCCCCTTTGGCAGACGCATCCACAGGGCGAAACGCACTGTGAGTCTGGGCAGCCTGGTAAGGATGTCTCGCAGTCCCGCCATGCAGATTGCGTCCAGGCGGCAGTGGTGCAGCCGCAGCTGATAAAGGCCCGGCATGTGCGCCACTGCAGCCTGCGCAGGCAACAGTGACAAACTCAGAACCAGCTGGTCACCCTTGGCAGTCAGCATTTTGTGATTGTCGAACGCTGGCGGTCATTCCAGATGTGTACACTGGTGTTCGAGAAGTGTCCATCGCCTGCCAGCACATGAGCAGCCACAGCCATTTGCAATTTGCTGGATAGAGCCGACAAAACAGCTCCCTGCCTTCGCAAGCCCACCTCTAGGCTTTTTGCGGTGTGTAGGTTCCAGGGGGCCAGGTCACCAATTGAGAGGGCTCTCAATGAATTGAACACTGAAAGACTGGCCGGAAGTTCCTTCGTGAGCAGGGACAGCCGCTGCAGGGCTGTCATGCCTGCAAACGACAGCCCGCTCAGGATGAAATATGCCAGCCGCACATGTCTGGAGGGGCCGACTCCGATGACCTGCATATGGTGCGTGCACCCGCATCCACAAACCTGCTGGCTGCAACCATGCAGAATGAGGTGACCCCAGGTTCACCTGCAGCCTCTGGGGCAATCACCAAATTTGTAACCAAGGCAGACAGTCGACTGCCTTGCTGTGGGTCCATGACACAGTGTGTCAAGCTCGTCAGCTTCGTCAGCTTCCCAACAGATGGTGGCAGATGTGTGAGCCCACTGCCATTCAGCATTAGCTGCTCAAGGTTGACCTGTGCATCCAATAATAGCTCGAGTGGTTCGATGTTGTCACAGTTTTCTTCAAAACAATTGCATGAGAGGCACACGCATTTGTTAACACATGCGAACTGTCGGTCATGTTCATGGCGTCATGCTGCGACCGCAGTATATGGCTTAACCCTAGCATACTCACAAGGTTGCCGATGTCAGCAGGCAGGTCCCGGAAGCGCTCAAGGGCAAGCCGTGTCAAGTGAGTGCTGGCAGTGATTGCATCAGGCCACATGTGCTGGATATTGGAGCCCCCCTTCTCGAACCGCACCTGCACCATGCAGCGGCAATCTCTCAATGCGTTGCTGCTGACAGGTTCTCGGTCACGTGCATGTGGCAGAAAGAACAGGCTGGTGGTGCTGATTCAGCTCCAGCATGGGTCAGTCCATCGCAGCACAATCATACAACGGTTTGTGCAGGAGCAGGCCATTTTGCAGCGAGGGTGCCTCACCTCAAGGTCTTCCAGCATTGGCAAATGGGCAAGCGCACTGCCCAGCCTGCGGACCTGCAGTGGAGGCCAGTGTCATCAGGTGCGCAATTGGCACTGCTGCAGATGTGCGCTGGGTCTTTCCTGAATGCTACTGGTTGTTGTTAGCACAGCAAGATGGGTGCAGCCATGGTGAAGCCCATGATGTTGCTTGCGACGCAGCTGGAATCCAGAAGCTGAGCTGACTGCACCTCGACATCACTGTTGGCGTCCGGCAGAGAGCACAACCGGAGGTGCTTAACGCTGGGCGTCGCCCTCAGGACGAGCAGCATCTGCACGCAACCATGTTGAGGCCTTCCTTGAACAAAAATCAGCATGCGAGCGTCATTCTGCAGGGCCATCAAGGTGCACGTGCTGCCACTGGTAGGTGTGGCGGAGCTTCGCATCAGGCTCAGCTGCCGCACCTCTCCACTGATGAGACATTGGTCGAAGTCCAGCCTGCGCAGCGGAGAGAAGGACAGCAGCCCTAGTGCCGTACTGAGGAATGCCTTTTGGTCCTGCAGGGGACAGGAGCGTTGCCATTCCAATGCATGCTGCTGCAGTCATGCACGTGCACAGCGGGCTGTCCGACGCAGCAGGTCAACTGCAGGCAGATTGGCGCAGCCGTACCCTGAAGCGGTGGAAGGCTATGCTGTGCACTGACTTTGCACGGTGGTGCAGCCAGCTGCACAGATGACCACCATGCTGTGGAGCAGGTGGCACATCTGGCTTTGTGCCGTACAGGTCGACCTGCAGCAGAGCGCGTCTCAAGGCTGGCCATGGCTGCATATGGTGGCAAGCATGCAGCGCCAGTAGGTGCAGATGTGAACGACAGCGAGCACTCCAGATGCAGCGGCAGGCAGGCAGATGAGGAGACGCCGCGTCAGCGCACGTGTCTCCACAAGCTGCTGCTGCTGTCGCTCTCACTCAGAACATCGTTCCAGGCTCTGTACGGCAAAACCAAGCATGGGTGTGATACAGTATGCCCGCCTGCTTGCGGGGCTGCTGTTTCACGAGACCATGCTGCAACGTCTGAAGTTGACAGACTGCAATATCAGGGCAAAAGTTTCGGGAGCTGTTGCAGGAATGCTTTGAAGATTCTGCTGCACCTGCACACAGTCGCAAAGGCAGCAGGCCGCTGGGTCAGCGACAGGACTTTGCTCAACAGCTCGGGAGGCAGCGAGCTGAAAGTTGCAGCCGTTGCACTTGTGGCTTTGGTGCGCTTCTGTCTGCCGGCGTGCTGATCACCATCATGCAAGGTTCCCTTGCCTCGTTTGGCCATACTGGACTGTGCGCAGCGGTGATGCTGTGCATGCGACCACACCTGCGCGCAGTGTCGTGATCTGCCTTGCAGGGTACGATAGAAGGTACCTTACAGTGGGGATGCTCACGGTCTGCACTCTGCAGGCCAGCAAGTGCCATGATTCTGGGTTTCTGGCATGCAATCAGACGGTCACGTGCCAAATCTTGTCCCAGACAATGTGAGTATGTGACATGGCCGGTGCCCGAACATGCACCTGTTGAAGTGGCCGACAGATTGGTCATTACGCTGAAACCTCAACGCAATAGACTGCGATCAGCTTTCCAGTCTACGATGCAACCTGCTGCTTGTCGCATGCAGCGCCAGCGCCAGCAAGTGTGTTGCTGCCCACACTGTAGTCACCAGTCTGGCCTGGTTGCAGAGTTCACTCGGCTGGATTAGCTAGGATCAGCCCTTACGAGTGAGCTGTACCCTTTCTGGAGGGCAGATCCCATCTGCAGCCATGCCACCCCAGCGCAAGTCGGCGCGGCGAAAGGCACCACCACCCAGCAGATACGAACAACAAAAGGATCAAGCGCCTGCGACGATAGCCGATATGGGCCCCGATGTGCTGCTCCGCACGCTTGCCCTCACCGGGTGAGTGTGTTGAAAGGATGCAGCATCGCGTCAGGCATGCATGCATGTGCAATCGAAACTGTTCCACTCTGGCTTTCGTTGGCCCCTCCTCGGGATCTTCAATATATTCTTTGACGTTGCCCTCACGTGCTCCGTGCTGCTGCTGGCTGTACAGGCAGCCTGCTCGGTACGCATCGGTCTGCAAACGCTGGAACAGCCTGCTGGCCGGCAGCAGCGAGGCGTGGAAGGAGTGCGTGCTCACCAGCACCCACCTGCGTCAGCCTCCGGACGCTCCCTGAGTAGACACCGGCGGCATGCTGGGCTGGCTGCGGCCGCGGTGCGTGAGCCTCGAGTCAGTCACCTTCAAGAAGTTCTCGGTGAGCGGCCCAAGCAGATCGTTCGTTTTGTGCACGGCCAGGCAGGCGGCACTGGCTGTGTCATGCAAAGCCCACAAAGCAGAGCGCGTGAAGGCCAGCACCACACGGGCCACACGGTGTCCCATTTGCAGATGTCCAGGTGGGACCAGGAGAATGGCGGCGCGTTCCTCCCCTTTTTTGCAGCCGCCACGGGGATGCTTGCAGCGGGCGCGCCTCTACGCGCACTGCACTTCAAGGACTGCGTGCTCGCGCCAGGGCTCCTGCCTCAGCTGCACCTACTGACAGAGTGCACATCCCTGCACCTACATGAACTTGCCAGCGTAGCTGACTGCTACTTGCAGCTCAGCCACCTTCTGAAGGTGTGTGTGACTGATGCGTTACAACCACGACTGGTGCATTACAACCATGAGTGGACTCAGGCCACCTGACATCAATAAATGCACTGGGGCTGCCAACATGCGCGTCACAGCAATTCTGCTCGACATGCGGTTTCGAGGCTCTGTCGATGGTTAGATGTGCCGCTGCAGGCCCTGCCGCAGCTGCGAGAGCTATCGGCAACATATCGCACCTTGGATGGCACCCAGGAGGCGTTGCCCTGCGGCATAACAGCCTGTGGTCGCCTCCAAAGCTGTCAGCTCATCGATATCAGGAACTGTGAGAACTCCAGGGAGCTGACCCATGGCATCAGCAGGTGCGCAGCAATGTGACTGCGTCCCTGTGCAGTCTTGCGCGCAGGGCAGCAGCCAGCCCATGGGTGCCAGAGTACTTCCAGCTTGCAAAACTTGCAGCACTGTCGGCTGTCGGTGACGATCATTTCGATCATGAGTGCAGTCTGACCTCGCTGACCAAGCTCTGCACGTTTGGCATCTTCGTCGACAAGGTCAGCAGCCATGTCGGGCAGCTCACGGCACTGCAGACGCTGCGCATGCTGGGGTCTCCGGCTCACCTAGCACACCTGGCCGCGTTGCAGCTGCCAGCGGAAGTTGCTCAACTGGCCAGCTCTCTGCAACGGCTCAGCTTCTGCAGCAAGGCTGTGCCGCTGGAACTGACAGCCCTGCAGTCGCTGAGCCGCCTCAGCATCTGCGGCCTACTCTGGAGCCATGATGTCGGCACACAGGCAAGTGCTTCATCTGCAGAATCGCCTTTGACCAGGGTTGTTAGATCTTACATAAGCCAGCACACGAGATGCCACTTGCACTCGTACAAGGTAGCAAGACTCCAACTGCTGACTGACTCTGCTCGAGCCTGCAGGTCGCAGGGCTGTCGGTGCTCACAAACATTGTGAAGCTGCGCTTGCACCGCTGCGCTGGGCTGCAGAAAACATATGTCGGTCTCCATACGCTGCTGAACGCCCTGCCCAAGCTGGAGGTGAGGCGGCAGCAGCATCTGGCGTCACTGAAGAGGTCATGTAGCGCTGTCAGCACCACAAGCATCGTTGTCTCTTGCCCAAAGGTCGTTTGAGATGTGTTGATGCGAGCACTCACACGCTGTACCGGTCGGCTGTGAACCAATCGATCTGGTGCTGGCCTTTTCAGGCCCTGGCACTGGATCATAACAGCATGACCCACACATCGCTTGGTATGCCCTGACACGCGAATGCGCAGCTGCTGATATGCTCAGGACATTAGCAGCACCTCCTGTTACAGATATACATGTAAAGAGGTCGCTGCTACTGCAGGCCATTCTGCCAGACGCTTGACTTCGCTCGACCTCAGGGGCTCTTTTTATGACAAGGTGCTGGCCTACCAACATTCACCCTTGCGAGCATTGGACAGTCTTTATGAGGGCTGATGAATGCCAGAGTCAGGCGTTTTGAAACATTTCAACTACCCTGTGCATCTATCACTGCATCTGGCAGGAGGGTTTGCCAACGGCGCTGCGCCGTGCCGTCAACTGCCGCAAGCTGCAGCTCGGCATCAAGTCCTGCGACGCTCTAACGCAGGTGGCTACAACCTTGCTTGCACCGGACTTGTGCTGTCGTCAACCTGCGAGCGCCCATCCTTGCGCAGTCCTTTGTATGGCAGCCCGTATGCATGTCATACCACACTGCAGGGTGGAGCACAGCCGATGATGGCCTGCCCGCTGCTGGGCATGCACTCGCTGCAGACGCTGGTGCTGCAGCAGCCGGGCTGGCAAGACAACGCCATGACGGCGGTTTTAGCACTGCAGCGATGCTTCCATGTGCGCACTTTCTTGTCACCCTTGGCTGTGGATCATCATGATGTGCCTCAGTTGGAGTCCGATGCCAATGCCAGGCTGCGCATGGTCATGGTCCCCAGTACTGCCCTGCATGCATAGCACCACTCGTCTGTCAGGATACAAATGCTGCTGTGCAGGAGTCAGATGCCTTCAGCGGGTCAGGCCCCGAGGTGGTCTGCCGTGCCACCCCGGATACGCATGCTGGGCTGTACAACATCAGAGATGCCATAGCCGAAAGCAGCGATGACGAAGACGACATGTGATGCTGCCCGTTGGGCGTAAAGTGTTAAGCGTCATTGTGTTGGACGCGCAGAGCTTTCCAGGCCGCTGTCGACCTGCTGAAACGATGTGGAACACGCTCAGGCTGCGAGCACTACTGCAGACTTGGAATGGCAGAGTCAAAGTGCGAATGGATTAGGGCACCAAGCGTCCGTGCCAAGGGGATTCGGTCTTTTCAAAAGTGCACTACATGGCTGCAAGCTGTGTGGTTGCTGCCCCTGATGCAAAGCCTTCATCCCCCTGCGAAACCACATCCCTCCCTGCTGACCACATCCTAATCCCTCCGTTGCTCCACCAACTGCTAAGCACTGTTTACGGCTGCATCATGACCATTCTGATGGGCAGACTCTTCCTACGGTTGCAGGTCCAGGCATTCCGAGGTACGACGACCTCAGAATACTGTGGCTAGCAATGACCGTCCACGCTGCCGTTGCTCCCGGACAACAATATGGCTTCACCAAAGTCGATTTCATAAGGATCGAAGCCAGTGTCTTCAACAGGGAAGGCGTCGTAATCATCATTCTCATCATTGTCAGCGTTTGGCGTCTGCAGCAGAACAGTAGGACAGTCACACCGTGCGCCAGTGACATTATTGCATGTTTGTGACAGAACAATCATGAGCATGACCAAACGTCGCCCTTATCCACTCGTTATCGTAATAGCCATGGTAGATTTGCTCACTGCTGCCAGGTTTTCAGCAACACCAAACCCTTTACGCACCGGCTGATGCAAGGCTCGTTCCAGCCTGCCATCGAGCATATCGTCTAAATCACGCACGTACGATGCATCCCGCCTCAGCCGCGGGCACCTGATGGCAACCGCCTGACCATTGATCGCACGCCGTGCGTCAAATACCTGCAGCATGTGTACCACCAACATTCGAAATCATGGGTTTCTAAGAGATGAGACTAAGAGATGCTCTCAGAAACCCGGAATGTCATCCACAATGTGACTGCCGCACGCATAGCAGCAACAGCGCTGCGTGCTGTGCAGACAGCCTGGCTAGCGCCTGCGCTGCCTGTGGAAACCTTCCAACTGCAGACAGAAGGTGTGACAGAAGATTGTTGTATGTGCGAGTGCGCATGCATTATTCGTGCTCAGTCTGGTTCATCTGCAAGCTGGCGGTCGCTAGAACCTCTACCTGCAGTGCAGCCTACATCGCTGGCTGAATATTGTACATCGCAATTGAGTGCACGTGCAGTACAGCTTGAAGGTCGCAACAGACTACGTCTCTACAGCATCATGTACACTCAAACTTGCGAACTCTCAGCTGAGGCTGTGACGACCCAGTCACCTGGCGCAGCAGAGCCGCGTGGCAGCCCTCATGTCCTCGGGGGCAGGGCTACACTCGAGAGTACTCCTGCATCTGGTTGGTGATTGATCAATGATGCACCCGGCTGGTATTGGGCGCTGAGGGGCCTGCGGGGCCTGCCTGGCGCAGTTGGAGCATGGCCTCGATGTCCTCGCAGGCCCACGCAGTCTGCGCCAGCCGCAGCTCACGCAGCTGGGGCATCGCCAGCAGCGGGCTGCCCAGCAGCGCGGCCCTGCTGCCAAACTCCCTGCGCGTGCGGCTCGGCAGCAGGCTGATCGCGAGGAAGCGGCACCCCGATGCTCGTTCCAGCTCCCTCGGCACCTTCGAAGGAGCATGCGCAGGCCTATAGCCGAGGTCCAGCAGCCTCGCATGCACATTTCAGTGCTGTAGAGCGGTGGCAGCACAGTGCCTTGCTTGCTCGACAGCTGCAGCACCAGGCGCCAGCATGCGGACGTTTATGGCCTTGCAGCATGCTGAGCTGTTTGCCTGGGGCACTCACAGTCTTGAAGCGGGAGCCGACCAAGTCCAGCACTCGAAGGCTGGACGCAAATGGTCCTAGATCACCCGATTCCAGCGACGGCATACCGTTGCCGTCTAGGCGAAGGGCCTGAACCACGTGGAAGAGACTGCCTTGGATATGGGTGGCAGGCAGCTGGGCTTTGTCAGCGATACTCAACACTGTGCAGCGGCAACAGGCCACAGTCGAACTACGATACCCCAAGTGGAGGTCGTGCATCTGAAGCACGCACCGTGAGGTTGGGCACCCTGGCAAGGATGTCACGCAGGCCCACCATGCCGCCTGGCTTGGGGCTGCAGTGATGCAGCCGCAGCTGGCAGAGGCCACGCATGGAGGCCACAGCAGCCTGTGCAGCCGGCCATGCCAGACCCCGTTGGACTGTCCAGTGAGGACTTGAAAAGGAAACTGCTGTCGGAAGCAAAGTCCTGAACCGCCCTCCTCCCACATGAGCAGCATACTAGGCTGCCAGCAGCTGCGCAGGAGCAGGTCGCAACAGCATTGAGCGGGTGAGACTCTGGAAGGTTATGCCAACCCCTGCACCCACCTCCAGCTGTTTTGCAGTGGTCTGCTGCCAAGGAGCGAGGTCGCCAATCGAGAGACTTGTCAGTGCAGCAAGCCCCGACAGGTTTGCTGGCAAATCCTTCGTGATCAGTGATAACTGCTGCAGCGCTGTCATGCCTGCGGCAGATAGAGTAAGCATGGCGCGGCACGGACACAGGATGCGGTGCTGCCGACAGGTGGGACACGAGCAGCGCAAACATGTGTGCTGCTCAGCATTGCTGCTCTGTCTGCAGTGTTGATGGTGTCGGAACAGTGCCAAAGCAACGGCGCAGTGGCAGCTGGCGAGCACGACCTACCTGCAGCTTCCGGGGGAATGATCGTGCAGAACCCGGCACGCGTGTAGCCTTCTCTGCTCGCAAACGAGTTTGTCAAGCTCGTGAGTTTGGTCAGCTGCCCAACCGACGGAGGCAGACACTTGACCCCGTTGCCGTACACTCTCAGCGCATGGAGGTTCACCTGCGCATACCCATGAGACACTGACACGCCACTCCATACAGATGGACCAACATCTGCCATGTATGCCAGAATCACACCAGTACGGTGCTGCACAAATGGCTGAAACGCTGCTGTAGGTCACCAAAATGCAATGCATGATGTCTGCAACTCACGAGGTTGCCGATGTTGTTAGGCAACATCCTGAAGCCCTCGACCGTGAGTCGTGTGAGGTTGGTGCAGGCAGTGATTGCATCTGGCCACTTATCGAATGCCACGCTGTAGTGGGAGCCACCCAGAAACCGCAGCTGCAACATGCCACAATGCCACAGCATTGTACTGTGAGATCCAGAATTGTCCCCAACAGCCTGGAGTGCAGCTGACACCTCACACAACCGCCTGCACCAGCTAGCTGGCTAGAACTGACATGGTCGGCAGCATGTTCACAATTGACCAGCAAAATGGGTTGACTTTGCCCCAGCGCAACACTTGTGCCTGTCTCACCTCGAGATCTGCCAACATTGGCAGGCTGGCGAGCGTAGTGTCCAGCATGGGAGCCTGCACCACAGGTTAGGGTCTGATTGAACGAGCAGTAGGTAACGCTGCAATTGTGACCTTCGTCAGGTGTTATGATGCTGCAAGGCTCACAACGCAACCACTTTGCAGTTTGCACGTATGCTTGTATGAATGTCTTGCCACTGCAGCCCGGCTATGCCTGGGGCAGCTACAGTTGACTCGCACCGTGCTCTCCGAATCCCAGTTGGTCAGGCGCCCCAGGCGGAGATGCGTGATGTCTGTCATCGTCTGCAGTATGACTAGCAGCTGCAGGCAGGGATGGGTGTAAGATCTCTTATGCGGGTGAATGCCACTGCGGGCTTTGTCAAGCTGGGTTGACTAGGAAAGGCAGGCATCATCATGGTCCGTGACACGCACCCCAGCATCGACGCGGCAGTCGTCAAACTGCAGCCTGCGCAGTGGTGCAAATGAGAGCAGCCCCAGCGCCGTGCTCATGAAGACCTGATGGTCCTAGAGGACAGCAAAAGGTTGCCACGTGAGAAGGTGTCATGATCTAGACCGAACATTGCTTATGCATTCGAGCGGTCGAGCGCATCAGCAGCATGCTGGTCTTGCATAGGCACGGTAGACGCACAGTGAAGCGGTGGAAGGTTAGGCTTTGCACAAGCTTTGCACGCTTCTGCAGCCAGCCGCACAGGTGGCTACCGTGCTGCGGCACACATGGTGCACCCTTCTTTCTGCAGTACAGGTCAACCTGCAGGGGCATGCAGCTGAAGCTTGTGAATAGCATGAAAGCCTGTAGCTGTAGGCCTGTGCACATATTTGCAGCGGGTTTCTTGATCGAAAGGCAAGCGGATCCAATTTGCACAACCGCACACATGGTTCCACAAGCCATCGCCATCGCCGCTGCTGCTGCTGCTGCTGCTGATGCCGTTACTGATGCTGTTTTTGTGCAGAACGCTGTTCCAAGATCTGCGCGGGATGCAAAGCTAGAGTCACACAATAAGCACGCCTGCTATTTTGGCATGATCATCATGTGCCATGGAACTGCACGTCTATTCAGGGCTGACAGGCCACATAAAGCCAGCAGCCAGCGCAACCCCTTGTGAAGCGCTACTTCTGCACCTGCACACGGTGGCGAACGCAGCAGGCCGCCCAGTCAATGCTAAAACCTTGCTCAGCAGCTCGAGAGGCAGCGACTGGAAGGCCGCAGAAGTTGAACGTGACTCGCTGGTGGCCATGGGCTTGGGGCCTTCCTCAGCAGCTTACTGCGATGCACCATGTCCTCCTCTGCCCTTCGTGGGATGGCTGCATGCAGATATGGGTGCGCGTTGCTGATGAGTGCGCACGAGGCCACAATATGCTTCTGACATCCTGCAGATAAGCGTGTCGTCTGCCGTGTCGCGGTCCGGGCATCCGGGCATTGCGGGATGCAGCCTGCATGTGCCACCGAATGACTAATCAACATTCTAGTTTGTACCCCTTGACAATCCACCCACGCTTGCGTCGAGTTGGCAGCTTGCTTGAAGAAGTCATGCAGGGATATGTATGATATGAGTCCTGCGTGCATGTCCCGCAATCCACACGTCCAGGGGACCACTCACACCTGCAAAAGCGTTGTTTGCCAACCCGTCCACTGCATGAACAGGCTGGCAGTGGATCCCTATTGCATCCAAGCTGGAAGTCGTGTACTGGCTGCACCATTGTGAGGTTAGGTGGATTGCCATTGCTTGGCAGGCGGACCTCAGCCCTTCTGCGATTGGCAGTGTTGCAGCAATGTCGTCACAGCATAATGCTGTGAAGCCAAACGTACCGGCACTGCCATCTGGTGCCAGCAGGAGGGATCAGCAGCACGCCACGATAGCCAACCTGAGCCCGGAACTGCTGCTGCGCACGCTTGCTTTCACTGGGTACGACTTCGGTAACACGGGGCAATTCCGCCTCATGGCATGCATGTGCACATTAGACGTTGAACGAATGCCTTGATCAGCTGTGCAGGCAGCCCGCGCGGTATGCGTCGGTTTGTCAACATTGGAACAACGTGCTGGCCAGCAGCAGCGATGTGTGGAGGGTGTGTGTGCTCACCAACACCCTCAGTAAACCGGCAAATATTGGCACGATGTTACGATGGCTGCGGCGACGGTGCATGGGCATCGAGTCAATCACGTTTCAAAGGTTCACGGTGGGCAAAATGATTTGTTATGTAGTCTGTGCATGCCAGGCTTGCATGTTTTTCTGTGCGCCTGTTGGATCTGCACCTGCTGCATGATAATGGGCGTCGGACCTGCAGATGTCCAGGCAGCGAAACTCAGGAAATGGCGATCACCAGGCTTTTTGTGCGACGTTCTTTGGAACTGCCATGGGAATGCTGGCAGCAGGCTCCCCTCTTTGCAGTCTGCGCTTCAAAGGATGCTCGATTTCATCCGATGTGTTGCCGCAGCTGCGGCTGCTAGCAAGTTGCACTGCATTGCACCTGGACAAAGTCGACAATGACGCCGATTCCTACTTGCAGCTCAGCGAGCTCTTCAAGGTGTGCATGACTTGGCCTCGTTGGCTGAGGCAAACATTCCTCACCTGCTTGACGGCAATAAGCTGAGGCAGCTGCACCTGCAGCACGCAGTCTTGCATACCCGACTTTGCAGTTGAGCTATGTAAGACAATGCGATAGTTGGCTGCAGGCGCTGCCGCAGCTACGGGATGTGTCAGTGACATATCACTCTGCAAAAGGCGTGCGCAATGCTGTGCCCATTGGTCTGGCCGGCTGCAGCCAGCTCAGGCGCTGCCGCCTGGTTGACCGCAACGAGCAAGCGCGTGCAATGGAGCTGCCCGACAGCATCAGCTGGTGAGCAGTGCACTTGGCTGCGTCTACGTGCAGCCCACAGCATGCACAGCAGCAACTACACGTTTTTTCTCAGCTGCATGGCGACCAGCTCCACAGGTGGACAGGTCAGATCATTGAAGATAAGCAGTTCACCATGCTGCAGTTTGACCTCCCTGACAACACTCTGCATGGGCGGCATTCATGTGGACAAGGTCAGCGCCGGTTTTGGGCAGCTAAAGGCCCTGCAGACGCTGCGCATGCCAGTGTATCTTGACCGCAACCACGCCATGGACCCGCTGCAGCTACCACCCGAGATAGCGCAGCTGGCCAAGTCCCTGCGGCGGCTGAGCTTCTGCAGCAAAGTTGTACCTGCAGAGCTGACAGCCCTGCAGTCGCTGAGCCGCCTCAGCATTGGCAGCCTCACCTGGACAGCAGACGTCGGCACACAGGCAGGCCTTGCTGAGGAGTACCATGCGTTCGGCTACTCGTTGCTGAATAGTCAAGGGTACACCATGTGAGCGGTCAGCACGCTGAGCTGATTGCTAAGCATAGCACATGCAAAACTCGCAGGTTGAGAGATTGTCTGTGCTGACAAACATTGCCGAGCTGCGCTTGCACCACTGCTATGGGCTGCAAAACACCTGGAAGGGACTCCACGCCTTACTGATCGCATTGCCCAAGCTAGAGGTGCGGCAGGCTTTGCTCAACAAGATCTATAAATAGTGTCATTGCCAAGCTGTTCACTTGTCAGGAGCCAGCACATCCTTCGAGCATATTGGGACGAGTTCAACTTTTGTTGTCTTAACCCGGGGCCTGCAACTGAATTGATGTCACTTGTATGTGTCCAGGCATTAGCGCTGGATCATAACAACATGACACAGGCTGTGCTTGGTAAGCCTCGGCAGCCGGTACGACATGCGCTGACCTATTCACAGGGACGCCGGGGCCCTCTTGTTCAAGTCGGTAACCTGGCCTGATTTTCTAATTTGCAGGCCAGGCTGCACAGCGCTTGACTTCGCTCAACCTCAAGGGCTCTGCATTTGCAAAGGTGCACGCCACCTGGCTGCCCTCGCCGTTGCAGGCCATGCACCGGAAGCACTTCTTGTACAGATCCAGGTCGCACATCTTGCTAACCTTTGTCATGTAGGAGGGGTTGCCGGAAGACCTGCGCTGCGCTGCTAACTGCCGCATTCTGCAGCTCACTTTGAAGTCCTGGGATGCGTTGACGAAGGTGACCTCACGATCGCACGCTTGCATGCAGTGTCAGTTTTGCTGTTGCAACACGTGAGATTGGGTGTGTACTGCCAGCGCTAGACAGCCACGCTTGGCATCAGGTGTGCAACAAATCACACTGCAGGGCGGCACACAGCCGGTAGTGTCCTGTCCAGTGCTCGACATGCCAGTACTGCAGACACTGGTGCTGCACCAGCCGACATGGCAGCATGAGGGTGTGGAAGCACTCCTGGCATTGCAGCGGTGCATACATGTGCGGACCTGCCTGCCGCACCGGCCCTGGCATGGCCACTCCCTACATTGCAGTCCAAACTGTTGTGGTAAGCAAGCATGATCACCATCTGAGCATGTTAATTTTGATATGTACAGGAAACGTGTGCAAGTTACGACGAGCCATTTCCCATTGTAGTATGTCCTGCTCAGCCGGACATGTTTCTGCAATGGGATGGCGAAACCCTGCTGGCTGAGAGCAGCGATGATGAGGACGACACATGATGCCGGTGCAGAAAAGTCAGCACACTGCATGTCATGTGCAAAATCTGGCACAACTGGGGCTGTGTTTGGCCTGAATGAAGCTTGTATGTATGATGGGCAGTCAAAATACCTGCCACCTTGATTCAGCAGCAGTGAGACTTTGGAGCAGCAGTCATCTAGCGGGGATGCACATCCCCAAGCAAGCGATGATGTGGCTCCGACAGACCCGGCGCCTAACTTTGCACAAGGCGTGCTCAGCTACTGCATGTCGACAGCAGCTGAAGCAGATCCAATGCAGCATTGCGGTTGCAGACGCAGCGTCCTGGTTTCATGAGTCTGCAGCGGCCTTCAACATGTCGTCCAAAGACCAATAGTTGAACCTCAGAGCATCCGAGCGAATGTACATGGCGACGTGCAGCTGCTCTTGGTACTCCACATTTTCGCAGACCAATCAGCAGTGGCTGATTGCCGATTCAGTGGGTTGCCTGCTGTCCGTGATGAGCTCATCACTGCCATAGGCTAGATACCCGTCAGCATCCACCTCGTGAGGGTCTGATCACCAACCATCCTCATCCTCCTCCTCGTCCGACTCATCATCCTCCTCGCTATCCGACTGCTTGACAGGAAAATGGTTGGCCCGTCAGCTATGTTGCGCGGTAGTCGTGTGATTGTCGGTCGAGGGTCAAGTCAACTGCCACTCTTCAGTTCAGGACGAATCGGCTCTATAGTATCAGGTGCCGCAGGGCACTTACCACCAATGGTGGACGTTGACCAGGCTCTGGTGCAGGCAATGCATCCTGCGGACACGTGATGGCGATGGGCTGGCCACCAGGCAGACGCTGGGCATCAAAGGCCTGCAGGTGCAATGCCGTTGCTGTCATTCTCAACTCAGGCAGTAGAATATCGTACAGCAAGAGCACTGCACGCTGCGCAGGCAGTCGCCGGCAAGCGCCCAGCCTTTGCCTGTGACTGGAGAACAGGCTGCATCATGTCAGTCAGACAACAATCCTGGAACACACAGACCCCTGACCACGGTCCAGCATCCGCAGACTGAGTGGAGCATGGGTTTCTCTCGTGGCATAGAAAGTGCTTGCCTGGCGGAGATGCAGCACAGCCTCTACATCCTCGCCCTTCCAGTCAGCCTGTGACAGCCGCAGCGTGCGGAGCTGTGGCATCGCCAGCAGCGGGCTGCTCTGCGCTGCGGCCAGGCTGCCAAGCTCCTTGTGCAAGGTGCCAGGCGACAGGCTGAGCGTCAGTGAGCGGCACCCCATGGCTCGCTCCAGTTCTTTCGGCACCTGAGGAGGAGCATGTTGGGCCTGCAGACTGTGTATGATGCTCACATGCACACGGCGTCCTTCCAACCAGGTGCATGTCCCGTGCACCATTGACCGCCTGCAGGGATGTCGCCTTGCAGCACGCTGAGTTTCGTGGGCTACTCACAGAGTCGAAGCGATTGCCACCCAAATCCAGTTCCCGGAAGTTGGTCACATATGGCCCCAGTGCACCCGCCTCAAACATCTGCATCGCATTGTGGTCCAGGCAAAGGTCCTGTTCCACAGACGGGAGAGTAGGCATACTGGCTTGGCAACGCGCCGGACAGTGTCAGATGTATGTGATGAGGTGCAGGGGGCCACAGGCCAGCAGGCACATCAGTGACAGTCAAGAGTGAAGGGCATGACATCTGTTCGCCGGCCTCGACCGCCGCTCACAAAACAGATAGTGTCGATCCTGCTTGCGCATATATCCCGATTTGCAAACGTACCCTGAGCTTAGGCACACTGGCAAGGATGTCACGCAGGCCCGCCATGTATGTTGGGCAGGACAGGGAGCGGGAATGATGCAGCTGCAGATGATGCAGGCCTGGCATCCGCGCCACAGCAGCCTGAGGACGGGGACGGGCATAGAATTTAGAAGCACAGACTGTTGGCAGCGTGAGAAGGCAACATTGCTGAGTGTGACCGTCAGATGGGAGCACGCCTGCTAGTGAGCAGGGTAGCTGGCGTGCCAGCAGCGCAGCAACCGCAGGTTCTGGGGCCGTCAGGGTGCAATGACACACACGTGACTGTGCCATCCGAGCACGTACCTGCAGCTTCTCTGCGATGGTCGAGTCCCAGGGGTACAGCTCGCCAATTGTGAGGCTGCTGAGTCGTGTCAGCACCGACAGGCCTGCTGGGCACTCCCGTGTCGTCAATGACAGCCGCTGCAGTGCTGTCATGCCTGCAGTATACACGGTGACACGATACAAGACATTCAGCCAGCAGTGCATCAAGTGCATGGCATGGCAGACCGTCCAGCACGCTAGCAGCGACAGTGTTGGCAACAGCCCCACTGACCTGCAGCCTCCGGCGATATCACAGTCCGAGCAATGTACTGCATATATCCGTCACTCCGTCTGCCCACGAACGAGCTCGCCAAGCTCGTTAGGTTTGTCAGCCGCCCCACAGACGAAGGCAAGCTGTTCAGTCCCGTGCCATACAGAGTCAGTGTTCGGAGGTTGACCTGCGCATTGCAACCGTTGACTGACTGATTTTGCTTCCTCACCACCAGTGCAACGTGAGATGAGCACAGCTTGCACAAACAACAACCTTGCGCTCATGTTGTGAAATACCAAGTTATCTTTGTCATGCAGCACGCAGGACAACTTGCAACACTCACAAGCGTGCTGATGTTGGCCGGCAGAACCTTGACATCGGCAATGGTGAGCCGTGTCAACTTGGTACGGGTGCAAATTGCACCCGGCCACTTGAATCCATGGGTGTAGCCATTGGGGTAGGCAGAGTTGCCTCCCGCTTCGAAGTGCACCTGCACCATACCTGTCAAGGTTCATATGCAGTCCCACGCAAGGCATCACGCAATCCAGGCCGCAGCAGGAACAGGTGCCCAACATGCCGGGGACTCACATGGTTGCCAAGCACCACAAACCCTTGGACAGAGAGCGACTTGCATGTAGCAACACTGAATGCATCCTCACCTCAAGGTCTTCCAGCAATGGCAGGCGGGCCACCGCTCTGCCCAGCTTTTGAGCCTGCGCTTGGTCGGGTCACACCAAGGTGCACAATCAACAATGCTGCAGATGTGCACTTTTATCGGGTGGGTGAGGCTGAAGAACTGGCTGACCACGTCATGCGAGCCAAACACCTGCTTTCAATGTGCTCACGAGCCTCAGATCAATCTATCGACCGCACCTTGAATGGATCTTCAGCCGAACCAGATAGACGCTGCAACCGGAGGTGCGTGATGCCACTCGTCATTCTCAGCGCCAGCAGCAGCTGCAACAATAGCAACGATAGACCTGGGGCGAGGTAGGACCTGGGTGCAAGCTACTTTGCGCAGGGCCGTTGACCCTGGCAAGTTCGGCCAGCGCTTGCGAACAGGCCATGCATCGTCAACAAGCTTCATGCAGGTATTGCTTTGCACCTCGGTATCAACGACGCACTGATCAAAGTCCAGCCTACGCAGCGGTGCATAACCCAGCAGCCCCAGTGCCATGCTGAGCAGAACGGGATGCTTCTGCACGGACAGCAAGCAACATGTGGTATTGCTTCCGTTGGTTGACTGGGAAGTCAATGTCAGAGATGCATGCTTGGTATGCCATGTGGTAGACAATTGTGATGCACCATGCCCGCACTGTGAAGCGGTGGAAGGTTATGCTGTGCACTCCCTTTGCACGCTGCTGCAGCCAGCTGCACAGGTGGCCGCCGTCCTCTGGTAAAGGTAAATATGGTGCACCGTGCTTGCTGCCGTACAGGTCAACCTGCAGCAGCACCATCCCAAGACTAGTTGTTCCAGATATGACAGGCGGATTCGGCACTCGGGACTCTGTGCACAAGCTCAGCTGTAGCGCAAGCAGCCGACAAACTGGCAGCGCAACTGGTCACTCACATGACTCCACAAGCTGCTGCTGCCGCTGCTGCCGCTGCTATCGCGCAGTGTGTTCTCCCAGGACCTGGCACAGCAATGCAGAGCGTGGATGCGTGGCGTCACCAGCGACAGTGACGTTGAGAGGAAGCAAGACCGCGCATTATGGTCAACCCTGCATTGCCGAGTTCCATTGCTGCACCTGCACACTGTGGCAAATGCAGCAGGTCGCCCTGTCAATGACAAGATCTTCCTCAGCAGCTCGGGAGGCAGCGAGCTGAATGTGGCGGATGGCCGAGATGCAGTTGCTGCAGAGCGATCAGCTTGATGCTTGGCCGTTTTCCGCGAGGCGGCTTTCTTTCCTTTGGCCATCCTGAGCTGCAGACTTTCCTTCACATCGGGCTACCACAGGCATGCAGATGTATAACTTTGATCCACGTCGTGCAGCTACAGCGCATTGCAGTGCAGATCGGCATCTGCAGACAATGCATCGGTCTGCAGAAAGGAAGTCCTGCTCTCCTGCATCGCATGCACAGCACGTGCCGGCACGTGACAACGACAGTCAGTAGTTGCACTCAGGCAGAGGCAGAGTGCAAACGAACATAGCGGTAAAGGTACAATCTCAGATGATCGAATCTCGGGTGGAGTTTACAGGCAACCTGAAATTTGCAAACCAGCAGTCACCAGCAAGGACACAGTTTCCCGAGCAGACGATGGTGCACACCTGACAAACCAGTCAGCAACTAAGGACACTCTGGGGCAGCGCCAAGGCCGCGGCCGCCGCACAACAAGCATCCCTAACAAAAGTGCACAAAGCAGTTCCGCAATGCCTCAACACCAACCTGAGCTGTACAATAGGTGCAGGCGCCAGCCACGACCTCTCAAGGTGCGATCCCGACGCACCAGGCCCAAATCAAACGGGCTCGACCCTGTCAAAAACTGCAGTGCTGAAGTTTCTCTGTCATTCGCCCCTGCGCCAAGGCTGCACTCGGGGGCAGACGATGTGCCAGCAGTACAGCGAGATGGTGTGCTCTGGGCCCCCCTGGCGAGCCACATAACTAGTCCTCTGGCTGCTCCGGCTGCTGCTGAAGCGATGACGGCGGCCGCGGCATGTGCTGCAGGGGCCCCTCCCCGCCGCCCGCCTCGCTGTGCTGCCAGGAGTTGCTGGCGTGGCGCAGGCGACTGGGTGCGCTGCCTACACTGGTGTCAGATGCAACGCTGGACCGCCGCGCGCTGCAAAGCAGGACGACAATCAGATGATGAAATTGTCAGCCGACTGGCGGCCCCTTCACTTCCACTGTGAGCTCCCTGCTGCAGTCTGACAGAGCCGGCGCTGCTGCTCGAGCAGCCGAAGTGGCCAGGCATGCACGGCAGAGAGGCACCCTTGGGAAGGTGTAACGACCACTGCGCAGGGGTGGGAGATACACAAAGCGCCGGGCCGAAGCACACCTGGGCAGGCGGTCCGCCATGGTCCAGTCCCAGCTGCCGCCGGTGCCATTCGGGTACGCGCCGTACGTGCCGTTGGCCGCTGAGTCGCTGCTGGCGCGCACGCTGCCTGGGGCGCTGCCGAGGTAGCTGGCCGGCGCGCTGTAGGTGCCCCCGACAATCGGCTCCGCAATGCTGCAGGGGGCAGGCCACGAGTGTCAAGCAACAGGCGCCTGCAGGCGGAGCAGCTGGAGCCGCAGGTGCGCAGGCTACCGCGTGCAGGCAAAATAACCAACACATGGTGTATATGAAGTCCACTTTTGTATGGGCCTGAAGCCTGAAAACCCACCTGTCGATGGTCAGCGCCGACAGGGAGGCGGAGGAGCCGGCGGCGGACAGGTGGCTGGGGGGGAAGGTGGGCTGCAGCTCCGCGGCGTCCTCCCCCGCATTGGAGGCGCGGATGATCTGGAAGCACCGCTTGGCGGTCGGCCGCAGGTCGGAGTCCACCGACAGGCAGGCCTGCACAGACTCGCGGGTGTGATGTGGGATCGATGGCCGCAATCAGCACGCCTTGAAACTTGCATTTGGTGCATGTCAGTGAAATGTGATCAAAAGTGTTCAGAGCAATGCACGAGGCAATGCTGCCATCGCAGGGAGTGAGCAGATGTTTTAATGCAAGCCCTCATGAGCACTCAGCAGCGACGAGCCCACCTTGATGAGATCCGAGATCTCAGCTGGGCAGTCCTCTGGCACGCTGACGTCTGACAGGCCGCCGCGCACAGGCGCAATGCCCGTCACAATCTCCCACAGCATCACGCCAAAGCTGTAGACGTCCGCCTTCTCGCTGACCTTCTGGTTCAACAGAATCTCGGGCGCTGCAGCACATTGGTGGTGCAGCCGCTGAGCAGGTTTCATTGCAGGCAGGTTCCATTGCAGGCCGCTGCAAGCTGTTAAGACCAATATCATAGACAGGCCGCTGCCGATGGAAGCAGCATGCAGATGCACGCTGTTGATGAGCACCATAGCTGCATGTGTCACTCCATCAGTGTGTCCCTAAGCGAAAAACTGGCATATGACCCTGCATACCTGCGTAGGCGAAGGTCCAGGCGACGTAGTTTGACTGCGTCGCCGTGGCACACTCGTTGAGGTACCGAGCCACGCCAACATCGCTGATCTTGGCTGTCTCGCGCCCCTTGCTCAGCAGCACATTGCGAGCCTTCATATCCGAGTGCATCACCTGCAGAGAGCAAGCACATGGCTCAGCTGCACTGGCTGTTCGGGCGCAACATCGCAGATCTTGCTGCTGCTGTGAGTGTTGCCGAGCGCCACCCACATGAGCATGCAAATAGGAACCTTCCTGTCACATGACCGGATCTTCTGCGAAATGATCGAAGGCAGCACGCTGACAGTGTTGCTCACGTCATGCGAGTGCAGGAAGTGGAGGCCGCGTGCGATGTCCAGCGCGATGGACTGCCCGCGCTGGTACCAGCGTAGCTCGCCATCCGGGTCATCGTTCAGCGCTGCCCGCAGGTCGCCACCCTGCGGTCGGCAGCAATAGGCGATGACATCTTGTTGGAAGTGAGCTCGCTGTCCTGCATCGCCTTCTGCAGAGTCAGCCGAAGCTCTGACGTGTCCGCTCAACAGCTGGCTAGCGGCATCGTTCTTGACACAGGTCAGGATGGATCGTGCTCCACATGGATCCTTGGAACAGAGCTAGACCACAACTAGGCACGGTCACCCGCCCATCAGCAGCTATGTTCCCTTCTGAACAAAGCCTGTACGCTATGAGTGGGCGCACCTCCATGTACTCCAGCACGAGCATGGGGCGCTCTGTCAGCACCGCGCCGTAAAACTGCACGATGTTGCGGTCGTAGCTGATGGACTTCAGGATGCTGATCTCCTGCGAGGTGACAGCACACAGCCACAGCATGAGCAGCGCATGGCACAAAGAACAGTTTGAAGAGCAGCCAGAGGGGAGGAGCAGCGAAAGGGACACCAAAACAAGCGGACGAGGGCAGCTAGATGGGCAGCGAAAGAAAAAGCAGTTGAACAGAAGATAGGAGGGTGGGGGCACCTTGCGGAAGGCGCGCGTCTGGGCCTCGTCGCTGGCGTGCAGCACCTTAACCGCTATGTCCTGCACCCCGCCCCGCAGCCCGCGGTACACCTGCACGCCCACACAGGATCGCCGTCAAGACGCAGCAGTGGCGCATGGCAGCGCAGCCACTCCACACAGCCGACATCTGCAACCTCAGCTGCCAACTCGGCTCAACAACAACCTGCGACTTGTGTGCCAGCGGTAGCAGGGCCTCAGGAGGTACAGTTCTTGACTGTACTGCTGCTGCACATGGTATGTGAAAGCTGTAGTGCACCTTGCCGTAGCTGCCCTCGCCCAGGAGCCAGGGCTCCCCCTTGGCATCGCGGCAGATCTCGATGTTTTGCGCATCGATGTCCCACCCCTGCAGCGCCGCGTCCAACTGCCCTGCAGCACAGGAGACCGGGTCCCATGTCAGTGACCATCCCAGTTGGAATCATAGCAGAAACATGACAATGTTCAAACTCCTGCCTGACAAATGTACAAGGCGCCATGCAGCAGCGGCCATCCAAAGAGCCTCGGCCTCGCACCAATGGACTGCTTGGTGAGGGACTGCGGCAGGGAGAAGGTGCCGTGCGGGCTGCCATTGAGCATGGTGCGGCCGCTGCCATTGTGGAGCTGCAGTACAGGAGCCCACACAAATTTGGGTTCTGCCGCTTCTTGTTTGACAGGACCATCGCTTGTTTGCATGTTGCACGATGGCTCTGTACATGAGAACATCCGATGCTCCATGCTGACCTGCTCGGCAGAGTCATCGTGCCGCCGCCTGAAGCTCTTGCTGTCCATGCTGGTGCCGCTGGAGGAGCGTGCCAGCCTGATCTCCTCCGCCTCTGCTTCCCGCTTCCGCCTCCGAGCCCGCGACACAAGCAATGCTGCGCAGAGGGTGATACAAGAGCAAACATAAATTTTACAACCTGTGGATCATGCCTATACACTAGTCAAAATTTGTATCAGGCTGAAGCAGAGAAGCACACTACAGCATGTAAATGTCCATTCCACATCCTGGCACAGTATCCGAGATGGACCGCGCTCACCAATCGCAGCGGCAAACAGCCCCACAGCCACCACCACGCCCGCCACAATGCCGCCGACCACAGCGCCAGAAACACCGCCGCGGCCGCCGCTGTCTTCGCCGCCAGCTGGCGGCAATGCTGATGCGGTGCTTGGCGGCGATGGCACCGGGTACTTTATCTCCGGCAACCCCAGCGCAGCACGCAGCTGTGCCTGCACACCGCACAAAAAAGAGACTCAGCACCATTTGCAGCCAATGAACCGCAGCTTCCGCTCTGGCCCTGACCACCTTGCAAGCACATGCCACTGCTGACAACCAGACCCCGAAGCCAATGGTAAGAAGCAGAATGTGCGTCTTGATGCTCACCTCGAGCGTGTAGCCGGCCACTGGACGCACATACTGCTGCGTCAGCGTGACGGGCAACCCAGAGAGCGCGAGCAGCGCTGGCAGCTCAGCCAGCGCGCCGTCAACGAGCTGCAGCAGCACGAAGGCACTGTTGGTGCGAGATGGGTGCAGGAGGGCCGAGGAGGCATACGCACTCTTGCACACAGTCTACGGCAGGAAGTGGCAGCGCATCACAAACACCGCAGCATGGCGCAACATTTCCCTCGGCGCCTTCACCATCGGCATCCCAGCATGGCCACTGACACCAACCCACCGTCAGGAACTCGGACAGCGGCGTCTGGCTGTTGTACATGAGCAGCGTGACATTGACGCCCTCCGCCGCCGTCTTGCCGGGCGAATAGCCCAGGACGCGCGCCCAGCGGGGCCCCAGGCCGTTGCTGAGCGGCGGCAGCACCGCGCGGAACACCAGCTCGATTGCCGTCTGTTCTGGGACAGTGAACGGGACAATCGGCGCGCCCTGCGCATTCTCCGGCGTCGCCAGCTGCACCGCAATGAGCTGCTGTCAGTCACAAAGCACCACTGTGAACCCCGTACTGCATGTGGGTTGCTGTTCACCATGCGATGGCCTGGCGACCATAGTACTCAGAGTGAAGATCCTGCATTGGATGGTGGGAAATGAGTGACAGAAGTCATACTGCAGTGACTGACCGTGAACGCTGCCTGCACGGCGCTGCTGTTGACCGGCGGCAGCTGCTGCAGTAGCTGTGAGCTCTGAGGCCCCAGCGTGGCATCCAGTGTCAGCACATTTGCCTGCATGAGGCAGGGTTGCGGAAGTTACGGGCAGTTGTGTGATGACCAGGCCTGAACCATGGTGTACATCTGGGTTCAGCAGTGTAGCAGAGCAGCTCGCAGACACACTGTGCGCACTCACTATGATGCCACGGGCGCGCAGCGCTGCCTGCACCAGGTTCAGCGGCAAGGACAGCGGCAGGAGCGCTGCTGGCAGCCGTGTACCCCGGGTTGCCTGATGCAAAGCAGAGTATGACTCAAAGCCAGCACAACGAGGCACTTCAGCGTTCAAAGAGATCAAGTCCATTGATGTGCGAGTTCACGTCATGAAGGAGTGCATAATATCAAGGTGCCATTACTGTCTCCTGAGTGGTAAGTGCTGATGAAAGAGCATGCATAGGGCCGCACATTGAACTGGACTTCGAAGTCCAGCGATGCAAAGTCGTTGTACGTGTTGAACCGATCCTGTGAGTCGATCGTCAGGATGCTGACCTGCAGCAGCTTCCTGGACAACCGTCTATCACCTGCAGCAAGTCCGTGAAGCTGTAGTCAGACTGATGCAGGATGGCGCCAACAGCGATGCCACATGGCGCAAAGCTGTTGTGCCAGTGCACAATGCCAACCATGAATGCCCAACGAGCTCCTGAATCTGCAGGTTTGACCCTCACCAGCAAAGTTGCCCGACTGTGAGAGCCCAGGGCTGATGCGCTTCGCTGTCTTGCTGTCTGTGAAGCTCGACAGCTGCAGTGAAAAGTTCCAGGGCCGCGCAATGTTCATGAGCCGGAAGGCATTCGCCATCTCCGCTGTGACGTTGTTGCCAGCGACGTCTGTTGTGAACTGTCCCACCAACCGCTGCTTGGTTGTGCCACTGTGTAAGAGCAAGGTGCAGGGTGCATCAGCGCAGGAATGCTGTTGGGAGTACAAGGTATAGTAGACATAAGCTGTGCAGGAGCGGCTTCTGGCAGCACCAACCAGCATGTGATCTCAGCTTTTGCATGACAGGGCTGTAGTGGCACCCAACAACTCACATGGTGACCTGCTCCCCGTAAGGCAGGGTGCCACCGTCCCAGCGCAGGTCCGACACATTGTACAGCTGGCGTGGGGGCGGCACATACAGCCGGTTGTCCAGCTGCACTCTTGGCTGCTGCTCGCCCAAAACAGCCCTCACCTAGAACATGTCGATTTGATTGCTCATTCAGGCAGGGCCGTCTGGCAGCAGGTGCAGTGAACGAATGGCGACATCAGCACTAGACGGCACACGAAGACCTTCGGCTACCTGCCACGCCATGGTGTAACCGGGGACAGGCGAGATGCGCAGCACAGTGGCTTTGCAGGGCAGGCCCGCAATGGACATCATGGCCGGCAGATCCTGCAGCGCTGTTAAAAGCGCCTGCAGAGGCAGAAAGGCACCAGTGGTAGTGGTAATGTGCCACATTTTGCGACAAAGGCAGCAAGGGGCCCTTGCTGATAATGGTGTTCTGCCAAAGGCAAGCGAAGCTATGCCACAGCAAAAGGCATGACGCTCGGCTCTGCCCACCTGCTCGAAATACGCAGGCACCGAGCTGGTAGCCATGAGCACGGTGACGTTGGCTGTCTTGCTGGCCTCGCTGTGACTGACTTTGGTAATGCGCGCCCACCGCGAGCCGATGCCATTGAACAGGCGCGGCAGCAGCTGCTGCACGGTCGTCAGCAGCAGCGTCTGCTTTGGCCCATTGAATGGCACGATGTCCTCGCCAAAAAGCTGCATCGACAGCAGAAGCCCACACTCAGCACGGCCGGCCTGCATGCTGCACCAGTGGATGCTGCAATGCCACGCATTTATATGGCCACCGGCAACAGCCCCAGGCACGTGGTAGCCCACACCTGCAGGTCCATCTGTAGGGCTGTGCTGTTTGTGGAAGGCAGCAGGCGCAGCACGTTGTCAGCTGCAAATTCTGACACATTGGCATCCAGCGTCAGGCAGGTGACCTGTTGTGAGGCGACAGACAGCACACTGGTCAGACCCACTGTCGAACAGATACACGCTCCGGTTTGCAAGCACACCAGCCCTTTACTGGGCAGCAAAGCACTGCTGTTTCACCGTGTCAGCTGAACTGACTCACCAGGTAGCCACGCTGACGAATGGCATTTTCAAACAGCGGCGTGTTTTTGGCAAGCGGCAGCCATGATCCCGGCAACCTAGCAGCCAGGTCGCTGCCTGCTATGGCCGTCACATCGATGTCGACCGCCGCATACTGCTGATGTGCATTGAAGGGGTCTGTCACAAGCTTCCCGAAAGCCTCCCGTGCTGCTGCTGATGCTGCAACGCCTTCAGCATCCAGGCACAACGAGCGTCTGTTAATGGTGAGCACACAACGCAGTAGCATGTCAGCCGTACGCAGTGCAGTACAATGAGTTGCGGAGGCCGTAAGGCCACTCGGGCTGACCTGCCGAGGAGGTGTCGGTTGATCTGGCAGCCGGCACCGTCTGCGACAGGTTTGCCAAGCCAAAGCGGACCAGCAGGTTGAACGACTGGTACTCCTGATTGAAGCTCTCCTTCACCGCTGTCAGGAAGTCATCGCTGATGTCTGTGGCATTGGCTGCATTCCGCCGCGTGTCAGCGCCCACGATCCTGAAGTGTGGACGAGGGCGCATGCTCAGTCAGCCATTGTACATGTCTTGCAGGAAGCTCGGAGAGCAGTCATGATGAGCGAGTGTAGCAGTGCGGCTCACCGGTACCGCGTCACGCCAAGGGCAAACCCAGCCTGGTCGCCCAGCAGCGTCCCAGGAGGGAAGAAGGACGACAGCGGCGGTAGCAGTTCGTCGCTGTCTGACGTCTCGTACGCGAGACGGCTGGCATCTGGCGGGGGCGGCGGGGGTGCCGGCGGCAGCGCTGCATCTTGCCCCGCTGTGACGGGCAGCAGGCCAAGCAGCACGGCCACAAGCAGCACGGCCACAGGGAGCAGGAGGCTGCTAAGCACGCCCGCTCTCCGTCTGTTCCGGCATCGTCGCTGTCGCGGCTGGTGCAGGGGCCTGCCGCTGCTGCCGTCGCTGAAGATTCCGCGCCGCTGCCTGCACGCCGGCGGCGGCTCACCAACGCTGTCGCAGGCTCTCCCGGCCGGTGCCCCGCCGTCCTGGTACCGCTGGTGGTTGCTGGTGCAGCTTGCGGCGTCGCCACGTCCGCAGGGGGCTGAGGGACGGGCGAACTCGCCCAGCTGCTCACTGTAACAGGTGCCAACGCCTTGGCTGGCCTCGGACGTCATGCTGCGGGCCCGCGTCCGCAATGGCTAGCTGCGGTCTCGCCTGACGCAGCTTGGCGCATGCTGCTTGCCTCAGCGCCACGCCAGGCACCCCACGAGCCTGGTGCCGGGCTCGAGGCGCGTCGGTGCGCTCTCTGTGCCTCTGGCGATGCACAACCCCCACCGCCTCCCCTGGCGTCTGCACAGCAGACGGCCCAAGGATTCTGCCGCTGCAGCAGAGACCCTGCTGCTCCGGGGGCGGCTCCCTGATTTGCCACCTCCTGAAAAGAGTTGACCACGTTGCCTCTGGCTTCTACACCAGATTCCCACAAAACACCCACGGCGCGCCGGGCGCCCGTTATTCAAGCTGGGCAAGCTGACTTGCGCACACACAACGCCGGGTGCGTGTCACAGTATACGCCGCGGTGCCGTACCGAGACGGGTACAGAGAGCCCGTTCAGGGAATGTGGGTGAGTCATCGGCCGGCTGAAATGACGGGGGTCAGCAGGGGCCCCATGAATTTGTCTGTGCTGGCTGAAATCGTACACCAGTGAATTATATGCTCGCTGACCGCAAGTCGAGCTTTAGTGCTGCTGGTGGGTCCATTGTAGTCAGGCAGTACGCGGTTGTGACATCTCACCCTGCAGTTGTCTGCATGCCACTGTGGGTATGCTGCCGGCACTGCATTTGTGCGCCGCGGCATTGAAGGAGCAGGTGCAACTTGGATGCTCAAAGCTGCGCTCGCATGCCTGGGTGGAAACAGGCCTCTGCTGCAAGACCCTCACAAGCCGAAACCCTGCATGTCGCACAGCCACATATGGTACCACTCAGCGTGCAGTCTGCGCCGCCTGGACGAGTGCCTGTGTCGAAACCAGGAAGCCTGGTCCCATGGTAGACGAAACGTTCGCCCGCACAATGTACCCAGATGCTGCGCCGCCCTTGACACCCTTCGGCCGCAGCGCCAAAACAGCACGCGTCAGAGCCAGGGCATTGGCTTCAAGCGCCGCCGGCTCGAAGCTGGCCTTGCCGATGCCCGCCCTCACCACTGCACCTCGGTCCGCTCTGCACACATGTGCAAGGATGACTTACGTTGGTCATGCACAACGAAAATCATCTTGTGGGTACTGATTGGCGCCGAACTCAGGCGATGCCGCAGTGGATGTATCGAACTGGGTGAACTGGGTGATGACCAGGCTCGCAGCGCAGCCAAGCCTTGCCTGAAGTCGATGCGGCCCTGCTTCAGCGTGCGCACGGCACCCGCCACATCGTCCACCAGCGTCCCCAGCTTGGGGTTGGGCATCAAACCGCGAGGCCCCAGGATGCGGGCTATGGCGCTGAGCTGCCCCTTCATATCCGGCTGCATGCAGTGGTATGGATGCGCGGCATCAGCGTCCTGTCACCAACCACTCCATGTGACGAGCAAATGTTTATGTAGAGAGGTACGCCATAAGCTGAGTGCATACAGCACGCCCTCTGCTCACCGTGGCAACTGCCTTGTCGAAGTTGATGGCGGAGCTGCCGCCCTCCTTGATCCTGCTGATGAGGTCGTTCGCGCCAATCACATCAGCCCCTGCATGACCACAGGACTATATACTTCAAAACATGGTGAAGCGTGCCCACTCTCCGCAGATGAGGACGCAGCACTCATGCTGGAACACTGTCCGCAAGGCAGTCCCCAACTACCTGCTGTCCTTGCTGCCTCCGCGCTGCTGCCCTCAGCAAAGACAGCTACGCGCACAGGCTTCCCAGTGCCATGCGGCAGCGTGGCTGTGCCACGCACGGCGTGGTCGCCCCGCTTGGGGTCGGTGCCCAGCACCAGCTGCAGCTCCACAGTCTCATCAAACTTCGCCCGCGCTGTCGCCTGCATGCAATGCCCCTGTCCGTCGCACATGCCTGCAGTGTGCTGAATGGAGGCTACCAGGGATGGCGGTGGCCGCGATGGCTGTGCATACAGGCGCAGCTTAGGATTTTTCTCCGACCTTCACAAACTGCAATGCATGTGGCAGCGTGCTCGCCGGCGGCCGATGCTTCTCGCCCTTTGCCACGAAGCGTGGGAGCGGCAGTGAGGTGTCCTCAAGCTTCACTGCTGCGCTGGGGACGGCTGCTGATGGCTGTGGCGATGAGTGTAGTGCTGCCTGCGGTGATCAGGCAAATTTTGCGTGGTGCACCAGTTTGATGTCCACAAGCAGACTGCATAATGTGCTCCACCTGCCGGCACGGCGTGTATGCCTCACCTGACCACAGCAATGCCCCGAGGACGCAAGCACGGCATCGCTCTGTGCGAGAATGCGAGCTTGCGACGCAGCTATGCGAGCGCAGCTGCGGCTCAGCATGGCCGGCTTGTGCCGGCTTGCACAAGGCGGCCGGTGCACACTTCCGGCGCAGGTGCAGCAGCAGAGGCGCCCCCGTGGCGGCTGCTGACGGCGGTGATCAGTATCCGTCAACCTGATATATCAACGTGAACGTGCAAGTGAGTCATGGACGTCTTCCGAGCATGCAGCCTACTTCGTCATCTACATCTGGATCTGTACCACATGTGAGTATTGCAAGAAAGCAGATGTCTCACTTGAATTGCAGGTCTGACATTGCATTGCTCCCAAGCACATGTTGAGCGGCATATAGGTGTGCGGCGCAGCGGATACGTCTTTAACGCTGTTTCGGTGGACGGGATTGGCTTTGTATGGTCTGGATCGTCACATATGAATGGCAAATAGCGGTGTGTGGCACAAGCGATAGCACTCAACATTGCTTGTAGCAGAATGATAGCATCTTGAACGCTGCAATCCTTGCGGAGGACTGAGCACATCATGCACAGCGTAGTGGCATTCAAACCATTACCTGGTTAGCCCAGCCTAAGTGAAAGCCATATCTGATCCGACAGCCTTGTGCAAGTCTTGCAGCGTCATGGCAGCACACAAAACCCCAGCACGCCGCATCGTGCCGATGCGCATTGGGGATGGCTCCGCTTCACGAGACGCAATGCCCCCGGGCGACGCCAGCAATGACGCACTGCAGACGCCGTCGCGGCCGCCGCGGCAGCTGGACCTGCGCGAGCAGGCAGCCATTGCCAAGCAGAAGCTGGGGTCTGGGCGTCGCATCTTTGTGGACATTCAGAAGGACGGTAGCATCGTGGACTGGCACAAGTTGATGAAGGCAGCTGGCCTGGGGAGGACGCCCGCATCGCCTGCCGCTGGCCCTGCTGATGCACCTGCTGCTCCAGACAACCTGTTCAAGGAGCCATCACGTCCTAAGAATGCCTTCAGCAGCGTCATCCAGCGCCTCGAGCAAGCCTATGTGATGAACGATGATGAGGGCAGTGGCAGCAGCGAGCAGGAATCTGAAGCCAGGGCAGACAGCGGGCAGTCTGCGGAAGAGGAGGGTGAGGAAAAGCGTGGCGGCGAGTCTGGGCACGAAAGCGCCCGGGACGGTGCAGCAGGCGCAGCTAAGCCCAAAAAGCCGTCCGCAGCAGGAGGCGTGCCGCGTGATGATCAGTATGACTACGAGGACAACTTCATTGACGACTCTGAGATCATCGAGTACTACGCTGGCGACCGGAGGAAGGCCAAACACTCCGGCTTCTTCGTGAACAGCGGCGAGATCGAGAAGACGGGGGAGCTGATCGACAAGCAGGAGGCCAGCCCCAGGAAGCGACGCAAAAAGGCATCGGGAGCAGAAGCACCTGAGGAGGGCGGCCAGCCTGCAAAGCGTCTCAAGCACGATAGCGGCCCCGCTGCCGACATGCAGGCGCCTGCGGCAGATGAGGTGGTGCCGGAGACGCGCGATGGATTCGAAAACACAGTTGCCTCTATATCCCTTGCACACCTTGCAGGTGCTGAGCCGAGCGCGGGCGGCATCAGTCACCAGCATCCAGCGCCCGGTGGGCAGGGCTCCGCCCGAAAGAAGAGGAAAACTGCAGCAGCTGATGTCTCAAATACATCAGGTGACAAGGCCTTTGTGATAAGCAGGGAAGCGTATGCAGTAGTTGCAGCGCTTCGGCAGCTGGCGACAGCAGAGGCGGCGTCAGCACCGCCAGAGGGCGCCCACAAAAAGATCCCCGAGTCCCTGCGCCTGGCACTGTCTGAGGAGTTCATTGGACCATACATGCGGAATGCCAATCGGACTTGTTGATATTCAGGGTGGTTTACACCACAACAGTGATTACGTCCTGTTGTGAACAAGCCCGTGAACAATAATTGTGTCTCCTACAGCAAGCGTGAGGGCTCTGACATGGAACGCAGGGATTTGCCCAAGCATAAAGACGCGCAGGCTGTGCTTGCCACCACGCTGATGGAGTTCATGGAGCCCTTCACCACACGTGGCAACCTGCTGCGGCTGCTGAACCAGTGGAAGGGCAAGGTCACCTCGGAGTACGACCTGGCAAAGGGTGTCCTGCGGGACCAGATCAAGCTTGGCTGCAAAGCGGCGGAGGCGAAGGCGGGGGCGCAGGGTGCGGCGGCGCGCAGCAGCTTCGACTGGACACCGGAGCTGCTGTCGACCCTGCTGGCCTTTGTGCACCTGCGTGGCCTGGTCAAGGGCAAGGCGATGATAGAGAACGGGAGGATCTGGAGCCAGATTGCAGATCTGTTCGACCACCGCCTGATGGACGCCGCCTCTGTCGAACAGGCATTCAAGGGAGCGCTGGCCGCCGGCCTGCCCAGGACTGTTGCTGTGCTGCCGACCGCCCTGCCGCTCTCAGCTGCGGCCCCTGCGCAGGCAGCGGCAGCCCCCGCCACACAGCTGCCCGCAGCCACCCCAGCCAGCGCACCCGCACAGGTTGCGGCGATCATGCAGCAGGCGTCGGCAGCAGTACCTACACCTTCAATGCCAGCGATCAGCCCTGCAGCGGCTGCAGCTCCTGGTGCCACAACTGCACCACTCCCTGCGCCGCCGCTGCCGCCCGTGACACTAGCTGCGCAGCACATTGCGGCACAGGCAGCGCTTCCGCCTCTGCGCACAGGGTCAGTGGGAGGCGTCGCACAGCTGCAGCCCGCATTGCCGTCGCCATTGGGCCAGGCCGGTGCCCAGTACAGCAACCCACCCGCCGCCGGTGCCGACACCTCAAACGGTGCAATCGCTGCAGCGGAGGTGGACCCGGCGCCGCACATCGCGGCGGGCCTGCTGCTGGGCGGCGACCCCGAGCAGCTGACCACGAGCCTGCGCGCGTTCACCAAGGGCAGCATGAAGGCGCTGGTCAATCTGACCCTGATGCACGCGGGGCCAAAGGGCTTTAGGACTGCGGACATTGTGGAGTACGCAGCAACGTCTGGCATCGCTGACTGGCGTGCGGACAGGAGCAAGCGCAGCTACCTGAGCAGCGTTATGAGCAAGGAGCCGTCGTTCGTGAATGTCGGCGCATATCACTACGCATTGCGCGCCTTCCCGGGGGTCACGGAAGCCGGCGCAAATGTCGAGCGAGCAAAGGCCGCCGCTATGGAGGCACAGGCCGCAGCCGCAGCTGCAGCAGTGACGGCGGCTGGCCAAATGTTGCCGCCTGTAGCCTTCGCAGCTACCTCAGCACCAGCGCAACCCGCGCAGCTTGTGCCAGTGGGCTTGGCTGTACCGACAGTCACCTCTCAGCCGCTGCCGCCAGCTGGCACCACATTGTTGACGGCGCCACAGCCACCGCAGGCAGATACGAACCTGGGATGATTACAGCGCACTTGTGGCTATCGGTAGTCGGAGAGCATCTGTATACATTCTGTGTACACGAACGATAACTGCAGCATGCATGCATGACCCCTGCGGTGCAGCTGTGAACAGCCACCCTGTAGTCACTGCCACTTTCCAATACTCCCGAAAGCTCCAACCCAAGCAACTGCATCGAACAGTAGTGAGAAAGCGCAATTCGGTGTAAGCTATTGCGTGCAGCGAGCACAAGCAAGCCAGTACTCTGCTCTACTGCATTGGGGTTACTGGTTGCAAGTGCGCACCAGCCAGCATGCAGACGCTGATCGATCGACAGATGTGCATGTATCATGGCCGTACAATTGCGAGTCCGCATTCTGGACGGGCAGTGCGGACGAAGGGCTGTAGACCGTTCACAGACGAGCGTTGTCGCACGATGCGCATGCGCGCATCAGCAGAGGATGAGGCACTGCGCCTCAGGTGTGTGCGTCTGGCCCGATCAGGGTGCTGATCCAGCTGTATGCGTCATTTGTATCGTGGCGTGCCATGGTTCTCACCACATGCACAAACTTTCTTTGCATGCAAGTGGCACGTCGCGCGTGCAGTCAAGCATGACGCATGCCAAGCGCATGCGGCCTGAGCGGCTCGTGGCACCCTGTGCAGCTCACGCACGTATCCGCTGCCCGGCAACGCGGAGGAGACGGCGCAGCAGGCGCGGGCGGCGGCGCAGCGCGCCTGGGAGGCCGGCGTCAAGCGCCAGCGTATCGAGCTGCTGCTGCCGCTGATCGGCGCCACCGACCTGGACGACTGGTGCTGACCCGCAACTCCCGGCATCCGCAGCAGCTTGTCCGCATGTGACCTGCATACTAGGTTGAGCTGCTCGTGACAGTTGATGCTGTGACCGGCAGGCCTGGCGGCATCCGGCAGCAGTTCAAGGCGGTGCTGCCGATGGTGGAGAGCATGCTGGACGGCCTGAAGCAGTGAGTCGGCTGCTTAGCACGCTGCTCAACCAGCGCTCTGCTTGTTCAGGAGCGTCCAGGCTTGCAAGGCTTCAAACATGCATTCCGCAGGTGCAAAGGCTTGGAAGGGCGGCTGTCAGGAGAGATCTGGGACCAGGGGGATGCAGTTGGTGCATGGCTAGGCAGCGCTATGGATGTCATCGTCTTCCCGACTGCAGAGACCGTGAAACGAGTGGGTTGCTAATGCGTCATGCGTATGCCTGCACAGCTTTCACCCGCAGCTATGAATGCGAGTCAAGGTCACGTGCAAATGCAGTGGCTGTTGCTTGCAGGCGCGGCAGCTGGCGCAGCAGAAGCCAGACAGCCTCCTTATCTTTGTGAGTACCAGCCTCTTCAGCAGCTGTTGACTTGCCATCGGCTTCACTGTAGTTTGGCATGCTCAACAGCATGCGGACACCGCTACAGGTCAACCCGCAATGGCAGGAAGGGCAGGTTATCAGCGATTTCGGCATGTTTGGCAGAAAGGCAGCAGAGGAGTTCCTGGCAGGCGGGCTACCTGGACAGTTTGTACAAATGAGGCTTCAGCAGTTGCACAGCATTTGGTTTGCCACACATAACAGTAGGGGTTGAGGAGCACACCACCCTTGCAGGCTTCGAGGATGTGTACTTCGTGAGAGTCTACACGATTGCTGGTGCGCAGTGCTTGTGAAACGTAATATCTGCCCTTCTGGTAGGTGTGCAATATCAGGTGCTCTCACGTCTGCTGTGTCATGAGATGCAGGTGACAGCATCAGGTACTGAAGCTGCACACTGAGCATGTCATGAAATTTTATCGCTACTGCAATGCTGCCCCAACAACGTGGCTCACCACGCACTTCTGCTTACTCGTGCCAGCATCGGGCTTGCAATTGTGGTCGGTGATACCTGCCGGCATTGTGTGGTCATAGGATACTCAGAGCGTACCCAGGCGACTGGCAGGTGCACCTGGTGAACGAGGGCACAGGGGAGGCGGCACTGGTCGCCTCGCTGCCGCAGCGGCCCAGCTACCGTGAACTGGAGGCACTGATCAGGTGTGACTGATGCTCCAGCTGTGTGGCAACAATGGCCTTCGGAGTTCTAGCAGCAAGGGGTATTGCCACTGACCCATAATGGGAACGGTAGGCACGGCAAGGCAAGGCAGAACCAGTAGCTATTCGTTCTGCAGGGGCACAGAGGGGTCCAATGCCAGCAAGCCGTTGTCAGAGCGGCTCCGAAGAGAGCTGCGCTGGAACCAAGACAGCCTGCAGGGCCGTCGATAGGTGGTGAAGCAGTTCAATGCCCCCCTGATTTCCGCTGCTGAGATGCCCTGACTATGACAGCTGCCAGCCGTTGCTTGCACGGTAATGTTCGGTACGAACTCACTAGTGGTGTGGACACAGTGTATGCGTTGTTTACTGGCTTTCGCATGTCGCATCTGAGCTGCTACCAGGTGCAATGGATCACCCATGGTTTAGAAATGGTCGTGTGATCAGTAACTGCAGCAACTTGACGGCCCAGAATACAGCTACACAGCGGCGGCCCCCCAGAACCAGACGGTCACTCGGCTTCAGCCTTGACCTTCTTCTTCTTTTTCTGCATGTTGGGGCACATGAAGACGTCAGTGAAACAACAGGAGCTACGCCACAGAGGTACCAACAGGCATGACTCATGACTGAACGCTCACTAGCTCTACCAGGCTCACATGCCATTGCCGCAGCCTGATCGAACAGTTTCACCTTGGGCTGCTCTGCGTCCACGACTGCGCCGTTGGTGGCAGCGGTTTCAAAATACCGTTCTGCCTTCTTCTTCTTCTTTTTGGGCTCTGCATCCGCTGTATCAGGTTCTGCCGCCGCTGCCTCTGCCTCCTGCATGGCCCAGCAGATGACACATGAACACCCCAAACATTGCAAAGGTGTGGACTCATGACTTGCCTACCGCCACAGCCCAGGCCTGGCAGACTTGCTGCAATCCGACAATGTCATGCCGGAGCAAGGGCAGGTTACCCGCTTCTTCTTTTTCTTCGTCTTCTCCCCTACACCGTTTGCGTCCACTGCCTCAGCTGCAGCGTCGGGCACACCGTGTACGACAGCATCTTCGACATCCGTGAGTTTCGCCTTCTTCTGTGGATCAAGGACAGCACCCCATCGTGAGCAACAAATTCTCACTTGAGCAATGCCTCAGGCCATGTGCAGACTCCATGACATCTGCAGGCTCCAAGCGAATGGCACAAAGTTTGTGTATCGGCGCGCATGACGAGAGCCCGACTGAACAAGGGCTCAGGACCCTCGCCTTCTTTTCCTCCTTGCCGGCGGTGGCGGTGACGTCGGCGTCGGGGTTGTACGCCTGGGGCGTGGTCAGCAGGCCGGGCGCGGCGCCCTGCCGCCCGCGCTCGTACTTCTGGGGCGGCTGCCTGCCGCCGGGCGTGGCTGCCTGCTGCCCCAGGTCGCGGCCCTCCATCTGCCGCGCCCGCGCCTCGATCTGCGGCAGACCACAGCCCACTTGCCACAGTGTGCAGGGCACCCTTGGCTGTCTGCCCAAGGCCAAGCCTGATTGTCTTGCTGGCTGTTAGAGAGCCTTACTCTGCCTCCACAATCCACCGAGCCTCCCGAGCAGCCACACGTGCAGGGCTGGTGCCAATTTAGATGGTAAAGACCTACATGGTTTGAGCCATTCGGTACATTTGCTGCAGACCCCGCGGGCAGAAATGCATTCGAGGGTTTTTCCATCTCGAGGGTTTCTGGAGAAATGTGGCTGCAAACATGCAGTGGACAGCAGAGAGGCCTGCTTGGCCACCAACAAATGCAGCCTGGGGTGTGATGTTGCCCCCCTTCAAAACTGCGGCAGCCATCACCACCTCGGCAGTCGCTGTGCAGCTCTGTAAGAAGGCTGATATCGGTTTGTAGGTTCCAGGGACAGCAGCACCTGCCCGCGTCTATGAGGGCGGCGCCTAGGTTATGCTGCCTGCAGCAGACTGCCAGAGAGGAGAGAGGCCTCAGAAGTGTGGGCATTTTGCACCTTTGCGCGGGACTCCAGGCCTATGGTGGCGTCGTCGGAGCTGCCCATCGCATCCACGCGCGTCGCCAGCGCGGCTTTGGCTGCCAGGATGCGCGACATCTTGCCCTGCAGCAACAGAGAGGCGCGTGCAAGTCAGCTGCAGGTGCAACTTTCGACACGGTGCAGCAGCCTCGCTGCGTATAGACATGCACCTGAACAAGAACATGCCTACGAGCGTGCGTCATGTTCTCGAGCAGTAGACGAGATGAGCAGAAGACGAGACGAGCAATATCCCAAGGACTCCGCACCTTGTTCTTGGGCGCCGCCTGGCCAATGAGGCTGGCGTGGTAGATGAGGCCGTACTTGGGCGTCTCGTGCTTGGTCTTCAGCGCCCGGAACAGCGCCTGCGCATGGACGGCAGCAACATGAGGCAACTCGCACAACGCTCACAATGTGCGACCATTACAACAGCAGCAGAAGGCCAGCGACATATGGCAGAGCTTACAATGAGCACGAGCTATAGCAGCAGGCAACAGCCCAGCAACCGACCTTCTCGGCGCCCAGAATTTGCACAGTTGACGCCGGGTACTTAGCGAGCGTCATCAGCGAGCCTGCGTGTGCGATGAGGCGCGCCCCCACCAGCTCCCCCACGAGCACCTGAGGGTCACATCAGATCGTATATGCGCTGAGCTCAAGCTTCACCTGCAAGGCTAGCCAACAAGGCGTAACAAGGAATGACAATGCTTCTTCTCATCCGATTCTCCCTTCGTTCAAGTGATTCAGCAAAACTCCTGTTTGATCAACCAAAGTGCATGTACACACCGTGAGGTTTGGCGCGATGGCAGCCATGCGGCTCTTCAGATACTCGTACAGCTGCGCCCTGTACTCTGCCAGCTGTATGACCTGCAGCAGACAGAATGTTGTGCAGTCAGCGCAGCTGCTGATGCAGCAGTGCCATTCGCTGACTGTGATCACAGCAATTGACTCATGATCCCTATGCAACCTTACGCTGCAAATTGCTCCAACAAATCATAGCTGAGACGACTGCATCGTCCTCACCTGGTCGCACAGCGCTGTAATGTTGGACATGTCCTCTGTGCTGATTTCAGTGCCCATGGAGATTGTGGCGATCTCCTTGAGGTCTGCTGCCACCTCCTCCTCCAGGATGCCCTCAAAATCGGTGTCTGCCGCATTCTCCCGCGTCTGCATGTGCTTCACCTGCATCCACAGCCAGGTTGCCGCATGAGCAGTATGTCAACTAGAGGAGGTCAACTAGAGGACAAACCAACACGCTATGCAGGAAACGACGGCTGCAGACTAGCACTGTGCAGCATCAATAGGCAGCGGCATGGGCAGTGCCATGCTGCAGCATGAAGTCGAACGCACCGCCAGAGCGTACTGGATGTTGTCTGTCACCACCCGCGTCATCTCCGGGAAGTGCCAGCCGTACCACTCCCGCACCCGCATCGCATACGTGTTCAGCTCCTTGTCCAGATCGTCCAGCAGCCCGATGGCTTGCACAATCATCGTGTCCACCTGCGCCGTGAAAGTTGAAACCCATCGATCCGAATATGCTTGGACAACATGGCTCTGGCATGCTCAAGGCTTTGATGCACTGCTTTCTGCAGCACTCTGGGAGTTGCCCTGATGATCTGGCAGCCGCAGTCGGCGTCACATGCGCTCAAAGTGGAGGCAGCCTGGGTGGGGGACCAGGCGCGTCTGCTCTCACCTTGTCGGGGCTAAACTTGAGCTTGTAGCGAGACAGGCTGTGGCTGAGGCCCAGGGACATGGGCGTCAGGTCCGCCCCCGCCAGCCCCGCGACCAGGCCCTCCAGCTGCGACCGCACCCCCCGCGCCAGCTCCATCACCGCATTGCTGCAAATCATGGGCAGCACGCCGGGTTGCAGCCTTGTCGTGCAGGCGCACGGCATGCTGGTGACGTGCACAGAGGCCGAACCCTGAAAGGGTACAGCTGCATGCCCCGACTTAGCGCCCAACTGGAGCTGCCGGTGCGGGAGGCGAGCGGCAAAATGCCAAAACGGCCGCATTCGTACAGCACCAGGCTCACTTGTTGATGCACTGAATGCCCATCTTCTCCTTGACGATGCCGCCCAGCTTGGCGTCCAGCACCGCCAGCGTGTCCGTCTCCGCATCCACATTCTTCTTCAGGAACTTCTTCAAGCCTGTGGCTTGCACACAGCACATCAGTGCACCTTCAGTGGCAGGACGACTGTCGCCCTCAGATTTCGCGACGCTGTGATGACAATCGGGCGCCCGCACAGCCCATGGCTTCACCAAGTCCACCCAGCTTGCTGACCTTTGCCGAGCTTGCTGTCGCCCACTGAGGTGGCCGCCGCCAGCGCATCTGTGGTGTTTTCGAACTTGCTGAACGCTCGCAGCTTCACAGCCTGCAGGTGTTGAGGGTTGTAAGCAAATATGGCAGTCTGATGCCGTGCAGTGCAGTGCACATGCCACACAGAGCGGCGTCCTTGCATTGGCGGCCCCACCTTTTGAGCAGACGCCAGATCGGCAAACTCGTTGTGCAGATCCTGTAAGGCAACGATTGAAAGGCATTCATGCTTTTCGGAGTTCATGCTGCCAGCTCAAAGGCCTTGCTGACAAGCGGTGCATGCTCCGACATCCCACCTGTGCATCAGCGGCCTGGATCTTGCCCCCATCCTGTACTTTGAACAGGGCGTAGCCAGCGGCGGTTTCAAACAACAGCAGCAGGCCGCCGGCCATGCCTGCTGCGTGCCGTCAGGCGGAGCAAGGAAGTCGCTGCACCCAAAGCTGGTCCCCACTGCCCTCAGTCAACCTCACGTCGCGCCCTGCCGTTGGCAGCAAACACTGATTGCTCGAAACGGTGCTCCAGCTTGTACTGCTATCGTCAATCGTCAGCGTTGTGCAGACACTTGCGTCAGGAGGCCCGCCGTCTCGTGCAGAGGCTGGGGGGTCGACATTTCGAGTTGGCTACAACCCCTGCATCTTGCAGTGGAAGCAGTCACTTGCTGTATCTGCCTCCTGCTGCCTTGCTGAAGCCAGAATGAAGCGCTTTGATCCAGCCTGTTTATACTTGTGCACCTGCACCAAGGGAGGATCAGCAAGCCTAATTTATTTGTACGTATGTGATATACTACGACTGCCCACAGTGCGATCGAGAACCTCAACGTGCTGATGTGAAGTGTGTCGTGTGGGACGTTGTGGTAAGCAGCCATGGGGGAGATGCGGACACTGCAGCTGGTCGATGCGGAGGGCGACTACAATACGAAGGGCATGCAAGCATTCGCCTCAGAGAGCGGCCTGGAAAACTGCGGGCAGGACTACCAGATCATAGCTGTGATGGGCCCGCAGTCCAGCGGCAAGAGCACACTTATGAATGCCGCGGTGAGAATCCTTTGCATTGTTAAGATGTATGGAAATAGCATGATGGTCTACTGGATCTCGGAGAAGTGGGCGTGGGGATCCTGGTCGCGCCAAACGCCGCTGCAGTACTTGCCATGCTCTTGCCATGCAGTTTGGCACGAAGTTCACGGAGATGGATGCACTCTCGGGACGCCATCAGACCACGCGGGGCATCTGGCTTGCTCGCAGCCCCAAGCTGCAGACGCAGGTTTGCACATGCATTGTTATGTTCCGTGCATCACACCTACGCACCTCCGCATGTTGCGCACACATGGATGTTATTGCACATACCACATGCACAGTGCATCATCGCACACCGTCATGTTCTGATGTGCAGGCGCTGGTTATGGACCTGGAGGGCAGCGACGGGCGGGAGCGTGGCGAGGATGACACCTCATTCGAGCGGCAGTCGGCTCTGTTTGCGCTAGCCGCTGCCGATGTGCTGCTCGTCAACATGTGGGCCAAGGTGGGTCACGTATCCGTGCTATGATGCTGTCAGTAAAGCGCGTGCTCGCAGTGATGCGAGCTGGCATTCCTGCAGGACATCGGCCGCGAGACGGGCGCCGGCAAGCCACTCCTCAAAACCATCTTCCAGGCGAGCTTGCCAACACGCCTGCGAGCTGCACATGCACAGCATCATGAGCACTTGGGCTGAGCAAGGTGCACGATCAACGCTCACGTCCACCTGCTGCAGGTCAACCTGAAGCTGTTCACGCCGGCGCCCGGCAAGCGACGGACGGTGCTGCTGTTTGTGTTCCGGGACCGCACCAAGTCGCCGCTGCCCCGGCTGGTGGAGACCTGGGAGGAGGACCTCCACCGCATGTGGGGCGCCATCCCGAAGCCGCCGGCGCTGGAGGACACGAGCGTCACCGACTTCTTCGAGGTGCTGCTGGTTGCAGGCTGTTCCCGGGCCTGTGTCGAGGCTTGCGTGGCATGTGAGCGAGGTGCCGTGCATGCCCGGCGCAGGTTGCAGGTGACTCTGACCATGAAGGCGCGGACGCATGAAGTTGGGGACATCTGCTTGTCATGCAGGTCAAGTATGCTGCGCTGCCAAACTTTGAGGAGCGCGAGGAGGATTTCCGGGCAGAGAGTGTGATGCTGCGCCGCCGCTTCACTGACGAGGGTGATCCTGTACTTGTGTTGGCATGCCTTTCTCGTTGCGGGGCCCTTCTGCCATGGCACAACCACATCCTCAAGGTCTGAACGTCTATGCCCAACTCATCGTGCCACTGCCTGCACAGCGGAGGAGGGGCAAAGCCTGGTGCGGCCAGCGGAGGACAAGCTGCCGGGGGACGCACTGGCGCTCAGCATGCAGCGCCTGTGGGACATCATTCGCGAGCAGAAGGACCTCAACTTGCCGGCCCACAAGGTGCAACACCTGCGCTTCCGCCTTTGGCTTTTGGCCTCGGTCTGACCTGCCCTCAGCAGAATCTGCGTCTGCTTGCTACTTCAGGTGTGCTGCAGTGGGCATCGTGTTCCACAGGTCATGGTAGCCAACATCAGGTGTGAGGAGATTGCGGCAGATCAGTTGGCGGCGTTGCTGGAGGACCAGGCGTGGGCGTCGCTGAAAGCAGAGGCTGGTGCAGGCGTGGTGTCCGACTTTGGCAAGCGTGCCAGCCTGCTCCTTCACAGCTGCCTGACAGGTGCAAGACCATGGCGCCGTCTAACCTCTCTGCGCTGCTGTGCTAGCAGCAGCAGAGCCTTCAGAAGTGCATTTTGGGCACAGCCAGAGCAGGTGTCCCACTTTCTCCACTGCCAGGGTTCCACACTCACCCTTTTTGCCGGTCATGCCAGGCTATGATGAGGAGGCGCGCTACTTCGAGGCAGCTGTGCGGGCGGACAAGCGCACGGGTCTGGTCACGAAAGCATATGCAGCCGTGGCAAGCGTGCGTGAGGCGCAGCTGGCGGCGCTGCAGGCGCGCACCCTGCAGCGGTTCCAGGCAGACCTGCAGGCTGCAGTGGAGGCAGGCCAGGAAGGCTTCTCTGTGGCGGCTGCGAGGTGAGTGCAACCAGCTGCTGCAGCAGCAGCAGCAGCAGCAGCAGCCTGGGAGCACAGCCACACCTGTCTGGGTGCAGAGCTCGTGCTGGCAATCTGACATGTCTGGACACTGGCATGGCACGGGCAATCCCGGCTGCCAGCGGCAGTGAGCAGGTCGCCTCAACATTGCGAGTATGGCTGCAAGGCAAGCAGATGGACATCAGGTGATGGTTGCACGCTTTGCTGTCAAATGCAGACTGGGTGCTGAGTCACTCGGGACTTTTGAGGAGGCAGCCCGCGACCTGGAGGTCGAGGGCTCGGGCTGGACAGCAGCAGAGACGCGTGCCGCCCTGGAGGGCAACATTGCTGCGCACGTGCACGATCTGACGCAGAAGAAGGTGACCAGCAAAGCTGTGCTGTGGGTGGCAGTTGGCCGCATGCACTGACAGGCGGCAGCATGCGCACCATTGTCATGGCATCAGCAGGGCTCCACTCGCAGGCTGTGGATTGGTGCTGCTGGCAGTGCAATCACGGTTGTGCAAGAGCATTCCCGCTCGTTGCAGGTTGCGTCAGTGCTGAAGGAGGCAGAGGCTCGCCTGGCAGAGGCAGTGACGGGTGCGGCTGTGGCGCTGCTGGACTCGGCACCAGCAGACTTCTGGCCCCGTGCCCAGCGCCTGCACCAGTCAGCGGTCGCATCTGCCAATGAGGTGCTGCATGGATCTATACGATAGCAGGCACACATTAACAGCATGACATTGCGCATGCAGGGCAGGCCAGTGCAACAGCTCAGCCCCATTGCCTATCTGCAAGCCAAACAGCCTCGGCCCGGAGGTCTACACAGCGGTGCAGAGGGTGGATCGGTGCATGCAGGCGGCCACAAGCGGGCTGGCAGGCTACGACCTGAGCAATGGGGAGTGGGACTACGCACGGCAGCGGCTGGACGCCTTTGGGCGGAAGAGGCTGGAAGCAGTTGTGCGAGAGGGGTCCCACACCGCCCTCAGCCGCATGAAGGACCGGTGGGCATGCATGTTCGAAGTCAACGGACAGCAAATGCTATCAAGCCAATGAATGATCCCAACTGTTGATGATGGGTCTGGTCAGCAACTCTGCTGCGTGCTCTGCAGCTTCGGCGAGGTGTTCTCGCGGGACGAGGGCGGCCTCCCGCGCAGCTGGGGCCCGCGTGCAGATGTGCCCGGGGCAGCGGCGCAGGCCCGCGGCGCAGCGGCCCAGCTGCTGTCCCTGCTGACCATCGTTCGATTGGACGTGCCCGCGTCTGCAGCTGCGGCTGTGGAGGCGTCTGTCTGCAGCCTGGCCACTCAGCATGTGAGTCCGAACATCAGCAAAACACAGCAGCTGGCCAAGCACAAACTCACTTGCCCGCCGCCCCTTCACTGCAGAAGCAGCGGCTGTGATCTGTGCCACTCTGTGCACTGCTGGTGAGCAGTCGATGGTGGCTCGTCCGGCAACCCAGTATGCATCTGTTCTGCAGGACCGGGCATCACGCAGCTCTGGGACAGCGTCAATGACCAGCAGCCTGGATGGCGGGCGGCGCAGCAGCACTGCCGACGGCAGCGGCCTGGACATGCTGTCGCTCACGGAGTGGCCGGGCGTGCCGCAGGCAGCAGTGCTGCTGCCGCCAGGGCAATGCCGCAGTTTGTGGCGCCAGTTCGTCTCCGACTCGAACTTCATCGTGCAGCAGGTGCCCCCCATTGTGATAGTCAATCACCTGCATCACCTGCATGCTGCAGATCCTTCCAACAGCATGCACCGCCCAGCCAGTAGCCATGCATGAAGCGATGTCGTGCTGCTCCGCTGCTGCGACACAGGCAGCGGCGACACAGGAGGCCAACAGGGCAGCCAGCAACCGGATGCCGCCCATCTGGGCAATCATTGCGATGGCCGTGCTGGGGTGGAACGAATTTTTCAGCGCGCTGCGCAACCCGCTGTGGCTCATTGTTGGCGTGCTGTTGTTCCTGTTCTTCAAGGTGAGCGCAGCTCCGAAGATGGTGCAACATGCGGCTTGCAGCATGTGCCTGCTGCCTCGGTGTTATGCAGTCGGGGCTGGGGGCAGGTCGTGCAAGTTGGTGTGTGACACCAGAGGCAGCTTGCTGGCAGGGTGACCCCAATTTTCCTCAATCGCCTGCAGACCGTCTGGCAGGACCTGGAGGTCGAGAACGAGATGTCGCGGGGTCTGCTGCCCGGGCTGGTGGTGCTGTCCGGCAAGCTGGCACCCACGCTGCGGGCCACCACGCAGCGCACCCTGCACAGCGTAGCGCAGGTGCACCCCCGACCTGCAGACCCAGTGTGTTTCAACAGACCGGCCAGATCAGACCGGCCAGACTGCACGACACACTGCCTGACCAACACCTGCAAGCCCCACGACAACTGGCAACATTTGGCCTCAGGACCATGGTCGTGCAGAATGCCACCAGAGCAACAGCGCTGTGTGCTTTCACAGTTTGCTGCGGAGGCCCCGCGTCGTACACAGGACACCATCGCGGCAGTGCGCAGCCCGGTGCACCGGGCCCAGCAGTCGTCAGCATCGTCCACAGGTCATGGTGAACACCCTGCGGTGCTGAGTGCATATTGTATCCTTGCATGAGGAGCCATATTTGAATTTCCAGGTGACCGCCACGGCTGATGTCTTGTGCAATGGCTGCAGGCGCCAGCCTGAGACGGCGCAACGACACAGGCGTGGAAATGACAGGCAACTCGACATGGTCATCGGTGCGTGGTCCGCACTCGGCCCAGGACAGCGAGCCTGAAGAGGCTATGAAGGACAAGTAGGTAGACGTTTAGCTTCGTGGTCCTGTTGTGTTGGTGCTGTTTGTGCCTGGCTTCTTTATGGATGGCATGCCTACTGCCATCGAGACGTACGCAGTTTTCCAGGGCAAAAGCGCAATCATATTCCATATGCTTCAAACCTTGCGATGGCGTTACACGAAGCAGTTGTGTCACTTGGGGTTGTGTCAAACGTCGGAAGCAGTTATTTCAGGGCCTGAAGAGCTGCCACTGCAATGCCGACGACAAGGCTGAGGAAGCTGAAGCCTTCGGCGGCGCCCAGCAGCCCTGAGGGCCCCGCCGGCAGCCCACTGCCTGTTTGCGACTTGGTGTACAGACTCCAAGCCGTGATGCCGACGATCACCAGATACGATACGCCTTCAAAAGCACCATACAGCCCGCCTAGGGGCCAGCACAGCAGCATGTCACAGCCGTATGAGTCCAAGTGCAATGCGATTAAATGCACATGAATACAGCGTAGCATCTCGGCGCACCCGGCCCCGGTGGCAGACCAGATCCTGTCGTCGCCAGCGTGTACTCGGAGAGCAGGCAGATCGGCGCTGCAACAATGCCAGCAGCTGCTGCAGCGAGGCCCGCATTGCCTAAGTCGCTGCTCTGCTGCGCCCGCACTGGCTGGCAGACTGTGCGACTGCTCAACAAACGCAGGCTGGGCCGCACTTCGCATGCGCACCAGGTCAATGTCAGCTCTACATCACGATGCGGTGCATGCCATCATGCAGCGCATGCACAACAGAAGCCTGTAACTCGCCCACATTGCGCTGCATGCTTTCTAACTGTGTGCCGTTCGTTCGTTCTCTGTTCGCAGCACTGAACGCCATCAATCCGGCAGCAATGCGTTTTGATTCCAGATCATCACCTGGCGTGAAGGCCCGTTGCTGTGGCCGAAGCACAGAGCTGCGGAAGCACTGCACCGAGGCCCGCATCGTGATTGACATGTGCCAGGTCTATGTGAGCGGCAAGGGTGGAAATGGGCGTCCAGCGCGGTGAATGTATGCAAACAAGCGGCACGTGAGCCGAGGCGAACCTCGCTATATGTGGGTCCCTGCACATGTCGGGAGAGCTGGGACGGGGAGGCTGACGCAGCAGGCCCACCCATCATCAATTAACGCAGCCACTGGTCTCCCGGCTCGGCTACAAGCGTCCCAGCAGCCTCGGCAGCAGCACTCAGGCGCCGTCGGGCGGTCGTGGGTGCGTCTGCCGCTGTCCCAGCGGCTGTGGTCCACAACGGTGCCAGGGCGCCCGCAGCGGGTGCCTCGGTCGGTCCAGCCGTAGATGGAGGCCAAGACATTCTCGTTTGAAGACATAGTCGGCGGCCTCACGAAGATGGGATCCATGGGCGGCTCCCTGGGCGGCGATTTTCCCAGGAGCCCCAGCGAGCAGGCCTTCCAGGTGTGGGCACCCCTATCCTACCCTCTGAAGCCGTTACAACGGCAGCTGTGCCTCTCCCCGCGGTCAAGTGGCGTCTCCTGTGTCTCAGCTGACCGTGGTAGCGGAGCTGAGCTGCGTAACGCCGCTTCCACGTGAAGTTGTGCCACCTCAGCCCATCCCTCCAATGATAGCCAGCATTTGGTGCAGTCAAGAGCCTGCGCACCTTGGACCCGAGACAGCAGATCCAACATGCATTTAGATTCGTCCAAAGGCTTCCGCTGTTCAGGTGACCCTGCCTCCATCCAAACTGTGCATGCATGCTGCTGCGCAGGACTTTCTGAAGCGCATCCCCTCCAGCAACAGCCTCGCCGCCTTCGGTGGCCAGGGCGGCAGCCAATCAGACCTGGCGGCGCAGGCGGCGCAGCTGCACTCGCTGCAGGCGAACCTGGCGAGCCAAGCAGCCGCCGCGCTCCAGTCCACCTCCTCAGCTCCAGATGCGAATGGCGCTCCGGCTTCAGGCGTGCCGCGCGTCGCCAGCCTGGACTTCTTCCGGCAGCTGCTGCCCGTCAACCAGCTCAACGTCAGCGGCGCGCGGCCGGCGGCCGGCAACGCAGGTGCCACCCCGCCTGGCTATGACTTGGCCTCGCCTGAGGGTCAATATAACACCAGCACTGGCACTCCTCCGTGTGATGAAGCACAAACCTACGTCAGCAGACGATCTGCTCGTGCCGTAGGGAACGACGATGACGAGGGGGGTGGCGGGTTACGGCGAGGCGGCAAGATGGAGCCATCAGCAGGCAGCGCGTTCTCGCCCCCGCCGCCGTCATTCCCCTCGGAGCTGCCCCCCATCCCCGGCGTCAGCACCAGCTCCAGCCTGCAGCTGACAGGTGACAACCTGCATTGCAACATTCCAGGACCCCCGCATCTATCTGTTAGGCGTGCCGATCTATGCTAGCAATGCACTGCATGGTCAAATGGTGCCACACCGCATGCAAACAGTGTGGTCGGGCTGCGCTTTGCATCTGCTGCCGGCCGTCAGTCACAGCACGTGGCCACAACCACGGTGCAATGCATCGACAGGCGTCTCGGCGCCGGAGCCGGTGCGGGTGCTGCCGCTGCGGGCGCCGTCGCCGGGGGGCGCGGCCAACGGGGCGGCGGGCGGCGGCGGCGGCGGGCCGACCACCGGCACCGGGCGCGGCGGCTTCCTGGCGCCCATGCCCCAGGCGGCGCCCATGACGGAGCGCGAGAAGGAGCTGCAGGCCAAGGCGGAGCTGCGGCGCGCCCGCAGGTGAGCAACACTGATTCGCTCCGGGCAGCAGCTCTGGCAGCAGCTCTGCTTTTCCATGTTCAGAAGTAGGTGCAACCCTTTCCCCCACGGCCTCGCGGCCTGGTGGGTGCTGTGCACAGGCTGTGTGTTGCATCCTGGTGTCCGGGTGGTGAGAGGGCTCTGGTGCTGCAGGATGCTGTCGAACCGGGAGTCGGCCAGGCGGTCCCGCAAGCGAAAGCAGGAGCACCTGGGCGAGCTGCAGGGCCAGGTGCGCTGCCGGCTGAGCGACCGATACCACAATCGACACACTCTGCGCAGCACCCACAGAAGCCTCTCGTCGATCACACCAGATGTATCCTGCCATGCGCCAAGTAAACCCTGGCTTTGGTCGAGGCTGCAGCCGGCTGGGGCTGGCGACGGCAATCAGTCGGCGTCAAGAGGTTTTAAAAAGGACTCTGGGCGCCGCGCAGATCGCCAACCTGGGCGAGGAGAAGGAGGAGCTGGCGGACGAGCTGGAGTCGGCGCGGGCGCAGCTGAAGCGCAAGGACCAGGAGATCGGGCAGCTGCGCGCCCAGAACGAGCAGATGCGCGCGCAGCTGGGCGGCTCCGAGGTGCGCCGCGCCGCTCCGCTGTGCCTGTCGGTGCTTCAAGCTGGCAGCGGTGACGTCAGGGACGGCTGCACAAGGACACAGGAGGCTGCTGGCGTTGTGGCGCTTGGTATGGCATCAGTTCCTCTGCTGGCGGCAGTGTGCGTCTGCACCCAGACCACATAGCGAACGACCACCCCCTGCTGTCCGCACACCTGACGCCGGCTGCGTGCTGCAATGGCGCAGGCGCCGCCCCCGACGGCCAAGGCCCAGGTCAAGGGGCACGGCCAAGCCAGCGCGCGCCCCACCAGCGACAGCAAGCCGCCGCTGCCCGGGAAGGGGAAGGTCGGCAAGCGGAAGGCCGCAGACCCCGACGATTGACGCCGCCCGCACCGCACCGCAGCCCAGCTCAGCTGTCATCTGCGCGGCGTATCGGAGGAGCGGCAGTGTGGCGGGGGTCGAGGGGCGGTGCAGAGCAGCTGGGGGGCAGGTGGCAGTGCAGCAGAGATGTGGAGTGGGGCTAGGCACTGCTGCTAGAGCAGCGGCTTTCTACAGCTGTCGAGAGCCGCGCAGCAGCGCCAACACACTGCAATGTACCCAAGTTTTGATCACGGGGACGGCGCGGCGGGCGGTGGCATGGCCTGAGCCGCAAGTCCCCCCTGATGCAGACTAGACATGCCCAGCGAGCCAGTGCACGAGCGGCGAGGCGACACCAGCACGTGCGGTGCTGCATGCAGCAGCCCAATGCAATTTTGACCAGTCTGCAATGCTTGGTTTCGGAAGCACGGTGATGTGGGCCGCTTCGTTTGTGACGCTGGCGGCGTGGCTCGTATACACGAGGCACGTGAGTTGCGGCGGTGGGCAAGGGCTCTGTGGCATTTTGTGCCTCGGGCAGAGTGTCCCCAAATAGCAGCACTGCAACTGGTGTTTTTGAGAGCGTGAGCGCGCCAGGTGCCGGAGGGTGAATGGGAGCGCATATCAGAGCCGACAGACTTGTACTTGTTTTGACGAACTGCATGTTAATGATGAGCGACCCACCCTCCCGACGCTGGTTCTGACGCATCAAACCACACACACCGTATACAAGACCACTGCCTTCACATGTACCACCAAACCCAATCACAGGCTGATTGCCTACAAGCCGTGAATGCTGCGTGCCTCCTTCAGCACCGCTTGCACCTACGCATGTACCATTTCCATGATCTGAGGCAAGCCTCATCATTGCTGAGCATCGCTGCTGGACGACTGCAGTCCACACGAACTGCAGCTTGTGCCACACATCTGACCTGCTGTTCCAAAGACAGCGCCCACAGCATGCACACACCTTGTCCACCGGCTCATCTCGCAGCAGGTCGGGGTTGAAGGTGTCGGCCGATGGCTCCCCGAGCAGGCCTCGGAAGCTGTCTGCCACTGCAGAGCCCAGAGCCTGCGGCAGCATGAACACCAGGTGTTTGGCCACGACGAGCAGTGCAACAATGCAGAAGTTCCTGCTGACGGTGGGCCCTGTGAGCTGATCGAGAGCAGCCGCGGGCGGTCAGCAGATTGTCACTCGGTTGCCTAGACGCCACTTGACAGCACGCCAGCATACGTACCCTACCACGGACCATCGTGTCCCCACACACATCGATGAGTTGACGGGCTGTCTGGCGCCATCACGTCGCATCCGTGCAAGCAGCAGTTCCGGCGCACCCGCAGGTCGTAGCCGCCCTCCAGCAGCAGCACCAGCCGGCCGCCGCACAGCCGGTCCGCCAGGGCCTGCAGCTGCGTCGCCAGGCGGTGGTATGTCGCCGTCCGCATCTGCAGCCCCGCCAGCGGGTCCCGCCAGTGCGCATCATACCCCGCCGACACCTGACCGAGGTTCAGACACTTGATTTGAGGAAACATGCGGTGGATCTGGCCTGCGCCCATCGACCAGGTTTGGGGTCTTAGCATCCGTAACGATGAGCAGCCTCGATAACAGCAGCGACGCTCAACATGAAGGAAGGTTACCAGGATGAAGTCTGGCTGGAAGCGCTCCGCAGCTGGAAGGACTATGTCCTCCATGGCCGCCTGCATGGCAGCATCCCCCGAGTCCCCTGCATGACCGATTTCTCTGGTCAGTTTGATTGGACAGATCACTGGCTGCATCAGGGGCTGTGGTGGTTGTTTGGGTGATCAGTGGTGGTTGTTGTGGTGGCGTAACAGCCACACAGCCAGACAGCATTAGATGGTAAACCTAGTGAAGCAGGCAGTCGAGTGAGACCTGGCATGGGCAGGTTGATGGAGGTGCCCTCCCCATCGCCTGTGCCGACCTCATGCAGTGCCCCCGTTTGGGGGAAGCTGCCTGCCTGCATGCATGCACATGCGCAGCTGTCGCTGCATGCCTTGTAGGCCTGGTAGGCTGGTGCATAAACGCCCTGTGGATGCAGGAGAGAGCGAGGGGTCACACCTGGTGTGTGCTGACAAACAGGATGTCTGGGTCATCATAAAAGACATCGTGCGTCCCATTGCCATGGTGCACCTGCTGGGACATGTATTTCCTTTGACGACATGGTCACAGGACTGCATCTGCTCATGTTCTCTGCAGGTATGTGCTTGGCCACTGCTGAACTTCAGACAAGCATATATACAGGGAGCTGACGTTTGCAAGTTTGCATTGCCCAGCAGCGCACATCGAAGTCGAAGATCATGATGCGGCGGCAGCCGCGCCGCTGCGCATGCCGTGCTGCAATGGCGATTGTGCTGAACAGGCAGAAGCCCATCGGCCCCTTTGCCTGCAATGGGCAACCCAGCCTGCTGAGGTGCATCTCCGATGCACGGATACTGTATGCTACATGGCAGCTGCAACTCTGCCGCCAGATGATCTCACTGCAAGCAAGTGCATCTTGGTGCATGTATGCGGCCACAACTCCAGCGCAGCTCTGGTGCACACCACTGCATGGTGTCCAGGGGGCCTGCAGATGCCGAAGCCTGCTGTGCTGCCGCCGCCGGGCACCGCTGCGGCCGATGCATCAATGACGGCATCTACCAGCGATATGGCGGCGCCAGACGCCTGCCCAAAGTGCGAGGAATCATCATCTTATTATGTTTTGCTCACCCGCCTGCACTGTCATGCTGGCGACCATTATATATCACAAGGGTAGATGGACAATTGCCTTGATGGCGTCCTGGAAGGAGCTCGGGGTGATGTAGGTATCAGCATCAACATTCGTGGGCGCATTGTTCAGCACAACCTGCAGACAAGGATGACATAGCTGACTAGCAGCATACAGTGCAGTGTTGCGGCATCAGTGTCGGCGCATCTGAGGTGGCCAGTCGCATCTGCACCTGCACGGTCTGCACCATGCACGACTACAGACCTGTTCCAGCATGCTGACATATCGCTCGCTGTGAATGGCTGTGAGCTCCGAGAACGTGGCAGGCCGGAAGTCCCGCAGGTTGGTCAGCTGCACGCACAGAGCACTGCCGATGAGCGCACATGGCATGCCTGCAGACATGGACATCGAGTGGTGTACACAACATGCAAATGTGGCCTGAGAGAACTGAAATAAAAGTAGGCCAAGGGTGATGAGAGAGCATGTAAGAAACGTCGTAGCCCAGCAGGTGCCCACCTGCTGCGGCCGCGCCCCGGCGGTCAGGCCACCCGCTTCTAGTGCCTCCAGAATGGCTGGGACCCGAGCTGCGCACTCGGGGTGGCCTGCCCACACGTGCACAACACAATGCCTCTCAGTTGCATTCAGTCGGTGAGTGTACGGAGATCGGACGGTCCTGCCACAGTGGGGCCCATGTGTCCGATGACACGCGGGGGATGCTGGGCGTCCACTGCTGCGGGGCCTCCTCACCCGGGCTGTCGTGTTCTGTGCCGGCAGCTACCGCGTAGATGACGTGCCTGCCGTTGTCCGCCCCACCCTGCTGCTCCGCAACGCTGCTCTGCAGCGTGCTCTGGCATCTGACATTTGCGCGGGGCCCCAGCTACGGCAGAGAGGTCAAGTCAGATGTCAGCAGGTGCTCCCTTGTCCACAAGTTCTGTTCGCAGCCTACTTGTTCGCCGCCACATCTTGCATGCAACTGAAGTCATACTGAAGTCGCTTGTACCTGCCGCGCGGCAGTGGCATGCTGCCATGCAGCATGCCACAGGGCGGTCGCTTGGGCGGCGCTCCCCTTCAGCAGGGGCTGGGACATGTTGTGCATGTGGTCACACGAGTACGGGCATGTGCATGCGCATCGCATGTGGGTGCATTCTCATGCTTCCTTCAGACCTTCACCCCCGGAGACCAACGCCATGCTTCATTCGAGGGCAAAACCCTGCAGTCAGAGATTACGGGTGCAGCAGTGGGTGCAGCAAAAACGTGCATGCCTGACAAAGTGCTGTCCGACGGCCCAGTAGTGGTGCATTGCCCTTCGATTGAGGATTAGTGCAGGCGGGCGGGGCGCAGGCCACAGAAGGCTTGTCTATCAGCCGCTCTCCTCATGTTGACATAAACGAACTGTCATGGGTCCTGAAGCGCAGCGGTGACAGCGTTGCCGCTGCATGGCTCTGGTGCTGCCTGCGATAATGACTGACCTGGGGAGCGCTCAGGCACAGCACAGTGGGTTGGCGAGCAGCGCCATGCTTGCCACGGATGTGCCAATTCTGCCTCAGCTCAACAGCGGCGATGGCACGCTGGACGTGTCGTTTCTGGACAATTTGGCGGTGAGGGCAGCACTAGCGCCCCGGATCAGTGGCGCAGGCCGTGCATGTATATTTGAGCGCGACAGACGAAGGGGGGAACTTTGCGCCTGTTGTATTTTGCTGATGGTTTGTGGTCTGCTGCGGACAGGACGAGATGGACACCTGGCAACTGGACAACCTAGACAGCCTCGACGCAGGCGGTTTCTTGAGCCCGGGCAGCGCTGAGGCCGGGTTTTCCGGGTCCGGCATCTCGCTGCCTGACGTGCCGAGCGTGGCACCGCAGCGGGCTTCGGTGCCGGCCTCTGCTTTCAGCAGCCAGCCCGATGGCGATGAAGCCGCCGGGGTGGTGCAGCTGGTGCAGCAGCCGGCCCCGCTGCCGCCCTTTCCGCCAGCCAGTGCAGCCTCCCCGAGTCCAGGCGGACGGCACGATGTGCCGCTGCCGCCGATGCCGCAGTCGATGCGGCCCTCATTCACAGCACAGGCCCACAATGGGCCGGGCTTCCGATCGGACGCAGGTACGCGTATCCCGCGCTGCCCGGCCATCCGCGGCAGCTTCACGCCACGTATCGCAAGTGTACTCTCGGATACGGGCAGCCAGCCTCCGAGCCCCTTCCCGCTGGTGTCGGCTCCATTTGGCGATCGTAGCTCTCTTCTCGTTGCAGGCGACCTGGCATCGGTGCGGCAGGATGAGTACAGGGTGAAGATTGAGTCTTGGGAGCGGCGGAGCAGCGAGCCCGCGTATCTGTCGCCCAGCTCGCCGGACCCGGACCGCTGCAGCCCCACCGGCGGGCGGGCCACCAGCAACCTTTCGCAGCCGCGGCCGTCGCCTGAGAATGGGCCGCCGCTGCGCGGCCTGGCGGTTGACAGGTCGGCAGGCGTTCAGCGAAGACGCAGCCTGCGCCGAGGGGGCAGCGCCCGGGTGAGCAAACCAGCAACTTTCCGATCTTGGTCGTGCTTGGTCGGCGATGCGGTCTGCTCCGACATGCGCAGGCCCACTGCACAGCTGGTTGTGGTCAGCCATGCGCTGGCCCCTGCTCGGGCGTCACATATCCGGCATTGCGTCAGCTTCAACCGCAGCCCTGGCCGCGTGCAGTGCCCAATACCATGCATCTGGCAGTCCTGACTGCGCATGGAGGCGCTGCTGGCGTTGTCGTCCGCCGACCTGCCCTCCTACCGAACTGCACAGCTGCCAAAACTCAGAGCAGCTCGCCCCATCGTACTCGCACCCCGAAGGTCTTTGCTGTGCCACCTACGCACGCAGCAATGCCTGTCAACGTATGTTGATGTCACTCAACTGCATTGCGCAGGGGGGGACCCACGAGACGGAGTGCCGTCTGGCGGACCTGTCGGTGCAACTGGAGCGAGCGCTGTCCGGCAATGCGATGCTGGAGGGCCGGAATCAGCTCCTGGAGCAGTTTGTCGGCCTGCAGGCAAAGTACACAGCGCCTGGGGGCCCGCCGCCGCCGCTACACACGGACACGTGGTGGCTGGATGCGGTGACTCGGCAGATGGTGGAGCAGCGCCTCAATCTGTCAGGCATGCTCACTTTCACGCTGCGGGGTGGGCGGCCCATCAACCTCACACGCGAGCAGGTGGCGGCGCTGTCATGGCTGGAGTTCTGCAAACTTTGGAAGGACTACATGACGGCGCTGCGGGATGGACTGTCGGAGGTGTCGGGCTTTGCAGCGGCGCACCCCGGTGTGGAGTGCTCGACAGCCAAGCGCCTCGCGCGGCTTGTGTACGAGACAGGCATACTGCGGGGGTGCCTGCAGACGGCCAGCCCCAACCGCCACGCCTCGCTGCTGTGCTTCCTGCCGGACGGGGAGCCGCGGCCGCCGCTGCCCGACGCCGACGCCTGGCGCGCGGTGGCCGCCGCGCTGAACGTGACCCCGCACCAGCGCCAGCAGCTCAGCCAGCTGCGCGTGATGTACCTGCGCGTCCTGGGCCGCATGGCCCGCCAGCGCCGCGACATGGTCGCCACCCTGCAGGTGCGGTTCCACGTCAACATGTGTCCCGTATCTGATGGCTCCCACCACACCAGCGGCAAGCACCTCGCATGCGTGCACCAGCGGCAAGGTGTCCCAGCGGCAAGGTGTCCTGCTAGCCCTGCACCATCAGCAAAGGGCGTGCATGCCCACGAACCCTGATGTCCAGAGCTCGGAAACTTGAACGCTTGTTTGGCGCATCCCCCAGGCGGCGGTGCCGGTGGCGGATGGCGGCGATGTGGGGGCGGCGGGCTACGAGGCGGCGCTGGACGGGCTGGAGGCGCTGCGGGCGGTGCTGCGCGACGAGCACTCGCTGCTCACGCAGTACAAGATGATCGTGTGGGGCCGTGTCTTCACGCCCGTCCAGGTGCGTGAAGACGTGTGGTCTGGGGTCGTGAAGCCCCGGTTTTTACCATTTGGTCGCCATAACACAACAGCAACCAGCATAGCTGGCATATTCGCTGGACTAACAAATTCCACAGCTGTGGGGAGTAGCAGGTCGCCTTTGGCGCACCTAGTGCAGGCACTGATCTGTACACTCCAGCCTCTCCTGTTGCTTGGATGCAGGCTGCGATAGCGACAACCGCCGCGTACCCGTGGGCCGCCGATCTGCCTGCAATAGTGAACTGTCTGGCGGACGAGATGGGGGACCCATCCTGCGCGGCCCTGCTGTCGGGTCAGGCCTGAGAGTGCGGCTGTGCCCAGCAGCAGGCGGTCAGCGCTCGCAGTACTCAGATGCACAGCTCGACCGCTGCTGCGGAGCAGGCGGCATGCCTTGGCGCTTGCGTGTCACAGCCGCAGCACTCATGGTACCTGCAACCAATGGCTGCGCCCCTGCTGCCAGGGCAGCTGGCAGGGGTGCCTATACAGCCTCAACGCAGTAGTGCGATTCATCAGTCAGTCAGTAGGTAGATGGGCATGTCTACGAGCCAACGACCAATGGTGCACCAGGCAGCACTGGCAGCCCGCCTACAGTGCTGCTAACGTGATCTGTGTGTCCCCAAGCATCTCTTGTGGCTGCCGTTTCGTCAGAGTAGCAGGTCTGGCGAGGACCTGTGCAGATGTTGCTGCCGGCAGCAGGTTTTGAGGTGTCTTGGCTTGCAGCCAGACGCACATCTGCGACAACTTTTAGCAGCCCGTAGCAGGTCGCTCAGGTGCAGTCTCTTAGTCGGACCCCGTGCGACTGTGTTTGCTTTTGCCTTCCATGTGTATGCCAGCACCGCGAATTTGATTGGATGTCATACTATGTTTCGTTTGCCACTGGACCCCGCGGCGGTTGCTGTGCAACAAATCTTGTCTCCGCTTCTACTTGATAGCTCCGTTGTGCGCTCTTTTGAAAGCTTTCATGCCAGCACTGTAATTCAACTACGTACCCAACCATCACTCCAGCAGCCGAGCTGTTGGTTTGATTGCAGCTCGCAAAAATGGGAATCCTGTGCTGTGGCAGCCCTACCTGACATTCCTGCACTGCGACCAGCGAGGAGACTATTCAGTGCTCCTGCCCGTCACGCCGGCCTGCTGCCTGGCATGTTTGTTGCTCGGCACCAGCCCTTTGAGCGACCAATCCCAGCTGCCCGGGAAGTGAGCGTCTGTGCCGAGGCTGGTTGCCGCATACTGCGCAGGCAAAGATGATGCGGATGTACCATTTGCAATGGCACTGATGTCGGGTAACACGCTGGAACCAGCAATAGGCCATTCTGTATCAGGCAAAGGAGCGTCCTTTGCCAATGTATCCAAGATCAGGAGCCAATGAAGGACTTCTTGCCTGCAGGGGCTGGGTTCCTATCCAATTCGTCACTTCTACATCAGTAAATTCACCTGTGCAATCAGCATTACAGGGACATGAGCATGCTGCGCCACCGTTGCCATGAAGCGGAATGCATACCACGGCTAGCAACAGCTGCACAGTTGATGCTGGGCACTGCCCATGCACAACGTCTCACCCGAGTCAAATATCAGGACCATCCAAAGGTCCCTGTCGTCATCTGCAGACATGGCAGGCATGACAGCTCACTCCTCAGAGTACCCGCACGCAGCCCTGTTGTTCAATGGCCCTGAGGGACCACAAGGATACACGCAATGAAGGTAGTATCGCAAGGTGGATTGATAGAAAGTGTCACTATTCGTGACAAACCTGTGTTCTGGATCCAGTGGCCGCTGCCGCGGGGAGCAAAGCCGGCGTCTCCCGCGAACAGCTCAAACTTCCACAGCTGGCCGGGACCGTTGTATATCCCCACCTGCTGTACAGCCGGTCACCAAGGCCTTCGACGAGGGACGCCATGGTAGCTGCGGCACTGCATGTGTTGATGTGCGTTTGGTGCTGCACGGACATGTCGGGACCGACCTGTGCAGTCCCGTTGATGACAAACTGCCTGCGACCAGCGATGCGAACCGTTCTGGTTGATCAGAACGGTGGAACAACCACGTGAGACTGACATTGCCTCGCCAAGCATTAAAGGCTCACCACTCGTTTGCCTTCGGATGCCAGTGCAGCTGCAAGTGAAACGAGCAGCAGGACACCGTCAGCAGGACTCCATGTCAAATCCCAATTTCTTGCGGTCTCCCACCGATGATGTTTGCAACAGTTTGCATGAGGCCAAGGCCTTGCACAATGGCGAGTGTGTGAGTGGCTGGCAGGCAGGATGCTGCTAACGCCAGGCAAGACACTCGATGCTGCTGACCTGCCGAAGTGCACCAGGCCGCATCCGCACGATTGCACCAGATAAAGCCTTGGACGAAGGCAGGTTGGCTGCTGACGCAACCTGCACTGTGCCGGCGCCTGTGGCCACCTGGCACACATCCAAACAGCAGCATGAACATATGCCACTGCTGCATCATATAGATGAACCGAACATGCTGCAGCATTCTGGTACGTGTGTGCAGACGGTGAGCAGTGCCCCTCAGTCAGGCCGCGTGCTGCACGGGTGGGCCCCAGGGAGCGTGCCTCGGGCGCTGTGGCGCTGTACAGCGGCAGGCGGTGGCTCAGCGCTGTCAGCTGCAGCGGCCGGAGCGGCGCGGCCTGCGCGGCCAGGACTGGCGGCGCGCCCGCCCCCGCCGTGAGCGCATCTACATCACCCTGCACAGCAGCGCCGCCGCCTGATGCTCGGGCCCGATCAGCCGTCCGTACCCCAGCAAGCGGCTGGGAAGGACGGTGCAGCATGAAGTGCAATGCTCAAGGTGGTCACTGATGCACGTGCTGCTGGGCTGTTGACCCTGTACCTGTGCCAGAAAGCTGTTGATCCCTGACGGGATGTTGGCTTCCACTGCCTCCTCCGTGATGCCCAGGCCCTGCAAGGCAGTCATAGCCTGAAGTCATTGCAAGGCTAAGGCCACCACTACAACAGGCTGCAGCCCCCGTTTCTCTGCATTATGGGTGTCACAAGCCTTTTAGGCAAAGCTTGGCCAGATAGCGATGCCCGCAGCAACTCACCTGCGCCACAATCTCAATCGGGGCCGATGAAAGCCAATTTGACAGCCCGCGTCCATCCCTTGTCTCCTTGAAATCCCCCTGGTCATACCTGCAGCATCGTAACCGTGATGGTATGAGCACGGGTGCCAAAGTAGTGGTTGCATGTTGCCGACTTTGCAGTGCACTGCTCCTGCAACCACTGCTGGTGTGCACCCGGCAAGGTAGGTGCAGTTATCGTCGCCAGGTAGGCCGACAATGGTGTGGCCCAGGTTCGAGTCGAAGTACCTGCAGGACAAGCGTATTGCACGCCTTCACGGACATGGAGACGGAAGTGGCCCTGCAGAGATCGTCTGACAGGTGCTTGAGGTGTTGTAGGGTACGCATGCGGCCATCGCACCAGACATCGCCTTGCTCAAAGTCCCAGCTTTCGACTGGGTGCTTCTGGCCCTGATCCACGAGGGTTGCCCTGCAGGCCACTAGGAAACGTATCACGGCCGCAACTCACGGCCAAAGGGGAGTAAGGCCCAGCAGTGTCGATGGACTGCGGCATTGCATACCTCGCACCTGCAGCGTCCACGCAGCACGTAGGCCCACTCATTAGGGTCATGCCAGTGCGGCTCGCGCACACCGCCAGGGCCGAGTTCCACCAGGCTCGCTGAGATTGTTGTTCCGGGCAGATCTGCAGCGCTACTCTCTTTGAACCTGCCACCTGGCGCCACAGTCCACTTAGCTGATCCAAGCCTACTGTAGAGCTTCGGCTTCGTGTCTAAGTCCTACATGTAGTAGCAAAAGGGTTCCCTTGGTGCAGCAGGCGGAGGGGTACGACCATGAAGTGGTGGAGCGGTAGCATACACTGATTGACATGCTGATCGCAACGTGCATCAAGTAGCGTGAGACTCTAGCCTGAGGGGTTTCAGTGCACCAAGATGCAAGCAACAGCAGCACCATGCATTCAAGCAGCGATTGCGATGCCTGCACCTTCAGATGGTTTGCTACGATGCTGCGTACTGTAGCCAGCAGCAACAGCAGCTTCCACACTTGCCGGACCATGGCTAACATCTGATGTAGCTTTCGATTGCCTGTAAGCAGGTGTGGCTGGTCGGGAATGAGCTCGAAACCTGCCCTGCTATGCCTTATGGGCAGTGGGCGCACGTGAGCACCGCTCCAGCTGGAGCTGATCTTGCTGCCGAGCTTTGAACTGCAGACCGCACTTGCTAGTTGACCAGGTGATCGGGTTCTACGCTCAATTGCGCGTGCTTGTGCACTGCGCTCGCTCTCGAACAAGGAAACCATGGGAGCACGACCCTGCAAAGGACTTCGCAACAAACCTGCATCGTACCAGCCACCGCCCTGATATATATACAGAGGACTGTGTGCGGCAGTGGCCAGTATATCTCTAACACTGCATGGACGCAATCACAGCTTCGGCTCCTGTTTCACTGCTACCTCTGTCGGTTTCGTGGGTCCGCTGCTGATACCATCCGCTGCTGATAACCCATCAGCCTTGACCTGAGGAGCGCTGGTGCCGCCGTTCTGCAGTGGCCGCCGTGTGGCAGGGTGCGACTGCACCGGGGCTGCTGCGGCTGCACCGGGCTTGGCAGGTGCTGCAGTGGGCGGTTGCCTCGACGCCTGCGCAGCTGGCTGTGCCTGAGGCTGAGGTGCAGAAGCGGTAGCGACGCTCGGCACTGCCACACCAGCCCCAGGGCTAGCTGAGGCCGGCGCTGCCGCTGGCTGAAGCGGCGGCGCAGAAGCAGCTGTGCCACCGGCCGCAGCACCACTGCCTGCTGCCGGACGGCCCGCCGTTGCTGACGGCCCTGTGGCGGGTGTCACCTGCGCTGCACTGGATGGGGCTGGAGGCGTGGCCATGTCGACCGGCGACACAGCCGGCGAACTGGATGCCACGGCTGTTGGCGGGCTGTCGCCAAGTCCAGGCTCCCGCTTCATGGTCGCCTGCTGCTGCGCTGGTGGATGATGCGTCTGCTGCTGCTGCTGCGGCGGCTGCTGCATCGGGGCACCCGGCTGCTGAGGCAGCGGCGGCGGCGCCACCCCGGCAGGAAGCGCCGCCGTCACAGCGGAGACAGCGGCTGCCAGCTGCCCTGAGGCGGCGATGGCGCCGCTGGCTGCTGGGTCCAGGGACGCTGCCATGCCGATGGGGTAGCCGACTGCCTGCGTGGCAGCTGGCGCCGCTGCGGTGGCGGAGGCCGGCAGCGGCTGCGCCGGCACGCCCGGGATACCGCTGGGGAACATGCCCATCATTGGCATCTGTGCGCCCGACAGTGGAGATTGCCTCAGCTGTGCACTGTTTTACGCTTCACGTAGTTCGTCTGCATAGCATTGGCAGCACACAGCCACATGCAGTTCAAGGATGCGTGTGGACAGGGAACTGCCGGGGTGTGCACGGGGACGCAGCATCGACCAAATGATGCTGTCGTGCGTAGGGTTTAGGTTTTAGGGTCAGCACCTGCAGGGAGAAGGGGGGCATGCCCAGGCCGGGCGGCCCGCGGGGCAGGAAGTTGTTGGCCAGCTCCACATTCATGCGCACAGGCAACGCCGGCATGTCCGCCTGCACCAGCCGTGGGGATCATCAGGATCGTCGCCGCAAGCGAACCCACGATGGCGCACACCGGCAAAGGCCGATGTGCTGAGCCACTGCTGCGCACGCCCTGGCAAGGGCTTGTTGCGACATCTGCAGGCACGCGAGGTCCGAATGCATGCACACTGCAGATGCCAGAGCGCAGTCCACTGCCGGGGACGCACCATGACGCCGCCCATGCTGTTCATGTGGTTCAGGATGCTGAGGATGTTGTCCCGGAACTGCATCAGCAGCTCCGTGTTCTCGTTCACCTGCGCGAGGGCGACACAACAAGCTTGGTGCCCGTTGAAACCTTCGCCCGGCACAGGGACTGTTTGTCGTCAGCATACAGGTAACACAGTGGCACACAGCTGGACACTTACCCGCCAGGTCTGCATGTTCTGCTTGAAGGTGTCGAGGATGCTGTAGTTGGTGGTCAGAATCGCTGCAATGGGCCCGTCCACGCCGCCCACGCCCCTGTCACATTGCCAGAGCTACCCCTCAGCCAACCAGCACCATAGCCATGCTCCGAGCCGACATGGTAACGCTGCCGTCATGCTGCCGATCAGTCAGTTGCACATGTCACTGTGCGATTTGATATTCCAGATAATGGTTATGTGATTGAGGCACACCCGCTGCCATGGTCGTCCAGGGTCATGGTTGGCGGCGCCGTGGCCTGCATCGGCAGCGGTGGCATGCTGCTGGGCAGCAAGCCGCCATATGGCTGCAGCGCCTGCATCGGCAGGCTGGCCATACCCGGCATGGCACCCGGGGCCATCGTCCCCAGCATCGTGCCTGCAACAAACGAGCTCCTCACGTGTCGTCATGTGGTCTCGTCAAGTTGCGATGCTGGGCCACGGCACCTGGCCAGGATCCAGGTTCTTGATCAGGGGTGCCGGTGAGCTCACCGTTGGTACAGTTGCTGACCTGCCGAAACGGACGTTGTCAGACATTGTGCGGCGTTCCTCACCGTCGGGCATCATGGACGGCATGACCAGCATGTTGGCGGGTATCTGGTAGGGGTTGACGACCGGCAGCGAGGCGCTGGGCTGCGGCACGCCGTTGGCTGGCGCGGGCCCCGCGGCGGGCGCCGGCTGCGCCTGCGCAAAGATGGAGCCGGTGTGCCCCTGCCGCTGCCGCTGCGGCGCACGGTTGGTGTCCGGGTCCTGATACACCGCTGACACCTGCAATGCAGGCACATGCCCCGTAGCAGCAGTGGCCAACCAGAAAGCTACAGATCCCTGTGGAACGCTGATGGCAGAACGCATGTCATAATGATTGTGCAGCACACCCGCCGCTTCTGCTGTGCAAAGCGCTGCATCCACCGCACACGCAGCGCCACATCGCGGACGCCCTTCGTGGGCAGCGTGGCCGCGATCCGCAGATACCGCTCCAGGGCCGGCGTGCGCTCCTGAAAGGAGGCATGAGGCCCCATGAGAACCCTTCAACACGAAGCTTTGGGACTGTACAGATGGGGCAGCACCACTGCACCCCTTCCTTCCAGTAGACAGGTGACAGGTCGTGCGCCACATCAGTACCTGCGGCCATTTCACCAGGCCCAGCTCCAACGTGCGCTGCTCCTCCGCAGACCACTCCTGCGCATAGCAACGGTCTGCCTGGCCCTGCGGCATCAAGACAGAGCCTCTGCGTTGGTCCAGCGCAGATTTCAAGTTCGCCCATGGGGAGGGCCTGCAAGGGTTCAATGCACACAGGATACCCTGATCTGCAGCCGCGTTGGTAAGTCTGTCTGGCTGTGAGTGCGAGCAGGTGTGATCGACCAGACTTCAATACCTGCAGCTGTGCGGTGGGCACAGGGCCTTCTGCCGCCACCGCTGCTGCGCTGTCTGCGGCAGGCCCCTCCAGAGGCCGCTGCGCACCGCTGGGCGCCATGCGTGCCGCATGGACAGCGCCCGCCTGGACGCTCATGCTGTCAGCCACGCATCTCTCTATCAGCCCCAAAGCTGTTTCAGGCTGTCCATCCTAATGGCGGGTCTCCAGCGCCCCACGCTGCGGCAGTGTCTGCAGCATGCATAAGCGAGTTTACGAGTGTGCCGGAGTACAGGACTGCAATACGCTGTGCGCTTGATCAGGCGCCGGTTGTGGCTTGTCACTGACAACAGTTGCGCAGCGGGTGCGTGCGTGCTGATGACAAGTCAAGTGTCTGCCTCCAAAGCGCGGTGTGGAGTGTCACTGAAAGCTGATCAAGGCTCGGTTGGCCCGTAGTAACGCACTGCAAGTATTGCTCGCCTGGGGCATCATCGTGTGCTGAAGCCAACCGCAGCGCTGCTTGAACAAGCTTGGCGATAAATGCCTCCCGTGGCGGGCTCAGAGAAGCGCAGGCGCGTGACTTAGCTTTCAGAGTCGCGAAGAGCGCCAACGATCAGAGCAGCCGTCGTGCAAACAAAGGTTGCATAAACCTCGGGGGAGATGAGCGTTTCAGGGGCAAGTGGGAAGCTCACTCTTGCTGACAACAGAGGTGATCAGGATGATGGTTCAGCAGCTACTCAACGCTCGTATGCTTGTGTCAGTGCAGGTCCATACAATTCAGTATGAACTGAGTTTGCAAATGTTAGAGGCCCGCGGATAAGACCGGGCGGCTATCCCGCTACAGGGCTGCTGTCCAGGTATGCACTGGGACAGAACGCGGCAGGCGGCGGGTGCTCCATATCAGCAATGCAATAGGAAAGAATACAGGTAGAATGGCCATGCCCTCAAAGGACGTACATATTTTCAAGGCGACAGGATGATATCGGGCAACTACTCCTATCTAGCTGCCTGAGCCGCTGCAGTTGCACTGGAAGAGTGTACTGATTTCGTCAAAACATGTCAACACCAGGCTGTCAGCTGTATGCTACAGGTACACGTCTCGCGGTAATCAGAGCCGCGCCCCAGCTGCAGCTGCACGCGCAGCTCTCCGCTGCAATCGCAGCAGGTGCGTAGGAATGGAGGGCTGCGGCTTTACCAGCGGCGCTGCGGCTGCGGGCACTGCTGCGACGCTGACGCTGCGGCGGCCGGTGTGGCGGCTGCGGCTGAACACCACCCTGCCGTCGCTGAGCGCAAACAGCGTGTGGTCCTTGCCCTGCAGTGGGTGCACCAACAGCTTCACCGTGGGAGATAGAAAGAGCACGACGGTCTGGCACTGCAACGAACATTGGCGCCTTTACTGCGCTTCGAAGCGGGTCCTACCATGCCAACGTTGGCGCCGGGGTGGAACTCTGTGCCGCGCTGGCGCACGATGATGTTGCCGGCGGTGGCCTGCGCGCCGCCGCTGATTTTGACGCCCAGCATCTTGGGGTTGGAGTCCTTGCCATTCTGCGTGCTGCCCCCCGCCTTCTTGGACGCGCTGCAGCACCAGCATGTGCTGTTGAACGAACCGCAGGTCTGGCATTGCGTGGCATATCATGCAACCGTGTTCATGAGACCCGCTAAAACATGCTGGCCATGTAGTTGCATCGGAGGGTGGCAATGACAGCAGGAGTGGCCCACCATCTGCATTGGATGCTGAATACTGCGCCGGCAGCGCGCGGCAGCTGTCCAGCGCTGAAGGACTCTGCAGGCAAAAGGCAAGGTATCAGATCAGCAGCCTCATGCTGGTACTTGCTCGGCACATGCGGCTTGCCCACAGATGTGAGGTGGGTGCTTTGACAGCACCGGTGCTATATGACAATTGCAGTTGTCATCAACAAAATGTCTGCGCCACGTCGTACCTCTGAACGGTGAAACATGGCCCGGAAGCAGCTGAGTGATTTGGCCGCCCAGCTGCCGGCCGGCACGGCTGGCAAGCGCCATGGCCGCTGGTGCTCACCGCACTTCGGAAGATGTGGCGGGGCAGCCGCAGCAGCAGCGGCAGGGACTGCGGTGCACACAACAACACGCTTCGCGCGCATGGCCAGGCAACCTTGCGCTGTTGATACACACACGACTGTGACGCGAACCAGTTGTAGGTTACTCACCAGCAGAAGACGGCAATCACACAATCGCACAAATTGTTCAACAATCCACAGACCGCCCGGCAGGGGCAGCAGATGACATCAAGGCACATGGCTGCATGGGATGGATGCTGTCTGTGCAGGACCAGCTTACAGGGGTAACCATACAAAGGGATTGGCGGCAGATCATACCAAGGCTCTGCTGTAACGCTGACTCAACCTTCACACCTGGCCCATGGGCGTGCTTAACTAACGTGACCACTTTCACAGAATGTGAACGTGAACGTCGGGTCACGCCAGTGCGTCCTTACGAGTTTGGCGCTCCTCGGACTTGCCAGCATGTTGGAGCATCCGCAGCCTCCTGCTTCCATTCCGTTTCACCTCCCCACCCCCCAAGGCTGCGATTGGATTTTCTGAATGCAGAATCAACTCTTAAACCCTGAGATCCATGAGCTGTTTTGCAGGAAAGTGTCTTGGTGGCCGGCACGCCGGAGCGCGCACAGGCCATGGCCGTAAGTTAAGGGCAGCCTGCTGGTTTGCAGACGTGACTGGATCCTACACTGACGATCGCGAGGGCATACCGTGTTGCACACCGAGTGATTCGGATCGCTGCGCTGGCACGAGCGTATGCGCCCTGCAACCGGTGCGGGCACCGACGCACCTCCGCAGTAGGTGCGTCAACTCGTCTCTGACACGTCATCACCGTCGGGTTCCAGTCGGCGGCACCTACAGTCAAGCACCTCACAGGACAAGGTGACCTCAGCAACAGGCATGCGTCGGCACGGCCTGCGCGCTGGCGCTCAGGGTGCGCATGCACCGTCATGGCTCAAAATCACTGGCCTCACGCCTGATGAGACCCCTGCGGCGCCGTGCCAGTATCAGCCGCCAGTATCCGGGACCGGGGGTGCCTCTAGGGCCTGTTGGGCGGTGCCGTGCGAACCGACAACAGGGCAAGCGGATCGCGCCATGTCTCAAGAAATCCGTGTCTCGCTCACGATCATGTGTACCTGTGCAGGCTGACATTTCACGGCACGTGGCGTGGGACCTTCGGACACCAATGGCTGCAACTGCGCCTCCAGCAGGGTCGCAGCTTGCTGACGACGCCTGGCCAGGCATCAAACAGGTGCGCCACCACGCAAGCGGCGCACTGCCGTCACACCAGAGCCCTGGCGTCGCCGCCCGAGCTGTATATAGCGACACAAACTGCTGACAGCCGGCATGCGCTGCACTATCCTAGCAACCGTCATTTCCGCTGAAGATCCTCAAGTGTCCTGCTGCAGGAGGATGAGGAAGCCCGGAGCACCGGCACCACGGCCTCCATCGGGCGGGCGGGCCCCATCCAAGTGCTGCCCTCGCCGTTTGCAGCGGCGCCGGCGGCCGGGGTGGCCAGCCCCTCCAGCAGCATGGCGTCCAGCAAGGAGAGCAGCATGCGAGAGGCGCTGCGGCAGCAGGGGCCGCCGTCCGGGCAGGCCGCCAAGTCGGCGGGCCTCATGCCGCCGCCGCCGCTGCTGCAGGGGTCCGAGGACCAGCAGCCGCAGCGCCATATGTGGCGGTGGGTGGTGTGCTGCACGCAGGCAGTTGCCAGCTGCGCGCTGTGCCTTGACGCTCACGATGTTTAAACAGCTGCAAGACAGTCCATGGAGGTCGTTGGCCATGATCTGTCTGCTGGTCGTCCAGCAGCGAACACACCCTGTCAACAAGCGCACATCGATGTCCCTCCGCAGGCCTGCGATCCCTCTCGGCAAGGCCGCCAGCCTGACCCGCGCAATGTCCATTTCCCGCTCGGGGTCCGTCCGGCGGGCGCTGCCAGCGAGCGATGAGCTGGGCTCGGGGTCGCCGGCCGCCCCCTCGGATGGCACGCTGGCGCCGCCGCTGCCGCTGTCGGCGGCGGCGGCGGCTGCCGCTGCGGCGGCGGTCGCCAACGCAACCCACTCCTCGGGCGGCTCCGGCAGCACCGCGGGGCGGCGCAAGAAGCTGGGCCGCCCCATCGCCTTCCAGGGCGACATCAACTCCCACGAGCTGACTGAGGCCGAGCGCCGCCACATCAGGCGGTGGGGACCCGCCTCTGCCCGGATGCGTCAAACAGTACATGTACACCAATGCGTACTTTGGACATGTTGCGATATCCTAGCTTTATCGCACAGACACATGGGTGCGGCTGTGCAGCAGAAGGTCGGGTCAGCTGCTTGAGCCACTCTGACATGTGCATGACACGGGTGGTGTGTTTTCAAATCAGAATGAAAAGTTAAAATATCGCAGGCGGGAGCTCAACCGGGCGAGCGCCAGGAGGGTGCGCGCCAAGGCCAGCGCCACCCTCAGCGAGCTGGCCACCCGCATGGCGCAGCTGGAGCAGCACAACTCGGCGCTCGCGGCGCAGGTCGCCACCGTGGAGGCGGACCGCTCCGCCCTGCAGCAGCAGGTCCGCCGCCAGCTCGCAGACCGGTCGCTCGTTCTGCAGCAAGCCCCCGGTTCAGAATCAGCAGCCGGAAGTGCAGGGTCTATTGTGTGCAGCACTCCCAGGCAACCCAAGTGTGGTCAGCCCAAACACGGCAGCAACGTGTTGCAGTTTGCATTGTCAGCAACCGACTCGGGCCATTCATGATACAGGTGGTGACCATGGGGCAGCAGCTGCAGGCAGCAGCGGAGGAGACGCAACGGTTGCGCTTCACCCAGGCAGCCGCGCAGCAGCAGCTGCAGCAGCAGTTCCAACAACAGTCCCAGGTGCCTCCGCAAGCTGAGGGCCCTGGCTTCCTCAAGGATCTCCTCGAGATGTTATCATCTGCAGTTACCTGGGGCCATGCTGTACACAGCCAGCTGGCCACGATCGTGGCCATTTGCATAAGCTCGTACAGGCATCAGTCATGGACCAGCATTTAGTAGCTTGCACTTTATGACAGCCTGACCCGGGTGCCTGGTGCGCATCAGGCCATGCAGCGGCCCGGAACGCCGCCACAACCGACGATGGTGACGTCGGGTTTCCAGGGCCCGCTGCAAGCGCCGCCGCCAACCATCAACATCGCGCGGCGGGGCGTCACAGTGACATCTGCTGTCCCTAACAAGTGGGGCCAACAACAACCGCAGCAACACCAGCTGCAACCGCAGGGGGTGGCTGCAGTCTCACAGGCGGCAGCAGCCCCGCAGCAGTATGTACCAGGTACTGCAGTGCAGACTGGTTTCTGCTGTCACATGGGGATGGCAATATTCTGCACAGCCAATCTACATGCTGAATGGGTTGCACAGTGCTGCCTGATGCAGTACATGTCAACGTTCTCATTTCGAACTTGTACAGGCGTGCCGCTGTCAGCAGCCCAGCAGCAACAGCCACTGCAGTCCGCAGGACAGGAGCAGCAGCAGCAGCAGGAGCAGCGCCAGGTCATGATGACTAGAAGAGCAGCGATGCAGGCGCAGGTATGGCAAGTTTGGCGGTCTGAAGGGCCCTCTTCATCGCGACTTATCCAGTACCCTGCTGATCGGTGCTCTGCACCGGCTGACACTGCTTTGCCTGCCACATCCAGGCGGCACAAGACCGTGAGCAGGTGCAGCGGCAGCAGTTGCGGCAGCAGCACCCTCCCATCGGCATGGCCTCTCAGGCCATGGGCAGTTCCCAGCATGGCAGTTCAGCACCTGCCAACACCTATGGCATTGGCGCCAGCAGCACTCCGGCCACCCAGCAGCAGCTGCATGCCCCCAGCCTCGGCAGCGGCAGCACCTTCACGGGGATGCCGGCCATTCCCGGCCAACAACAGGTGCAGCCGCAGCTGTCCGCCCAGCAGGCGCTGCTGCAGAAGCAGGCACACCTGCGCGCCACGGAGCACGGAGGTTTCGGCGCACCACTGCACGTCGGGGGAACTGCCTCGGCCGGCATGTCCTCAAGCGGGGCAGTTGTGTCCCCAGCAGCAGGGCAGGCGCCGGCAGGTGCCACAGGCCGTGTGCCGGGTGTGTCCATGAGCGGTCTTGCGCCAAGCACCGCCGGGCTGTACTCTGAGCCGGCCAGTACATCCTCCGGCATGGTGCCAATGCCCAGCCTCAGCTTTCTCAACTCCGATGACCTGCTGGCATCGATGTCCGGCAGCATGCATGTGCCGCTGGACTTCACCATGACCCAGGCGAGCCTGGAGTTGCTGAGCCTGACCGAGATGATGGGCAACCAGGCGGGTCAGCAGCCTCCTCCTGGGTCGTAGTAGAGGTAGCATTGGCCCCTGCCTGGCCTCTCTCTGCGAGGCGCAGGCAGGGCGACATAACTACAAGGCCAGTGGACTGAACGGCTGCCTCGTGGAGGCACTGATAACTGCTTAGATCACAGCACTGCCCGCTGGTATTCCGGGACTGCAGATTGATTGGCATGCGGATGGATACACACACTGCCGCTGGCCGTCTCAACTCGCAGCCCTCGCAGTTCGTCGATTTCCTTCGATTGTGCCTGGGCGATATATTCCGTTCACCAGAACTGAACAGGCAAGTGTTCGTCATGCTCTGGGCATCACAACAGCACCTGCTGTGCCCGCTATTGGTGCTGTTGGCGATACTGAGAGGAGACATGAACACTCAGCAGACAGCAGTTTCCATGGAAGCAGAGTAGCTAGCACGGTATGCACTGGGGTGCCGCAAAGTAACGAATTTGTGCCGCGGTGATAACCTTATTATACGATCTTTGGTTTCAAGCTGCATCTGCGATGTGTTTACACGGACAAAGGATACACTGTGTCATAACCAACATCGCTGACGGTCATGCCACCATTCAGGCGGCTGTCGCCTGTGCAATTGCCTCGAACTTCTCCTTGACCTCTGACTTTGAGGGGGAAAGGTTCCTCTGGTACTTCCACGTCCGCCCGACGATCTTCGCGGGCGTGATCTCCAGGACGTTGCCAGGCTTGCCGGGCACGCTGCCGTGCACCACGATGGCGCCGCGCTCCTCATCCACCCTGATCACCTTGAGCTTGCGTGTTTTCCGGCGCACGGAGCCCATGTGGCCAGCCATCTTCAGGCCGGGGAAGACGCGGGCCGGTGTCGCGCACATACCAATGGAGCCATGCTGCCGCTTCGACTTGGAGCCGTGCGTCATGTTGCCCCGCGCCATGCCCCACCTCTTGATGCTGCCCTGGAACCCCTTGCCGATGGTGGTACCGGCAACGTCCACGAGGTCACCCTCCTTGAACATCTCGCTGACCTTGAGCTGCTGTCCTGGCTCATAGCCCTCCGGCTTCTCCTGGAGCTTGAACTCCCGCATCTTGCGCATCGGCGGCGCATTGTGCTTTTTGAGGTGGCCCAGCTCCGGCTTAGTGAGCTTGTCCTCCTTCTTCACACGGTAGCCGACCTGCACGGCGTTGTAGCCGTCTGTGTCTACTGTCTTAATCTGCGCAACGACGTTGCCATCCTCCAACGCGATGACGGTGGCGGGCAGCGCCAGGCCGTCGTCTGTGAAGATCTGGGTCATGCCTGCCTTGGTGCCAAACAGGCCGACCGACACCTCGCCCTGCCGCGCTGACACCTGCAGCCGGGCGAGCTGGCACCGGCGCTGGGCTGAGACCGCTGGCACGCAGGGCCTAGCGCTGCCTGCTGGGCTGCTGACGCGCAGGCCCTGGAACTGAGCAAACATCTGCCGAGACCCGAGGGCCCCCATGGCTGCCATGGGCGCTGGCGGCGCAGCTGTCGATCCAACTCACGTACCACAAATCAGCAGTTCATTGCCTCAGGGTGTCGTCAAACCTGTGGTTTTGCAGCTGCCAGGAGCGCCGCTGGCTGCATCATCTGGCTCGTTAAACCTACACATGATAATATACTACTGCTGATGTTTGGGAGCCGCGCAGGCGATGCCCGCTCAATGTTGACTTCTGCTAAGCATAGGAAGTATGTCTGCTTCAAGTAGAGCGCAGGTGGGTTCGAGGCAAATTCACGCGCTTGCCGCTTGCCCTCATATGGCCATCCACTCGTGAAAGAGCGTCGCATCGCGAGGACTTTAGACGGCTGCATACAGCATGGTGAGCTGAGTGAGAGAATGCGTGTGATAAACTTCTCCAAAACGCAGCCGCTCCATTGTTCACCAAGCAAATTGCATGCATGCACTCTCTCGGACTTCGAGGTAAGGTACCTGGTGCTGAACACGCTGTTGCCACGGGATGCTGAGGGTATGCAGCAACATGCGTCTCTGGATGTGCAATCAGGCTCATGTATGTACCGACACCTGAATAGAAGGTGGCTGTACCTTATATCAGTATGCCAGTGGCGCATCTGCAGAAACGTCTCCTGTCGGTGATGCATCTGTCCTGGTGACGTGCGAACCAATCATCGTCTCATCCTCTCTCATGCATCGCTGCCAGGACTACTCGGTGCTCGAGGGACTGGTCGATGAGTCGCAGCCTGCGTCACAGGCCGAGGGCAAAGGCAGCAAGGCTGAGAAGCGCCTCCAGCGACAGGTGCTGATACTGGCAGCATGCCCACTCTGCTTGCAGCTGGTGGTCTTTAATTTTCCCTGTTTTCTGTGAGTTTACAGACTTGGCCTGGAAGCACTGCCGCTGGTGTTGCAAGTCTTGTCACATACATGACGCCTGTACACCATGCATGCTCAGGCGCAGCGGTCAGCAGAACGGGAGCAAAGCCAGCGACCGCCAGCGGAGGCAGCGGCAGTGGAGGTGACGAACCCGCGCAGTGTCAAACCAGGTAGCGTCCTTGTCACTCTTTTTTCCAAACACAGGGTCATCCACAGAATGGTGGATGACTGCAGAAGCATGCCCGGACCTTTGAGGGTGATACATGACGCTTTGCAGCCAAAGGGTCGGCGGCCAGCTTCTTGCTCCCGCCATCAGATGTGCCAGCAGACAAAGCAGGCGCTTTCGTGGAGCAGCTGGTGTTAGAACGGCAGGCACGCGAGGCGCGGCAGGCCGAGGTGGGTGTAGACAGCATGCAGATGCATGTCACCAGCCTCCTGTCATGCCTCAGGCATACCGGCAAAGCATGCTGTGCTTCCAGCGTGGTTTGCGCCACACCTAATAATGCACATGGCGCAGGCTCGCCTGATGGCCCGTGGCGGTAGGGACACCCAGCAGCAGCAGCAGCAGGGCCAGCAGCAGCACATCTACCATCAGCATCGTATACTGCCGTGCCACCATTACCAGCGCGGCCACTGCAGCTACGGTGACTCCTGCCACTACAGTCACGATGTGCCGCAGTTCCCCGCCGCCAGCAGCACACCCAGCGGGACTGCAGGGGGATCCGACCACCCAGGCCACACCCGACCTGGAAGCGCTGGAAGCAGCGCTTCCGGTGGGGCCAGCAGCGGCAGGGTGCGTGCAGACGGCCTGACGCAGGAGCAGCTGAGCGGTGTGCGGTCTGCAGCCAACACGCAGGACCCTTTGTTGACCCGTGAGGCGCTAGCCCGGCTGGGTGAGCATGGTGTCATGCGTCATTGCTGGCAGGTTGAGGAATTGTAGCGTCGTTAAACCCACCAGCACCCATCAGGGTGCTTACCTGACTGTCGGGTGTTGCGCTGTGGATCACTGCGGCAGGTCGTTGTTGTGCAGGCAAACGCCCAGATGATATGCCTTTCTACAAGACAGTGAGTGGCACTCGCCTGTTGACCTATCACCGCCCTGCAAATGCACAGCATGGTCAGCTTGTGTCTGTTCTGTCGTCCACTCGGGGTAGGCATCAAAAGAAGCAATGAAGACGTCTGCTTGTGTTCAGGTGATGTGCAACTTCTGGAAGCACCAGGGCTACTGCCCACGTGGCGACAGCTGCACATACGCCCATGGTGAGGCAGATAAGCGTCCGCAGTACAGCGGGACCGATGTTCGCCGAAAGAATCCGCAACCTGCCCACTATCAGCAGCAGCAGCACCAGCAGCAGCAGCAGCAGCAGCGGCCACAGCAGCAGCAGCCTCAAAAGCCTCCAGCACCTGCGGCAGATCCGGCAGAGCTGATGCGGCAAGTCGCAGCAGCATCCGGGCGAACTGCTGCAGGTGCCAATTGTGTCACTTCTGTGCCTCCCTGGATTCACAAGATACTCTGCTGCATCATGCATGCCTGCCTGTCTGGTCGCTCATGTGTACTTCTGTGTCACTCTGGAAACTTGGGATCAGATCTAGCTCCTGCTGCAGCTGCTTCGGATGGGTGTTGTCCAGGTGCCGGTGGTGCACAGCAGCGGCCGCGGCCCTACAGGCCCTACTCGCCGCAGATGGGCACTACCAGCAACACCCCGCCAGGGCCAACACAGCCGCAGCCGCAGCCGCCGCCACCACCGCCGCAGCATCAGCAGCCGGCAGCTCCTCGGCAGCAGCATCAGGCAGATGTGCCGGCTGCGTTCCAGCTCCCGGCGTCGCACCCAAGGGGCAGCTCAGCCCCTCAGCAGCGGTCGCAGCCTCCGCCGCCGCCAACGTCGGCGCCTCGCCCTGCCTCGGCACACCAGTCAAAGGGCCGCCAGCAGCAGCAGCAGCCGCAGCAGCAACAACGACAGCAGCCACGCCAGTCACAGGCGCAGCACCTGCACAAGCAGATAGGCAAGCAGCAGCAGTCGGGCTTTGCCCAGCAGTCGGCCTTCGGGCTGCTGGCCACATCCGATGATGACAGGTCGGATGCAGGGTCAGATACTGGGTCGAGCGGCGCAGTGGCGCCGGCCCCTGCGGTGGCAGCTCCAGCACAACTGCCTGCGCAGAATGGTCATGTCAACAAGACTGGGCTGGCCAATGTCATGGCAGAGCTGAACATCGATTCTGATGAAGATTTGGACGAGGAGGTGCAAAAGCCCTGTCCATCTCTTCCGATGCGTTGCCTGAAGCTTTGCTGTCATCGACTGCATCCATATTGCTGAGCTGCTTGCAACCTTCGACCGATGTGGGTCGTGCTGTGCAGGTCCTCGGCTCATTCTTCTGCCCTGTGACTCAGGGTGAGGCAGTGAGGCTAACAGTCCAATCTAGATGCACATGATTTGTGCTGGACGTTCTGTTGCCAATGAATAAACTTGTTGTGCAGATCCGTCCCCTTACATTGCTGTTGATGTCCTGCAGAGCTCCTGAAGGACCCGGTTGTTGCAGCGGTGAGGCTGTATTACTGTATGGCTGCTTTGTCTGCAAGATATTTCTGTCCTACGTAAACTTCTCTGCGCCCTCTACCTTGCAGCACACGTCGCACACAATCTGTGCCTCATTGTCTCATTGTACTGTTGCAGGATGGACACACTTATGAACGGTAAAAAGCCGAAGTGCAAGCTGTCTGCCTGGCATTCCGTCTACAGACGCAGGTTGTGCAATTGTGCTTCCAGTCAGTGCTGTGCTCACATCCAAGGCGTGCTGCACCCACAGGGAGGTGATCGAGCGGTGGCTGGAGAAGAGCACGACCAGCCCGCTGACAGGGTTGGAGCTGCCGCACCGCACGCTGATGGAGAACACAGCTGTCAAGTGTGCTATTGCCGCCACAATGAAGCAGCGACAGGCCCGCAAATGATGAGCATGCAGAAACCCTGCATATTTGCCTGCGAGCGGCCTAATGAGAGTACGCACGCTTTGTCATTGCCATGGTTGTTGGCTTGCCACGGTCGGTCAAATGGAGTAGTGGACACATGCGGAAGGAATGAGAATCTGGTCTGCCATCTCCCATCTGCATGCCAGGGTGGACGCAAGATGTCCAGATAGGCCGTCGCAGCGTGCAGCAGCACGGTCACAACTGCACTTCACCGTGTTCGGGACTTCAAGAGCCAGGTCTTTTGATACAGTTGACGTGAGCTCATGGCACAGCCTGTGCGAGGCTAAGGAGTGCAATGCTACATGTTGAACTGATTCGACGGTCAAGCTTGTTACTGCCCTCACCAGTGAGCTCAGGGCTGTCCATCTGAGCATGGATGATGCGTCTGCGTACCGATCACAGAGTATGCTGGGTGCGAGCATTGTCTTGCACTTGCAACGTGAGTCAGCATGTTGGCGCAGGCGCTGTGCATGATCGTGAGCAGAGCGTGTTCTCATCCACCTTGGACTCCGCTCCAGTGCTACACAGCCTGCGTTTGAACGTCTGCATAGACCGTTGGCCGCCTACGCGCCTGTAGTTTGCGGTTGAGAGGCAGAAGTTTCCGCGCGACCGCCGGTCAGGCTCTGGTCAAGCTGTCATGGCCAGCGTCCCGAAGCAGAAGTGCCACTTCTATCACAATGTGGGGCACTGCGCCGCGGGAGCAGCCTGCCGCTTTGCTCACGAAGATTCGGTGCGATGATGTGCTGGGCTGGCAGCGACCGGCTTCTGCCCTGCAGTGTGCAATCGCTCTTTCGTTACAGCTGCTGCACTATTCGCTGCAAGTGGAGCTTGTTGCTGGGTTCAGGAAGAAGCAGCATGGGACCCAGCATCGGCAGCTGTGAACACAGCCTTTGGTGAGAGCGGGTATGCAGCAGAAGGCGGCTACGGCAACAGTGCCAACTACGCAGATGGCAGCGGCAACACTGAAGGCGAGTACGGCGATGACAGCGAGGAATACTACAGCCCAGAGGCGTGGGCGCATGGCAACGGCTACAGCGGCCATGGCCATCATGGCAATGGTTTCAGCGCTGGTGAAGGCTATGGGTATGCATATGGTGGCGATGGGATGGGTGGACCCGGCAGCGGCCACTGTGCCGCGGCCATGGGCGGCTTTCCTCTGTACAAGACGCAGCTGTGCTACAGCTTTATGAACTCCGGGGTTTGCCCCAAGGCGCTACAATGCCCATATGCGCATGGCCACCATGAGCTGGTGGGTTCTACCCTTGTGCATGTTTTAGTGACGACGCAACCTGATTGGCAAACCGGTTTTCAAGCTTGCACATGCCATGGAAACGCAATTCATCTTTTGATTGTATGATCGCAATGCGCTGGTCGTCACTTGACTCGTCTGGTGCATGTGCAGCGTGGGGCACCGTCTCATGTGGCCAGCGCCCCGCAGCTCCCCGCCCAGCAGTATGCGGGCCCAGTGTACGTGTCCCACCCCATGATGGCGATGCCGGGCGTCGGCTATGGAGGGCCACCACCCTGGAGCATGGGAGCGCATGCTGCGCCGCAGGTGCCCCAGACGCTGCCAAGGGCCCCGCAGCAGGGCAGGCCTCTGATGTCAGACCAGCCGTGGTACAAGACGGAGGTCTGCGCTGCCTGGCAGCAGGTGTGTGGTCCGTCCTGGGATGCAGAACATGCGGGCCAAGTGTCAAAACCTGTGCATGTGGTGTGCATCAAGTGGGCATTGCTGGTACCGTACAAGTGGTGTACATCTTCCTGCAGGGCCACTGCAAGCTGGGGAGGAGCTGCCCGTATGCACACGGTGGGGAGCCGTGGCCATTCCCGCAGAGCAGCAGGGCGTTGCTGAAGCCCTGGCAGGTGCAGCAGTATCAGAAGTACCTGTGGGCCAACCGCCGTGTGGAGCTGCAGCAGCCGGCTGCGAATGGCACAGCGACTGGCAGCATGGCACCACCCAGGCCGCCAGCTGCAACTCCCAGCAGCCCTGCTGCACAGGCGGCGCCGGCAGCAACGGCCAAGTCCCTCAGCAGCAAAGGCAGTCCAGAGGCGAAGGCGGCTGCAGGCATGCCCGCCAGTGCTGGTGCTGCTGCCCCTGCTCAGTTGCCTCCCGACAGCAGCGGCGACAAGGCCGAGGCCGATGCGTCAGCAGATGGCAGCAGCACTGCTGCCCCTGCTCAGTCGCCTGCAGCTGCCGAGCCTGACAGTAGCAGCGACAACACCAAGGCAGAGGCGTCAGCAGATGGCAGCAGCTCCGCAGGCAATGCTGCCCCTGCTCAGTTGCCTGCAGCTGACAAGCCAGACAGCAGCAGCGAGAAAGCTGAGGCTGAGGCGCCAGCAGATGGCAGCAGCTTATCATCTCGCAATGCTGCCCCTGCTCAGGCGCAGGCAGGGCCCGAGTCTGACACCAGCGGCAACAAGGCCGAGGCAGAGGCGTCAGCAGATGGCAGCAGCTCCTCGGGCACCGCTTCACCTGCTCAGGCACAAGCAGGGCCAGAGTCTGACACCAGCGGCAACAAGGCCGAGGCAGAGGCGTCAGCAGATGGCACCAGATCAGGCAACGTGGCCCCTGCTCAGGCACAAGAAGGGCCAGCGTCTGACACCAGCGGCAACAGGGCCGAGGCAGAGGCACCAGCAGATGGCAGCAGCTTCTCGGGCAGTGCTACACCTGCTCAGCCGCAGGCGAAGCCCGAGTCTGACAGCAATGGCACGAAGGCCAAAGCAGAGGCACCAGCAGATGGTAGCAGCTCCTCGGGCAACACTACACCTGCTCAGCCGCAGGCAAAGCCCGAGTCTGACAGCAATGGCAACAAGGCCAAAGCAGAGGCACCAGCAGATGGCAGCAGCTCCTTTGGCAATCCTGCATCTGCTCAGGCGCAAATGGAGCTCGAGTCTGACAGCAATGGCGGCAACAGCACTGTCAACAGCATACAAGTTGAGGCAGCCGGTGCCAATGCAGCCCCAGACGATGCTGTGTCGGCAGCTGCTGATGCAAGCGCGCCCGACACTCATGAAGCAGCAACAGCAGCACCTGCCGGTGCCGGTGCTGAGGCAGAACTACCATCTGTGCAGCCAGACAGCAAGCCGAAGCCATCGTCTGTGCAGCTAGACAGCAAGCCGGAGCCACTTCCTATGCAGCCAGACAGCAAGCCGGAGCCGCGGCCTGTGCAGCTAGACAGCAAGCCGGAGCCGCCGTCTGTCCAGCCAGACAGCATGCCAGAGCCGCCGCCTGTGCCAGCAGACAGCACGCCGGAGCCGCCGCTCGTGCAGCCGGGCAGCAAGCCGGAGTCGCCGTCTGTGCAGCCAGGTAGCAAATCAAGTACGCCTGCTGCTCCAGAGGGCACGGGAGCATCTGTCACCTCAGAGGCAGCCGACAGGGATAAGCTGGCACCTGCTGCTGAGGACAGCGGCACACAGCAGCCTGCGGCAGCGGATGCGGCTGCGGCACAGCAGCCAAGCGCTCCGTCCGAGGCCAAACAGCAGGAGGCAGAGCAGCCAGAGGCGGCGCAGGCGCCAGCAAAGCTCAGCAAGCTGTCAGTCGATGCGCCCGTATGGATTGCCAATTCCGTCGTCCCTGAAGAGGCACCGTGTGCTGCAGCTCCTGCTGCGGCGCCTGCTACTGTGCCAGAGGCGGCACCGGAACCATCGGTGAGCTGGGTGAAGTGCATTCTGTCGTCCGCACAGGTCCACCACCGTAGCCTTAGGCAGTCCATCCAGGAACGGATAGCATCTGCATCTGCTTGACCCAGAAGGTCGGCACATGCTCACTCCGAGGCACCTACGGACTTGTTTTACCCTTCAGGTGGAGTCAGCGTTTTCGCACTTCTTCCCTAGTGAGGAGGCGGGCTCCCCGGTCCGTGCCACCCTGCAGCAGCAGCCCGGCGCGGACGGCCAGCAGCCGCCTGTGTGGCCGCCGCTGCCGGCGCCCGCCGCCCCCTCGCCCGCCAAGAGGCCAAAGGCGCAGCGCCTGACCCCGCAGCAGCTGGCGGGCATCCGCACCCCCCCTGAAGCGCCCGCCAGCCGGGCCCCCGTCGCCAGCAGCGTCAGCAGCATCGGCAGCGCCGCCAGCGGCGATATCAGCTCCACACCCAAACCGGCGGCCCAGCGTCCGAGGTACAACCCGATGGCGTCGCAGCAGCGCCAGCCGCCGCCGCCGCCGCCGGGCGGCTGGCCGCAGGCGTCGGGGCAGCCCGTCGACCTGTGGCCCACGCTGCTGGCGATGGCACCGCCCGTGCCCCTGTTCCCAGCAGCGGCAGTGCCGGCGCCGCAGCCGCCAGCCCAGCGCAGCACCGCTCGGCCGGTGGCCGCCGCCGCCACCGCCACCTCTGTGCCTCAAGCAAAGCCAACAGCAGTGCGTGTGACGTCTTGCGCAACATGTACACAGTGTTGTCTTCTTAAAAGCTGCACATGCGGGTCAGCACCCTGCGACGCTGGAGTGTCTACTTCATGCAAGCAGAACAATTGCTGCATACTGGCTGCAGCAGCAGAAGCAGGCGTCACCGCCGCCGCCGTCAGGGGTGCCGGAGCTGTGGCCTTCGCTGGCCAGCGCCTCACCAACGCGGCTGGCAGCGCAGCGCACCAGCACGCAGTCGGCGCTTTCCGTCGCCGAGGCGGCCGCAAAGAAGGCCCTGGCGGTGACTACTGCCTGCCATCTTCAACCAAGTCTTTTCAAAAAGTTCCCATATCAGAGCAATGCCGGAGGGGACTGTGCGGTTGCCGCATGCCCTGCGTTGACATGTACGTGCACCATGTGCAGGCGGCGCCGCCACCGCCGGCACTGACACTGGCTGAGCGGCTGCGTGCCGCCGCTGCTGCCAAGGAGCTGAAGGTGCAGGCGCCAAGCCGCCTGCCTGCTATGTGAAAGCATTGCCTGTGGCTTCTGTGCAGACGTGTCCTTGGTCCCTGCTCAGTTCAGCACATGTCACGTCCAGCATGCCTGCACATCTACATTGCACACTGGGACACTCGCATCTTGGTCGATGGCAACTGCACATGACTTCAGACCTCAGCGAGGCTATGTTGTGCAGGTGCAGCAGCCCAAGACAGCAGTGCAGGCGCAGCAGCGGCAGCAGAGGAAGGAGCATGCTGCTGCCAGCGTCGCGGCCACACCCACATCGCCGCCGCACACGCAGTCCCGCCGGCAGCAGCGCCGCCAGCAGCAGCAGGAAGCAGCTGCTTTGCCAAGCAGCCCACCGCAGGCCTGGCAGCCGGCTGCGACCTCTGCGGAGCGCAGCAGCAGCGATCGCACGCGGGGGGCCGCTATGGGCCAGCAGGCGGGGTCGCCATCCCGTGCAGCCAGCGCCTCGAAAGCGGGTACCGTGGCAGCTCGCAGTTTCAGCTCTAGATAGGCCCTGCATCATGCACAGATAGCCTGCCTGGCAACCAGAATTTCCAAAATGCCTGCCGACGAAGCATGTTGTCATGGTCAGCAGTGCCTGCTCATGGTGGACTCCTGATCTTCGCAGAGCGGCGGAAGAGGCAGGGCCAGTCCGCTGCTGCGGAGCCGCCTGCTGCAGCGCAACCGCAGCACCCGAGGCAGCGGCGTCAGGCGGCGGCTGCTGCGAAGCCAGCGCCGCAGCAACAGCGCGCTGTCGTGACGCAATCCAGCTACAACGTGCTCATGACCGACGATGAGGTGCTGCTGTTTGACATGCCAAAACATGGATTGCACACATGCCATGGAGCGGCGACGGAAGCAATGTGTTTGACCTGTTGAAACATGCTGTGTGGCAGGATGTAGACTACTTCCCAAAGCCTGCCTCGTCTGTGGCACAGGGTGCAGCCAGCGCTGATGGCAGTGCCGATGAGGACGTGGTTATTGCGGCTGCGCCGCCGGCAGTGGCGGTGCCAGCAGCAGCAACTCCAGTAGTTGCGCTGGCACCCCTCCCAGTGGTCGCCACACCAACGCCTCCGGCAGCGGCGGTATCCCTGGACCCTGACGAGATCGATGAGGCATACCTGTGGTGCGTGGTTCAGGCATCTGCATGTGCACACCGTCCTGTACAACCATGCGACAGGCGGTGTAACGACATTGCAACCGCACCTGCATGTCGAGACTGACGCTGACAAGTTGTGTGTTGCTGCTTGCAGCCCCATCACGCAGGTAAGGCTGCTGTTCGCAGCGTGTGCATGGTTCGTCATGTCTGACCTGCTGCATGTCAGCAAGCGTACATCATGCCTTGCTGGTGCAGTCAGCGGAGGTCCTTCATGTAAGGTATCTGAGGTGCATGTGTTTGCTGATTTAGGAGCTAATGGACGACCCTGTCGTGTGCGGTGAGCTTCACAACCACCCCGCGGCGTCTGTATTCTAGCTCTGCCGATGTGAAAGTGCCAGTGCAGAGCATTTTATCTAAGTAATGCTGACAACCTGAGTGCTGACGACATCAAAATGTCTGTGTGCAGCTGACGGCCACACTTACGAGCGCGAAGTCATTGAAGAGTGGCTGGCTACCAAGGGCACATCACCCTTGACAGTGAGTGGTGCAGGGACACGCGAATTGTCCAATAGGATGTGATGCAGTCGGCACGCACTACTGCTGTGGCATGCTGTGCCAACACTGTTGAGCTCGACATCTTCTGCCGTGTTTGCAGGGTCTCGAGCTGCCACACAAGAACCTGGTCGCCAACCTGGCGGTGAAAAACGTCATTCAGGCAATGATCGCGGAGCGAGGGGCAAAGAAGAGGGCTGCAGCTGCGTAGGCCTAGAGGTATAGCAGGACGATCGTGTCGGCAGGAGATGCAGCAGACTGTCAGTAGATGGTGGACCGCGTGAACAGGTTGGATTTGGTTCTCAAACAGGCTACAGCTTGTCCACGCTCAGCGGTGACATGAAACTCTGCTGTGGCATGCACCATGGCGCACTCCGAGTCTCCGCGATGTAAACCTGACAGAAGAAGCAGCTACAACACCTGCTGTGGTCATGCACCATCAAGAATCATGCAAACCGCAGCACAGTCACGTTGACCAAGCGCCTAGTCTTCGTCCATGGGGCCAGGCGCCCGCGGCTTTGGCCCTCCAGCAACCTTCGCCATGATGATTTGGTCCACCTTGAGCACCGTGGTGGCCGCATCCGCTGCCAGCCGCAGCGCCCACCTGCACACGAACGTTTGTGCTTTGCGGTTTGCTTCGTTGCGATTGCCTGACCACCCTGGCATGCGGTTCCCTCTGCTCATGCCAGCCCCTACGCTGCACCTGCTGACAGGCACCCAGCACGCACCACTTCACAGAGTGCAGGTCCGTGATGTCATCGGCTGCCAGGTTGCGCGGCTCCCCCGTCTCCACATCCAGCCCCGCATTCTTCTGCCCCTCCGCGTGCGCCTTGTTGAGCGCCGACACCACATCCGTCGCATTGAGCCCTGCAGTGAACATGTCGTCCGTGTGCACATCGCACATTGTGCTGCCAAAGGAGGAGATGAGCACACAAATCTGGTGTGCCCCGCTGTGCGGTTATGACATACGCTAGGCTTGCAGGCCCTGTTCTGGCAGACATCAGCCTCGCCTGAGTTCTCTGCGATGGTGCGGGGCACCACCTCCAGGGCGTCTGCAAACTTTGCGATAGCGTACTGGTCCAGCCCCGTCTCCTTGGAGCCGAACTCGCGCAGCTGGCGGGCGACCTCGATCTCCAGCGCGCCGCCGGCGGGCACCGCTCTGGAATCTCGGCACAGCGACTGCGCAGCCAAGCCGAGACAGACATCAGGGCTTGGGCAATCAAGCTGCTGCAACAGAAATGCACCTGCTGCCGGTGTCCGCTCCTTGTGGAAACTCGGTGTGGTCGAATGATCCGAGGCTACCTTGTAGTTGTTGACGCCATCGTCGATTGCGCGCTCCAGGTCGTCTAGCAGGTTGTCCGTGGAGGCGCGCAGCACGACGGTGGCTACCCGGCCGCCGCCGCTGCTGGTGGCCGCCTCGCCGTCTGCCGCCGGGGCGCTGGGCTCTGCCATGCTGCCTCCGCCCTGCAGGCCAGAAGAGACGACCCCCCCTGTCAGCCCGTGATCCTGCTTTCAAGCTGCCAGAATGCGTGGTGGCTCGAGCTTCCAGCAGCCTTGGAGGCTGCAACTCCTTGCAGCCTCGGTGCTGCTCCATCTGCTCGAGTTACCAACGCAGCCCTGGTGCCCCGACTCGCAAAGCCGCTCACCTGGGACAGCACTGTCACATTGGCGCCGCCGACCTCCCGCACTTCCAGCAGGCCGGTGAAGCCCAGCTCGTCGGCGCGGGGGGCGCCCAGGCTGACCAGCGCCGATGCGCCCACGGCTCGGCAGAACCGCCGGAGATCAAACTTCGAGGGTATCCTGCGGGTCACACCAAGGCGTGTGAATATCTGTGGCACACCATGAGATGAGCGCTGCACAGCAGCGTACAGCAGCAGTGCTCTGTGTTTTGTACTCATGTCAACACAAGCAGATCGTCATTAGAGCACATGGCAGCGCTGCCGATGGGTTGATGGGGCGCGCTGATGCACCTCAGACAGTCAGCGGCACTCTGCGCCTCGGGAGTGTGAACCCAACAGCCTCGCTTCAAGCACCTCACGCCTGTTCCACAAGGATCATAGCAGTAAAGTAATGCACCTGAGGACCATGATGCCGTGCTTCTCCAGGAAGTGCATCGCCATCTCGCCGATGGACGAGCCGGCGGCGACGACCGTGGCGCCGCTGTCCACGATGCCCTGTATCAGCTGCGCCAGCTTGTCCTCCTCCGACCGGCTGTAGTCCTGCAGCTCCTGGGCGTTGTGTATCAATACCGTGCCCTGCAGCCAGGACCCATGCAACATTAATATGTGAGACCCCGGGCATGCTTCTGAGGAAGCACATATAAGCGCAGGCCAGCACAGCAATGTAAGGCAGATCCTTTGGCAAGCTCCTTCAGTGGAGGCACAAGCGGCCCGCAAGTGGTGCTGCTGCTTGATGCACCTTGGTCTCTGTGGAGGTGGTGTCCACACCCTGTGCAAAGACCGCCACCTTGGCATTCTCCACCCGCTTCACGGTTCCCTCCGCATCGCGCTTCAGCACCTGTGACAAAGGGCCTTGCATCGAGAAGCTGGCGCTGCCGTGCATTGAGCTCCACAGCGCACGTGCTCTGTCAGGTCAGAACACAGCATCATGCTAGCCACACCGGTGTGTCCCCTGCCGTCTGCAGATTGTCATCTGACCTTGCACCATTTTCACACCACTCACCATGCCACGGACGACAGCAGAGTCGGTGACGCCGCCGCCTGGGATCTTCACCACCCGCACATTGTCCACGTTGAAGCTGGCCGGGTTCTTGGGGCACACAGCAATGCACGCCTGCACAGCCACATGGCGATGGGCACAGGAGCCATGGCGTATACCCTGCTGTGGCCGCCTTATTTTGCTTGGTCTGCCTCAACGGAAGCAGCAAACTCGCGCTGGTAGCGGCAAGCGCCAGCAGTGCAGGCGCTTGATGTCCTCGGTGACAGGGGCCTCGCCACCCACCTCAGCGATGAGCGGGCACAGCACATCCTCCAGGCCGTGCTGCTTGGCGGACACCGCGCCCTTGATGCGCTTCGCGACCGCCGCCTTGTCCCGCACATCCAGCGTCTCCGTGCCCGGCAGCACCAGGCTGTCGATCACCGCCAACGCCTGCAGTGGTGCAAGTTGCAGTACGTCCGGAAACGAGATGGTGCAGCGACGTCTTGAGTGTGTACTTGACGCGTTTGATCATGAGATCATGGCAGCGCTAGGATCACAGAGCAGCAGATTTGTGTAGCAGGTGCGTGCATGCATGCTTTTGCTTACCTTTTCAGCCGCCTTGGTGTAGCCGTCTGCCACCTCTGACGTGTGCAGCCCGTCCCGCAGCAGCCCCTCTGCATTTGACAGCAGCTCGCCCGCGAAGCTGATGACCTGCAGGGCAGCGGGGCATGCGGAGGTCAGCTGCCGCTCCAGCTGGGTCCATCAGGGGCGCAGCAAACCGAGCACCCGCAGCCGCAGCCAGAGTCATGGGTGGCTGTGCCTGGCATGGCCCGCACTCACAAAGTTGGAGCCGTCGCCGATCTCCTGCTCCTGCGCCTGGCTGGCAAACACCACCAGCTTGGCGGCGGGGTGCTGCACCTCCATCTCGTTGATGATGGTGCTCGCGTCGCTGGTCACGAACAGCTTGTCCAGGTGGTTGACCACCATCTTGTTCATGCCTGCGCGCCGTCAATGGCACATTAGGTGTAGCCGCCATGGCCTGCCGATGCCGTAAAGACGTCCGGAGCGCCTCGGCAGGGTTTCAAGAACGTGTTCTTGGAGTAGCGGATGGTTTTCTTTTCTTTAGATCAGCAATGCTTACCGTTGGGGCCCATTGAGCTCTTCGTGAGCAGGGACAACTCCTTGCATGCATCGATGTTTTTGAGCACTGCCTCCTGCAGGCCCGAAAACATCTGGTGCCCCTCCTTGAGCATGGCTTGCATGCCATACGGTGCTCCCATTGCCATGGTGGCGAGGTTGCTCGTTGGAGGTCACCAGAACGCCACAGGTTTGGATCGCTCTCGGTGATCACTGGCGGCCTTTTTAGTGACTCTGCTCTTGTAAGTGCGTCTCTCAGCTGACGTCGTCAAGCGAATGCAGAGTCCTCTGTATAACTATCGAATCATGCGAAATCCAGTCCAATGTCCATATGAGAAGCCCTCCAACTGCCTCAGTTCCGTCGGCCATTTCAGGCTGGTACCCCCGTGCCAGGCAATGCACAGGTACTGCTTCTGGTAGACATGTGGGAGTGCACTCCTTCGAGTGCGACTTGCTTGCATTGGCCAGGCCCAGTCTGTCACGAACTATGGCTACCCAGACTGGTCCTACGAGAGCGGAATCTCAGACCTCGGAATGGTGGGTGCATGATGCTCTGCATGGTGTGACATGCCACAGGAGGAGCACCAAAACCACTGCGTACCAGGCATCCATAACGCCAAATTACCTCACAGCCAATCCAATGATGTCCCTGCAGCTGATTCACTGATATCGTGACCTCAAACCTCAAAGAAGTTTGAGGTGCCCCGTCAGCTTATCTACCAAAGACTTCGGCGCCGGGCCCACCGCCAGGACTGTCCTGGAGCCCGGGGCAATCTGCAGGACAGCATGACTGCTAAGCCGCTGGACAGGCCTATTGGAACTCTGGTGTGGGAATGGTGAAAGTGGGCAGCAGTGACATCGTAGGGTGCGCATTCACCTGAGTCCGCCCCGCGTCGACCACGATGTATGAAAAGATGCCCTGCGCCCGTGCCGCCTCGGCTATGGACAGCTGCAGGGCGAGCAGGCGGCGCACTGTTGATAGGAGTTGTGGCTCATGCGGAGTGGGGTGCGAGCAGGATACTGTTGAAGATGTACTTTAAGTCGAGCATCCCACTGTACGCAAATGCACAATGACACCTCACCATCTCCTGCTCGGTTGGCACTCGCAGAGCCACCTTGGCATGCCCCTTGAGCTCCCAGGCCTGGAAGATCTCCGCTGCATGCTGTTTATGCTGCTCCACAACGCCCACTGCTGCATGGGCGCATTGCGCTGCGATCTTGCCCTGCTGATGGAATGTTGTCCGTCAAAATCAACAATGGCGCGCCGACCTGACAGCATGGGCGGGTAGTCCCCGCATGGAGGACGGCAGCTGATCGCACCTTGCCCATCTTCAGCGATTCGTTGACAAGCAGCACCTGCAGAGCAGCACCCTTCTCGCTGTCCACTGCGGATCCAAGCTTTGGGTTTTGTTGCAATTGGACAGCAGTCTTGACACGGTGCTTGCGCACCATCTTGTATTCCTCTTTGCTGGTGACGGCTGGCTTGGAAGCTAGCACGCGGTCTGTCTTCCTTTCGGCCCTCTGGCTGCCGCTGTCAGCCTGCACATGCTGGCGGCTGCATTCGTCGGTGGTGTCGAGTGGACAGCATGATGTATATGACGGTGTTGTAGCACATTGCTTAATCTCATACCTTTGTACCATTATCCATCCACCACTTGATTGCAAAGCCAAGCAATACGCCTGGGATGAACCTGCGGGTGCACACTCCAGAGTTTGAGGGCAACCGTCCTCCGCTGTGGAGGTGCATCTCGCTGGGCTCGTGCATGCAGGCAGTAACACGCCAGCACAACTACTCGATGGAAAGCTTCAGGGACGACACAGACGGCGGAAGCAGCTCTTACTTCCAAGTCCATGCATTAGTGGGCGCCAGCAGTGGGTGCCGCGCACGGCGGAAACTGGTGTAGGCCGTCATGTAAAACACTGGTGCGCTCAGGAGGTGCAAGCGCTACGCCTGTCCTGCCATGGCGCAGCGGAGCACGCAGGTTTTTACGAGTTGTAGACGATCACAACCGATTAAGGTATTCGGGTCGGATGCAAATGGCCCTGCCTGCGTGACAACCGTGCCCCAGGCTGTCAATGCGAGATGCGCATACAAACACGTAAAGTCAATCTATAGTCGATGAACTGGCACGATGGCGGTTTGGCATCTGAGAACAAATGTGTCGCAGTGTGGACATTGCGAGCAGCAGCTGCAGTTCAGCGGGTGCTAAGCAATGCAGCGGCCCCCGCATGCCGGGCTACCGAGACCGCGTGCAGACAAGTCACACAAGCAGGAGCATGCTTGGCTCACATCGTGCGGGTCACAGCTATGACTCACAAGCAAGTGCGCGGCTGCAAGCCGGTTTGCCAGGTCCCGTAAATGCGTCAGGCAGCGGCTGTGGCCCACACGCGGCGTCGAGTCGACCAAAAGCTCCCGCTGCACGAACGACATCTGTCTCATCAGTGAGGACCATCGTATTCCGGTCTTCCATGTCTACAGCGTCGTGCTGGATGCCGCGGCTGCCGTGAACGCGCGGCGGCGTGATTGGAGGTTTCTGCGTGCGTTGTGCTAATCGCACTGGGGCGTAAGCGCCAGCAACAGGTGCGTACCACCAATCGACGAGCCCCCGTATCGCTTCTAACGTCATCAGCGTTGGTGCCACGGGCCAGGCCACCCAACTAGGTTGCCTGCTGCACATTGTTAGTACAAACTGTACTGCGGGCTGGATCAGTCAGCGATCTGGCCCATCATCTGGGCTGTTTCGGTGTCCTGCATCGCATGCAACACCCTTTTGTTGCTAGCACTGCCACATGTCGCTGCGCAGGCAATTGGCCATGCGCGCCAGCTGATTGGACCCACCCCAGCATGGGCAACTGTCTTGCGTCACCTAAGACACAGGCAAGCGTTCACGGTCGATCTATCAGCCGCATGGATGTGGGCAGCTAATGCACTGCGTGCCTATGAAGGGTATGAGGGGTTGCAGAATCAAAGCCTGTACAGAGGCAGAGTTTGACAGCATCGATGGTGCTGCGCCCACAGAGTGGCAGTGTGGCGCCGGCAGCTGCTTCTGATGGCCGTCTCAAGGAGCTGCCCGCTGCGAACAGCTGCCCAGCTACGTTTCTAGACGGACGGACGGTGAGCAGTGGTGACTATGCCACCCGCAACACTGCCAGCCTGCGTTCAGACACTGCCGACGAGCTGGACCCCACAGTCAAGGCACCGGCCAGCATCAGCACAGCAGAGCTGCGAGGAGCGCATTTTCGAGACACTGCTGGCGGCGTCAAAGCATGGCAGGTAAGATCGGGTCGGACTGTGGCTTTAGGGCCTGCCTCCTGATCTGATCACAGGCAGAGTGATTACACGCCAGCAAGTGACCATGTCGGGGTCGACACTGCGGCGCAGGCAGCGCAGTCCCGGTGCTGCGGACGCACAGACCTGCCGTCAACGGAGGCGCATGCACGCAGCATCTCGGTGCCTGGCATACCAGCGGGGTCGCTGCCCGGGGCCAACGACATCGCAGCGGAGGCATGCCGACGGGGAGCATGGGACACCCTGGATGCGCACGCTCACTGTGGTCTTTTCAGCACCAGCCCCAAAGGCAACATGCAGCACACAGCGTGCGCTCAGTCGCCGTCAGCCCAGCAGCAGGACCCGTCATTCAGCCAGTCCTCCGAGGTAAGTGCTGCCTTTGCACCACCTGATGAGAACGTCAGTCATGTCATGCATCTGGAGGCAGTGACGATGTGGCTGGTGTCTCTGCTGTGCGCACTGGCACATAGGGTGCAGGCAGGGCATGGTAGTTCTCGGCTCAGCGTGGTGCAAACTTGTATGTATGCAGATGTCGCAGCCTGTCGCGCGGATGCTGGAGTTGGTGCACCGGCTGCTGTGCCCCGACTTTGTGCAGCTCAGTGTCATCGGGCCGCCAGATCGCAGCTTCGTGAGGGATGCAGCTGGCGTCAGACCAGGTGAGCGACGCTGCCTTGCGAGTGTTGCTGCCTCTGGCACTGGTGCCCACACGTAGCTGCAGGACCAACAGCAGAGGGCAAGTGGGAGGCTGTCGTTTGCCTGTTGATCATGGTGAGGTCTGGGCTGGGCACTGCACATGCCAGCAAGCGTCTAGTCAGCCCAGCGACCGCCTGTGCAGGCGCCCTGCCGCCCTTTCTGCCTTATGTGGCAGAGGTGGTGCTGCACTGCGCAAGCGGCCGCGTCATCGGCCGCCTGGCCATTGCCAGCCGCAAGCGCGGTGCCCAACGGCCAGGAGATCGCCAGTTGCTGCTGCAGTTGGGAGGTGGGTCGACTCCGATGTGTCACATCCAGCATCCCACCCCGGGACACGGGACACGACACTATGGCAGCCGGGTCAATGCATATGCTGGGTCAAGCTGAGCACAGCTGGCTGAGTGCAGGCAAAGTGGCGGTGGCGCTGGAAGCAGATGACGGTGACAGCAGCAGCGAGTGCCAGATCAGCCGCGTGTCGAACAGCAGTTGCACTTCCGATGCCTCGCTGCGGGAAAACAGCGCCGAGGCTCGCCACATCGTCAACCGCACGGACGGCGCCTTCGCCGAGGCACTTGCCTGCGAGGTGCTGCTCAAGGCCACACGATTCGATCCTGAACCGTCCTGATCCGACAAGGTGCCAGGGTCTGCCTGTGTTGTACCTTGGCGTGGTACATGGTCCCATACACGGATCAGCCTCTCCGATGCTGTGCCGTGTGCAGAGGCTGTCAGGGGCCGCGGCGCAGGACGTGCGTGTGGCGCAGCCGCTCGAGCGCGCCCCTGCAGAGGCACTGATGCTGGTGACCGCGGGGCCAGGCGACTGGCGTGTGGTGTGCTGCGACCGCGCCATTGACCGGGTGACACGCCGGCACTGCCACACCCCACAACACTCGCTTAGAACCTCCTGCGACCATTCAGCCAATGCCAGCGTGTCAGCTGCTGCGTCTGATGCGTACCTGATTGCATGCAAACCGTCTGACGATGCAATGGACACTGATCTGCAGCTGGTGGGCGTGCGACAGAGCGCACTGCTGAAGCACGCGCTGTGGCAGGTGCTGCGGGCGCCCTGCGACCTGAACTCGGTGCCCTGGCGTGCCATCTGCGAGGTGGCATGCCGCTCCTCCTGCAGTTCCCACCTGCGTTGCAGAGCACTGCCAGTAGCTTCCGCCGGGGCACTGCCCACTCTATACTGGATGACAGCAAGCATACTGCTTGCCTCGAGGTACCATCCTGCCAAGCGGCACGAGCCCACTGGCTCAAGGCAGTGCAAAACCTCACCTTGAAACACGATCCTACTGGTTTTGCAGGTGGCCACTCATGGCGGTCACTTCTTCATCCAAGGTGTGACCGCACGCAATCAGCCTGCAGCCGGGTCCTTCGCCCTCAGATTCAGGTGCGCTGCAGCCGCCCACTAACGTGGTGGGTTGACCACATCACAGGGGTTGCCCAGGGTAACAACCCGAAGCACAGCAGCAGATATGTTGCTTAATGCCCACCAACATGTCGTGCGCTGTCTGCACAGGCCGGCACAGGAGGCAACACCAGACGACTGGCAGCAGCTGGCATTGCGTGGCGCGGTGTCAACGTTTGCAATTTCCGGCCTGGCCGCCAAGCCTGCAGGCATCTACTTCGTCAGCATCACGGCGGACCAAGTACTGATGGAGGCAGCATTTGTGCAGCCCTCTTTGGCCCAGGCATCTAGGAACCTCAACCTGCGGCCTTCACGCCTAGGCACCAGCATGCAGCCGGCTGCGGCGCAGGCGGCTCTGTCCTACATTGCCTTCAGGCGCGATGCAGCAGCTGGAGCTGCTGCCCGCAACAGCAGCTGCAGCCCTGGCGCATGCACAAGCGTCCCACCTGTACCAATCTCGGTGCGCGTTTCCTGTATAAGTGGCAGCTATACTACCGACCATGACGCGCGAGCTGCACGTCACCCTTGGCAAGGGCCATGGATGGTCGAAGCAAGCTTGTGACCGCAATCATAAGGGCTTGGCATCCGATGCAGGGTCTTGAGCTGGGTCGACACATTGGCAGCGGCAGCTTTTCGAATGTGTTTGTTGGCAAGTGGCACAACCAGACAGTGGCAATCAAGGTTTGCCAGTGGAACAGTGTTGCAAGCAAGTGGCGAAGGGTTGTCATGCAGAGCAACATCAGCCGTGGGCCATAACCATCTTGCCAGTGCTCAGGGAGCATGATGGCTATCATGCTGCAGGTATGTGGTAGCGGCATCAGTGCAAGCGAGGGCCGCTCCCTCAAACCGTGGAGCGGGGTGGAGGCTCAGCAGTCGCGTAGGCTTGACCACCCGTACCTCGTGAAGACTTTGGTACGATGCCATCTACCTGCAGACGTTATCTTCTGCATCTGTTCACAGCCTGCAAGCACAAGATGAGAACACACGCGAGTAGGTTCTCCCTCCATGTAGGCACACACGACAGTGCTCATTCCTGCACCACCACCGCCGACGGCGATGACACGACAGTCCCTCGACTCGGGCTGCAGCACACGGCGGACCGCCCTGCATGACGCCGCTGTGCATCGAGCCAGCTCCGACGGCTTGAGAGATCTTCGTGGCAGCACCGAACACAACCGAGCCTTTGCATCTGCACAGCCGCGGCGCAGCAGCTTTGACGTCAGCAGCCGTGGCGAGGTATGTGCCGAGGGGCGCACAAGGACTGTGTGCTGCACCAGCGACAGAGGAACCGATGCCATGATGCTGTTGGGACATGCACGCAGGTGCTGGCAAGATATGGCAGTACAGACGAGCCAGACGGCCCAGCGCAGGCAGAGGTGGAGACTTGGGTTGTCCTTGAGTACTGCGGGCGTGGTGATCTCGAGGTACTGCCTCATATGGCATGTATGCACTGCCCTGTGCGCATGCAGTGCGCCTATCACGACCAAATCTGCATAGGGCCCTCCTGTTGCCTGCATGTGTGTCCCTTGATGCTCAACCTGCTCAACTACTCGTCAACGTTGGGGACTACAGAGAGGGCTGGCGGATGGCCTATTTGCCACGGCGTCGCCTGCCGGGGAGCAGCAGAGGGCGCCAAACGTGCCAGTTGTGACAGCAGCAGCGGAGCAGATTGCAATGGCAATGAAGCACCTGCACGCACACAATATCATTCACAGCGACCTGTCGCTGACGAATGTGCTGCTGGCCGAGCCATTGCCTGACTCAGGCTGCAGCGTCAACTGCAAGGTGTGACCTCAAGCCACATCGTAAAGTGTGCACCGAGTTCACAGCACACACAAATCATGCGCAGACCCAGCACCAGCTGAGCGACATGCTCCTTGCTCGCACAGCCACATACTTTCCACTTCCACGTTCAGAGCAGCCACACGCTCACTGTCATGAGTATGCGGCTGAGTACGGGTGGTCATGATGAAAAGGTGGCAGACTTTGGACTTTCCCGGCACAACCCCAACAAGCACACAGTGGCGACGAAGACATGCGGAGGCGTCACACATGCCGCTCCAGAGTTGGTTCGTGAGGGCCGCCTGTCACCTGCCACAGGTGTGGCGCTAAGCACAAGCAAACCTGTGATAGGCATCAGCAACGCCCAGATGCCTTGACAGAGAGCGTGACCATGTGCCGATGTGTTCGCATTTGGCGTTCTGCTGGCGGAGCTGCTAGCAGGGGAGCCTGCCTGGGCAGCCCTGAAGTCACATGCGCAGGTCATTGCAGCAGTGCTCAGCGGCAAGCGTCCCAGGATGCCGGCATCGGCACCATCAGAGCTGCAGGTGGTCAGGGCAGACTTGCTGCTGTATGCATGTATGTGCTCCTGGTGCACTTGCATGACTCAGCAGGCAGGTTGTCAACAACATGCACTGCCCCTTCAGGAGCTGGCGCTGCAGTGCATGGCGGGCAATCCCAAGGAGCGGCCGACCTTCGCCAGTATTCTGGACACCCTGCAGCGCCTCAGTCAGCTGCCTGCTCGCGCGGCACCAGGAGCATGAGCCTGCGGCCATCTCACAGTACACAGGATCTGGCCGTGTTCCGGGACGGCTGTCTTGCTGACCTGATCTGCCCCATGCCAGCTTGCGGGGTGGCGAGTGCGACCGACGGAGAGGGTTAGTTGGGAGGGGAGGGGAGGGGAGGGATCCAGCACCTCCCACTTTTGGCAGGCTTGCCAGAATAATAGCCATCAAGCTTGCCAACCAGGGCTCATTCATCAAGGACGGTCCCAACCTAGGCATCAGTATGTCGAACCTATGAAGTACTGAGCACTTGCTCAACTGAAGATGGTCCCAACCCTAGGCATTTGGATGTCGAAGCTATGAAGTACTGAGCATTGGCTCAACCGAAGTACTGAAGTTGCAGCTTGTCTTCAGCATGTGTTGCGACTTGCTTGCTTGTTGTCTGGACAGCTTGGCTTAACGATGGCAAACTACTCTGTGCGACAGGCACATTGCTTGCTGTGACCTGCTTTGCTTGTGGTTGGTTGTGGTGTATCACCTCTGGATCTGTTGAAAGCATATTGTCATGTTCCTGCGTCTGTGACCCCTGCTTTGGCGGCTGTCTTGTTTAAACCTGTTGCAACGTGCAACTGCACCTCGGCACGGATGCTCATTTACCCCTGCATGCATTTGAGCACACTGCAGGCAAAGAATGCACAAAAGTCAGCCGGCGTCAATGCCATCAGACAGACTGTCTGAATAAGCATTGCACGTCACTTACAAATTGAACAGTCCATAGCAGACTTGACGAGCCTTACTTGTGGCTCATCTGATGCGGTCTTGGTGGTACAACTTCAGCGTGTCACAGCAGGTCCTCGTGGTTCTTGGGCTGCTTGTTGCCAGCTTGCTGAATCCAAGGCGGGAATGCATCCCTGCATCATGTCACTGCACATCACAAAGAACATCACTGTCTACGAGTGCAATGTGCATCAGACCTGCCATGACCAGCCATGTCAATTTGCTCGGCAGCCAGCAACACCACTTAGGGCGGCCATCAAAGTCCTGCATCCATCAACAGGCTGTTGGCGCAGTGTTCTGGCTGCAATGTGTAGGTTAGTACATATGTCAGGTGCTGAACCAGGCAGCCATGCTGTGCTGTTGACCAGCCAGACGATGAATCATGCAAGCACAGTCACCCCCGCACCATGTCGATGATGCGGTCCTTGTAGAAGACATGCCCCACTGGCTGCATACAGTGTAGCACTTGGTGTGGCATACGAGTCGCCACTGCACGCAGTTGGCCACTCAGCTCCCATTCATCGCACCTCAAGCTGCTCGTCCCCGTAGTACAGCGACTTCTTCGTCTTTTAATCACGGCCCAGTGTGCCGGCAAATAACACCTGTGGATCACACAGGTTTAATGGGTTGGCGGGGCTGATGAGCAGCGAGTAGTATGCAGGCATCTGGCCAAATGCAGGCATGGGTATTGGCGCACCTGCATTGGTGCGCGCCCAAACGAAGGCAACTCGTGCATCACCACAGGCGATGAGCAGTGCTTGCAGAACTGGCGAATCACTCTGCGCAGGCATGCACAGGACAGGTGACCTCGTGTGGAAGGCATCGTGCACCTGCACTGATCCATTGGTATCCTGCATTTCAAGCATGGGGCCACCTGGGAGTGGAGGCGTACGTATCCAAATGCTCTGCGCCCTTCAGAACCTTGACCTGCACCGTTGTCATAACAGCGGGGTTTCGGGAAAGCTTTATTCTCTGACCTGCTGTCAACCTGCCGACCGGCCGCATTCAATTGTTTGCGCTGTGTTTGCATAGCCAACTCAGAGCGCACCTTGCCAAAGGGCCAGCCGAGGATGTGCGCAAAGGGGCCTGAGTGGTACTGCTGGCAAATGCTGCAAACATGCAGACAACAGGCCATTCAAGGCTTAGCATCTTGCCGGGTCTTGAAGCAAGGCAATGTTTCGGTGGTGCATCCTTTGTTGACCACCTACAAAGTACAAAGCACACGAAGGACATGTGCCCGGTGCATCTATAGCTGAATCTGCCCGTGCTCATAGTAGGACCCGCCTGCAGTGGCACAGGAAGCGCATCTTCTCGAGCGGAGGACCCTCAGCCACGGCCTCGACCCTCCCGCACAGGCACTGCACCTGCACCGATGCCAACAGTGGTGATGGTACCGCATCAACAATGGTACAGCGATGGGTCGCTATGTATTCAGGCATGATTGCTGTGGTACCATGGATGACACAAGCATGCAGGTGATGATGCCCACACTGACTTGCATTTGAACATCTCAGCAGGGAGTTGTCCCATGGCTTCATACGTATACATGCATAATTGCGGCCTCCACACATGCTCAACCTTTGCATCATAGATGTTTTTCATGCTGTGCTGGACCAGGTCGCCCGTGATGACGACCCCACCTGCACACTTACAGACATCGCATTAGTGCCAACCAGCATGCCCTCAGGTAGGTGGAGAGTGTCGATAATGCATGAAACTTCCAGGCAATCCGATGGCTGCCAAGACAAGAGCCCGTCATCAGTGCTGGGCTCGTCAACAAACTCGTTCATATGCACGCCTTTCTACTACCAGCACAAGCACCTGTTAGCGTGTCGTGCGTCGTTCAGCTTGCTGAGGAGTGCTTATTGACAATTCGATCGCAGTGAGCATAGAGTCGATGGCAGCAGTGCCGCCGTCCAACAGCGTTGGCGGAATAAGTCCATGGTGACTGAAAGACCGTGCAATTTGGCAGTTCCCAGTATTTCCGGGGGGGTGGAACAGAGTAGGGTTCTGACAGAAGGAGCTGCACGCGATCGTGTAAGGAAGGTTGCCAAATGCTTCTGCAACCCACACAAACTGCTCTGCGCGCTGACTGTCGTTCACCAACGGCAGAAAGCGCACTGAGACATCTGAGTGAGAGGCGCACATGGACGCCCGGACGCTGCGGTGCTTGCAAGAAGGCGCTCAGGCTGCAAAGGGGCCACCGGTCAGGGCACCGTTGCTGCCCGCCTCCTGCCGCAACCAGTCCGCCAGGCGGCACGCGGGCCGTCGCTCCGCAACTCGCTCGCAGGTGCGGTGTCCGGCCATCGGCAGCAGGGCCAGGAGCATGCCCGTGCTCGCATATGACGGGCAATGATGGCGCTGGCGCAACCTTTGGAGCCGGCTCACAGCAGAGGCGGTGTATCTTGAAGCTTTTGCAACTACCGATGGACTGCGACAGCTGCCGCATCGGCGTGCTGGCCAACGTGCCGCGTTATCCGGAACGCTTTGCACTTTAGCCAGCGGATGGCGGCCACTTGGCGCTCGCTTTCGGGCTCAGCTGATGCTGTTACAGCTGCAGACGCCACTGACTCATCAACAGCAGTGAGAGGGATAGTTGGGTGGCGTCAAGCACCGCTGCCCGTTGCGACAAAACCTGCTCTTGCGTGCTTGGTCCTGGTTTGCTTTCACGTGCATCAGGCTGAGGGGCTGCTCTATCGTGACGACATGCTTTGGTCGTCAAGCGGCCGCTAGTGATGAGACGATGCGCAGGGCATATCAGGCGCATGTCGGAGTGCAGCATGTCATTGACAGGCCTGCTGGCGGCGCGGCTGCCAACCCACGAGCATCCAGTGCCACACCCAGCCCGTCGAACTTGCTGACAGCAGCTCCTGAATGCTGCAAGCTCCTGATGGCGATGCAGGTGCCCCAGGCGCAGCCAGCTGCAGCAGCCTCGCGGGGCGATGCTGCAGTTGCGGCGCGCCACCCGGAGTTCTCTGCTCTGACCGACCAGGCAGCCGAGCCTGCCCCAGCCCAGCCCCGGCAGCGTGGCGTGGACCTCAATGTGGCGTCGGACCTCAACGACATCCTCGCGGAGCGGGATGCCTGCGGGGTGCGTCATGCTCCCTGCTCTTCGCAACGTTTTTCATCTCTGTCCTCAGCGCTTCATGTTGGGACCCTTCACTGCGACGTGCTGCAATGGAATTGTCATGTCGTCATGCAGGTCGGCTTCATCGCGAACCTGCGCAGCGAGCAGAACCACACCATCGTGGAGAAGGCGCTGCTGGCGCTCAGCTGCATGGAGCACCGCGGCGCCTGCTCCGCCGACGAGGTGTCCGGCGACGGCGCCGGCATCATGACCGGCGTCCCGTGGGAGCTGCTCAAGGCCGAGCTGCCCGACCTGGACCTGCACGAGAAGACCACAGGGTGCGGAGCTGGGCGCGACATGCATCTGGACATCCAGTCATGGGGTCCTCGTGCATTTGGGTGTTGCAACTCTCACTGCAGGCGATGCATCGCACAGTACCACCCACGTCGGGGCATTGACTCACCGTCATGGCTGCAGGGTGGGCATGCTCTTCCTGCCGAACGACGACCAGCTGGCGGCGCAGGCCAAGCAGATCGTCGAGGATGTGGTTGCGGCCGAGGGGCGGTGCACCATTGCTGGCTGGCGCGATGTGCCGGTGGACCACAGCATCGTGGGGCGGATGGCGAAGATCACCGAGCCCCGCATCGTGCAGGTGTGCAGTTGGCCACCTCATCAGGCTGTCAGCCTGCCCCACCTGCACCACATTTGTGGCGCACCTACTGTGCTGCAGAGCCCTGGCGTCCGCTCATGTAACAGCCTGAGTACCAGCATGCACCTGCCTCACCGCGCAGGTGTTTGTGGAGGCAAAGGCAGGGTCAGAGGGGGATGAGCTGGAGCGCGAGCTGTACATCCTGCGCAAGATGATTGAGAAGGAGAAGACGCAGCGGATGGGGGCCGATGCTGCTGACTTCTATGTTGCCTCGCTGTCGGACAAGACCATCGTGTACAAGGTATAGTCTTGGCTGGCCTCTCCAGCTGTTCACCTGGGCAACTGGTCGTTTGGAGGTGGCTTGCATGTCACCAATCCAGTGCAAAGGGTGCATTGCTGAAGCACTTCTGGTGGGTGCTGCAGGGCATGCTGCAGTCGTCAGCGCTGGGACAGTACTACCTGGACCTGCAGAATCCGAAGTTCAAGACGGCATTTGCCATCTATCACCGGCGGTACTCCACCAACACCAACCCGAAGTGGCCGCTGGCGCAGCCAATGCGCTTGCTGGGCCACAATGGTGAACAGCAGCCTGCTTTGCGCAGACGCTGTCCTACCTGCGCATTCCATGAGCAGACTGACAGCATGTGATTGGCATGCCCAGCGCCGCAGCTGTCCTGGCTGTGCGTGCGCCTCTTCAACAGCTGTGTCGGCTTTGCAGGTGAGATCAACACGCTGCAGGGCAACCTGAACTGGGTGGCCAGCCGCGAGCACAGCCTCACGCACCCCGCGTGGGACGGCCGCGAGGCGGACTTCCTGCCGCTCACCTCCCCCGCCGCCTCCGACTCCGCCAACCTGGACATGCTGGCCGAGTTTCTGGTGGGTTTCAGGGGTTCAGGGAAGAGAAGTGCCCTCCTGTCAGGCAACACAGCATCAGCGCTGTCCAATCAGCATCAAACACAAGGAGGAGGTCACTGGAGCCCTGCAGAGCTGCTCATGCGCACTAGGCATTGCTGACGGCATGCGGCATGTTTGTAGGTCAAGACCGGTGTGCCAGCAGAGCAGGCGCTGATGGTGCTGGTGCCTGAGGCATACCGCAACCACCCCGACCTCGTCAAGAACTACCCCGAGGTGTGTGGTACCTTCAGCAGATACAATGGTCCCACTACAATCGGCTCGGCACTTGTACTACCAGGAGTGTAGTACTGGGCTGCTATGAGGCTGACAAGTGTCCAGATGCAGGCCCAGCCTTATCAGCAGGATCGCAGTACATCATCAATAAATACAAGCAGAGCTACTTGAAACTTGCATGTCTCAAACACTACACCTTCCTACTTGACATGTTTGCAGGTGGTCTCGTTCTACGAGTTCTACGAGGGGCTGCAGGAGGGGTGGGATGGCCCCGCGCTGCTGGTGTTCTCCGATGGCGAGAAGATCGGCGCGCGGCTGGACCGCAACGGCCTGCGCCCCGCCCGCTTCTGGGCCACCAATGACGGCTACATCTATGTCGCCTCCGAGGTGGGTCAGGAAGCTGAGTCAAGTGCCCCCGCCGGGTGGTGCCTGGCTGCCTGATGTCTTGTGCAAATGCTGACCCTAGGTGGTCGTAGCCTGGGCTGTGCTAGGAGTGTTTCAACTACTGGCACGTATGCACTTGGGCATACATGATAAGAATGTTGATGATGTCCAGTAAGCTGTTGTGGCAGGTCGGCGTGCTGGGCGATGTGCTGGACAATGCGCCCAATGTGACGACCAAGGGCCGCCTGGGCCCGGGCCAGATGGTCATGGCGGACCTGCACTCGGGCACCTTCAAGGAGAACACGCAGATCGCCAAGGAGGTGGCTGCCCAGGCGCCCTACAAGGAGTGGCTAAAGCGCTCCATGCGGTGCGTTCTTGCATTCTGGCCAGCTCCGCGGCACAGCTTCGGTCACTCCTGCAGCACGACTGCCGGTCGGCATGACTATCTGCAGTGTTTTGTAGCTGTGTGAATGGGTTTCATGAGTTGCAAGACGCATGCATCCTGCTGATGTCAAGTCTGGTTGCCCTGCAGGCTGCGGGATCTGGAGGGTTTCCGCAAGTTCCGGGACTCCTGCATGCTGTCGCCGCAGGACGCACTCAGGCTGCAGTCTGCCAATGGTGATCACAGCCATGCTTTGCCTGCGGCAGCTGAGGTGCCCTTTCGGCGCCGGACCATCTGCGCCGGACCATCTGGACCATCTTCTGCAGACAGTTTTATGCGGGTCTGACTGGTGACTTGCGATGGCAACCTTGCAGGCCTGGGCATGGAGGACACGCAGATGATCATCGAGGGCATGGCGATGCAGGGGGCGGAGCCGACGTACTGCATGGGCGATGACTCGCCGCTGCCTGTGCTGTCTTCGCGGCCGCACGCGCTCGCCGACTACTTCAAGCAGCGCTTTGCGCAGGTAAGGGGTACAACGGTGCTGAGCATGCTTATGCTGCAGCCATGTGGCAGAGTGTGGCATTTTCCGGCAGCGTTTCGTGGTGTCCGCTTCTCACGGTGGCCTTGCCGGCGTCTGCAGGTCACCAACCCGCCCATTGACCCGCTGCGTGAGGGGCTGGTCATGTCGCTGGAGATGCGGCTGGGCAAGCGTGGCAACCTGCTGACGCCCGGCCCCGAGTCCTACGCCCAGGTGCTGCCCTGACACCTCTATAGGCCAGGCATACATGCATGGACCGTGGCTCTGGATGTGCAAACATGTGCCCGACCAGAGTGACCTGATGCTAAAGCAGTAGGCAGCAGGAGAATGCCGAGTGCTGTCAGCCAGAGCCTGGCACCGAGATGCACGCGCAATGCAAGCTTCCTGAGCACTGAAGTCTGAAGTGGGTAAGGTGTTTTGACACAGGTGCTGCTGCCGTCGCCGGTGCTGCTGGAGGAGGAGCTGGAGTCGGTGCGCGGCACTGGCATCAACAACCAGACCTTCGGGCTGCACTACAGCACCGGCAGCCCGGACGCCCTCAAGAACGCGCTGCAGCAGCTGTGCTCCGATGTGGAGGCCGCCGTCAAGGGCGGCTGCGAGATTGTCATCCTGTCCGATCGCCAGGCAGAGGGCGAGATGGACATCCAGCGGCCGCCGATCCCGACGCTGCTGGCGGTGGGCGCGGTGCACCACCACCTGATCCGCACCGGCGCACGCACGGAGACGTCCATCGTGGCGGACACCAGCCAGTGCTTCTCCACGCACCAGCTGTGCACGCTGGTCGGCTACGGCGCGCACGCGGTGTGCCCCTACCTGGCACTGGAGACCGCCCGCCAGTGGCGCGCCTCCCCCAGGTGTGGTCAGACACCATGTGAATGCCATGTTCTATTTGCAGTGAGGCGATCATGCAGATGGAAATTGCAACGAGCAATCCCTCTGCCATCAGCATCGGCATCAGCATCATAGCGTGCAGTCCTATCGAGTGAGGGTTTGCTAATGCTGCAGGACTGAGTCACTGATCAAGAGCGGCAAGGTGCCGGATGTGACCATGGTGGACGCACAGAAGAACTACAAGAAGGCACTGGAGAAGGGTGTCCTCAAGATCTTGTCAAAGGTGCCCACCCTGCCACTGGATCGTGCCACTGGATCGTGGGCTCATTCACCCGTGACATTGCACCTCCTGTCCTGGATGTTGTGCAGCGCAGTGACATGTTGTCACCAGGCACATGCGTTGATGTCACGCTACTGACAACCCTGCATGTCCCCTGCAGATGGGCATCTCCCTGCTGTCGTGCTACCACGGCGCGCAGATCTTCGAGATCTATGGCCTGGGCAAGGAGGTGGTGGACACCGCCTTCTTCGGCTCTGTGTCGCGCGTTGGCGGCCTGACGCTGGCTGAGCTGCAGAAGGAGGCCGAGTCCTTCTGGGTCAAGGTGCGCTGAGCTACGTGCACGCAACACTGGCGGTGTACGACCCGCTAGCAAGCTGCGCTGGAAAGGTTACATATGCCGGCTGCTAATTTGCTGAATGTATCAGTACAGTGTGGCGTCAAGGTGCTGATTAAGGTCGCTCACTGCCCTCACTTCAGGCCGCCCTGAGCTCGATCAAGCCACTTCCGCATGCAGTCAGATGTCAGGGCTTTGCGGCTTTGCTGTGGTGACAGTGCGTGATACACATGCGCTGCAGGGCTTCCCGGAGAAGGACATCAAGAAGCTGGAGGACTACGGCTTCATTATGAGCCGGCCGAAGGGCGAGTACCACTCCAACAACCAGCAGATGTCCAAGCTGCTGCACAAGGCCATCGGCCTGGGCGGCAAGGACAACCCCAATGGCCAGGTGCGCCCTGACGCGCCCTGTACACGAGGCAGGCCTTGTTGTTGACGGTGAGCGCTCCCTCTACTGTAGCAGTCGCACTGCTGCAACCTGTGCCGTCGCAGGTCATCAAGTACATGTTGGTCCACTGACCACCGCGCAAGGGTGTTGTGATGCAGGAGTCATACCAGGCATACGAGCAGCACTTCAAGGAGAGCCCTCCAGCAGTGCTGCGCGACTGCCTGGAGCTGGTGTCCGGCCTGGAACCTATCTCCATCGACGAGGTGTGCTTTTCTCCCTTCTGTCTCTGGTGGTTGTTCAGAAACGAGTTTGAGCAGCTGCAGTGTTAGACGCATTGCAAAGAGTGTGAATATGCAAATGCGCTTGTAATCATAGAGCGCATCTTTAGTCAAACGGTCGTCTTGCACGGCAATGCAGGTGGAGTCAGCAGCCGACATCATGACGCGCTTCTGCACGGGCGGCATGTCGCTGGGCGCCATCTCCCGGGAGACGCACGAGACCATTGCCATCGCCATGAACCGCATTGGAGGTGTGGCCAGCCACTTGCGTGCTTTGGATTGAAAGACGCAAGCAGCGGCTGGGGCAGCCTGCGTCAAGACAGATGTCAAGGCCATCGCTGGCGCGAGCCCATCGAAATGCGTGTACCCGTACTGCAGGCAAGTCAAACAGCGGGGAGGGTGGTGAGGATCCGGTGCGGTGGCTGAAGCTGGACGACATCGACAGCAACGGCTCCTCCAAGGTGCTGCCGCACCTCAAGGGCCTGCAGCCGGGCGACACCGCCACCTCCCGCATCAAGCAGGTGCGCTTACCTTAACTTGCACCATGTCTTCAGCGCTGAGCCTGTCTGGACGAAAGATTGGCACGTGATGATTAGTCCTCCTCTAAGCCTCACACAGGTGTTGTGCTGGGGGCAGCCGCTTCACTCAGGTGATCAACCTATCACTTGCTGCTGCAGGTCGCCAGCGGGCGGTTTGGGGTGACGCCCGAGTTCCTGGTGAACGCGGACCAGCTGGAGATCAAGATCGCTCAGGGCGCCAAGCCAGGTCCACACAGGGATCCTGTTGTGCCCTGATGGCACTGTGTGCTTCACAGATCCACTATGTCGCTGCACCCTGTATGTCGCCGTTCGAAGCATGGCGTGCGCGTCCCTGCAGGCGAGGGTGGCCAGCTGCCCGGCAAGAAGGTCAGCCCGTACATCGCCAACCTGCGGCGCAGCAAGCCGGGCGTCCCGCTCATCTCGCCGCCGCCACACCACGACATCTACTCCATCGAGGACCTCGCGCAGCTCATCTTCGACCTGCACCAGGTGCCCAGCGCGGAGTGCTGCACTCTGGGCCATCTGCCAACCCCTCTGACGGCTTGTCATTGTGATAAATCGTTTCCCTGCGCCTGAGGGTGCTGCTGAATGGACAGGATGCTCATTAGTGCTGGTTGACGCTGTGCACCATGCTGGACTGCAGGTGGCACCCCAGAGCCAGGTCAGCGTGAAGCTCGTGGCGCAGGCGGGTATTGGGACAGTGGCGTCCGGCGTGGCCAAGGCCAACGCTGACGTCATCCAGGTGCTCACGACCACTGAAGTGCCTTGTCTGTACAGGTCCTAGGCACAGGCACAGGCATCCCGCTCACGGCGAGAGCTGTCATTTGCTGAGACCTGATTCTTGCCTCATTGCCTTGACCCTGTGGCATGCAGGTTTCGGGACACGATGGCGGCACAGGCGCCTCGCCAGTCTCCAGCATCAAGCACTGCGGCGGCCCCATCGAGATGGGCCTCGCCGACGTGCACCAGGTATGGCGATGTGACATCAAGCAGCGGGGCCCAAGGAACATGCAGGATACCATGATGAGTTATGCAAAGCAAGACTGCTGACGACTGTTTGACGCTGACTTGAACCATATGCCTGCACTGCAGACGCTGACAGCCAATGACTTGCGAGAGCGGGTTGTGCTGCGGGTGGACGGCGGCATGCGCTCGGGGCGCGATGTGCTGGTGGCCGCCGCGCTGGGTGGCGATGAGTACGGCTTCGGCACCGTAGCTATGATTGCCACAGGTGAGCGTCTGTTCAGCAACTGCCTTACCGAGGCTGCATGTCCTGTATCAACTGTGCAGCCTGCTTATCGGGATCCCTGGGCGAGGCGCCGTAATTGAAATGCCAACATAAGGCATGTTGACTGATGATCATGCTCATGCTGTGCTGTATCCTGGTGCAGGGTGCATCATGGCGCGGGTGTGTCACACGAACAACTGCCCGGTGGGCGTGGCCAGCCAGCGGGAGGAGCTGCGGGCGCGCTTCCCCGGCTGCCCTGGCGACCTGGTCAACTACTTCCACTTCGTGGCTGAGGAGGTGTGCCCCACTGTTTTTCATCTAATCCTGCTGCAGCAACTGCCTCAGCATCCCAGCCCTGCAGGGCACGCAAGCGGCTTCCAGAACAGGTGCTCGCCATTGTGGCACTTTTCAGGTGCCAGACTAACAGCCAACAAGTTGCAAGCAAAGCTTACGCACGGTGCACTCCTTCTGCGCAGGTGCGGGCGGGGCTGGCGGCGCTGGGGCTGCGGTCGCTGGACGAGCTGGTGGGGCGCGCGGACCTGCTGAAGCAGCGGGACGTGGCGCTGGCCAAGACCGACGGCCTGGACCTGTCCTTCGTCACCGCCTACGCGGGCGAGACGGGCGCCTCCTCCGCCCGCCGCGCCCAGTGCGCACACTTCCTTCACTGAAGTATCATCACGAAGCCCACTGCTGGCACATTGCTGTGCTGCATTGTCAAATTTCTTCAGTCTGTCAAGGCTTCTGTCTGCTTTGGCTACCGTGGCATAGCATGAAGGCATAGGCATGGCGCGGGGAAGGAAGCATGTACCGAACCCCCTCCATACTCTTGCTGCAGGGACGTGCACAGCAATGGCCCGGTGTGGGACGACGAGGTGCTGGCGGACCAGGAGATCCAGGATGCAATCGACAACAGCGGCAGCGTCACGCGGCAGTACGACATCACCAACGTGCAGCGCAGCGCCTTTGGCCGCATTGCGGGCGCCGTCGCGCGGCAGCATGGCGACCGCGGCTTCGCAGGCAGCCTGGACTTCGTGCTGCGGGGCAGCGGCGGGCAGTCCTTCGGCTGCTTCCTGGTGAGCGGTGTTTTGCATATGGGTAATCTAGCATGCCGTCGAAATGCCCTGGCCGACTCTCGCTTCAAACAGTCAATTGTCATAACACCTGCTTGTGTACAAGTTGCGAACCAAGTGCGTGAGCAAACATCACCCACATGCTGCAGGTCGGCGGCATGAGCGTGAAGCTCATCGGCGAGGCCAATGACTATGTGGGCAAGGGCATGGCGGGCGGCGACATCGTCATCGTGCCGCCAGAGGAGCAGACCCTCGACGTGCGCCCGCCCGCAGCCCCTGTCTCTAGCTGCTCTGCCACACATCATGACTGCATATGTGGTTGAGGATCCTGGCCATCTGCCACCACTCATGGTGGCCACGATTCGCGGCCAGACATGCACCTTCTGTGCTTGATTGCACTTTCAGTTTGCAGCGGTGACCCCGCTGCCCGTGCCCCTGCTGCAGGCGACGCAGACCAGCCTGGTGGGCAACACCTGCCTGTACGGCGCGACGGGCGGGCGCCTGTTCGTCAACGGCCGCGGCGGGGAGCGCTTTGCGGTGCGCAACAGCATGGCGGACGCCGTGGTGGAGGGCGTCGGCGACCACTGCTGCGAGTACATGACCGGCGGCGCCGTCGTGTGCCTCGGCTCCGCAGGTGATGCCCACCCTCTGTTCCCACACATGCGTCATCGGCAGACCAAGACCGATTCAGCTTGCTGCAGGTGCATCCCTCCCTGTGGCTGTCGCTGCTGCCGGTGCTGCTTCATGTAGCACCCCAAGGGAGGAACATATCCTTCTTTGAAGAATTCAAGCAGACATGTTCTCTCCTTCTCGTTGTGTGTGCATGCACCTCTCATCACCCCGTTCACGGTCTGCAGGCCGCAACGTGGCGGCAGGCATGACGGGCGGCCTGGGCTACTTCTACGACGAGGAGGGCGACTTCGAGGACAAGGTCAACGCGGAGATTGTCACGGTGCAGCCGGTGCGCACCGCCGCTGGCGAGGCGCAGCTGCGCGCGCTGCTCACCGACCACGTCGAGAAGACTGGTGCGTTTGCCGCTGTGCACATTGGTAGTTCCTCCCCTGTTGATACGGAGCAGTGCCCCTTGCATAGACACGAAGGTCTACAGTGAACATATGCAATGTAAGTCCAGAGCTCTGTGTTGCAGAAGGCATAGATGTCATATGCCCAATGTGTGTACCCCGGCTGCCCTGACTCGACTTGTCATCTGCTCCGCAGGCTCCAAGAAGGCGCAGGAGATCCTGGACAGCTGGGCGCAGTCCCTCGGCAAGTTCAAGCAGCTGGTGCCGCCGTCGGAGGCCGGCACCCCCGAGGCCTCCCCGGAGGCAGAGGCCTCCGCCGGCAATGGCGCGGGCCCCAAGGAGGCCAAGTCGGCAGTGCCCGTCGCCAGCGCGGCCTGAGCAGCTCTGCCGGCGACGGCCCCGCTGTGGCAGGAATGATGCGAGCCTGGGCGTGCTGTGCACACACGACATGGGTCAGCATCCAGGCGGTACAAGAGCACTGTCGCAGCGCTGGCGGCTACAGGCGGCGGCAGTCTGGGTGCCCCGCGCCCCCACCCGTGCGGCGCATTGCCATATTTGCTGGGGTTTCCATTCTGGAGCCCCGAGCTGCAGCTTCGACCCTCGGGCCCGGGGCTCGGGGCCTTCGGCATCTGCAACCGCCTGCTGAGCCGCCGGCTGGCTGCATGGGGAACAATCAAGTCTACAAGGGAGCTACAATCATGCATGCACCTGTGTTATTGGGCGTCCGGTGATGTCATGTTGCAGAGCAGACAGGAGCCATGAGGGCCCCCTGCACGTGCGTCAGGAGACAGCCTCGAGGTTGGTGCAGCAGCAGCATTTTGTGGGGGGGTTTTCTGTGCTACACTTGCGGTATTCCAGTTGGCCGATGAGCGTGCAAGTTCCCTGCTGTTTTCAGGACATGCGCCCTTGAGCCTGGCGCTTTTGAGATTGTTTTACGTGTGTTCTGGATGCGATGTAAATTAACGCTCCATCCGAAACTGCCAAGTCCGGTGCAATGTGCAAACAGATCTCCTCAATCCCTCAGTCACCAGGCTCCTTCATGTGCCACACGCTCGTGCACTCGCCCGACGAAGGTCAACTCTGCACAACAGTTGCAGAGCCACAACAATTACTACTGTTGCCATCTCGGGCAGTACATCTACATCTACATCACCGTCGACCACTGCTGTCCTGCCTGCCAATCAGCGGCAGCACTGCAGCATGCCTTTTGCTTGTTTAGCAAACCAACAATGTCCACCTCATGAATGCAGAGGGTAGCCGTTCTTACAGACGATCCACAACGCCGCTGATACTTGCCCACGAGAAACTGGTAAGATAGCTGCTACTTCACGATGATGTTGGGCCCTTGTGATGGTGGTACAGTGCAGCAGCGGCGCGCATCATGCCGTTCGGCACGAGGACCCTGGTGTCCACGGCCAAGCCCGTCGCTGGCGAGGTTTTATGCTGCCTGAACCACTTCTCAATGCTCCTGCGCTCATAGCTGCTGCCGTCCTCGATGGTCACTGGGTCCACCACCACCCCATGGGAGATGGGGCATAGCAGCTGCTGCTTCAGCTCGGCCAGGATGCCAGGCCCCGCCGACGAAGTGCACATGCGTTTGGTGGGGCGTGCCGGCTGATCCTGAGCCGGCCTCTTTCGAGTTGATGGTTGCACGCGGAGCATGGTGGGCAGCTGTACCTCAGCGAGTGGAGCTCCGCCTGGACCTGCGGAAGGTGGCGGCGGGCCGGACAGCCAGCGGGAGCGCAGCTGGTGTGTGGCGCTTTTGTAGTGCCGGCGCTCCAGGTCGCGCAGGCTCGTGCACCAGATCCCGCAGCTGACGCAGCCGACCTTGCTGTGCGCCGCACTCGGCGCTGCCGCTCGCTTGTGCGCGTCGCCCCTGAAGTGGTCCCAGGCATCACGCCCGTGGCCAGTCCAGTCACAGACTCTGCATCGCAATTTTGAGCCCGCCAAGCTGCGCATCTGCTGCTGCACATTCCGGGGCACTGGCGGCCGACATGCGGGCTGCGCGTCCGCCGCAGGCGCAGCCGCAGCCACCTCTTCCTGCTCGGGTGATCCTGCGTTGCCAATGCTGCTGGGTGCTGGTGAAACTGGGCGCATTGGCAGGGCATTGCCCCATCCGGCAGGGCCAATGGTCCGTCCGAGCCACGCCAGCCGCAGCTTGTGCGGAAAGCCGAGCTGATGCTCACGGAGGTCCTGCTGCGATGTGCACCATGTGCCGCACTCCCAGCACAGCGCTCGTGTGAAGTCTTGGTTCGCGTGGTGACGGTCTGCTAACTCCTTCTCACGCACACATGCCTGTTCGTGGCGTTGTCCCTGCAATGCCCAGCAAGCTGTACTCATTGTATGTGTTCCGGCATTGTGATCACGGTCGTGTTGCTGGACTGCACGCACATGGGTCAGGCGGTGGAAGCATGCTCACCAGGAAATGGTGCTTTGCAGGGATTGGATCCAGCGACAGGTCACAGAGCCTGCAGGACACCCGTGTGCCAGGCGGAGGGGCGAAATCGGCGCCGGAGTCGGTTGCCATCTGAGGACACGTTCTTCAGTATGTACGACCTTGCGTCTTCCGGTAATGAGGCTCTATACGTACTGTGGTCAGCCGCGCAGTGCAAGCCGCACCAGAACTGTGCAATCGCTCGCTGAGTGCCACGGTGGTGCCTACCGAGCTATTGTGTCGGGGTGACAGTTGTGTCTCATACTGGGCACCTGGGACATCATATCATCTGGCTCGAACTTGTACCGAGATTGCCAGCAAGATGCAACAGGGTTTTGATGGCCACATCAGAGCTTCAGAGGACAGGTCGTCAACATTGCACTCTTTGGTCACTTGCGCAGCGGACTTACTGCAGGGAAATTGCTCCACAGATGTTAATTCCTATTGCAGCTACAGACAGCGGTGACGCACTATCAGTGGTGAAGGAGCATCACATGATTGCTGAGCTGCCAAGCACTGTGCACCCATCAATCTGGTGATGGCGCCAACAACAAGTGCATATGCTGAAAAGATGCTGATGGACATGCTGCTGGCAAACAACGCCGCTTCACGTCGACGGGGAACCCCTCTGCCGGCGGTACATTGCAGCGACGGCACGCATCATGCTGTTGGGCACCACCACCCTGGTATCCACGGTCAGGCCCGTTACCGGCGATGTGTTGTGCTCCGCAAACCAGCGCTGGATGCTGCCGCGCTCGTAGCTGCTGCCATCCGCAATGGTAACCGGGTCGATCACCACCTCCTGCACCGTGCACATGATCGCCTTGCCAGCATCATGAACTGTAGCAGTGACATCGACAGGAGGGAAACCCGCAGCAGTCAAACCCACAAGCTAGCCCACAGCTTAGCTGTACACCAAATCTGACCCAACACACCGACATCGCCACCGGGAGTGGTGAGGAGCGCACATGTGATATTGGGCACAGCAGCTGCTGCTCCAGCTCCGCCAGGATCTCAGGACCAGAAGCTGTGCAGTGATTGGTGATGGGGCGCGGTGACCCCTCCTGCAGCAAGGCCATAGCTGTTCAGAGGCGTAACCTCTGCTTTGATAATGCAACCTTGGAGCAGATGGCACGGTTCCCTGGGCGTGCAGCGCCAATAAGTGCATCTGCCTCTGCATCCCAGATTGCAAGCTCCACTATGCATACCTCGTCTGAACGCCTTGCAGGAGGCGGCTGTGCAGTAAGCATTGTGGGCAATGATATCAGAATGGGTGCATCTCTGCCTGCACCTGACACAGCAATTGACGTCAATGAACCAGATGGTTGTAGTGCTGTCCTGCCACCCTACATCTGCATCGCGGTTGACACGAGCCAGAACGCAGCAGTATTCCAACAGACGGCACCTGGAGCGGCATCTGAAGCCGCGCTGGGCGGTGGGGGGCCGTCCAGCCAGCGAGTGCGCTGCAGATGCCTGGCACTTGGGTAGTGCTGCTGCACCAGGTTGCGCACGTCAGGGCACCAGACGCCGCAATCGCCGCAGGCGACCCTGCTGTAAGGCGTCGCTGGCGGCTGCACGGCTGCTTGTCGATGCGCAGCGCTCTGCAAATGCAGTTGGGTGCAGAGTCCACAATGTGCTGGCTGCTTTAAACGATACTCATGGGAACCACACAAGGTGGTTTGGACGAGGTTGCGGCCAACCCCAGGGCACATGCACCCACCTTGAAGTGATACCAGGCGGCATGCTTGCTGCCTGCCCAGTCACATATCCTGCACCGCAGGGTCGCCCCCACGGTGCAGTCTTCCTGCTGCACGAGAGGTTCGGGTGTGGGTCGCGGCTGTGCTGCAGGCGCTGCAGGCGCAGCTTCAGAGATCTGCCCTGGCCCAGGGGACGTTGTGCGGCCATTGTTGCTCGGTGCGGGCGAGGCCGGGCGCATGGGGGTGTCATGGCCGCACGCGCAGGGCGGTCCCGGGGTGACGCACCGCCCAAGCCATGCCATTCGCAGCCTGTGCGAGTACCCGTCCAGGTGCTGGTGCAGGTTGTGGTGCGACGTGCACCATGTGCCGCACTCAAAGCACACAAAGTGCTGGTCGCACTGGTCGAGGCACGCCTGCTCGTGACGTCTGCCCTGCAAATGACGAATAACACGGTCTATGAGTAGGACTTGATCACACGCCGATGCTGCCAGGAGCCCGTTTGGCTCCAACAACTGTAACATCGAGACCCTGCAAGTAGTGCCAGGCTCACCAGGAAGTGCTGCTTTGCCGGGACCTGGTCCAGCACCAGGTCACAGACTCTGCAGTACACACGCGTCTGGCATGGTGTGGTCAGGCCGCCGCAGGACAGCAACATCGGACACAGTGTTGGTAGGACGACCTCGAGGACTTCCGACAGGGTTGACCCTGCGCGAAGTGTAGCTGCGCCAGACAGCTCACGAGCAGCGGGGTCGCAACTCCGTGCTAGGTGGCCGAAAGCATGTTGACTGCTGTGGGGTGCCGAGGTGAGGGTGCACCTCAGGTTGGCTGAGCCCGTGACTGAGATGTTACAGGGTTTTACAAGCCATGCCAGGCTGGCGTCCCGGCGAGGCATGCTCATGCATCCTGCTGTGCTCAGCACGCAGATCAGCGCCGCATTGTCCTCGGCGTCGCGATGATGTTGCTCACCATCAGAGTCAGAAAGATACACGTGTGCTCATCCATGACAATAGATCTCAGGTTATGAGAAGGTCTGTTGCACAGGTGCTGCTGTGATTCATGCTGCATGCAGCTGCACACCGCCATGCAGTGACATGCCGTCTGCGTGTCACAGAGGTGCACTCACCCATCAGTAGCGCATACTGCTGATCAGCATGGACAATGAGCCCCACTGTGCTTGGCATTGCGTTCTAGGGAAACATGACTCGATGACAGCTGCCATAGTGTGATATGATTGCTTGACGCATGCTGTGCAGGAGTCACTGGTCACTGTCCAGATCCGAGAGGTCTCGCAAGATACTACATTAGATCCAGCCGTCACAGAGCTTGAGGCTACAGATCACGCAGGCCCAGCAACACCCGCTGCAGCTGTTGCACCTGCCAGCTCAGCATCCTTCGATCCATACGACTGGCTGGCATCTTCCGGTCTGTTGTCGCCGACCCAGGAGGCGCTTGCCGCTGAGGAGGCAGTGGCAGCTGCACATTCGACGGACAGCACCCTATCAGCATCCATTGCAGCGCCCCCTGCAGCAACAATGCCAGCAGCGCCACCCGGGCTGCATGCAAGCATACCTGACGGGCCGCCTGGTAGCTGCTGGATATGCGACCTGTGCAGTGCGTCCTGCACCTGCAAGGAGAACCTCCTGGTGCGCCTCAAATACGCATGCAAGTGCATGACATGCATGTCCAACTTTCCTGGCAGCACCTGAGACATGAGCAACGAGTGTGCCAACTGCACCATCACGCAGGTTCATCTGCAAGGCAGGCGTCACATCGCAGCGCTGGCCGCCCGGCTGGGAGCAGATCCCAGAGCTGCAGTGCCAGGTGTCTCAGTTCGCATGCCAGCGCTCAGCACGGCACCAAGCATGGCTGCGAGTGTGGCGTCATCCGCAGCTGCAATGGGAGCAGCAACAACACAGAACACCAACGGCAGCAGTGCACCAAAGCATGCATATGACGATTCTTGGCAGCCTCCACCCGGCACACAGCATCCATGCCGTGTATGCCAGTTTGCTGGCAATAGTGACAGTGCCCTCCAGCATTTCAAGGTGCGCTTTCTGCATTGCAGATATGGCAGGAGCAGCACGTGCAGTTTGATAGGGGTTGTCTGCGAGCATACAAGCATAATCTGTATGTAAGGCTGAGGATGTGCAACATCAATCTGCCGCTTCTGAATGGCAGGCTTTTGCTGAAATGCAGAGTGCTGCCCATGAGAAGGCCTGTCATGCTCTCATCTCAGGAGGTTTGGCAGTCTGCAAACCCTGCGGCCTGAGATGCCCCGACATGTACAACCTGACGGAGATACACCAGCCTGGTCAGCGGCACAAGAATCGCATCACCTGGCTGCAATCCGGTGTGCCCTTCTCCAGTCTTGCCAACAGCTAGACAGCCGTGCACCTGCTCAACTCATGACGCCCTGTATGTGCATCTCGACCTCCAACTGGACAGCACAGCAAATTGCTGGTTTGCATGCACAGGCAGTCCTGGGCATACCCCATCACTGTCGCAAGGTGCTGCACTACCTCAAAAGAAGGCTGCACTTCTTCCGCCGCCACCCCCATTGCCACCGCCGCCGCCACGCCCTACTGAGCAGGTGCGCTGCACAGTAGGTGCCCCGCTGGCCAGGGTGAGTCCTCTGGCAGGCTTGACGGTGTGCACCTACACAGGAAGGGGCAGGTCACACGTATGCACTCGATGCCACAGACATGGTGGGCATTGCTCTGCATGCAGGCGCCCCCATCACCTGCTGCTGCAGCTGCCTCCCACGACCCCAGGGATGCAGCTGTGTTGAATGCTGATGCCAAGCATGTCATTTCGCTCGCGCCGCTTCTCAACATGGTCACATGCCCCATAACAAAGGTGTGCAGGATTTGCATTTTGCTGTCCCCTTCACTATAGCCATAGCAAGCCATCCAAGTTCAGCTGGCGAGCTGAACTGTGGCATGCGCGTGCTGTCACCGCAACCTGTCGCACTTGATATGTTGAGACTGTCAACCGTCTTGTGTTCACAGGGCATTATGGACGACCCTTGCATCGCTGCCGATGGCATCACCTATCAGCGAACTGCCCTAGAGGAACGCCTGGCCTCCAGCAACGTCAGCCCTGTGCTGGGCATCGAGCTGGCACATTGCCATGTGACGCCCAATAACGCGGTTCGGGAGCTCACAGCCTGGCTTGAGTCAGTTGGCGTCCTTGAGCTCAAAAATGCCTGATGCCGCCCCTGCTGCAATTGGCAAGCGGCTGAACAACAGCTTGAAGCTCAGCAGTGGTCAAAGCCACCTCAGGATTGTAGATGTCCGTCACCAAAATCTGTGAACAGAGGATGGTCATGACCGATGCAGTCACCCGAGAGGTTTACAGGGCTAAGTCCATGCTTACAGTACACGAGGGCATGCTGAGCATGCACGCCTGCCTGTAATGTATAGCATGCTTTACGGTATCCTGCAACCCAATGCTACTGCAGCCTGCATCTCATATTACAACTTACGAAGCTTGAAAGCTATGTACAGTTCTCATGTATCTGATTCAGTTTCACGTTGCCGTCTCAATCCCACATGCGGCCCCGCGGCTGCTGCTGGTGCTGCGATGCGATGCAGCAGGCCTGTTCCCTTCCCACCACAGCCCCAGGGTGGCTCGGCCATGCGTGCAGCAGCTGCACGCTGTGCACCGAGCTGTTGCTGTCATCCTCACGCCTGTCCGCAGGGTCGCCCCTCCCACTGATTCCCTGCCAAGAGCTGCTTTCGCCATCGAGGCTGCTGCGGCGTGAAGCGCCAGTTGGTGACTGAGGCTGCTGCGCTGCTTGGGGGCGCTTATCTGATCGCAGTGCAGATGGCTGACTGCCATCGCTGTCTGCGCTTCTTCTATCTGCTGTGAACGTACGCCCCAAGCTGCAAAGCTGCCCGCCATCGCTGTCGCTTTGTTGCAAAGAATCCTGACACAGCAGTGATGCGCCATTGCCTGCTCGATTAACACTAAGGCTGCTCTCACGCTGCTGCTGGGCTGCCTCCAGGGCCTCTGTGACAAGAGGATCCTGCTGTGCCTGTGCTGCTGCCGCTGTGGCTGCAGCAGCAGTGCGCCAGGAGAAGCTGCCTGGCTCGTGTGCTTCCTGCCGCATTTCTGCTGCCTGCTGCTGCGCTGCCATGAGCAGTGCAACATCGTCTGCACCAGTTGCTGCCTCTGGTAGCTGAACCGCTGCCGCTGCTGGAAAGTCCGCTGGCAAGATGCCATTATCGCCGACAGCTTCGATGGCTGCGGCTGCCTGGATGCTGGGCAGCGCATCTGTCCTGCTGGGCCCTGCGCCATTTGCCCCGGATGCCGAGAACAGTTCGGCTGCCTCCTCCTCGTCCATGCTGTCGTCCAGCTTCCACCGCCGCCGAGGCACCTGACACATGACCTCAATATCGGTGCAGCTCACAGGCCTAATTGCCCTCATACACATGGACTCCCACCGCAACCCTCAGTTTGGCAACTGCGCAAAGTTTACTCACACAGCTGGCAACAACAAGATGCTTATGCTTCTTTTCACCCGGCATGTTCAAGGGACTGTGCAGCCTCGCCATTGCATGATCATCTTTTGTCGTGACCAACAAGCTTTGCTTACCGGTGCATCTGCGGGGTCGCGCATGCCGAACCAGGCGGGTGTCGGCCGCCATGCGTGCAGCAACCGCTGCAAGATCGAGGTGGGTGTCCGGCGCCATGTGTCCCGGTACCCAAGCCGTCCCCACTGCACTGTGCAGTGCAAGTCCTGCACACAGGGGCAGCACGGGGGTTAGGCTGGTCACTCATACAGATGTCACCTGACCTGCACCATCAGTGGCAGCCGTGCTGGCTGTTAATACAACAGCCTGCAAAGCAGCATGACCGTCGGTGCTCTGGCGAGCATGCTTTGCACACCTGAGAGGTGGAGTTCAGGTGCACAAACACGTTGGCGTCAGCACATCTGGGGTACGCCAGCAGAAGGTCGCGCTCTGCCCAGGCTAATGTGTCCAGCACCTTGCGTACAATGCACACAATCGATATGAGCGATGTTGACCAGTTGGCATACCCTTGGAAGCTTGCAGAAACTACATGCTAATGACTCTCCTGTGAGACAATGCACGAGGATTGGTACACTGCCAACTTCATGCAGGCCTCGAGGAGACGAACATGTTGTCCGCCAGCAGCACTGCTGTCACATTTGCCAGGTAAGTACTGTGAGATGCACCAGCACCACCGGCCGACCGACCCACCAGTGGCATCTCGCGCTTGAAGATGTAGTTGCGCAGCTGCGGCGGCGCAAGCCACCGCTCCTGCCCACTGACGTGGCAGTACACATGCAGCTCCAGGGGGCCATCGTCTGGCGGTGCACACCACTCCGCCAGCACCTCATCCCGCAGCAGCCGCACATACCAGCCTGCAATGCGCGCAGCAAGCTTGAGTCAAGAGGCGCATCCTAGCACCACACAAGAAGTCTGTGCTGACACAGCCATGCCCCATGCATGCTGACCCCTGCCGGTGCATGCTGCTACCCCGGGAGACTGGCCAGCAGCAGCTGCTCGAACCATGTGTTTTCTGCATAGCACAACTGGCAAGCCGGCCCTGTGGCCACCCAGACCATCGACATTGCGTCGAGTGAGGCTGGAACTGATATGTAGTGACACTGCCATGCCTGCTGAGTCATGCGCCTGCCGGTGGCGTGTACTGCACCTGAGAGCTGTGGAAGGTTGAAGTGCCGGCCAATGGAGAGCTGCAGCGCGCCGGTCAGGTCATTGTGCGTGAGCGTGTAGCGCCGTGCGTCAAGCGGCGGGGGTGCCAGAGGCGTGCACCCCAGCTCGTATGCCACCGTCAGCTTTGCAGGGTTGAATGCCGGGGGTTCAAATGGCGTCCGGTTCACCTGCATAGAGGCAACAGCGGCATGGTGAGGGCAGTCGGAAGAGTACGTCAGCTGCATTACATGTATACAGCATGTGCTCGCGATTGCTCCATGCAGACTGCAAGACCTATCCAACAAGCGCTGCCTCACTGCTGCTTGGCGCTGCGATTGGCGGGGTATTCTGGCGCCATGGTGTGACAGTGCATGGCAGCGTCCGGGCTGGAGCTGACGCTGGCACCCCTGCTGCAGCCGCTGCGCTGACAAGCGCATGGCTGCAGCGCCCTGTAGGCCAAACTAGACTCCCATGCAGCGGACTTGCACAGGGCAGTTACCACAGGCACGACCCTGACAGCGATCGCTGATGCCGAGCTGGCGGCTTATGATGATGCCGATCAGAATATCTTGCTATTGGGGTACATAGGCTGGCAGAGCGTGCGCAATCAGCGTCTACAGATATCGCTGGCTGAACACCAAAGCATGTGCACCCTGTGCGTGTCTTTGCAAGCAAACGCCAACGCTAACTCAGCACAGCCCGTGTGTAAGCATGGGAGCATCAGACGCGTTGTATGGCAGAGCCCTGAGTTCCTGTGCGCTGCTGCAAACACGTTGCCACCGTGTTCACCGCTGGCAACAGGATGACGTGACCCAAGGGCAATCCGATCTGCAGCACCCATGCCTTCTGATTGCGTCCGCAGCACTGACAATGATGGTCATGCTGATACTTTGACGATGACAGACAACGGGCATGCATCCACCGCGACGCGTGTGCGATGCTTGCGATGCGTGGATTGATGCACGATTGCACTTGCCAGAGCACCAAAAGATAAATCATTGCTCAGGCCAGAAGGAGCGAGATGTAAACCTTGCAGAGTGTGTTGCGAAGTAGTGGGCAGTTTGACAAGCATGCTCAGCTGCCATGGGGTGCCAGCGCAGCAGCTGACAAGCCTGCGGGAATGGCACTGCGCTTTGAAGGTGCATCGCAGCATGGCAGCCAGCAGGCAGCGCTCCAAGCGGTGTCTAGGAGCACACAAGGCTCTAGCCTCAGCGCAAGAAGACCTGGGGATGTCTCGACGTAACATGCTGGCCGCGAGTGGGACAATCCTGGGCAGCATGCTGGGCGATCCATTGCAGGCATGCGCTGCCTTGGTTTCTTCAACCTTGGCGTTGCACCGATCAAGTCCTCGAAAAAAGTTGCTGAAGTGGCCGATGTCATCACGATGATCTTCATGCATATGGCAGGGATGGGCTGCATACGACCCACAAGCTGATGCCGCTGACACGGCTCTGCCAGACTACAGCAGGGCTGGGCCCTTCATCCCGATGCGGCTCCCGAAGTTGGAACACATTGCCAGCAGGTGAGTGCAATGGGTGCTTGCAGCTACATGATCGTTTTGTCAAATCACCGTCATCCATGGGACCTGCCCAACGCTTGCAGCATGCAGTGACTGACAAGCACATCCCACTGATGTATGTTGTCGCAGCGCATTTCCAGCGTGCATCGGGAACCAGTGCCTGTTGCGGGTCACAGCGCTGTACCCCAAGGCAGCCGGCTCAGGTAAAGCTCCATCCTGAGTGAGCTTCTGAGAACATAGAGGTCAACCCTGCCGTCAACGTCCTCTGTCCAACCCCCCAAGAAGACGTATGATGCACAATGTACACTCACACCTACGTCCACAATAATGCATGCACCTGGTGACCTTGCAGGTGCAAAGCCCCCATACCCGCTGGCCATCTTTTCAGGCGGTTTCCTGGTGCCAGCAGCCAAGTACCTGAGCTACGCTGAGCGGCTTGCCAGCTGGGGCTATGTGGTGCTGCTATACGACAAAGTGGAGGTACAGCAGCTCCCAATACAGCTGGAATGCCGCATGTTCACCCCATACAGCACAGGCGCCTGACACTTCGGCTGCACTTCACACTTTTTGTGCGAATGCATTTTACGATGTGTTGACCTCACGTGCGCATTCTCAACCTCACCTGGGTGCCTGCTCGCAGAGTGCTGGGGTGGAGATGACATTTCTGTCGGATGTGGTGTCAGTGGCGTTTGTGCGCGACCTGATCACCTGGACCACCAGCGATGCCATCCTATCTCAGCTGACTGACCCGGCAATGGGTGTATACTTGTGCGGTACGTCCCTACTGTGTTGTAGCACATCACTGTCTCGTCTCATCTTACATGCTCCCTCCGTGTGCAGCTATATGTTTCGATGTTGCACACCATATACTGCTGGACTCAACACAGGCCATTCGCGGGGCGGCAAGGTGTCTGTGCTGACTGCATCCCTAGATCATAGAGTCACAGCGCTGTGCCTTCTCGACCCTGTGGACAACACCAAGTGCGCTGTCGCGCTTCTTTGCCATTGATGCTGCATTGTGCTGACAACCCACCATGTCCCTTGTATCAGATCAGATGCCCGCATATATGCACTTTCTGTGCTGCCTTGGATTTGCATTGGAATGCTTGACTGCTTTCCATGCAGGTATGCGCCCCTCAGCATTGAGTTCCCCTCTGCCGTGGCCGCTTTGCGCCAGTTGGCAATGCAGGTGCAGCGCTACACAGAGCTTGCCATATGGCAGAGCGGACCTCCTGTGGAAACTCTTGTTTGGCATGTTCTTTGGGAAGTGTGTTCACACATAGCAGCAGATCACCGCTCCTCTGCTGCTGCCTAGGACCAACCACAGCGGCCTGCTGTGCCAATGGCTGTTATTGGCGGAGCACTATCAGCAGACTGTGCACCGCGCGATGCCAACTTTGGCATGTTTTACGATGCTTGTGCAGCCCCAGCGTGGCAGGTGTGCAGCTGCGAGCCGCAAGCCATGTGCACGCCACTCGTCCTGATGTCTCAGCGAGAGCTGAGCAGGTTTGCGTGATGGTTGCTGATCCGTGTGCTTGCAGAGTGTGACTGAACTAATGGTTGCTCTCCCTGAACGTGCAGGCGGTATTGCCACAGACAGGCCACTTTCAGGTATGCTGAGCAGACTACTGAGCTACCTGCCATACAGCTGGCATGTAGTGCACGCCTAACCTGAGCAAGCATACTCTGTTCTGCAGTTCCTGGACGAGCAGTCTACCTTGGACCGGGCTGTGTGTGCCGCGGGTCGCACCCCCGATGCAGCTGTGCGAGCAGCCAGTCAGGCAAGCTTGCTGGTCAGTCACATCGCGCACAGAGTGGTGGTGCACACAGTACTGCATGTGCGTGCAGTTTCACAAGTCACATAGGTTCCAAGCTAGTCAGATGAGGCTGTTGGTTCGTGCAGGCAGCGATGATATCCTGGGCAGAGATCATGGTGCGCAGGAGAGCGGACGCGCCAGCAAGGACGAAGTGGCTGTCGGATGCGGATAGGCAGCTGCAGGCGATGCTGCCTGGAGTCACCAGTAGCCACAAGAACTTGCTGGTCGTTTGACAGAATCCAGCATGAGTTGTGTGCTGCCTAGCATGCTGTGGTTGCCAACACATCTCTTTGTGAACAGCCCCTGGACGTTTGCAGATAACTTGACACAATTTACTGATGCATGTTTACTGTTGCCCGATGAAGGGTCTGCCCATGAACCTCCGGTCATGTTTCAGCCGCACACCGCAATCGCACCAAGCTGTGGCTGCACATAGGCTGTTGCCTACCAGATACACATCAGGGCTGTTGTAGGGCTGCTGACTCCCAACAACGCAGTGCTTCTATGCACATATTAGGCCAAGTGTTGCAGACAGGGGTCTGCATCTGTCGCCATCTGGACTGTCGGCCGGCCCGACATTTTGCCACCAATATGACGTCAGCGGCTCTCACATGTGACCCGATGTTGAGAATGCCAACAGGTGCACAGCAACACTGAACAGTTCTGTACTTGCCTACGCACTAGGAATGCGAAGACACAGTCTGAAAGTGCGTCTGCTGCTTGCTGCATTGCCGTTGGACATTTCAATGGTTGAGGATTGCACCACTACATGCATGCAGCATGCTGATTTTGCGTGGTGTCTGACAAGTGCGCAGCGTGTATCGTAGGTCGCATACGGGCAACGTAGTTCTGTGAGCCCAGTTATGATGCAAGCGAGCTGCAATTGTCAGCATGTACCGGCAGCGCCGCCCACGGCATGCCGCCATGCAAGCGCATTTGCAGCATCAGGCATACATGTCGCTGTAAGTGCTCGTTGCGCAAGCAGGCAAACAGCGCGAAGGAGCAGGCGCCGCGCAGCCTTACGTTCCATCTGTGCAGCCGCAAAGCCTGCTACCGCAACAGCGCCGCCCACTGCATCTGCATCCTGGGAGGACGCCATTGCAGAGGATGACCAGATGGGTCCAGCCTTCCGGGCGACGCTGACCATGCTCGAGTGGCCGCGCTTGTGCGAACATGTGGCAGCCTTCGCTTCCACGACCTCTGGCAAAGCAGCTGTGAAGGTGGGACACCAAAGCGATGCAACACTGCTGCCGCCATTCCAGGCCGTCATGTCCATGAGAGGCGACGCTTTTAACAAGTAGAGCCAATGATGCATCAGCGCCGTTTGTGATCGTCATGATCAGGTTCTGGGCATCCCTGCCACCCTGGAGGAGAGCGAGGCGCTGGTCGCCGAGACGGCTGCCACCCTGACGCTGGAGTCCGAGTATGCAGCTGCTCTCGATTTTGGCGGCATCAACACCTCTGTGGTACGTGTGGAGTGCCTTGCGTGCTGCTGTGACCTCCTTGGACCTGTTGCGGCAGTCATGAGGCCTGGATATGGGTCTGCCGCCATGTGTGACCCTGTAGTCTGGTCGGTGACCCCAATGTATAACAGAGTCGCTGATTCGAGCCCGTGTGTGCAGGCAGAGACGGCGATCCGGAGAGCTGCCCGGGGCGGCTTGCTGAGCGGGTCGCAGCTCGTGGCGGTGTCATCAGTGCTGCGTGGTGGTGGCCGGCTGCGCTCAGCTGTCAGCACTGTAGTCGGACAGGCAGCCAAGGATGGCCGGCCGCCAGAACTGCTGCAACCTCTTGCTGCAGCTGTGAAGGTGCAGTAGCCACTCGTGTGTTGCAACACAGCACATCTGGATATCACCAACTATGCGGATGTCAGGCCTGCAGGTATGGATCCAGAAAGTTGCCATGTGAGGACCACCATTGTATGTGCTGCAGGGCGTGACGGTGGACAAAGCGGTGGCCGGCGCCATCGATGCTGGACTCCAGGAGGACGGCAGCGTCAAGGAGTCAGTAAGTCACTTACTTGAGCACAATGGCCGCAAGTTCCACAAGCAGCTCACGTCGATGGCGGAGACGTCTGATGCCTCTCAGTGCGCCCAGTGGCCAGGGTGGTGCATCTCTGTGGCATGCAGGCTAGCGAGGACGTGCGGCGAACGCGCGGGCGGGTGGCAACACTGAAGGGGCGCCTGAGCTCGCTGCTGAGCAACCAGCCGGGCGAGGTCACGGAGCAGGTGCGGCTGCGGACTGGCTTCATATGAAGCTGCAATCACTGAAAGGTGCAGGCAGGCCTGCGCCTGCTGCTGCTGAGCGCGATTTCCAGGTGCTCAGACGGACGCTGCCAACAGTTGATAGACCACATCACGTTGGCAAGTGAACCAGACCTTGCAAGAGTTTATTGCAGGGTGGGCGCATGTGTGTCGCGGTGCCAATCAGCGAGGGCAGCCAGCCGAAAGGCATCCTGCTGGGCGGCAGCGCCGGTGTGCAGTACATTGAGCCCCCTGCAGCGGTGGGACCCAACAACGACCTGGCAGCCGCACGCGGAGAGGTGACCCAGTGACCGCTGACCTTGTCAATTATTTCTTCAAGTCCTCTGGTGGACAGTGCTGCTGCATAGGAGTAACTTGCAGCTTGCGTGCAGTGTGACTTGCTTAGCACTCATGGTCCACCAATGGCAGGTTGTCGATGTCTGCAGGCTGCTGCGGCGGAGGAGGCAGTGCTGTGGGACCTGACCACTAGGGTCATCGACGCTGTATATGACATCCAGGCAGTGCTGGACATGGTGAGTCTGCCGCCCTCTGCTTTCTGAAATGATTGCGGTAGGTTTATTGCATCCTACAACATCAGACGTTCAGTACCAAAGCGTCAGATGGCCAGCACCACAGCGTGTTCACCATAGCACACGCTGCACTGTGCTGGATGCCCAACAGGAAGGAACAGCTTGCTGCAGCAGCGAGTTGGAGGTGTGATGCTGTTCAGGTAGTGCGGCTGGATGTGGCATCAGCTCGAGCGAGGTATAGCGCCTGGATCGGCGGCAACCTGCCGATCTTCCTGCCGTTTGCACGTGCAATCAGGGGCAGCAACCGCGGGAGCAATGGCAAAAGCACTGGCAGCAGCGGCAGCAGCAGGACTCAGAGTGGATCTGGCAGCAAACAGCTGGACGACGATGGAGACTTGATCGTGCGGCTGCGACGACTCAGGTGAGACAGTACAGCAGAGGTGCAAGCCGCTGCTGCCGCCTGCAAACATGTGCAAGCGGCGAGTTTGGTGGGCAGCACTTCATCTGGCGAACGTCCCAGCCATGCTAGTATACGAGACCACCTCCGTTTTCCACTTCACGAGATGTTTGCTAATCTAAGTGTCCGGGCAACGCAGGCACCCGCTGCTGCTGGGGGACTACCTGCTGCAGAAGGACCAGCAGCAGGTACAGCAGCGCAGCGGCGCGCGCAGCAATGGGGCCAGTCGCTCGCGCCGCCAGTTCTCCAACCGCAAAAGTGATGCTGGGCCGTCCACCAGCGACTCGGACACCGATGGCGAGGACGACTCGGAAGCCACACTGCGTCCGCCAGTGAGCTGTTTAGGTTGTTGCACTGGACACCGGCAGCAGCTGCACATGCTGAGGTGGGGATGCGTCGCTGGCCGCCTGCCAGCATGGCTGCAGCAGCCTGTGCACGTTCTTAGTTTTGCATGGAATGTGCTGCTAACAGGTGCCTGTGGACATCTGCGTCCCACCAGAGAAGCGTGCTGTGATCATCACCGGGCCCAACACAGGCGGGAAGACCGCCGCGTTGAAGGTGCGAGGTCCGACATGATGCTCTGTCGCTGTGGCAGTAAACTGTACAGTACGCTGAAAATCAACTTCTCGTAAACTTTGCGCCTCAGCGACCAGCTGCTACACAAGGTTTGCATGATCACGGCTGGCTGTTGGTCGTCTCTGCAGGCGTTAGGTCTGGCGGTGCTGATGGCGCGCACGGGCCTCGCGCCGCCCGCCTCCAAGCCAGTGCGCCTGCCGCCCTTCTCCCAGGTGGAAGCTGGCCGCTGCTGCTGTTCACTACTGACGGGACCGCGTATGCTGTGGATGTCATGCAGGCACCCGACCGTGGTCACCTGCATCATGTTGACAAGGTGTGGCAACAAGATGCAGGTGCTGGCAGACCTGGGGGATGAGCAAAGCCTCTCAGCAAGCCTGTCCACGTTCAGCGGCCACCTCAAGCGCATCCAGGTGACTGTTTGGGCTTACGCATGTGCACCTGCTCCTGCGTCTGCATTTCTGCCGGGCAGTGACCTGTTGATGTGGACAGAAGCCTGCTTTGTCAGCAGGGCGTGCTAACCCGTGGCACCAGCATGATCCAAACCCAATCCAGGTTTCCTGGTGCCACAGGCGCTGCGTGGTGAGTCCAATGGCAAGTCGCTGGTGCTGCTGGACGAGGTCGGCACCGGCACCGAGCCGGTGAGTGACATTAATTGTGGCGGCCGAATCAACCAACACCCACTTTAACCACACGATCCTAGTGATTGCAGGCCCAGGGCTAATCCCGATGCTCGGGTTTGCCTGATCACATTATATGATCCACGAGGTGCTGCCACTGAGAGGTGAATGAGGATGTGCAGGTCGAGGGAGCAGCGCTGGGCATCGCACTGCTGCGGACCCTAGCAAGTGGCGGCGCCGGCGGCGCAGCGCTCACCTTTGCCACCACACATCACAGGTGCGGCTTGCTGGGGAAATGCGATCAGGCTCACCGATACCCATCCCGCCGTTTGATGCTCAAAGCACCTCACAGGCAGTGCGGGCTTCGCTGTTGCCGTGGTCAACAGCACCTGCTGCCCAGCAGTGAATGGCTTGCTCCAGCACAAGGAGCTGAGGCTGTCAGCTGCAGGCCAAGTACCGTCCAGCGAATTGACTAGGGAACCAAGCGCTGACTGCTGAGCCGCCAACTGCAGCGCGCTCACGTCGCTCAAGTACGAGGACGAGCGCTTCGAGAACGTCAGCATGGAGTTTGACGAGGCGCGGCTGGCGCCGACGTACCGCCTGCTGTGGGGCATCCCGGGGCGCAGCAACGCCCTCAACATCGCGCAGCGCCTGGGCCTGGACCGTGATGTGGTGGCGTCAGCCCGCGAGCGCCTCGGCAATGCTGAGGTGAGACCCCCCTGTTCTGTTTCAAGGTGATGAGCATGCCTGCTGTGCGGTTACCTGGGGCGTAGTGACGAGACTCGTGTTGCGGGGCAGTCAGGCATGCTTCGCGCTGTCGAAAAGCACGTGGATCACCGCATGCCAGAAGCATGAAACATACATAAAGCTGCTGGAAGGTCCAGCTGGGCAGCCTACAGCATAGCAGCGGTGGCAAATACGCTGGAGGGCGGGACAGGGTGTTGGATGTCCCGCTGGCATCCGCCACCAGCAGTGTGGACTGGATAGGACACAGGACACAGTACGTCTGCCGTGCCGGCCAAACACAACGCTGTTATTCCATCTGAGGAATCTGCCAATTGATGGTCACCACCTGCAGGCGGTGGACAGCAGCATCGTGGACCTCGAGAACCTGCGCCGTGCCACGGAGGCAGACGAGGACGCGGCAGCTGCCGCCGCTGCGGAGGAGGCTTGCCTGCGTGGCGTCATCGCGAAGACCAGGTGAGCTGTTTATACCACTCACCTAACTTGTGGGGTCATAACAACAGCGGCAGCTGCGGAGCCAGTGTCATAGCCGCAACTCAGTCGGCAGCGCCCCAGCAAAGCAGCAGCAATGTTCAGCCACAGCTGGCGGCAGGCAGACAGCATAGGTGGTCGGAATGGTAGCAAATAAAACAGAGCGGCGGCAAGCTGGCGGCGATGCAGCACAGGCAGCTGGAAGCAGCGGGCTGACCCGCTGACAAAAGGTCGGTTCAAGCGGCCGACCGGACAGATAGCGGGTCGGCGCGGAGCTCGTGCGATGGGCCAGCATGCACGCGGCACGGCAGCGCAGCTGGTCTAGTGACCAGGAGAGCAGCTACTGCAACGGCAACGGCACCGAGATGCTGCCCACCAGCTCCAGCACGCAGTCTCTGCGGTCAGCTCGGCTCAGGCGGCCCAAGCGTGGCCCGCACTGGCTGCGCGCCAATGCGCTGGGCCTCCTGCTGGTGGCCGCTGCCACCCTGATCGCCCTCGGCGTCTTCTTTGCCGTACATCAGTCGGCGCGGCTGCCGCATGGGGCTGAGGAGGGCAACAACATCGGCGGATCGCTCAGGCGGTCGGCCCGAATGCTCAGCCGCAACGATAGGATCGATCTCAAGACGCTGGTCATCTACGTCTTCAGCGGTTCTGACCCGGAGTACGAGGCGAACCTGCGCTACTTCCTGCGCACAGGCGTAAAGGTGTGTCCTTGAACATGTTTGGGATGGCCAACGACCATGTTTTCCATTGTGCTCAAGCGGGCATCTTTGCCCTTGTGCCAAGCTGGTCGTGCTGAGGTTCATGTATGCTTGTGTATCATGCATGATCCGGACGCGAGGATAGCCCTGCTGCCAGTTTGCCTGGCCCAGGCTGCGTGCATTGTAAGCATGTTTGGTTGGTCGGCTGCGAGGGCCGTGGCGCAGCCAGTGCCGCAGGCTTCCTCAATCTGGTGTCTTGAACGCCTCAGACCGGCGGTCCTTCCGGTCAGATGCTGTCGGTGGCCCCATGCACTGTGGGATGGCAGCCCAACGTTCCGAGAGCAGTTGGCCCTTATGGTGCTGACAGCACCACTTGTCATATGGCGCGTATGTGTGCCTCAAACCATTGCCAACGCTGCTCACGGATGAAGCCACCGTCCGAGGGCTTGTCCACATCGCGCAGTTGCGCGGTCAGCAAGTGCCTCATCATTCTGCAAAGTTGTGACTGTGGTGCCCTTCAGCAAGATTACGGCTATGCGGCAACGTCTGGGTCGCAGCACTCATTGTCAGCACCAAGGACCCATGTCAACGACTTTACGACCTGTGACATGTGCCACTGTACAGGAGGGCGATGGCGTGACGTACATCATCGCGCTGCAGCACGGCACGGGGCTGCACGACCTGGACCCGCCGCCAGTGCTGCCGTCCAATGCTCGCTTCGTGAACCACCCCAACCACTGCTTCGACATCGGCACCGTGGCCTGGGTGCTGGACAATCATGTGCCCGACCCCAGGTGCGCTACTGGCCTGATGTGCAGGCTCTGTACTGGCATTGGGTTGGAAAGGCTTGACGTGCACGTCAGAGCAGCACCCTGATACAGCCAGGCTCAGCTCGCTAGCATTGGCGCCAGGATGGCACAGCATCATGGCAGCTGTCCTTCAAGTCCAGGACAGCACCCCGTGGCTTCTTCAGGAACTCCCAGGTACAGAGTCCCCAGCAAACAGACACTGGCACCTGCAGGGCATTCAAGTATTTCGTGTGGCTCAACTCGAGCGTGCGGGGGCCCTTCCTGCCGGCCTACCACCCGCCCGGCGTGCACTGGACGACGGCTTTTGTGCGCAAGCTGACGGGGGATGTGAAGCTGGTGGGCTCCACCATCAACTGCGGCGGCGCATACGCCCTGTCGGCACAGCAGCCCCACGTGCAGTCTTACGCGGTTGCCATGGACCAGGTGCGATGACGCTGGATCTGCATATGTTCACTGCAAGGGCGACTTGACCACACCCGCGTACTCCACAAGCAAGTGCTTGCAACTTGGCAGACGACTTGTTTTTCGACACTGACTGCGTTGGTGGCAAGCAGACTTCAATATATCAGTGTGTGTCTCAAGGGTCGAGCTGTCAGCGCAGCGCTGTCAGTGAGGCATCAGAGAGCTGCCTTGCAGGTGGGCCTGGACGTGATCAAGCGAAAGGGCACGGTGCTGCAGTGCCACAAGGATATGGCGGAGATGGTCACGCTGTCCGAGATCGGCATGTCCAAGGCCATCCTGGAGGCGGGCTACAACCTGGACAGCCTCATGCTGCGCTACCAGGTGTGGCTTGGCTCTTGTCACTCCATCCAGCATGCGCCCTGTCAGGGCAAGCAGGTGAATGGTGGCAGAACCGCGGATGCTAGCACACAGCGTGCACAACGGAGTTTCTCCCACCTAGGCGCTGAGCAATGGGTGTGTCGGGCACTACAGGGGGTGGACTGGCGGGACCCGCGGGCGCAGGGGTGCAATGCGGGGCGCAACCCCATACAGGAGTCCTTCTACGACGGCGTCAACGCGGACCCACTGGAGGTGCTGTTCGTCAAGGTCAAGGCCAGCATGCACCAGGCCCGCTGGCAGCACGTGCTCCAGGTGTGCAGTTGCGCACAGGCAACCGAAGCCACTGTGCTGGTCACATCTCACAGTAGCGATGCGTTGGAATGTTGCACGCTGCACAGTGTCATTTGCACTGGCTTGGGCTGCTCGTCACCAGCTGTCTGCTCATGTAGCACACGCCATCCTCGAGAAGACTGCTGCTTTTGCAGGCTGTCAAGTATGACGAGTGGGCGCAGACATACCAGTTGGCGCCGCCTGCTCGCTATGAGTCGCTGGCCAAAAACGGCTGGACGGATCTGGTGCCGGCGCGTGTAGCGGAAGCGCAGCGGCGGGGCATGGCCTGCTTCGACCGCCACTTCTACATCAACGCCAACCAGTTTGACCTCGGTTTCATCGAGGCCCAGCCCGACCCGCAGGTAAAGATGCAAACCGCCGCCCGCCAAAGGAGGCAGCGCAAGCATTGTGACACTACCACAGCGCCATGTCGCTGAGCAGGCAGATGTATCATCAGTGACCTCCCTGAAGTACGCCTTTTGTGTTCAGGCGGCGGCCTGGCAGCACTTCATCAACTCGGGCATCCATGACGGCAGGCCGCACCGCTTCACCTGCTGAGCGGCAGCACCAGCGGCAGCAGTTTCCTGCCAGATGACAGCGATCTTTCTCAAGTCGTCAGCCTGTTAAGCCACACGGCCATAGTTGCAGCGGCAGATCTGGGGTCCTCCTCTGGGGTTGCTGTGTGTCTTTGCACCACATGCGTCTGCCAGGTGGGTGCACTTCCTCAGCGCTCAGCAATGCAGAAACCTATAAAGATTGCACGGGATCAGCCACTGCTGCAGCCCTGTAATGTTGGTTCCTGCCTCAAACCTGCTGTTCCTTACGGACAGGCGGGAGATGGCTGACCTGCGGGCGCAGCAGCACGGCGCAGCAGCCCGCAGCATTACAGTTGCCGCACGCGAGGCGGCGGCCACCCTACAGCGGCTGGGCAAGCAGCAGGCGGCCGCTGCGCAGCAGCGCGCTGAGGCCAAAGCCAAGCAGGACGCCATTGACGAGGTACGATATGTTTAATGGCTCACGGTTGTCCGACCTGACCTGCATGCAGTTGGGCTGCAACGGCGCGCACAAGCTGCTGCTAGAGGCTTCAGCACTGACTGCTCAGTTTCGGTGATTGCAGCCCGCCCTGCGCAGCCCTGCATCGATGTCAGGTGCCTTGCATTGCAGGAGGCGCGCAAATTTGAAGCGCAGAAGGCGGAGCACTGGCTGCCGGCAGCGGGCGAGACCGTGCATGTGCCACGACTGGGCGGCACAGCCAGCGTGCGTCTTTTGCGAGTCGAGCACGGCTGTTGAAGGCGATGTGATGACCTGAGCACTGTCCGCCCAGCTGCATAAGGAACCTGCTGGCTGCAACCGACGCTGGCTCAGGTTGCGGGCCATGAAACTGCTACGGTGTTACGGTGACAAGGAGGACGTGACGTGTGGTCCCCGTCGTACACTCGACCAGCGAGCAGCCAATTCTGCGTTGCCCCAGGTGCTGGCGGTGAAGAAGGGCGGGAAGCTGACGCTGCAGAGCGGCCCCATGAAGCTGACCGCCGCCGTCGACGAGGTCCGCCGCCTGGACTGAGGCACTTTGGCGCTTCAACAGATGAGGTCCGCCGCCTGGACCGAGGCACTTTCAACAGATGAGTTCCGCCGCCTGGCACGAGGTACTGTGGCGCTGCAATGAACGGACATCCAGGCCACTCAACATGCACACCCTGGATGTCCGTCGAAAGGACCGCCTGGCAGGCACACATCGTAGGGCACTGGTCGGGACCCAGCTGCATGTCCAGGAGGTCAGAGGTGGCCGGTCTGTTGTTGATCAGTCATGAACTTTTGTATTCGAGTTGTGACCCTTTGCAGCGGTCTCGCCTGGCCAGTGCTCAGCTCAAATTTTGATGCCCATGCCAGCTCTATGCAATATAATGGTAGCAACACTTATTCTGCACAATACGCATGTCTCGCCACTTGACAGTGTACATGGACACAGGCTCCAACGAATGTCATGTACTTGGATTCACGGAACAATGCAATGGAGCTAGCCAGTGTCAGACATGTCTGACAGGGTGTGTACTGCAAAGCCATTGCGCATTGGCTGCACAGAATGCGCCACACACAACATGCCTGGTGGTCACGAGCGGGTTGAAGGCACAGCAATCTGGGAGTTTGTGCTCCAGCTGAAGACGGCAGTCACGTGCTCGGGAACTTGCACCGCAGATCATCTCCGTTTACACACCACGATCATCATCAGGCAGTCTCGTTGCACTAGCGCAGACTTCAGCATCAACTTTGCCATTCAACGACATATTTCGGCTGCTCATGTGCGCTGAGGTCAATTTGCTGTAGTGAAACCAGCACGGTCTCCTGCCTGCTGGTGTGGGCACCATCACCGCAGCCCTGACATCTTGACCCGTCGAGCGCATCGGTTGCGTGTCAGTTCCCCGCGGGCTGCCCAACAGCTGGCACTTGACGGCGTCGATCATATCTGCATCAACTCGGACAGATCATTGCAGCACCCGCTTCAAGCAAAGCAATGCGCTGATGCGGTGGTGGAGACCTGGGGCACACCCGAACCTGGTGCTGCGAGGCCCGTGGCTGTGTCCAGACAGTTCCAAGCACTTGTCTATCATCGGCGGGGTGGTGCAGCTGTGGGACGGCGGCGCCGATGGCCGCGCCGCCGGGGAAGCAGCGCCGCCAGTCCGCAACTGCTGCTGCTGCAGAGGAGGGTGCGCACCCAAGAACCCCTGGTACCGCCACGTACGAGTGCCACATGCTGCTTGTACCTTGTTCAAGACGTGCCTGTCGCCTTGATGACATCCTATGGATGGTCGCTCTTCTACTGGCCGCGCAATTGAGCCGAGCACAGCAGTGACAGCGTGTGATTGAGAGGGCATCCTCAATTGCAGCGGCGCTGCGGGCTCGCCTGGCGGCGGTGGCGCGGCTGCGGGCGGGCTTGGCGGAGCCCAGCAGCATCATCTCCCAGACTGTGGCTGCCTATGCGGACCTGGTCGATGGTGGGTCTGCCGACTTCCATAGCCACATGCAGCTGTTGCGCATTGATTGCAGAGTCGATTGCAATCACCCAGTAGCTGTCGTGTGCATTCAATGTGCATACTTTAAAGCTTCACTTGAGGACGCCCAGCCACCCAGCAGTGTGAAGTCTTCCTCCCGCATATCGTGACCTGTCCGTCTTCTAAATGCAGATGTGCTGCTGGATGTCGCCATTGAAGTACAGCGGGCGGTCCGCAGCGGCCAGGTAAGCGCTGCACCTGGCGCTGTGTGCTTCAGGGCCTTAATGTTACTCATCGTCCATCGTGCAGTAAGGTCAGAACTGAGCGCGGCACCTGAAAGGCACATGTGCGTCGTCGCAGGATGACCTTTCGGACCTCGCACAGGAAGCGGAGCCAGCCGGCGTCTTCAGCGGTCCTGCCAGCAGCTCGGTGGGCTGCCAGGCTTGTGTTGGGTTCCAACCGTTGGTGACAACAGTTGTCATGCAGAGCGTTTGTCCGCACGCGTGGACATGACTGACCTCGACTTGCTTAAAGCAAGAATGCACTCTCTTCCAAGCTGCTCCCGGCACCACTGCCACTATGGCAACCTGTCCGCTGTAGTGTGGCATTCACACGGTCCTGTGGCAACATGGTGTGAGACATGCTTTGCAACTGTCACCTGGGTGCTGCCATCGACCAGGCAAATCCGCGGCGCACCCAGCCAGATGCCTTCGGGCAGACCATCCCGACTACAGCCACCACCCCGGTGGTGTGCCCCAACTGCGGCAAGCGCCTGGCAGCCGGCAGGTGAGCTGCACAGCGACTTTTACTTGTGCCACTGGCAGGCAGTGTGCTGCAGCGGTAGATGAACAACGATGAGCCGTTTGCAGCGAAACAAGCTCCTCTTGCAGGCAAGCAACCCGTGGCATCTTCACTCGTGTAATGTAGGAGGAGCCACCTGACGTCTTTACAGTGACGCATTTGCATTGGCCACAGGATTGCACCGCACCTGGAGAAGTGCCTCGGGGTGGGCGACCGGGGCGGCGGCCGCCCCTCCCGCAACGTACGGGCGCCAGTCCGGGGCTGACATCACGGTGGGGGAGCGGGTGCCAGCTGGCCAGTGTGACAGCGTGTGGGGGCCAGTCGTGAGTCGATGCGAGGCGCAAGAGAGGGGTTTGCTGTGAGCTGGTGGCTTTGAGCGCCGGGAGAGTGGCAGATTCGCAGTGGTGTCATGGCCGATGACAGCATTCATCGTGTAGTCCCAACAGCCATCAGCGGTAGCAGCAGCGGCAGGTCGTATTTGCGCAATCTAGGTCAAGTGATCAGTGAGGTAGTCCAGCAATAGCAGTACTAGGCGCTGCAGGATGTGTGCTGAGTGCAGGAAGTCTAGAGTTCGCGAAAGGGTAGTCAGTGCTGAAGCATATCCTGAAGCAACTTGCACTGTGATATTTCGGGTTACAAGGCTGCAGGGATGGCGAGACATCCTTTTTGTAACATGGTACATGTGCAACCACACCACCTCCTTCTGACCGTCTCAGCCTGGCACCTATGCCAGAGCGTTGGCCTCTGCTCGACATGCACCCACGGCAGCTGTCACACAGCATCGTTCATGCGTTCACAACCCTGCACATCCCTGCTGACTGCTGTTTACTCACTGTACACATGCCACCGTCTGCACACAGCAACAGCTCAAATGTCCTGACGCTCATGGAAGCGGTGGCCAAACAGCATGTGCCGCCGCTTCGCTCTGCTGCCCGTCGCCTCATTGCTGCACAGCTGCGCATCGGCTCCCGGCTGCTCCGCCCGCTGGGCGTTGCCCTCCTCATGTGCGCTGTCCTCGTGCTGGATGGCCTCATCGTTGAGGTGCGTGAACTGCAGGGAAACAACTTGTCCCGTGCGAAAGTGCTGCAAGCATTGGATGGACTTGCAGAGCTAAGTGCATGCTGTGCTGGAGCGCCTGCTCAGGGTGGCAGTGTACGTGCTGCTCAGTAGCAGCAGTATGAGTTTGGTCACAAGTAGGACTTAGGACAGCAATCAAGCTTAGGCCGCACATGTGCGTTGCCGGAGCGCATCAGCCGTCCGGCGTGGTGGTGCAGGTGCCGCTCGGCGCCCGGCACTGTCGTGGAGCTGGTGATGGAGGCGGGCGCCTCAGGCTGTGGGCGCTTTGGCTGTGGCGGATGCCCCTCCTGCAAGCCAAAGAGCAGCATGCCGCAGTGGACTCGGAGTGCAACAGTAGTAACTGCCTCGTCACGATCATCTTGAGCTGGCGAGCACTGCAGATCTTGATGCCAGAGGGCTCGGACGCAGCGACAGGGTGTCTTTCAGCAAGCGCTGAAAAGAGGGCCCAGAGTTAGCAGGAGAGAGCCGCAGTCCAAATGCGATCTTGTCAATAGCACCTGGCCCCTGGCACAGAAGCGATCAAGCAGCCGCAGCTGAAGCCGAATCAAAAGAACAGCGCACCAACATATCAGCCTCTTCTGCAGTCTCCCCCTGTCCTGCGTCTGTCTCCGCTGGCTCCACCTCCGCCGCCTGCGCTGCCTCGTCATCTGCGACCAGGTGAGAGCGCACCAGCCATCGAGGTGTGCATGCTGTCATACCACGCCATGAACTGTGTCACCACCACAGCGACTGCAGCAGTGGATGCAGGCTGTAGTGCAACAGAAGGCGGCAGTCCTTACCCCTGCGCTGAGCTTCTGCCTCCTCAGCTTCGTCCTCCGCCTCATCTGCAGCCTGCTCGTCAGGAGGCAGGCCCTGCCGCCTCCGCTTCCGAGCCTACAACAGATGTTTTTTTCACTTGCAGACCATAGACGTGAAGCTTGGGCGGCAGGTGTCACGTCAGAAATGTATCCAAGCGGGGTCAGACGCGATTCCATAGTAAATACTTTTCCACGAGTTGCACCAGCTTGCATGGTTCCTGGCGGCCTTCTTAGGTTAGAGGTGTGCAGTCGCGCAACCCTCACCAGCTTCTCTTGCACCTTGCGTTTGAGCTCCTGCGCATCCAGCCCCGCAGCCCGCAGCGCCTCCGCCATGCCGGTGTCCTCAGCGATCTCCAGCAGCCCCTGGCACAGACGCGCAGCCACCATCTGCCGCTGCAGCGCTCAATGGACTGCAGGGATGCTTCCAGGTCCTGGACATTGTCCGGTGTCATGAATGCTGCTCATTCGGGTCTGGCAATCATAATTGCAGTGGCACAGTCGAACGACATGAAGGTTACCACCAGGCCGCCATGCAGGCGCTTGCCATGCAGCTGGCCGCAGAGGACAGCCGCCAGCGACCGCTGGTAGTTCTTGAGCTGCAGACCACACAGCAAACCCCTGTGTGTACTGGTTGCGGATTGGACGTCCATAGCAGCATGTGTGCACTGCTGACCAGCCTCTCACCGGCATTGCAGGAAGTCAGCGTGGCATGCTGCTGGGCAATTGCAAACAGGTTGTTTATCATAACGTTGTGGTCCAGCTTGTTGGCAGTGGGCGCAGCAGCAGTGTTCAGCAGTGTTCCAAAGGCTACTTGAGCAATGATCCCTACCAGATGGTGCTCTGGCACGCCGCCCGGCCGCCGCAGGAGCGCCGTCTCAAGAAAACTCGGCCGCACAATCAGGTCGCCCTTCGCGTTGACGATGGCCTGTAGGAAGCTCAGGCAGGTGAAACCACGTGCATGCCTGCGAAACTTCCGAACCTGCACCTGCTTCGTGGACTGCAAGTTGCCTGATGACAGGCTCGCACGCATGCTGGACAAGGCGAAGGATGCACCTTCTTGCCTGGCCGCCTGTAGGCTGGGAACTTGTTCACCCGGGGGATTGGGTCCTGTGCAGGAAGGATCCAACCTGGTCAGATGCTCAAAGTCACGGTCAGCCCACATACAACGACCACATCATAGGTACACAAGCAACAGCAATACGCTGATAAGAACCAGGCATGTCACATTCATCACCTGGTCGTTGATGACCTGCCGACACATGACGGTCCATCACCATGGTTCTGTGCTAATCATATGTTGCCTCATGCTGCATCAACATGCCTCAGATGCGGTCCTGCTATGCGGCCTACTGCCATATGTAAAGCTACCAGGAGGGTTACCTGCCACGTCTCAGGAACCGCATTGTCATACTCCCACTTGAAAGAACTGTTGCCAGGTCGAGGCGCTGCATTGCAGCAAGACAGCCTCCACTTGTCAAATACTTATGCAGATCATAGCACACCGCACAGAAGCAACATAGGACGAAGTGGGATGAGAGCCTGAGTTCCGTCCTATGCCACAGAAACGGTTTTGTATCGAAGGTACGGTAGGTATGCGGGCTGGCACATTTTCTGTGGGCTGGCACCGTTTCTGTCATTGGGCTTACCTCCAAAGGTGTAGCACAGGAGCTTGTGACGGGCGATGCGACTGCACGAGCGGCGCACGTCATAGGCGGCCAGCATCGCAATGGCGCCGCCTAGCGAGTGGCCTGCCAAGTGTGCACATGCTTTGATGGGTTGGCAGTTCACCTGGCACACATCCACAGGCTCATGGTGCAACATCGAAGCTCTGTAGCATGCAAGCCAACACACATCCCACATGTGCAGGGCACGCCAACAGGCATGCACAAGCCGCTCGTGGACTGCTCTGGCGGCCATCACCTGTAACGATGACAGTCAGGTCTTCGTCAGCGCACTGCCGACTGTCAGCGATCTCTGTCATGCGCTTTGCAACCCTGTCCCGCAGCCCACTTGCCAGCCAGCACTTCAGGAAACCCTGCAGCATCTTAGGTCCAGCATCATTGACGGAGGGCAAGCGCAACAGACTTGATCAGCAATGTGTTCCACTCTGGATCGCTGCCAGCAACCAGTGCTGAAAGCTGGAGTAAGCCTTTCACGGACATGGACAACCACGTCAGCAGTGTGCATGCCTGGTGCACGTAGGGACGGCTGATCAACGGGATGCCGCGCTTCGGCGGGTGCACAGCATACCAAGCCTGCGGGCAGATGAACACTGGTGCTTGCTGAACGCTGCACCCTCTTGAAGACTGACAAGCCTTCAAGCTGTCACGATCATGCTATCACGATCATGCAGCAAGTATAGCAGTGTTGGAAACCGGAGACTACTACATGATGTCTGCACGCGTTTCCCAACAGAGTTCTGTGCACAACATGGTATTACAGCAACGCCTCATGTAAGTGCACGGTGCACCCAGATCTTGTTGAATAGGTGTGTATGTACTGCAGGCAGGACTTGCTCAGACATGGAGCAAGCTTGCAATGTGAAGAGGCTCATGTGTCCCACCGAGAGATCAGCCAGCACGTTGTTGAAGGTGGCTGTGCCGCGGAATGACAGCATGACCGTCTCCTCGTTCCAGGCGATCAACGCCTTGGTGTCAAGTCGCCGCTCCCAAAGCTGCAATCCACAGCCGCACTCTATCATTAGTGGAAATGACCACTACCACCCGTTCCAATCGGCATGTAAATGGTCGTGGCCATTTATCGTGATTAGGAACTGCGGAAAGTAGGCTGCGGGCCGCTTATAGCCTCAGCAGACCATGCTGAGGTTGCTGAGTGTCTGCAAGCAGGTGACCAGACGTAGCACAGCAATGCACCCTTCATGCACACGGTTGTTCATATGGACACTTCGCACCAGCTCAAAGTCCTTCAGCTGGTACAGCTGCATGGCTGTCTCGAGGGTGACGCCTTGCGCCTCCTCCTGCACTCCGATGTGCAGAGTTGCTGAGGGAGCACACCATATGCAAGGAGCATACACTGTGATGTGAGCAGCTACACCGTACATCAGGGTGCTCAGCACATTACCTCCTGGTAGCGGTATACAAGGATGGACCTGGACAGCAGCGGGTGGCAGGTAGCTGATGTGTATCACGAGGCTGTGCAGTGCATACCTGCTATCCTCGGCAAGTCAGCACATGATCGCCACTGCGGCATTAGGTGCAAGTTTGCTCCCTCTTCCTGACAAGTGCAGAGCGTGCATCACAGCCAGTTTCCGTAATGACGCACCAGTAGCAGGTCTTGAGCGCCGTCTCGAAGCAGAACAGCGGCTCATCATCCACATCTGCTTTTGAGCCAATGGACTGCAGAGAGCTCCTCCGCTCATCCTTCACCTGGGTGCAGCGCACAGTGCACGAGACGTTCATCTGCTTTGCAAGGGGTGAAGACAAGCATCACGTGCGTCAGCTTCAGGCAGCACTGTAGCCTATTACCTTCGGGATGTCCTGCTCAGCCCAGGCAAACTCCTGCGTGCGTCAGAACCTCACATGAGCAGCACTGTTGGCGTGCAGGACGGATGGTGCTGCGATGAGGGCAGATGCAGGTGTACTGCCCAGTAATTCTCAGCGCTGTACTCACCTGGAGCCACACCTGCAAAGTGGTCCAGCAGTCTTAGCTGTCAGTTACAACTGTGTCTGTATGTAAATGTGCATACCCGTATCGGCAATGAATGAGCCAACCTCCAGCACGTCATCGGCCTCTTTCGTACTGGCAGGTGTTGCAAGGTATGCATCTGCCGCCGTCACCTGCATGGCAGTGGTCCTCACACTTGCACCACTGGCGCCTGAGTACATCTGCGCAGGTGCAGACGTCACTATGCAACCTCTCTGGCATGCGAACACAGTGGCTTCACACGATCTCGGCATCTTTGCAGCAGCACAGAGGTGTTGCGCACCCCGGTCAGCACCAAGATCTGCAGCGCAGGGCAGAAGTGCACTGTTGCATCGAACCAGTGCATTGACAGCACTCATATCATCAAGCAGAGGAGCTGGCTGCACACGGGCAGCTAAATGCTGCAGGTACACTTGGTGACGTCAAGCTGTACATCCACATGTCAGCACTCGCACCATTGGTTCCCACCCTAGCCAGGTCTGCAAGCACAACAGCAGCGGCCAGGAGCACCATCAGCAGTGAAGTCAGCATAAGCGTGCAAGTTGACGTCTTCACATCCAGAGGTCACGGAGGATGTGCACTCCTAGCAACTAGTGTGCTAAACTCACTTGCAAGTACGACACGCATGTGCCAGGACCCACGCAGAGGAACACAATGATGCAGAAAATCCAGAAGACCATGGCAATGCCTCGCGACCTGGCCTGCACCCCGGTGTGAGCAACAGTGGTATAGAGGAGCCTGCAGACAGCATGCAATGCAGACGGCATTGGCGAGGCAGCGCTTGACACCAGAGGTGGCTCACCTGCAGGTGCAAGTTGATGTGCGCGGTGCGATTGGCCACATCTGCGCAGGTCATCCAGAACGATCAGCAAGTCTTGTGCATTCCTGGGGTCGTGAGCGCAGCGAATTGAGTGCAGAGTCGTGCTTGCAGCATGGTAGATTGTCATGTATCGTCCACGATTATAAGTGCACATGGCTTCTGCGTCAGCTGGCGGAAGGTGCGGAACATGAAGAAGATTGCCAGCCCGATGTAGCCCAGGAAAGCAATGACCACAAGCGCATACAATGGCTGCAAGCCATAGCAAGGAACCCTGGTCGCAAGCTTTTCTGTTGGTTGAGCGTGGGCTTTCCAGAGTCATGCACTGCTGCAAAGCCACATATGCAATGATATTGGGTGCATGCGCGACAGGATGCACCCACTTCGACAGCAGGGCGGATGTTACAGTGGATGTCGCGCCGCGTGTGGCACTGGTGATCATTCAGGTGCTCAAAGCCTACGACGTGGCCATCTGCACTTGCACAGGGGCAAAGAGTGGTCAGCTGGCATGCAAGTCAGCATGCGGAAAGGCAGCATTGCCAACATTGCCATGGCATGCAAGACTCCGCTGCATTGTTTGGCATGCAAAAGCTCATTTTTGAAAGCTGCCTTACGGATGCCTAGGACACAGATGGCGATGATGATGCCTTCGACTGCCCCCCATAAGGCGAACTTGCAGGCGTGGTATGTACATGCAAGCAGGTCCACCGTCCAGTCCTCTCGGATGCCGTGCATGCCTGCAGCGCTGCAGGCTGATGTCAGCAGGACAGCCATAGGTGCAGTGGGTGAGCAGCTGCATGCAATGCAAAACTGATTGGCAGCCACAGAACATGGCTCCGCATATGATTACCTTTGTAGTGGCGCCAAGGGTTGGTGTCGTGTGCATGTGACAGGTAGCTGGCAAATGTCGCATTCCTGCGCCAGGCACACTGTGATGTTGCAGGCATGCCGAGGAAAGTTGGCCAATGCACCCGCTTCAGTTTCCTGCCAGAGAAGAGACAGCAGCAGGCCCTGCACACCAGCACGTCCACTGCAGCATGCCTGCACAGCATCAAAACTGCCTCAACATCTGCTCGGTCAGTAATCAGGTCGGATCTTCTGGCGTTGCATGTCCAGGTTTGCTGGACATGCATCTCAGAGTAGATTGACATGCAGCCGTGCAGCATGCAGGCAGCCCTGCGTACCCATGACGTAGATGAACTCATCAAACCACTTGCAGTCACCAGCGGCAACATAGATATTGGCAGCCAGGTAGAAGCTCACGTTCAGCATCTGCAGGGGGCACCCAGCTGTTCCTCATTCACGACTCTGCTTGGGCAGCAAGCTGTCGTGCATTTAAGGCACCAGTGGACAATAAAGGAAGTGGCTAGATGCTGCAACATCGCGCACTGTGAGGACAGATTCCAGCATTGCCCAGACCACGATACGCTGTCGCTCAGGAGTCCTGCAGGTTGCACAGCCACAGTTGAAGACCATCCTTAAGTGGTGATGCAAACACACGAGTTGCCAAAGCCACATGCTAGGAAGTCATGACCGTGTCTGCAAGATCGGAGGGCGGGTACATTGGCTGGATGCTCCTGAGCATGAGGCAGGAGTGCAGGCGAAAAGCAGCAATGTTTCTGTTCTGCTGCACACCAGGCTTTGCCGGCCTTGTTGACTTGAAGCACCCGTGCCAACAGCGCAGTGCCGCTGGCAGTCAGTGCCGCCAGGCAGATGCCCGCCGTGACGATGTTGGTGTCCCAGAGAAAATCGTGCGTGAACCACCAGTGCTGATCCTGCAGATAGTCACAGCAGCCAGGTTGTTCGTGTGTGGACGATTCGTGTCATGTGAGGTTCAAGGTTCTTGGGGGCAATGCAGCCACAGCATCTGCCTTGCTGGCGTCCACGATCAGACATGCAAATAACTGGCACAAGACATGACCACCTTGTGGATCTTAAGGACCAGGGCCGTGATCAGGAATGCAAGGCCGATGAGCTCGACGATCCAGGTGATTGCTGTTGCCGCCTGCAGAATGTGACCATCATCATTGCTGACGTGCCGATGGAAGCAGGCCATGACAGGAGTGATGTCGCAGAATAACATCCAGATGGCAGAGGCAGGTGCGTGCCTTCAAGTAGCGTATGCCTGACAGCTCCATGTGCAGTACCACGCATCTGCCTGCAGCACACGAGTGGCATGCTGCTTCATGGCCTGAGCGCTGACGCTGTTGGGCCCCGATACTGACTGAAGGTGGGTCTTGTCGCAGTCGACATGGTGAATGTGCCATGCTGCAGGACGCACAACCAGCCGTTGCCTGGGTCATAGTGCATGCGGATGAAGTCGGAGATGCTTGATGACGCCTCCGACGAGGACCCTGATGATTCACCAGGCTCCGAAGGCTGTGAGGGCCGTACAGGGGGACTGTTCTGCATGCACATCATGAATTCACATACATCAGTATCACGACAGATAGAACACATGAAATCCATTTGTGGATATCAACACACAGCAGTGGGTCAGAGCGGCCATCAAGCTTCTGTGCAGCAGCAATAGTCGTATGGTAGCATAGTCACCGAGGAGTGATAAGCATTCACCATTGCGTCATCTCCAGCAGCATGCTGCTTGCAGGTCTCCGACCCGTGCCAGCTGTGGCGTGCGTGCAGATCCTGCTGCCTGGGTGTGCTTGGCGCAAGGTCCTGTGGACATGCAGCATGATTGTCCTGGTTCAGCATGGCGTGTACCAGGTGCCATTGTGCTGCTGATCTGCAGACTGTTTCCTAGTGACTGCATGGGATGCACACTGGCCTCAAGGTCATCACCTGATTATTGCTGCCGTCGTTGCCACCTTCTGAGAGAATGTCAGCATCCTTGCTGCTGCTGGCGGTGCGCTGCTGAAGTGCAGCACCATGGGGCTGTGCTGCTGTTGATGACCCGGCACCGCATTCTTCCATGCTATTGGCTGCTGCCAGCCGCTGTGTGTGTTCAGTCAAGTCAAGTCGGCAGCTGCTGTCGCCAAGGGATCCAGTCAAAGTACCACTGGTGGCGCACCTACGCAGCTCCAGCCACCTTGCAAGCTGCTGCCGGCCCCAAATCAGAAGCAAAGCTTCCAGTGCGTGTGTCTGATTGCATGTGGCCGTGCACATGCGCAAGTTGATTGCTTTGCAATGTTGGCAATAATGACACTGCTGGAGGCCCTACCTCCATCCATTATCTATGCAGCGGCTGCCTGTCACGTGCTGCCTCTTCTGACCGTGTGCTGATTTACATGCCTAGCAAATTGCTTTGCCTTGGTGTACAACAAGAGTATATGGTCGTCAAGAAGTGGTTGGTCTGCTGGATATGCCGTTACCGTAAGTCGGGTGTCGCGGAGTGTGACTTCCTGCACCCTGACACCGAAGTTGGCGGTAATCTGGCGGCCACAGGTGGATGTGCTTGGAACATCCGAGACAACTGTTTCCGACCCTATCTGTGTAACTGCTGCTCAAGTGCTACAACTGCATGCCAAAGGTCTCGCTGAAGGACACCATGTCCATCAGCCGCCTGTCCAAGTAGTCCCAGGTGTCGACATACTCGGCCGAGTAGTCCGTCAGCATGTACAGCTCCGTTGCTGAATAGACGCCTGCCAACGCCGCCCGCTTTGCATACCTGCGCAGGGCGCGAGTCACGTTCCTGCCTCGTTCTGTCAAGGGCCCTTGGTTTGAGTGCCTACATGTGTTGATCATGTGACTTGCGTCACAGATAAAGATGGCAAGCATGAGCTCCGACCGCCCGGGCCAATAGCCTGATTATGTCAGGGGCACATGAGTACGTGAGTGCGTTCGATTGAGGCACAGGAGTAACCTTGCACTCGTGATTGACTTAGGTCCGTCAAGTGGCTGAATTTGCGATGGCACAGAGCAGCTTTCACACCAGCTGAAGTCGGATGAGCGGTCCCCGGCTGCGTGCCACACAGTGTCCACCTCATCATTCAGCAGCGCCAGCGCCGTGGGCGCAGCCCGCGGGTCCGCCAGCAGCGCCAGCGCCTGTGGCCAGGAGTCTGCAGACCAGCGCACTCAGCTCAGCAGTTGATACGCGGCGGATGGGCGAGGAAGGCAGGGCAGCTGGTGCAAGCCACATGACTGGCAGCGGAAATGATGCCCTCGCATTGGTGCATCTTGCAATGGAACTGAATCACACCAAAGTTTATCCCCTTGCGTAAGGTGACGCAGAGTACCCTGATGCTTTTCAGGAGTCCAGGATACATATTGCCGTTGGACTTGCTGCGCACCAATATAGGGCTGCTGCATCTCAAGGCGCCAGCGCAACAGCGTGTGCAGACGCTGCTGCAGCGGCAGCACCGCCAGAGACTCTTGCTCTGCCGCGCTCCGTTCCGTCAGCGCAGCGTTGCCGCGACGCACGAAGAACTGCGCAGACCAGTCACAGCAGTTGTCGGCCAGCAACGAAGTTGCATCCAGTTGTTCAGCAGCAACCACATCGCCGGCGATGCATGCGGAGGGGTTCACCTACTACCCAGCATGTGCGGAAGGCGAGGCACACCTCAACCAGATCGGTGCCTCCTCTCTCCAGGGAACCAGCAATCGCAGGCGAGACCCCAATGTCCCGAGCGCCAGCCACCAGAGCAGCATGCGTCCAGCCGTGCTCCTTCTGTAGCACATGTGTTCGAACACCTCATTCGCCCTTTATAACGCCCAGCAAAGTGTCTGAAGTATCTGATCGACAGGGCGACGATTTCATGAGCTCAGCGTTTCGAAATGTGTATGTTGGCTCAAAACAGATGCAGCAACTGGAACGCACCACATGATTGAGCGCTGCTTCCTGGACACGCTCCAGCACATCGCGTAGATCGCCGCTCCAGTCGCCGCCATTATCATCGGTTTCTGCAGCTCCACCCCGCTGTGATGCAGGTGCTGCACCCGCTTGCCCAGCGGCGCCCGCTGCCTTACGCGGATCTAGACCCGCTGTGAATATTGGCGGCAGGCCTCCAGCAGCTGTGAACTCAGGATTGCTGCCAAACAGACGCTGCGGTTGACTGTGCGCTTGCAGTGTCGTAGCAGCTGCGCCTGGATTGGCGACCATGCCTGGTGCAGCAATGCAGCCGCTGCGCATGTCTTCATGCCATGCCGTCGAGTGTGCGTGTCTTTCTGCTGCTGCAGACTGACTGCTGTGTGCAGGCACCTCTGCACTGGCAAGTCTTGGCCCCTTGGCAACGCTTGCCAATGGGCTGTGCAGTCGCTGTGCCAGCCTTCTGAGCATTGTAGAGGTTGAGTGCTTGGGTTGATCGCATATGCTAAACAGCTTGATCGCCACTTGAACTGTGCAAACGTGATTACGGAGTCGAAGCCACCATCTATGCAGAACTTGTTTCGCTACGCAATTCCTGCAGATGCAGAGTGCAGACAAGTGGGCCCACAACCTGTCATGTGCATGTTGGATGTTGAGCATGCTCAGCTGCCAGGTCCAAGATCACACCAAAACCTTGTCGCTGTTGAAGCAGCAACACATCGTCAGCGTTTCAACTGAACGTGTTGACCCCGCAGCCAATATACTCAACAATCTAAGTGCGTCCAGCCGCTGCGCCACCACCGCCGCATGAGCGTTCAGTGTCTTGGCAGCCGCGCGCAGAGCCTGCTGTCCCACCTGTTCGCCCGCCAGGTAGGCTTGAGGCCCTCTGGATCGCTCACCGGACCGCACCTGCTCCAGACGCTGAGCTGCACGCAGATCCTCGAGCGGCAGCTGGGCCTCGGCCCTCAGCAGAGCAGGTGCGCCAGCCAGCCAGCATTGCGCGCGCAACAGCGGTGCACTCCCTCCAGATCCAGGCTCGCAGCGTCAGCTCATGCTGCAGCTTCCATGACACAACAAGAGGCAGCAGATGCAGATGCAGACGCAGTTACCGCTGCACCTGCGCCGGCTACCGGCAACGGCGCCCCTCCAGCGGCACCTTCAGACCCTGAAGTCCATGCAGTGGATGGAAGCAGCGCCTACGAACAGCAGCTGTCAGCCAAGGTGGCTCACGTGCGAGAGCTGTTCACTGATTTCACGCTGCCCGAGATGGAGATCTTCCGCTCGGCGCCTGATCACTACCGTTTGAGGTAAGTGCAGTCTTCTTGTTGGACTTGGACACATCAGCTGCCACCTTATTGTCAGTGGACCCGCAGCTGACTGATCGGCATGCTGTCGTGTAGGGCAGAGTTCCGGGTGTGGCACAAGGGTGAGGACACCTACTACATTATGTTTGAGAAGGTGCGCAGGCAGGATGCATGCAACAGCAGCCATCGACACTTTGCAAGTCTGCAGGCATTTGGCTGAGGAGGGAGTTGTACCACATCGCCAGGAACGCTGCACGTTGACGCATCTTCCACTCGGTGTCGAACATGCAACCATGGTGTGTATGCCGTATTGTCACTATTCCTCGCACAGGAGGAGGGTCAGGCCAGGCCACGGCAGGTGCGAGTGGATGCCTTCCCAAGGGGCAGCGTGCTCATGAATGAGCTCATGCGCCTGCTGATGCAGCGCGTGGCAGAGGTGGGCACTTGCTGTTGCATGCTATTGTGACGTGTGTGGAGCAATAGACACAACAGAACAGCTTAGGCGCCTGGCCAGGCAGTGCACTGTGAAGCTGCCAATTGTGCGCGTGGACGCAGCTCTCCCTGGTGTATCCTTGGTACCCTTGGTGTTGAAAGACAGGACGAAAATGGTAGATCCTATGGTATCAGTCATGGGTGTGCGTGTTGCCCACAGAATACGGCGCTGCGGCAAAAGCTATACCAGGCAAACTTCCACACCACGCTCAGCGGCGAGGCCATGGTGCGCTGCTGTCGTCAAGCACATGTTAAACTGTTGGCGCCAAGCCACAGACCTAATCCCATGCGCCGCATGCCTCCAAGCTCTGTGCTCTTTTTACGGAAGTTATAATCACTTGAGCTGCCCGAATGCCGATGGCTGCAGGTGACGCTGGTGTACCACAGGCCACTTGATGCGGCCTGGGAGGAGGCCGCCAAGGGGCTGCGAACATACCTGGCACAGGCGCGTGGCACGCTCAACAGTCGCAACTGGCGCACGCCATGTTCAGGCTACCAATGTAGGAGACTGATGGCATGATGCGGTAGGCTTCCTGCTTCCGTCAATCTACTGCATCACACGACTGAGTGTGTATTGGTGGTCGTGCTTGCAGGCACCATCCTGCAGGACAGAGGAGGTCACGGTCATCGGTCGCAGCCGCAAGCGGAAGCTGGAGCTGGACTGCAGCTATGTGACGGAGCAGCTCATTGTGCATGGCCAGCAGTACACCTTCCGGCAGGTGCACCACTCATCATGATTGGGCACCGTCCTCTGCCATCCTGCTGCCATCTGGCATCATTGTGAAACACTATCCAAGCGGTGCTTCAAGCTCCATGTCTTGTGCATTTACTAAGCTGTGCGAGAGACCGGCTGTGGGCCTGTAGGTCGAGGGGGCATTCTCGCAGCCGAATGGGACCATGTGCCAGCACATGCTGGGCTGGGCCCGCGTCGCGACAGCCGGCAGCCAGGCAGCCGACCTGCTGGAGCTGTACTGTGGCAACGCCAACTTTACCATCCCGCTGGCTGCGAACTTCAGGTACGCACAATGATCATCTGGACCCCCGACATGCCTGGCTGAGCTCCAGTTGCAGACATGCACCATGTCGTCGGCCTCGAGACGACATGCTTTGCCAAATGCTTCACACAGGCGCGTCATTGCCACAGAGGTCTCAAAGGCGTCGGTGGAAACAGCGCATCACAACATCAAGGTGCAATTTGCGGGGTGTGCTCCCTCGTGGTGCTGCCGCATCCACCAAAGCTTCTGCATCGTAATAAACATTGTTGCTGTGTGGCCCACGTCCTTGTGTCCAAACTGCCTACAGTCGACCAGGTCTTGTGTTCATGCAGGCCAATGGGGTTGAGAATGTAATGGTGGCGCGCATGTCGTCAGAGGAGTTCACAGAGGCATGGCGCACCAAGCGGCAAATGAAGCGGCTTGAAGGTCGGTCACCTAACTGGTCATTATGGCGTCCGTCGCTGCTGCACTCCGATGCTTCAGGTTGCGTTCTCACAACTCTGGACAGGCCAGCTCGTGTGACTCCATGCAGCAGCAAGTGCTTTGTATGCCATACAGGACTCGACTGGTCGGATGTGGACCTGCAGACGCTGCTTGTCGACCCACCTAGGTCTGCTGCTGAAATGTTAAGGGGAGCATGAAGTCGTATGTTGTTGCCGCCACGCTTGCAGTCCTTGCACCTCAGCTGGATTGCATGCATATCGGATGATGCGAGACATCAAAGCAAGCCACGTACACGCTGCAACACGTTCGCTGCTTGACACGATGCGCTGTCATCTGCACGACAGCAGCTGTTAAGTTCGAATGCTGCCATAGCGGCCTGATTTCGACAAGTTGCATGGCTTTGCTGACCAGCCCATGGCTGCTGATGCTGTGCTCCCTGCGACATAGGGCTGGCCTGGACGACGAGACGGTGCAGCTGCTGAAGCACTTCCCCACGGTTGTTTACATCAGCTGCAACCCCAACACGCTGGTCGCCAACCTGCGTGAGGTCAAGGACACCCACGACATCAGGTGCCTGCTCACCGGCTCCTCCGCCCCACCTAACCTATGTGAACCTTGAACATTGCATTCTATTATGCAACCTTTCGGAAACACAAGGCCAGCTTGACCTTCGCTACTGAGGCATCTTCAGATCGTTGAGGGTTCGCATTGGCGGGCGAGCCCCAACTCAGCATGGTGCTGAACACACGGCAAAGTTGAGGTGGCCAGCTGTTCCAGCAGCGGTCACCATGTCATGATCTGACTGCAGGCGCTTTGCAATCTTCGACCAGTTCCCGGGCACCGAGCACCTGGAGTGCGGCGCCTTCCTGCAGCGGAAACTAGGTGTCAGCGCACCCGCAGCGTCGGAACTGCAGGCAGCAGCGAAGGACACGGCGGGGGAGAAATCAGGCGAGAGAAGTCGAGAGGTGGCAGCAAACGGTCACCCAGCAGCAGCAGCGGCAGCAGCAGCACCATCGGCAGCAGCAGGCATCGATAGGCCAGCAGCGCAGCCGCTTGCAGGGCCACCAGAGGAGTACAGCGACTAATTCGTGTGCAGGCGATGAGCTGCCGGCTTCTCCTTGGGACGTAGTGCAGGACTGGCATGTGATGTAGCTCTACCAGCTGACATGTGAGCTCTCCAGGGGCAATTGGCAGTAGAGTGTTTGGCGAGTCAGGCTCGGACAGCTGGAATTTCGCCGCTTCATCATCTGGAGTGATATCAAGTGCAGCCAGGTTGGCGTGTCAAACAATATGGTTGGCGTGTAAAACTTCCACACAACCGTGTACCGCAGTACTGCATGTTCCAAGTTTTGTCTGCACACTAGTGACAGCCTATAGCCAAAAACACACTTCACTGACCGAGAGCACGCTGTGCATGTCAGAGCTCCCCGACATCTCCACCCTGATCCGCTTCAGCATGCATGGCACTGGCCTCCTCTTCTTCTGCTGCAGGCACACATGCATGCGCGTCATCGAGGTGAACAACCGCCTCCAAATGCAGACATCCGGCTGATCACTTGGACTAAGGAATGAGCTTGACGCTGCTCATGTCGTCAGCACAACACGGCAGGCACGGCAGGACAAAAGCAGAGGTGCGTGCCATGCAAGACACTGCTGGGCCTCACACCTTGTCGCAAGAGCTCCGCCTCTCCCAGCTCCTCCTCTGTGGGCGGCAGATCCGCGTCGGGGTCCTCCCCGTCGATGACCTCCCACTGCCCGTCGCCGTCCTCCTCATAGCTGCCGCTGGGGTCCCACTCAGGCAGCTCCCCCTCCTCCCCCTCGCCGTCTGGCTCCTGCCCCGAATACTCGCCTGCGTACGCAGCCGGTGCCGTGTTGACGACCTTTGGCGCTGTGGTCTCTCAGTCTCCTGCTGTCGCCAGCTGTAGGTCCAGTCTGGAAGCGACTTTATACTGTTGTGTGATGCTTCAGGACATACGGTGGCACTTATATACAACAGGAGACAGACGTCATGTGGCACATCTCACCGTCCTCGAATGTCTCGCCGTCTTCGAGGCCGATGTCATCGTGCGGCACCACGGTGCCGTTCTCATCGATCCACACCTTGTGCCACGCAAAGCTGTACGGCACTGTCCATGAAGACTCCTGCACGGGCAGGTTTACGGCGCGTTGTGCAAGTCAGCTTGATGTGCTGAGCATTGCAGTCGTATGCAAAAGGGCACACTGGCAGCTCACATGCATGACCACCATGTGCGTGCGGTCAATATAGCTGTACATAGCAGACGTCCGTGCGAATGCCTGATAGGCCAGCTCAAGCTCACGTTGGTTACTTCGTTGAAGAAGTATTCATGCTCATATTCATCGTCCCACAGGCTGAGCCACGCCGCCTCTGCAGGCCTGGTGTCTGTTGGCTGTCCCGTTGCCGGGTCACGATACGTCTCGTTGCCATCCTCTGCATGCCGAATGCCGTGTTAGCAAGCGCTTGATTGCTGTCGAGGCATGGCACTGACACTGTTGCGTCGAGACTGTGTTCGCATGCTGCAGATCATTCAAGCCACCGTCAGCCCACTGGCGCACCATCTGTTATCACATATGTGGGGTCCTCCCACTGCTGCTTGCCGTCATTATCATTAAGCCTGCAGGTGTCACAAACTGAGGATGTGGATTGCTTCATTGCCACTGATGAAACATGCATGGAACCACGATTACCACGGGGTGCAAATGATGTACAAGACCAACGCGCTGGACGACGCGCACCAGAAGTGGTCCTGATCATTCAAGTCGGCTCCAGAAGGCCGTGGAGGCGCATGCTCCGGATATGGCGGCAGATCTGTATCGCTTTCATCAGCTGGCGGTCTGCCCTGCGGCCTCGGCAGGTCATCTGTCTGGGCGCGAAGGACCGGAGTGCACGCAAAGCACGATACTAATACAACAGCAGCAACAGCAGCACGCATGTCGTCGTGCCTGTGCCACTCAAACCTGCTGCAATGTCAAAATGTCCTATGAGATGCGCGACTGAAGGAATGGCGCAGAATAAATGGGTCAAGGGTAAACCTCATTTAAACAGCTACACGTTCCACATGCAGACGAAGAAGTGCACATGTGTTACGCCGCATGGGTCGTGCTTGCTGATCGCTCTGAAGATGCGTAACGAGGTGAGTTTACTGTACATTGGCGCTAGTGCCCCCTCGTGCTTCACAAGAACTTTGCAGACTTCGGCGCCTGCAGTCTTGCCTGTTTTGCCCCAGCACGCAATTGGTGAATTTCTGGTGATAGCACCAGGTGTCGTGGAAGCCGTTGTCAACTGAAGCGGGGCCAGGCAGGCAGCGGACGAAACTTGGCAGTGGACGGCTGCAGTCAAATTTCAGCATGGTGAGCTCATTGACTGCAGCAGCTGTACCAGCCTAGCATTACTGGGTGTTGCTGCATGCAGCGCGTGCCTGCACCTGATGCGCGTGCTTGCAACAGCCTGTCTGGCAGGGTTCCCTGTTGTGTGATTGCGTGCTCCTGACTTCTGCCAAAGTGCCTGGCAGCCGTATTTTCATGCATTGTCTCCCTTGCATACAGCCGGTGCGAAGGGACGACCCCACGCTGCCGCCGCCGTGGCAGTGCCTGTTCGAGCCCACGCAGAATGCCACATACTACTGGAACCCCACGACCAACGTTACACAGTATGAGCGACCGGCAGGCGGCCCACCCGCGGCTGCTGCGCCCCCGCCCATGGCGGCTCGCGACCCGTATGCATCGCAGGTAGGTATTTTGCGTTCGGAAGTCATCCTGCACACTTCTGCGTGCTCCAGTTGCACTGAAGTTGGCCGCTGTTGCTGGATCCAAGAAGACCCCACTTGAATTGCTATTGCAGGGCTACACAAATGGCTATGGTGGTGGTGGTGGTGCAAGCAATGGCTACGGTGCCTCGAGCGGCTATGGCGGAGGCGCCTCAAATGGCTACAGCGGCGGCCACCCTGCAGTGACCAATGGCGACAACGGCGTTGGCCAGTGCGTACCTGCTGCCGGTTGCCCTCGTTCTGCGTCTTGCATGCATGCAACCATGCTCGCGGTGCACAGTTCTGCCTTTGTAGGCTAGTAGTCCAAGCAGGAGAGAAACATGCGATAGAAGCTGTATTGACATTGCTCAATATGCTGCAGGTATGGCAAGCTGGCGCCAGCCGACAAGAACTACCGCATGACGGACGCGCAGTACAAGGCAGAGCACGGGCTGGTGCTGCAGGGCGATGCGCCTCTGCCCGAGGCGCTGCAGACATTCGAGTCTGTCGGCTTCCCCCACGACATCATGGACGAGGTCCAGAGCGCTTGGCACCACTCGGACTCAAATTCAAGACGTGTATCAGGGCAGCAGCGTGTATTCTCAAAGTTAGGTCAGCATGCGCCGCCGCCCACCTGCTTCACAGCTTTGGTGCCGTCCGCGGCTCGATGCTGCAGCGAGCCGCAGGCGCAGCACTTGGTGGTGGCTGCAGCAGCCTGAAACCCCGATGGTGCTGCAGCAACACCTGCGCCTGAGGGCTGCCAATCGAAAGCAGGCAGCCCTGCTGCAGGCGGCCGCCGCACGCTTTGTGTGTCAACCAGTTTGCCCGTGGCATGCCCGATCGAAAAGCAGGGCATGCCAGTCAGGCGGTCAGTGCCGCCTGTCAAGTTGTCCTCTGCCGCCTCTGTGTGCCGGCGCCTGCATACGCCCGCGGCGGCAGCCCCCTAGTGGGCCTGCTGCTGCCGCTGCGGTGCACGTGCGCGTGCTGCAGCCGCGCTTGCTCCTGCCAAGTGCAGCAGCCGGCGCGCGAGCAGAGCAGGCGGGCATCTGCAGTCATTGCAGGTGACCGTCTGACTCTGCCCTGCCGGCGCCTGCACGCTGATCCTCTCCTTGAGCGACAGCAGTGCAGTGCAGCAGCCTGGGCAGTCGGCCGCGCAGGCAGCACTCGTACCACGCAGCCATGCCGCCAGCATGCACCCATGCCGCAACCGCACACACAGCGCAGCGCTGCAGCGCATCGCATGCGCAGCAACTCCTGTTTGGGTGCCAGCAACGTTCACCCGAGCATTTTCAGCAGCTCACAGTAGTGTCTGCAGATTGGAAGGCTCACTGTCACTTGTGTCTCCGCAGATTGGCCGCGCTGGGTTCTCAGCTCCAACGCCCATCCAGGCGCAGGCATGGCCTGTCGCCATGTCTGGGCGTGACTTGGTCGCCATTGCCAAGACAGGGTCTGGCAAGACCTGCGGCTTTCTGCTGCCTGGCATGCTGCACATCAATGCCACACGCAAGGTGAGCCACATATTGAGCAAGCCCAGCAGTGTTCGCAGCCGTGATACCGTTTTGGCGTGCTCCGCTATGGTCATTGCGTTCGAGGCTGTCATACATCTCACAGCTCGTCTGTTCGCCCTCGTTGTGGTGTTGACATCCCTGTCCCTGCTGATTGTGCAGGACCCCCGCATGGGGCCGACAGTGCTGGTGCTGGCGCCAACCCGCGAGCTGGCAGTGCAGATCAAGGAGGAGGCTGACAAATTCGGCAAGTCCTCCGGGATCCGAAACACGTGAGTGCACGCTGCCACACGCTTCCCTGTCAAACCCATCAAGTATCTGTCCGTCAATACAGAGCCAAGGCCCTGTATGCCAGCATTGTTGCTGTCAAAATTACTTCGGTCATAAAGATTTCTGCTGCAACTTCTGTATTGAAATCTCGAAACGTCGTGTGCAGGTGCTGCTATGGTGGTGCGCCGAAGCATGGGCAGTTGCGCGATTTGCAGTATGGCGTGCAGATCGTCATTGCCACTCCTGGCCGGCTCAACGACTTCCTTGAGGCTGGTCAAGTCCGCCTGAACCAGGTGTGTCTATCCAGCAATTCATGAACTCTGCCAGCTTGAGTGTTTGCGGACCGCCATGCACTGCACGCCATGCTGCAGCACAGACTCACATCATATGACTTCAATTGCAGGTGTCGTACCTGGTGCTGGATGAGGCAGACCGCATGCTGGACATGGGCTTTGAGCCCCAGATTCAGAAGATCGTGGCGCGCATCCCCCAAAACCGCCAGACGCTGTTCTTCTCTGCCACCTGGCCGCGCGAGGTCAAGAAGATTGCTGCGCAGTTCGTGCGCAACCGCACGGTGAGCCTTACGGCGTGTGCAGTTGTGATAAGTGACAAGGGTTGCAGATCAGGCCCCTTGTGCGTGTTGGCTGTGTCTGCATCGGCAACAGGGGCACTACAGGCGGCCATAAGATTGCACAGGGTCCTGTGCATGTGGTCATTCTTGAGAAGTTATGCATCCACACGTTGGCATCCTGTTCGCTCACATGCTGTGCTGCTGCCATTTTGCAGGTGCATGTGTTTGTGGGCGGAGTTGAGGAGAAGCTGATGGCGAACAAGGCCATCAAGCAGGCGGTGGAGGTCATGATGAACCCCGGTGGCAAGATGTCGCGTGTGCAGGAGATCCTCAGGTGCACTTCCTTGGCATCTTGGCATCTCCTGCATAGGAGGCTGCAGTGGGCTGTCAACAGATATCTCTTGCGTGTGCTGTTGGTAGATCCTCACAAACAGCAAGTAAATAAAGCGATCACGTGAAGTTGTTGTCGTCTACATCATGGTGGTCTTGGCTGCAGGTCGTTCCCTCGTGGCACCCGCATCCTGATCTTCTGCTCCACCAAGCGTATGTGCGACCAGCTGGCCTGGAACCTGAACCGCGAGTTTGGCGCCTCCGCCATCCATGGTGACAAGAAGCAGCAGGAGCGCGACTTTGTGCTCGCCGCCTTCAAGGTGTGTAACAGCAGCTTCACGGCCGAACGATGGTATGCTGCCTGCGTTGACGCTGCATCGTGACACGGTGCTTGAACAGCATCTGCTACATATGCCATCTGCTGGGGATGCAAGTGCCAGAGAGGTCGTCGGTCGTGCATACACCACTTGCTACAGTAGCCCACGAGGCAGTGCCAGTTGCCTGCTTTGGTTTAGGGTGAGCAGCTCACAGGCCTCCATATCAATTGCAGGATGGCCGGCAGCCAATCATGGTGGCTACCGATGTGGCGGCCCGTGGGCTGGATGTGCCCAATGTGGGCGCCGTCATCAACTTCGACTTCCCGAACGGCGTGGAGGACTACGTCCACCGCATCGGTCGTACTGGCCGTGCTGGCGCCAGCGGCGAGTCCTACACCTTCTTCACGCCCCAGGTACGCTGGACCCTGCTTCTTGCTATGTGTCTTGTGGCTCTTCGGCGGTTGTCGTATGTCAGAAGGCATTTGGGACGCTACCTGGACGGTCACTGTCATCATCGAAGTAATCCACTCTGCCACGCAGGACTTCAAGTACGGGCGTGAGCTGGCCGGCCTGCTGCGCGATGCCGGGCAGCCGGTGCCGCCGGAGCTGGCCAACTGTGGGCCGGGTACAGGTGGCGGCCCTCGCTCTCGCTATGGCCCATCTGGTGGCGGCGGTGGCGGCTTTGGTGGTGGTGGCGGCTTTGGCGGCGGCGGCGGCTATGGCGGTGGCGGCGGCCGTGGTGGCGGCGGGTCCAGCTACGGCGGTGGTGGATCTAGCTACGGCGGCGGTGGGGCCTCCAGCTATGGCGGTGGCGGCGGCGGCGGCTACAGCGCACCCCCAGCTGCAGCAGCAGCGCCGCCCGCCTTTGGCGCCTCGGCAGCCGCCTACGGCGTCGACAGGTGGGATGGGGTGCCAGGGTCCGTCACTCGGTGTAGGCCTGCAAAGGGTTGTGGGGTGTTCAGGGCCAGGCGAGCAGATGCCGCATCGACATGAGGCCAGACGTCCACGAGGACTCACCCTGCCTTGGCACACCTGTCCATCAGGACTGAGTCGCCGCTGAGCGCACAGCACCACGGGGCTGCATCACGTGTGCGCTGCACAGCCGGGGGCTGCTGCTGATGGGAGTGCGCTGCTGCTCCCCTGCGCAGAGACATTGACCGGGGTGACAGGGACAGGCGCTCCAGCCGGGACCGGGATTACGACCGCCACGACCGCCGCGACGACCGCGACCGCTACTCCTCCCGGTATGACCGGGACACCCACTCTGACCGGGACAGGCACTATGACTCGCGTGACAGGCGCGGCGCCTCCCTCCGCACTGCCTGCCATGCCCTCCCCTGGTCCCCACAGAATGCCCCCCAGCATCCAGCTCACAGGTCATGTGCTGGTCTCAGAGACCCAAAACCAAGCAGGGCTAGGGCCGTATTCGTGCTTGTTACGGAAAGCAGGGCTGGTCGCCTTTCCTGTGCAATGGGTGCAGCGGGACGAGTGTCACAGGGTGTCTGAAGTGAGCGCGTGCATGGCTGGCGGCTGATGGTCGCTGCTCCTCTGCAGGGACAGCGGCAGGGACCGGTACAGCAGCCGCGACCGCGACCGGGACTCCTCGCGCCGCAGCAGCCACCGCAGCCGCACGCGCAGCCGCAGCCGCGACCGGTACAGGAGCTCCCGCCGCGACTCGCCCGTCTACCGCTAGGCGCCGCGTCGAGCGGGATCCTCAGCAGGCGGCAAGCCACACAACACAGCTGCAGTGCACGCAATCGGTGGAGCAGCAGTAGCCACCTGGCGACTATGAGCGTATTGGCAGCTGCCTACCAACAAGCTACCCTGTTGCAGCGGCTGCGCCTGGCCCAAGCAGATGAGGATGCAGCTGAGGGTCGTCCGGCCAACTGATGCTTGTAGCCCACGCTTCAAATATGACTGTCACAAAGGCGTCTGTCCAACCTTACACATCTTTGCGCTATGGGGTGAGGCTGTTCTTGGCATGTATTGTTTCAGGATTACTCAGGTCATAGACGGAGCAAGCCCACAGGATCAGGTCGCATTTGCTTGGAGTACAGAGGGAAGCATTGCAGGAAGTTTCTGCAAGGTGCACCAGTGTAAGCATCGACAATATATGGTGCAAGCACGGCATCTTGGCCCTTATTTGTAGGCAACCAGAGTATACATTCTGAGGATTTAAGTAACGAACGGAATGCCGCAGAAAACACTGTGTTGGTAGCTAGTGTATGCCTCTCCAAAGAAACGGACGAGTTGCTGCTCCTCGATTGGAATGCGGCGGCGGAAGAACACCCACACCTGAGCCGAGCAGGCAAACACCCCTTTACTACCCCCCCTTCCTTTTGCTTCACTGCGTGCAGTAGCCATGCAGCACAAATACTGAGGTGCTGACGAAAGATAGGCATGTATTCAGCCCAACACTTACCACAGCAGCGAACACACAGCAGCACGTGGGGTTGACCAGCAGCAGCTGGGTGCCGATGGCCCACAGAGCAAAGCCCAGGTACCCTGGATGACGCACCCAGCCGTACACCTGTGTGAATAATGAAGAGGAGCTGTGCAGGCTGACATCTGAGTACATTTACAAGGCGGCCTCAGTCTACGTGGCTGTGCAGGACACATCGGAACAACATACGCTAGGATAGTGGCAGATAGCCAAGCTGCCTACCCCTGACGTCACCAGTTGGTGCTGTTGCCGTTTCTCAAATGCAATCAAATGTGTGAAGTTCTGTCGCGCCGTCAGGATGGCCGCCTTGCGCAGCGCCTCCCCACCCAGCGCCATCACCAGACCCGCACCGCTGATGACCTGCCGTGTTGTGGAAGCCGCGTGCACTCTCAACCCTGTAGATGCCCGCATGGACGCTGTGCAGCCAGCGCAAGTATGCTATACCATTGCAAGCATTTTGCTCAGAGGCGGTTGATGTTGTCAGCTCACACTCGCGGCAGGTGAGGCCTTGAGCTGCGGCAGGAAGTGCTGCTCCACAGCATGCTCCAGCACCGCGGCTGACATTGCGGCGGCATAGCCGCGGCTTAAAAGCGTCGCTGCACACAGAACGGGGCTCTGGTTAGCATAAGTAGATGTACAACTATGCGTGGAACAGACTCGTGTACATGGCGAACTTGGATGTACGCAGCACAGCATGCATAGCGGCACTGTGCCAGTTGCAGGACGTGAGGCGGGCCTCGCAGATGCTTTCTGCAACTCACAGCTGAACGACAGCTCATTTCGCTGGTACACGAAAGCGAGGAAAAACTCTGAACAGTGAAAGCAGACCAGCAGCGCAACGAAGATGGGCAATGCCGGCATGAATCAGCCGCACGCCATTTCACAGTGCATGGCATTCAGACAGGATGGCAACTGGCAATGCAATGCGTGAACATCATGTTGGCTTGGAGATTTGCCACGGAGTCAGGCGCGCTCGATGTGCAGAAGCGCTCAAATGCAAACTGCAGAATGGCACCAGTCTGTAGTGGCGCTGAGGAACCACAAGGTGACGATATGCTTGATCTGCAGATCATGACCGCGTGATCTGCCCACACAACTTGCATCTGTACAACATTGACGCAATACGATTGACGCCTGCTGCTTATCTAATTTGAATGTCCATTCGTGTCAAGCTCCATGCTGTAACGCCGCCAACCGGTGCAACAACAAGGATCAAAGCGCAAAACTTGACACATGTTGTTACAGCGCCACAACTGTGTACTGGAGTTGTTCGAGCCGACTGTCTCTTTCTGTCCTGCTGAGACGCCAGCATACAGCTGAGGTCAGGTTCCTCCCACAGCAGCAGTGCCATGCACCCCAGCAATCAAAGTAGTAGCAGAAGTAACCCTGGCGTGGCGTGCCGCACCGCAGCCGCATGCGAGGTGTGTTCCTTGCGCCTCCACCACGTCAAGCCACTGCCGACAACCTGCTTGACGCCCACCCTGATGCGGATATTCTATGCTTATCAGGCGTTCATGCTGACCCAGATCAGGGCGTTACAGCTGCCCGGTGCCGATGGGCTTGCGGGAGTCGTCGCCGGCGGCCCACAGCTCGTAGTCGGCGGCCAGCTGGGCCAGGAAGCGCGGCACCATGGTGTTCAGCACCTTCTGCATGACCTGTAGTGTGCGGCGGCACCCATGGATCAACGCCTGATGGGAAGGACGACTTGGTTGCGCCTGGCATGTGTGCAATGGCATTTGGAAAAGGTCATGTTGTCAAACTGTTGGCTGCCACCGGGGCTCACCATGCTGCCGGTGCGGCTGATGACGTTCTCTGATATCAGCAGCCACCCGGGAACCTGCAGTGTGACCTGCAGGCCACAGACAACCAATGCCAAGATCACACAGGGCAAAATTTGACATCAGCATTGTGGACGAACTTGCAAGGTCTTGCTGCGCACCATCACATTCACACACCTGGATCTCGGTGTCGCTGGTGATCTGCCGCATCCGCCCGCTGTCTGGGTTGGTGGCCGACACACCATTGGCTGAGGCGGTGCTTGGCTGCTCCACTGCTGCAGCGCTACCGGCCTCTGAACTGGTCGGCTGATCAGCGGAGGTGTCCTCTGCCGCGTCCCGCCACCGCACCTGCAGTGATACCAAAGCTGGTCAGCTTTCTGTCACATCCCCGTCTGGGTGTCCCAAAGCTGATCTCTCTGGCTGTAGGACAACATTTTCAAGCCTCTGCTCCACTGTGCAGTGCTGGATCGACCCACTCTGTTGGTCATGGTCGCCGTGAAGCGGTCGCTGATGTTGCGCACCGCGCGAGACCCCTCCAACTGCTCAATACCATCACACCCACAAGTCTGAGACCATCGGCAGGCCCATGCATCTGTAGCGACCAGCTGCCACACTCCAGGAGACAGGCGTGTGACTTTGACTTGCCATGCCAGGCAGCTGGGCAGGTTCAACAGCCCACCCTGGTCTGCAGCAGCGAGACTGTCGGTCCCAGCCGCCCCACAACTACCGACACCGTCAACACCGGCTCAACCTGCACACGCGGGCGGCAGCCTGAGCACAACCGCAGCCTGCGATCCTCTCACAGCCTCGCCACACTGCCACCGCCACATCACAAGGTCCTTCGGTTGCATATGGGATGCCATGAAAGCGATTTCGTAATCCCACCTTGAAGTTGAGGAAGGAGATGCCACCCACGTAGCAGCGGAAGGTGTCGTCATCAATCCGCTCAATGCGCTTTGCATCTAGCACCGAGTACTGGCTGGCTGGTAGCGTCATGTACTCTCCTGCATTCGAAACAGGCACAGATGAGCAACTTTGATGGTCCAGAGGAGCAAGCTGTAAGCCTCCTGCTTGTACCCGCTGGGGTATTCCTTGGAACTTCGTTGTCGCCCCGAGAGAAGGTCGCACTGGTACAGCAGGTGCCCACCCAGGGAGCGGTCTCGCTCTGGGATGTTGACTGCATCCCGCTTTGTCGCCTGCAGAACAGCAACGCGCTTCCCGGCAAACTGCCCGTCGGCCGCATCTCCTGAGGCTGCCGGCTCTGCCGAGCCATTCCCGCTGCCGCTGGCCTCGGCGTTGCCCGACTCCTCGCGCTCCAAGGCAACCAATGATGCCTGCATCTGTCGCGCCAGGGCCGCCGCCTCATCCGCGGACGCTGCAGCAGATCGTTCACATTCTGGTCGGAAGCCTCGCCAAACTGCCATCACCCGAATGGGTCAGGATTCCAAGGGTAGAAGGACGCCCAGATATGCCTCGGTCCTACGATGTTTCTTGATTTTAAGGGCCAGCATACCTGGCTGAGCGTCCGACTGGACTGCTGTCTCGTGCCGAGCGGCACTATAGACATGCCGCCACCGCCGGCACGCCCGCTGGAGCAGGGGCTGGTCGCTGACAGTCCTGAGGCATGTAGCGGCTGGCTGATGCGCCCCAGGGGCTTGCTGACGCCTGCCGTGATGGCATGAAGTGTGTACGAGTCAGCATGCCTCCGCGCTGGCCGCAGAAGCTGCTGGTGCAACAAGGCTGAGCATGTTCGCAAGTAGCGGCGCATGGCATTGCGATGCCGTTCGCTGATCGCATGAGCATGTGCACAGCGATGATGCTTGCCAGTACTTGCCTGGGACGAAGCTGGGGCGAGTTGGTATGCAGGACACCGGATTTCTGGTGGCCGCCCAGACGGCCGCCGCAAGTGCCCAGGAAGACGGGCTGCATTGCTGCAGATCTGTTTAAATGTACACGAGCACCAGAACAGCACAGTGCAAATGTTCTGCAACTGACACGCCGCCTGGCGACAAGAGATGATGCTGGGTGACACTGTTCGTGCTGATGCGCTGATATCGTATGCGTGCGTGAGTCTCGTCTACCCGCTCATGCTCGCTCTATGAGCAATGCACCGTTGCGTTGCAATTAGGACCGGAACAGGTCCCAGATCGTGTGCGCACGTGCAGAGATCATACCGTCATGAGAGTCGGCTGCGTTCCCGCTTACGGGACCTCATTTGAGCATTGCTTCCATGCTATAATCAGTTGCTGACGTTGCGGGCAGCATACGGCAGGCTGCACAGTAAATGGTGGCAGCTTCAACCCTTCATGCAGCGGCGCGCGTGCTGTACACCATTCTGAAGGTTTCCGAGTGATACCCATTCCGATTATCTGCTGCACGAATGGTCATGATGCAGACAGGACTGCAGTACAGTCTGCGTCATCGCTCACAGGTTTCAACAGGCCGACGCACGCCGTCATGGACCAGGTGGGTGGCTGCGTACAGCAACAAGACCAATCTCTACTGCCAGGGTGTCCTGTTGGACTGCTTTAAAAAGACCCTGAGGAGTGCAACTGCAACTATGATCGCGATGTTCCTTCCCCCTTTTTGCGCACTGTGAAGATCAAGCGAGCTCTTCATTTCATACAGCATGTACCAGCAAAGCTGGGTAGTAGGGCATGTCCCAGCCCCAACACCCTAGAGCTGCTGTTTCACACTGTCCTGAGCACCATTTCTAACCCAGATCGATCAACACTCTTGCTGCTGGTGCTGCAGGGTGCAGGGCGCTGCCAAGGGCGCGAGTCCGCTGGCTGCACGTGTGCAGCAGCTGTTGCGCCGTGATGACTCGGGCATGGAAGCACTTAGGGCGCCGCCTGCACGCCATGCTGCAGGTACAGTGCTGCAGCGACATTCCTGTCATGTGTGGGACCCATCAAAGTACAGTGGCATGCTACAATGTGCATAAATGGGAAATTACTGGAGGGTTGGATTGGCAGGCGAGCCCAGAAGCCGTTCACTTTGCACGATGAAGCCATGGCCTTATTAACATGCAGGGGCGGTGCGCTGGCAGGTACGCCAGGCGCCGCGTGCGTCTGCGTCAGCATCTGCGGCATCGCCCAGCGGCGACAGCGCCAGCGCCGGGCAGCAGTTCAGCCAGGCGTTCTACCGCACCCGGCTGCTGACATTCGCTGCAATGTTTGTTGGCTACGGTGCGTACCTCGGACATACACACTGGGTTTACACTCCTGCAGCCAGTGCATCAGCCTTCTGCTTTTTCTAACACCCCCAAGAGATCACCTGTGCATGCCGCACCCACGCCATCTTCACATGGAGTTCATCCAAGATGAGGCGGTGCTATGCTGCTTTTCCTGTAGGCTCGTACTACCTGACACGCAACAGCCTCAGCTATGTCGCGCCGACGCTGCTGAACGACAAGGCCATTGGGCTCACGATGACCCAGATCGGCGGCCTGACCTCCATCCTGCCCGTGTGCTATGGTGAGCGCCATGCCAGTGCGCCTGCACCTCTCATCAGCACTGCAGGAACTGCACGCAGTTCCTTGGACACGGATCACGCCTGTGAGAGGGAAAAGCGAGCTTGTTTGGCACCCTGATGAGGCTGGCAACCTGGCCATCAAGGGCCAACCTCGATGAACCCCACGGTTACCAAGCACGAGATGCGTGATTCTGGTGGCTCAAGGTTGAGCGTCGTCTTGCAACTGCTGCGGCAGGCTTCTCCAAGTTCCTGAGCGGCGTGGCGGGTGCCAAGGCGAGCCCGCGGGTGGTGCTGGCGGGGGGCCTCATGGCCACTGCGCTCGTCAACCTGGCGTTCGGCTTCGGCGCCTCCTACGCCTGGTTCCTGGTGTGCTGGGGCGCCAATGGGCTGCTGCAGGGCCTGGGGGCGCCCGCCTGCGCCAGGTGAGCAGCGCCCAGGTCCCCAGGTCCCACTCCTGCCCATTGTGCCTGGCTGCTGTGGAAAGCTGTGGTGGTTATGATGCTGCAGTGCTGGCCGGTGGTCAGCTGTGAGGGCGTCTTGCACCACTCAGGAATGAGTACGGTGGCAAGCTTGCACTAACCATGCTAGCATACAGATCATGAGCACCGTCCAAACCTGTGTGCAACGCTTGGATGCCAGGTCGGCTGATAGTGTGCACAATCCATGCTTGTGCATGCAGAATCCTAACGGCATGGTTCCCCACCCGCGAGCGCGGCACCTGGTGGGGCTTCTGGACAGCGTCAAACAACATTGGCGGCTTTGCAGCCCCCCTGGTTGCCGGCGGCGCCGCCAACCGCTTTGGCTGGAGGTGCGGCAGTCCTTATTGCACGGATGTATCATCCTCAACAGTCACCATATATGCATGCAGTACCTCCGAACTATCCCTCCGACTAATGCAGACGCGTGTGGTGCTGGCTGTGCGATGCATTGCAGCATGTGCAGCAACTGGCTTCACAGTTGCTGGGCTGGCTGATTTCATCGCAGGGCCAGTAGTTGTGATACACAGCATGATTACTGGTGCATGTCTCATGCCTGATGGACCTTGCTACGACAGTTCCAGCTCGACCATGCGCTCATGTGCACCAGCGTCGCCATGCGCGGCGGTCCTGTGCAAGAAAGCAGAGGCGCAACGGGGCAGTGGCACTCGCAGGTGGGGCATGTGGACGCCCGGCATCATCGGCCTGGTCATCGGCCTGCTGCTGCTGTTCGCCATCAAGGACGACCCCGAGACCGCCGGCTACCCGCCCATCGATGAGCCCACCAAGAGTGAGCCGCTTCAAGCCACTGAGGTTCCCCAGCTCGCACAGATGGTCATCGTCGCCACGAGTGGTAACAGTTGTGACGTTGCATGGAGCTACTCCCAGACTGCATTGACTGTCGACCCAAGCAGCTGCCCTACCACCACTGCAGGCGGAGCCGCAGCCAAGCCCAAGGCCAAGGACGAGCGGGGCCTGGTCAAGATCCTGGTGGAGGAGTGCCTCAAGTCGCGCGCCGTGTGGCTGTTCGCCATCTCCTACTTCTTGTGAGTCGGGCTCCTCCTCCATACCCTTGGAGCCATGCTGGTACTGCGCTCATGACACATGCAGCCACAGACGCTGCATCACTGACCGCCTCTGTGCACCCTTTGTACACAGCACTTCGTGAGCCCTGCAAGCCTGAGATGGACATGATGCTGGTTGCAGCGTGTATGTGGTGCGGCAAGGGGTGACTTCATGGTTCATCTTCAACCTCATTCGCGACAGGGTGCGCCCCGAAGCTGGCTGCTTTCTGAGCGGGGTGCTTGCTTCGGCTTGCACGGCGTTGATGACGAGAGGCTGGCCCCCACTGTGTGTGTGCCACTCCTCCAGGGCATCCAGGGCGCAGATGCAGCGTTCCGCATATCAGGGCTTGAGCTGGGCGGCCTCCTGGGCTCCCTGTCTGCCGGAGCCATCAGCGACCGCCTCATCCGCAGCAACAGCAACCCCGACGTTGGCAATGTCGGCCTGCGTGTGAAGGTGAGGCACGCCAGTGTGCATCAAGGATCTCCCTGGTCAGGGTGCAATTCCATAGCCGTCAGCAGTCATCGGCTTGCAGCTACGCAGGACCTGATGGAAGCACTGAGCGCAGATGTTGGCATGGCATGTGTGAAGCCACTGACACCTCATGTCGTTTGCGCACATGCAGGTGGTGATCGGGTACACTGTTGCACTGGCCGCGGCCATACTGGGCTTCTGGAACACACCCAACGTAGCGTGGGTGCAATGGCTCTCCGTCGCATCGGTGAGCTCCTGCTTGGGTGCTTTGCACACCTGACAACACACAAGGTGCTGTATGCTCGGCACAAGGCTGGCTGCAATGCAGCAGAGAGCAACACGCTGCTGTTGCCGGCCATGTGTGCGGCCCGCCAGGGTGTGGGAATCGCATGGCACTGAAGTCATGCGGTTCATTGCAGGTGGGGGCTGCGCTATATGGACCACAAATGCTGATTGGTCTGTGCGGTGCGGAGGCGGTCTCCAAGACAGCGGTGTCTGCAGCGCAGGGCTTCCTGGGGTATGTTCAGCACAGCTGCCTGTACAATTGCATCACGTTCCTGAATATGTACAAGCTCACAGCGTCTGAGCAAGACTTGTGATCATCACCAAAGTTTGGCATTTGGCATTTGGTCGAGACACCCTGGCAGGCACTCGGGTCGCATCACTCTGCAGGTGGATTTCATACCTAGGCGCCTCTGCTGCGGGCGTGCCAATTGCGCTGATTGTGCAGAAGTCTGGCTGGAACGCCTACTTCATGACGTTGCTGGCGTCGTGTGCACTTGTGGTGGTGCTGCTGCTGCCCACGATCAACCTGAAGAGCCAGGAGCAGCTGGCGTCAGCACAGTAGCCGCTGTCTGTTTCATCAGTTGACTTGGTTTGCACATGGTTTCCTGATGTCAGGGGTAGATACTCAGCAGCATACAGCAACGGATTTGTAGATAGTGGACTTGCAGATGGTTGCGAACCGTGAGCAGCACAGTACACGTGAAGGTTTCGTTAAGAGCTGCATGCAGGCGCGACAAGTCCCACAGGTGTGTGCGTGAGGCACTTAGCCTCACAGTCATACTGCAATCTGCGATGTTTCTGGCCACACAGCATCAAACATGGCCCGTAGCCGGGGAATCCTCTGCTGCAGCAAACTTTGAATTGTTACATCTACACATGTGCTGTTACAGCGGGTGGCTAGCACTGGCCATGACAGACAGCAAAATTGACACCAGCACTGGATGCGAAATAGTCAACACCCAATGCACATCACGGGTCCGGCAGCCGCTTCCCATCTCACTACCGCTTCTGCTGGTGTGGCAACAACAGCAGGCGAAGCATTGTCGTACCCAGGCGACCACTCTACAGACAGGCACCACGGCCTCCACTGTATGGCCCAGTGGGTGCTAGGTACCCTGCTGATGCCACGCTTTGGAGGGCGGTGGCACGCCGTCAGCGACGCATGCCCACCCATCAGCACCACACGCCCACCCATCAGCGCCGCACGCCCACCCGCCTCAGCAGCGACATGACCAGCGACGCGCGGTCGCGAGGCTGGCCCTGCGCACAGTGCGTGCCGCATCAGGGGGTTGAAGACATGTTGCAGAGCCCCATAGGCGCTCGAAGAAGTGCATCTGCAGCATCAGCTCGGATGGCCACCCCTGTGCACCGACTGCAACCGTGCATTCACGAGCGGAACAGCATGGTGTCCAGGTCTGCGCTGCTGTTGGTCCGGCAGCGCATTCCGAATTCTGCTTCTAACAGGCGGCCTGTCGGGCGCACCTCAGCGTCTGCTGGGGCGCCGGCGCCGCTGGGATCGATCGCCTTGGGCACGAGGGCGTCCAGGCACCAGGACCAGCCGCAGCGCCGCGCCCCGCCGGCCTCGTGCCACTGGACCCAGGGGCAGAACGGCCTGCAGATTGGATGGGCATGAGCGTCGTGCTGGCCCCTGCACTTGAGCAATGTTTGGCGACGGCTTGCAGCGACCCTGGACCGATGGGTTTCGGGTGCAGACTGGCTGCATGCTGCATGGCCGTTTCCGGCTGCTTGTGGGAGACGCCTTACTGTGACACCTGCTGCACGCCCACCTGTGCAGCTTCAGCGGGTTCAAAGGAGTAAGCTGTGCTGCGGCGGCGCCGCCTGACAATGCCGCCGCTGCCGGTGTCGCCGACGGGCTTGGTGCAACGTCAGCTGGCGGCTCCACTGCAGGGCCAGGTTTGGCGGCTGGCTGCCTGGCGGGCTGCTGCGCTGAATTTGCGCCAGTGGGCTGCACCATGCTGTCGTCAGCTTGTGCCTTGACAGGTGCTGCTGGGTCTGCCTCACGAGTGGAGCTGGGCAGCCCGCGGGAGGTCTTGGGGCGCTTTGGCAATGCCAAGTCCTCGCTGCACAGCACGGCACATTGGGTCAGAAGCTTTGAGCCGATATGCCGGACAGGTTCACCTTGTGTGCCATGGTTGCCAAGTACCGAAAACACAACACTGCAAAACACCTGCAATCAGCTGCTCCTCGCTGCAACCAAGCAACAGCCTGGCATGCAGCTTGACAGGTGTCGAAGGTACCTGGCAACGTCACCAGCCTCCTCACGCCCGCGCTTGGGTGTGGCCGCTGCACCATTGCGCGGCGTGCCGAGCGGAGCAGAGCGCATCGCAGCGATGCCAAACACCGGCGCCGCCGCTGCGCTGCTGCCGAATGGGGACGCTGTCTTGGGCAGTTCAGCAGAGTCCTGTATGGCCACTGTCGCTGGAGCCGCACTGACAGCAAGGTGTGCTGAGCCGTTTGCTGCCGGGGCGCTGCTGCCTGGGTCGGATGGGGCGTCGATCTCAGCTCCTGCAGCAGTGCCGTTTGTCGAGGCCTCCGCAGCCTTGCCAGGTTTCGACAGAGGCCCGCCCGCGATGGTGGCCGCCGGCGCTGAGGGGCCCGGCTGCCGAGACGCACGCCCTGCTGATGACGGCGTCCCAAACAGCGGCACATCTACAAGGCACCCATATGTCTTCGCCATGTACAGTATATATTATCGTCGAGATGACATGTTCGGTTGCCTTCCTGTGCGCAAAAGACCAACATAGGCATGAACTCAGCAGTCCATGCTTTGCACCTCTGCTCTTGGACCCAAAGGCTTTTGGTGATGCCGCTGCGGCTGCAGATCCACTCGAGTGTGCGGCGCCACTGCCGAAGGGACCGCTGTTTGGACCGGGGCGCGGCGTCAGGCCACCCAGCTGGCCGCCGGCGATGGTGGTCACCTGGAGCTGCATGCCACGGCGGGTCCTACTGCTGACGCCGTTGCTGCCGTTCGCGGTGCTGCCATCGCCGACTGGCTGCGGGCTGCCGAAGCCGCGCCATGCTACAGGGGTGGCCCCGCCGCCGCCGCCCGCCTGCATCGACGCTGGTGCCGAGGCGGGCGTGGCGGCGCTGCCCTGTAGCAGCCCTCTGCGTGCCCGGCCAAGACTGCCTGGCGCGCCTGCACCGCAGATGAGGGGCTGATGTGAAGGTGCAGTCCGGCTGTGTGCAGTCAGGGGCGCGTTGTGCCCTGCTCCGCTGCCAGCACATCCTGCAAATGCAGGAATGTCTGGCCAAAGTGGGCCTCGCAAATGGTGACGAATTGAGAGTGCAGCGCACCGTTGGTGGGGCTGGATGCTGGGAGGCGGGGCCTGCGGGCGGCGGAAAGGTCAGGGCCACCCGCACCCAGAAACGACCACAGGCCGTGCTTCGCGCCGCACATGCGGCAGAAGACGACCGCCTGCCCCGCCGGCAGCCGCTCCTGACAAGCAGGAAAAAGAGTTTCAAGGACAACACTACAGCAGAGCAGGGGCGTGTCCGTCAGGTGGTGACGCTGGTCACTGAAGACAGACTGTACCATCTGCTGTGCGCGAGCAGGGGTGCACTGCACCTCGGACGCCTGCAGCGCTGGACGTGGTGAGCTGCCGACCTCTGCAGAAGCGACGTCGCTCCTGCTGCCGGCTGCGGACACGGCGCCAAAGGGGACCGGCACCGCGTGCCAGCCCAGCAGCGCCAGCAGCCGCTGCCGGCGCGCAAACTCCTGGCTGTCAGCGGAGGCCGCGTCCTGCGGTGCGCCCACCGCCGCAGTGCCATTTGCATGCCCTGTTGCCACCACACCAGCATGTTCTCCAGTGAAAGCCACGCAACAAATCGGCCGTAACACATGGTTTTCAAATGAAGACTGCAGCAGGCCATGCCAGGATGCACTAGGCAAATACCTGACTGTGCTGGGGGCATACCTGTTCCATCCTGCTGGCTGTGTCGTGCTGAGGCTGCACCTCCACCACCGGCTCTGGGCGGCGGCGCGGCCGGGGCATCTGGCTCGGGGTCCAGCGACTGCTGCGCGGGGTGGTCCAGACCGGATTCAGCCCACGACTGCGCCTGCTGCGGGCCATCAGCCAGCAGCGTGTCCAGCTGCGCCCTGCATGGCCGCGGATCGACTGGCAAACTTGGCAGTGTTTGCTAGGGTGATGGGTGGCAAATGCTGTCTTCGGCCATGAGGCCCCCTGCTGATGTTGCAAATGCAGATCAAGTGGCCACAGCAAGAATGTGGTGCATGACACACCCGTGCGAGGCGGCGATGGCGGCCAGGGCGGCCGGAGCAATGGGCGGAAGACGGTCCAGGGCCGCCAATGCTGTGCACCGCGCTGCAAACTCGGTGTGCACCTTGACAGGGTGTGCAAGCACACTGTCAAGTGCTTGCCGACAAAGAGTGTATTGGAGCGTGACTCAAGTGCTGAAAGGCGAGAGGATAGTGGTCCATGGCAAGAGTGGAAAAGGCTTGGCTAGGCCAGGGCAGGGAGGTGTGGTTGGTGAAGCCGCACCGTCTCAGCGGGGAGTGCAGGAAACGCCGCCAGCTCTGGAGCGCAGACAGCGGTGCGCCAGGGGCAGTCGCCCGCATGACTGCTCGCTAGCTGCTCCACAAACGTCTTTGTTGCCTGTGTGCAACGCAGAAAAACGCTGTTCGTCCACAGTGCAGAAGCTTTCGTGGCTCTGCAGGAACGATTGCTAGGCGGCAGGAGCCCATGTATGGATGATGGGCTGTGTGCCAAGAAACGCAGGTGCGTGACTCACCTTTTCTGTCTCCTCCCGCGACAGGGCCACCGGCAGCGTCAAGGCCAGCTTAGCCTTGCAGAACTGCATGTGCATGATGAGCGACATTAGAGGCACTGCGATTCTGTGATGACAGCAACAACACAGCATGAAGGACGCCAGACATGTGCTGTGAACAAGCCTCTGACGAACTGTACTGCTGCATCAGCTCAACTATCTGGGATGCAGGTAAGCATTGAGCGAGACCAATCATTAATTTAATCATTTGTTAATCAACTTGTACCAGTATAAAGTTGCGCCTTTGGTATTCCGCACCTCGCATGATAGCAGGTCCTGGCCGGCATTGACCCAGCCCCGCCGTGCGCACTCGATGGGGCCCGCCGGCGCGGGCTTGCAGAACCAGGTGGCGGGCCGGAAGCTGCGCAGCCGACGCACCAGGTCGGCCCGTTCCCAGGGGCGCGCCTTGGGCACCCCCCCGGCTGCAGCATCCTGCATGCCCAAGGCGGCGGATGTGCATGAGAACCTCTTCAAGTATGCGGACGATGGAGAAGTCGCACACTTCAGCATGCAGGCAGTTGTAGATCATGAACAGCATCTTTTATCTGGGCAAAATCCTGCAGCATGATCGTGCTTCTTGCCGCATGGTGTTGCACCTGGAAGTCGGCCAACAGCGAGAGCAGTGCGGCGTCCGCTGGAGCGCCGGCAGGGGAGGTTCCGCCGATCACAGTCTCATCTGCTGCACCATTGCCTGGCCTTGGGCTATACATCAGTCCCGCCAGCGCCTTCTTGGCACGGGCCGCATGATCCATCATGGACTGTTGCGTCTCAGATGTTACTGCCTATCCAAGGTGTTTTACCATGAGCTTGTGCAACTATACATAAACGCAATGCACGTTTTAACAAGTCAGCTCGATGTGACACGACTGCTCTATACCAAAGGATCAATGCATGCTGTTCATTGTATGGGGACCGCTCGATCACATCGGACGGATCTGATGTTGCCTCTGGGGCATCAAACAGGTCTTGGATACGGTCAAATGTCGAAGCCAATTGCGCCGCTGAATTGCGTGCCGTTCCCACCCCGGCATCAGCAGCCACAAAACCCTGATATCACGCAAGATGGGACTCTCAGTACACTGCATCAAACGCAGGCGGCCGTCTTGGCACGGCCTCTTCGTTGCGTTCCGGGTGGCAGCCGTCCAGCGACATCGCCATCATGGTGAGTTCTTGGCTGCGCCGGGCACGCTGTTCCCGCCTCTGTGGGGCTGGGGATGGGCAGGTCACGGAGGTGGCGTGGAGCTGAGCAGTGCTTTGGGTGGCAAGCGAGCCCGAGGGCTGGCGCCCCGGCGTGCAGCAGCTGCGCGGCATGCGCATGCATGTTTTGCTGGCCAGCGCCGGGCCGCAGCTGCCGTGTGCACGCGTCCTTTTGGCCCATCGATGCCACTTTCGGCAGGGCCAGCAGCTGCAAATGCGCCGCGGCTGCCGGGCCGCTGCCCAGCTCCGCTATTGCAGAGCCGTTATTGCTTTTCGTGTAGCGGGCATCCGCCCACGCGGCGTGCTGGGCAGTCATATTCACTGTTGGGTCAGCAGGGTTTGTTCCTGATTGCTATTTAGCAACGATGCATCAATGTGCAGCCTTACGCCGTCCGTCGCGCACGTCGCACGTACTGACAGCCTCCTTACGCAGCATGTTCCGTCTGTGTGTGCTACTTGGCTCCGCCACCGCTTGCATGTGCTGCTGCCGTGAACCACCTTGGCCTGCAGCATGGCTTCTTACCAACAAGGCCACGACATCTGACGACTGGGGTCTGTGGCTTGCAGGTGCTGTCGCAGGATATTGACCTGCTGCATCCGCCAGTGGAGCTGGAGAAGCAGAAAAACAAGCGGAAGCGGCTTGTACAGTCGCCCAACTCATTCTTCATGGATGTGAAGTGCCAGGGCTGCTTTCAGATGTGAGTGTGTGGTTGCTACACGACACTGGAAGCCTGATGTCATCGACGATGCACTTCTATGGGGATGGCATCTCACACCCTCTGTGCACTGGAGGTCCACAGTAGCTGCTCATGTGCATTGACACGCTCTGTTTATGCACTGCAGCACGACAGTCTTCAGCCACAGCCAGACAGTGGTCGTGTGCAGCAGCTGCTCAGCAGTGCTGTGCACACCAACGGGGGGAAAGGCGCGCCTCACAGAGGGTGAGCATGGCATCATAGTGCGCATGGTCACACCATGATCAACACTTGCTAACATGTGCAATGTGGCCTTGGTGTTTGTTAACAGTGTCCAATACTCGACATCGTTGCATGCGTGCAGGCTGCTCATTCCGCAAGAAGGGTGACACCCCACTGGTGGTGTAGAGTGGTGGAGGCGATGTCATGATGGGGGCGGACTGGTGCTTATGCTTTGTGCTTGTTCGTGCCTTGTGTGATATGTGATGCATTCTGTTTCGACACTCGTGTCGATTTGTAACCGTACCAAGATGATCTACCGTACTAGCCACAGAGATGATGCTCATGTACACGGTTTGCCTTCTCAACCTGGCATTTCCCAACCTTGGCCTGTACCTTTCAACCCGACATGATGGTTGCAACTAGGCACCCAGGTTGCAGCCCCTCTCATGATGACAGCATCAGCAGAGTCGAATTGTACACCACATGCTGTGTTATGCATCCCCTGTCCCGATGCTGTCCTACAACCTGCCAGCAGCCTGCGCCGCAGCTGATCGCAGCCGCTCAGGCTTGCGGTGTATGAAGCGCAAGCCACGCTCTGTAAGCGTCGCCACTGCATCCCGTGACAGCAGCAGGTAGTCGCGCTGCAGAATGGAGTACACATTGGCACCCACCGCTGGGAGCACATCCACCCATGGCAGGTTGCCTGATGCTAGCCGCAAGCTGGCCCTGCACATGACAATCGGATTCTAAACCGTACTGACACACGATGGGTGACTGCGTCCTCCTGGTTCATCATCACACTCACCCATCTACAGTGTGGTCACATGAGTTGCAAAGACCTTGAGAAGTGCAGTAGATTTTATACATGCTGATGCAATACGCACCCGCCATCTGCACCGTCCTTGGCTGTGTCGATCATGAGCACCGAGCGCCGCGGTGCATCTGCCAGCAAGGCCTCCAGAGCTGTGTCCATGAACCTCTGCAGGACAACTCACTGTCACCTAAGCCGTGTGTACACTGCATTCGAAATTGCAACAGCTGTGCGGGAGCGTCGGTGGCAAGTGGCGGTGGCGCACAGGCAGAGCTCCCAAGCAATCAGCACCGGCTGCCTGTGCTGCAAATCGAGTCCGGGCAGGGTGCTCACCGTTTTCGCCTCTGGCACAGCAAGAGTGTCCAGGACAATGAGGCGGCCCTCGTGCGCCTTGGCAGACAGCGCGCAGCGCAGCCCTGCCTGCCGAACCTGATCGCACCCACAACAAAATATGGTATTCCAATGACTTGAGGGCACTGCAATACTGCTGCCAGATCATCCACGCCATGGCTGGCATACTTGCCGCATGTATTCATGCCGTGCTGAGGCTGCATGAAACAGCTATGAGCATCATACAGCAATGAGCATTAGAGCTGTGACGAAACAGGTGGTGCTCACACCAGTCACTGCACCTTGCGCTGCAGGTCATGCTCATGGGAGCGTGGCACAGGGCCGTGTGCCTTGCCGCCACCCCGCCACTGCAGCAAGTGTGAAAAACCTTAGCAACATTCACGCCAGGAGTGGTTGGTGTCAGCTGTGGTCCTTGCAGATGCACTGACAGCAGTGCATCTGCTGAACGACAAATTGGAGCATGCTCAGTCATTGCACCATCATCAAGTCAAGGCCTGCACATGGATTGAGAAACACTGCACCTGTGGGGCACGGATGGTGCCAGCACGGGCGCGTCCTGTGCCCTTTTGGTTCCAGGGTTTGCGGCCGCCTCCCCTGACCTCCCGGCGCGTCTTGGCCTTGTGTGTGCCCTGTTGAGCAGCAAAAACCGCCTGAGATGCTCTGGCAGGGACATCGGCCAGTGCGACACACAGACGGTTGCAGCTGGTGCACACCTGCCAAGCTGTAGTTGTGCCAGGCAGATTGCCAAGGCATCCACAGGCACTGATGTGCACCGGCCACCATAGCACTGCAAGGACGTCACCTGCTGCCGCTTGGCCAGCTGCCAGCGCACCACCCTGTGCAGGATGTCTCGCCGCACGTCCACATCAAACACGGCCCCTGGCAGGATGGTGTGCCCCACCACGTCGCCCGCCCAATTGCGCAGCGGCACCTTCGTGTTATGCAGCAGGCCTGCAATGGCCAGATGGTACATGCTGCAGACGGCCTTCATCATGAGTGAGAGGGCTAGCCATTGGCTGAATGTCAGTAGGGGACGTCGTCGGCTGGCTGTTGCCGCATACAGTGTGAAGCTACTGCTCACCTGTCTTTTCGCTTCTGGATGGGCTTCTGCCGCTGCCTGCAATCATGCCATCGATGCTGCCTGTCAGCTGTGCAGCATCGCGCGGCAGCTGTTGGGCTGGCCTCGCTCCTGACTGCGCCTCGGGCGATGACCTGTCCGCATCCAGTGCCGCTGCTGCTGCTTGCGACGCGTAAGAGTGACAATGGTCCCGCGCTGAAAGAGCTGCCGGCACACCATGCGTCACGGCGCCTGACGGGTGCAGGCATGATAACAGCGAGGGCAGCGGGGTAGGCGGCGACAGGGAGCCTGTCAGCCGTAGCTCAGCCTAAGCAAGTGCGCAACAGAAATTTTCACATTTCGACAGCGATCAGTATGCAGATTGATAAGCATCTGCTTGCGCCTGGTCTATGCACAAGTGGGCATGTGCAGCTGCACACCTGCACAGCTGCCGCGACTTGGCCAAGCAGGCGGCGATAGCTACCCCGCATAGCGTTTGCTGCCGTCAGCATGCTGTAAGGAATCACTCTGACGCCATCATGATCGCGATGTTGATGTCTTCAACCTCTGGACCTCGTGTCTCCTGCCTGTCAAATCAGCTGCATTGCTGTTGGCGTTGCAGCTGTCATGATCACCTGCTGTTTCAAGCACAAGTATGTACAGGTTAGCGGGGTGTAGCGGACTGAGCAGCCAGCAGCACATGCAAGCTGGCCAGGTGCAAGCTTCAGGGTTTAGCCGCCCTCAAGTGCGCAGTAGACGCCCGCACACTGCCTCTTTCTGCTGGCGACGTTGTGCAACAATCCTCAGCGCCGCTGCAACCATGGGTGAGCTCCGTCCCCTGGTTCGCCCGCGCCGTGGTCCTGCACCGTGTCCTCAGCACGCAGCAGTGCACAACGCACCTGTACATGTTGTCCGCTGTGGGGGGCCTCTGCGTGGCCTTTGTCTGTGGCGCTGGCAAGCAATGTCAGCAGAACGCAGTCAGGCGGGTTGCTTGTCGCGTGGCGTCCTAGGACGATACTTCAATGCGACAAGTAGTAGACAAGCAGATGGCTTCAGGCCTTGTTTTCGAGTCCAGCGCTGGCCTGCACATCTGAGAGGACTTGGCGGGTGGTAGACGCAGGCCACAATGCAGGGGGTGGCCGGGCAGCGGTGGTCGGGTTCGGAGAAGGTGCTTTGCAGGTTTTGCGCCTTTGCTAATGGCTTTGCGTCTGACTGCCGGTCGCAGGCAAGGTGCACGGGTCCTTGGCTCGTGCCGGCAAGGTGCGCTCGCAGACGCCCAAGGTGGCCAAGGCAGAGAAGAAGAAGGTGCCCAAGGGCCGCGCCTTCCAGCGGCTCAAGTACAACCGGCGATTTGTGAATGTCGGTGAGCTACAGGCTGCTCTCCACACATATTCGCGCACAGCTGCAAGGCTCAATTGTCACAGTCTGCTGCTGACGCCTCAGCATTGCGGCTGCTTGCATAACATCTGCTGTATACTGCAAGCCGGAGGGGTGGAAAGCTCTTGATTGAGGGGTGGCAAGGCTGTGGAAGTCAGTGGCGTGCGCATCTGACCGTTGCTGCTTCCTTCTGCAGTGGTGGGCTTCGGCAAGAAGAAGGGCCCCAACAGCAACCCGACATCATAGGCTCTTCATGGGGTGTGCATGAAGGTAGGCCGACTTACTTACTATATTGAGGCTGGAGGCTTCACGCCTCAGGCTGCAGCAGTCAAAGCAGAAGCACGTGTCACACTATAGCATCCAGGATCTCGTTGTGCTGGGTGTCAGACAATAAGTGCAGCGTCGTTTGTGCAGGGTTGTCTGGGGGAGTCAGCGGCTATGGGGCGGCATATGGTGGGCAGTGCAACAGCAAGCATGCGGCCGTGTGAGCATGCATCAGGTTGACCACTGCTCATGTGCAGCTCCAGCTGCCTGCAACTACACTGTACATCGTGCTGGTGCTTTGCCGTGTGTTGTCGGCGCATAGTGCTTAGCTGTAATCACCGTGCAACCTTCCTCCGCTGAGAACGTTCCATCTGTCTATGTTTGGCTGATGGCACAGAAGTTGCATGAATGCTGCAAGCAGCAACACACAGGTCGGGTCCACAATGGGTACCTAATGCAGTGTCTTCCACTGTGCTGTTGGGCTCGCGTCATCGCCCCTTCCAGATTGTTCATGTGACGACAGCGTGGAGACCGTCCCCAAGCCAGCCCGAGCAAATTCTTGAGGTCTTGACTGTGGCAGTGGCAGTTTGTCGTCAGAACACCACATCAGAGCTGTAACAGACCGTCTGCACGCTTGCGTGATCCCCCTAGCTCAGGGTTCAAACACACCTCCGCTTTCTCAACGAGTGGGCCGATCAGAGCCGCCAATATGTCGGTGAACTGCAAGCTGCTGGTTGTGCTGACCAAAGTCGCATTGTGCTGTAGCAAAGCTGACTGATCATGCCAGCGTCTTGGAGGGCTGCTTGTCACCAGCGCTGCCACTGCGTGTTTTGCCAACAGATGCAGTCCTGCATTCGCGACCACACGTCGAGCCCATTGTTTGAACTAATTCTCTGCTGGCTGACATTCTGCATCAATATGTATCTGCAGGGCGACGAGGCGGCACCAAGCGTCGCAGAGAAGCTGGAGGAGCTGAAAGGTGATTTGCCGCACGCGATAAGCTGGTGCATATGCATGTACGCTGCTGCTGGTTGGAGTAGCCGTATGCAGGCGTGTCAGTGGAAATGTTGCATGCAGCCTGACACGAAACGGGCCGCTCAGACGCCTGCTGTCATCAGCCTGCACATCATGCGCTCTGCTTCTGTGGGTCGGCATCATGCCCGTCAGGGCCACTCATTTCTGCATCCTGTGCTGTCTGCAGTGGACGACACAGAGCTCAACCTGGGCGACAAGAAGAAAAAGAAGAAGAAGAAGGTCGTGCTAGAGGATGCGGTGAGCTCTGTGGGTGTACTGTGTATGCCAGATATGATACTGCCCAGGCTGTCGTCAGCAGTGTCCAGAACAGCACTATATGGTGGCGATGGTCCAAGGCAGACCAGTCCGCATTCGTCACATTCCAATTCGTGCAACATGCAGGACGCTATGCTGGGCGAGGACGGCGCGGCTCCGGCAGACGATGCAGAGCCAGCAGGCGACCTTGACCTCGGTCTCACCAAGAAGAAGAAAAAGAAGAAGCCAAAGGTGTTTACAACCTCCTCAACGGTTGCTTGACTGGCCCCTCAGTTGTGCGGCTGTGGTTGTGGAGGGCCTCCTGCCCCACTATAGCATGCCACAGTGCTGAGTGCTGCAAGCCATAGCCTACCGCCAATGCGTCCAAGTCTGCTGCTGGTCTACAGCCTGACAATCTGGAGCTGCCATGGCCCTGGGTATGCAGTGCATCGCTCAGTTCAATGCGCAGATGTTGGCATGGCCTGATTTCTGCTGGTTTCTCTTCCTGCAGCGTGACGACGCGGAGTTTGGGGAGGCGCTGGATGAGGAGGGGGAGGCGCGGGAGGGTGACAAGGAGGGCGGCGGCGGCGGCGGCTCCGGGCTGCCCTGGGAGGGCGACGACAAGCGGGACTACAAATACGAGGAGCTGCTGGGTGGGTCCGAAACTCGGTGGGGCTGCACTGCAGCCGTCGTTCCCTGTGCTGCTATCTGGTGCAGACTGCAGTGTCTGCACGAGTACAGCCAGCTTGCATGACCTTTGCTGCTTACAGTGCATGAGGAGTGGTAGGTGACAGACTGGTGTGGCGATGATGAGAAACGTACCATCAAATGCTGATGCGGGTGTAACTAGCCCGCAAACGTGTTGATCTAAATCTTTGTTTTAATTCCTGAGCCGCATCAACCCCGTCGGAAACATACGTGCTTGTACAAGGCAGGCTGCTGATTCAATCTGCATTCTAAGACTCGGCCTCTTGTCACCTGCAGACCGCGTGTTCGGCATCCTCAGGCAGCAGAACCCCAGCCTGACGGGGCGCGCCAGCCGCACACTCCTCAAGCCGCCGCAGGTGCACTAGTGCATCTTGCCACAACACCTGGCATTTGCAATTGAATGTCACAACAATTTTACCCATTTTCCGCATGCTCTGCTTCAGCCAGCAGCGAGGCACGGGTCGAAGCATGCAGGGCTGCCCAACATCAAGCTGCGGATCCTGCCAGCTGCTGAACACTCCGGTGTCCCTCCCAGGTGGCTCGTGAAGGAACCAAGAAGACGGTGTTCACCAACTTCCCGGAGCTGTGCCGCGCAATGAACCGCAGCCAGGAGCACTGCATGGCCTTCCTGCTTGCGGTGAGCGAACAGAAGACGGTGGTCTGTGGCTGCGTGGCTACCAGTGAGATGGCAAAACTGAACAAGAGTAGACAGGCCACACTTGAGATGCCGTCAAGCTTCATGCTGTAATAAATCGCAGGTTGACGCCCTGTCTAGTGTTTGCACAGCTGTGCATGTGCTTTTCCACAGGAGCTTGGTACAAGTGGCAACCTGGACGGGCAGCAGCGGCTGATTGTCAAGGGGCGTTTCCTGCCCAAGGGCTTCGAGAATGTCATCCGGCGGTACATGAACGAGTATGTGCTGTGCGCCAGCTGCAAATCGCCAGACACGCTGTTGGATCGTGATGCAGGTGACTACTTGCTGCCGTTGTGCAACAAGCGTCAGTCAGCCACACCATGCATGCGCTGCCGTTTGCAGATAGCATCACAGGTGACCTTGGCCACAGATTCTTGGCGCATCCAAGTGAGCTGCTCCCTGCAGGCACGCGTATCATGTTTCTGCGGTGCCAGCAGTGTGGCGCATCGCGGACAGTGGCAGCCATCAAGGTGAGCGCATGCCTCTCTAACTGTGCTGTGCTGCTTGCCGGGTCCAGCGGATATTACAGCAACCCGGTGCTGGTACATTTGTGCGTGCAACAACATGTACGCTGTGTGCTGCAGGCCGGTTTTGTGGCCAGGACAACAAGGAGGCCGAAGGCATAAGCGCAGGCGGTCGCGCCAAGCTTTTTGCCAATTGTCTCCACCAGAAAGTGCCGCCTGTAGCTTAGTATCATTGAACAGAGGGCGACAACTCAAGTGTCCCCAAGATCGAGGCCCGAGTGGCATGGTCTCATGCAGCAAGGCAGGAAGATCGAAACAGGCCGCGTGCACGTTGGCTTGAGGGGGAAGCCATTTGGAAGGTGGAAGGTGGAAAAACGTCACGTGCTGATTGGGTAATCCCAACTTCGGCTCCCAACTGTCTCACGAGATTTGGTATTTCACGTGCCGTTGGTCTCTACACCGGCACACACACTCCAGACGCGTCGCGGCAAGCACTAGAGGAGGTTGTACATGAACATAGCTTGCGCTTGCGACCGCGTCCCAGCACAAAGGGGATAACTTCAGGCAGCGGTGACAGCCTGCATCCTGATAACGTATAACCTCGCCGCAGCGCAGACACAGCCCAAACGTCGCCGCCGGCGCTGCTGTGTACCCTTTCAGTCTCTGATCTAGGACCTGCAGTGGTGCATGTGTGCCGCGCAGCAGGCAGCAGCCAGCACCAGCGCGAAACCGACTCGCGGGTTGTAGGCCTCTTACGGCCCGCCCAGCGGCGGTAGGCGCCACAACCAAGGCCGGAGGTCTGCGGCTCTGACGCCTAGCTCCAGCTGCGGCCCCCCAGGCGGAGCCATGTGCACGGCGACGCTGCAGCTGGGCGAGCATGGCAGCGAGTCCTACTTTTCCAGCGCAGCCAGCACGACGAGCATGGACCCGGGCTCCGATGCGGACTATGAGAAAGAGAAGGCGCACTTCTACCAGAACGACAAGTCGGCTCCCATGCAGGTGCGAGCACCCGAGGCTGGCCATTGCAGTACAGCCTGGGCAGCGGGTAGTCAGGGGTGACATGTCGCTTTTCGGACGATGTCACTGGCAACGCCAGGCACCAGGCTATCGCAAGCAACGTCTCGATACAGTTGCAACCTGTTTTGCAGCGGGTGCGGCCGGGCCTGTGGATCGGGGACCAGCGGGCTGAGAGTGCCCCCTTTGCAGTGCTGCAGAGCTCCTGCATCAGCCACGTCCTGCAGGTGCGTCGCGCAGTGTAACACAGCTTAAAGCACTCCAAGTTGTGCATATGTCCCATATCGCAGTCGCATCTTGGCAGAGCCAGGCACTGCGCGCTGCAGATGAATGCTACGCCACAGCTGCCAGTTGCACTTTCGTACTTACTGATCGTTTGACCGTGCCTGCCACCATGCAGGTCGGCACACGGCAAAGAAAATACCCGCAGTGCATGATCTACAAGAGCATCGCGGTGCAGGACGGTCTGCGAGACGACCTGCTGTCACAGGCGGTGTCGCCCAAAGTGCTCAGCTTCATCAATGCTGGCTGCGAAGCAGGTACGTTTGACATGCATCGACACAAGCCAGCTCTGTCGTGAGAAATTTCAGGTGTCGCCAGCCTCATAGCCTGGCAAACACTGCGACATGCCGGGGTGAGCCCTGTTGACATACACTGTGTGTGTGCACGTACCTGAGCAAATCAAGATCGTCGTTGGCATTTGCAGGCGGCGTGCTGATACACTGCAGCGAAGGACGGTCACCGGCAGCCGCGGTAGTGATGGCGTTCCTGATGTGGAAGGAAGACATCAGCTGGCTGCAGGCCTTTGACGCGGTCAACAATGTGCGCCTTTCGATGCCGTCAGTGAACCATGAGGCTTGCTGGCGGTACCTGCCACAAGCTACATTCTTCTTGTGCATGCCTCAAGACTTGGAAATGCAGCACCTGCTCTAATAATGCACACTTCCACCAGCTGCCGATGTGCCGCCCTTGCGGTCGCATAGTGTGCTGCAGCAGCGATGCTGCAGGAGCTGAGTCTGCCATCTGACTGCCCTGCCCCCTGGCCTTAGGTGCGGCGGGTGTGCCCCAACGCGGCGTTCGTGCTGCAGCTGATGCGCTGGCAGCGCATCGGCTGCCGGTCAGAGGCATGGCGGTGGTCTGCACCCACCATCTCTCAAATCAAGGTGTGCCATCCATGGTCCTTCTCTCTTCGCCACAATATCTTGTCACACCCCGCAGCACACATCTACAACGGGCCTGTGGGCACCTGCTCAGCTCCATATTGCAATGTGTCAGACCACTGCTGCGGCCTCTGCACTGTACCGAGAGCAGTCGCCCTGATCGTCAGCATCGCGCAGCGCACCTTAGCCTGTGTGCCCGCTTGTCACAATATCTCAATTTGTGTCTCAGACCTGTGGACTGCCGCTGGTGCAGGTGGGCAGCGCGGGGCCGCACGCGCAGCGGGTGCTGCGGCTGACGGCGCGCGGCGGCCGCACCACCGACAAGCACCTCATGCTGGTGCGTGTCAAACCCTAAACCCTAATTCACTGCCGCCTTTTCATTGCAATCATGCAAACCTGCAGCCGCAAGCAGCGGAGTCCGGCCACCAGATTGGCAGCAGCACGTGCACGTCGTCTGCAATGCTGGTGCAACATATGCTTGTAGGCTGCGAAATCTCATGACCGCAGGTGCTGCCTGCATGCGAGCCACATCTGACGGTCAACCGTGCATGCTGACTGCAGGACACCTTTTCGGTGGTGGAGTCGCAGTATGTGGTGCGGTCCGGCGACGGCATCTGGCTGCGCCGTGGCGCCTTCCCCCGCGTGCGATGAGCAGCCACCCTGCCTGCCACATGAAGCGCAGGCGGGACGCCCAGCGAGCAGCATGTCTAGTGGCAGCTACATGCAGCCCAGCGCGCAAGCATTCCTTCCGCATGCTGGGCAGTGCTGCAGCCGGGAGGGGGACGGGCAGCAGGACGTGGCGACATGCAGACTGAAGCACGCAGGGCGCCCCAGCAGGCCCTCAAGGCCCTTGGGGTGCTAGCGCGCAGTGGTGGCGGCCTGAAGAGACGTGCCCCAAACGCACTTGGCCTGCTGGTGCCAGTACTAAGCAGGCAAACCAAGCTCAACATAATCTGAGAGGAGGCACGGATTTGTGAGGATGTGCTTATAACAATGGTGCAGAGCACCACATGTATGTCAGGTGGACGTGCATGCAAGGTGCTCCTTGCACGTGCCTGCTGTGCAACCACGCTGCGGCCTGAAGTTTACTGTGTATGGTTGGTTCACACGTTCACTGTTACCACATGCCACCACAGTATGTGCTTGACATCGGTTTTTGCGCTGTTTGCTTGCCAGCCCTAGGGTTCATAGAGGTGGTAATGACAGCATGACACATGAGGTCCAGGTTTTATTCAATTCTTCTAGGTTGCTTCCATTTGACAGTACGGTGTGTAACTTCCTGTCACCAGCTTCTCAGCGAAGTATTCACATCAGTGCAGTGGGCCACCACACGGCTCTGTCTCCCACATACATGGTCAATACCGAGAAGCACTCAGACGGCAGCTAGACCACCTGTCACCAACACGTTGGAGCTGTGCACGTCCTTGACTGGGATGCCACCATATGGCATGGTAATCTGCAAGTGCAGGCAGCTCAGTTTCAGTTGTCATGACCGTGCCGCTTGCAGTATCATCAAGCCAACTGAGCCATGGATGTCAAAATAACAAGGACGTCAAGCCCAGCGGCCATCACCAGCAGGCAACCGCTCACTTTCTGCGAGGAGCCGCTGACGGCTGTATCAGCCTCTGATACACGGTGTACAGGGATGACGTGCAATGGCGGTGGCTTGCCTTTGCCCTGCAGCATGGAAAGGACCTGTGTCTCGCTGCCAATGTTGGAAATCTCAGCTTTCGGATGCCCAGGCGCCTATCGACATGTCTGATTTGGCAAACAACATGAAGTTATTCCAAAGACCATGGGTCCTGGCATGCTTGGCCTAGATGACAACACCTGCTGCTCCAGAGTGGCTGCCTCAAACACATGGCGGTAGTGGTGCGGCTGCAGCGGCAGGAAGTTCTCTGCAAACACGTTGAAACCCTGCGCAGAAGAGAGAGTAGGCGTCTTGTGGCTGCCGTCCGAAAGAGATTGCAATGGCTCGGTACATGTGCCTTCAGGAGGGTTTTGTTTGGTAGTTGATGTTCATAGCAGCGCAATACGAATTGTTGGCTGGCAGTCTGCTGCAACATGGTAGAGTATTAATGCATGGGATTCGAGGGAACATACCCGAAGTCGTGTTGAAAGGCCCATGTCGCTGATGAGCTGCTCGATGTAGTCGGTCATGTGCAGCTGCACAGCAGTGCACACAGTGTGACACCCAAAAACTTCCTACGTGTGCAGTGTTCAGCATAACAGGCATAACATATTCGTGGCGGATCCAACGGCAGAGCTACCCCTTGCAAAATCTGCACCGCGCACAACATCGGTAAGGCAGCGGCGGCGCAGGGTCACCGGATAGCGCACAGGCACTTCCACATGCACGGGCCAACATCACAACTCGCAGCGAAAGGACAGAGCGATGCTCAACGAGGGTGTCGACTCAGTGGTTGCCGGGTGACCTCGAGAAATCAAACTTCAATGCCCAACTGAGTTTCGCACCATGAGGTTGGCAGCGCGGTTGTTGCCAGGGGGCGCAAAGCTGCGCTTCCATGCGCGAAACGCAGCCACATCCGCCTCCTGGTCGCCCACCCCTGGCAGCAGCATCTTCCCCTGCAGCGCATGAGGGTGTGCCTGTTGGTGCAATAACGATGTCAAGTCGCAATGCAGGGAGGCAGCACGTGTCGAACTGCCGCGTCGTGAACTAAATGCACATGCAACCTGCCACTCGCCATGGGACAACAACATTGTCATCATTGCTGGGTGTGGCCAAACTCTGTCAGGCGCAATGAGTCGGCCACCGTGCCAGCAACCACATCAGATGCCCGCACTGCGCAGCCACCAGCAGCACGCACCACCATTGCGCGAGCAAGCCACTCGGACTGGCAGCCGCTGATCACCCAGTCGCTGAAACTCACTACATTGGAGCCCACAAATGCGAGCCCCTGCGGCACACGACATGCAAGACTTGTGACGCTTGTCGTCTCACGTGCAACAAAGCTTACAGTCTGGTATCTCATGGCAGTGTGATCTCTGTGCACTGCTGCTCAGCAGCAAGCATACTCACTGGCACGCGTGGCGGCAGCACACAGCGGAACAGCCACAGGCCGTCCTCCTCTATCCCCAGCGCCGCCTTCTCCTGCCGACACAAGGCAGTGTGGAATGTCGGGTCGGGAGGCGTGCTACAGCATGGGTCTGCAGCGCTTAGAGTGCAACAGGCCACAGTGTCCGTTGATTTGGTGTGACAGCTCCTGCATGACTATCATGCCATTATCATGCCATGATATCGGCACTGCCATATTATTGCCGCACCTTTGCAGGCAGGTAGTCATAGGCCCGCTCGTAGCCGGTGGCTGCCACAACGACATCGAAGGGTCCGACCTCAGTGCCACCTTTGGTGATGACGCTGTCGCCGGTGAAGCGATCGACATCGCCTGGCAAAAGGGACCAGAAACAGGGTGAGATGTACATTCATACTGTGGACCGAAGGAATGGCAAATCAGTTTGCCAGTGGCTCGCTCTCCGTGCCGGTCGTGCAATGGTCAGGCTTAGGCTTCCGGAGCGCTGTGAATGAGCAATGGAAGTAATGCCTCACCGATGATGGGCTGGATGCGACCCTGGTTCGCCATGTTGTAGAACCGCGGGCTGCCGGCAAGTCCGCCCACATACTGGTCTGCCAGCGGCTCCTGTTCTGGCGTCGGCAGCAACGGGCCCGCCATACTGCGCAGCATATCGAGACAGTGTGCACAATCAATCATGCATCGGTGTCATGAAATACGCATCTACAACATAACACACGAGCCTGCACCGAGGCAGTCAATAGCACAGGCGAGCCTCACCCAAGTGTGACCTTGCAGGCGAAGCCCGCTATTCTCCACCAGGTGCGCCATGCAACGTTCTTGACTGCCTCCATGCCCCATGGCAGCGCAGCCTGTAGTACGCATCAGACATTCCTGTTGCTGATCATGTTTGGTGGAGTGGGGAAGTGGTCAACAACTCTTGAGCGTGGTGAATGTACGTCGAAGTAAAACTTATGTCAACCCGTACCGTACTGTAGAATTTGGGCAGCAGGAAGGCGGCCAGCCGAGTGTGGCTGATGTAGATAAAGGGCAGCACCCCCAGGATATTCTCCGGCACCGCCCAGTGCGCCTGTTGCAACAGCATGGTGCGGAGTCAGCGAATGTGTTGGATACCTGCAAGCATGCAAGGAGTCTGCACGTTATCGGGTGGGATGCCGTTGCGGACTTGCTGACCAAGACACTTTGGTATGTGATGCTGTCAGTGCCTGCGCAACTGAGCATCAAGACTGTTGCCATGGCACCAAAGCAAAGGGTTGTACCCGCCGCAGGATGTTGACGACCTTGCTGGCTCCAGCATCCACTGCTGCCATGCCCATGTCGTGCCTGCAGCACGATGGCAGCACCCACAGTCATGCCCGCCTGCCAGAGCAGATGTGCCAGCAGCTAAGTGCAGCGGCTCAGCTTACCAAGCTTGCAACTCACTTTATCGTGCGGTGGACATGGTGACTGGCATGCATGCACGCAAGATACCGTGCAGAGCCGTGCCATGACAAGGGGGTGTGCAAAGGGACCGCACGAGGTCTTGCCGCCGCCGAGCACGAGCACCCGCTTGCCCTTGAGCAGCGACCTGTCGTACAGCATGCGGCCCGGGATGATCTTGCCTTTGAATCGGTCCATGTCCTGTTCAGTTGGCAGATGGGCAGGGTCAAGGGCCTGCTGCACGCACAAGTGCAGAGAACGTTTGCGTGCTGCTGAGACATGGCAGGCGATCTCGTCTTCAAACAGTACACACATGCACACTTCTATGCTGTCTGCAAAACTGCAGGGATGGAACGACTCGGGGCAGTGGAGCCAGGCCTTATAGGAGCGCGGAAGCGAGGGGCGGCTGAAGTTGCCGGTGCTCATGATCACGAAGTCGGCCTCATAGACGATGGGCTCCCTGGCGCCGCCGCAGCCGCTGGTGTCTGAGCAGATGGCGCGCCACCCTGTGGCAGCATTGCCATCAAGCGTGTGATGGCTTGCGTTCTTCGTTCCAGCTGGGATGCACAACCGGCGGATGGCGTACTGCAGGCACTGAAGATGGGATTGGTTCAGTCAACGCTGTGGAGCCACCACTACCATGTAAGTTGTCAGGTGATGAAATCATACCTGCATCGCCAGTGCTGCGCCGCTCCAGCCGCTCGAGCCGTGTGCTGCAACGGAGATGCCTTCGCAGATCGAAATGCTCCGCCAGCGCCCTCAAGTACTCGCGCAATGCTGTGATCAACCCACAATGTCAGCTTGATTGGCCGTTTCTCGATACCTTGGATCTCACTCGTAAGAGCGACAACCACAGGGTACATACCAATGCAACGCGCCTCGACTATCTCCGTACTTGTTGACTGCAACGCATATGGCTAATCTAAGCTGCACGTCCAATGTTCCAGACCGCAGTCTGTCCCTACCTTTGCCACTTGGGTACTCGTATGCGCCAAAGCGCCGCTTGCCATTGGGCATGTCAAACTAAGGATGTGCCAGCATGAACCAGGGACCTATGACATCATGTTCGTATGTTGTGACAAATTTCCGTTGAACAGTTCACAGCAACTTTTGCATTGGTTCCGGCGGTGCATCGCAGGGTGCTGCATTATGTGTGAGCATGCATATTGCTGCACGTCTCGCCCGCACCGCGCTTCACGCGCTGTCATGAGCGGCTCTTCATGCGCTGTTATAAGTGGCTTCATACAACAGAATCTCATGATGTGCAGTTGGAGGCATGTATAAGGGGCTCCACACCTTGTGCACGCAGCCCTGCGTAGCCCGAGTTCCAAACACCCCCCACATCCGCCTGCGCCTCTATGATGTCGAAGGCAATGCCCTGTTTCTGGAGGGCACGGGCTGAGGACAGGCCAGCGATACCCGCGCCAACGATGAGCACACGCTGGATCGGAGGTTTCACACATGGCACCATTCCGGGTGCATCCACAATGCCGTCACGCATCGCGCCTGTAGTGCGCACACACTTACACTCCAATTGCACTCGTCCTCGACTTGTATGCTGCTGAGAACATATGCAGCACAGTCAGCAACTTCAAGGCTACATTGGTGTTACACACACGATCTTGCAACACGTGATGTCCTCGGATGGATCCTGTGAACATCCGAGTGCATTGCAATCTCCTGATCATAGGCACCGCATCCTGGTTGACTGGACTGCTGTGATATATGCAGTACTCTGCAGAAGCGCTTGCAGGGTACGCACTCCACAGCCAGGAAGGGACCATTGTGCACCTTGTGCAAACTAAAGGAGACTGTTGGGATAGCAGACACGCACGGGGCCGGCAGCGTGTATGGTCACAGCCGCTGGCATTCGACTGCAGCGATGCATGCTTTCCAGGTACAGCAGCTGCCGTGGCCCACATCAAGGTTGCCACTCATGATCTGTCAGGTGACTACACAATAGCTCCGAGATATTCACAGCATGCTTGGTTTATCAGGCTGCACCGTCGGCAGCAAACCCTCAACTCAGTGGCCACCCCACAGCGGATTGCTTGACAGGCCACTAGGTGGCGGCGCCTGCATGGGTCACAACGAGCATCGCTGTCACTAGTTCTCGAAACTCAGCAAGCCTCGCAGCACACACCTGTTTTGCGTCATGCTCATGATCAAGTTGCGGACATTGAAGGTCACACAAGCTGCAAGTTACGCACCTGGCTGTAAGAGTTGTGCTGCGGCGGCGGGGGAGCACCGTAGGGGTTCCCGTACTGCGGCTGAGGCGCCTGCGGCTGCGCGTCATATGGGCTGCCGCCTGTGCCGTAGGAGGGGTAGTGCGGCTGCTGGCCCTGCACAGTCGTGTGCAAGGATACCTCAGCTGGGCATGCATCGACATCTGCTGTCTAGAGCAGCTCTTGAGTCTGGCTAAATCGATCCGGTTAGTGGAGGAGCTTCACATGAAACTAGCAAACAGGCGACCGGTATGTCTCATGGTTGATCCAGCCCACTGGGCATGACACTGCCAACAGCCAGATGGCTGGATTTGACACATCAGCAGTGAGACGTCGGCAAACACACCGGCGCGCCGCCATAGCCGTACTGCTGCATCGGCGGCGGCGGCGGGTGGCTGCCATGTGCTGAGGAGCCTCCGCCAAACTGAGGCTGCTGCAGACAGGAGGAAAGCTTCAGATGCTTGCGCACCCAGAGATTATGCAGGTGTGCACGAAGAGAGCGCTGTCAGGGATCTCTGTCAGGAGCTGCATCGCTTGGCTCATGACACAGCAGCTATGCAAGCAACCTGCTGTGCAGGGGGCTGGAAGGCAGACAGCGGCTGGTCTTGCGGGCTGTAGTAGGGTGCAGGGGGCGGTGGATGTTGTGGCGCCGAGTTCTGCAAACACCCGCATTGCAGATGGTCCAGCGACATGATGCAACTAAGGGGCGTCCCTGCTGTTAAGGCAATGGCCATCTTGCCAATGCATGTTGCGAGCTTGTCGACCGCAAAAGATGCTGAGTTTGCAGGTGCAGCCTCGCTGAAAATTGGCATGCGCAATGGTGGTCACACCTGCAGAGGCCCTTGTGGCGGCGGTGGCGGCACATACTGCTGCTGCTGCCCGCCATGGTACCCTGAGCCGCTGCTGCTGGGTGGGTATGCTGGCGGCGGGAGGGGGCTGTGCTGCTGGCCATAGCCGCTGCCATGCTGCGAGCCGTAGCCGCCTGGGGGGCTGTACGGCGGTGGCGGCTGCTGCGGCGGGGGCAGCGGAGCTGAGTTGCCCCAGGACGACGAGTGGGAGTGTGCAGGCTGCAATGGCGGGGCCTGCGGTGCGCAGCGCTCTGATTGCCACAGTGTCAAACCCTCACAGCACAATACCACCCAATGGTAGCTGCGGCCCTCAAACTCTGCAGCCAACGGATTCACATGAACCCTGACCCTGACCCTGAACCCTGACCCTGACCCTGAACCCTGAGGGGGACACCCACCGAGTAGGTTGGCGGCGGGTAGTGCTGCGGCGGCGGCGGCGGTGTGCCAGAGGCCTGGGACCCCAGGCTGAGGCGAGATATGTCCTGCGCCGCCCGCAGATTGCGCGCCTCGTCCGCCTCCCGCCTGCGCTGCTCCTCCACCATCTCCTCCCTGCGTCGATGATGTGTTGAAACTTTCAGCAAAAGCGTTTGGAGCGGACCCCTGCACTTACATGGGCAGGAAGGCACCGTGGCCACACGCCAGACTGGGCTGCAACGCAGTCTGAGCAGGTGGTGTCATGTGACTAGCGTTCCAGGCAAGTGGTGCAGGCTGGCAAGCTGTGGCCGGCTCCTGATCTTACAGCGGTTGTGCATGTGCTGACTTCACACACAGCGCTGCAGCACATGTATCCACCTCTGGATGCGGCGGGTGAGGCAGAAGTCGCCGACGTGCTGCGCCAGGGCTGTCAGCGCCTCCTGCAGGCTCGCATAGAAGCGCAGCCCCTCGCTCAGATTGTCCCGCACCTGGCCACATGCAAGGCACGGGTCAGCAGCTATGCATGAGAGCCAAGGTTGCAACAGCCCTCCCAACGCCGTTGCACCTGAATCAGGAGATTGCAAGCATTGCCCAGCACAACACTGGAAACAGGGGTGTGCACAAGGAGCAGACAGAGAGCGCGGCAGACAGGTGGCTTGCGTGGCGGCAACACACCTCGTTGAAGGCCATCACGCTGGACCGCACCCCGGCTGCCGAGTTCTGCACCAGGACGCACATGAGCGTGCTGACATGCATTGACCACTGCCACGTATGTGCTCCGATGCATGCAGGATGAATTAGTTGGCAGGCCGGGGAACGCCACAGCTGAAGGGACTGCACGCTGGTGTTGGGCCAGCAACGTGCAGATGCTCAGATGCCAACAACCCTGTCGGTGCACACTTGCTGGGTGCGTTGCCAGAGCCGTGTGTAACGACACAGAAGCAAAGAGCAGCGACCGCAGCACCTCGCAGGCCCGGCGCCACTCCGAGAAGCCGAAGGTCGCACGGAAGGCGGCCTGCTTCTCGTCCAGGATGCCCAGCAGCTGCCGCTGCCGCTCAACATTCTTTGCAATGTCAGCTGCAGAGACAGAGTTCGGGGTTCAGAACTTCTTCAGGAAAAGGATGATGGTGCCAACGCCCCCTTGCCAGCAGAATCGCCCCGGCAACTTGCTGTGGGCTGCCGTGTGGAGGCAAGAAATAATGTGTGGGTGTGTTCGCATGTCGAGCGTGCAATTCGCCAAATGGGCGGATGAGCACCGCCCACCTTTCAGGCCATCGTACTTTGACAGCTCCTTCTCGAACAGCGAGGTGTGCCCCTCCGAGGACGCCATGATGCGGGGCAGGATGTTGTCCCGATTCTTCTCCGCCTGGACGGCCATGAAAAGGTGCATATGATCAACAAACCGTTCCCTGGTCTGCGTTGAAAAGGAGCGCACTCTGTGTAGCGACATGTCCACAACATGCGTTGCGTCTGGCATGCATTTGAGCACCTTTAGGGCCTCCTCCAGGGAGGCGCGCTCGTTGGACAGCCGGCTGAGCGCCTCCAGCGCCTGCCGCAGGGTGGCCACCACCACCCCGGGGTCCCCCTCGCCCACCGCCACCATGGGCGCCTGCACCGCAGCACACAGCAGCCGTGGGCTCGTGCAGGTCGCAGCGTGATATGTGCACGGTAGCAGCTGGTGTGAACACGACTGTGGTTGCAGGGTGCCGCCTGTGGCTGAGGTAACAAAGTGTCGAGAGCCGCTGCGTTGCACATGACTGCTCGGCTGAGGCCAGTGACCCTCTCGACTGTGCGCATTCACAATCGCAAGCCTGACCTGCAGGCGGGGCATCTGCACGGCGGCTGCGTCCACCGACAGCGCCGCAAAGGCGGGCCCGCTAGAACCCAGGCGGGCCTCCAGCCGTGCATCGCTGTCGCCTGCCGCCGTGAGGTTGGCCCTGCACGCCGGCAGACGAGCTTCGTGCACACGTATGAAAGTCGCTTTTGCTGGTGACCACTGTCCTGTTGGCAGGCCCAGATCCAAGTCCATTGAGGCAGTTCTACTCACACACCCCCTGCTGCTGCTCAACCAGCCAGACAAACATAGGGAGCCCAGCGGAGCAAAACGTTGAGCAAGTGCCCAAAGACACATGACATGCTTGGGCAGAGTGGGCTGAAGATTGCACACCTGTACCCGGCCGCCTTCTCCCGCAGCGCCGAGTTGAGCGCGGCAGAGCTGGGCCGGTTCCAGGCGGAGCCGTGCTGCTGCCGCAGACGCGCGTCCTCCTCCGATTCGTCGTCCAGCTGGCGCTCGATCCGGTCCAGGTCCTCCGCCGCCACCCGCCGCAAATCCTGGTGCAGGATGTGGTTCACAGTTGGGCGGTAAGCTGAAAGCAAAAGATGCAATGGTGCAGAGGAGCCGCTCACGGGCATGAGCAAACCCGCGAGCGACTACGCCCCTTGAGGGCAGCCTGCCTGTGTGCTGCCAGGGATGTGAGTCGGAACACCGTGCCAGTCATATCTCAAAAACTGAATACAGCTAGGGCGTTCTCCTTGACGGCCCTTCTGCGGCGCGGACGCACCTTGACCTGGGCGACCAGGTCCTGCAGGAAGCGCAGCCCGCCGGCGTCCTCGATGCGCTCCAGCTCCTGGCGGGTGCCCTCCGGGATGGCGGCGCTGCTCCCCGCGTCCAGCGCCTGGCGACCGTCAAGGACGACAGTCATGACAGGGACACGTGGGCTTTGGGGTATCCTGCCTCAGTCTACACGGTCAATCAAAGTAGTCAAAAGGCTTCCAGGTCGTAGGTTTAGGGTGCTATGGGTTCTGCGCCTGCACCATTAGGCAACCCTGGGCGCCTGTTGGGAAGTGGACGACCAGGCTGACGTGCAGCCGCAGGCAATGCCAACCTTATGTCTCGCCGTACTCATCATCAGCGCACATAACTCTACCAGTTTGCACCTGCAAAGCCTCGGGCAGCTCCCATTGCCGCAGCTTGAGGCGTGCATCGTCCGAGGCCACATCCAGCAGCTCCCGCTGCTGGCGCCACATCGCGTCCACCATGTCGCTGTACCGACTGAGGGCCTTGGCACTGTGCCATCACACATCACTGGTCAGGTGCTTCGACCCACGAGCTTCACTGGCAACACATCCTGACATCCATCTCGTGCTGGGCGCAGGCACAGGATGCACCTGTTGTCGGGGATCACGGTGGTGAAGAGCCCCTCGCCGCTTGCATCCAGCGCCGGCGGGATGGGCTTCACCAACATCGCCGACACGATGGCAGGCAGATCCTTCACCGCCGGCACACGCTGCATAGCAGTAATACATTCTCTTTGGTGCATTGCTGAAGGGTGCAGGGGAGGATTGTGTCATGACAGCTGCGACGGAAACTTTGATACAGGGCTCGGGCAGGAGGTACAGAGAATGTGGTGATGGGCAAACTTGCTGCATGCGCATGTCACACGGCCCATATCAGAAAACAGGGTTCAACCTGCAGGTACACTGTGGCGTTCTCGCGCTCCGCTTTGGTGAGGTGGCGGGCGATGGCTTCCTCCAGCGCCTTCACCGCATCCGCCAGCTCCTTGTTGCAGCCGCGCATGTCCTTCTTGACGGGCGCCAGCACCCGCTGGGCATCCTGTATAGGGCAAAATAAGTAGGGAGTCTGCTGAACAGCAAATTCCGACGCACCCATGTTTGTTGGTGCCTCATCTCAGAAGCGGCAAAGCAAGTGACAAGGCATGCCAGCACAGTGCATTGCATGGTTGGCAGCAATGGACACGCATGAGTTTATATGAGCTGCACCCGCAAGCGGGCAATCTCTGAAGCGACGTTGTCGTCGACCCGGAAGGCGTTGCCGGACTCCAGGATGGCCTGCGCCTCGTACATGCCGGCCTTGGCGGTGGCATGCGCCGTCCAGGACTTGTCCAGGTGCGACGCCAGCGGCGGCTGCTGCAGTGCCGACAGGACATCCGCATACAGCGCTGCCGCCTGCTTGGCGATCCTGCAGAGCACCGTGTCTGTCAGTCCAGAGCAAACAGCTGAAGAAAATGATGCATCATAGTCATCACAATCGTCTCGACTGATTTGACACTTCCATGAGCGCAAGCGTATACCCCACCTGGCTAGCAGCGCGGGCGACTTCTTGTCGGCCAGCGCCTTCTCGAACACGCACTCCTGCGCCTGCGCCAGCATCAGGCGCTCCAGCATCGCCGCCGCCTCGGGGCCCAGGTCCGCGGGCCGTGGCGAGTCCATCTTGAGGCTGGCCTCGTCCCGCAGGAAGGCAAACGCCCCGGCCGCCTCCTGCACAACAGCAGAATGGGAGGGGCCTTGTGCAACAGGTCGTGCACATCTCTGGCAGCAACGTGCAGATGGGAGGCACACGGTCACGAACCTGGAGTGCTCCACATCGATCGCCAATCACCTGGAACAGGCGCGCTGCTTCCTTGACGCCCGAATCACTGGAGCGGTCGGTGGCGACTGCCAGCTGGCTGGCAATGGCAGCAATGTTGAAAAGTATGGCCGCCTTCTCAAAGTGGATGCTGGCCTGGATGGATACCATTGCCTGGTCAGCACTTCCTGACCTGGAGCCAGGTGTGCTGCATGCGCACCACATGCCCATGACTGTAGTACGGCCCAACAATGACAAGATCACCTGCTCCGCACGCTTGGAGGGGCGGAAAGCATCAAACCAGATGAAGGAGACATGCACATGGCCCGCATCCTTGGAGATCGGGAACCGTGTCTCGATGGAGCTCAATGCCCGATAGTACCTGCACATGACTTTGCAACTCATCAAGACCTTGAGCAGATCGAATGTTTGGCTCTGTCCACATCAATGCAATAAGGGCTGGTGCACAAGCTGGGAAACAGTTGCTCTGCAATAACGGCCCATGGCATGGGTGTGGACCGTCAACTTGATGCCATCCCAAGCACAACAGATGACGGCACAGCAACAAGCCGCGCACTTGAGCATGGTCTCCCGCAGCGCGGGCAAGGAGCCGGCCTGGCCGACGATCTGGCCGCGCTGCGCCTGGATCGCCTCCAGGTCCTCCTGTGCATCCTGTGCCTGCAGTATATCCACCGTGGAGACTGTCGGCTGCAGCCTAGGTGATTTCCCTGGCGTGCGCCGTTGTGTGCAGGCCATCAACGCTCAAAGTCGCTGAAGAGGGGCTGCAGGTCCAGTGTGCTTGCGGAAACGTCAATCTTTCACATGCTGTCCCGTTGCCGCCAACTGCCTCACTTCAGATACGCAGTGGAGCATACCTGATCTACAGAGTACGTGTTGGAGATGTACTCCCAGATGGGCGACTTCAAGTCAATGGCCTCCGTCTTCTTGCAGTGCAGCGCAAGCATGATGTTGGCTACCATTGCGCCCGGCGTGGTCCAGGTGCCAGGTGGCGCTTCTAATTCCTGTGCTGCCTGCTCTGCTGCTGGTCGATGACAGCGGCCCTATAGCAGCTATTCCGTGGGGGCACACCCTCAGATATACCTTCTGCCCGTGACTGTATCGTATCGGTGCCCAGAGACGTCCGATGTATGTTGTTGTTGCTTAGCTCATGACTGAGCACTCAGCTCGTACAGAACCCAGAATTTCAGTATAATTGCTGTCTCGAAAGCTGATAAAGTTGGCGTCGATCTGCTGCTGTAAACAACGTGTTTTACCAGGAGAGACCGAAGGATCTGCTCGCAATGATGACTTTTGAAGGTGGGCCTGCACTTGCGCAACCTAGACCTGAGCGTCTTGAGCTAGCGGTTCAACATTCAGGTTTGTGCACGAGCGAAACTTTCCTTACAAGCACGCGTTAGTCCTCCTGCGAGTGAGCTAAGCCCTGATGCTCCGCGCGAATGGAGCTGCTGGAAGGTTGACTAATCGACTGGCTCGATCAATTTATTGAACATCGGTGGTGTAGCTGTGGAGCTGTGAACTAGGCCTGGCTTAGTGAGCATGACAGCTCCTGGTTGCACAGCACATTTGCAGGTGTGCATGCGTGTCTGTCTAACACCACTGCAAGGGTGTGCACTGCTTGCAATATCTGCGGAAGTGCACACACAGAAAATTACTCTTTCGAGTATCACAGGTCTCACCGCTGTACATGTACCAACGGCAACTACCAAGTACGAAAGCACAGCCCAGACATTGCATACTTATGCTGCCGACCGCTGCTTAGCAACAAATAGTCAACTTTCTACCCGAGGGTACCACAGGATTGCTGCCCAATGCTGTCCAGCTGCGCCCTGCAGACATGTGCTGTAGGTGCAGGACATTCAGCATCCAACTGCCTGTGCACTGTTGCAAATGTCCTGCCATACTGCTGCCACCGACAGCTGTGGGGGCTGAGAGCAGCACAGTTCATTATGCATCTCTATCTCCAATGTTTTACCGGCAAAATCATTCAGCCATGTCCTGCACCCCGCCCCCGCTGACGGCCATGGCTCCGGGCTGCGGCAGGGTGCGGGCCTCCTCCACCAAGGCCCTGACGTCCTCCGCGGCCTGCACGTCGTCGCCTTGCGTGGGGATGCTGGGGTTGAGGTTGCCCTGCTGCAGCTCCAGCGGCAAATTGCGCACGAACCACGGGTGCGTCTTGATCTGGTCCAGGTTGATGCGCATGCCCGGGTTGACCACGAAGATGCGGCGGATGAGGTCCTTGCACTCGCTGGACAGCGGGATGCTCTCTGGGATGATGTAGTCTGCCGTCACGATTTTCTTCACAGTCTTAGAAAACATGGCAGGATTGGTGCCGTCCTGGAATGGGTATGCCCCCATCAGCATCAGGTACAGCATGACGCCACACGACCAAATGTCTGACTGTCGGCCATCATACTTGGCCTTGTTGAAGTTGCACAGCACCACTTCAGGCGCCAGATATGCAATGGTGCCCTTCACGCTCTTCGGCTGAGAGTCATTCACCGCATGCTTCGAATAGCCAAAATCGCAGATTTTGAGCCGCGGCGCCGAGTTGGGCTGCCGGTCGATGAGGGTGTTTTCCAGCTTCAGGTCCCGATGAAATACGCCCTGTCTGTGGCAATAGTCAACGCCAGATATGAGCTGTTGGAAGAAGAAGCGGGCAGCATCCTCTGACAGCCGCCCCGATCGCTTGACAAACTCGAACAGCTCACCGCCCGACGCATACTCCATCACAATTGCGATGTGCGTGGTGGTGAGGAACACCTCTCGAAACCGGATGATGTGCGCATGCAGCAGTGGCCGGTGGTTCAGCAGCTCCCGCTCCACATTGACGTTGATCTTTGCGCCCCGCTGAATGAACTTAGCTGCCACGTATTCGCTGGTCTGCAGGTCCTGCATCAGCATTGTCACGCCGAAATTGCCCCTCCCAAGCTCCCGCACCGTCTGGTACCGCTCGTTGCGGAAGTCTATGTGCTGGTTCCTGAAGTCCTCCGCCATGGCGGGCAGCAAGCGCTTTTGGGCTGGCAGGTCTTTGTGAGGTTGCCAGGCTGAATTGCAAAGTCACCTTCAACACGACCAGTACGCATGCATGCGGGCCTGTGAGTTGGTCTCGTCAATCACGAAGCATGTCTGAGAGGTTGCGCGTTGATGCTGCCCTGGCACGACAACCACGATACGGTGCAGGTGTGTCAAAGGGGAGGGCCCACGAGATTTCCTCAGACAACCGCGCCAACAAAGTTATCTGTTGGGCACACTGGACCATGCCCTTACACAAAACCACGCGTCAGCTATAGCCGTGTGCCCTGTGCCGTGTGCGCGTGTGGGGCGTAGCAACGTGTTGTCGGGGCAAGGGGTGTACAGAAACGCCATCCAATGCTTACGTCGTGCTGAGCTGGCATGACCAACACAACATAGACTCATCATCTTGACCAGTGACTTCGACGCTGGCCAGTTGCAAACGCAAGCTGCTGCAGGGTTTCCTCGTAATTCTATGCCTCCAGTGACCCTGCAGCAAACCCCGATCTGTCGCTGTTTGCGTTACGCTGTTAGGTACCGTATGCCAGTCTGTCCAACATGAGCGTTTTGAAGCTGACCCCATGGTGAAGCTATGTGAGATATAGTGCGTGGGGGTTCATAGCTCACACCTCTGTGTCAGCACGAAGACCGTGTCGGGCCAGGGAACAAATCCCCTGTGGCATTGGTGCATGCTACTTGAAGACTTGAAGTCTGGCGACCATTGAGACACAGCGGCTGTCGCCAAGAGTGAGCAGTGGGCTCCGCTCACCAGCTCTGGGGCCAGGCCTGTGGACGCTCGGCAGCGGGCGTCTGCATGCTGTGCTACTATGGCGCAACACATCACCTTCAGCGGCACTGACTGACCTAGCATGAGCAGCTGCTGCGACAACTACGATCTGTCGTCACTGGTGTTATTGGACAGAGGTTTTCAGCAGCCAGCTGCGCAGCGGGCCATCTGACAGCGCTGGCCCTGGTGCATGGCGAAAGACCTACTCCGCATGCGCGCACACAGTAAAGCAGCAATCAGCTGCCAAAGGCTTGGTTGCCCACATCAGTAGCTGCCGTCAATATGCACAAGCTGCAGCAGGGCATTTCCAAGTCTTTCGGAAGCCTGTCCAGCAAGTCCAACGAAAATGTGGCGGGTCTGGATGGCGACTCCCCGCACTCCAACTCACCCAGCAGCGCAAGCTTCAGCAGCAGCCGCCGCACATCAGACACCGCCGAAAACCGGTCGTTGAAGCAGAAGCTGTCCAGCAAGGTGAGCAGGGCGGCTGGGCTGAAGCATACAACCTGCCCGAAGTGGCCCTTCTCATGGGGAATAACGCGTCGATGAACACACAGGTGTCCTCTGTTTGTGGGTCCATAGCTCTTGGGGAAGTATGTCCGGCAGGGGAAGCAGGGGTGGCTGCAGGCATAGCAGTCGCAGAGGGAGGAGGGGCAACTCCGGAAGCGGCATCCTGCTAAGACCTCCAGATACATCACAGTCAGCTTGTTGGTCTGAGTGGACGGCATTGGTGTGATGGTGGTGCATTTGCTGCTGACAGGTGATGGGCAAGCTGCACCGTTCGCACAGCGAGGAGGGCAGCGGCCGCGGCCGTGGCCTGTTCCTGGCCGCATCGGATGCCATGCACAACGGCAACTTCCGGCTTCCAAGCGACGGCAGCATGCATGTGGGTGCCCATTGCAATCAGCGGACACCACTGTGCACGCCATATGCTGCTTCTCTGGGGCAGTAGCAGGCTGTTTTCGCTGTCCCATGATGGATACATGTAGCATGGTGATGGTTGAAGGAGTCAATTTTGGCCTCCCCGCCAATGCAACCATGCCTGAAAGCCACATGAACGACCCATCCTTTGTTGGCAGCGTACGGTTGCATACAGCCCGCAATGGCATTACAGTGCCACTGGAACCCTGACTTTGTACCTTAAACAATGTTGCAGGACACTGGGTCCTTCAACAACCTGTCCACTGTGGCGAGTGACGGCACATCCATTTACCGTCATGCATCTCAGAGCTGGTGGGCTGGCCTCAGTACTGGCAGCCTGCAGTGCTGTGTCCTCACACTGCATTGGCCAATGCTGTCAAACGTTTGCACTGTGCTGTGATTGCTGATGTTTTCCTGCGCAGGAACTTTGGCACATACCCAACCGAAGCTGAGGAGTATGAGCTGCAGGAAGCAGTTGGAGAGGGCGCGACTGCCACGGTGAGCTCATGCCCTGCTGTACAACGAGCGGCTGCATTGCATGTATGCAGACACAAAGGACCATAGGCTGTGTATGCGCTCAATGGCCTGCAGGCTTCTGTGCCCTTTCATGCTATCGTATCCCCTGTGCTGCGATGCGCACAGGTGTACCTGGCATACTGCCCGTCCATGGACATGGATGTTGCCATCAAGATCGTCAACCTCGACGAGAAGTCCATCAACCTGGTCAGTGCACACCTGCCATGATGCTGCATCTGCTCCGACCTGCACTGCGGGAAGGTGGTGCAGTATTATTTCTATTATCAAGGCGCACCTACACAGTAGCAGTGCCATGCTACTGTTGCTGACAGGCAAACATGTGCCGTCGATGCATGCATTCGAATGTCGTTGCCAGCATGTGCTTGCTGTTAATCCATTGTCGCCGCAAGGCTCATTGCCGTGACCAGTAATGATCATTCCTCGCAGCCGAGCATCATTGCGGAGGTGCAGACTATGAAGCTGCTGAAGCACCCCAATATCCTGCCGCTGTACGCGGCCTTCTTGGACGACGACCAACTGTGGATGGTCATGCCCTATGTGTCGGGCGGCTCTGCGTCAGACATTATGCGCCGCACCGCCCCCAATGTGGGCTCCGATCCGGCATACTGCACGCTGAATGCTGCATGCTTGCAGGTCACACACGATCAGTATGGTAACGACTGCCACAGTGTTCATTTCCAGCATGTCAAAACGCATGCAGGGGCTCAACGAGCACTGCATCGCCACGATCATGAAGCCTGTGTGCAGCGCCCTTGCATATCTGCATAAGGACGGCTACATCCACCGTGACCTGAAGGTGCAGCGCTGCCATTCTGCCACTGCAAGGTGCTCTTGCCCTGCTGTTGATGGAATTAGTATCACCTGCTTCATCGTGTGCGGTGTAGGCCGGCAACATATTGATTGACCACAAGGGGCAGGTCATCCTGGCTGACATGGGTGTAGCAACAGCAATGGCACGCAGCCACCGTCTGCACGAGCGCGAGTCAATGGCTGGCCAGCCGCAGGTGGTTCCCCTGTGCTGCCGCCTGTGCTGAATGAGAAATCCGCAGGCTAGCCCCAGCAAGGATGTACAGTGCCACAGCCACACTCTGACGTGAACCTAGTGTCGGTCAGCTGGACGCAGGCTGTGTGGCTCTCGTCAAGCTGTCAGCTTCCTCAGCACATTATTGTCTATCCTGTGCAGCGTGCTACCAATGCTGGCGACATGGCAGCGTACCTTTCGCGCACGACGTTCGCTGGCACACCATGCTGGATGGCGCCAGAAGTCATGGAGGAGGGCCAGCCGTGAGTCTTGAACGCTTGAAACCCTGTGCCTCATGACCTGTCATACTCTCGGCAGATCAGACTATGTAAGAGTAGCAAGCAGCATCCTATCAACACCTGAGGCGACCTGCTTGAGGAGGCATGTCCAGGGGAGCAAGCATAATTGCAGCTGTTTTCTGCCACCGACAGGTACGACTGCAGCGCGGATGTTTGGTCTTTCGGCATCACGCTGCTGGAATTTGCGCTGGGGCAGGCGCCGCTGCAGAACTGCAACCTGGACCAGATCCTGATGAAAACCTTGAACGAGCCGCCGCCCATCCTGGAGTCCTCCGACCGCCGGAAGCGCTTCACAGAGGTATGACACCACATGCTTACTTCCTTACCTAAATCGGATCCCCTAACGGCACAGTTCCCTGATAGCCAATCCATCGGCAGACTTGTGTCCATGCTCTTGCTTGTGGATGCCTACCAGTGGAGCAGCGCCCTGCTGATGGTATCTGCATGCTGTGTGTTACACACCACCAGCCAAATGCTCAGCGTGCGCTGCATCTGAGTGCAGATGACTGCAGCCTGTTGCAGCCGTGCGGTGCCTGCAAGCTGACGGCTGTGTGCTGCACGTGCATGCCAGCTTTGCTGCGGCAGCACCCGACGTCGCTGTACATCCCATTGCAGGATCTGCAGGACCTGGTGTCCCTCTGCCTCAAGAAGGAGCCCTCAGATCGGTGGACAGCCCGGCGCCTGATGAAGCACCGGTTCTGGAAGGTGCGGTGCCCTGGACCACTTTGGCGACAGTAGCAGTCCACATAGTCGTGGCGCCCAGCTGCCGCCGCACTCCACATGCTGCAGTGCCATGCTACGTGACCTGCCACTCCACCGCACTGCCAGCCAGGGTGCCAGGCTCAAAAGGCCAGGTCGGACAATGCGTCAGCTCGCCCTCGCCGCATGTGTCCTGCTGGCAGTGGTTTCATGCTCGCGGGTGGCATGCTGGCCACCCTGCTGCTTGGTTCAATGCGCAGCGACTCGTTGCACAGTGATGTGCAGCAGCAGTGAGGTGTGCAGTAACCAGGCGCTTCTGTGCTTGCTGTAGGCTGCATACGACGGATCCTACCTGGCCAAGCAGCTGGACATTGGCACAGGCGCGGCGCTGGCCTCAGACACAGGCGCAGCAAAGACCATCGGCCGTGCTCTGGTTGGCGCTGCCAGGGTGTTCACCGACAAGGTGCTGTGAGAGGCCCAAACGCCGCCTTGTTGCCCTTCACAGCCCTTGCATGGCTGATCACTCAGTGCGGCAGCAACAGCGGTGACACCATCTCATGGCGCTGCTCCACATGGCCTGCAGACGCAGCAGCTGACAGGGGAGGAGGTGGATGCGCGCGACGCGTTCAAGCTGCTGCGGCGGACGATGCTGCCGCCGCAGTGGCTGCCCGAGGGCAGCGAGCCCCTGGAGGTTGGCGCCGTGAAGGCGGCCAAGGTGCACAGACGCTTTTCACCTTCATGACTGACAATCCACCGCCAGCAGCACTGGCTTGTGTTGGCGACCAGCTATCGGCAAGGTGCTGTTGAATGTCCAGGCTTGCTGCAAGCAAGTGGTGCCAGGGTATCCGCTACAGGGCCTGGCATTTGGCATGCTGAAGACCACCGGCACGGGCGTCAAGTTCCTGCGCGGCAGCGGCTTCCTGATTGGCCGCAGCGTAAACAGCCGGCGGGAGACGCGGTGGTCCGCCCCCAGCTACTTCCATATCGACATCCGTGGCCTGCCGCCCCAGTTTCGAGGTCCGTGCACCTATGCGCGCAACCCAGGCTGTGCCTGCCCATTAGGAACCGAGCTGCTGGTCATATCTGGCGCATTGCTACAGCACCACTTCACATAGACATGCAGCACCTCTGACGGCATGATATCGTCATCTGTGTCGACAGACATGGAGGAGGTGCATGTGGTGATGGTGTTGCCCAGCTGGGAGGCCCTGGACCGCATGAAGGCCGACGAGGTCGACCTCGCACCGGACGAGGACGATGCCGATGGGGTGTGTGCAGTTGTCGTGGAGGCAATTGTTGAGGGTTGGCTGTCAAGCATGCAGCATGCGATGCTGCATGCTGACCTATGAGGTGTCTCGGGTTTGGGGCTACAGTTCAGTCTGCAGCATGCAGTCAATATTGCATGGTTCCTCCTGCAGGAGGACGGCCAGCTGCCGGGGTCCCCACCCAAGGCAAGCATCAAGCGGCTGGGCAAGAGCCTGTTTGGCAGCTCCGGCCTCGGCAGCGGTGCGCATATCAGCTACCACCCTGACACGTGCCAAATGATAGACTTTGCAGGCGTGTTTTCAGAATTACCATACATGCCTGCTGGGCGGTGTTTCAGCATCTGAACACCGTGGAACAGAGGTCATCATGGTTGTGGCTGTTGCTGTCTGAAGGCGTCTTCGGCAGCCACGGCAGCGTGGGCAAGCTGGTGCGCCGGCACACGATGGACAGCGACGCCATGCGCGAGGCCAGCGGGCACGGCAACAGCAGCGGCCGCCACGGCAGTGGCAGCAGCACCAGGTACGCGGTGAAGCTATATGCTGCAGTACGAGCCACCTGTGCTACCTGTATCCTCATGCACCGCAGCATGCGCATCAAGCTGTGCTGATCAGTATCATCTGCCTTATGCTGCAGGATGCTGCCAGATCGCCCAGACGTCGGCTATGCCGTGCAGCCAAACTCACAGCGGGTGTTCCAGATCCCGCTGCAGGGTGGGTGACATGATCTTGCGATCTGCACACTCTGCATCCTTTGCCAGGGCAATACTCCCGCTGGTCCTCATATGAACCGAGTCCATGACTTTTAAGGAATTCCAGCATCACTCATATGACATACATAACATGCTGCAGGGGCAGTGGTGCGGCTGGACAAGAAGCAGAACGCGCTGCTATATGGCGAGGACGCTGTGCCGGACACCATTCTGAACATCCAGCTGACCAAGCGGCCGGCGCCCTTCGACCGGCTGGTCAAGGTGAGCACCTGCATGGGCAAAGACTAGGGTGGACACCTCAAGGGGCGCAGCCTTTCGGGCACACTGTGGGTTGACCGGTCAGAGGCTCGCCTATGCCCCGATGACATGCGTGGCAGCAACACTCCACGGGAACTGAACGTCCAGTGCACACGTCGCTTGCACGCCAGAACCTCGACCTTCATCGTCTGGCCTGCTGCCGCAGGACATCGAGCAACTGGTGGAGGGTGCGCAGCAGCTGGAGCAGCGGCCCGAGGACTCTCAGGTACAGTCCCGCTCCAGCCCCACAGTCTGGTGGCAACCTCCCAACATGCCGCTTTGTGTGGTCATGGTGTGCATCTCTTGTCAGGGTATTGCTGACGTTGCTTTGTGCGCTGCCATGCAGTGGTTCAAGAACGAGTACTTCTTCCAGTGATGCCGTGGCACTGGGGCCATGCTGGTCCCAGCAAGGGAAGTTTTCGAAGCATTTATCAGACCGAAGCACTGCCGCTGACACGCGCACGGCATCAGGACGTGAACCAAGGCTGGGGGAATGCAAATCACAGGAGGATACTGCATTGTTGAAGTGTTGATTTCCGCAGCCTGTTCGTTTCATATACCCTCCTTGTGTTTGAAATTTTCCCTGGAGGTACCCCTCCCTGGGCTGCCTTGACATTGACATTTGGTTTGTGGGTTGGCAAACACTAGTGCTTTGCTCGAGCTGACCAGCAGCAGAACAACATGCAGCGTGGCACCCTTGCGCACAAACCACATGCATGTGGGTACCTGAACGTCTCTGCACTGCTTCAATCCATTGACAACGCTGATACTGTACTGCAAGCGGGTGTATACAGAGAGGAGCTTTAGCGCTGCCAATTAAACAAGGAAAGCCAACCAAAATGCTGCTTGCTGGCCACAGATGTGACTCCAGCATCTGTTGTACACTGGCGCAGCACACCAAAGATAAGCAACGAAACCAGGAAACCATGAAGTCGGGTCAGGTACCGGTATATGGTTTTCCAGAATGAGTTGGCCATTATATGCAAAGACAAATCGCTTTACATCATGATGGCTGCCTGCTGTGCCGCTGGAAGGCTTCTGCAATGCCGCGCTGGCGTGCGCGACTGCCGGCACCCTTCGCTGCGCCTGTGCCACCCTTGGCAGCTGCTGCTGGCAGATCCCGCCGCCGCATGTCTGCTTCCAGCTGCCGCAGGATGCGCCGCTGCTCTGCAACATCCACTGCTTCCAGATCCACAGTGCCGCAACGGCGAGAAGCAGACGTGTGCACTCTCGCTGTCTGGGTGTCATCGGCATCGTCTTCAGGCGGTGTCAGCGTGCTGACTGGAGAGGTTGATCCATGCCCAAGGCCGTCATTGCACGAGTCTGCTCCGCGGGGGCGCACAGCGGCCACGCCTGCTGCCAGGTCAGCAGGCACCTCCCTATCTGGCCAGCCGCCGACAGCTGCGCTGTTGCGCGCGCCGCCGCCGCCGTCAGCCGTCCGCTGCCGCTTGGCCGCCGGCGGCTGCATCAGGAACTGGCGGATGGAGGGGCCCGCGGCCGCCCCAGCCGCTGTGAAGCTGGTCGCCAGCAGCCGCACCTGCCAGGGTGGAGTCACGGCTGAGTGAACGTTCAGCTTTTTGGGTTGCAGGCTGCAGGACCGCGAACAAGTTGGCGCAGTGGGTCAATCAAAAGCGCAAGTCAATGCTCTGGGTGGAACTTCATGTGATACAAAGCTGGATGATGCATGCGGCTGGCGGCGTGCTGGGCGCTGCTGCACCTCGACGAGCACGGCGGCGGGCGGCTGCAGCGAGGACGCCGAGCGGCACAGGCCCTCGGCGTTGCAGCGCAGCGCCGCCTCCAGGGCGTCCTGCGGCGGAGACCCCACCGCCCGCCCGGACGCCCGGTGCTCGGCCAGGTGCATGAGCAGGGGCGCGCCGGAGTCGGGGGCTGCGCCGCTGTTGCCGACGGCTGTGCTCGCTGCTGGGATCGTCCTGGTGATGCCGCCCAAGCCAGCTGCTGGCGGCGCCTGCGCTGAGCCACCGCTCCCCTCGCCGCGACTTGCCAGCCTGCTTGCAGTACTGGCAGGCTGCGGCGGTGCAGCGTTGGCTGCTGGCGGCGGCGGCGGCTTTCCTGCGAGCGAGGGCGCGGGGAAGGCGGTGCTGCGGGTGTAGAAACGGGCGTTGTCGGCGCCGCCGCCCCAGAAGCGCAGCTGCAGCATCAGCGTGCCCGGCCAGCGGCCCTCCTGGACGTGTATGTGGAGTCGTTCAAGGTCCATCCTCGAGCAATTCCACGGGTCGACCTTGATCAACTCTCGCCAACGGGCATGCTGCAAGCCAGTACCATGCATGACGAGTGCAGAGCATGACAATGCTCACGTCCTCGCTGTCGACGAGCACACGGCCCAGCAGGTCCGCGCCCATGGCGGCCACCACGCCGCCGATCCTCTGCCGGTAGTCCTTCGCGCCGACCGGCAGCGGGTGCAGCATCTCTGCACAGCACACTCGGCATAATGAACGAAGCTTGTCAGCAGCACACACCCAATGGTGCTCTGTGCTTTTACAAGCAGGCAGTCCATCCTCTGCTGGCACAGCTGCAAGGTGCCTAGCCTTGTATATGTCAGTCCCATCTTTGGCGCTCACCGCGGCTGTTGCTGGCGACGGCCTGCTGACCGATCGTGCTGGGGTGCATGGGCAGCGGCTCCGGCGTGAGCGACATCTGCACGCTCAGGGTTTTGGGCGGCGGCCGCGGCGCGACCGGCGCGTCGTCCCGCCCCCGCGCCCAGCTGTGCAGCCTGGCCGCCACATCCGGCGGGAAGCCCAGCGCGGACTGCAGGTCCGCCTCGCTCCAGGCCTGGCACAAAGTTGCGACCTGCCGTTGTGACAGCTATGCATGTCCTCAAGCTCAAAGCAACACAGCTGCACATGGCCTGCAGGCTGCTGTGGATTTTTGTGAAGTACCCACAAGGGAATCGCTGGGTGGAGCCCCGCACCTGCAGGTCGGCGATGGAGCTGATGCCAGCCCCGGCGAAGGTGTCGCCGATCTTGCCGCCGCAGCCGGGCATGCGCGCCGCCGGCAGCGCCTCCAGCAGCGCCCTGACCTCCGTGCCACTCAGCACGGTGCACACGCCATTGGGCTTGGCGCGACCCGACGCCAGCTTTGCCACCAGCTTGTTCGGCGCGATGCCCACCGATGAGTCCAGGCCGAACTCCCGCTTGACTGCAAGCCACGGCGCGGCATTGACTCAAGGTGTCTGCCTATGCATGAGCATACGATGCGGACCTGATGCACAACAGTTGAGCAGCTGTGATCGCTCCTGGGGTCAGGCCAATATATATTGTGCTAATATAACGTATTGCTCCTTGTCATGCCCGAGAGTGTCAGCAATGACAGCCTATGCTGGGTGCTGATACTAAACGGAGTGCCACACTTCAGGTGCATCTGCACCTGCTGCTCGAATCGAGGCTGTCACCCGCTGGCTGTGCTCAGCAAGGGGTGTGTCCCCACCACCCGGCTGCTGTGGCTTCAGCTGCATGAAGGCCTCATCAATGCTGGCCTTCTCCACCACCGCGACCTCTTCAAAGCTGTTTATGCACGTCAAGGTATTACGTTTAGAGCAATGGCAACAAACACTTTGCCATCTGCAAGCTCATGCTCCCTGCATAGGTGAAATGCTCACATATAGCCAAGACGAGGTTCAGAAGGGTTTCAGAGAGCGCCAGAAGCAACACCTGCTCAGCAGCTTGATCATTGACCGTGATACGGCACGGTATGGGCCATAGCTGACACGCTGCCCGGCCTCCATGTGCACTGGCAATATGATGCCGTCAGCAGCATGTAGGATCCGGCGTGCCTGCACAAGTTGGCATGAGGTTCCGCAGCCGCAATGTTGCCGCAAGCCCTGAGCATAATATACGCGTGCCATCGCTGGCATGCAGCCATTTTCAACCCCATGCTCCGCAAGCTCGCAAGTGACAGATGTGGCACCTCTGCAGGCCGCATGTGCTTCCTCACGCCGGCAGCGCGCGCAGGGTAGTTGGCCGCGATGATGTCCTGATGTTGCTGGATAGCCACCGGCGTGCCAGGTGCCACGCCGCGCTTCTTCTCCTCCACCTGCAAACCGCTCACAGCGGACAGCAATGTCACCTGTGGCTGCTGTGCTCGGCACACCGTGCCCACCCACGCAGCATGCTCCATGCAGACGGTATCCGCTATTGTACCAGTTCCTGCTTACTGGTAAGTACCTGGCAAAAGAAGGCATCGATGTCCAGATGCAGCACCACCCGCTGCAGGGTGGTCGCCATGTGCGCTGCACTCATGATGGCAGCCACGAGCACCCGACGCCATGATCAGGCGTCGAATGTGCTGCTGTATCGGGTTTCATGCGACACGTCTCTTGCGTTGTACTGCGTTGAGCAAGTAAACAGCTGCAAGTGGAACTAAGCAATGCAACTGCCATTATGTTTCCTGGAGTGAGCGCCGTGCCAGACGGTCTCTACGCTCAAAGCCTGAGGTTTGCTGCAAGCAACAACTTGCTGTATGTGTTCTGGCTTGCAAGTGATGCAGGCAGGGATGGCACTTGGCGCATAACCCGTGGGGTTATTAACCTTAACCCGCTAACCCCTCACCCAAAATTTTGGGGTTACACTGAAAGCTTGGGGTTATGGACTTGGCACTGAAAAGTTCCTGCATAGACCCGCATGAGTGCATAACAGTGGCGCATTGCCATTAGTGACTCTCTCTAGGCATGTTTGCATTGTTCTGTGACCATTATACCTGCATACGGCTTACACAGGTCTATGCAGACAGTGATTGCATGGCATCACGTCATGCTGCGTCAGATCAGATCTTGGTGCGCCAGACCAGATCTTGCTGCGCCAGGATGAATGTGGCGTCTATGCAGACTTGTCTACACCTCTGAGCTGTCTATGAGGTGCTCTCTGGGTCTCTCATGCCCTCAAGCACGCCAGGACCAAGCCTAGCGACACTGCAGTGTGTCCAGGGCAAAATTTTGATGAGGGGGCCATAACCGGTTAATTTTGGGTTAATTAACCCATAACCCCGAAAATTTTTCTCGCCCGCCCTCCGGGCGGGCGAAGTGCCATCCCTGGATGCAGGGTATGATGATGTCACATGGCCCGCATTTGATAATGACCACGTGGCACCATGCATCTGGATGGGGTCGTTTTGTGGTCCGTGTTGCCGCAGTCGTACCCACCACAAGCACACAATGCGCCCAGAATGCTGATGTGATACCGCAGAAGCGTTGTGTGAATCGCGTCAGATCCAATTTACCATCCTGCCAGTGCATGGGCAGTCTCTTTGAGCGGGCACACATTGATCACCTGAGCGGCGTGCATACGCCCTGATCACAATCCCGCAGGTCACACGCCTACATAAAATATAGGAAGGCACTAGGAGGACAGCAGACATGATGCAAGTGCAGTGTGCAACGATCGCGCCATGCTGCAGGCCTGGCATCAGTCTGACGGTGCCCAGGCGCAGCAATGCGGTGGTTGTCAGGCGGCCTCAGCCGCTGACATCTGGTGGTGGAGAGCAGGCCTGCATCAGATCAAGCGCTGCATCGGCACGCATGCTAACTTACGCTGTGCAGTCACACAGCTCAGGAGGGCAGTCTGCAGCCAGCAGCAGGATCAGGTGCCAGCAACCAGCCGCCAAGCGCGGCGATCAGCTGTACGCCGCCCAGAGCGATGTGCTGGCCAGCGTGGATGTCGCAACATTGCTGCCCAGCACTCCCAGCAATGGTCAAGGCAAGCCAGGTGCTCCTTCACACCGCATGCCAGCATGCTACATTGTTTGGCAGCCGCCTCGTGACCAGTGAAGCATTAGTGACGCTTGCATGGTCTTCGCTTGCCTGTCTTCGATCAACGGCGATACACAACGGAGGGACACTGGTGGCTGTAGGGGGCGGCAGCAACCCCGAGCCGCCTACTGCTGGTGACCACGAGAAGGAGGACAGCCGCAAGTACCGCCGCACGGTCTTCGACTTCGAGCGGTGGCGGGCGCACCGCTCCACCAGCAGATACCGGCGCCACATCTTCGGCCTCCTGGAGTGCGCTCCAGTGTCTGCCCGAGTGCATGATAGAATGCATGACCACATGGGTGACACCCTCGTTTGCTAATCTGATCTATACCACAGTATTCCTTCCAGGTCCCGCATTGTACGCGGACTGGCAGGCCCGCTGTGGTTCATTGTGGGGCTGTCCACCTTTGTCGGCGTTTACGAGTCCCTGCGGGTTGGTAGTTGTAGTTGTGCCTCTTGTGGAAATGTGCCCCCTCTTTGTGGAAAAGTGCCCCTTCGCATCAAGGCTATCCTGTAGTTTTGGCACTAGAACCATTCTGGATGCAAGGTGGGTGCCACTGCAGGAAGCCGGGATACTTCCAGCCTACTTTTCGTCCATCAGCATTTCCAACACAGCGCCCTTCGGCCTCAGCAGCTTTGCGCTGTCGCTGCTGCTGGTGGGTCCTGGCCACCGGCGGCATGCACTTGGGCACTTTGCTTGTTTGCATACAAGGTGTCAGCTGGCAGCATATTCTTCGTGACCCAGGTGTAATGCACCCACCCTGTTGCCTCCGCCGGCAGGTGTTTCGCACCAACAGCAGCTACGCACGCTGGGACGAGGCGCGTAAGATCTGGGGCAGCGTCACCAACCGCTCCCGCGACCTCGTGCGGCAGGTGTGCATACGTATGGTTGCAGTGTTTGGGGGTTGCTGGGTCCTGGCAGGGCGCCACCGCGGTGCCTGCTCAGAAACAGAGGGCTCAGCAGCACAACAGCACGTTCCGTGGCAGCTGCCCGGCAGCGTGCGCTGGCGCACGGCCGACTTTGCCTTCTTGCGTCAACCCGTCCCCGCACGCTGCCACGCAGGCGGAGTCGTGGATGCCGGCGGAAGACCAGGACCTGCTGGACATGGTGAACCGCTGGACGATCGCGATCCCCCGGTCGATGATGGCGCACCTGCGCGAGGACGGGAACCTGGAGGCCGACCTGAAGGTTGGGACCCAGTGCTGATGCTCTGAAATGTCTGATCAGTGAAAGTCGGCAATCGCCTGCACACGCCTGCGAGGGTTGGAAAGTGACGGGTGCATCTGAGGCGATGCACTGCTGGGAGAACATGCCCTGCATGTGTGTGTGGCGAGGGCAAGAGCTTTGCAGGTTTGGGCTGGAAGCAGAGAGCATGTACATCCAGGAGATACAGGCAGCTGCATGCCAGCATAGTGTCCTGGTGCCGTATGAGCGCAGGCAGGCAATGACGACAGCTTGCGCTGCCATTTTCACACAGGGCATCCTTCCGGAGCCGGAGCTCAGGGCATTGCTGGCGGCTTCGCACCGGCCAAACTATGTGTTCTCGGTCCTATCAACTGCCATCGAGGTCGGCTGTTTTGTAGTGCGTGTAAGTAACAGCACATATGGTGATGACATGGATGTGCACTTGAACCCAGGCCCTGCTTACACTCGTGCATGCGCCTCCTGCAGGAGGCGCAGGTGCCAGATGCTGCTCGTGTTCGCATGGACGAGAACATGACAAGCTTTGCGGATGCGATTGGCAAATGCGAGCGCATCCTGAAGACACCCATTCCCCTCACATACACCAGGTGAAGTAGGTTGCAAGCCTGGTGACAACCGTTTCTTGATGCTCGGCTGCTCAACAGCCCTGCAGCTAGGCACACGCAGCATCAGACTGTCGACTCAAATCCCAAATCTACCATGATGCATACTGGGTAGATGCTGCCTGCCTCCCTCCACAGGCACACCTCCCGCTTCCTGGTCATCTGGCTGACGTTCATGCCCTTCACTCTATGGTGCGAAGGTTGCTTGCTTGCAACATATGCAAGGCAAACAAGCCCATCTTGTACACACTGTCAACGTGCCACGGTGTGCGGGGCTGAAGTTCACCGTGCATGTTTGTGCTCAGCTGGCTGGTTCTGTCGTCACAGGAATGCATACCATTGGGGCTCGATTCCCGCCAGCGCTGCCATCTCCTTCCTCTTGCTGGGCATCGAGGAGATTGGCGTGCAGATTGAAGAGCCGTGAGCATCTTGTGACAATTCTTTGGTGCTTGCTTGCTGTGTCGGAAGTCACAAAACACCATTCCGAATGACTGCAATTTGCTGGCACTTGAATGGTTCGGGTTGCTTACTTGTGAACATCTTTGTGTGCAGATTTTCCATCCTGCCGCTCGGTAAGTAGATCAACGCGTAGATCGAAGCTCGGGCATGCTTGCCCCGGTTGAGGCTGAGCATTCGCGATGACCTCTGTCGTATCACTGTACTAGCATGCAAACAATAAGTGTGGACGCGCTCTCGCAGAGGCCATGTGTTCCACCATCCAAGGGAACGTCCTCGAGATGCATCAGAAGCGGCTCGAAGTTCGCTCGCTTGTCCGCAGCAACAAGTAGGTTTTCACAGAAGCCTACTTTGTGTTAGTGCAGTGCAAGCGCAGTCCACAACCCTTTTGCTATGAGCAGTCCCCAGATGGACAGACGCCACGCAGGTGCTTGACTACTACTTCCCTTGCGCTTCATACAGGACGACGGAGGGTGCTGATGGTGTATCGGACCCAAGACCAAACCATGAGCGCAGGGGGGAGAGCTCGCGGCCGCTGTTCCGCAGCCCGGAACAGATGAGTCGGTAGATGTTGTCGATGGTGTTGACCGTGGGTACTGATGCTCTTTATTGAATACGTTCAAGCCGCATGTTGCACCTGGTACTATCGTTTGAAAGCGTAGCACTGCTATGCTATCGTGTTTGCAGAGCCCGACCTGCTTGTCGATTGAGGACCCCATGTGAGGTTGAGGACCCCATGTGAGATGTGTTGCAGCAATTCTGTTTGCATCAAAAGCGTGGCGTGTAATCAGACTCCCTTCCGCCGCTTCTTCACCTGTTTCTGCTCTGAAGCCCCATCCATTGGCTGGCTGTCGTCACCTGGCTGCCAGACACATAGCTGACCATCCTCGGCCCCAGTCGCTGTCGCACCGGCAGGGGTCTCCAGCCACACATGGGCACGCACAACCTGAAATGTTGAGCAGATGGCCCTCATTATCTACTGCCGGCCAAAGCCGATACGACTGGCTTTCGGACATCTGGACGGAATTGCTCCTGGGATCCTATGCACCATGAGCACAGCAAGCACAGTGGCGCATGCACGGACCGAGCCTGAAGTACCTCAGTGTGGATGCCGGTGAGCCAAGCCAATGGAGGCCCGAAGCCTGCCGCCTGGCCATTACCGGGCTCATGCACAGGAAACACTGCCACGCTGCCGCTGGAGTCCCCGGCCGCCAGCAGCAGCCGGTCTCCAGCCGAGTCGTAGGTACAGGATAGTAGATAGCCGAACGAAAGCGGCAGGCCGCTGCTGCCTTCACCACCCATGGGCGCAGTGCTGCGCCCGTTTCGACTCGCGGCAAGCTTCGCTGCGTCTGCGAGGGGTCCACGGGCGTCCTGGATGTCTGCCAGTGTGCCCTCGCCACCTGCAGTGTTGGATGTTGGCATGCTTCAGAACTCCTCCTGCGGCAAGATGCTGCCACCATGCACGACTCGCTGGGAGCACGGGCACATGCTGCCACGGGGCCATTTGCACCCACAGCACACCTGTTGCCTCCTCGCTGCAGGCCGCCTGCCACTCCCACAGGTGCAGCCCCGCAAGCTGGCTGACCATCCACAGCTTGGCGCTTGAGGCGCCATAAAAGCCCATCCTGGCAACTGCACCGTCGAGGTTGAGCGCTGCACGCCAGCTGTCGTCCTCGTCTATCTCCTCGGCCAAATCAAACACTGCCACCAGACCGTCATCAGATGCGCTGATGAGGGTGGCTGGCCGGCCTGGCACCCAGATGACCTGCACAGATGGAACTTCTAAATTTGCAGGTAACTGAGTCGTCCAAAAACCGCAGGAGCATGACTCCATACAAGCAACGACACATTGCAGCACATCCTTCAGAAGCGCATGATGTCATGCCAGGTCACCTGAGAGACGGCCTCCTTGTGTGTCTCGTCAAAGGCGGCGGCAAGCTCCTTCGTGTTGGCGTCAAAAAGGAGCAGGCGGCCCTCGCCGCCCACAGCCAGCAGCCTGCCGTCGGGGCTGGCCGCAGCGCAGTACACCTCGGTGCCCTTCGGATCTGCATACCTGCAGAGCGGGAAGGACGCACATGTCGTGCACCTTGCAAGGACGTATCCGGTGGCACCAGCAATGCAGCACCATGGTTCATGGTGCCTTGCACACCGTACTTCGCATCAGCGTGCACACAGCAGCAGAGAGCCAGCGGCAGCAACGAGTTGTACGTTGTCGGTCGTTTGCCGCTCATGTCGCCCATCTCTCTGACACCATCCGCCGCCACCGCAATGATCCGCTGGCCGCTGATCGTGACAGCTGTGACCGGTTTGCCAGATGCGCTGGCACTGCCATCCTGCTGCAGGCTATGACCACTCGTGTTGTACACGTGCACGCTGCCGTCTGACAGACCAGCGGCTAGGGTGTGCCCGTCTGCTGCCAAGTCCAGAACATCCCCTACAGTGACAGGAGCGTGCCATTAGAGGTAGGCATGAGGCTGACGTCAAGGAACAATCTCGCGCTTGAGATGTGCCAAGACCCGTCGTTTACATCCCAGTCAGAACATGACGCCGGTCCCCATCTACAGTGCCGCGCACCTGGCAGTGCACGCGCCACGCAGGTCATGGCGCTGCCCAGTGCAATATCCCCACTTGGCCGGCTTCGACTCCTCTGTGCTCCGCCAGCTGGCGCGTCCGTATGCAATCTATGCATAGGGTCGCGCTCCGCCTGATCAGGGCTCTCCTGCTGGCGCATGCGGGCTTCTGCGCCTCCTTCCACCGGCGCCCACACGCCGGACAAGCCGCCAACCACTTTGCTGGGCTGCATGGCTGTTCAAATTTGGGTGCGACGGTGCTGACGGAGCAGTGAAATACGGTGCACATGAGCAGGTGCCTCTATGCTGCTGACAGTGCTGCCAATCGTGCAGTACAGTGTATGGGACCTCTGCGACATGGTAACAGATATTTGACCGCATTCTTGCAGGCTTGCATATCAGCACGTGCAGTGAGTTTGATGCGCTCGTAGCTTTGCTGTTTACGGCAGCTAACCTGCCAAAGCTCACTGACCGTGCCATCATCACTGTGTAACAATCACGATCCAACGCATAGGCCCATTGGATAGTCACCTGTGTCCGTTGCCTGAAACAGCAATCATGTAGGCAGCCGCAGCAATGACAGCGGTGGAGTCTGTGCTGCTGCAGGCGGAGCGACTCAGGTGCGTATTGTTCTGCCGCGCCTGTCATTTGCATGTTAGCGCAGGGAGCCAATGAAGCACAAGGAAAACAACTGGTGATAATCATGCAGTCTTGACCGAGAACGTGGCAATGCCTTTACTGTAACACAGCTCCCCGAATGTTCGCAGGGAGGGCCTGAAATGGAGCAAGGAGACAACTGCGTCAGCCACGGCGGTGTTGGACACGTATGGCAAGCACGTCGGGGAGCTGGATCACCTCATTCAGCCCGTGGCGCTGCGCGTTCAGGTAAATCGAGGTCTCTGCCCCCTGACGCTGCTGGTAAGGTCCTCTGAGTGCCTGGCGTGGGCCTGCTCCTTGCCGGCCTACCATGACCGACGACGACGCTGTCTTGCAGGCCTTGACGGTGGCATCGGAGAAGATCAAGGCGGCGCGTGCTTGGGCCGACTCCACACTCCAGTACCTGGACACCACCCGGCAGGTGCCTCGTGCTGGTACAGACTGGAGGCAGATGCTGCGGTCCGACTGTGGAGAGTGCACTTGATCTGGACTTTGCGAGCGGCCACGGCAGAGCAACTATGCAGGCATTGCGATCATGACGGTGCCCAAGCCCCTGCAGGTGGAGTCCACCGTCAAGGCGGGGCCGCGTGGCAACCTCGAGGAGTTTGAGAAGGCCATGTCGCGCCTGGAGGGCAGCATCGCATTCTTCCAGCAGCACCAGTGAGCTGACGACTCGCGTGGGTGGCAAAGCTGCTTTTCTTCAAGCAGCACCACTGTCCAACTCTCCGGACTGCAATAATCCAAAATGGCACCCACTTGCTGCCTTTCAGTCAGTATGATGGACATTTGCGCTGGTGAAAGCGGCAGCTGCACACACAGCAAACCCTGCTCATAGCCGTAATTACTGGGCGCACTACTTGGCAGGGGCATGGTGGTGGCGGAGCGCGCCGGCAGCGCAGCGCAGGCCCTGCGGCTGGAGGGCCTGCAGCAGGCCGCCAACGACTTCTGGGCGCTGCTGTGCGAGTTCTCGGCGGTGCCGTCGGCAGCGCGCCTCGCACAGCAGGTGGGGCCACTTGTGCGTCGTGGCATCGCCGAGGCGCCGATTGACAAGCAGCATCCCGGCTGCTAGAACCCTCGAAGCTGCCACAACTGTCTGCGGGGTCTCGTGTGAATCAGATTCATCTTGAGACGCAGGTGTATGCAGAGAGTGACTCGGGGCGGCACAAGCTGTCAGGGCCTGAGGCTGACGCGGACGCCGTGCCTCCTCACGTTGTGGCAAGGTGTGCTCATCCAGCTGAGCCTGTGCATGCTGCGGACGGGGTTACAACAGCGGCCCCTTTCAGCACCTCATTTTCACACCTTTGGGATCAACTTTTGGGATCCTCTGGGCGTGACCAAGTGCCAGACTGGCCATGCTGCCATGCTGTAGGTTGCGGCGGCTGGCAGCGCTGATGCTGGTGGCCGGGGAGGCCAGCTGCTTCAACACCTTCGTCGAGGCAAGACGAAACCTGCTGGAGCGCACAATAGCGGTAGGCTTCGTCTTTTGCCGCTGCCTCGCTGAGTACACAGGTTACCTGCCAGTGATCCCAGGCCCCGCTGGTCAGCGAGTCCATCGACGCACTGCATTACTTGCCAAACACTCCCGAGCTGAGCGTTGCAGGGACTAGGCAGCGACTACACATCAAAGGATGACTATGCACGGCTGCCGTGGCCGGTCCTCGAGAAGAAGTAAGCACACGTGCTTTGAGTTGCGAGCACGGTGCCGTTGCCTGTACTCCAACTGCTTTGACAAGTGGCGGTCTCTCTGCAGTACAGCAGTGGCTACAGCTGGTGGAAACGCAGCGAAAGCATGCTGAAAGGAGCTTGGCGTGTCATGCAGGATGCAGGCGTGGATTCTGTCCTTACGGGTGGTGGTCCGCTGCGCCGTGGCTGAGAGCCGCCTCGCTGCTGGCGTCTTTGATGTGCGCAGACCTGCTTCAGATGTAGCACTCTCGTGCGCGTATTCGGCAGGACATAACCCAACAGGGTTCCTGACAGTCATGTGGGTCCATGACATTGCTCTCCGTCTGCATCGCAGGGGGAGTATGCAGATGCGGCCTTCAGCGAGGTGGTATCGAAGAGCGTTGCCAACACCGTGAACTTTGGCGAGGCCATCGTGTTGGGCCGCAGGTGCGCACAGTGCCTTCTGTACAATATGCAAGGACTGCTATATCCAAGACAGCAGCAGCAGTGACTTTCACGACCTGTCTCACATACCAAGCCGTTGTGCAGCGGTCCACCTCGGTGGATCATATCATATGCTGCAGGGCGCCCGAAAAGGTGTTTGGCCTCCTGGACTGCCATGAGAACCTGGACGCCATGCTGCCTGTGCTGCACGGCATACTGTCAGGTGCGTGCACGCATGTTCTGCGTGTGACCGCCTGAAAGAAGGGTCCTGGTAGCCACAGCACATACCCTCATCAGAGCAGGTGGCAGAACGTGGGGTGCACCCCCTGAGTCCAGTTGCACCACTGCTGACGTAGGCCGGAGCGGCTGTTGTGCTTCTCAGGATGCACTTGCTATGACAGTGCAAGCAGCAGTGTGCCTTCATATATTGCGGTTCAACGGCTCATGAGAGGTTCGACACACTTCGCCACAGGCACACGGGTTGAAGCGCGGCTCAGAGCGGCGGACAAGCTCAACGAGTCGATGCAGTCGGAGGCGCGGGACACCTTTGCCGAGTTCGAGGCCTCCATCGGGCGCGACTCTGTGCGACACCTGGTGCGCAGTGTCAGGGTTTGGGCCTGAGCAGTCCCATACCTGCGGACCTGCTGCTGCAACGCATGTGTCTTGGCAGTGGCACTTTCAAGTCGACCATATTGCACCTGCTTTTCACTATAGGTTCGGGGTTCAAATGCAGCTTCTTCCGCTGCGACTCAGCAGTTTCAACAATGACAAAGGACAGATCTGTGTGTGCTCGTGCAGGTGCCGGATGGCACGGTGCACCCGCTGACGGCCTACAGCCTGTCGTTCCTGAAGCGGCTGTTCACCTATGAGTCCAGCATCACCGTGCTGTTTGCCGACCCTGAGGCCACGCCTGGCCTGGCCCGCACGTGAGGACTGCTGCTGCTGTGTGTCCCGCAATCACAGTGATTCGCAGACGAAACCCACCCAATGTCGGCAATGGTCAGGTCCAGCCAACATGCTGTTTGCAGGCGCCTTGCGTGCGCGTACTGGTCACCCCTGCTTGTGTGATGTTGGCGGTCCTTCTCAGCAGCAACTTAATTGCGACTTTGACTGCAGGGCCTCCATGCGGGAACGCAGCATGGCGGCTGCCGGGGACCCGGCACTGGTGCGGCGCATGAGCAAGGCCATCCAGAAGGTGCTGGACCTGCTCATCACCAACCTCACCAGCAAGTCCAAGGCCTACAAGTCCAAGGTGAGCCTCACTGGCCCCTGCTGTTACACCATCTCTCGGAGGACCTTGTCGCTACCATCATCATGTGCATCAAGCGGGCGCGGGACCAGCTCCACCTTTTAAAAAAAACCCTAAAACCCTAAACCCAAGCACAAGACCAGCATGTATGGGTCTGAGGAAGGCAGCATGCAGGGCGGAGCACGGCAGTTTGGAGACCTGCGCTTTGATCGGGGCAAGCATGTGCTCCACATGGGCTGATGGTCTGACGTCCGAGCGCATGTTGCAGCTCTCAAATTTCCTGCCTGCAGCCCCTGGCGGCGGTCTTCATGATGAACAATCTGCACTACATGGTGAAGACGGTGGAGAGCTCTGAGGCGCTCACGGTGCTGGGCGAGGAGTGGATCGAGCAGCACAAGGACCAGGTGCACAGTAGAACTACACACCCTGCTTGCACGGTTCCCGTCCACAAGCAGATGTGCCTGCTGCATCTGCCACAGCCTTCCAGCACATTTGAGTGCAGCAGTGCAGATCATGCAGCAGGCAGCATTCCCCGTTCACACCAAGCGTCCAGCGCTGCGTCTGATGCTGTGGATGCGCGTGTGACAATACAGCTCTGTGTATTGCAGGTGGAGGAGTTCGGCGAGAGTTACCAGCGGTTGGCGTGGGGCCTGGCGCTGGACATCATGTCCGCTGACGCCAATGACACTGACCGACGAGACAAGGTGCATGAACTGACGCCTGGTAGAACCTTTCTGGAACGCTGAAACCACTGGCGGCATGGCTGTGTTCCATCTGCTGCGGTCTGCTTCGGATGTGGACACGACTGTTGCACCCGACCACAGTGGCCCTGCCGCAGTGGGCAGCCCCTAACCTCCTGTTCAAGCAGATGCCAGGCTGTGCAGCTGAGGAAGACTGCTTGCCACTTCCAGCGGCTGTCTCTCGTGCAGGCGGCGCCTATTTGATTCAAGCTTCCACCAAGCACCGGGCTCAAGTCGTGTTCGCTGTCCCGTCATTGTGACAGGCAGTCGTCAAGGAGCGCTACAGGGCCATCAGCAGCACGCTGGCCGCGATGGAAGCAGAGCAGTCGGGGTGGACCATCCCCGATGGCGTGTTGCGCGCGAACCTGAGGGACGCGCTTGCAGAGGTGAGGTCGATTAGGATTTGGGTCCAGAAAGCAGCTCGCAGGTGAACGTAGTGTCTGCCGCTGCACGCAAGGGTGCGCACAGCTCATGGTGCGGAGCAGAGCTGTTGCTGTATGGTGGAGTTAAGCTGGGGAGCCGTGGTCTGCTTCCGCAGGACTTCCTGCCGCCCTACGAGGCGCTGCTGGCACGCAACGCCGCGCACAGTAGCCGCGTATCTGACAAGTACATCAAATACTCGGTGTGTGGTTTGTTCGAGACTGTTGTAGCATCACATTGAGCATGGATCAGGGCCCGTTTATGCCCATCTGCAAGTGGTCTCAGGGCTGCAATGCACCGTACATGGTGACCAAGGCTGCCTTGCGTCAAGTTGCATGTTGCCTACAGTATTCCTGGGTTACAGTGGTGCAGCGTCTATCCGGCTGTGTGATTCAACGTGTCACAGGTCTTGACTGCCTGGCTACAACCCACACCCAGCGCTTCACACACTTGATATGATCCCGTGCTGCTAACCATGTTTCGGTTCCAAGTGCTTCGATGCTTTTGAAAGCATGTTGTGTGCTCTGCAGGTGGCTGATGTGCGCAACATGATCAACGGCACCCTGTTCGAGGGCCACGATGGTCCACAGGCACGCAAGGGCGGCAAGGCCTGACGAATGGCATGTCGACCAGCAACAACGCTCAATGGCTAGTGCCAGTTGGCACACACTCCGCAAGCGCACGCGTCACCAGTTGTCACCAAGGCCGCAACCGGCAATGATGCCATCATATTGGCAGTTGGCACTGCCTCTGGATGTGTCATACGTACAGCCACGATCCAGGGTTTGATAGAGACAGACGACGCCGGGCCGGCGGCATGTTTGGGGATGGCGGTGGTTGGCGAAGGGCGTACTTGCTCCTGCAGGCCCAGCACGGTGGGTTCGTCCCAATTGGGTTCCATCATTGGCAGTGCGTTCTCTTGTTGCATGGCCACAAATCAGGATCACATTGTTTGTGTATACGGGCAGCAAGCAGCCTCAAGGTTCAACAACCATGAGAGTTTCGTCCAGGAAAGGCCTGGAAAAGCAAACCAGGCATCCTCGCACCCATGCATATTGCCTCATGCACCATCGTGCATCTATATATCAGAGCAGTAGATATCTCTCCGAGACGACAGTGGCAAACCCTTGGCTGTGCATATCCTGCTGCTGACATTTGCTAGGGCGCGACCGAATGTTACAGCATAACATGGCATTGCTGATACAAGCAGGGACACTGCCCTGGGCCCAGATGTCTAGAGCGCCGGCCCAGGTGCTGGTGAACGACAACAGTGCCAACAAGGCTTGGCTACCATGGAGACGCAAGTCAAGCAGACCAGTCTGTGCGGTTACTCACGTTCCAAAGCGCCTGACACTACTGCTGCGGCTGTGGACTTCAGATTCGGGCCAAAGAATGGATGTTCCGCTGCAGATGGTAAATTGAACCGGACAATGGTGTCCTGCAAACATCTGTTCGGTAAAGATGCCCTTGCGGATGTCCCTGTTGTGTGAACGGCATCTGCTATCTGTACATACACATTGTCATATGCAACATCACCTTCTCGTACACCAGCGGTCAGCGCTTTCAATCTACATGTGCTCTGGCTGGATCATCAGCAGCTGCTCGCTTTCTGCATCGTGGGGCCGAGCCTCCACTTGAGCCTGTATCAGATGCTGATGGCACTGTCGGCTTCGCTGCCGCCTGTGTCAGGCCCGTCATCATCGTCAGAGCCTGGCAGCCCCTGCTGGCTGCTGCTCCCCACGTCCTGCTCTGCTGCCTCACCAGCAGCAGGGCCCTCTGCAGCTGCAGTCGGAGTGCCAGCGCCTTCCGTGCCGGCGTCAGGGGCTTCTGTGTATACTGCTGCCTGGGAGCCCACCGTGGCAAATGACGCTGTAGAAGAGCCAGCTGGCTGCACCCTCGCAGCCTCCTCAGGCGCTGGGTTTGAGGAACCACCATCAGCAAGCGCTGTGGACGCTCCTGGCGCCGGTAGCACCGGAGTCGCTGCTCTGATCGCTCAAAGGCGGCGGCGACAGCGGCAGGACGAGCGCGGGCATGACCTCTGACCCGGCGTCTGACGCCTGGCCGCTTGCGCTGAGCTCAGTCGCCTGCGGCTGATCGTCCTCAGGCAGCTGCTGAGCAGCTGCTGAAACGTCAGCGGCCGCCTGTGCCGTAGCTGCCAGTGCTGGCAGCGCTGGCTGCGGTGCGTTGCTGGCCAGGCCGCTGCTGGCCCCGCTGGAGGGCGCAGGCATAGCCACCTGGTCAGAGGATGCCACGCGGAAGCCGGTGACCCTGAAGCCTGAAGTTGCGGCCGGCTCTGCTGACGGGGCCACTGACGATGCAGCAGCGCCGCTGGAACTGCCAGAGGCAGTAGAAGCAGCAGCATCCGCCAGGCTGGTCAGCGATGGTGACGCCACCACAGGGTGGGTACCGGAAGCACTGGCTTCAGCCATTGCACCTCCTGCCGAAGGGCCCTGCTGCGAGTCTGTCACCTGCTGTCGCGGCGCATCTGTGGCTGCTGCCGCCTCTGCAGGTGGTGCTGACACCTGTGTGCTGTCAACACTGCTGATGGGAGGCTGCACAGCTGGCACATCTGCTCCAGCAGCGGCAGCTGCCGAGCTGCGCCCCAGCTGCAGCGCGGGCGGGAGCACCATACCAATGGTAGGCCCCGCAGCAGACACTAGCGACTGCACATAAGCAGCGGGAGATCCGGGGGCAGCAGCAGCAGAAGGGGCCGCAGCAGCGGCGGGCGGGGCAGCGACAGATACGGCCGGGCTGACGGCGGCGGCGGCGGCGGAGACGGCGGCTGCCTTGGCCAGCTCCGACGAGCTCTGCCGCAGGAGGCCGGCTGCTGAGGGGGAGCGGGGCGATCCGCCGGGCGGGGGCCTCGGCGACAGGGGCGGCCTGTCCGCCGACGGCGGCACCGCAGTCCCCGACGCCTGTGGTGTCGACGAAACATGAGATATGGACGTCCTCGAAGCCAGCTGCCATGGTCAGCAAGTCAGCAGCACGGCGCTGACCTCATGCTGGCAGCCAACAGAAGCATGATGGATGCATGCGACCACCCCCTCTGCATGGAAGTGGCATGCATTTGCGAGAAGCTCACCGCGCGCTGCACAGGGTCCAGCTGCAGGGCCGGCGGCTGCGCCTCGGCGGGGGGCGTGGAGGCGGGGAGGTGGCCGGAGGGGCTGGTGGTAGATGCGGCTGCTGAGGAGCCGTGGGATGAAGCGGACGGGGAGCCGCCCGACAGAAACGCCCCGCTCACAGCGCCGCTGACTGCGCCAGAGGCCGCGCCTGTGCTTGGAAGACCATGTGTGTTGGCAGACTCGTCTGAGGAGTCCAGCGGCATGCGAGAAGGCCGACCAAACGACTGTTGCTCACACAGCCTTGCTGCTGCAGGGGAGCACCACCATGGCATGACTGACCATCTGCAGGGTCTGCAACACTACCTCAACATTACAGTCTTGCAGCGCTGTGTCCTGACCTGAGACGAGGCCGCTGGTGGAGGCGATGTCGCGGGAGGTGGCGCCGCTGAAGTAGGCCCCGCTGCGGCCTGACACCGAGCGCGCCATGTGCTGCTCCAGCTGCCGGATCCGCACCTCGTACGCCGCCGCCTGCATGCAGGCGCGATCAACTTGAATGGCTTCTTGCGGGCGCACAGCTACTGCTTCAGTTAGCTGATTTGGAAGGCATCAGCTCGGGTGTCACCCTTCACCTGCTGCCACTCGTCTGGCAGAGTGAGGTCACATCAGGACTCTGCTGTCTGCTGCATTCATGCGGTGGTTGTTAGTCGACAACCACTAGAATGATTGTGTCCCCACCTGCTGCCGGGCAGCGGCCAGCTCCTGGCCCAGCCGCTGCGCGACGTCGTCCTTGGCGGCGATGGCTGCCTGAAAGCGGGCTGCTACATCGTCATCGCCCGACCGCCGCAGCGACTCGCCGCTGCCCCGCTGCGAGCTGCTGGGCGACGACCCTGAGCCCTGCCTGCAGCATCAGCAGTGACCAGGGTGTGAGGGTGGAGGGCACATCGGGTGATGGGTGTCCAAGAGACGAGAGGCCACCACACAGCACTCCCACACGGCTTCGGCCCAAGCTATGGCTGCAGGCCGGCATTGAGGTGGCCTGAGTGAGTAAGCCGTGGTACTGACAGGGGGCACGCCTCACCTCGAACCGGTGCGCAGCCGGGCGCCCTCACCGCCAGCAGCCACCCGCTCTTGCTCTGCCAAGCATGCAATAGCCACCTGCAGCATGCACACCACATTTGACGATCTCGGTTGTCAGCACCTATGCGTTCAGTAACTGCAGGAGACGCCTGCAGCGGTACACATGCAGGCGCAGCACAGCATTGCACGGCAGCTGCAAGTGTGGCGTGGAACAGGATTCCAACTGGCCTGGGTGGCGAGCTCGGCCCGCAGCCGCGCGTTCTCCATCTCAAGTGACACCGGCGCCGGCGCAGCCACCCCCCCGCCCCCTTCTGTGCCTACTGCGGCTGGTGCATCCCCGGCCATGCCGGCTGCTGCTGCAGCTGCTGTCGTCGCCGGCGGCTGTGCCACTGGCGGGGCGTGAGGCGAGGCGCTGGTGGAGCGGGGGGTGTCACCTGACGAGAACGGCGCCACAAGCTGCACCTGCCGCACACACAAGATGGTGAACTGCTTGCACTATTAAGGCATGTGCTCTATACGTCGTTGTAGGCCGATGGCTCAGCATGCACATGGCGCCGTAGAAAACAGCAATAATCAATGGCATGACCACGCAACACAGCTTGAGCTATTGCGCTGCAGAAGCACACTTAGCAAAGTGTGTGGCTGGGGTAGCATGATGATCGCTGTCTGTGACACGATCCAGATTGCTGAGTGAGTTGATTAGTCAGAAGCTCATGAAGCGATCTGCGAGTTCTGGCGTGGCAGAACCGCCAAAGGATAATGCGTTGTGTACCGCAAGAGGTATGCGTATGTTAAGGCAAGCCAGCGGAGGTATTCCATCCGGCTTGCCGTCACCATGCAATGCAGATGACATGCCTGCTGGGGGGCTGGGGCGCGCTTCAGGTCGTCGGGCGTCACCGCCGCGAGCCCCGCGTCCGGCTGCGGCACCGAGATCACGCAGTGCGGCGGCACGGCCGTCAGGCCCAGCGACGCGAGCACGCTCCCCGGAACGTAGCGCTCCACCGCCAGGCGGAAGGAGTCCCGGGCGGCCGACTCCTTGGACCGCAGCCGCGCCATCTTCTCGGCCAGCTCGCCCGCCTGCCCGGCGTACAGCTCCGCGAATGCTTTCCTACGGATGCAGACAGAGCAACTTCAGGAAGGAGAGTTTTTTGCCGAGGCAGCTCACTGCACATGTTTCTGCTGCAGATGGCAGGTACCCCTTTGTGATGCAATCTGGTGCAGCACCTGCGCAGACACTCTGCCAGGCAGTGCCGGTATGCAGCCGGCAGCCGCCGTGGCAGCAGCAGCTCTGCAATGGCTTCCGCCTGCCGGCTTGCAACCTGCAAAAGGAGCAACGGTTTCACAAGGAATGCCACCTTGCGCGACAAGAATCGTGAGGCTGGCAGCAGCATCAACTAGTTTTTCATTGACATAGCATAGATTTCTGATATCATCTGCTGAGCACCTGACGGAAGACGGAGAGCTGGCCGCGGGTCCGGCTGATCTTGGACTGCTGGCCGCTGATGCGGCGCAGCTGGGCCACCACCTCCCGCGTCATCTGGTTCTGTTGGGAGCAGCCACAACACCCATCAACGCAGGGCATGCTAAAGCTGCCATGTTCAGCCTGAAGTGCAGGGCTGCTGCAGATGTGTCTCAGCATCATGTGATGACCTCGGAAGATGACGGTGTCACATGGCTTTTCTGTGCAAATGGGCAACAGGCGAGTGCAGCAGGACTGACTATTTGGGTAATCCTGACACGATACAAGCACATACCTTGCAGTCGAGGCAATGCTCTACGAACTGTGCCAGCACCGCATCGCCTGCCTCCAGCCGCGGCAGCAGCTGCCCGGTGTGAGACTCGTGCATGGTGTCCATGACCCCGGCGGCGTCCAGCGGCCTGCACAGTATGGCTGGAGACTTCAGGGTAGGTTCTGGAGCAACTGCTGGCAGCATGCCGTTCCACTTAATTTACTTCGAACACTTTGTGTGTTCTGCGAGCAGCACGCTGGTCGGCATCCCAGCCAGGCCCAAAACGTGGCTGTAGCAGGACAGGCGATGCAGCATGGCTGCGGCACACCACCATGGGGCCGCCCCGAGCCATCTGATACGCTTCAAGCTAGGATGAACACGTGTCCCGCAGCGTGAACAAAAACCCTACAAGCGCACCCCATCGAGCTGGCGCTGGGCCGCGCAGACAGCGCGTGGACCCCCTCCTCCACAATCGACTGCACCCGCGCGAAGTCCGACTCCAGCGCCACCACGATTGACGCCTGCAAGCTAGAGATGGAGCGGCGTCGCCATATGTTCAGCAAGTGGTGCTGACAATGGCAGCAGATGCGCAGGCAAGCGTCAGAGCACATGTTGCTGTAGCACTCTGCTGCAAGTTATCATGATCGACATAATTGCAGCATCGACAGGCCTTCGACAGCTGCAGCCTTTGCTGCGACTGACGGGTCATCGCACGGCAGCGAGGGCAAGACTCAAGTGCGCGCTCGCATGCAGGGTCATGTTTGGTGATGTCAGCCAGCATCCTGGCTGTAGTGGAAGTACAGCTGCCCACCTGCTCATCAAGGACCAGGCGCTCCCGCTGCGCGCGCTCGTAAAGCTTGTGCAGGTCGGCGGAGGGCGCCTGCATGAATAGCGCCTCCACATCCGCACGCAGTCCCGCAAACAGACCCTCCAGCTCAGCCACCTGCAAGGCAACTCAGAGTCCTGGTGCGGCATCGGAATTGTTACCGGCTGTTGTGCTGACGCACAGCCACACCAGCACAGCGACGGCAGTCCAAGCCCTCTTACCCAGTGTGTCCCTACTTCGACCCACTAACATGTCCAGAGCAGCATTTGCATGATTGAGCGCGGCTGGGGAACGACATCCTCATCAGCCACTACACGGCCGCATGTCTGTGCAGACTCCGTGCAGTTGCTGTGGGCACCTCCATCCCCAGCCACTTGCACCGTTCACACCACATCAAGCAGCTGTGCAACACACGAATACAATGCTTGAGTTGAAACTACACCTTGTCGGCGAATTGGCGGTGGGCGCGGGCGCACTCCGCAGCCCACTCCCGCAGCTTCGCCTCCGGCAGCAGGTCCAGCAGCCGGGCGACGCCGGGGGAGCGCGCCGCCGGGTGCAGCTCGGCCGCCGCCAGCGCCGCCATGTCGCGGTCGAAGCGGCTGAGCACCTCCTCGTGCGCTGCCGCCTGCACGCCACGGGGCTACCAACACTTGCGCCGCCGCAGATCCAGAACCGCCGCAGGGCAACCATCCGACTTCAGGAAGGTGCACACCATCCTGGTGTTGACCGGGGTTTCAAAGATGTGATGACGGTCACGCTGTGCATATTGCTGCCACCCAGACATGGTTCCGGAGCATGCCATTATATGACGCTCCTTTAATCTGAGAAACATGCAGATGCTAGGCCCCAAGGGTGGCAGACACACACCTGTCCCCGGTAGCGGCGCATGAAATCAGCGCATGCCTCCTGGATGTAGACATAGTGCCGCTCGACATTGGAGCGTGCTGCATCTATAGCCAAGCCCTGCACATCCTGCAGGTCACAAGGAAGGAGACGCCTGTGAAGTATTTGTCATCACCGTGCGGCGGCTGGTATGAGGATCTACAAGGTGACACTGAGTACAGAATGGTGAGGATGCATCCGCAAGGTAAGCAGTGACGCTCACCATCTCAGCGATGAGCTGCTCCGCCGCTGCAAGGCGCGCCGACCCCACCGTCTGCAGCGCCTGCGCACGGCGCAGGTGGCCGCGGAACTCGCGCTCATATGCGGGCAGGGCACGCAGCAGCGGCGAGGGGGCAGAGTCCAGGGGGTGCGCATCATACTGGATGCTGCCTGCCGCCACATCTGTGTGCAACACCGGAGCCCGTTCAGATCGATGCTTGCATACTACAGCACTTGCTGGCAACCAGCGCGATTGCTGTATGCTGCCGCACTCTGCCTCCTCGGTCTGCTGTGTGTTGTGAACTTTATGCTGGGTAGGGTCTCACCCACGCTCAATAGTGTAATGGTATGACCACTCTGCTCTGTGTCTTTGGACGTCTCACCAGCGACATGGATAGGCTCAAAAGTCTCCGGCTCCGGCACGGAGGCGCCCGGCCTCAGGTGCGACTTGCAGTACAGGAACACGTCTGGCGCCTCGCCCGCAGCGTTCTGCAGGATGCCACGCCAACATGTTGCCAATCGTGCAACCTGCAGGCGTGCGGTGCTGCCCCATGCAGCTGCCACCAACACATGTCGGGGCTGTACTGAACCCCGCCAGACCCTCATCATGGCACACAGACCTGCGGCAGCTGGTAGGCTGAGAGCGGCTGCGCTGCTTCCAGTGGCCGACCGTTGCACATGAGGATCTGCTCGCTGGCGCGCAGCCCGGTCGGACCCACCAGCGCCGCTTGCAGCGCGTCCACCCTGCGCAATGGTAAGCAAGCAGTGGCCGGGGAAGGAGCTCTGTCTGACCTTGGTCAGCACCTGGTCCTTGCAGCAAATCATGCCACTGAGCTGCGGTGGGGCTGGCGCAGGAGCCAGCGACTCCGCTGCAGCAGCAGCTTTAGGGAATGATCGTGCTGGGGAGTCCCCAGGACGTCCAGTGCCATAGCACAGGGAATGCCAGCACCTTCCAAACCGTCAGCGGCTAAGCACCGCGTGGGCACCTTCCTCTGATGCAACACAACATGACAGCAGCACTGCCTCTGATGCAGCACCGCACGATCTGAACGTTCACACAGCAGGTCCATGATTCTGACAGTTGCAGCAGGCCCGAAAAGGACACGGGAACCTGGTCATGCTGGCGAACGATCTGAAACTTTACAAACACAACTCAAGAGCGCCAAGCTGCAGAGCCTCGCACCACGCACGCTTTGTGATCCGCCGTTGAGCTCCCAAGCACGCCAAGGCGCAAGAAACGAACGGACTGACTGGTATTGAAGGTCACGTGGGCGAACAGGCGTGCTGCGTCACGGCAGAAAAGAGTGGTTCGCAGGCTCCGCGATGGAATAGTCTGCGGTAGGATTGATTTTGCAAGCCAAACGTATAGGCGCAGGCCAGCGAAAGGCCATCGGCATGGTGCTACTCCCCCAAGAACGTGGGACTCGCGCCCTTTCGAAAGCTGGGTCACTGCGCACTATAGCTCGGTTCTAGGCGCAGCAGCTTTTAAGAGAGGCAGGCTCCCGGCTCACCTGAGGGATGGCTGCGCTTCGACGTCCACGGTCTTGCCATTGTGGGCAAGCAGCACTCTCATCCCACTGCCACTGTCTTGCCAGGCCTCCCGCCGCACCCCGGCCGCGGCTGTGCGGCCTGGATGCTGCGTTGCCTGTGCCTCGTCAGGCACAGAGGGGCCGACGATGGTGCGGGGCCTTTTTCGCCTGGGCAACTGGCCCAAACCTCGTGCTTCCCCACATAGAGTGCTGTCCCAAGCGGTCCGCACAAGTACGGCCGAGCCAGACCGCCGCTTAGTGCGCTAATCAATTCATGGAATGCGCACAGATTGAGGCATGATAGGATGGCATCGCGAAGCCTCAAGTGGTCCTTTGCCTGCGTCCGAGTGCTCCTCCGAACGACCATGGGAAGCAGATTAGTGTCCGATCAATCGGTTGTCCCGATCGCTCCACCCAGCCCGCCGCGTCACTCCGATGGGAAACTTATGGAAACTTTGCCCAAGCAGTAGGAACGTCCTGCTGCCTTGCAACACACGAGCGGCATGTTCTGTGCATGTCGCAATGTATTGCACTGCATCAAAATCTGCGCACACAAAGTGGTTTGACCACAGTGTCAGTGGGCGTCTTGACAAAGAGACCATCACAAAGTTGGTCCTGTGGGCACACTGATTGGCCCTTGTCCTGCGGCACACAGCAGCAGTAACCAGCCATGGCGCCGGCCGCTGATCAGAAGGATGAGGCAGCAAAACCTGTAGAGAACGGCGATGCAGCAGCGCCGATGGAGACCGAGGAGCCCGCAGCACCCGAGCAGTCAGATGCCGAGAAGGTTGCAGCACAGCTGACGTCCAATGTCTCGCTTATAGAGAAGAGCGTGAAGCAGAAGGAGACGCGCATGGGCTCGGGGCGACTGCTGCGGACGACAGCGGCCATCAGGCGCAAGCTTAGCAGAGCAATCCTGCAGGAGTTCATCAGCCAACACCTGCCAGAAGACTCGGCCATGCGGCCGGTTCTGCTGGCGGTCTTGGAGCAGGTGACGCCGTGACGTTGCTGCCCTGCTATGGACCATCTAACCATGTATCCAGGAAACGTGCAGGTGCAGCGTGTCCGTTTGCCGGCTACACTCCACACTGTGCAGAGGTCCAATACTCTCCTATCGGTGCTGGCTGCCCCTCGACGCGTTTGAACTGGCAGTGTCGCACTCGCAGCTGCCGGATGCGATGGGAGCAGACAGCACGGACAGCGTCGCGGCCAAAACTGATGCCGCCACAGCAGCGCCTGCAGCATCGCAGCTGCCAGAGGTGGAGGCCTACGCCTCGTTGCTGGTCCTAATGCTGCTCACAGACGGCAAACACTGGGCAGAGGTGGGGTGTCACATCCTGTTTGCTGCCACGTCTACCTGGTGTTTGAAGCAACGAAGAGCGCCCCGGCTGGGATCGGCAAGCAATGCCGCACCCTTACTACACCATTATGCAGCTTGCTGAAGGGGGCTGGCGCAACTGACTTTGCAGGCAAAGGAGGTGGCAACGGCGGCACTGCAGCGCCTTGGCAGCTTCAACAGGCGCACGCTTGACGTGCTGGCCGCTCGCGTGTACCATTACTACTCCCTTGCGCACGAGCGGACCGGCACGCTGCCGACCATCCGCAGGTGGGCTGAGGACTGTGCAGCAGCTGTGCTGCCGATGTGGACTAAGGACTGAGCATCAGCAGGTGCTGCTTTGGTGCACATGCACAGCCCACTGATGTGCCGGGTGCTAGTCTGGATGGTGCACGCTGCTCTGTGCAACTGCTTCTATACGTTCATGTTGCAGCCAGCTGCTGGCGCTGCACCGCACAGCAACGCTGCGGCATGACTCGCTCGGGCAGGAGACGCTGCTCAACCTGCTGCTGCGCAACCACCTGGCCTTCAACTTGTACGACCAGGTGCTGCACGGACACCACCAGAACATGGTTTGCACAGTATGACTTGGACGCCTCAGTTTACGCCACACTTGGATGATGGCGCGGCTGGTATGCTTGGATTGCTCTGCAAAGCGTGGCAAACATAGGAAGCTCGAAGCCGCCATGCACAGCCTATACACGTTCTCTTGCTGTGTCCAGGCGGAGGCGCTGCGCAGCAAGGCGCAGCGGCCGGAGGTCAGCCGCTCAGCCACGCAGGCGGCGCGGTACCTGTACTACCACGGCCGCATCCTGGCAGTGCAGCTGGACTACACCGCCGCGCGGGACACCCTGCAGCAGGCCGCCCGCAAGGTGTTGCACCGCCTCCAGGCGCCCGCCACCAGCCCTGTGCTGAAAGCAGCTCGGGGCACACGCAGTCTGGCAGTCTTGAACGCCGGCTCTGCGGCCGGCTGACACACAGAGCGCTGCGCCACTCCTGCGCCTGCCAGCAGTCTGCAGTCACGAACATCACCTCACCAGACCCATGCTGACGAGCAATGGCTCCCTCCTCCCTGCAGGCGCCGATCGCGGCGTACGCGTTCAGGGCGGAGGTGACCAAGTGGCTGGCGCTGGTGCGGCTGCTGCTGTCGGACATCCCGGAGCGCGCAGAGTTGGCCGCCCCAGGGCTGGCCACCGCCCTGCAGCCCTACTTCCACCTCACCAACGCCGTCCGCATTGGCTCCCTGTCCACCTTCCAGTGCGTCTTCCCACTGCTGCCCGGTCCAGTGTGGCTTCCAGCGCGCTGCACGCCTTCGGGCGTCCAGTCGTGGTTTTCTCACCTTTGACTGATTGCCATTGTCGCCGACGTGGTGAGTGGCGCTGACTGAGGTGCCAACATGCTGGCTGGTAAAGGCCTGCCAGCCGACAGCGGGGCAGCACTGGTCCTTTGCTCTGGTGCTGCCGCTCGGCGACGGCGCTTCGCACACTGGCATGCCACACGGCGTGCTGATGGTGCAAGCGCCCACCCTGCAGGGAGGTGGCGGAGCGGTACAGGGGGGTGTGGCGGCGCGACCGGGTGGCCAACCTGGTGGTGCGGCTGCGGCAGAACGTGCTGCGCTCGGGGCTGGCGCGCATGGGCGCCGCCTACTCCCGCATCTCCCTGTCCGACGTCGCCGCCAAGCTGGGCGTCGCGAGCGCCGCAGACGCCGAGTCCATCGTCGCCAAGGTCGTCAGGTGGGGGCCACGAGGGTTTAGGGGTTAGGTTCGACAGGGTCTGCACCCAGTGAAGCCAGCTTCGGTGCGTGCTCCGGAACATGTATGGCAGTGCACGGTTTGGTCAAGGGTCTTGCATCCTCGTCAGCCTTCGGTCGGCCGACGCGTGAGGAGAGCCTTACCAGGCGAACCCCACATGAAATCGTGTCACATTAAATCGTGCTGCACATCCCTGCACTGCCAACCGTCGGCCTCGTGTTTGCTGCCTGATGGCCCCATGTCCTGGCCCCCACTGAGCATCAACTGACCTGCGTGTTCAGGGACGGCGGCCTGGAGGCGACGGTGGACCATGAGGCGGGGGTCATGTTGTGCCGGGAGTCGGGCGATGTGTACGGCACTGCCGAGCCGGCGTCCGCCTTCCACGCCCGCACCGCCTTCTGCCTGGACATCCACAACGAGGTCTGCCACTCGCGGACCTGCACAAGCCGCCAAGTGGCGTGTTCTCACTGCACCGATTGCGCTCGCACTGGTTTTCAGCGCAATATACACAGCCATCTTCGCTTGCATGGTCTGATGCTTTCATTGGGCACGCTGGCATGCTAGCTTGGTTCAGTGCGACAATTGCACGACAGCTGATCAGCTTGTGAGAGTCTTTCATCGGCTGTTTGAGCGGCTCCGTGCCCTGCGCAGGCGGTACGGGCGATGCGATTCGAGGAGGGCGCGCACCGGCGCAAGGGCGAGACGGACGAGGCACGCGCCGAGCGCATCCGCGCCGATGCCGAGCTGTCCGCTGCGCTGGCCGAGGACGACGATGACCTCATGGGCTTCTGAGTCGTCAGCGCGCGTGGACACCCGGCGCCTGCAGCTGGAGCTGCGGAGTGCACGGCAGCCGTCAGCCGGCAGCAGCGGCGGGAGTCCGATGCCAGCAGCAGCAGCAGCAGCAGCAGCAGCAGCAGCAGTCTGGGCGACCCTGTGACTGTGGGGTGTCGGGTTCTCTGCCACTGTACGTAATTGTCTGGTCATCTGGCTGCATGACAGGGAGTGACATACGACGACCCAGTAGATGCTGTGTGGTTGGGGGGTAGTGCATCACACTGACAGTGGCCGGCTGTGCAAACTGTCATCAGAGCAATCATTAACACATGTGCAGCATGCAGCAGCAGTCAACAAGCACCTCACAGTCACACTACCGGTACTTGGCAACAGATCATGATCATCACAACTGTTCATGCTCCACAATGTCTTACTTGGAGATACCCACAGACACCACATGTGAACAGCCAGAACACAGCACGTTTGCACTACAATAGCCATTTAACAGACATTGCAAACTATTGTTTGCTCAAAGCACCTGCATTATACCAAGTCATACATTCGACAAGTCATCCCACAGAAAGGAGCAAGTGGCGGCTCCGATAGTGCAGCCTGGTCGCTCAGTGCTCGACCGCTTCAATGTGGCCTACTGCACACTCTGCCTGTAGGCGGCAGCAACCACGCCTCTAAACGGTCGTTCTATGCCTCCATTGATCGTTGGGCCAGGGCGACCTTTGGCGCCGGCGCTGAAGCAAAGGGCGACAGCGTCTGCGGCGGAGCTGCGCCGTTGGACTGCTGCACCTCTGCCAACTTGGCGTTTATCGCCTGGTGGGCCTGTGCAAAGGTCGGGCGCTGCGCCGGGTCCTGCGCCATGCATGCGTTTGCAAGCGCCTGTGCAGTGCAAGAATGTACGTCCATGGTGACTACCAGAGTGTTGGCACAGGGGAGTGCGCAGGGTGGCATGCACCAGATACCAGCACAGCGAGCATGAGCAGAGGTGCAGCAACTGCACAAAAATCAAATGCCAGCACAGAGACGAGGCTGCGGCCTCGAGACGCACCACGATGTCCTTGTCGATGTAATCCGGGAACAGCGGCCGCTTGTTGTGGTAGCCGACAGCCGTGAGCACCTGCCAAATCCATGTCACTTTGCTGGGAGCACGACACTGGAGTGAAGTGATTGCCTGACATCGCGACATTGAAGTGAATTGCACGACATATGTGGGCAGATGGTTGTTGATCTTCGATCAGCAAGCACTCTGCGGCTTGCCTGGGTGTGACTCATGCCGGCCCAGGCCCTGGAGGAGGTCGCCATTTCCCATACCAGCACGCCAAATGCGTACACGTCCGCCGCTCGAGAAAGCTTGCCCTCTGTCAGCAGCTCAGGCGGCACTGCAGCCCACTCAAAGAACAGGTCAGACGTGCAATGGATATCTGCGCACGACAGTTGCTTATGCAGAAGACTTGATTGACCTCCTCAAAGATCTCTAAGTGAATCATGCAAAGATACAATTTACGAACACTGAGCTTTGCGTTGTGACACGGAGGGGCGCACTGTGTGTGACGGTGCCTGCGTATCAATTTATGAAGGGGAGTCAGCACAGGAGCATCGCAAGTGAGTGTTGCAGAATGCATGCGTTGGCAAGCATATCGCCAGTGACAGCAGGCATCGCACCGTAGCTGGCTGTCTCCATGCGCGTCTGGAGCTCAAGGTCCCGGGCAAGCCCAAAGTCTGCCACCTGGTTTGCGCGTGAAAGGTGACCCCATTACTCCCTGGATGTTTCTGCCTGCTGCTAGAGGTGGTTGCTGATGCACGATGAATACGCTGCACAAGCGGCATCCAGGTTCGGCTGCAGGGGCTACACCACTGTGCTGGTGCATGCCTAAGATGACGGCGGCCAGCAACCGGCAGGCTCATGACTGCAGGTCTGCAATACAGAGACCCTCACCTTGCAGGTGAAGCGGTGCGGCAGGGCGTCTGTGCTGGTCAGCAGCACGTTGCCGCCGCACAGGTCGCCGTGGATGATGTCGCGGCTGTGCAAGTAGGCCATGCCCATCGCCAGCGTGCGTGCGGTGTGCAGCAGCACCGGCAGCGACGGCCGGCCGCGCCCGTGGCTGCTCTTCTCTGCCTGGAACCAGCCCCGGTCTATGCCGCTCTGCATGTATTTGAATGACTTCCATCAGCGCTGGTGTACATGTTGCGGTCAGGCAGCCTGTCGGTATTGCTGCTGTGTACCATGTGTGTCGGGCAGGCCCCAGCAAAGCATATTTAACAGAAGGAAATCATGCTTCAGGTTCTGTACACTACAAACATGGCCCAGCGATGACGCAAGCCGCAGGCGCCGCACCTGCAGGCTGCCTCTATTGGCGTACTCCATGATGAGCCATGTCTCCATCTCAGTGTCCTTCCTGGCTGCCGTCTGCTCCGATGCCTCGTCGTCTGACCACCCTGCAGCAGCAGGAGCGCGCTGCTTTGCAGCAGGACAAGGAAACCGCTGCTACTTCATGTGGTACCAACCCCTTACAGCACACCCATGCCTGATTTACCACTTTTCAGCAAGTCTGGAGTGACGATGCCATAACCATCACCACAACCCATGTCATGCATGTACTACATCAGGTCCTCACCGCCGCCCTCATCTTCCCAGGAGTCAACTGGATTGAAGGAGAGGCGGCTGTTGTGGCCGGTGCTGCCGCCGCTGCTGCTGCTGTCGACCTTGCGCACCACCCCCTCCTGCAGGCAAACACCACAGCAGCTTGGCCATGCCTGGGTTGGCAAAGCACAGGTGCCGAAGCATGGGCACACCATGGCCCCACTTCCAGGTTACGCTTTCAGGCTCGCCTGCTCCCAACCAGACAGCACAGCCAGGGCTGCAGGAGGGTAGGGACTTTAGGCACATCTCATCTCAAGCCTCTGAGCCACAGCGGGGTGCCCACTGTAGCACTGCCATGAAACCTTAAACCCCTATGTAGTGTTGGACCCCGGGCGCCCCACCTGCACCAGGACGGTGGTGGTCTTGTAGGTGCGCACGATGCCGGGGTGGTCCAGCCCCCGCGCCTGCACCGCCTCCACGCTGCGCCAGGGCTTGCCCCGCCGGAGGGCGCTGGCCGACAGGCTGGTGGAGCAGATCTGCAGCCGCAGCCGACACTGCTTGGTCGGGATGCTGCCGCCAGTCATGCAACTGACTGACTGACAGTCATGCAGACGCCACAAGGGCCTGCACTGAGCGGCTTTGCATGGCCTTCGAAAACAGTGGTCGAATAGGTGACCCCTGAGCTTGATGGGCACTGGGTCAACGTCAAATGCAAAGATGCTCCCGCTGCTTGCAATGGTGGGGCACCTGGGGCACACAAGCCTCACCTTGACAGCCACCGGTCGGTCGTGCCACCGCGCTCTGTACACTCTGCCAAAGCTGCCTTTGCCAATCAGTGGACCAAGCACCAGGCCCTCGATGGGGACGTTGCTGGGCGGCATGTTTCGCCGCACCGCCATCGCCTGAGCAGCATGCGAAAAATTACATAGTCAACATGCACCTTTGCTGCTAGTGTCGATAGTGCCCGTCTAGAAGCTCCCGATCCTGACAGAATCAGCAGGGCACGCGCTGATCAGAAAGTGCAAGGGTCCAGAGTGTCAATGAAGTACGGCGGTTGTGCCGCCAGTGCTGCACTGTGGCAGGCTTCTGCTCTGAGGCGGCATGGGACGAGCACCTGCGGGTGCTGCTGAAGCAGCACGGACTGCTGCTGCTCTGCTGCATCCTCAGGCGTCACGATGACGAAATAATACTCTGCTGGGGTGTCCGCCGGGGCTGATGGCACGTAGGACGGCACGCCAATCAGCTGGGTGTCCTCGTCTAGTGCTCCTGCCCGCCCTGGCCTACAGGGATCAGGGTTCAGGGTGTACACATGCTTCAGCAACAGTGTCTGCTGCTGACTGCAGCACCTGTGGCGGTTTTGTGTCAGCAGCTACAAGCTCGTACATCCAGCTGATGGTCACTGCAGACGACAGAGCAAAACATGGCAAGCCTCACCTGAATGTCAGGGTGAAGGTGCCGGCCTGCGGCTGCCCACACAGCTGCACCCCTCGAACCAGAAACTCGTCCCCTGCAATCGTGCGACCGGGCTTGTGAAGCAGATGTGCACTATAATTTCAAGCAGCAGAGCCGAGCCTTCAGCCGACAGGGCGGATGACACGGAACCAAACCTCGGCCAGGCTGCACGTGATGCTGAGCGTGTATGGGTGTAGTGGTACGAGAAACCCACCCCGTGCTGCCATCTCGATCATGGCCTCAACGGGCTCGCTGCGGTCGAAGGGGGCCTCGAACAGGTCCCACAGCTGCCGCGCAATCGCTTGCTCGTAGCTGACGCCAGTCACCTGCAATAACAGTCGAAGCAACAAGGCCGTGACTTTTGCAGCATGCCTCACACATTTTTAAGGTCTCAGGACCATACAGGGCCGAAGCCGTGGTTGCTGCAACAGTGTCTGTGCTGCCGTGCATGGCGCTCCATTTCGGACAAGCTTCTGCTGCGGGCGAGAGCCCCCCCAGCCAGGTGCGCACCTGGCTGACGGCTGCGTTGGCGTGCAGCAGGCTCCAAGTGGCGTCTGCATCCCCATCCCCCCGCCGGACATCCACAAACAGCACCGGCCGGGAGTCAAAACACCTGCGAGTGCACAGAACAGACCATGTTCGCCGCACACGACCATGTGGTGTCGGTTTGACCCTTGACGCACAAATGGCTTATTGCATGTAGGATAGGTACAGGTGGCTTCTCGATCCCACAGCAAACTCACGCTACTGTTCGGCGCATGAAGTGGTCCACTTCCGCGCCGGCGGCTGCAATGGCGTTGTGCCGCGCCTGCAGCGCTGCGTCCTTCTCGAGCTCACGCACCACGAGCTCTGAACAGCATCGACAGTTCAACATCAGACGGGCCCAGCCAACAAGCAAGCCTCATGAACATCACAACTGCCACCGACCTTCGACAGCAGGCAGGAAAGGTAGACTGGGGATACATCCATGCATTGAGAGACATCCAAGCCTGACCCCACTCCCAGCTCCTGCAGCTGCAGTGGAGAGCTGCAGGTAGCCTGGCCAGCTCGCCGGCCCACCTGACATGTTAACCAGGACGGCGACCTGATCGGCGGTGATGCGCCGCGGCCGCGCGTCGATGATGATGAGCATGCCCAGCCGGTGGCCGCTGCTGCCCACCAGCGGCACGCCCGCGAAGAAGCGCATGCCCCCCTCCCGGTCCACCATCACCGGGTTCTTCCGCATCCTGCAGCACGGCGCAGCATGATGCCGCCTTGCAACATTGTTCGTCTCGGTTCCAAGCAATCCGGCACCCGGTGAGCCCATGCCCTGCCCTGCCCTGCCCTGTCCTGCTCTGCAGCAGCATGTCCTGCTCTGCTGCTGCTGCTGCGGCAGTGCTGCAGAGGCCTCTGTAGTGGTCTCAAGGACGCGGCTGACCTGGCATCCTGCCGTGCGTCCTCTATGACGAGGCACTCGGGGTTGTCCGTTGCGATGCCCCAGCCGCAGAAGCCCCAGCGGAAGGGGAAGTCGCCCGCCGAGAAGCCGCGCGCGTTGCGGATGTATACCCGCTCGTGGGCGCACAGGCACACCAGCACGATGTCCAGCCCGAAGATCTGGGAGATCAGCGTCAGGATGTGCTCCACCTGCAGGGAATCAGCGCGCAAGCGCTGTCTTGTGCAAGCACGACAGCAATACTCCCACCCAGGTTCTGCAGCCGTGGGCTGGCGTCAAGTGGCAGACGACAACATGCTGTCTGTCACCGCCACTTTGCTGGAAGGATGGCGAAACCCAGCACGCGATCAGATGGCGCTTCACCTGTGGATCCCGGGGCGCCGCATCCAGCGCCTTAATCTGCTGCAGATACTCCACGCGCTCGTTGTTGCACGGCACGTTCGGCGGGCCGCGCTCAAACGCATCGTAGGGCAACGCCATGAGCTGCTCCAGGGCATCCTGCAGATGTCCAGTGCAAGTTTGGCGCACACCATGCCGCTTGGGCTAGCCAACGCAAGACGCGACTGTAGGCGAGCTTCTGGTTCCGCTGCGTGAGTCTGCAGCGTCTGAAGTAAGCTCAGATCAGCCTGCAACTCTTTCTTGAGGCTCAGAGCACCCGTGGGGATAGGCAACCTGGGTCAAACAAAGACAGTACAACACACTGCAAAGTCTAAATACAACTGGCCAGCAGGGAGTACCTCTTCTGCCCGCCGTATGCGGTCCATCTGTGCGCCTGCAGGGCTGCCGCTGAGCCACGACCGCCCTGCCGGCTGGTTCCTGAAGCCTTGACTCGCTCAAGGTGACGCTGGCAGCAAACGCCTGAAGTCAACGGGACGGGACTGTCCCTGGCCTCGAGGATTGGCCAGCCTGAGGACAGTCCGGACAGCTGCGCAGGCTGGTCAGGCCGTTGTGGGCCTGCTACTTGCCTGTGGAAATGTCCCCCGTTGGGATGGCAACACAACACCCACGGTGAGATGCGCTGCAAAACCTCCGGGTGAACCAAGGGCAGCGTCGCCTTGCAAGGCAACGTGCAGTTCGTCGCAACCTTCGCTTTTCACGGCAGCAACAACAGCGATCGTGGATGTTGTCGTTAGTCACAGGCTAGCATGTGAAGCCACAAGGGAGCTGCCACCTCTGAAACTGATGGGCATGTCCGCAGCTACTGCAACGGCTATGTAATGTAGGCAATGGCAGATAGAATATTGCGCCGCTGAGTCGCGCCAAATGGAGCAGCTCTTCCGGCACGCCAGCTGTGTCTCACCGTGCCGGTAGACCCGTGGCACTGCATGATCTGTCTGACACATCTGATGAAACCTAGCCGCTGTCAGACTGAACCTTTCTGCAAGCTTCCAGCCTCGCAGCGCTCGGCAGCACCCCTCCCAGGTATCCAGCCAATGCATCTTTACGAAGCACAGCATGGTCGCAGGACCACAGCTGCAATTGTACCGCTGAGCTGCGCTTCAGACGTGTGCCTCGTCTGAAGCAACCTGGGGTCTTGCACGTACGTCTTGCAAGCGGCGGGCTTGAGCTCCACACGACGATTTAGGCCTTCCAGCCCCGCTGTTGAGAAATGGCAGTACCAATGGTGCGGTATCGCTGCACTGATCGCATGCATGCATGGCGGTGGGCCGTGGCGGCGTGAGCAGGCGGCTGCCTGTGGAGATAGGGCCCTACGGCATGCAGACCGAGCAGGCAAGCGAGCAACTAGGGGATGAGGAGGCGCTGCCCCTGACGCTCGATGCGGAGGGGCCAGTCATGCAGCAGGCTGCCGAGGCTGCAGCACCCCGTCCCATGCGCACCTCCTGCATGCTGCTCATCTGCGGTGAGCCAGGCATCATTTCAAGCGCTCAGACGAGGTCTGCCGGTCGTCAGTGTACCATGTAGATGCTTTGCGCAGGGCGTACCTACGCGTCTCAGGTCATGCTGCATCCCTGCAGGTGTTGCTGTCGTGGTGCTGCTGTGGGCGGCGTTCCCAAGCAGCGGCACAGGCATCTGGCGCAGGGCGCAGCAGGCAGGATCGGGGGTGAGGGGGCTGCCAGTTGGAGCTGCCGCCAACTGCCCGCTGTCGTATCCCCGCATGAGCTTTGAGCAGATAGCAGCCGGCGCGCGGCCATACCTGTTCGGTGCGCAGCCGGAAAACTGCACCAGCTGCCGTCGCGGCTTCAACTCAACGTCGCTGACCGCTGACGACCACGAGTATTGCGAGTTCTGGAGCCAGGTGAGGGTGACCTAGTTCTGCCTCTGCCAAGACCCCAATGTCTGTGGTGCCAGCCTCAACATGCACATGATGCAGCCGCACATAAATAAAGAAATTCCTGCAGTTTCCTGACTAACCATCACCTTGAACACCGAACAGAACTGGTCGCCGGAGCCGTGGGGCAAGCAAGTATGCCCACTCTGGCTGCAGCGGGGGCTGTTGCATCAGTGGGTGTCTCGGGGGTGGGCGGGCCCCCTGACGCTGACGCCCTGCGACCTGTGGCGGTTCCTCGGCCCGGCAGGCCGCTTCCGAGGCCGCACCCTCTGGCTTATCGGCGACTCTCAGGTGGGCCAGAGTGACCCTGCCGTGTGGGTTCTGGCTCCTCCCTGTCCGTTCAGTTCATCACAGGAGACACGCCTGCGGTCCAACATCGTATGCGAAGAGGGTAGACCAAGATGCCTGCGCAGTCTGCTATTGCACATGCTGTAAGCTTCACTATTGGTGGAAACACCTGTCGGATGCTGAACAGTGGACACCATCTGCTGCGATGCCTGCAAATGGAAAGTAGACCAGTGACAGATGACATCCTGCCGTAGACGGCCAGCCACTACGAGGCGCTGAAGTGCTTCCTGCACGGCTTCCTGGCGGTCGCTGGCGTGCATCCAGACCCAGCGGAAGGCTCCCCCTTCGATCTGTCCCGCCTTGATCCCGCCAGTCGCGCGCTTGCCGATCAGGTGTGTTTTGACGGCCGACGCACATGTGCCATGTGCAAGGTTCTGGATGAAAGGGTGTTGGTTTGACGCACCTGGCAGAAGCTGGTGCCTGGATGTATGCTCCAGCCAGGATGCTGGACAAGCCTCTGTGACGCGCTCTCCTGCAGACGGATTTTGCATGCAAGTCGTTGGGCCCCGTCAGCGGTGGCGACACCTCGGGACGGCTGTGCCACCTGCGCGGAGACTTGTGGCAGGGCCAGATACGGGAGCGAGTCCTGCCGCTGCTCCAGGCTTTCGGTGCCAACCGCCGTGATATCATGGTGCGGGCCATGACGTGCCATGCTGCAGTCACCCTGCAGCTTATGCAGGTGCTGTGCCACAGCGCACAACCACAAATTTCAACAGTTTCAACACAGCAACCAGTAACAAGGTGCCAGGGTTGCATCCATTGCACAAGTCAACCCTTACACGTCACTCTCAGGTGGTCAACACGGGGCTGCACTACTCGGCCACATACGAGCAGGACTTGCAGGAGCTGGTGCAGTGGCGGCGGCAGCAGCGGACAGCGGCACCCTTCCTGGTCTGGAAGGACACGCCGCCCCAGCACTTCGACCAGGTGATTAATCATACCCAGCTGGACGAACGTGTGCTGATCACATTGATGTTCCACTCAGCTCATCGATGTTGCACTGAGCTCATGCTGGAGGTGTGCAGCATGTAACAGCTCTTTCCCACCATGACGTACGGTACTCTCCACTGCACAGACACATGGCGAGTGGCCACAGGGCGAGAAGCCACCTTTCAAGTGCGTATAAGTTTGTGCTTCGCTATGTTGGTACATGTGTGTGCAGTTTGGCACCATTGCTTTGGGCTGGACTTCATGTGACGAGAACGTTATGGTATCCAGCTGCTGCACCTACAGCTGCAAGCCCATTGCTGGCGGCTACATAGACATCACCGAGCAGCACGAGCTGCACAGCACATACAAGGGTGACGACAAGGTGTGGCTGGACGCCATTTTCGACGTCAGCGCTGGCGGCTGGCGCAACCTGGTGTGTTTACATTGAAGCAGGAGCCTAGATTCAGGGTTTAGCATCACTCTGCTGTATTTACTTAGGGCTGCACAGCATGTGACCGCTCCGACATCAGCTAGGGTTTAGGGTTTCCATGCAGTGCATGAAAGTGCAGCAGGCCATGTGCTGTGCTGCATGTTGTGGGCAGTCATGCCGTGCTACATTGTTGCTGTGATAAAGCATATTCCTGGCACCTTGGCAAAGCCTGAGCCGGGGTGTGTGTTGTGTGCTGCAGCAAGCGAGGGGGGTGATGAGCGCAGCGGGCGTGGCAGTAAGCGCGACGTGGAACGAGTCGCTGCCGCTGTGGCAGTACCATCGCGACAACGGCGCCGGCTACGAGTGCACCCACTACTGCGCGCCGTCTGCACCGCAGGTGGGGTTTACACTTCAATGTTGTGCTGGCAGTAAGGAAGCACCAGGTACGAACAGCCATTGCCTGATTGCATGCCCGCGAACACTGCTTGCATGCAGCTACTTGTCCGCAAGTCTGGGCTGAGCTGACCCGGCCAGCATCCAGCGTGTTCCAGGTGTGGGTCTTCGGGCTCATACAGACGCTGCGACACCATGTGCCACAGCTCAACAGTCACTTCGGGGCTCAAGAGCTGTCGGGCATCCCCGCAGCCGAGTGGCCCTACTAAATCAGCAACGAAACAAAGCAGCAGCGCTGTCGGTCAAGCAGCAACTCAGCGCTCATTGCATCATTGAAGTTGCCAGGAGTCGGCCAGTCGACAGTGAGCGGCAGCATCAGCTTCGGTACATGGGATGAGCACGGCATGCTCATCAGGCGCGTGAGCAGTGCATTGACAGTTGTACACTGGAGTGCTGATGCGCGAGCAAACAAGATTCGGTGGGGTTCAGCAAGCTCAGATGCCACTCAAGGACTTCGGTACAGGATATGGAGGGCAATCTGCAGGGGATACGAGCTTTCCCCTCCCCAGAACGTGCATCCGGTGCGCGGTAGTTGATTGGTGATGAAATTTGGTTGCTGCCACTGGCTCACTTTGGCTTTCTCCACCGACATGGCTTTATTTGCGCGTGAGTATGGTGGTCAGCAATGGGATCAGCGAGTTTCAGGTTGCAGTGGTTTGGGAGGCATTGATGGGTGACGGGCGTCCACATGACACTTCTGACAACGAACCTCATGCATTGCCCTATGCATGATGACCGTGGACGTTATCATGTGTCCACGTGGCTACGTAGTGTTGAATTGATCCATATTTTTACGCTTGTTGTAAGTCAAGTCAATGAAATATGGTTGGCCAAAGCAATTTCTGCTGTGAAGCGCTGCGCAATGCTGCAGCCGTTGCAATGATGCAAATAAACCCATTATCTGTCAGCCATTAGTGCAATATGCCGCAAGCCCATTGATAACTACTGAACAGTGTTCTCGGCCAATCGGTATATAGGTCCGAGAGGTGCTGACTTGACAACACCATATGGTCGACTGCAAGTCTACTCATTGATAAGCCAGTGCTGGACCGCAGGCGCCCTGCGCTGCAACGTAGGTGCGCGTGGCCGTGCAGAAGAACATGAGACAGAGTGGTGGCCTCTATTGGGATCAGGGCGCAGCCCTGCCCGAGAGCTTCGCAAACGCCGCTGTCTGCCCTCTTGACCTGAAGGCTTCAGCAGGTAATGAATAATGGGTCACTTGTTGGCGTGCTTGCTCGCCAAGGCGTCAGCAATTGCTGCGGGGTCTGGCTGTGTTGGAAACGTGTTGACCAGCAGCTGGGCCGTCTGCATGAACAGGCACACCCCTCGTCAGCATCTTGACATCAACACCTTACTTGCAGTGGGCCTGTCTGCTAACATCTAGTAGGCATGACGTGGCAAGCATACATGTTCTGTAACATGCCACAGACCAGCAGTACGCTGTACGCCATGCTGTGCACGACTGACGCATCGCATTAGGCAGGCACGGCAGTGCGAGCCCCTGCCGTCACCTGCATCGGCGTCAGCGCGGCATAGAAGCTGCACACGAAATCATTGGCCTCGGCGCCCTCCGCCTCGACCCCCGCCCGCAGCGCAGCCGACGCGTCCATCTCCTTGCCAAAGCCATCGCCCGCCGCGCATGCCTGCGAGCCGTACATAGTCACACAGTGGGATCTGACTAATGAACCAGCATGCCCGTCTGGTGGCAAGTGACGTTTAGGGAGCTCGGCGGTGAGCCAAGGCAGCGATTTGACGGGTCTGAATTGCAGCTTGATAGAGAGAGCATGCAGCTGACGTAGCTGGGTAGTGCTGGGCGCTGACCAGGATATGTGCCCTGAACCCTACCTGCAGCTCGGCGAGTGTGCGGCGGCGTGCGGAGACGATGTCCTGCTGCCGCTGCAGCGACTGCTTCCGCTCCTCTGCAGGAAGGCCACATGCAAGGTCATGCATCACCACCAGCTATCCCGCCACTTCTGGCACTGGCCCAGAACAGTGCCGAGACTCCAGGCAAACACGCAACACACACAAGCATAGGCAGGGCGCTGCGCCAATGGCTGTGCTACGCCGCGCACCTGCGATGGTGCTGATCTGCTCGGCAGACAGCCGCGCTGCCGCCACCGCTCGCTGCAGGGCGTTCCGGGCAGCCGCGGGGTCGTGCACGGGAGTGGACGCCCCGCTGTCGGTGCTCCCCCCATGCAACCGTGCAGTCCCGCTCGCAGCATGCTGCCCCAGCCGCAGGCGCCGCAGACTGTGCGCAAATTTCGCGTCTGCTGCTGCCTGCATGCAGGGGGTGGGCGATGGGTTATCACCTCTGCCTGAACATCTACCCCTGGCTCGTCCAAGCAAAATCATGAGTGATGGACATCACCACAGTACTGGCATGGAATGTAGCTGGCGACTGACACACAGGCAGAGCAATATCTCTCAATCAGGCAGTGCCTGCTTCCTTTCAAACAGGAAAGGGAGGCACCCAAGAGCAAGCAGTCACAGAACCACAGATGAGCTAAGGGGCGGGATCGCACCCGAGCTGCAAGCAGTTCCAGCCATGCAGTGTGCAGCGCGGCCAGCCGCTCCGCCGTAGGGGAGCCCGCCACGGTGGCATCCAGTCTGGTGGTGCACTTGCGCAGCTCCATCACAAAGGCGCTGCGTGGAGGTATGTAGCATTAAGGGAGTGATATATATCACATAGGGTTTACAGTGTAGGTTACCACTTGTACCTGTGCTGGACAGAGGAAGCCCACAAGGGCACGCATGCGCAGGCTGGGGTGGTCAGCGCAGGGGCCAACTAACTGGCCAGATCACCAAAGGGAGGGCGGCCGGAGTGAAGCAGCGGCGCACCTGTGCAGCTGGGGGTTGCCGGCGGCGGCGGCGACGTCGCTGATGGTGGGCGCCTGCCACCCCGCACGGCTGGAGGCCGCCGGGCCGCCGTGCACCGCGTGCGCAAAGCGCAGCAGCGCCCGCAGCAGCTCGTACGACTCCGGCGACGCGTTGCCGCCCTGCACACCAGAGCACAGAGGGGACTTCAAGCGCAGCTCGCCAGCACTTTTGCATGCAACCAAGAACCCAAGCTGACGCCCTGTTTGCAAACCATGCACCCCCTTGCACATCACCAAATCTGCCGTTGCTGTGTCAACGTCCACACACATGCTCGAGGTCTGGCTGCGAGCGCCGCCTGTCTGGGGCTGACATTGCTTTGGGAGCTACATGGCTGTGTGCGGCATGTGTAATGCGCCACGCACCTCAAAGTCCATCGACATCCTGCGTTGCTGCTTGGCGGGCGACGGGTCGGAGGTCGCGATGCGCGCCACGGCAAGGGCTGCCGCGCTGCTGAGAGGCGTGGAGTCCCTGCGGCGGGTGGGCCGCGTCCCGCTGAACCCTGAGGCGCCCGCGGAGCCCTGGCCTGCCGCCTGCCCATCAGACGCCTGCAGTGGTGGGAGGCGTGCTCAGGGCTCTGAAACACACAGCCAAAGTAGGGTGGGCAGGAGATGCAGCACCAAGAGGACATCCACGGCCAACATGCGACCTGCATGATGCGCTCACATCTGTATGCATAGCAAGCGCAGCCGTTTTGCAGGCTGCATCACCTGCAGCGCCTGCACGATGTCCTTGGCGGTTGGCCGCGCCTCGGGTGACTGGGACAGGCAGCCCGCGATGACGTCGGCGATTGCCTGCGGGCACTCCTGGGGCACCCTGCAGCAGTGGCGCCACGGTGCTCAGCCCTCGCTTGATGCACCAGTACCTTGAGCTGCTTAGCCTGAGGATGGCAAGCCCCAGCACAGCCAAGCAAGGAAGTTGGCAGCGAACAAGGGCATGCTGGACTGCTGCCCATAAACACCCATAAACTGGACTGCTGCCCGACAATTGCCACTGCACCCGTACTGTTGTCTGAGTGTTTGAGCCTTATGCAACAGCACCTCAGGGGGCGCATGCGGCCGCGGTGGGGCACCTCCCCGGTGATCAGCTCCCACAGCACCACGCCCATGCTGTAAATGTCCACCTTCTCAGTGCACTTCTGCCCCATCAGCATCTCTGGCGCCTGCATGTTGGATCACGCGCACACATGAAGATGAGCGAGCTGAGCCCGATGTCGCATTCGAGAAAGGCAGCGCAGATCCTGGGTGGCTGAACAGCACTGCTGCGGCATCGCTTGGGTGGCACATACCGCCCAGGCGAAGGTGGACATCGGGTTCTGGTCGCTAGTCAGCCGGCCGCCGACGTTGCGCTGGATCTGAGCCATGCCCACCTGCATGCGAAGGAATGCTCCGAGTTGTTTGGACCAGGCAATGCAGCCACACACCTGGAGACATGCTCAGTTTTCAAGGGAAAGCGCCTCAGCAACAGATTGAGGCGCATGCGCTCACGTCGCTAATCTTGGCCACATAGTTACGGCCCAGCAGCACGTTGGCAGTTTTGATGTCCTGCAGGTACACAAAGTCACCTAGTTTGCATTCGAGGGTTCCACGGGCAAGAGCAAGATCCCAGCATGCACAGGTGCAAACAGCACTGCGCGCATCACACACAGGAGGGCAGTGTGATCATGTACCATGTGGACGATGCGGTTGGTGTGCAGGAAGTGGAGCCCGCGGGCCACGTCCAGTGCGATGCGCCGGCCCAGGCCTGGCACCTGGCTACCGCTCCTGTGTCAAGGTAACGAACTGTGAAGACGTGATGTGGGATTGTACACAAGATACCAGATAAATGGGGAAGTGGTCATCAGTTGTGCAAGCGAGTCAGCCCAGCGAAGTGCCCATGTGCAAGAGTGTACACTGGTCAGAAACTTGTCCAACACAGCAGCGTGCACACACCTGCGGTACCACAGCAGGCTGCCAGTGGTATCCTTCTGTAGCGCGTTGAACAGGTCCCCCAGCTCCAGAAACCTGCCACAGGCAGCAGCAAGCCTTGTCAAGACAGCGGCACAGTGTGGGCCAGTGGTGACAGCATTGGCAGGTCCAGCGTTGTGAGCATTTGCGAGTAAAATATATATACATACATATATATATATAATATATACTAAACCCTAAACCCATGGCAAGCCCGGTGGCGGCGTCCAGCTCACTCTGTGACAAGCATCGTCTGCTGTCCGTCCGACACTGCGCCGATGAACTGCACGATGTTGCGGTCGCGGCACGACTCCAGGATGGAGACCTGTAACAGAGATGTGCAGGTCTCAGTGAGGAGTGTGAGCACCTTGGCTCCCCGACTCCTCTTCAGAGAAACTCAGGGACTCAATGGAGTGCGCCACCCTGGAGTGAAGAAGTGCATGAAGACACCGCGCACCTCGCGCGCAAAGGCATCTTCATCACCATCGGCAGCCAGCATCTTGGCAGCCACCGGGATCACGTCATTCTTCACTGCTTTGTACACCTGAAGGTGGGTACGAACCATCAGACATGCTGTGCCCACTCGGTGCATGGTGGCAGGGTGCGGTGAGCTGCTCTCAGACGCTGATCAACAGAGCGGCAGATGACACGATCTGCAAGCCAGGCTGGTGCTCACGGTGCCGAAGCCTCCGCTGCCGAGCTTCCACAGCGAGCCGTCTGGGCGGCGGCAGATCTTGACATCCTCAAAGCGAAGCGCCATGCGCTGCAGGGACGTCGATTGGAGTGCAATATCCAGCGAGGTGCGCTGCGACATGCTCCGCCGTCCTCCTGGGCCGGGGCGTCCTACAATCAAGCAGAAACGCCCCTTGTGACACAGCTCATCGCAGACGGACTCCAGCGCTGAAGATTGTCGTTGAGGTTTCAGGCATGGAGGGTCAACCTGGTGCGCATGCATGACAATAGATCTAAGGCAATAAACCACAACATCCGGAGCAATCTCATGTGTCACCTCAATCAGCAGTGACGGCTGTTGTGCAGCTTTGTCAGCAATAGCCTGCTGCCAGGCTCGACAACTCACTTGAGAAGTCGATCAACTCCGTCGGCTCCTCCCCCTCCTCAGCCTCCTCATCGAAGGCTGCCTCCAGGGCCTCCTCTGTGATGGCGGACCTGGCGCTGAAGGGCACCGGCAATGGCGGCCGCTTTGCTGTGGCTGCTGCATCCGGATGTGTCCCTGGCGCAGCTGCCGGAGCCTGCAGCAGGTCGGCAACCGATGTTCAGCAGACCAGGCCAGTTGAAGGCTCACTGATCATGCTCGGGCTCGGATAGTGCCTCTAGATGCCTTGGAGAGTGTGATACCAGCGAGACCAGCAGAGCTGAAGGGTCTACGCCCTCGTCAATGACCAATGCTTTGCTTGCGCTCGATTACTCTGCTGGTTGTGATCAGCACCACATTTCCCGTGCGTGCCTCGGGTGCAGACTGGGGAGGGCTGCTGCTGTGCTCAAAGGAGCCAGCTGCCGCAGGCTGGGGCACCCCTGGGTCGGCTCCAGCGGCACCCAGGAAATTGGCCATTGACGCTTCGGCGGCCACACCGTTGATCTCCTCTGAAGCGGCCTTCCTCAGCGTAAATGCATGCTGCGCCTGCATCGCCTCCTGCCATGGCACCGTGCCGCTGTCCTGTCGCTCACAACATGTAGGGATGAGTTGGGGACAAGAACCTGGCAGCAGGATGCGGTCCAGTCTGCATGACTCAATTGCACAGCATGGTGGGTTGCTGTTATTCCTTGCAGCATTGTGTCAGGTATGCGCCTGCTTGCTGGACAGCAGGGTTTCTGCCTCACCTCGCGCTGCAGCAGCGCCAGGGCACCCTTTGCCATGATGGCCGGCCTGAGCGGCGGCTTCGCTGAAGACACGGCTGCAGATGCTGTCGCGGCCTCTGCAGCGGCTGTGAACGGGCTGCGGGCAGCCGGGGAAGCAAACGGGCTGCACAGCTGCCCCTGCGGAGCTGAGGCCTGCCTCTGCAGGGCCGCCTTTGCGCTGCTGCTTGAGCTGCTGGCGCTGTCGCTGACGAACAGACTGGACAGCTTGTACCCGGTTTTGGCGTTGGGAGTGCTGCTGCTGGTGCCGCTCCCGCTGCCGGTGGCCTGGCCGGCGGGCAAGAAGGTGCAATCCGCCAAAGCAGCCAGCACCTTGGGTCCCGAAAGCACTTTTCTGGCAGCAGCAGACTCAGCAACCGGGGCAGCCCCAGGGGCAGTCGCATCCGGAGGCTCCTGCTCTGCCACCGTCGACAGGTGAGCTGCTGGTGGCGCCGCTGCTACCCTGTGTGCCTGAGGGGAGCCGGCAGCGTCCTCCATGGAGGCTCGCGCCGAGTGGATGGCCGGCGTGCTGCCACCGCTGTTGGCAAATGCTGAGTACATGTACGCACAGGCGTCTGAGGATGTGCGCCGCGGCATCTGGAAGCTTGGGCGCTTCAGCCCTAGAGCTGCAGCTGCCACCACTGCTGCTGCAAGCGCTGCTGGCTCTGGAGTGCTGCCGCCGGCTGGCGCATCTGCCATGCTGTCTGCCGCCGCGACCGCAGCTTGCGCCGCTGGCTGTGGAGTGGTGCTGCTGGCTGATGTGTCTGCAGCACTGTCTGCCACATGGCCGCCGCTACAGGCGCTGCTGCTGCTGGGAGCTGTCTCGGCTTGGCAAGCGCCGCAGCCAGGGTCGGCCACCTGGACCCTGGAGCCGGGCATCTGCTCCAGGGGTTCCGCGGACGGTTCAGCGCCGCCAGCAGCTGACTGGGCAGCGGCACCAGCGGGTGCAGTGGCGGCCGACTCCCTGGGGGTGTGGCGGCCAGCGGCAGTGGCGGCGGATGCGCTGGGGATGGACAGTGTGAACGTTGAGTACATGTCGTGGCTGGAGGCGCAAGCTACAGAGCCACCGTCATGAGGACGCAGCGCCGGCATCTCTGGTTCCTGCTGCTGCTGCTGCTGCTGCTGCTGCTGCTGCTGCTGCTGCTGCTGCTGCTGTAAGTCGCGCGGCGAGGGTTGTGCATCCGGCACGCCTGCCGGGTCCAGGGAGCGCTGCGGTGCTGCGCTGTGGTCCAGGGCGGGTGCTGCCCGCTCCAGCACGGCAGTCACGATGGCGTGCGCCCGGCCGACGATCGCCAGCCGCTGCGGCTGAGACAACCGCTGGAGGAGAGCGGAAGCAGCAGTGGTGTCTGCCGGCCCGGCGCCCGAGTCCACCATCCAGGAGCCGACACGCAGGGCCGCCTGCATGCACATGTGTTTGCTTCAGCAATTCTCTGCATGCTGGCTTTCTACTACTCCACTCCATAAGTCACTGTGCACACCACCCACCTCATGTGGCGAGTACAGCTGGCAGCTTGGCCCATCTGCAGACTGCCAGAAGTCGTCTGCTGCCAAGTACTGCATAACCGCCTGCACAGCACAGCAGTTCACAAGTCTGACTCTTCACAGCAAGCGCTCTTGATAGAGCATGCACAGCCATGTGTCTGTGACAAGATATCGCACTCTCTCGCAAGGTGTACCTGCGCATCCTCCGGATCCACGCAGCCCATGTGCTGCGCCACAGCCAGCAATGCTACCGGCAGGTCTGCAGCTGTGCCGACCGCCCTGCTGATGGGCGAACCGCACTGCTCCGGCACCTGCTGCAGTGCAGCGAATGCGCTGGCAGGCGCGCTGAGCCGCCTCTTTGACCACTGCGGCACTGGCCCTGTCAAGAGGAAGTGAGAGGGGTTGCAGGCTTTGCTGCATTTTTCTCAAAGTACAGGATGTGGAAAGCTGCCTCACATCGGACAGCATTGGACAGCGGACAGCAACGCACCAGCAGCTTATCGAGCGCTGCCAAGCTGTCGGTTACAAGCAGGGGCGAACAAGAATTCGCAGGCAATCCTTCCGGCATGCAAGTCACCACACGCTGGCCCAGGCCAGGTTACAGACGATGAACCTCATATCGAAGTGGTTGAGACGACTCTTGATGTCTATGCATGAGCTTTTCTGAACTTTGCGCACCCTGCCGTGCGGTGTCAAGGGCGTCGTGGCTGCTGAGGCTCTGAAACCGGGAGCCCGAGAACCGGCCGCCGCCGACGCCCCCGCAGTCCAGCAGCGCGCCGGCCTCGCAGCTGGAGTTCAGCGAGACGGAGCGCCGAGAGGAGGAGCACATCGACAGCACGCCCCGTGGCGATAGCTCCCCACTGCACCCAGCATCACCACGATTGGCTGCAACCGCACGTGGGTTGACCTTTGACAACACCAGCGCTGCCGCCACGCCTGGAGCATGGCTGGGGCACAACACGCTGCACACCTGTTGGCCTTCCACTCGTCCTGCTCTGCCTGCCGCTGCCAGCGGGCGCGCTCGCCGTCCAGCAGGGCCTGCACCACGGCCGCCTCAAAGAAGTCGCCCTCCCCCGCCGACCCCCGGCCGCTCAAGCCGGAGGCCAGCCGCAGCCGCAGCGCCGAGTCGAAGCCCACCGAGCTGCCACCCATGCTGACTCCCGTCGGGGCGCCGCCGCTGTCCCGCCGCAGCCCGCCGGAGGCTGCCGTGGTGAAACCGCCGCCGTCCGCATGGTGCACGTGTGGCGGGCCATGCTGATGCTGCAGCTGGTGCGTGCCCTGCTGCAGACGGCCACAGCAGCCGCGCGCGTGTTCGGAACAGCAGCCTGAACCGCACGAGCGCTTGCAACTGGGGCCAGCGGCGGCAGCAGCACGACCGCGCCACCAGTAGGCGCCGGCGGCCAGCGGCACCGCCACCGCCATGCCCGCGGCGCCCGCCGCCAGCAGAGCCCACTGCTGGTGCTGGCTGCTGTACATATCGCCCATGCTTCAGGCCGCCCTGCAGCTGGCACCGCGCCATGCCCTCATCAGCGTACAATTTCAACCTGCAGGGGCTGCCAGACTATCCCGCAGGCCTCAGCGCTCTGTGGGCCGAAACTCCCGCTGTACAGCGTCAAAGAACAAACACTTCGTCAACAGTAGGACTGGGCTGTGGCAATGCTGATCGCAGCAGGTGGAGACCAATCCGTGAGAGCGAAGCGTCAGGGTCCCGGCATCTACGGCAGGTCAATTGCTAACGCAGACCCTGTGGAGCCAACAACCAAGCAGACATGCTCGGCGTACTTAATCACTTCCGAAGCGCTGGCAGCCCGAGCAACGACGGCCGCACGAGGAAGTGAGTCGGCCAGCCGGCCCTGAATACGCCTTCCAAGATGACGTCTGCATCAGGGGCCGCCTTCAAGCAAGCTGCAAGAAAGGTGATGGACATGTTCCTTGGGATGGCCAGTCCGTTGGCCAACGTGAAAGCGTCCCCGTGGGATGCTGGCGGCGGACCCCGGCCGGATGGAAGTTTCAGCTGGCGCGCTAAAGGGAAGTGTAGTGCGTACGGGGACGTCAGCCCCTGTCAGGCCAGCTCGCGGGCCGTCCCTTCTGACGCCGCAGCAAGGGCTGCGGCGGCTGGCAGAGGACAACCGGCAGGTTGTCGCGGAGCGCGCCAGCGAGGATAGCGAAGCAATCGCAGGCAGCGAACTTCTGCACTCATCAGCTGCCACGGTCGGACTCTCACCCATCAAAGAAGTGTACTTTCAACCCACCCACCTGTTTTCAACTATGCTGCGAAGCCCTGCAGCGCGTGAAGGTGCTCTGCGAAGTCCATGTGCCGCTCAGCTGTGGCCTCACGACTGCCACACAACACGCACGCATGCACAAGACACAGCAAGAATATTAGCCGCAGGCCCCGTCGAGGCATCAAGCAGCGTACGAGATGTTATACATGCTTGCGTGGTGCTGCGACACAAGCGCCAGGCTGAGCAGTCCCGCAAAGGTGTGAACTGTTGGTGTGAACTCAGGTACTTACCAATGACCCCAGCCCCCAAGGGTTTTGCAGATGCGTCAGGGGTGATGTAAAGGTGGTCGTTCAGTCAGCAAACTGATCGGTTTATGCCCCAGCGTCAGTGATCGGGACTTGGGTGAATCGAGCGGTACTTTTGTTCCGGGGGATCCAGCACGCAAACGAGCATGAAACACTACATCTGACTACGGACTGCTCCATAAAACCACAGCAGTTCAGGTAGCACCTCGTACCTCAAATTGTGACTGAATGCGTTAAATTGTGACTGTCGACGGTGCGAACTGACCAACGCATTGCAACAGCGCTGATGACAATCAATGCAGCGACCTGCTCATGCAGATTGGAAGAAGAACCCACGAAACGACTGAGATATCCCCATGCGCTAGCTTGCCGCTCAGTACTCGAGGCCGTCCTCTCCGTCTGAGGACTCGGGATCAGACAGGGAGCCGGACTCGGCACCATGGCTGCGGGACGTGTGGTAGTAGGACGGCCATACGTAGCCCGGCTGCGCAAAGTACCTGCACACAGCACGTCCTAAACTCATGCTGGGGCCCTGTCACGCTACACTGCACTGCACTGCAGTTCCTGGTGTCAGCAGACCCAGCGGGTTGGTGCTCCGGGGGTTCGAGGGGGTGCGGCACGGGAGGGGTGCAGCATAGCGGCAAGTGGAAGAGTCTAACTGATTGGCTAGCAAGCAGCGAAATGCTCACCAAGAGCCATCGGACAGTGCGAAGAAGTGGCCTGTGACGGTCATGCCCGGCAGCAGCAGCGCCCCGATCTCGGGGTCCATCTCCACCATCACATGCTCCTGCTCCTGAGGCACAGCATGGTCCTCAGCCTGATGCATGGTCGCACACAACATAGCCACTGTGCATCAGCACAGACCCGCTCCTGACAGGGTCCGGCTGCAAAGAGTACGCTTTACATCAGTGATACACCGGCGCACTGCACATCGACCATAGGCCGGTGACAGTCTATGGACACAGTAACGACGCACTGTGTCCGGCGGCGGGGCTGCCTCGGCGCCGTCAGCCGCGCCGGCGTCGCTGGGGACTGCCTCCTGGAAGGTCACCCGCCGCCGGTCCTCCACGCTGAGGACGCGCATGCGCCGCTGCTCGCTGTGCTCCACCTGGATGCGTGAGCAGATTCAGGCTTGCGCTGCATGTGCATGCCTGGAAAGAAACATGGGCTGGCAGGGCACTGGCAACCTCCACCGAGGGTGGTACACAACATGCACGCTCCCAGGGCGCAGAACAAAACTGATTCTGCGGCAACAGCACTGAGCATGTGAACCCAACTTGTGGGCGAGAATGGAGATATGCGTCCGATGGGCAGATGAGAGCAGCACCCGCAGGTCGGAGGCGAGGACTGATGCGCAGGCGCGGCGGAAATTGAAGCGGGGCGCGATGTGGCGGTACTTCTCCACCACGCCCGCCTCCACCTCCTCCAGCACCGGCGGCTGCAGGAAGCAGCGTGCTACAATCCTCTGCCATGTGTCAAGATGGTGCCCCGCACTGCTGTGTAAGCAGGCTGCTTGCTTCTAGGAAGAATGGCCACCTTGCTGTTCACAGTACTTGGAGCGGTGATGTGCTGCTGACTGATGTTTCGTGTGGACCAACATTGCAGAGCCGCCAGCTGTGGATGACCAGTGGCCCGTCAGACCCAATTTGCTGGCCGTGACTAGTGCACCTGTGCTTCGTCCTGCTTGGTGAGCAGCACGTCCTTGACGACGTTGAGCGGTCCAGGCAGGTAGGCCCCCAGCAGCTGCGGCACAGGGAGAGGCTGCCTCAGCTAGGACTGTCATGAAAGTCTGAGTTGAGTCAAACAGCAGGGTGGATTGCTGCTGTCACACTCCACGTGCCATTGCCGTGTGTGAACTCGCTCTGAGGATAAGTGCAATGCACCACACAACAAGGCGCTGCTTACCGCACAGCGGGGCAGCTCCACTGCTGCCTGCTCTGCGATGGCGAGGCCAGGCGCCAGATCCTCCTTCGAGTAGAAGCCCTCCGCTGCCAGCAATCGCAGGAGCCCTGCCACCGCCAGTCCCGCTGCCTCGAACGCTGCTGGCGCGTACTTCCGCTCTGCCGCATCACCATTCTGCGGTTAGCAAAACAACAAGTTGAAGCCACAAGAAACTGCGGAGGTATGCCCTCAACAGGGCTGGTTATATTGATCCTTGCATAAGAGCTTGGTGAAGGCATGTATTCAATCGCACAGGTAAGCATCAGCCCTGAATCCACATGCTCCAATATCGTAAATGATTGCAGCATGTTCAAGCACCTCGTCATCGTCGTCGTCCCACTCCACGTCGTCATCAGTGTCTGACAGGGGCCTTCTACTGCTGCCGCGCTCCATCCACAGGCCTGCGCACATGAACAGGCCGGGATTGTGATCCTTCACTTGAGCCTTCAGCCAAGCCACTAGCAGGCTTCAGCCCACACACTGCCCGGCACAGAGAGAGGTGGAAGCTGCCAGCATACAGGAAAAAGTCGACCTGCATCCTCCAGGAACATGAGGATGTCGAAGCGGTTGATCATGAACAGGCCCAGGAATTTCCGCGTGAACTGCACCAGTTCAGCTGCTGGTGGCCGGTGCTGCATGCCAAGCAGAATAGGAATAAGTGGGCACCAACATGTGCTGTAGGTGTGCTATACATCTGTTGGCTGACCAAGACTACCCAAAGGCGAGCACCTGATATACGCATGCATGTAGCCGGCACTGGAAATCTGACCATGGCCGCCGCAGGCACAGCCCTGCAGGTCGAGCATATGCTCAATACTGCGAAATGCTCAGGACTGGCGCTGCGTCTGCATCAGAACTTCATGGTATGAATGCCATTCATACATGCAACAGCACCGCACAAAATATGCGATGAGTCACCTGAATCGAACGCAAACATGCGCAGGAATAGCCGCTGCTTGCCATCGAACAGCTCGGCCACATGCGCCTGCAGCAAGGCGACGGATTGCACAAGTGAGAGCCTCGACGGCTGCTATCTCTTGCACTCAGCAGCTTACAAGGTCACTGAGCACTGAACTGCGTAGGTTTTCAGGGACTGCAGCACCTGCAGCGCGGGGGTCAGGCCGGACCAGTGCGTGTGCGCCTCCTCCTCGCGGGGCGACAAAGGTGCGTCCTGGTCGTCCTGCAAGTGTGCGCTGGGCTCGGCGCTCACCATGCGGGCTGCCGGCCCTTCCAGCATCCGCATGCCTCCTCTCAAGCGTCAGTGGCCGCTGTTGTGCGATGGTGCGGCGTCGTTTACAGGAACCTTCTACGCTGAGATGCCATGACTCCAAGCCACCCACAGGGGCTGTCACTATTGGGTCGGAAAGTTGCCGTGGAGAGGATATCTGAGCTGTGTCCACAGATTACGCTGCTGAACCCCGCCGACAGCTCACCTCTCCCTAGGCTAGAAGTCGAGGTGTGTGCAACTAGATGCACTATTGGCCAAGCAGCCGCTGGCGATGTGTCAGCCCGACGAGAAAGGAAGACACAAGCGTCAACTGCTACTGTAATCTGGCACGAGCGCCCGGAGGGGTATGCGGATCCAGAGCAAGAGGTTATGCACAAGGATGAGTATCGAAGTTGAGTGCCTGATCCGCAAGCAGAATGCTGCCTCGATCGATTCTACAAGCCTGCGATCGACATCCGAGTCTCAGTCATCGTCAAGCATCAAACAGCATGTTGCGTTAGGAGGGGAGAAACAGAGTACCGTGTTACCAGCGATATAGATTGCCTGGACGAGGGCGTCAAACAGGTTCCTTCCACCATCTTGTCATGCACCCTCGATCACCACGACTATGCCCGCCGATCGCCGACCGCCGACGGTGATGCAGAATAGACTCTCCGTATCACAAAGTGACCTGGACAGATGCTGGAAATCATTACCGGGAAGCAAGCCTGCACGTCCCAATTGCAGCATGTCGACAGACCTGTGTGGTACGACATGTAGGTACGGAAATCGAAGTGTCGACGCAGGCACTGCCCTCAAGGCGTATCACATGTCGTAGTTGTCGATTGAGTCTACTCGGAGCGAGTTTGCAAGACCAGATCTGTGTAAGCACACGGCATGTGCTGCACTTGACTCGCCCATCTCTCAAAACGACACATACTTAGCCCGAGGAGCAATAGACTTGCATGCTCACGCCACACAGATGTGCGGCTGGAGCTCGCGCGCGTATCATGCACGACGTGAGGTCATATTGCTGTTGGGGCCTACTGGTCGCAGGAATTATGTTGGTGGATCTAGACGTCGTTGCACTCAGAGTGACCTGGGAGCTGGTGGAGGCCAAGGTGCCGACAACCACGGCCACTCGCACGACCAGCGCTGCCTCGCAGCATGAGGCCCCCAGCTTGCCATGGCCAGTCTCGACTATGGAGGTGCAGGCCAAAATCAAAATGTGCTTGGCACCTGAGCTTCCGGTGTGCTCCTGCGAAGCCCAAAATGTGAGCGCTTGATGCACGCTGTCTGATTTGGCTGATTGTGTCACAGTGCACGGGCGATGAGGACCGTCTTCGTGTGTGCCACCTATACAACATCACACTCTGGGGCGGCAAACTCCACCTGCACTCAGACGGTGACTCTCACACGGTAGTGGAAACACAACCTGGCGTCCCTGCTGCTCTGTGTGGGGTGAAGCAGAACGGCACTGCGCAGGTAGAGCTCCTGCCCAGGTAGCATCCTTGCACACACGGCGAGAGGCCAGGTGATGTGACATCTGCATGACGACGCATCTGCTCGCAGGGGGCCTGCAGCACGACATCCCGGGCGTGCGGCTGTACTTTCGGGATGATGACCAGCGGCAGGGCGCCCCAGCCCAGGACCACCGGGAGAACGTCGGCAGGTTCATTGTATCCACAGACATCGACAGCAGCCCCGTGCCATCCGACACCAACTACAGGCTGGTGCAGCGGGCGCTGGTGTTTCACCGCAGCCACGTGCGCAACTTGTGGCACTCCATGGGCGAGGACAGCGCAGACCTGTACGTCCGGCTGTGCAGGTGGGTGCATTGAGCATTGAGCATTGCACACCGCCAATTCCTCATCACCGCCGCAGGTCTGTGCAAAGGCTAACTGCAGAGGTGATAAACACCTTCTGCATTTGTGCGGTAGCTCGGGAACTCTGCTGCAGGTACCTGGGCGTCTGCACGTACGACGAGGAACAGCGGCGTGATGTGCTGCTGCTATGGTCAGACGAGCAATCAGGTGGGAATGAACATTAGCGCCAAATGATGATTCAGATCATGCTGGATGGCCAAGGTGGAACGAACATGTACAAAGAAGGACGGGTGGCCCCCTTATATGCGCATGTTCTGCCACAGAGCGACTGCAACTGCCCGGAATAACGGAGCTGTGGAGCTGCTTTGCTGAGCACCAAATGAAAGTTGCAGACGCCCCAGTGGACGAGGCGATCATCATCTCAGAGCTCATCATTGGTACTGGGCCGACCTGCAAAGCCCGCGACTGCAACTCGTGAGTGGCTTACAAGGATCAGGAGTTGTGCCGCAGTTGACTGCAGCAAGATGGCATACATCCACAATGATGGATGTGGATGATATGCAGAAAGGGTGCCACACCTACTGGCAGCCTGATCAGCCTGGCCGCCTGATCAGCTCTCAGCACGAGCCAAAACTTTGAGAGTGATGCCACATGCTGCACACTGCTGCAGGGCGAACGGCGTGCCTGGAGCAACAGCGCAGGCTGGCATGCAGGACCTGTCGCCAGAGGAGAAGCAGGGCTGGGTTGGGTACCTGCGGGGGTGTGCAGGTGATGTCTGGATGGTGCAGTTGCTCCCCGCCAGTCTGCATGTCACCCGCGGGGTTCAAGGCGACAGCCAAACTGGCACGAGGTGCATCGATCAACGTTCAATAAGGGGACGCTGGTGTGCGCATTGCTCCAGGGCTGCCTGAGGTCAGCGCGCCGCCGCCAGATGCCACCAAGCCGCGGGTGACCATCGTGAACCGGGCGCACCGCGCCGGCCGGTCTATCGTCACGGCGCCAGAGGCATTGGAGGACATCAATGCCAGCGGAGCGTTCAGCAGCGCTCAGCTGGTCTACATGGAGGGCAGAAGCTTCGGAAACCAGGTGCACAGGCCTGCCTTGTCCTGGTGTCAAGCTTGGCTGGTATGCACATCTTGATCCGCTGCAGGGCTGACAACAAACCATCCAGTGAGCAAGCTCCAGTGGGACTCCATCCTGTGGCAGGCCAAACTGCTGGACGCAACAGATGTTCTGGTGACGGGGCACGGGGCGGTTATCGCAATGTTTGTGTTCCTGCCGCGCTGCTCAGTCGTCGTGGACGTCAGCAGCGAGCCTCCGCACCGCTGGATGAACGTCCATGCCGCGAAGACGCTGACACCTTTGAAACTCAAGACAATCTCAGTGAGCAGCTTGCAACCAGCAGGCTGCCTGGGAACAGGTCGATGCCTGCCGCCGTGCATGGAAGCCATAGGCCAGACATTGGTGACGTCTTGCTGTGTAGCTTGTAGTCAACCCAAAGCCATGCTGTTCTGAGGCTTGGCCGCAGGTCAAGATCGCCAAGCCGCAGGAAATCGGCTTGAACCTGGGGTTGCTTGCTGATGACACAGATTTCCAGGAGTGGAGTGATGCGGTGGGCAGTACTGCATCGCTGCTACCGGTGTGCGTCCCTGTTGCTTTGGCACATACAACTACACTCAGACCACTGATGCACAATGGAGGGTTGTGTTCCTGCAGGACAAGTTGGCCCTGCTGTGGGGGCTGCAGTGTCCAAAGGCGCACGCATTTTGCGCTGACTTCAATTTCTGGAGCCATGCCCTGGAGTATGCGCCCAACCCTGCTGAGCTGGCCCAGAACGTCAGTGAGGCAGGAAGGCTGTGGTCCACGGCTCAACGTACCTGCGCTGCTGCAGCATGACCCCGTGAAATGAACTGAGGTGAAGTGAGAGAAGGGAAGTGGAGCGATATCGTGACACCCGAGGGGTGTTGTCGGGTGGCGCCCCCGCCCTGCCAATTGCTGCTGTACTCTGTCTGAGCTTTGCTGCTGCAGGTGCACCACATGCACCGCTGCCTCTTTCAAATTGTACATTGGCTGATGCTTTTGGTGGATTCTTGAGTTTCATGCGTTCGATCAATAGGCTGCAGTCAGCAACGTTTCCTGTACCTCTGTGATGCGACATCAGTGGGCGCCTAGATATCAGTAGTGGACGTCATTGCAACATCTGTACGAAAGGCAACATTGTGGCACCACAACTTTGAGCATCAAGGCGTTGTTACAATGCTACCCTGGCGGATGGAAAACAGTTAGCAAGTCTGGGAAAGGGTTATATATCAACACCCAGTTGGCAGTCTGTGCAGAGGCCACAACACACTGCGGTCAGACAGCGCAACCTTGAACTAGAAAGTCGTTGTCATTGGGCAACCTATCATGCAACAGCTGTGGCTGCAGAGGCGCGACAACAAAGAATACCCCACGCTGAGATCGAGAACGATCTGACATGGGTGTGCTGCACAATGCAGCATCGCAGGTGGCTGCGTTACTGAGCTGACTTGACGCAGATCGGCCAGTCAGTAGTGCACCATGCCATGCTGCTGTGGTCCCGACTGTGCAGAACGCTACCGACTGATGCCTGTACTTCATTCTGTGGCTGCCTTGGTGCCCTTGGCGGCATGAAAGTTGCGATCAAGCTGTTCCAGGGTGTCCTGGATCTCTGAGAAGGTTGGCCGTGCCTCTGGGGTGCGAGCCATGCACCGCCTTGCCAGCGCCTGCAGTCGGCCATGTGGGGTCAGGCTGTCGTGCTTACTGCTCGAAGTTTGCAGCTGTGGCACTCGCCGCAGGCTCGGACAAGCTCAGGCACCTAAGAGTATGTTGGACGGGCAGTTGCGTGGCCAACATGCAACGGGCACAAGCAATGGGCAAGGGACAAAAGTGGGTGCGCACCACGATGCTGGGGTCGCAGCCCGGCAGGAAACACAGCTCCTTGTTCTCGACCGCCACAGCCGCCAGAATCTGCAAAAATGCGCATGCAAAGTATTCTTTAAAGCCTCGAGACCTGACTCGGCCTCTGGTTGATGTTCTGTGATTGGACCAACAATCATCACACAGGCGCTGGAGAACAGCAGGCACCTGCGTGTGCGACATGCCGGCCCAGGCTCTGACGCCTGTCGCCATCTCCCAGATGAGCACCCCAAAAGCGTACACATCCGCAGCTGCAGAGGCACGCAAGTCGACCATGTCAGCAAGGTGTCACAGCCTGCTGCCCGCGCGGCAGTGCACAACACTTCTTGTCGTTGATTGGTGCATGTGATTCACACTGGCATGTAGGTGTGCGCACCTTTCGACAGCTTGCCCTCGGTCAGCAGCTCCGGCGGCACTGCAGCAACTCAACAAGCATGTTCAGTACACGGCATGCGCCAGATCAGGCTTGAAACTGTGCTACTAAACTTCTGATAGTTCGCTGAGTTGCGGGTATGATTCTGGGAATGATCAGGCATATGCGGGCCAAACGCACTGTGGGTGACGGTGCCATATGAAGCCGTCATCAGGCGGGTCTGGAAGGCGAGGCTCCTGGACAGCCCAAAGTCGGCGACCTGCAATGAGACGGGGATGTACAACACCTCAAGGGCTGCTAGTGCCCCGAGAGTGGATGGGCAGATACCGCCTGCTGACAGTCCAGTCTAGGTGGACAGACATGCACTGACTGCAGCGGTGTCATTGGAAGCTGCACAGTGGGCCTGGTTGTGCTCGCTGCGGTGATAGAGCACCTTGCAGGAGAATCCATGCGGCTGGCTGTCGTCAGAGGTGAGCAGGATGTTGCCGCCCGCCAGGTCGCCTGCACGAAGCAGCAGAATCAGGCAGAGTACGTCACTGCCCTGCGCCAACGCTCTCCGATGGTCATGTCAATGACATCGGCACTACATCGTGATACGGGGCTTGGAAATGGCGCCTGAACATGGCGCAGCCGTCGCCTGTGGCAGCTGAGGAGATGTGAAGACGTCATCGTGCGGTCTCACCATGGATGATGTCCTGGTCGTGGAGGTACGTCATTGCGCCGGCCAGCTGCAGTGCGGTTGCAATGACGGCTCCCGTGTCGGGTGGGCTGGGCGGCTTGCATGTGCGGTCCCGTCGGAAGTAGCCCTGCAGCAGGGAAGCACTCATCTTGGGTCCCTTTGATATGTTTGGCCTTGGCTGCATGTAGAGCATGCCTTCCTTCGGATGCAGGTGTGTGCACATGATTGCACTGAGCTGCACATGCATTGCTGTGTGCAGCTGCAGCAGGAGGGCACGAGGTTGCTAGTGCAGGCTGTCTGCAAGTGGCCACTGCAGCTGGACGTCTGCCGAATGGATTCGAGACTCACCTTGTCGACACCAGACTGCAGGGTCCCGCGGTTGCAGTACTCCATGACGGCCCACGTCTCCATCTCGACCGCCGGGTTGTGGGCCTCCGCCTCCTGGGCGTCAAGAAATGCAAATTTGAGGTGGATCCTCGTAATGGTATAATGCCTTGAGGGTGGGTTGCTGAGGCGCAGTCAACCACTCACATCCACTACACTTCACCATGCACACCTCACACTGCCAAGCGTGGCATTGCTGGCACAGCAGGTCGTGCACATGGCCGCTAGTTGCTCCCTGTAGTGGTATTCATGTGCTCAACTCTCATGCCATGAGCAGATCCTGCCTGAGGAGGGCACACAGGTCTCCTGCACCTGACACTGCGGGTCATCTTCGTCGTCGAACCAGCCGTCGCTCCAGTCGCCCGACCGGGGCCCGCTGCCTACGGACCCGCTGCTGTGGTCGAAAGTCCGCTGCATGACGCGGCCTTCCTGCGGGAGCAGAAAATGCCGCGTCACAAGCAAGCGACGCATGGTTGCTCTGCGATAGCAGTTGGTGCCGCCTGCCGACGATGCTGACGATGCAACGCAAGAGATCCTGCTGACAAGTCTGTCAGAATCACAGGGCACTAGGGGGACTGGCTCGTGAGACGGATGTGCTGCGGACCTGCACGAGGACCACGGTGTGCTTGAAGGTGCGGACGACCGAGGCGTGGTTCAGCCGCAGCGTCATCGCGGCCTCGACGCCCGCCCACGGCTTGTTGGCGCGGCCCCGCCCCTGCTGCAGCGCCCCCGTGCACACCTGTGCATTCATACAAGACAGGTATGAATGTGTACATGTGCACTGTGCAATTGTCTTCTGATTGTTCACTCATGGTATGCCAAGGTAGCACAGCTTCGCCGCAATGGTAACCCAGCATGCGACCATGCACAGCCCAACTGGCACCATGCACCGTTATCATGGTGGCTGTCTTCGTCCCGTAGCAGAGGCTTGTGATGGTCAAATACACCGCACTCGGCTGCTGCATGATGCTTTGGCGGCAGGCCCACCTTGACAGCAACACTCTGGCCCTTGTACCGGCCACGGTACACCGTCCCAAAGCTGCCCTTGCCGACGACGGCGCCCAGCTCCAACCCTGAAATGGGCGTCTGCCGCTGCAGCTGCTGCTCCATGAGCTGTGGCAGGAGGTATGAGAAGAGTGTCACTCTACACCAACTACGCTGCTGCACAAGCTCTGCACTCAATAGTATGGAATATGCGATTGTGCGCCATACCGAGCTGGCGTGCATGATCACGCAACGCCATGGCACTCAGGGACAGGGTACAGTGCCATCAAGAAACAGACCGACCTGCGGTGCGCTGGTGGTGCTAGAGGTATTGGAGGACGTTGACAGCGTGCTGAGTGCGTTGCCGCCTGCCAGGATGGCGAAGAAGTAGCGGCCCGAGGCGTTTGCGGCGGACGGCACGTCTGACGGCACGCCGATCGTCTGCATGTCCTCATCCAATGCTGTGCGGTCCGCCGGCCTGCAACGGCGGCAGCGTACCACAACTGAACATTCGTCATGATGAACCCTATTGACGCCAAGAGATGCAGCACTGGTGTGCAACGCTCTGAGATATTCATGTCGACGTCCAAGTGTCGAGCGAGCAGCGCCCCACTACAGAGCCCGGCTGTGCAGCACCCTTCCTGAGGCAGACACGCTTCGAAGACGTCAGGTGCCGAAGCCAGGCCACACCTGAAGGTGATGGTGAAGTGGCCCCTGTGCGGCGCGTCCGCCAGGGTGCAGCCGCGCACGGCAAACTCGCCGGCGCGCTCCGCGACGTCCAGCATCGCGTTCCACGGCTCGCTGCCCAGCTCGAAGGGCGGCTGGAACAGCTCCCAGAAGGGCCGCGCCGTCGCCGCCTCGTACCCGATGCCAGTGTCCTGCACGGCCAGCTGGCGCACGATCAGCGTAGGGAAGGCAGGCGTGTCTGCCTCAAATGCTGTCTTCACCGACATCTGGGTCCAGCCACCACCATGCAGCCCGCGGCGTCATATGAACAACTGAGTTGATATGTTAGCCCGGCCCGGCACTCACGTTGGACAGCGCCAGGTTGCAGTGCAGCGCCTGCCACGCGGGCGTGTGCGTGTCGACGAAGGCGACGCCCTGCTGCTGGAAGCACGCGACCGAGCGCATCATGTAGCGCTCCAGCGGGCCGGTCTGCATGGCGTCCTGCGCCGCCGCCTCCGTTGCGGACTGCACCGCATCCTTCTCCAGCTCCCGAACCACCAGCTCTGCACTCGGACAATGACCATTGTCAGCAGCTTGGAGACCCAAGCATGCTCCTGCACTTGATACGCTCGACCCAGACCATGCAGTGCTTCAACAGAAGCGGTTGGAAGGTTCAAAGGCACTCATGATTGTGGATGTGGCCACAGCCGGCGTCGTGCGCACACCTGCCATGTTGGCCAGAATCATGGCCTCCTCTGCGGTGGTGACGCGCGGCTGCGGGCCCAGGTAGCACAGGGTGCCCAGGCGGTGGCCGTTGCTGGCCACCAGCGGCGCGCCCACAAAGAAGCGGATGCGCGGCTCGCCCTGCACCACCACATTGTCGCGAAACCTGCACACGAGGAGACGCAGGTGGTGAGTACTATAGCAGGGTCGAGCCTGCTGTGCTGCGTCTACTGCTTGTCACGGGCAGACGCTGGAAGCGCTCTCTGATGCAGCGGGCTGCGGACAAGAGAGCACCTGAACAATCGTGCCAGAGGGAGCAGAGCAGTCTGCTTGACAGCAGCAGCCCGAGTGACCGCACCTGGCGTCCTTGAGGGTATCTTCTATGACCAAAACTTGGGGCGAAGGCGGCGCGAGCGACCAGCCGCAGAAGGCCCAGCGCCATGCGAACTCGCCCGCGGCAAAGCCGATGGCGTTGCGGATCCACACGCGCTGCTCGCCGCACAGCGTCAGCAGCACGCTGTCGGTGTTGAACACGCGGCTGAGGCTGGTCAGGATGTGCGCGATCTGTTGCATTTGCATGAACACGACTTGTCGGTGTCTGCATGAACCAAAGCTGCGAGGATTTTGCAAACGGAGACCGTGCAGTGCCTGCCATGCAGACCTGCTGCAAACGCTTGAGCCAGGCAGCGGATGGTGAAGCTGGACACCACAGCCATGGCAGAGTGGCACCTGGGGGTCGGGCGGCGGTGAGCCGGTGAGGCCCAGGCTGTTGGAGTAGGCCACGCGCTCCTCCTGGCAGGGGGGCGGGTATGGCCCGCTCTCGAAGATGCTGTACGGCAACTCCAGAGCCTGCGCGAGGCTGTCCCGCACCATGGCCTGCAACCATGAGAGACTTTGCTGTTAATTGCTGAGTCTCTGCTCAAAGTGGGTACTATGACCCTCAGCATGAACACTCTTTCGCACGATCCTAGCAGACAGTGCATCATGCCACAGGCATACGAAGGCACTGGTGGGGGCTGATCACACCTTATGAGACTGCTCAAAAGAGCGCCTGGTTCCCTGTCCACCGCCATTTGCCGGCTGCACGGGCTGGGCGGCAGCTGCAGCAGGTTTGGGAGGTGCATCCCCCGCTGCTGCAGCTGGCGGCACATCGCTGCCGGCTTTGGTGTCGTCCAGCCGCGCCTGCAGTGAGGATGCGCTCTGCAGCGAGACCAACTTGCCGCTGCCGCTGTGCTGCGGCGGGTGCGCGGACGGTGCACCTTGCTGTGGCTTAGGGGCAGTGACCTACATGTGCGGCGTTGGGCGTCAAGGACACATATCTGTTGTGATGCAAGTGGACTGCACAGCCGTGGCACGGCAGGGCGGCGCCGGAAGTTACCTGTTGTGCGGCCGAGTCGCCTTGGGCAGCTGGCGCTGAGGCGCAGGCACCCATGGCGCCCCAGAGGTGCTAAAGGCTCAGCTGCTTGGCTCCGCCAGCTTGCAAGCAGAATCAGGCCGCAGGCGGCCACCCTGACAGTTAGGACGGCTGGTCCACGGCCCAGCCAGGACTGCCTGCATCAGGGCAACGCCACGCCGCCTGTTTTACTTGCTTCACAACCTCCATAAGCCCCCAGCAGCCTGCCGTACTGTGAACACGCTGCAGATCATCGGTGCCTCACCGAAAGCCGTGGCCTCCCCGCGGCCTGACGAGGCCGAGAAAATCCGGGCGACAGGCACGCTGCGAGGGGCAAAGCCCCAGCGACGAAGCAACGCAGACCAGCGCTGGTGCAATGAGGCCGCGCTGCTGACGCTGTGTCTGCCAGTACGCCGTGAGCCCCCCAGCTGGTGGTCCACGTGAACTTGAAGCCCACAGAAGTTCAGCAGCCAGAAGCGCTTGTCTGGTGCAAAGCGACCTGCACAGCGGTGCAACTCTTTGGCTGCGTCAAAACGCAGTGCGGACACCTGTACAATTCACGGCCAATCTCCCTCGAAGGCCAGCACTGATCATTTTCTGACAGAAAGACCTACGGCGTGAGTAACCACCGTATGACAGAGATGCAGGGCCTAATCAGCCCCGAGTCGGACTAGAAAGACTGGATGTCTGAGCTCCCAAGGCAGCAGCCCTCTCTGCTTCCGTGCACAGCAGCTTCTCCCTTGAGCAGATCGACGACTGCAGCACCCAATACAGCCAGCCGTTGTATGAAGCAAACGCTCGGTGTGATCAGCATCAATCAAGGCAAGGCCACCGTGGGTCATAGTGCAGTTGCCTGCTGGGTGCAAACCTTCGGTCATAGTGCAGTTGCCTGCTTGGTGCAAACCTTCACACCTTGAGAAAAGACGAGTATCATGGGTTGGACAGTTGCGCTGCTTGTCGTGGCTATCTTGTCCCTGAGCGTGTTTGGCATCATAAGGTGAGCTGCTGCATGCTTTGTGCTGCGGTCACGCCGCAAGCTGCATCCAGTTTGCAGGCACAAACTCCGAGACGACCCTAGGTGGGTGTTTCGAACTGCAGGATGCGACGTCCCAGTTGAGTGCAAAGCTTATAGTTGTCAATGCAGGCTTTCAGCATGGTTGTGGAACGGACGTCAGCGGAAGCTGCGATTCAGCTGGCGCGGCGATGTGCTGCATGTGGAGCTCAAGTCCCTGGACATGCGCCTGCCAAAGGTTGATCACGACTGCGCTGTCCTTCACGCTTGTTGCACATGCTTGCACGCAGGGTATTCAAAATTCCACTGTTTGTACGCCCAGTGCGCAATGCTGTTCCTGGCAATGACGCGATCCTCCACATCTGAGATGCAGACGCGCCAGCTGGAGATGCTGGCCATCGACATCGTCGAACTGCAGCTGACGCTGCCGTGGCGACCGCCGCCAAAGAAGGGCGCACGCATGGTCGTGCTGACCAGCGGGGTGCATGCGAGGCTGCGTTATGACACTGCTGCCAGCGCTGGCCTGAGGTCAGTGCACGTCATCCTACAGCGCAGCAGATCCTGCAGCAGCTGGTTGTATTAGGCTGCTGCGAAACGAACCGCCTTCAGGTTGATTCCTCCGTTTGACAATGCCCACTATCCTGATTCCAATGCAAAACATGCCATATCTTGTGGTTGCAGCGTGCCTGGCATCGGCATGCTCTTGCAGTCTGCCAGCCTGCTTGGCGGCATCATTGGCGACATAGCAATGCGGGTGATGGCGCTGCTGCCACCCGCAGACGTCATCGTCAAGGACTTCAGCTTGTCATACCCCGTAAGCACCCATGGTACTGCATTTAGTGTCATGAGGTAGTTGCACGCTGAACGTGTAACATAATGGCAGCTGTGAGTTGAGGTTGCAGGCGCTGAGCGCAGACACTGCCACAGTGAGAAGTTGGTTGCTGCACGAACCCCCGCAGGCACGCGGCAAGTGGCCATGCCAGCTGACAGTGGAGTCGCTGGCGGGCAGCAGCCGAGTTACTGCTGGCGGCATCTCCACGTCCTTTGAACAGGGAGCCGGCAGCATGCTGCTCGATGGCACGCCCATAGCCGACTTCAGTGCTGCGAAGCTCACCTCCAGCATAGCCGTCTCTAGGTAGACTGCATGTTTTGAAGCAGAAGCATGCAAAAGATGACCGCAGGAACTAGCCCGGGTGAACGAGCATCATCAGACCGATATATGAACAGGGGATCTACTGAGAGATTTTAACTCCATTTCACTAGGCAATGCTGCTGCATGCAGGGGTGCACTGAAGTCCATCGAGCTCGGGAGTCAGCAGGTCGTGTCGAAGCCGCGCGGTGATGACATCTCCCGTGCTGCGGCACAATCAGGCATCGATGCTGCAGCGGCCGACGAGCAGACGAAAGACAGCGCCAAAGAAGGTACTGTTGGGAAGTCAGCTGAGCTACCGACGCTGTGTTGCTCAGGACTGCCTTGGTCATGCACATGATGACGTCCACCGGCTGAAATTGTCTCAGCATTGACCGTGCAGAGGCAGCCGGCGCCTTTCAGGCGGTGTGTGGCAGCTTCAATGTCCTATACAGTGCGTCCGAGCTGGCGTTCACGACCTCCGAGGTGGCTTACGCCTGTGGATGTCCACAAATAGAGGAGGTCATGCCACATGCGTTCAATGCCAGTGCCTGTCAGAGGCAAAGGCTTCTGCTTGGGACACATGGAAATTCAAAATGTACACCGTTGCTTGCGGCTGCCTGTGTTTAGGTGGCTGTGAGCTACACGAACAGTAGTGCGGCGCTGGCATCTACGCCTGCGCCCAGCAAACTCACTGGCGGCCAGCTGCTGGCTGCAACTACGTCGTCCTTTACTGCATCAGGTACACAGGGGTGCACAAAGTCTGGGAGCACGGGGCCCTGTACTAATGTCTTCTCAGAGGCCTACGCACAGATGTGCGGCCCTCTGTGCTTCCAAAGGGGTGCAGTGTATCGAGATCTACAAATTGTTGCCAATAGGCGCCAAAGGGGGTTCATCATCAACGGTCAAGCCCCTGTGCGTTGGCAAGATGGCGATGCGCATGCTGTACTCCACTGGTGCCCCCGCCCCCGGCACCTCCGAGGACGACTTCGTGCTCATCGAGACGGCTGACACCATTGCATCCCAGGCAATCTACGCCACACACCTCGACACGACTAGAAAAAGCACTCTGTGTCTGCCATCTTACAAACACGTTCATTTCAAGAGCACCAGTGCCTGTGAGAGCCACCCCTGCTACCAGCTACATGTGGTGGAGATGTTAGTCCCCCCCTGTGCAGGCACTGCGCGGCAAGAGTGGCGAGTTGCCCGCGTCAGCAACAGATGTGCCAGAGCTTGTAAGCAAGGGCAACAGCAGCCGCGCAGATGGGGAGGTCAGCAAAGAGGCCACCAGCGCCTCAAGCGGCCAGCAAGGTGACAGCGCAGCAGGTGGCAGTGCCACCAGCAGGCGTACAGCGGCCAGCAGCAGCACGGCTGTGATTGTGGAGTCATCGGAGGTGGTGGTGATGGTGCGGCAGAACGAGGACATCTTCAGGGAGATGTCGGCTGCTGTGCAGCGGCTGTCGCATGACATGAAGACCCTTGTGAAGCGGGCAGCTGACCGCACCGAGATAGGTGCACAGTGACAAGTTGTAGAGCATCTGCCATGTGCATAGTGGCATGATGTTGTGCCACAAATGCCTGCCGATCAACGCATGCATGCCCAGCCTAGCTGACACCATTTACACATTCAACTTGCCTGTATGAGTCGACTCGATTGGTGTGCATGCCTGCAGGCGGATCGGTGGCTGGTGAATCTGCAGCAACGACCGTGGCTGTGCGTGTGGATGGCATGTCGATGCAGGTGGATGCTAATATTTTCAAGGCATCATCTGTCACATACAACACAGACAGCGGCGTGCACGTGGATGACATCGACGTCAACATCGTGCTGCTGCAGGCAAGAGCTCACTGACCCTGCTGTCATATCGTGCATCAGCCAGCAAGCCAGCTGCGCCTCTCATGCGTCGGTGATCATGTGTAACAGTTGTAGGATGTGCACGCCTCAACCTAAACCGTCTCTGCTGTCTGCAGATGGTGCCAGTGGTCGTTTGCAAGATGACAGCCCTCACCTTTCGTCCAGCGTGAGTGGCCTGCTGCAGTGCTGCAAGATGTGTGCTTTGTCGCTCTGTGACAGGACTGCCAAGTCACACCCACTAGGCACCTGCTTGACATACCTGCTGCAGGGGCATGCTGGCCGTGGAGGGCTTGAACCTGGAGGCAGGCCAGCTGGGCCCAGTGCTGCTGTTCAGCCTCATGGCACACGGCGTCGGCTACACATCAGCGTCCAAGGTGTGCTGGCCTGCTCATGACAACCATCCTCTGGTCCACCGTCATGGTTCATCTGCTGCAGTCCCTTCAATCTTGGCAGTCGGTCAGCCTGCCATGCAGGACACTGCACCAGGGGAGCAGCTTCTCGAAGCAGGCTAGTGGCTGCACAGAACAGCTGTGGACATCAGCTCCCGCCCCACATGCCACCTGGTGCCTGCTGCAGGAGGTGGTGCTGGCGCAGTGGGCCACGAAGCTGGCGAGCCTGCGGGTGGGCGGCGGCGAGCGGTGGACGGGCACCATCGAGGACGAGGAGGACTCCGACGGCGCCAAGCAGTGGCGCGTGGTGCGCCGCGTGGTCGTGCCCCCCGGCGTCATGCTGCAGCAGGTCTACAGGTGCGGTGATGGTTTGGCTGGTGACTGCTACAGCATCGCATGCATGGAGGACCTGGCTTGCAGAGCAAAGCTGCAGAGGCAGCCAAGGACGGGCTGCAAGCACAGTGCTGCACCCTTTCCTTGTATGTTCCCTGCGGCTCTGCTGTTGCATTGCTGCTTGCCTGCGTATCTGCGCAGATTAGAGCGTGCAGCCTCTGCTGTATGTCATAAGCCGTGCAGATAGTGGCAAATGCTGTGTTGCACCCCTGCAAGCACATAAAAGGTTCCAAAGCAGGCGGTGCTGTTCACACTAGGCCGAGCATACTTGCACCTTGGTATCTCATTAGTTCCTGCTCATGGGTGACCAGTGTGTCTTACGGTTGCAACAATCTGGGACGGTCAGATGGATGACGCACCAGGGTGGTGACTTTCAAGCGCTGCTGTGACGCCTCTTAGGCAGACATTTTAATGCCTCGATGTGCCTCGTGCAGGTCTGCGGCCACAAAGGATGACAAGAAGAAGGAGTCCGAGACGCAGGACTTCGGCCTGCTGCGGGTGCGGCCCCTGGACACGTCTGCCGTCAAGCCGCCAACCGTGACCGGCATTGCCGCCAAGATTGGCGTGCCGCCACCCGCCGGCTTCGGCCTGGACTTCCTGCCAGGTACCTCCTGTGCTGGTGGTTAGTGACGGTCGGCTTTGTTGCATATGTGGGACCTTTACAGGATTGCAGTGTGGTTGAAAACCCCGCTGCGGCAGGTGAAGTGGCATAGGCTTCAGGCTCGATTTTCAACCTGTGTATTACAGCCAGACGCATGTGCTTGCGTCACTTGTTCTGCAGCTGTGCATGACACGAAAGTGGCCGGGAAGCACAGAGCATAGCTAACCGCAACCTCTACTTCACTGCATATGATGCCTCTTGCATCACAGGATTCAGTGTGGGCTTCCGCTACGACATGGCGATACAGCCCATGGTGATGCCATCCATGCCGGAGGCCAGCGTCAGTGGGCTCATCTCCAGCGGCTTCCAGGCAGTGCTCAACCGTGCTCGCCGGCAGCAGTGAGCAGGAGCACGGGTGTGCCAGCGGCAACGCTTTAGCAGCGGCATGTGCAATAGCTTGCACCGGCAGTGTGGCAGCATTTTGTTGCTGTGGGTCGTGCTGGCGAGCGCCTTCCTGCGACATCCACAGGGGATTCGAGCAGCAGCAGCAGCGGTGATGTGATGGCAGATCGTGGCATGCTTGGCTACCTACCTGGGGGCCGCATGACAGCGAAACAGAGCCTAGAGGAGTGTGAGGCGGTGCTTGGCGCGCACTTCTGGTGTACCACTGTATATTAGGGCTTTTGCAGGAGACAGTGCTGGCTGGATGTCATTCTCACCTTTGTAACAGCACTGCTCTTGCGCCAGGAGGCTTAGATTAGGTACAGTGCTGGTGGCATCGCGGCATCTACCGATGGTGGCAGCCTTCTTGTGCATCCTGGCAACTGGTATCAGCCTTCCATAAAATAGGAGTTTCCCGTTTTGCAAGCTTCAAGCGGTCATCTCATAAGCCAGGTCACTTATGTCACCAACATCGCTGCCACTCACTGACATGAGCCGATCAGGCCGGACGATCACTGCAGGGGGTCTCGGCGGAGCAGACTGACAGACCCACACGCCTTATCAAGCTTGATCCATCGTGCACGGGCATTCGTAGGGGTCACAATCGTTTGCTTGGCCATTCCCCGCCCGTGCCACCTTTCTCATAATAAGGCGTCAGATGCCGCATACCGTAGATCAGCCTTGAGCGGTGCAGCCAGCCTCTCGACGCGTGGCTGCCCGTGCATAGCAAACAGGTGTGCACTGGTGCCTGCTCATGCCGCCGACAGATAAACATGCGGAGAATGCACAAGGGTGCTTCCACACTGCAACGAATGTGCAGATCCTGAACATACCGCGTCCATGTCCTGCTCCGAGACGCCGACATGGTCCTGGACGGTCCGAGTCCCAGCCTTGGCCGCAGCCCGTCGCCCAAGACGGCTCTGCTGGACATTGCCAGCTGAAAAGATTGCACCTTTGGGGGCTGCTGTGGTTGCAGAAAATTGCTGGCGGCTGACCCAAGAGGGGCACTACTATGAGCAAGCTTCATGACATGCACGGCCATCAGTCCCAACGTGCCAGCTGATCAGCCTATCAAACGGTACACTAGCATTCCTTCTTGGCCATGCACTGCTCGCAGGCGTCGATCAACGCACCAGCACCGCCGATCGGCGACCATGACCTGCCGAAAGGGCCTTGGTCCCAGGCCGTCAGCATGGCTGTCGAGGGCAGTGCTGCTGGCGACCCTGGTCTGCACAGCAGCCCCACAGGAGGCAGCCGCCGTGACAGCAGTGACCGACTGGGAGCCTGGATTTGCCAGCTTCTATGGTGCGCTGCGCCAACATTGTGGCCGCAGCGTCCACTGGCATGCTGTGCATGTTTGCCCCGAATATGGCCCATGGTGCGACCTGAGTGCAAGATGGCAGGTCATCAGGCACGAAGCATCTCTCCAAGTACTGTGCATGATGCTGACAAGCAGCTGGCAGCTGCAGCAGATGGCACTGACAGCTGTGACTGCTATTGTGCAGGCGGTCAACCAGATGGTGCGGCTCTGTGCAGATGACCAGGCTATAAAGCCAAGAGTGCATGTTCCAAATGAATGAGCAGTGCTGCCCCGAGCTGCTTGAGCGTTATCAACTACGAGAGCACGTATACAAATTGCCACTTCCTATAACACACTGTCCAATGCTTGCACGTCAGGCATGGACCCCAGCAGCCCATCATATGGCACATCTGTGGTAAAGCAGCTGGCTGATGCCGTGCTCGTCTTCTGACAACATGCCTTTGTACCTGATGTATGCTCGAAACACCAATAAGTGGCTTAAAATGTGGCTGTGGATCCCCTGCAGGGCAGCTGCGGGTGACATTCCAACAGCCCCTACCTGGCATATGCACACATGCAGCCTGCGCACTGGCACGCATATACATATTTTACTGAAGGACAAACCAGATACAGGGTGTCGTTGTGACCCCAGACAGGTCTTGTGCACTTGCAGGTATGGGCTGCTGAACAAGACGGATTATCCGTACTGGTCGGTGGGCGCGCTGGCCACGGCCAATCATTTTCTCCAGGATGAACCCCTGTATGTGAGAGCAGACACACCCTGCTGGTCCTTGCTGCAGCAGAGCTTGCATGCCTGCTTGAGCCCGAATATACAGCAGTACTGATTAACATTTCACGGTATCGTGGAACGTGCCAAAACCTGGGTCATGGTTCCGACGCGTGCAGGGATGTGGCGAGTGCTTCGAGGTCCAATGCCTGGAGAACGTAAGTAATGCGATCCCTACGGCGACTAAACTATTCAGAAGACATGCCTATATGCTCACCCAACTGATTGTCCTCCACCGCACACTGCACTGCACAGCTACAATTACTCTGTCAGGGTGAAGTACAGTGTTGATGCTCACTATAGGGTCCGCTTGGTGACAAGCCTGGGAGCTGTCAGCCTGACCCCAAAAACCGCACCATCGTCATCATGATCAGTGGGTTCCGTGCTGCACTGACCCACACTGTGCAAGCCTGTGTATGCCTCCCGTATATGATAGCCTTGCATGGGTACACCAACCATGATGTCAGGAGGCCACCTTGCTAATCGGTCTATCACAGAAACCTGGTCAAGAGCAATCCCCATTGAACCTTTCTTTGATGCAGCTGACTCCTGCCCTGAGTGTGGGAGCAATCACCTCGACCTGCAGGCGCTCACTTGGGCGAAGGTACATACGGTCTCCTGGGAAACTTGGGACAGTGGATGCTTTCCTGATCTGCCTGAAATATTGATGGGCATATCCCTAGTATCTAGCTGATAGCTTTCCAGCTTTTGCTTGCATCTATCTTGCAGATCGCAAAGCCTTCACCAAGTGGCGGTGAGCACCACACGCCTGCTGCCCGACCTGAACTCTCATATCAGCACCATGGTGCATAGCCACTTGACGGCAACACGACCAGAGATGAGCAAGGTCGCATACTACAGGCCGCATCAACCTCCAGTACCGGCGGGTGGAGTGTGTACCACCCTCAGACCTCGTTGTGAATGTGGACTCCAACTATGGCGCCGATCGGTGGATCCGGCTGTCCATCAATGTGCGGTTTCAAATGGCCACAGCATTGATGGGTGTTGCTGCACCTGCATTGCTCAGCTTGTCGTGGCGCAATGCAACTGCTGCTCCTCATGTGGACCGGGCCTGCGAACAGAAAGGGGACCCAGCTCTGCAACTGCTAGCAATTAGATGCTTGTGGTGTTGCTGCAGAAAGCTGGTGGCCCCGCGCCGGTGAAGCAGGTGCAGCTGCGGGGCTCCGACTCCGGGTATTGGGAGAACCTCAACAACCTGTGGGGTGCGCACCTCGCAAGTGACAAAACCCCTGTGCAATGCAGTTGCGGCACATTGCAATTTATAGGCTTGCCCAGGGTCTGACACATGTTGATGCGCAAGGTGCAACCTGGGAGGTCGGATCCCAGCCGAAACCGCCGTGAGTCGTGCAGATCCTGCACAGTGGCACATAGGCATCTGTGACATCAGGTCACTTTGGGTGCTACACATGTATAGACTACAAACAGCAATCACAACAGTCTGCAGATGCTGTATTTCGACTTGTGATGCAGGATTGATGTGCGGATCATAGCCAACAACGATCAGCAGGTGCACTGTGATCTGCTCTGCTATGACAGAATTGCAGAATGACATGTGCGCCATCATGGTGTCTTGCGGTGCTGACCTTCCTTTCCCCGACCCCCGGCATGTGCAGGTCACTCAGCCCGATGCTATACCCTATGATAAGCAAACCGGAGAGCTGCAGACGGGGGTCCAACTGAAAATAAGCGACCCATCCGACGTGCAGCCCTCGGTGGGTCTTTGTGTGGCAACTGCAGGTTCTACACTCTTCAATGTTGATGGAGAAAGCCGCACAGTGAGTTTGGCAGACGGGCCGGAAGCCTATGACAGCGCACCACCCTCCGCTGCAGGGGCACCATGTCAAAACATTCTTTCCTGTAGTGACCTCTGCCGCAAATCAGCAGCAGAGTGTAATGATGTATTGGGTTGCAGCCGTCATGTCGCTCACATGCTTTGCAACGCTGTGACCTGCATGCCAGCACCTTGGTTACTCGTCATCACTCCTGGCATTGGCGGGAGGTGGATCAAACCAAGACGCACCGAGGCTTTGTTGCCCCATCATGCGCTTCAGCTGCTCGTGGGTCTGCCGTAGCTGAGGTGCTTTGTGTCGACTGCCAGGGCTACGTGACCGACGCCTCGCGGGACACTGTGCAGCTGGCGGCGTCTGCGCCCGGCGGCGAGCCGTCCGGTTCCCTGGCCACTGTACAGGTGCTGCAGAGAAGTTTTGGTCAGGAGTAAATTATAATTTCATGGCTAGCTGCTGTGTCTAACTGGAGCTGGAGTGGCAGCCGCACCATGATGTGATGCGATTGCTGCCATGGGGCCATGATCAAGCATAGTGTCACATGCCAGAAAGTCCTGAGCAGCAAGACCATACAATAGTCAGAGGGGCTGCAACAGCTGTGTGATACTGCGATGTGATATTGCGGCTTGTATGCAGGCGTTTGAGGGTCCGCCGGAGAATGCGGATCCAAACACACCTGCACAAAACAGCACATCACGGTATAATGGGTCATCGGGTTCCAACACCACAAGCGGCAGCGGCGGCGGCAGCTACGACACCGATCTTCCGCCACCCGCCTACGAGGCGGCCGCACCCTCGCCGCCTGCCCCAGACGCCTCGCCACCGTCACAGTCAGCATTACCGCCGCCTTCGCAGCCACCGCCGACCAATAGCTCCAGCAGCGCATCTGGCAGCAGTGACGGCGTCAGGAATGCAAGCAGTGGAAGCAGCAGCACCAGCAGGAGCCCTTCACCACCTGGCGAAGCCAGCATGACTCCTCCCAGCAATGCCAGCACCACAGGTAACAGCACCAGCAGTAGTCCGTCACCTCTCAGCCCAGGCGGTGCGCCCCCTGCAAGCGGTAACAGCACCGCAAACAACAGCACTAGCAACAACTCTGGCAGCAGCTCCAACAGCACTACTGCCGGCAGGTCGCCAAATCAGCCCATACAACCCTCTCCGCCACCAGCCAAGTCAGCGCCAGTCCCGCCTGCCAACAGCAGAACACCGTCTGGCAATGCGACAGCTGCTAACCCGCCTCCTCGGCGCTCAGAGGAGTCCCAAGTCATGTCGCCGGGCGGGCAGTGCGTGTGCAAGGACAACAAGCCCTACTCCATCTTCAGCTGCCCCGATGCGGTGCGTGCCCCTCGTGCATGTTGGGCAATAATATGCATTGCAGAGCACACATGCTCGATCAGCTTGCCTGCAGCAGCTCTGCAGATTCTGCAGGTGGCAGTTGGCAAAGGAAACTTACCACTGCAAGTGCTGGATGCGTCTCTTGCAGAAAGCAGCCGGTCAGTGCAAGAAGTGGTGGCTGCGGGCCGGGCTGTACTGCCAGAAGGTATGGTGTTTCCGTAAACCTTCAAGGCGGTCGATTTGACGACGTTTGCAGGCTTTCTGCAAGGATGTCCTATACTGCCAGGCATATATTCAACAGCGCCAGCAGCAGGTTGCACATGATATGCCACCCTGCTGCTGCAGACCTGTGGCAACTGCCGCGATGGATGCAACCCGTTGGGCATCGACTCTGTGACTGGCCAAGCCATGGGCGAGGTGCATACAACGACCTGGCTTGTGCCTGTATGGTTCACGATCCACTGCTTTGCTGTGCCACAAATTCACCACTCACAAGGCAGCTGGCAGTAGGAAGGAGAATGCTTTGCACCACACTGTGCAGGCAATCGACTCATCGCCCCCCACAAAGCGCGGGCAGCCACCAGCGGCCCGCCGGTCGCCGATCCTGGCCGACTCCTCCAGCTCCTCTCCACCCAAGGCATCCAGGCTGATTGGCCGCTGACTCTGCGCTCTTCCCAAATCGGCGCCAGCATGCAAGGCCAGTTGATCAGCTTGTGCTGGTATCTTCGCTGGCAACTCGCCATCAGGAGCACTGATCAGAAGTAGGCCAAGGGTATGACTGACCAAAGGCGTTGGCTGGATGCATTGCAATGTGGGTGGTGATGGCAGCACTGCCGTGAGCAGAGTCGACATTGCTTGCGCTCGGGATATATCATGGAGGGCGTGGGGCCAGCACTGCCGAAGCTGCTCTGGCATTGACATGTCAGACGAGAAGTATCTGCACTTTTATCATAGGTTTGACAGTAGGCGCGCGCCTGCTGGGTACCACATACAATGTTTGCCGTTCCTGTTGATGCATTTGCGCCATTCTGCAGCAGTCGTGGGGAGGATCATTCGTCCTTGCTCTGCAAGGGTTCTGCTGATTACATTGAATATTGCTACTGAGTCAGTTGGTGTCATAGACTTCAGCATGTGCCCGCTGCTGTCGTTACAGTGGCGGTGCTGGTGCTCAAGTCGAACGACCTGACAGCATCGAAGTGTCAATTGCAGTTTCTGTTCGGTACATTGCAGTTCCCTGTTGTAAGCGCCACTGTTCCTCATCACTAATGCCGCCCATCCAGTATACCACGATAAAGCCTATGTTATCAGTTCCATTCCATTTGTTGATTCACAGCGCAGGTTTGGCATTGCTGTCATAGCTCTTTTCCGTGGCCGCTGTCCTTGCGCCATTCTGGCCGGCTGCCGCCTTGGCAGCCGCTCTGACCTGCTGCTCTTCCTCGTTCACCCTCTCCTTTGTTGCCTGTGCATGCAGATACGAAAGGTCAGGCCGTTGAGGGGCCAGCATGCCAGTCAGGATATATCCAGCATGCTGACACAAATGTTTTTCCGGCTCCTGCTCACGACAAGCACATATGTGTGAAGCCGACATATCACACCCTTCTGCATGGGCCGCCGGACACTGGGCAGCTGGCTGCTACAGCTCCTCCTCGACCTGCTTCTGCACCTTGCGCGCGGCAGCCTTCTGCTTGCGCGCTGCGCAGGCGTCTGCCTTCGCCCGCTTGACGTCTGCACACCGCTGCTCATATGCTGCGACACTGTTGATGTGCGGCCCATGCACCTGTGCGGGAGAGGTGACACCAGGCTGCAACATGCAGATGAACAGCATAGGCAGCAGCATGCCATGAATGAGAGCAGCTGCAGACGTTGCAAATATTCATGCATCTGTTTAGTGTTGTCTGACGGCATGTCAGCATCTGAGGCACATTGCGAGCAGTATGTTGTGAGCACACATACGCAGTTCACGCTCCAAGAAGCGCACCTGCTGCAGCAGGGGCCCGAGATCCCGCTTGAGCACTCGGGTTTCCGGCTGGTATGAATTGATGCCGGTTCGCTCGCTGGGTAGCACAGCAACAAGCTTCTTGGGCAGCTTGTACAGCTGTGCTGCCCTGCAAACACACAGGTGGTAGACACGAAAGTAGGCTGGCTGCTGGGGATGGCACACCAAAGCTGATGATGCAGCTGCCGTGGGACACAGGGTTGTTGCATGCATATAGCGATACATTCAGCAAGCAAGGCGAGCTCCTCGGTGCATGCATGCCTGTGGTCCGTGCAGGTTTGTGCCTTGAAGCAGGCTCGGCAGCATTGCACACCGAGCTGCCAGTGGATGTTGTGTCTGGGCGTGGAGCCCTGGCAGAATTCGCATCCAAGGGGTGCCAGCAGTCTCACCTGCACATTCGGGTCACTGCATGCCTCATGCATGTGACCAACTGATCGGCATGTATGCACACAACTGGCAGCTGCAGCTTCTGCGCGCATATATGACCTGCTCAAAGCTGTGAACTGCAGCTCTCACAACAAGATGCTTCTCACCCGCTGCATGAAAGACTGGGGAGCGCCAAAGTCGTCTGTTGAGGTACCTTGTATCACCTGCGTGCATGCACAGCAGATGTGTGTCAGCAACCCTGACTGACTGCAGGCATGTTGAAGGCAATACCCATGTATGCAGACACTGAGCTCGCTTCCACTTCCACCTCCATCTCGCAGTGAGCCATGGTTGCCCACGCAGTGCGCCACAGCAACGAGTTGGGGTCGTGCATGATCAGGTGGTATGCTGATTTGCAAGTACTGCAGACATCATCATCTCTACTCATCTCTGCATGTGAGCGGCTGCTGACCGCAGGCATTGGTATGCCTGATACCATTGGCATGCAGTGCCCACCTTGCTACCCTGAAAAGGACGTTGGCCTGGTGGTACCAGCGCCCCTCTATGGCCTTGTGGACGATCATCTGGCAGTGCAAGATTTAAGCAGCACCAGCAATCAGCATGAGCGGACGAGTATGGCATATGCTGTGGCGGATGTGTGCATGATCAGGCATGCACCGCCTGCAGACGCTGTAACAGCTTCGACATCTATGCACCTCAAACAGCTCGGGCGGCAAATCCAGGATGGAGGTCTGCAGACAGCGATGAAGTTCAATGGGATCCCAGCGTTTGGAAAGCTGATGCATGATTTACCCAGGTGGCAGGCGACCGTTTGCAGTGCATGTCCCCTGCCTACCTGTGGCTCAGGCGCCAGTGCCAGCAGCCCATGCGCATGGGCGGTGTCCAGCATTGCTGCAATTCTTACGTTGCTGCGGAAGCTGATGCCCTCAAGCTTGCAGCGCTCGATCAGCTGTGCCTGGTGAACTTGCAACGTCGCTTGGCAGCTGGCGCGAGCTCGGAGCAGCCCATACTACTGCAGTTGCTGTCAGTTGACACAAAAGTGCTGCATGTGCGTGGGCTGCCGTCAGACTGTGTAGCATAGAAGATTGCCGACGGCCCGACGTCACCCACCGTCGGAAAAGGTGCAATGTAATGCAGCAGCTATGATGAAGAGCTTTGGACGGTGGCAGCTGCAGCACCAGACTACGAGCCGCTTGATCGCCCACCCTGTGTCACCACCGAATATTGGCACGGTGGCACAGGTGAGGATGGCTGCTGATGAGATGGGCACCCTGATCATACAGCATCATACATGCTTCGTTCTCCACGACAGCAGACAAGGACTACTCGAACACGACGGCCTTGCTGCTGGCATCACCTATCACCAGGATCACTGGTCCAGCAGTGATGCATAGTCTAGCCTCCACAGCAATCTTAGGATGGCATGCACGGGCCGTGGCGGCAGCGGCACCGTGAGGCACAAGCAGCGTACATTGGTGTGCCCTTGCGGACCGTCGTGCTGAGGCATGCAGGTGCCGGATTGCTCTGCATCTATCAACTGCATCAGCCTACTGATAGCCTCATGCATGACAGGAAGTGGCTGCAGTGTATGCTGTGAGGGCCAATCGCTGCTGATTGCCACTCCGCTGTTGTGCAAGGCCCAAGACCTAACAAAACCTCAATGGTGATTGCGCTGTTTGCTCGACACATTGCATTTCGTTCCTGTTGAAAGCTGCGAATCGCGTCTTTCTGCAGCCGCTCATCCATTTGCAACAATGTACGTGTGCCATCATGTCCTCCCCTGCCGCCAATACCTGCCACTGAACCTACGATCATGGCTCGTTTGCAGCGGCCGCTGCATCTGCACCATCCTTGCCTGCTGCCTTGGCCGCCGCTTTAGCCTGCTGCTCTTCCTCCTTCAGCCTCTTCTTTGCTGCCCGTGCCTGCACATTTGCATTATTGACTGCCTTGTTGGCTTCTTCTTTGGATCAGCATGTCAATCAACATGTGCGTCCTCTGTGACTGCTGACTGCTGTATGTAACTGCTGAACGGCAGCTCCTGCACACATTGTCATATGGCCAATTTGTCAATGCTTCCAAGCCCTATGCACGGCTTGGTAAGACGCTGAGTTCACCTGCTGCTTGGCCAGCTTCTGCGCCTTGCGCGCAGCTGCCTTCTGCTTGCGTGCTGCCCAGGCGATTGCCTTTGCCCGCTTGATGTCCGCACACTGCTGCTCATATGCTGCGACACTGTCGATGTGTTTTCCATGCACCTGCGCAGAAGGTAGGAGAATGTCCATGTTGCACATATAGACAGCACAGGTTAGCAGCTCGCTGAGGCACAAAGCCATCGAGGCACGCATGTCCTCCCAAGCAGATGCAGGACATACACCGATGCAATGTGCATGTCGATGAAGGTGCGACAAGACGTCGAGCGAGAGATGAGCTCGTCAAGCTGCTAGGGAGTATGGATGTTCACCTGAACATGCAAGGTCAAAAGTAAGGCTTCCGCTTCTTGTGACGCACCTGCTGCAGCAGGGGGCCCAGATCCCTGTTCAGCACTCGTGGCTTGGGCCAGTAGGGGTTGCTTCCAATCTTCTCGGTGGGCAGTGCAGCGACCATGTCGACGGGCAGCTTGTAGCGCTGGTGTGCCCTGCATATAACTGCATCATGTGATCGCGTGCCAGGTATCACCGAAGCATAGTGTAGCTATTGCTGGAGGTGAGAAACGTGCGTACAGCAGCACAAGCAGCGCCCTGATGATGGCTGCATGCATGCATGCCAGTGTGTGGTGCAGGTGTGGTCCTTGAAGCAGGAAGCGCAGCATCGCACGCCAAGCTGCCAGTGAATCTTGTGTCTGGGCGATGAGCGCGGGCAGAACTCGCAGCCGGGGCGCGCCAGCACCTTCACCTGCATACTCGTGTCACTGCATGCCTCACGTATGTGGCCAACTTGCTTCACAAGCCCTCACCTGGCAGGCGCAGCACCTGCAAGTGCACAGCATCCGCCTGATGTTGTGAAGCTGCAGCTGTCACAACAAACAAGCTTGTCACCCGCTGCATGAAGGGCTGTGGAGCGCCGAAGTCGTCTGTTGAGGTGCCATAGAACACCTACATGCATGCACAGCAGATGTTCCAAGCATCACATGCAAACTGCAGGCAACATGCACCTTCGTGCATGTAGATGAGCCGCCACGGCTCTCACCTCATCCTCGTAGTGAGCGACGGTCGCCCACGCAGTGCGCCACAGCATAGAGCTGGGATCGTGGGTGATCAGGTGGTACAGCGACTTGCAGGTACTGCAGACAGCAAACCTGTAATCATTAACAGGTTGCATATGAACTCCTGACGTGCAGTGGCTCGGTTATTTGCACGGTCTTGCGTTCATGCAGTAGCCACCTTGCTACTCTGAAAATGACGTTTGCCCGACGGTGCCGGCTCCATGGCTCCACCGACATGGCCGTCTGTAGGATCATCTGTGACATGCACGACGTGTTAGGACTCAGCAATAAGCATGCATGACCCTTGCTTTCCATCGCAGACAACACAGTTGCATGCGTCAGGCCCAAACACTTGTAATGTAGTTGCTGCAATGTGCACATGCACCTCAATCAGCTCCAGCGGCAAGTCCAGGATGGAGGTCTGCAGGTGCAATGGCACCAGGATTGCAGCATTCGACGGACGGTTCCGTGCTGACAGCAGGTAGCTATAGCGTGCGATCATTGTGATTTGCACAGGCTGTACATGCAATAACATCTACCTGGGGCTCAGGCGCAAGTGTGAGCAGCCCTCTCGCATTGGCGGTGTCCAGCAGGGTTGCAATGCGCACATTGCTGCGGAATCTGATGCCCTCCAGCTTGCAGCGCTTGATCAGCTGCGCCTTGGTGATGATGCACCGTCGCTTTGCAGCTGGCGTGACCTGGGAGGAGGCCATACTGCAGTTGATCTGGGTGCACAAATGCTGCAGGTAGTGGGACCTGCTGCCCGGGCAGATGGAGTCTACGCCACCTATATAAGGTTTTGTTTTGCTACGCTGTGCAAACTTTCAAGCTGGGAAACTGTCGTACTAGCTGCAGCTAGCGTCAAGTACGGTTGCAGTCCGTTTCCTTCGTTCGCCCAGCCCTGTGTCACCGCTGAATAATGTTGAGGTGGCACAGTTGGAACTGCTCGCTGCTGGTGATTGCTGCGCTATAGGGCAGAAATTCGTGCAGCTGCCTGATTATGCAGCTGCAGACTCCCCTTGCCACCAATGTTCCATCATAATATGTCTGTTTCCAAGCTAGACATGACCCCGCAGGCGGCATCATCAGGATCACGAATCTAGGTAGAAAATGTGTCAGCAGGCAGCAGAGCTGCATGCCATCCTAGTCTCTGGAGACATTCAAGGAACGGCAGCGATGATTGCAGCACAGCCATCATGAAACACATACACACGACTCCGTGCTACCCTTGCACATCGTGCCGAGAGCATGCTATCTCCGGTGCTGCTTCTGCGGACATAGTGTGCCTTTTGCCGGCTGCTATGTTTCCTTGATTGCCTGCTCCTGCAAGTCTCCTGCATTACTACGGTTCTGAGCCGTGTCACACTTGAGACAGCAACTGTCACTGCTCCCAAGCTCATCAGCACTTGCTTGCTGCCTCCTCGGCGAAGTCTGGCTGGCTGCTGTCCTGCTTGCCGTTCTCCTCCTTCAGCCCCTGTTTCAGGGCCCGGTGCAGTGCTGGAGGGCGTGTCGCCAGGTGTCTGGCACTGGCTGGATGCCCACCACCTGTAAGAAGGTCGCTGCGATGCTCTGACAATCTGCTGCTGCTGCTGCTGCTGCGTTGCATGCATGCCATGTGGATGCACCACCTTGCATGCAAGTCTGCAAGGCACACGACCTCCAGGAGCTCCTTACCTTTTGCTTGTGTTCCCGCACAGTTTCACACTGCTGCCTTCCGCTTGCATGCCCGCCATGGCACCTGCCGTCGCATGCTCCGATGCTGTTCATATGCAGCGAGGCTGCCCACGTGCAACCCATGCACCTGGACGAGAATGTGCTTGTTTTATGAATTTTCCTGGAACAGTGTACGAACAAGTAGCATGCTGCGCTAGGGGTGCCATGTACAAATGTCGGAGTCTGTGGCAGTTGCACAAACGAGTTGGTACACGTGCACATGCCAACACAGCCGTTCAATCACAGCACAGTTTGCAGCCTCGCTCCCCAAGGCATGAGATGGGCTCATGAACTTAGCAGCATCCTGCTTCGTGGACCGCACCTGTTGTAGCAGCGGACAAAGATCACGCTTCAATACTCGACAATCGACAACAACCCGGGCCAGTCCCTTGTCATACACATGAATCGTTTCGGAGGGCAGGGACGCAGTAAGTCTGGCAGGCAACTTGCAGTGCCGCTCTGCCCTGCAGACACAACCCATCACCTCGACCTCAGCAGACCTGCTGACATACATATGCCACGAGCATGATGCCCAACCATCATGGATGGTGCAGCAAGTTGCTGGACAATACTGAGACGGCGCATTCATGTGGGACAAGGTGCCATTGGCAACTGCATGCACACCAGGTTCTAGAGCAGGTGTGTTCTTCATAGCAAGCAGAGCAGCAGCGCACGCCCAGCTGCCAATGGACATTGCCCACTTTTCTGTCGAATTTGTTCGTGTGCGGGCAGAACTGGCACCAGGACGAAAGCAGCTTCACCTGCATGGTCTGCTTGTTGCATGTTAGTGCCCAACCAGCTCGCGCATAAGGCCGGAAGTGTTGACTGCATTGCTCATGATGCCAAGTGCATCGTGTGGCTGCAAAGATACGGGTGTCGATCACCCGCTGCATGTAGGGCTGCGGCGAACCAAAGTCGTCCATGGACATCTCTGACACCTGCTGCGTACAGATTACGCTCAAGATTGATAACATGCGCCATTGGCACAACCTGCTGCCCTTCGTGAGTACACAAGAAGAGATCTCTGTCTAGCAGAGTTACCATGGCGGCATCACCTCGCTTCGGGAGTTGGCTATGACTGCCCAGGCACTGCGCCACAGCGACGAGCTTGGCTCGCCCATAATCAGGTTGTACAACAGCTTGCATGTGCTGCACATAGAGATATTGTTCACTGTACTGTCGTCCCTTTTCTATGCAACAACGGCTGGCAAGGTGTCGCCCGAATGCTGTGCTCACCTCGCTGCCTTGAAGAGCACATTTGCCTCACTGTGAAAATAGCAGTACCTTGGGTCTGATATGGCCTTCTGTAGGATCACCTAAGCATGCGGTTGCACGGATGTGAGCAGAATGTGCAACTCGAAGGCCGACTGAGACATTGGGTAGTTGGTTCCAACCGGTTGAGCAACTGCTGCAAGCCATCGGCAGTCATTGCACTACAGCAACATGCACATGCACCTCGATCAGCTCCAGCGGCAGGTCCAGCATACTTGCCTGCAGGTGCACAGCTTGGAACTGACGTCAGCAACACCTGCATTCAGTCGAACCCTGCGTGTATGGCGTGCAGTCAAACAGACAGCGTCAGCACCGACCTGCGGCTTAGGTGCCATTGCCCGCGCTCTGTGCACATATGGCTTCTTTTGCAGTGTCTCGGCACCCAACGTGCTACTGTTCCTGCTGCCTTCCAGTTTGAAGTGCTTGATCACCTCCTTGTCTTACTCACCTCTGGAAATAGTGCAGGCAGCTGGTGCTACATCGGAGGACGTCATGCTGTTGCACTTGCTGTGCTTGCTCATGCTACATGTAGGATCTTCTGCTATAGGACACAACTGCACAGGGAAGATCGATAATCCTCGCCAATGATAGATGCTCAGGAAGTTGTGCACGCAGGCATACAAGCTGTTTAGGCTCTGCTGGGCTGCGCGAGCATCCGTGTGCATTTGGCTGCACCCACCCTGTGTCACCACCAATTGAAATTGAGGTGGCACATACAGGTGACGAGTGCTGAAGAGCACACTTTTTCTTTGGTGGCAGTTGAAGGATTGTCTTTAGGCCCAAGAACATGCCACTTTACAGCTGGGGACACGGCTGGACTAGCTACGCTGTGAGGTGATCATCAGCAGGTTTGCACGGCGCTTCAGGTGCGTGGTCTGGACCCTGGTCTCGTTCCAGGCCTTGCACATTTGCACCGGCAGGTGATATCTTGATAGCTTCCTTAGCCAGGATGCTGGACAAAACGGCTGTCTCGTGTCTCAAGGTCATTTCATGTCTGCAATTCTCAAAAACCGCCCCTTGGGGAGTGCCGCTGGGATGCCCTGACCATGGATCTGTTGATCAACAGTGCTACTGCTTCCCGCATCGTGTGCTGCAGCTGGATCACCGCCTGTGATGCAGCAGGACGTCCCGGTAGAGTTTCAGGACAAGTGAACGAGCTTACTAACCTTGACACCCATATCACTGCTGTCAATGCGCAGCATTGCCTTGTTGCTTTCCAAGGTGTAACCTGCAAAAACTCCAGCATTGGGAGGTCCGTCCAGGGTGCGCCAATAGGGTTGTGCGGCTCGACCCAGCCCAGATGCCCGCCGTGAGGGGTGATTGCCAGAATGCAGTTGGGGTTGCGCTGCAGCGCCGCAACAGGGATGGCCGCAGCAGGTGCAATGGGATCGTCCTGCGCCTGCGAGCGCCAGAAAGCAGGGCAGCGTCGAGCAATGTCAATCTATATGACAGCCTGCAAGGCATGTTCGTCAGACTCCATCAAGAAAGCACATTTGCATATGAGAGGAGGGCTTCCAGCTGACCTGTAAACACAGCAGTGGAATGCGTATATTTGGCACCAAATCTGAGGAGCTGGAGCCCTGATAGTAGTCGTCAACAGTTTTCCACCCTGCAGAAAGGCATAGGATGCGTTCCCAGGTGTGCATGCCGATAGCATCCACCAATGGTGGGCCATCCAAAGGGTGTGTGTGCACATTGTGGCCGTGTCACACTGTCTATCTGATTCTGCAAGCCTACCAAAAGAATGTACAGTCAGGGCCTGGTCGTAATCTCGGATCCAAGTTGCTCGCGCTGCAGCTGCCAGATCCCAGCCCTTGGACCCTGCCGCCACAACACAGCGTCTCACCATGACCTTCGCCCAGATTGACAGCCAAACGCATCAAGATCGCCCGGTATGGGGTAGGCGCCTTTGCTTGCAGATGGCAGGCAACACAGTGTGGAAGCCATGTCGCCGTTGCGTTTGCCTGGTCCACGGAACAGCGCGGCATGCGGCTGCCACAGCCGCCGCAGCGAGTGGCCCAGCGCCAGGTTGTATGCGCGACTGAGACCCCGGCCCATGTTTTCGTTTGCCATGGGCTGCGCATGGGTCGATGGCGCCAGGGTTACGCACAGGGAGCGCAACAGGCAGCACAGAGTAGCAGGGATGCATGCAGGAGAAGCCTCACAGGTTGGGTTTCAACACACTCACCAGGTTGAAGGGATTGCACAGCGAGACTGCTGCTTTGAGGGGTGTCCCACTGCCCTCCTCACCCAAGTACCTATGGGATTGTGATGCACACGCGCACTGTGTCAGACTCCTTGGCACATGAGCAGCGCCTCTGGGACGCAACAGTGCCCAGTACTGTAGTCTGCTGCCGACCTGCAAAGAATGTTGGCCCCCAGGCTGTAGCCGCAGGCGACCAGCGGCGTGCGGGGGTACTGCTGCTGCAAAGAGATGATGACGGCTCGCAGGTCGGCTGTGTACGATGCTGAGTAGAAGTGCGGCGTAGCTACGGGTGTTCCTGCTGTGCCCCGCGGGTTGTAGACAATCGCCCTGCAAATGCAACATATGTTGGTTCAGTCCGAACCAAAACAACGTAGGCTGGTCCCTGGTATGGTGATATGAAATGGCATCGGGATGAACACCTGCCTGAATCCATTCTGCCGTGCCTGGACACAGGCGTACTGAGGGTAGGCATCATGCGAACCGCCTGTCAGGCCCGGGAGGATCAGCAGCACCGGCGCATCGCCAGGGAGCGCCTGAAGTGGAAACATACCAGTGTTGTGCAGAGGGCCATGCACTCACCTCACGCGCTCAGCATGTGTGCACTGCTTCATCGTTGGAGCACACAGTGCATGACGTGCCTGCGACTCGGGCGAGTCATCATAGTCGAGCGCCAGCACGCCTCCGTCCGGGAGGCTCAGGCAGCGGCGGTAGTACACAACATTGGGTGATCTGCGGGTCGCCCACGCGAAGATCGTCTCCGCGTGGCCGTTCCACAGCCACCAGGGGGAGGCGTAAATTCTGTGTAGACTGGGGCATCGTGCCAGAACGGCACGGAGAAATGGCGACTGCGCCGCGTGCAGCCTGACATGCCTGCGAATCAGCGAAACAGTCATGCATGAACATGTGTTCGCGCACGCCGCATGGATCATATGTTTATGAGCTTTAGCTAGGTTCGCGTCCATGCCACTCACTTGCTCCTTCGCATGGCAGCGCGATATAACGCGGCTGTCACTACTGCAAGCAAAGCCGCAAGAACGATGCAGAACGCCACCCATGTCATTGCTGCGCATGTAAGGGCACATGCTGACTGCTATGCTGCACCATGCAGTGTGTATAGTCCCCAGCTGCAGCCCTGTTGCAGGGATGCCATGCACATCAATTTGCTATCTGCCAGGTGGAATGCAACTGTCCACAACCAACTCGGCTGCTTGCAAGCTCCTACCGCTGAGTTAAACAGTGCAACAGTGATGCAGGGTTACTGCCGCTGATCGCCAGCTAGCTGCCCTTGTCAGGTTGCTCCAGGTCAGCAGGCGATCTGTGATTCACGAGCATGGTGCGCTGGCACCCGGTACATCTCTGGTTTGCCTGAGGTGAAGCAAGCTGTAGGACAGCATCTCCACACATTGCTCACCGAAGTAGATGCACACAACGCGTTGTCGACCTGCTTGCTGCTTTCGGGCATGCCTGCAAGACGCCAATGTAAGCCCGCAAAACGGCAGCACGTCCTTAAGGCAGCCTGCACCGCTGCGGCCCATGTGTGTGTGTGTGTGTAGTGGGGTTTTTGATGAGCAATTGAACATGTTGCAGAGGTCTTCAGCAGTCTCGGAGGTCACAGGTGCTTAGGGTGGCCTGCATTGCGTCACCGCATGCTGACCATGTGCACTGCGGCGTTGCTGGTGGCATCTTGCTTGCGGCCGCATGCCGGCGCTGCTGAGGACCCGGATCGTGTGAATGGTCGAAGCTGCCGATACATGGACATAGGCAGCCTGAGCTGAGGTGCAATGGCGGCCCACCCAGCCAGCGATGTCGTGTACCGGCATGTTGACGCAGCATCGGAGCGAGCCCAGCAGCAGGCAACAGCCGCAGCTGCAATATCACATCCACCTCTGCAGCCGCAGCAGCGCAGCATGTCGGACACCGCGAGGTCCCTGCTGCTGCTGGCCGCGGCTGCGCTGGCGGCAGGCGCAGCAGCGGGTGTGCTGTCATACCTGATGTTCGCCAGGGCGGGGCTGCAGCGGGAACAGCGGGCCCGCAAAGCCGGCATGGCCAGGACTGGGGGTTTCCGCCGCCGCTCGCGCACCCAGTCTGAGCCCGAACCCACCCGGCGCTCCAGCCGGCATTCGGATCCGCTGGAGTTGGATGACGCTCAGCAGCAGGCAGCCCCTGGGTTTCAGCAGCCCCTGGGCGGCGTACAGCCGCAGGGACGAGTCCCCATTGCCGTTGGGTGGGCGCACCTGCAGGCGCTGGCGCCCGCGGGCAGCACATCGTGCCTGGCTGAGGCAAGCGAGTATGCAACCGCTCACCAGCAGCGTCGCGGCAGGGTTCCCAGGTGTCCTCTGCAATTGGGCTACGTGGTGCTGAGCAGAATTTCAAGTATTGACTTTTAAAATCCCATGCATGAAATGGGACCATTCAGCCACTCCCTGTCCTGACATCATGTGCAGAGGTTCTAACTAGGCCCACGCCAGCGTCTGCAGGGACAGCATCGCCAGTCCTGTGGTGGTCGCCAGCCCCTTCCAGTCAGCCTCTGCAGCAGCGTCCGCAGCAGCAGCAGCAGCGGGCAGGGCGGCGTCAGGCCCCAGCACGCCCGCGCAGCAGCCGCCCCGCTGGCAGGCGAGCGGCGGCGGCGGCGGCGGAGGCATCCCGGCAGAGCTCAGCCAGCGCAGCCGCGGCTCGTCAAACAAATCGGCATCGCTCCGCACCAACTCCTCGCCGCCAGACCTGCCTTCCAGCGGGTGCGCTAAATCGAGACCCACGTATGTTGGCACGATGCTTACTGGGAATCTTGCTGGTGTGGCTGACGGCTGAGCTGCTAGTCACGATGGTACAGACGATGTGCCACAAGTGGCACAGGACTGTGCCCTCTGCATATCGAAGGTGCTGAGGACGTGTGTGCAGGCGGACCACATCGCAGCCCGGGCAGGATGGCGAGGCAGGTGTGCAACAGGTGCAGCGCAGCAGGTCGTGGAACGACGTCGCGGCGGCATTCCCAGTCAGCAGCGAGGCAGTCCGCTTGGAGGACATCGAGGTCAGATTTTGGTTCAAACCGCTGTGTTGCTGGCAGGATTATACCTCACAGCCCTGTTCATCCTGACCATACCGTATCGCAGTGTTGGTCTCCACGCTACACGCTTGAAGCGGGTTGACTGCTGTGATGCAGGTCTGTTATCGGGAGGACGGCACACTGTGGAGGCTCGGCGCCGGCTCCTTCGGCACAGTGTACAAAGCCATGAAGAATGGCGCGACGCCAGTCGCCGTGAAGGTGCAGGCCCCAGATGTGCTCTGCTGTTGTCTTCCCAGCACTTTACTCACTGCTGAAGGCCAGGACAAAAGAAGAGCACATGATAGAGCACATGATTAACCTGTGTTGTACATTCAGGTCATTCCCTTTGACGCCACTGACAAACAGCGGGCTGACTTTGATAAGGAGGTGCGAGTCACACACCTGCTTAGATAGCAGCCGTGTGCCCCGTCATGCTCAGGCTGTCACTGTCACTGTCAGGCGTTGCCAACGCCTCTGCCGCCATACGCAGGTGGCCATTCTAGAATCATGTCGTGACCGCAACATTGTCCAGTTTCTGGGGTCGTGCAGTGAGGGCCGCCAGACGCTTCTCATCACAGAGTGAGTCTATACAGATGCATGCCAGTAAAGATTGACCCGATCAGCATGATCCATTTATCAGCCTCTGTGCAGCGGGATGCTTAATCCATTGCAAACCTCTGCTCAGGTTCCTGGACCATGGCGATCTGGCAAATGCGCTGCGCAGCGATGCACACGGTGGCAAGCTGCGGTGGTATACGAAGTGAGGAACATGCTGTCTCTGCACGACCAGTGTCTGCTGTCTCGCCTTACAGCAACATACTTCGCTGCCCATGGGACGCTTCAGCTGGTATGTGCTTGCACTGCTGAGTAGAGTGCGGCTCACGCCACTCCAGGCCCACGGGGCGCGGCGGCAAGCGGCGGCCGGGCCTGGGCAAGAGCATTGCGCTGGACATCGCGCGTGGTCTCGCCTTCCTGCACACACACCGCATTGTGCACCTGGTGAGCATGAGGACTGCTACAGCTCACTGCATGCACATCAAAGTTGTCCACGTGCAGCATCTCTGCATGGTACACTCCCTCACGGGCAGACCTGCCTCTGGAGATCCCGCATTCTGAGTATGTATGTGGCGAGCATGAAGGCAAGGGCCTGATGTTCATCTTTTGCATGCAGGATATCAAGAGCCCCAATGTGTTGCTTGGCGCGGACTACACAGCCAAGATTGCGGATGTTGGCCTAGCCAAGCTGCAGAACCAGACATATCTCTCAGTAAACCAGGAGGCCATCGGTGGGCTTCTCGCAACACGCTGGAATTAGCAACAGCATAGTTACACATCTTCAGGACGGCTCAACAACCATCCACCTGACAATTGCATACTGTCATGCAGGGACCTTCACATGGACAGCGCCAGAGATTCTCATGGGGCTGCGCTGCACCGAGAAGTGCGACCTGTTCTCGCTCGGCGTGGTTCTGTGGGAGATCATCACCGGTGAAACCCCACAGCGCGGACGCTTGCGGTCTATCAAGTGAGCAAAGTACAATGGCAGCTGTTGCACTATCTTCACCCTCCACTCTTCATGCCGTGGTATAAGCCATCTGCCCCAAGTGAGCAAAGAAGTACAACGGCAGCTGTTGCACTATCTTCACCCTCCACTCTTCATGGTGTAAGCCGTCTGCTGTGCTTGCAACATGTCATGCAGGCCATGCGCTTTGGCCCCCTTGACAACGATGTAAAACATCGAACTGCAGGGTGCCAGAGGAGTGCCCACAGGCGGTATCTGACCTGATTGCCCAGTGCATGGATGCTGATCCGACCGCGCGGCCGTCGGCCAAGGAGGTGGTGTCGCTGCTTAGCCAGCCGGACGCAGTGCTGGAAAGGCACCTGCCGACCAGGCGCCCCAAGTCGTCAGACACTCAGGTGAACAGCAGGGAGGTGCCGTGGTGCCCGTCATACTTCTCACGTGCTGTGAGCTGGTTACATGCTGCTGTCGCAAGCAGGGTTGCACACACGAGAGACCAGTGCCTCAGAGCCTGTCATAGCCCAAGTAACGTCGTGTCACTGCAGGGCCAGGGCCGCGGCCATGCAAGAGCCATTCAGGAGATCACACGCCAACTGGCGGAGCTGGTGTATGGCGGCCGCCGTGGCGTGAGGCGCAAGGGCTGGGCGCCCGCTGATGCGGAAACGATCAGGTGCAGGCCGTGGTGACCGGTGCCTGCAGCGACAATGATTGGTGCTGCTTGGCATGCCAGCATGCCACCTGTCTGTGCTGCTGCTTTTCAACGTGGTGACAGCAGGATACCGCACACTGCTGACGGGCAGCATGCCACATCAAAGCACGTCAGCAGCTGTATGTTGCGCTGACGGTCAACTGAGGAGACTTTTCATGTGTCATGCCTCTGCAGCCAGCGAGTGGATATTGGCCTGTGGACGGACACCGTGACGGATGTGGCGAAGTGCTTGAAGCAGCCCGATGTGTACGACCCCCAATCCGATGCGCACCTGCGCTGTGTGCAGCTTGTCGCCCTGCTTGAGCAGGTCTTCATATTGAAGGTGAACTGCCTGTTGCGAGCTGGCAACAAAGCCAAGCTGCCCAGCAGCAAGCTGGTTGTGGCAGCATGGCACCACTTTGGCACCCGCTGACAAGCAGCTTGGCAGACATTTCATGTCCGGCTGCACCCGTGGCAAGAAGCGTCACCGTCAGCGAGTGTGCAGCACGCTTGAAGCGCTGAGCAACCGCCGAGAGTGCTACCCTGGCTGCTGCAGATGGGCGACAACCCGTTGTGGAGCTTCCAGCTGCGCAACACCAAGTCCACCACCCCAGCCCAGGCAGTCGGCGGCAGACACGGCGACGCCCACCGAGTGGATCAGCACCTCGTGCTACAGGCGGTTGCCCTGACACCGCTCCAGAGTGCCAAGATCCTGAGTGAGAATACAATGGAGTACCATTGAACATTGGCGTGAATGTCTACCAAGCCGACGTGTGCTTTAGAGGGCGTCAGCATGCCACGAAGCGCAGTGCGCTGACGCCCTCTCATGCCACCCTGCAGCACGATACACGGAAGCGCTGGGGCGCATGCAGCAGGTCGCAGCCGAGCGCAGCAACCTTGTGGAGGCCCTGCAAAAGTTTGATGCCACCGAGGTGACTCCGGATGCCTGGAGTGGAGTTGCATCACCGCAGCTTCAGCTGCTGCGATTTGTGTTAGAGCCGCATCATTCTCGTACAGGACGGCTTGGGGCCCAGCAGCCACTTCGAGGATGCGGTCTCCATCAGCACGCGGCTGAAGGAGAACATGGACAAGGAGGGGCGGTGCTCCAACGAGTGCTTCCTTGACGTGCTGGGCATGCTGTCCCCCCTGCAGCAGGTGCACTGCTGCCCTGTGTGCCAGCGGCCTGGCGCACATCCACCATGGAAGCTTGCTGTTAAGCACCCCTGCGAGACGGTGCTAGCCACTCCAGTGCAACTCGAGGTTCAGCTCAGAAGATCATATAAGAAAAGGCAGCATGATTGATTGGCAGGCGCGAATGGCGGTTGAGAGCGCACCCTTCGTATGGGACCCTTGCGCCTTGGCAGAGCTGCTTCAGGCCCAGCAGCTGCGCACTGATTCAGATGAGCTACGCCCAGGCTCCCGCAGCCTCATGGAGCAGGCAAGGCACCCTTTTCCTGTCAGCTTTTCCTTTCTAAATGTCTCTACACTACGCCCGCTTACAGGAGGCTGTAGAGGTAGGGTGTGCGTTCGTCTCACAGTCTCGCACGGAGAACCGGCGCCGGCAGCTGCAGGGCCCGTGGCGCTGTTAGACTGTGAATATGCCACTGGTGCTGCTTTCAGGCCATGAGCGTGTCATCGGAGGGCGGCGCAGAGGCGTCGCGTGCGGGCTCGCTTGACCTGCGGGCGGGATCTGGGACGACGGTTGCATCGTCCACTTGCACGCCGGCAGCCAGGGCAGTGTCCCCCTGTGCAAATGCAAGCACCCGCACCAGCAGCGAGTGACCCAGAGACAGCACAGCGTATGCCGAGAGGGCTACACTCAGGTGGTCCTGACCACAGAATCCAGCAGGTAGATACAGTGATCAGAGCAGCAGTATCACAACCATCGTTCAGCGGCGCTTGATCTGCTGCCACAGGCACATTGCAGATGCGCACGAAGTTGGAGCTGCACAGTTGCTGCTTGATGATTTGTTCGTTACACAGATGCATGGGCAGCCTGCATGCTGCATCTGTTGCAGCTGACCAGCGTGCGGGAGGGTCTGATGCTCAGCTCCCTCAGACATCAGTTGTAACATCGCCACTCTCGGTGCTGCCGTAACCCATATATATGTCTCACGCCCTTGTAGCAACTGCTGCACCGCTCAATGACCTGCCAATGACAGCAGCTCCACTGCCCTGGACTTGTGTGCCGTTTCACAAGGCGTACCAACACGTTGCAATGTACTTGTGCGGCCTGCCTTGCCTGATCCTTCATGAACTTGACCATGGAACCGTCTTGGAGTTGGGCGATACAACCGGCGGTATACCAACATAATAGAATTTGAAATGGGCGGCCCGGCTTGTGTCAAGCGGTGAACCGTACTATACTGCCCGATTGGATTCCATGACCTTTTCGTGGCTGCAAAAAGTGCGTTCGGCTCACTTGCGCCGCTGCAGCCGTTCTCCGTTGCAGGCGGCTGCTGCACTTCTGCCTGTCAACGGCAACTGTTGAGCAGCGACGTCGGTGGCCTTGCGCTTAGCCGCAGGTCGCGGGAGGCCTTAATCTTCGGCATCCGTAATCTCAGGGTACGCACCTGCCGATTGCGATGCCGGAGTTTGGGACTGCATAGCCGGGAATCATCTCGATCTGCGTCTACTGCAGCTGCCTGCTGATCCGGCGTGCCGAAGTGGCACCCACAATCGCTGCGACGCTTACTCACTGATGTTGCAAATAGCCCTTGCACGCAGCAAACGATGTGTTGCCGCCTTCTATGCTTGCATTTGTGTCACACACGACCTGATCGCACGCGTGCGCACAGTGGCATGTAGTGGTTTTTGATCCTGAGATGAGAGTCGGTGATGTGAAGCGTTTCAGCAGCATTGGGTGTTGTCATCTGGCCCGCACAGCGACCACACTCCCTGCTGTGCCTTTCGACAGGGTATGTGCACCACCTGAGACTGCGGCTGAAGTGTGGTGTGGTCGCAGGCGCTGTAGCCTGTCGCCCACCAGCCGTGCGCTGTGAGCAGTGCAGCCACTACTACAGCTGCTGCTGGAATGGCAGTGTTGCCTTGCCTGCGTCAGGCGCGGCGGTGAAGCAGCGCTGTCTTGTCTCGGCGCCAGCCGCAATGGCAGCACAGCCGGCGCAGGCCCCGGCGATGCACCCCTCGTCCGTAGCGGGGGAGCGCCTCAAGTCCGCGGTGCTGCTGTGCGCCACTGCGGTGGCAGCGGCCGCAGCTGCGGGCGGCGTCGCCTACTGGTGGCTGACGTGCGTGGCTGGCACGCGCCCTCGGCAGCGGCGGCCGCGCAGCCGTGGCAACAGGTCATCAGTGGGAGCACGCCCCAAGTCTGTGGACGCCTCGGGCGGGCATGCGGCTGCTGCCAAGCAGCAGCCTCAGGGGGCCCCGCAGCAGCAGCAGGAGCAGCTGCAGGGTGACATGGCAGGCAGCAAGTCAGACAGCGGTCGGCGGCAGCATCCACAAGCGCACCCGGCGGGCGGGCCAGTGGTGGCGCTGCAGCAGGCCGCCCGTGGGACAGATCCCGCTTCCTCTGCTTCCTCCGCCGGCGCCAGCATTGAGAGCCCGTTCGCGCGGCAGCGGGCTGCGGTCACGGCGGCAGGCGGCGGAGGGGTCGCTGCGCAGCAGCAGGCCTCACAGAACCGTGGTACCAACGGCGCTCAGCTGACGTCATTCGCAGACACGCTCGCCAGCAGCAGCTACAATGCCGTAGAAGCCGGCGGCGGCAGCGCCCAGCACCTGAGTCACAACTCCGAACACTACCGCAGCCAATACTCCTGGCACAGCCACGGGAAGTCCTCGCTGCGCACGAACTCCTCCGCGCCAGAGCTCCTGCTGCTGAGCAACAGGTACCTGCTCATGTGGCCGGACACCACCCACGCCCAATCTCGCTCCACCCGTGTCGAGTGCCAGAATCTGCCTTCACTGCTGCATGTCCGCGCCGCACCTGCGGTGTTGCAAGCCCACAGAAGGGATCGAGTGTCCGCATGCAAGGAGGATCATGGCCGTGTCCGCAGGAGCGTGCCGCAGCTGGACGCGGATGACGCAGCGATGCAGCCGCGCAGCCGATCGTGGGGGCCGCCCACAGAGGGCGAGGACGGCAGCGGCATGCAGCCCGTTGTACGCCTCGAGGACATCGAGGTGTGTAATCAAGGAAGCTGTTCACTGTGTGCACCAGAACAGCCAGGGTCCCGTGTGTGTCTAGCATGCAGCAGACCAGCAGACTCTGCCACGTGATACACCGCAAGCCTTCGGCAGTGCCGGCCATGAGGCACTGGCGTGATCACGTCACAGAGTCGACCGTGGCAATGCAGCATTGCCAGGCATCATGACGGTTTTTGCACACCTGCAAGCGCCTGTCCTGCAGGTGTGCGTGCACGAGGATGGCACACTGTGGCGCCTGGGGGCGGGCTCCTTCGGCACGGTCAGTGCTTTGTGTAGCACCATATTTACATGAAATCTGCCGTACTGCAACATGCCCGCCCTGATGCTGAAGGCTGTGGACGGCCATGCCCACAGCACATGGCCCCTGCTGCAAGAAGGGTGGCATGGCCAGTGGCCACCAAGCGTGCAATGTGGGTGCCCGGCAGGTGTACAAGGCGCTGCTGGGCGGCATCCAGCCGGTGGCGGTGAAGGTCATCCCCTTTGACGCCTCTGATAAGGAGCGCGCCGACTTCGACAAGGAGGTGCGCCGCCCGCCCACCAACAGTGTTCAGGTTCAGGCCAGCGCATGCATTGCGAGCGGTCAGCAGGGCGCCACCACCCACCTCCCCTCATGGAAGCGTGGCAATGTGTATGCCTGCTGAGCTTCAATGCGCCTGCACCTCGTGCTCGAAAAAGCCCACAAGGTGGCAAGTTGCCATCACCTGGGTATGAACTATGCGATGCCAGACGGCAGGAGTGCGAGTTCCTCGAGCCTTGTCTTGCAGGTCGCAATGTTGGAGTCGTGCCGAGACCGTAATGTGGTGCAGTTCCTGGGCTCCTGCAGCGATGGCCCCCAAACTCTGCTCGTCACCGAGTAAGTCAGCAGTCGATATCTCGGGTCTTCAAGCTTCAGATGAACATCGCTTCTGCTGGATAATTGCCATCACACTGTGAGCGTCTGAGGGGTTGTAAGCGCGTGCTGCAGGTTTTTGGAGCAGGGTGACCTGCACAACTGCCTCCGGCGTGACAAAGAGGGCAGCCTCCGGTGGTACAAGTGGTGTGCCCTCTGCAGCTGGTGGCTCGTGGACGTCCTCGGTACCTGAGCGAGTTGGCAGATGCTCGTCTGGCGGCCTGCCACATGCTGTCGAACAGTGTGCTACTGTGCGATCTGCAGTGCGCCGTGGATCGGCGGCCGCCCCCAGCCGGGCCTGGGCAAGCAGATCGCTCTGGACATTGCACGCGGCCTCGCCTTCATGCACACCCACTGCATCGTGCACCTGGTGCGTGCACCACCCTGCACTCTGGCACCGCCACAGTCGGCTAGGCAGCTGCAGCAAGCTGCTTCGGCAGTGCATACGAGTTGCTGTGATAGGCACCCAGAGTTGGTGCCAATGTTCACAACGAGCCGGCAGCAGCAGAAGCCGCCTTCCCATATGGCGCTGTCTGCGCAATGCCATCACGGGGCTTTGTGCTGCTGTTGCGGAGCAAGGTCCCGAGCCAGCAACTGCTCTATCACAGGACGTGAAGAGCCCCAACGTGCTGCTTGCGGCGGACTTCACCGCCAAGATCTCCGATGTGGGCCTTGCCAAGCTGCAGAACAAGGACTACCTGTCCGCCCAGCAGCAAGTCGGCACCTTCACCTGGTCGGTGAGTATCCAACTACTGCCATCTAGGAGATTCCAAAGGGGCAACAGTTGCTCAAGCCGTGGCATCGGACCTAGATGCTGCTGAAGTTGAGTGAGGTAGCGCTGCAGCCAGAAGCACCAGACACTGCACTTCGGCAGCTGCCCGGCAGGGCAACTCATGTTACAGGTCAACACCGTATGCCGAGGAGCGTGCCGTGCCGCTGTGCAGGCGCCAGAGGTGCTGATGGGGGACCGGTGCACCGAGAAGGTGGACATGTTCAGCTACGGCGTCATTCTGTGGGAGCTGATCACGGGGGAGGCCCCCGCCCGTGGCCGCCTGCGCTCCGTCAAGTGAGTGCAGGCTTTGGTGCCAACAACTGCAGCACGCCCCCTCGAACTAGTGCTTCACTGTGGAAGCAAGTTGCCACGTGTCTTTGTTGCCTTGCCAGTGCCATGCACATGAGCAACACTCTCGCTATTTCGACATGGTGCTGAGGAGCGAGCAGGGCTTCTCATGAACTCCTGTGGTCCTGCGGCAGGGTGCCAGAGGAGTGCCCCCAGGCGGTGGCAGACCTGATGGCGCAGTGCATGGACGCCGACCCGACCGGGCGGCCTTCCGCCAAGGAGGTGGTGTCGCTGCTGAGCCAGCCGGACGTGGTGCTCGACCGCCACCTGCCGTCCCGCAAGCCCAAGGACAAGCCCAAGGTGCAGCGGTGGTGGACGCTGCCCGTGTATCTGCGCAGTTCCCTACAGGCACAACTGGGAGACAGCTGGTTACCGTAATCAATACCAGAGCGCCACGGCTTGGGCGGCCTGGTGGCTGTGTGGATGGGCATATGTCTCTTACTGCTGGAGCGGCACTCAGTACGGCGTGAGCCCTGCCCCCTTGCAGGGCACTGGCAACCCAGAGATTGGGCGGCAGGCGCAGAAGATGACGACACGACTCGCCACCATCCTCTACGGCGAGCAGGGCATCAAGGAGCGCAACTGGCGACCTGCCGAAGCCGAGTTCATCAGGTATGTGTGCAATTCTGCATAGACTTGCTGCATGTGCTTTAGTGCAGAAAGCAGCATGAGGGTGCTCAAGGCTGCCCTGTGTGGTGTGTCTGCACCACTGCACAAGACGTTCTTACTCGTCGTACCCCATGCTGAGTTTGCACATGCTGCCACTGTTATGGCAACTCGGTGTCTACCGTTCACTGCAACTTCCGCCTCGTCGAACCCAGCAGACACTGTTGCCTGTGACATGGTTGCACCACTGATGGGTGTGTTGCTGTTGTCTGTAATCAAAGTTGCTGCAATGCTCCAAGGGGAGAAGCTTGACATGGTGACATGTTGTCTGCAGTCAACGCACCGACATGGGCGTCTGGACAGACCTGCTGGCCGACTGGGCGCGCTGCCTGCAGGCTCCAGACGTCGAGGACCCCAAGTCCACAGCGTACCGCCGCATCGAGGCGCTCTGTGCGCCCCTGCTGCGGGCGATGCGGCTCAAGGTGTGAATGCAATCCTCCGGCTGGCCTGCTGCACTTCTTGCACCCATCAACCATTCACTTCGCGCGTGTCCTTGCGGGAGCCCATTGCACTGCACACAGAGAGCTTCCCCTTAGCATATGTTCGTGTGTAGCCCTGGTGTGCCTTCGACTTGATCACATCAGTTACCCTTTCGGCTACCCTTTCGACGTGCCTACCGCTCCTGTGGTCCACCTGCAGGCCCAGGACAACAGCCTGTGGGCGCACGGCCTGCGGAACACCAAGAGCACCACCACCGCAGAGTCCACAGGCGGCAGCGCCCCCGACCCCGTGAAGATCGACCAGCAGGCGGTGCTGCGGGCGTTGCAGCTCACGCCCCAGCAGGAGAAGGCCATCCTAGGTGAAGCCAGGGCACTGCTGTTTCCGCCACTTGACAGGCGGTGATGTCAGGAGGGGGATAGCGAGGCTACTTGGAGGACTGCGATGGTCGGCATGTGTTAGGGAGCTTGATCACGTGGGTGCTGATTGCAGGCATCCGCCAGGATACCCTGAAGCAGATGGAGGGCATTGCTGCGGAGCGGGCGCGTCTCGTGGATGCCCTGCACCAGTTTGACGACTGCCAGGTATGCACATTACAGTATGCAGACCAACCACATTCTGCATGCAACAGTGCAGCTTGCCCTGCGGAATTGCCCCACCGGATGGCCAGCTGCCAGACAAGATCAGATGTGGAACCCTGTATGGCTTTGCCAGGCTCCTCTCAGCCACAAGCACATGCCTCCTGTGTGTGCAAAACACGATGGCAGCGTGCTCTCTTGCTGCTGGCTGCACTGATGCAGAAAGTAATGTGTCTATCTCATGTAGGATGACAGCTTCAACTCTGGGCCGGGCAGCTATGGCGATGTGGTGGCGGTGTCGCAGGCGCTGCGGGAGAACATGGTCGCCGAGGGCAAGTGCACCAACGCCTGCTTTCTCAACATCCTGTCCCTGCTGTCGACGCTGCAGCTGGTGAGAATTGCGTATGCAGAAGTTGTATGGTCCCCAAGATCATGGCTTTCTTTGCAAGTTGCTGCGAGCGTGCATATCCTGTGCAGATGCTTCGGGCACATGGTGAGGTTCATTCAGAGAACAGTGGACAATGGCCCTCCTGACTGGTCATGCATTGTGGAGCTGGCTCACAGCATGCACGCACCATCAACAGCGCGCATGAGTGCAGACCAATGGCACAGGCGTCAGCATACAGTGCGTCGCGTAAAAGATTCTGCAGGCCGGAAGCTGCAAGGGCATGCCGTCGCCACGTCGACCGCATCATAGCCCTCTGCTCTGCATTGCAGGCGCGCATGGGGGTGGAGTCACGGCCCTTCATGTTCGACCCCATCGCAGTGGGGGAGCTGCTGGAGGCCCGGGCGAGCCGCACCGACTCCGGCAACCTGCGCCTTGGGTCCCGTAGCCTCCTGGAACAGGTGGTTGTCAAGCCCCATCCCGACCAGCCTGGTCGCCTCGTGCGCTCTCACACGCCATGTGCATGCTCTCCCACTTGAGACAGCCATATATGCCAGCGACTGCTCTGCACACGGCCAGTTATCCGGCATACACAAGAGCCCCAGCATGCACCCGGCGAGGTCTGCCCTTATGCGTCCGACGGCATGCAGCGGTTAACTTCACCTTCAGCCCACCCCGGCTGAAGTGGCTGGACCGAGTGTTGCCTGACGTGCATCCAGTGGTTCAAGAAATGCTGCTGCTACATGTGCCGCAGGCAATGTCGGCGTCGTCAGACGGCGGCCTGTCACGCCATAACTCCGGGTCGGTGCCGGAGCCGCACCACCTGTTCGCGGGCCAGCTGCAGACGGCGCCCAGCACGCCGTCCCAGGCCGCCAGCATCGATGGTGAGCGGTCGCAGAGATAACGACACCAAGACGTCATTGATGCCTTCCCTTGAAAGCGGGGCTTCCTGATACCCAGCAGCTACTGAAGGCTTGAATACTTGGTCAAGCAACGATGTGCCACACGGTCGCAGTAGGCTTGCATGCAGCCTCCGCTTGGCGGTGTCTTGCCCAGGTGGCCCACACCCCGTTTCGCCACTGGTGGCTGGCACGGCTGACACAGGGTTGCAGTGCTGCGAGCTATGACCATTGCGGTGTCCACTCTTCCTCGCCTGTGCTGCAGGCGCCAGCGGGCGGGTGAGCATGCAGGTGGTGCTCAAGGATGCCCTGGAGCGGGCGGCGTCAGGGGGCAGCAGCAGCATGGGGGATGCGGCGCGGGACTCTAGGTCCCGCGGCAGCTTCGACGACCGGCGGCCCCGCAGCAGCACCGACGGCGGCAGCTGCCTTGCGCCTCCAGGAAGTAGGTGATGTGTCCACAGCAGCGGCAGCGGGTGCAGTCCACCACAATCCTCCAACCAGCGTCTTTGCGACATGCCCGCAACAGCATCAGATCTTTGTCAGCACCCAAACCTACAGTGACGAACAAGTGTTGGGTTGCAGCATAGCAGCGACCGAGTGCTGCGACAGGGAACCAGTGACTGCGGCCCTGGCTGCAACACTCAACTTTATACTTCAAACGCAAACAGCAGCGCTAGATCGAAGCAACAGCAAGACTCTTCCGGTATGGGACTGACGTTTGAAGTATTGTGCTCGGCAGCACTCTGGTACTCGCTACAGGTGCTGTTGTGCATTTCAGTTTGCTTTCGCTTTCAGGGTGTTTTCTGAAGGGTCTGTTTCAGTGGAGCGTCTTTCAAAGTAACAAGGACTTTCTCGTGTAACATCGTCTTTACATCATGGGATTAGGTATAAGGATATCCAATGCAGCAACCATGAAGCCCCATCAAACCAACGCTAGTTGCTGCAGACCAGCCAGGCCAGCAGAGGCCGATGCTGACATACACATGAGCATGCAAGAGCTCATGTGCATCCCGCAGCAGCGCACGGCAACGTCCAGCTTGTCACCTCTGCCAATGCAGTAGTCGTGCAACCTTGTTACCTACTGACATTGTCACGCAATACACCGCACTCTGGGTGCCCAATGCATGGACCATGCATCACGTGGGCACACGGCCATCAGGGCTGCTGGCATGCGGCAGCACATGCGCACTGACTGCAACAGCGGCCCGCTGCACCCAGCGCCTCACGTTCCAGTGCCATCCCACGCTTCAGGCAACCTGCCTCTCATCTGCACTGCTGCTGCAGCCGCAGGCGCTGCTGCGGTCCGCCGTGTGCTGCCGCTGTGAGAGCCTACTCAGCCTTGAGGGAGATGTCCTGTCCCTGCATCTGCACCTGTGGCGGCTGCTGACCAGGCTTCGTGCCGTTCACAGTGCCCTGCATCTCGTTGGGCTGAATACCTGCATCCTGCAGCTGCACCTGCACCACGGGCAAGGCAGCACACGTCATAGCACTGGCAAACGTGCACCACGCTGAAGCCACTTGGCACTTGCAAATGCCTGACGGTGCTGACCACGGGGTTCCTGATATGCCGGGGCTGCTCCGGCCACAGCGTGTGTGGACACCAGGGCAGATCTGGACAACGAGCACACACATACACACAACGAGCACACAACGAGCACACACACAATACAAGCTGCCCGCACCTGCAGCCCCTTTGCTGTGCTGCCAGCCAGGCCGGCGTGCATTCTGCGGACAGCCCCACAGGCAGGTGCTCATGGAAGCAGGAAGCGCACCCGCAGCTTCTCACGCTCGTCGATGCAGGCGCCCAGGTGGCGCAGCAGGAACAGGTTGCAGATGGCCGCCGCCGTCAGGGTGGCGCTCAGCAGCGAGTTGGCCTCGTTGCCCGTTCTGTCACGCCAAGCAGCCATGTGAAGTAGGGTTCTGTTTGCTGAGCAGATGGCTCCCTTTGACACACCATGCATCCAGAGGGCGTTCAGGCTGCACTTCAGACGCCTTGCTTGCGCCACAGCAGACGCAGCAACACTGCGTGACGGAGCGGAACACGTGGAGGACGCTGAAGTTGGGGACTGCTCACGTCTCGACCAGGGACTCGGGCGTGGCGTGGGACGCGTTCTCCTTCGCCTTGTGCATCACGTAGTTGTCGTACAGCGGGGCGATCAGCAGGATGCTGAGGAAGGCGGCGGTGGTGTTGATGACGGTGCGCGCCACGGTGTTGTGCTTGCTGAAGCGGCACAGCGCGACCGCGGGCAGGCAGACGGGCATCGGCATCATCAGCCAGAAGCCGAGCAGCGACTGCGGGGCAGCAGCACAAGGTGTCAGGGGCGTGCGCGGTACGCTGTGCAAGTGGACGCAAGTGTAGCGCTTGAGCCATCTGGGCATACGGAGGTGGGAGGGGATACATGCAAAGTCAGAGCATACCTCAAGGCCGCAAATGATGTACAGGGGCTGCGGTAGCAAAGCACACCCACATCAGTTTGGTGCTCATATCTAAATTACAGGCTTGAGACACATCTGAAGCCCAACGCACATCGAGACAGCAGAATTGCTGCTGCTGCCAACAGCACAACAGCACAGCAGCAAGCGCAGCAAAAGTAGTTCATCTAGCACGCATCACATCAATCATCTCACCACCACGAAACCGATCATCGTGACGGGTTGTTGGTCGCTGCCTACAGCTGCAGCTGTTTGATTGTCGGTTGTCCAGCTGCTCTCGCGGACTTCAAGGACGATCGGACGCCTTTACTCGTCGCAAACGCCCACAAATAAGCGCCCGGCAACTTTCGCCACAACTGTTGATTATGTGCTGAGCAGTGGCACGGATCGATTGCAAGCACACCCTGGCAGCGGCAAGATTTTGGGAGTGCACGAAGCTGCTGCGCAGGCAGAAGTGCACGGGGGTGTGTGCATAAGTGAGCATGTGACGGGGTAAATGGCCTGCCCTGGAGCGATACTGGACTTGTGGTCCCAGATGATCAGATCAGATTGCAGCTGTCACGAGGGTGACTAACCGCTGCATCTTTGATCAGTGCTGCCTGAGGCACCAGGCCTACTACGGTCCACAAAAGCCCCTGTCCGCCGGATCCGCACCACCAAGCCGAGCACGGACCTCATAGCGAGCATACAGGCAGCCACCGACACAGCATCTACACAGAGAAGGTCACAGCGCAGGGCGCGGACGCCTCGACAGCTTCCCGACTTCGCAGCAACTCCCAAGCTCGCATTTCTCGCTGGTGAGGCGCGTGGAGGACTGTCGCATGTCTCTGACCGTCCTCAAGCCTCGTCGAACTAGTACTGCAAGTGCGTAGCGTGGTGTGGATGCCAGCGCCGTGCCGTAAACCCATAAAGTGGCCGCACGCCATCTGTTTGGTGTGGTGGGTGTAGCACTTTGCAGTACTACCGTGACCTGCCCGCGGCTACACCCACAGGTCGTTACAACGCTTAGCTACTTGCATCTGTACCCCCAAGAATGTGCCGGCCAGCGGCAGCTTGAGCCGTTTGGGTGCGCTGTATCCGGGGCTCCACCGCCGCTGCGGCCGCGTGCAACACCCGGCCCCCCAGCGCGCACCGTAGATACGAACCCTACTCGCTGCACCATCTGCGAACGGTGTCAACCCGAAACGCCAGCCAACAGCCCGGCCGCAGGCAGCAGGGTTCGCAACGACCGGCCAGGAGGCAACCCCGGTGGTGCCGAGCAAAATCTTGGCCCCTTTGGGTGCGTTGCGCAGCGCTTGGCCCCGCCGCCTGTGGCCTCGTTTCTCGCGAAGACTGCAGTCTGTCCTGGTAAAGGCGCAACGTGCGAGGCACCGTTCAGTGCATGTGTCCCCGTAATCAACATCAGCCTGTGCTGCCCTGCCGGTACCGGCAAGGCAGCTGTGTCCCGGGCCGGCGCCTTGCTGCAGTCGTGCTGCCAAGCGTGATCAGGGCAATGCTGGTGCTCAGCGTCTGCGCCGCTGGAAAGCACGATGGTGCCCATTCACCATTGTGACCCGTGCTGTGCGCCATTGCAGGATCCCCACAATTGGCGCACAGGCGACAGCACTTGCAGCAGCGGGCGCACCAGCTGACCCGCCATGGGCGCAGGCTGCTCATCGTGCGGCCTGAACCCTTTGCTGCAAGACGAAGCAGCGAAGCGGGTGCGCAGCTCGCACTCGGCTCACTGGCGCTGCAGCTGGTTGGACCCCACCTGGCACTTGCATTCTGGCAGTGCGCGGCATTGCAGCCATCGCGAAGTGCTGCCACCTCCGAAAGTGGGGCACTCTTCGGAACAGGTGACAAGCTCGGAGCATGGCAGCGATGTGCCGGACGCGGCAACCTGCTCCAGCTCTGAGACCGACTCCACAGCGGCGCTTTCGGCAGGGCCTAGCACATCCGACGGCGCAGCCGCATGGTGCCCCGCCGGCAGCGCGGAATTCCGCAGCCCAGCAGGTACCTGTCCCTCAAAAAAGTCTTGCGCCGACACAGGGTTTGTTAGGGCTACAGTTGCGGTGCTGGTGTGCCTGTCTGCAACATACGGCGGTCAACCCTCTGCAGACCCCTGAATTGCATAGTATCTTGTCCGTAGAGCGTGCGAGGGCGGCAAAGCTGGCGGCGCACATCGGCGGCAGGCACAGCAGCAGCAGCAGCAGGCCATTGCTGCGGGTGTCTATGGACACCGCAGACTCAGTCGGCGGTCTGGTGTGGATGCCGTTGCCGGGACCGCCTGCTGCTCAGCAGTCAGCCAACAACCAGCTCAGCACACCCAGCCTCTGCAGCATCAGCACCCGCAGCAGCTCGGCGGTTGACAGCAGCGGGGCCCTTGCCTCTGGCAGCCTGCAGTCTGGCAGCATTGGCAGCATTGCAGCCAGCAGCGGAGGCCTAACATCAGGTGGCAGGTCCAGCATCGAAACGTCTCGCAGCAGCAGACTCGCGCATGTCAGCAGCGCTGCTGCGAGCAGCATGGCAGGCGAAAGCGGCTCGCACCTCTCGCCACGCACGCAGGCACGGGAGGCGCTGCAGGCCACCCTGCAGCAGCTCGTGAAGCTGCCCTTCAGGGAGTTCCTGCGTGCTGGGCCGCCCAAGATGGGGTCCAATGGCACGCCGATGGATGTTGGCGACTCCAACTTCGGCTACCTGGGCAGGAACCCCCCACCTGCGGTGCGGGCCGTCGGACAAAACAGCTGTTATGATCAAAGACATTCAACACTGCCTGCACGCAGCTCCGGTGGCAATGTGCTGTTACCTGAGCTGCTCTTGGGGCACATCAAACCGTCCGGTCACCATATGTGTACCATCGCAGCAGGTGGAGGAGCTGCTGACGGCGGCGGTGCGGGGAGCCAGCGTTGATACAGCTATCCTCACCATCAATGCCACCAGGTACCGTCAATCTGTTGTGAATCCGTTCTTGTCTGTATCGGATCCAATGAGGGCACAGCAAGAGGTCCGCTTTGCTGAAGGAGGCACGCCTGTCTTCAAGCAGCCCCAGCCGGTGCTTCGTGTCCAGTCCTCGTAGACAGGAACACCAAGGGCTGTGCCCGCCGCTCAGGCTATCATCTGCAAGACACTGATCTGCCTCATCTGAAACGTTGCTTACAGGCGTGTGTGGGTGAGAAACGAGGCGGGTTTCAGGCCGGGCACGTTCCCCTGGTGCTGGTCAGCATGGCAGTCCTGCGCCCCGCAGCCGCAGCTGCTGGTCGTCCCCGACACCCTGGCCGTGCCCCGGTGAGCTACTAGCGCATTCAGAGCCTCGACACCAGTACTGACCACTTGTCCCGCATGCACTGTATGTTTCTAACATGGCAGGTTGATCGGCGTCTCGTGTGCTTCGCTGCCATGCTCAGCCATCATATGCTCTTCCATTTTGGCAGTGGAGTGCCCCTCCGAAGTTGCTTCTGTTTCCTGGTCAAGCCACCTGTCGGCTTGGTCGTGCAGGCTGGCCGACGCGCTGGCGAGGCAGCCGGAGCCACGGGTGCGCTTCTTTGCGGGCATCCCGCTGCTGGGGCCGGGCGGCCTGGTGCTCGGCAGCCTGTGCCTCGTGGGCCGCGACCCGCAGCAGCCCAGCGACGAGCAGTGCAGCGCCTTCACCGAGCTGGCAGGTGTGTGGACATCATTCTACGTGCAGCACCTGCTCGTCTGCCACAGCCAGGATTGCTGATCAAATGGGGTGGTGTGTCATGAGCTGCAGCTCTGACGATACCTGCTCTCGGTGCACATGAATATCGTCTCCTATGACCAACATTTGAGCGCTGCTGTCACACTGCAGAGCGGGTCGCAGCCGAGCTGGCGAAGGACACCGCCGCCCTGCAGCTGCTCCAGGGCCGCCCCGGCACAACCATCAGCTCTGGGGATGTGACGCCGATGGAGTCTGCGGCTGTCAACGGGATGTGCGGGCGCGCTGTGCTGTTCGTGGACGCTGCGCAGCACCCCTGGGCTGTGCTGCACGCCAATGCCATGTTGGCAGAGGTGCGCTAGCCAGCCATACCCTTCAATGTGTACTCTGAAGGCGTGGTGTGAACTGTCACCGTCATCTTGATGTTTGGTACAGGGAATGGCTACTGTCAGCTGTAAACTGCTGAAGCTTGTACACGTGGTGTCTTCAGGTGGCGGGGGTTCCAGCTGAGGCGGCAGCTGGCCAGCCGCTGTGGCGGCTGTTTGCGCGGCCCTTTGCGGAGGATTCCCCGGCGTGGGAGGCAGCCATGGAGGTGGCCGCTCGCGGCGACGAGTTCATCCTGCGGTGCTGCCGCGTCGCGGACGCGCCAGAGCGAGGCACCTTCTCCCTGCAGTTCAGGTCAGTGACACCAATACACTGCTGCTTGCTTCAGCAACACTACGGTGAAGTGTCTGGCTAACAAGTCAAGTCAACCTGTGATAAGCATTGTAGGCCGATCTATCTGGTTGACATACAGTACCTGGCAATATTCCTGGTTTCTTCCTGGCTGCCTGCTGACGACTGCAGCTGCTGCTGCCATTTCCAGCACTGGCACGGTTGCTGGACATGCTCCACAGCAGGGATGTGATGCCCATTTGTCGTCATGCAGGCCTGCGGATCAAGGCGGACTGGACGATGACGCTGAGTTGGCGGACCTGCCGGCGCAGCTGCCGAGCGCCCCCGGTGACGCGGGCCACCCCTTCTTCGTGGTCGTCACCCCAGAGGCAACCCCTGCTGGAGACAAGGGCTTTACCCCTGTCCAGGTGTGGCAGCTGCGCACGCGCTTGGCGTAGCCCATGTGCTGTGCTCATGCGCTGGCCTGTGCAAATATCCTGAAGCCCTCATCATGCTGGTGTGCAATTTCATCAATTTCATCAGCTGCAGCCCTGCCCCAGTAGCCGGAGGTGTGCACATCCCAGCGTGTACACAGGGGCATCCCACCACCTCTGACGGTCGAGTCACGCTGCTGCTGCAGGCGCTCAACCTGTCACGGGAGCGGCCGCTCACCACGGGGCTGGTGGAGGGACTGGAGCTGGGCCCTCTGCTGGCGCGGGGGTCCTTTGGCAGCGTGTTCCGGGGGCGCTACCGGGGCAAGAAGGTTGCCGTCAAGGTCAGACATGATGCTCGTCCAGTTGATTTTGTCAGGCTTTCACAGGCATGCAGCTGTTGGAGGGGCATGCGTGCTCTGTTCCTGGTGTGAAATAGGCCTCAGCCATGTGCTTGGCATGCGCAGGTCTGCACCGGCAACATGAGGTCCACACAGGGGAGGACGCTCAAGCCATGGAAGAACATGGAGGCGCTGCAGGTACGCTAGCTCCTGACTGCAGCCCACAAGATTGCACTGCACTGTGTTGTGTATGGATTATGTCGGAGTCAAATCGGTAAACCTGACAAGCTCTCGTATGCCCTGCAGGTGCGCAAGCTGCGGCACCCCAACATCGTGGCTGCCCTCAAGCATGCAACCGTCATCAATCAGGTGCAGCCCTGCTGCCAGTGCTCAGCACCTGAACAACTCCCAACAGCGTCGTAATAGCGCTTGTGTACTTGCAATACCCCTGCTGGTGCTGCTGCCAGGCATCCGTCAACATGCTGTGATGCTCCAGATTTGGGGGTGTATTTCAAACCTTGAAGGCATGTTCTTGCTCCTGTGGGCAAAGACCACTCCTCATGGGCTGCTGTGTGCCCCGCTCAAAGCAGGGTGGGGATCTGCAAGCCAGCAGCTGGAGCAACAGCAGCGGGGAGCGCAGCCGGCCGCGCAGCAGCGCTCGGGACTCTAGTGCAGCTGGCACCGTGGGGACAGCGAGCTCACCAGGCGCTGACGGCGGCGGTACTAGTGGCATTGCAACAGAGTTGGAACATGCTCCCTCAGGTGATGCCCCCTGTCTGTGCTATTCCCCCATGTGTTTGCCTTCTGGAAGCTGGGCAGTTCAGCTCTACCGTTTGCGATGCTTATACTGTTGCTGCATTGCATAGCCGTGCTGATTGTAGCGTCGTTGCCCAACGCAGGCGCATGCAGCACTGCGCCGTCGTGGTCAGAGGACGAGAGCTCAGACACGGACGATTGCAGTCCGAAGTGCTCGGCCGAGATGGAGACGTGGCTAGTCATGGAGTACTGCAACCGCGGCACGCTGCGGGTGGGCACTGATGCTTCTGCGGTTGCATATCGGGCGATACAGCAGCTGGTGCCAGCTGATCTGGCAGCACCTCGGCCTGTATTGGTGCTGGTTGGCAGAGCAATCATCATAGCTGCCTGACATCATCTCAACCTGCTGTGCAGTCTGGCATCGAACGTGGGTACTTCAGCAGGCCATCGCAGCTGCAGAGTAATCCCAGAGAGGCTGCAGCACCACAAAGGACAGCCAATGTTGGCGTCGTGCTGGCAGTTGCGGCCGAGATGGCGTCCGCCATGGCTTACCTGCACAGCCGCAGTGTCGTGCACGGCGACCTGTGTGGCAGCAACGTCATGCTGACGACCGACAAGACCAAGCCGGCAGGGTTCACGTCCAAGGTGCTGTTTTGTCCTGTCCCTTCCCATTGCTGGACCCCCAGATTGCAAAAAGAGCTTGAAGATTCCCCGTGTCCTCGCCCGAGTTTCGTTTGGATAGTCAGCATCCATTGTGGTACTCTGCAGATTGCGGACTTTGGGCTCAGCCGGCAGCTGAAGGCGCAGAGCATCTGCACTGCCACCTATGGCACGGTGCGCATTTGCTGCATACTGCTGATGGTGTCATGGCAGTCACGTCCAGAGTGTGGGACAGCAACTGGACGGGACTGCACCCTCAGCGTCAGCAAGTGCACGCTTTTGGACTGCTTTACCTACTACATAGCAGCTGATTGGCGCATGGGAGCCCGCATGCGACACGTTAGCACATGACTGGCTGACTCTGATAAACCACCCCTGCAGGTGACGCACATGCCGCCTGAGCTGATGCTGGAGCAGCGGCTCACCGCGGCGTCAGATGTCTTCAGCTTTGGCGTCCTGCTGTGGGAGGTGCGGAGAACATACAGGCCAGCCATGCTGTGCACGTACACGTGATTCGTTCACATGCAGTCTGAACTGAGTAGCTGTGTGCAGCTCTGCTGCACGGGCAATACCATGTGACGCCACAGACCCTGACACAGATTGCTGTGCTGCGCTGCAGATGGCCAACAGCGCCCAGGCCTGGGACGGCATGAGCCACACACAAGTCATCGCGAAGGTGGCCATGGAGGACGAGCGGCTTCCGTGGCCGGCGCACGCACCCCCCGCCATCAAGGTGCCTGTGCAGACGCACACGTGTCACGACTGAGCCCCAGCAGCCAGCATGCCGCCAACGGGCATCATACACCCGCCGCAGCTGTACATGACATGTCGGCGTTGTCATGCTGCACCCGATCCCAAGTTGATGATGCAAATGGTGCAGGACCTGTCGGTGCGGTGCATGCTGAGCGACCCCGAGGCGCGGCCGACATTCCCCGCCATCCAGGAGGAACTGGCGTCGCTGCAGGCGGGGCTGCAGCAGCAGCCCGGAAGCTGAAGTGCACGTCCGAAGTGCAGCAGCTGACGCATCACCTGGCGGCAGCAGTGCCTACAGCAGGGCGTTCAGGCATAGATTGACCCAGCTGGTCATGCAGCAACAGAGCGCGCCAGCGCTGAGCCCGCAGCTCATCAGCAGCGGCCATCACGCAGCCTCATCTGGGGCCCAACCCAGGCTTCACATGGGCGTGCAGCACTATGGCACCTATACAGCCAAGAGACTGCTTTCAGCCTGCTCGGCTGCCGGCGGCATGCAGTCTCAGCATCAGGGGCACATTCATAATTCTTCTATCTTCTTCACCAGGAGTGCTTTTCTTCATCAGAACTGAGTGCCATAGTGCCACTCATTTGCCCGTGATGGCCGCTTGGCAGCATGCTTCCAGCTTGGCCATCACGGATGGGAGTGGGCGCAGGCTAGAGTCTAGAATTAGCAAGGCGTCAGCGCCTTTGGTCACTGTGGGCCCTACGCAGCGACGCTGTCATGCTCGCAGATGGTAGCGCAGTACTTGCGACCACGCTAGATGCTAGACGACCCCGTTGTGTGGGGTGGTTGGGGTGGGGCATGGCATCTAGGCTTCGCCCACCTCACCTGCCCTGCGCAAGCTGAGTGGGGCTTGTGTCTTCACATCTGGATCATTGCTCTCTTCCTAGTTGTGACACCTGCGACTGCTTTCTGGCGGCTGCATCGCTTGCTTCCCAATTGGTTTCATACTGTAAATTTGACCTTCATCTGTTTGATTGGTGTTTCAGCTCGAACAAACTAGTAGCGGGGCTCAGGCGCTTCCACTTGTATGTGAGCATTCTTTCTTGACGCCGATCTTTGCCTATACGTGCAGTGTCGGGTCAGTATAGCCACTGGAACTCTGTAATGTACCATCAGATCTTACGATGCCCAGATGGCAAATGCCCACCATCCATGACTCTGCGTGCATCACTTCATACAGTTGCCTACTGGCCACAAAATGAAAATGGCTAATGTGACAGGATGTGTTGGTGCAGTGGCAATGTGATGTATTCGGGCTGCTCAGAAGCATGACTGCTGTTCATTCAGCATGATATTTGCGGCCAGCCTAAGTGGCGGCAGAAGTGCGAAGCTGCAGGTGCAAGAGCGTCCTACTCCAACCCGAAGCCCTCTGCATTCATGATGGCGAGCCGCAGCCGGTCCTGCAGCTTCTCCTTGCTGGCGTACGCTGGCAGCAGCAGCGTGTTGAAGCACGTGTGGCTGGTCGGCAGCTTCGTGCTGTCGCCGCCGTCACCCTGTGGGGAAAGGCACCATCTTGACACACGTCCGCAGCACTGTATCGTGCGGTACGTCAGCGCCGCCTGCGTTCTTGTGCCTGGGCAGTCAGCTGGCCAAGGGTGCAGCATGCTGCACGCTGGTAGCGGACATGCTGGTTGGGTTCTCCACCGACCTGGATGGTGCAGCGTAGGTTGGCCAGCCCACCGATGGGCGCCCGGTCTGAGCCCGACACGAACTTCAGGAACTTCCTCTGCTCTTCAGGCTCCAGCGCCGTCACCGTCTCCCACAACCAGGCTACCACCTGACATGTCGCAGGGTACCCATGATCCAGGTGCATAGGAAATCATTACAGGCGCATTACTGGGAACAGATGCTACAAGGGTGCTCAGAAGCAGGCACATCGCGCATGCTCGCCACTGAAACCCTCTGATGGGCCACATGAGTGCATGCGCAGATATGCACTCACCTGGTGCTCCGGGTGGTAGCCACCATCGTAGCGTGCCGACCGCAGCAGGGCCGAAAAGTCGAGCAGCGGCGTGCCGCACACGAGCCGCTCCAGCTCAGTTGCGCTGAACAGGTGGATCGCCGGCCCCGCGAACAGCATCAAGAAGCCACGCTCGAACGCCTGCCATAGAATAACGACACTACTCAGACCCGATCAATATCAACACCGTGAGGTGTCTCGATTCTCCATGAGCGCAGACTTGGGCACCAGAGCAGTCTCCATCCGAGCTTGATGTGGCTGATTGTCTTGTTGTCTGTGACACAGCATATCCTTGGTATTGCACGATGATGGTCACACCTCAAACTGGCGTGTGACGGCGCGCGACAGGATGCAGTCAACGTACGCCTCCACGAAGGCCCTGCGGTTGTCCTCAGTGACGTAGATGTCCTCGCCGCCCGGCGCCAGCGGCAGCAGCAGCGGCTGTCCGATGCCGGGCACGCCGGCCGTGAACGTCTGGCAAAACACATGCTCGACGCTGCCGGGGCCTGCGTCAAGGGAAGCCACCGATGCATCACCGTGATGACCACCACGTCATCGTTCAGATCGTTGGGGCGTCTGGCAGTGGTACATGGGTTTGTGGCATGAGCACAAAAGTATCGCACCACTATAGTCCAACAGCTGGCGCAGGGAGCGCCCCAGGGTGGGGTCGAATCCCTCCAGGTCCCGCAGCGTCAGCGGCTGCCGCGCCACCTTCTTGTACAGCGCCAGCGGCAGCGGGAAGTCCAGCAGCACGCCTGCATGCCTTGACAGGCGTCCCTTCAGATACTGTCACAGCAGTGGCTGTGCAGCACTCGAAAACCGCTGCTCATCATACTGCGAAGTTGCAAGCCACAAGCATAGGGCTGAGCTGCGCACCGTTGTAGATGGCCAGGCCCGCGACGAGGCCCAGCAGCATGAACTCCGAGTCGCTCTCCAGGGACGAAGGGTTGAACCAGTACGTGCCAGACTCCTGCAGCATCAAGGCTTCAGTCAGAACTGTTCAGGTGCCAACAGGAAAGTGCTTATTGAACGTGGATGTACTATCCAAAGTTGGCTCGGTTGGTCCACCCCTCATATTGCAACTCAAGTCATGTGGTATTAATTTCAGTGCAACACACCGGCTGGAAGATGAGCATGCCGTAGTCGGGGCACAGCAGCTCCGCCAGCAGCAGCTGGAAGAACTCCTTCTTGAGGCCGCCGGCGTCGATGCCCGCCTCCCCGATGAAGTGCACCCGCAGCGGCTTGAACAGGTCGCGCGGCCGCTGCCGTGCTATCTCGTCTAGCGCATCCTGCACAACAGGATGCTGACATCAGAATCGACCTTTTGCTTGAGATCTACCAACTGTCTGTACCTTCCGCCGTCTGAACAAGCACCTGACGGGCTGTCACCCAGCACGAGAGCACCTGATATCCAGGGGCCAGCCCCGGCCAGAACCCGAGCTGTGTATCACGGGGGGCTTGCAGGCACACGGCTTCACCGTCAGTGCTGTGGATGCTGCAGCATCTCCTGCAGGGCGGGGAGCCGGCCAGAGAGGCAGCCCAGCCGGGGCAGCCGCGCACCTCGATGAGGTGGTTGCGGCGGATGCGCAGGATGCAGGAGTCGGGGTTGTCGGGCGGCACCCCGCTGTCCTCCGGCGTCGGCAGGTTCATCGACCCCTGCCGCCACAGGCCCCCGCCCACCGACCCCAGCTGCAGCAGCGGTGAGCTGTCAGTCAGTTTGTTTCATTTAAAATCAAACGGGTTTCGCGTGCCCTGCCTGCAGCAACGTGTGAAGCCCTGGTCCGGCGGCCTCCGGTCGCTTATCTATCCTGCCGAGTTGGTGTGCATATGCTGGGAAGGTGGTAAGGTGTCGCATAACCAAGACACTGACCCATATCACGGCTAGCTTGTGATGCACAATGGTCCACACTCTGTCAGAGCAGAGCTACCGACATCAGGTCACATCTGGCGCAACTGTCGCCAGATGACACCTCTGTCAAGGAAGCCCTGCCCCAGAAGCACACGCCTAATTGACGCCACCGCTTCACTCGGATCATCAGGCATGGGAGCGCGAACATGTGGGTGCAGATCCGCTGCAGTCAACCGACTGTCAGCGCTCTGCGCAGTGGAACGCAAGCCCACCTCACTGCCGTCGCTGGACAGGGACATCTCGTCCATGCCCAGCTCCAGGGGCCCCGGACCGATGGGGGACGTCAGCGGGGACTGGGGCGGCGGCGGCGGCGGCGGCAGCGTGATCGCCAGCTGCGGCCGCGGCTGTGCCGGGGAGGTGCCGCTGTGTGACATGCGCCCCGGCTCCTGCGGGGTGTGTTGTGGGGCCTGGCTGTGTGCTGCAGGGGGGCGCTGCTCCGGCTGCTGCAGGGGTTCCTGCTGGGGCGGGCTGCTGGGGACCACCCTTTGGCGGCTGCCGTCATTGCTGCCTGTGCTGCTGGTACGACCGTGGCCCACCTGCAGCAGGTGAGCATCTGAAGTTGCACAGCTGGCTCGAAAACAAGCGTTTGGTCTGCTTGCCAAGGGCCGCCTCTGCTGCTGCTATTGCAACCCCATCAATGACCCACCAGATGTGCGGGGTCGGGAAACAGCTGCCTTCGTGTGTGGGCGCCGCTGGACGTAGAGCCACGGGCAATCGCCACAGGGGGGGCCACGGTGACGCTGGCGGGCGCGGCCGCCTCGCCGCCTGAGCGCCACAGCCCCTGCCACAGCGTCCGGAAGCCGCCAGACTGCCGCTCCCGCCGCCTGCATGCAACAGTAGTAGCCATTCAACTGGCACCATCGCTTCAGTGCAGACGAAGACACGTCCATGTCTTGAGGCTGTCGCACGGTGCATACACATGACATTGTGAGGGGCAAGCCTCGAAGATGACCGTCTGAGTGGCAGATAGATGAGCATTTGGAAGGTTGCCGCCATCAAGTGCGGCAAGTGTAACAACCGGCCATGTGTAAAGTGCAGGGGAGCACTGCAGAACCACCTGGCATCCTGCCGTGCAAGGGCAGCAGCAGCAGCGGCTCTGGCAGCACGGCCCCGCGGCTTGGTGTCGGGGATGACCCTGTCCTCGGGGCCGGGTGGGTGCCGCCGGTTGCGTAGTGGCGAGTGGATCTGCTCCACCCTCGCCTGCAGTCAGCTCCCTTATTTCAGCAGAACATGCAGAACGGCCAGACGCCCATCCGCACAGACGTGGCACGCATGCTGTCGGTGCAAGCCTTGATAAACTGATTGTACCGTGCCAACGTCACAGCAATCGCCGGACCACGTTATCTGCAAAACCATTACTTCTTAGGTCTTGTGGTTGCCTCTGACGCCTGGGCCTTCTACTCTTTGATGCACTCATTGGCCACAGCCGAACCCACCTGCTGCACGGTCTGCGCCATGACGAAGCGCGCCTCGGTGTGTAGCAGCCGGCTCTTGGCACGCGGGTTGAGCAACCACGGGTACGAGCAGAAGCTGAAGGGGCCGTCAGCGTTCTTTGCGTGCGCGAGCGCCGCCTGCTCGTGCATCTGCCGCCAGGCAATGTAGTGGTCTTCCACATCCAGCTTCTCACTGCAAGACACAACGAAAAGGCGGTGATATTCTGGTGTGACTTTGGAGTCAGGAAGCCCTCGTCATCGACGTTTGAGAGCGCTGAGTCCCATCAAAGTGACGTCTCTGCCTCTGATTGATATCTGGCTAAGATGCATTCTGGCAGGTATCATGTCGCAGTCTAGCATGCTGGGGAACAGTGCTGCCAGAAACCTGCGTCACGTGAACACACACCTGATGAGCTCGTTGTAGAAGGCCTCGGGCGGCAGCGCCGACGCCTGCTTCTGGCGCATCACGTCGTTGGCGCGCTCCACCAGCGCCAGCGCCTTGATGGCCGCCATCACGCCCGCCGTCAGCCGCTTGGTGGCGGCCAGCTCCCCCGTCAGGTACGCCTGGGTTTATTGTGCATTGCATCAAAATAAATTGTAGTATTGCACTGACAACAATGTCGCATGCCTACACATACTACACCGGAGCGGCGGGCCAACATTTTCGTCAAAACAGCCTCTTGCTGACAGATGGTCAGCTGGTGATTGTCTGCACCTGCAGCGGCATCACGACAGCCGCCTCCAGCAGCTCTGGCTCGAACTCCGCCCACCATACCGTCAGAAACTGCAGCGCGTTGAGGATATGCATGGTTTCAACCACGTTTTCGGGTCTGCTTTCGTAGTCAGTATCCAGCATTGCCCCTGAGAGAGTCCATCAGCCCGGCATCTGAGGTCGCCAGTTGCGCCTTTGGCCTCCAACAAACTCACATGGCGGGCTGAAGTGCCGGCGTCTGAGATGGTCTGGCACAGGCGCGGCACGAGCTTGGCCCCCCACACAGGGTGGCCCAGCAGCGGGCTGGCCGCTGCCGCCAGCAGCACCTGCGCCCGCTCGGGCGTGCCTGCTCCAGAAAACGCACCAACAGATCAGCAGGCACCCATGTCTGTTACGTTGGCAGACACTGTGGTCCCTGCGCTGCATCCTTGGTGTGCTGAACATGACGCTTCTCACCCACAACAGATCGAATGCTGTGCATGTGTATGAAGATGAGGTTACAACATCAGCATCATGATTCCAGTGCCACTGGGCATGTCCATCATTTGGTGTTGCCCTGGGGCAGCGCAGCCACCGTTCCAATGCCGTCGTACTTTTCGAGTGAGAGGATAAAAAAGTTCCAAACAGTCAAGACATGTGTTGACGCCCCGTCAGCATGCTCACCTAGTGTGCCAATGTGGTCGGCCACCTCCAGCAGCAGGCGCTCCATTGCACCGCCCAGAGCGTCATGCACCGCCTCACGGCACTGTTCCTGGTGGCCCTGAAGCAAGGACTGCAAACTCAGACGACCTGCCACGGCTGGGTCAGTGAGCAGAGCTGTGCTGCGGCTCGAGCCTTGATGGAAGTACTGTCAAAACTGCAGGGCTGGTGAGGAATTGCACATGTCCCGGCGCAGTGTCGGTCCACACTGCAGCATGCAACATGCAGGCTTGCAAGCAATTTTGACCGCACCTCGGAGACCCTGTGGGGGGACCTGAGGCTGAAGCCGCTGGAATCTGGTGCCTGCTCACTCGGACGCACAGCATCTGCATCTGGCGGCACTGGAGAGGCACCAGGCTCAGGAGAGGAGTCCGCCGCCAGGGTATGGCCCTCTTGTGTCGCAGCTTCTGCTGCATCTGTGGGCGCAGCCTGCTCTGACGGTGCGAAGGGGCTGTCGTCCTGGCTGATCGTACCGCTGCCGCCGCCGTGCAGACTGGCACGCCGACCTTTGCTGCTGCTGTCGCCACTGCTTTCGCCGGGACTGCTGCTATCCGACATAGGTCGGGGTGCATACAGTCTCAGGATGGTTGTCTGCATGTGGACCAACGAAGTAATGCGCAGCCCCACACCACCCTGCACGCACGACATCATCGTCAACATTCCTGAACAGATCTTAAACAGCCTTGCTCCGCAATGCCTTGTCAAGTCGTGCACGCGCTCAACGCCAGTTGTCAGGCGTGCTGTGTCACTTACTGGCGCACACACCTGATGCCCGAAAGCTGCACTGAGCGCAGCAGCGGAGCCGAATATCATGTTGATGGCCGTGACCAGAGCAGCCAGCGCCTCGTCAGTGCCAATGCTGCTGCGCAGGCTGGCACTGCTGCTGCTGCTTCGCAAGCTGCCTGAAACGAGCCCACTGCTGCCATCCTCCCCTGCTGATGCTGCCCTTACAGCGCCCTGTAGGCCAAGGACAGAAGTGTTCAGTGCGAGTGCCGCTCAACCGCGTAACTGCATGCAGTCTGCCGTGCGCTGCCAAGCATGTCAGCGCTAGCAGCAAGCATGCAGATATTTAAGAACCTGCACCCACCTGCAGGCGCTCCAGCAGCTGCACCGGCCTTGGCTCCGGAAGCTCGTCGCCAGGACGCACCAGGAAGCCTGTAGCATGGCCGCCCGCCATGATGCCGCTCACCGCCGGCACTGCCCTGCCAGGTGGCGCCTACACCAGGGAAGTCAGGGCATCATCGTCAACGTGTACATGTAGAGACATTGCTTTACTGCATCCACTGTGCACAGCAAAAGCTCGTCCTGACGTTGCTGTCATGCATGCAATGCATGCAACATTTTGTCAGTTGCAATAGTATGTGAGGCATCTTTGCCCACCTGCAGGAAGGACAGGTGCAGCGGCTGTGGGATTGGCACCGCCGCGGGATGGCTGGAGCCCCCCCTGCTGCTTCCTGTGCTTCCCGCATTGCCGCTGGAGTGGCTCTGCTGTGGCTGGCTGGGTTGGGACTGCTGCGGGGTGGGCCTCAGCGGCAGCTGCCCACTGTCATTCAGGCCGCACCCTAGCACGCCTCCATCCCTGTGAACATCATCTAACTAGCTCCTCAGATTGGGCCTGCCATGTCGAGCACACGGCAACCACAACAAACGATAGTCTGTTAGCGCACATCATCTGACAGATAGTGACAGCTGCAGCTCAAAACAGCATGCTTGCAGAGCCTCGAACCCTCAAGTGTGGGCTCCTGTAAATGGGGCTAGCTTGCGCGGGAAAATCACATGCACATGTGTGAGTGAATGGTGTTAGGCCCGCACTTGCACAGGAACAGGGTGTGCGAGGCGCCGCATGCGACAGCTGTCACGTGCTGCTGCGCCAGCCCTGCCACTGCTACCGGCTGCCGGCGGTCTGCGAAGTCGCCTGTGCCCAGCTGCCCAGCGTCATTGCAGCCCCATGCGAAAACGCCAGTGTCTGTCACCGCCACCGTGTGGAAACCGCCCATTGCCACGCACCGCACAGCCTGCAGCAAGCACACAAGCAGATCGCACACACAGCTCACTGACTAGCAATCGTTTACAGCCATAGTCGGTGAGCAGGAATGTTTCATGCACTTCTGCACGGCAATGTAAGTGCAACGGACCTGCTGTCATCTGGCCGTGTGGGCCCAGCAACAGAATGTGAGGAAGAGCTCGGGTCTCACTGTGCCAAGCTTCGGGGGTACTGGAACAGGCAGGCCATCTACCTGCAGGGTAGTCACACGGCGGGGCACCAGCACCGGGGCGTCATCCGCCTCCTCGCCGTGAGGCGTCGCCGGCCCGCTGCCGTGCAGCAGCCGGTCGAGCTTGTCGTCCGGGCAGCTGAACAGCCACTCCGAGGCCACCTGCAGCAGGACAGGCTGAAGTGCTCAGCCTCTGCTTGCACGCTTGCACATGCAACAGATCCCTTGCGCGCAGTGCCTGCGGCAGACACTTTGGCCGTGCAGCAAGATGCGGTGTTGTGAATGTATGTGGATCCGAGTGCCTGCAGGTGTGTCAAGAGCATCAGTGTGCAGCGGTGCAGCTGAATCGACAGAAGTGAGCTGCGGGCTGCTCGGAGCGGGGCTGACCTCGACGCCGACGTTGTTGGTTTCAGCTAAAGCCAGCTCCGCGTGCTCTACCGGGATGCCCATGTCCAGCATGGCGCCCAGGAACCGCTGGTTGGCGCTCCGCCGCACCCGCCGCCGCTCCTCCGCCCCGCACTGGCTCTGCAGACGGGCGGGAGGGATCTCTGGGCTTGGGGCGGATCATGCCTTCGCAGCGCGATGGTGGTCCCACGACATGTGCTGGAAGTGATGCAGGTCGTGCACACCTTCTGGCCTCACGCAGCACCAGTGCACTGGGTTGCTCTGGGTGGGGCGCACGTGGGGCACTGGATATGACAAGTTCAGAGTGGCAGCGGATGTAGTCACCAGCAAGCTAGATGTTACTCTAGCTTGCACCCGCGAAACAACTTGGCCGCCTGGTGGTTCAGCACCGCATGCACCTGGTGGTGGGCGGCGACCTCCGCCACCGCCGGCAGCCCCAGCTGCCCGGCGCTGTTGGCGCCCCAGGTGAACAGGAAGCCCGCAGCGGTGACGGCCGCCGAGTGCGCCGCGCCCGCCGCCAGGTGCGCTACGGGGAGGGCCCACAGGCCGTCCACCAGCGTCGGCGTCCTACGCGGCCGCTTGTCCCCCAGGCCCAGCTGCCCAAAGGCGTTGTTGCCCCATGCAAACACCTGCAAAATTTGGGCAAGAATACATCGCAACCACCGTGGCCTGCAGGCCCCTTCGAACTGCACAGCTGTCTGATCAATTGGTTTGGGATTCTTTGGACAGGCATTCTCAGCATACTTGCATATTTAAGGGGCAAGAGCTTGTCTGGCATCCCCTCAGCCACCAAGCAAAGCCCTGATGTGCCAGAGCCACACTTGGACAGCATGGCTCTCTACATCTGTGCCATGTCTCGCCCCATCAAAGCTTCAGTATGCTAGCTGAGGAGAGTCCAAAGCATCCAGATACCTTGGCACATTAGCCAAGCTCAGCGTCCAGATCATGCAAGCACAAGCGAGGTCCGCCAGCAGCCCACCTGCGAGGCCGCTGTGACGACCAGCGTGTGGCAGGCGCCGCACGCGACCTGCGTGACGGCCACGCCGCGCAGCGCCCGCAGCGAGCGGGGTTTAACGTAATCCGGCTCCGCCCGCTCCCCCTGCCCGCACTGCCCCTCCCCGTTGCCGCCCCACGTGATCACCTCATCCGCCGTCACCGCCACCGTGTGCTGCACACAAGCGAAGCAGTGCTTTGGGGTCGTTTGATACCTTTAGAGACACATCTGCCATGCCGTGCTGCGACTGCCGCCAACGGTCTGCTTTGCATGCCTGAGCACCTTGGACGCAATGCCACACTGGCTGCAGATGCAGCCGCAGCACACAGCCATGCCCTAGCCGCCTGGCTCGCTGCAGCGGTTGTCATCATTTTGAAACGGCAGGCTGCACGATCTGCTTGGCAGCAGTCACCAACCTGTGCGCCGCAGGCCAGCAGGCTGACGTCCAGCCCCCGCAGCACCGCGAGCTCCGCCGGCTGGCCTGCCGCCGCGGGTCTCAAGTTCTCGGAGCCCGCCGCGGCCACCTGCACATCCTGACCCAGCTGCCGAGATGCGTTGTCGCCCCAGGTGAAGACCCGGCCGGCGGCTGTGACCCCCGCCCCGTGCGCGTCGCCGAATGCAAGGCCCACCCACCGCTGCGCCGACTGCAGCTGCAGCGTGGCATGTAAGGAGATGGCCCCAGGGGTCCTACCTCTCGATAGCTGCTACTTTCCTGACATTGCCAGGATCGAAGCATCAGGCATTGCCGGCTGAGTGTGTCAGGCCGCGCTAGGCAGCGGCGCACCGGCAGCAGCGTAGGCTGGACGATGACGCCGGCCGTGCCGCTGATGCCGAGCTGCCCCTCCTCGTTGCGCCCTGTAGATCAGGCGAGCTGGGCGTTCATTTCAGAATGCCCAGGTGTTTGGGCGTTGAGCGACATAAGGGACGCCCAAAGGTTACAGCTCAGACGCTGCATGACCAGCTGCAGGGCCTGGTGGGCGCCGATCCCATCAGATCTGCCTTCCCGACGTATGTTGGAAGTGTTCTGACGGAGGCGCCAAGCAACTCGAGTCTTTGTGACCAGCTGCACCTCCACCGAGGCTGGGCATCCCAAAGGCTTGACCGTGTCGGTCGGCTGCCGACTGACCATTTTGAGCAAGATCCGGCTCTCGGGTGCTTCTTAAACCTTATTTGTGCGACGTGGCGCTCTTGGTGCTGCTCCAAGGCAAAGACGGCAAAGCCAACAGCCGTGCGGACCTGTCAGGTGCAGGTCTCCAGCACCACAGCAACGCAGCCAGCAACCATACAAACAGCTTTTCTCACCGCATACGTAGCTGCTGCAGCGCTGCAGCGGCGTGGACGGCGACACCTGGTACTCGTCCTGCGCCTGCGGTTGCCGGGGTGGGACCGTTCAACCTCCGGCTGAAATCCTCGCCAGGACTCAATCAGCAGCAGAGCAGCACGTGCCTGTGCTGTCTCATATCGGATCCGGAGCGGTGGGAGGGGTGAGGCCAGTGCTGGGCTCGGTGTGCAGGCTTCGGGCGGTTCGACTTGGTCCGCGATCCGGGCGGAGGCCTCCAGCGCGATGCGCACAAGCGGCTGCTTCTTGACGCTGCCACCCAGGGCGGGTGGCATCTCCGCCTGACCTACATCCTCGCCCTTCATCAAACATGGTGTGCGGCAAAGACGCGGTCCCAAGCTTCAGCCTGTGAAGCAATTGCCGCCGATAGCCGCCGATGCACGTGGCTGCGCCACGGGGGTCGGGGCTCCTAAATCAGGTCAAGATGGGGGGTCGATATAACAAAGTAAGAGTACGTAAGCGTTAAACCCTAACCCCTAAACAAAGCGTTTGAGCGTTTTCAGCCCGCTGAGACACTAGCGCGACGTGCCACGCGATTCAGCATGGCCGTTTTAGTTGGGGTGGGACCGTACACCGTATGGAATGGGCGGCACATGCTGCGGCGCCTCGCGGCGCGGTTCTTGACGCGGGAACAATTATACAGTTATCGACCCCCCATCTTGACCTGATTTAGCTGCTGCGCACGGGGGTCAGCTCATGATCGGCGTGCTGTGGGCTCAAACCAGCAGAGGACAACCCGCTGCCCTGCGTACGATCACGGAACAGGTGCAGCCCTGGCGCTGTGGGCTTTGCGAGTCTGGGCGCCTGCGCTGGCCTGCCGAGTTTTTCGGTCATCATCCTGCCCAACCTGCGATCGTCAGCAGGTTCAATCTGCGGCACGGGTCTGCACCCTGCAGCTTCAGCCAGCACACCGACTCGGGGAGTCCATCAGCACACATCAGCGGTGGGTAGCGGCCGCAGCTACAGGCAGGCCGCGGGGCAGGCCGCGCAAGATGGCGCCGACCAAAAAGCGAAACCAGGCGGACGATAAGGAGGGTGAGGGGCCCAACCCTAGCGAGGAGCAGGAGACGAAGGATGCGGCGAAGCGTGAGGCGTCGGCGGCCAAGGCGCAGGGCCCCAAGCGCCAGCGCAAGGACACACCCACCGTCAACCCAAAGCGCTGGCGGGAGCTGCGCGGCGGCACGGTGGGCGACGGCCCCATCGTCTACTGGTGGGCACCTCGTGCATACTGAGACTCATGGACCGATCCTGCTGAGTGCACCCAACCTAACCATGTTGATGGACCCACATGCACTCGGCATGCAGTCGAACACACAATCGCATGCTCACACCGGCATCTTGAAACGCGCAGGGTCACCGAACAGGTGACTGCCAATCCAACAGGTCATGTGGCACAAGCGTAGGCCGCCATTTAAAAACTGCCCAGTGCGCCCTTTTCAGGATGTCGCGGGACCAGCGGGCGCGCGACAACTGGGCGCTGCTGCACACGGCGGAGCTGGCCGCCCAGAAGGGCGCTCCGGTGGCCGTCGCCTTCAACCTGGTGAGCCGCGCTCTCCCTCGTGGCCGTGTTGTCTTGCTGCTGGGCTTGACGCTTACAAGCGTCCACTTCATCGGGCACCGTGCAATGCGTCGGGCTGATGGACATCTGGTGTACCTCTGGTGGCGGCTGATCGCGTCCGCCGCAGCCCGCTCTTGCTGCGTGGCATCCATGCCACTGCACCTGCGAGGATGCGTGTATGCTGGTCGGCAACAGGTGACGGAATACCTGCATGCGGGGGCACGGCAGTTTGGCTTCATGCTGCGGGGCCTGCGGGAGCTGGAGCCCCGGCTGGAGGCGCTCAACATCCCCTTCTTCCTGGTCAAGGTGGGGTAGTGGGACACCCCGGCACCCCAGAGGGTCTGCTTGCATGAACCTCCATGCAATGTGCACTTCTAGTAGTCTCAGCGCTGAGGCTGAATGTCAGCAATCTGGTGGTCCCTGCCGTTGATGGCATGCCCCGGGGTCTACATGCTGACGTGGCTTGGCATGTGCTGCAGGGCGACCCGGTCAACACCATCCCCAAGCTGGTGAAGGACGTCGGCGCGGGCGCGCTGGTGACCGACATGGCGGTGCTGCGCCTGGGCCGCGAGTGGCGCACGCAGGCGAGCAGGCCCTTTGGGCCACGGTCTGAGACGTCAGTGTCAGCGTGCAATGTGCTCGCTCCACATGGAATGAGCCTGAGCGCGTCTGCGCGGCGGGCGGCGGGCGGCAGACATCCGCAAGGGTTTGCCTGCACACAAGTGGAGGTCTCCACGGCGCAGGTGGCCGAGAAGATCGACGTGCCGTTCCACGAGGTGGACGCGCACAACGTGGTGCCGGTGTGGGAGGCGTCGGACAAGCGGGAGACCGGGGCGCGCACCATCCGCGGCAAGATCAACCGGCAGCTGGGCGAGTACCTGGAGGTGAGAGTTTGGAGCACTCTATCTTGTGTGTTGATTTACTGTCAACCCCAAAGCCCAATAAGATCAACCGGCAGCTGGGCGAGTACCTGGAGGTGTTGTCCAGGATTCGTTCCTCAACTGCGTCTGGATACTGCTGTCCGATCCGATGGGCCAGGCCAGTCGTCAATGGGTGCACCCTGGAACCTGCAGCTGGCAGCTAGCCAGTCCACTCAGGGAGGCAGCCGATCATGGGCGGGCACGCCATTGCATGATGCAGGCAGCTGCTCAAGGGTGGGTCACCCTGCAGGAGTACCCGGAGCTGCAGCAGCAGGCCAACTGGAACGTGGACACCACGCCGGAGCCCGTCGACTGGGACGGCCTCATTGCGGAGGCCCTGGAGCGGGGGAAGGAGGTGCCCGAGGTCACCTGGCGGGTGCCGGGCGAGGACGGCGCCCGGGAGGCGAGTTTACCTGACACAATGTGCTGGCAAATCCACTGTGGTGTTGAGAGGCAGTCCGCATGAGCGTTGTCCGGGGATGGGGCAAGCAGCCATGAGGGTGACGGAGTAATGAGGGTGAACATGGCGGAAGGAGGCCTGTGACAGTGTGGCTGATGTGGGGAAGAGTCGGCCTACCAAACCTGATCACCAGTTGGGATGCAACACTTTGCACGCGGGTCCGGCACCATAGGCGGTCAGATCTGTCAGACACGCAAGAGGCTTTTTGCTTCCTGCTGCAGGCGCTGCTGGGCGAGAAGGAGGGCTTCCTGACCAAGGCGCGGCTGGGGCACTACGACTCCAAGCGCAACGACCCCAACGCCGACGCGGTGTCGGGGCTGAGCGGCTACTTCCACTTCGGGCAGCTCGCGCCGCAGCGCGCCGCCCTGGAGGCCGGCAAGCACCGCAACAGCAGCAAGGTGCGCTGCGCTCTGACCCAGCGTTGTTCAACGAGCATGACATCGCAGCATCTGCTCGGCACTGCATGCAGGTAGATCGCCCCCCACGGTTGCTCCACGCATCCCTAGTGAGCAAGCTTTGAGAGGACGCCCTTCGCCTCAGAGCCGCCGGGCCCTCGATGGCACGGGCAGTGCTGTGATGGCGCATGACGTGCGCAGCAAGGGCCGCTGGCATGCTGCCGTGCAGGCGGCGGCGGACGGCTTCAAGGGGTTTGCATGCCCTCTGCACCCATGTCCACTTCCTGCTTTCCGCCGTGCAGGCGGCGGTGGACGGCTTCCTGGAGGAGATGATCATCCGGCGGGAGCTGGCGGACAACTTCTGCTTCTACGAGCCCAACTACGACAACATCAAGTGCGCGGCGCCCTGGGCCATGGAGTCGCTGAACAAGCACCGCGGCGACAAGCGGGAGCACCTGTACAACGAGTGCGCGCCGCCGCCTCTCATGAGACCACACCAACGCTGTGTCTTCTCTTCTTCGCTTCTTCTCCTGGAGTTTGCTGGGCCTGTCCACACCGTGGACGATTGTTACTTTGCAAACCACCTCAGCGATTGGCAAATCCAACTGCCTGGAGTGTTGCTCTGTGTGGCACGGTGTTGCATGTTCTACACTGGCACACAACAGGGGGCACGATGTCAAGTCGGAGCCTTCGTATGGATGCAGGAAGGAGCTGGAGGAGGGGAAAACGTACGATAAGCTGTGGAACGCGGCGCAGCTGGAGCTGGTGCACACCGGCAAAATGCACGGCTTCATGCGCATGTGAGGCACCCACGCTCCGCATCTCGGCATGCACACCCCTTTATGCGCACGGCCGCCACCTGCGCTCATGTGGCATCGTCCTGTGGCCACGAGCAACACCCGCTGCAGCGTTGCGCCAAGTCGTTGGAGCCAGCATGTGCTGGAGGGTCGCGTCCATGCGCCGGTGTGCAGGTACTGGGCAAAGAAGATCCTGGAGTGGACCGAGTCGCCGGAGGAGGCGCTGCGGATATCCATAGTGCTGAACGACAAGTACGAGCTGGACGGCCGCGACCCCAACGGTGTGCAGATGCGCTGCAGCTGTGGCTGCAGCTGCGGCCTTTCATGCAGTGTTGCAGCCAAAGGCCCTCTAGGCGCCAGAGGGAAAGGTGCATGTGTGGGCGTGGCTCTGCTACTGGACAGGCAAGGTCACTGGAGGATGCATTCACAGGGTATCATCAGTCTGAGGCCTGGATCTGTGCTGTTGTGCAGGATATGTGGGCTGCACGTGGAGCGTGTGCGGCGTGCACGACCAGGGCTGGGCAGAGCGGGAGATCTTCGGCAAAATCCGGTGCGCCTCAGTACCTCGCTTCAACTTTATTTATTTTCGTTTCCTCTAGGGGACTGCTGCCTTCTTCAAACCTCAACATTGCACGGTTCGTCGCTTGACTTCAATTTTCATGGGTAATTGCAGGTACATGAACTACAATGGTGAGCGTCCTTTGCCTTGTCCACTCGTTGTATGCCTGCCACGCTTGCTACTCAAGACTGTTGGGCTCTCCCAACAGCACACTGGTAGTTCCAACATGTGATGCTGTGCTTAGTTGAAGCGCTGCCTTGCAGGCTGCAAACGCAAGTTTGACATCGAGGGATACTGCAAGAAGGTCGAGACTGCCATCAACAAGGTGACTAGTCATGTTCAGGCGGCAAGCCCGCAGTTGACGACACTGTATTTGTACGTCCTCCTTTGACATTTGCCCCGAACTTTGCGCGCTGGTTGTTGCAGGGCGCTGTGAAGGAGAAGCTGACCTCTGGCGAGAAGAACACGCTGTTCAAGTGCGGCCTTTGCATCCCTGAGCAGACGATGCTCTTTTCAGGCATGATGTAGGCACGGAGGCATGCGAGCGCTTCTCCATTACCGTGTGACTGATCGCCTGTTCCCCGGACTTACAGGTACATGAGCTCACCGCCTTCGAAGGAGGAGCACAAGCAAAAGTAGCGGCTCAGCAGTATGAGCTAGTCATGGTGTCTCATTGAATCTGTCATCAGCCTGTGGTTTGACATGTATATGCCATTGATAGCCTTGTATGGTGCTTGACCGGCAGCGAGATCTGATTGTACGACGGCAGCATGCGAGACGCTGCATCATGTTGCTCAACTGGAGAATGGATGTTCCGACATGCACGAACATGTGAACAGCAGTGAATGAGCAGGGCAAAAGCTCAATCAGCACACACTGCAAACCTATCCTGATCCTAAACTGTACAAAAATGCTGCAGGGGCAACGCCCAAGGTAAAACTGCTACAAAGGACTGCTGGGTTGTCAGAGTTGCTCCGTCAGCAACGCGCCTCAATTTCTGAGCACTGACGATGCTGCTGAGGGTCTGCACAACATGCTGTCTACGTCTCCACTGGGATGAGAACCTCATTGAGCCTGATGAACCCTGGCGCGAATGGTGGATAGTACTGGTACACGCGCGTGTTGCCGCCGGGGGTGGGCGTGACGTCGTGCTTCTTCAGCACGTCCAGCAGCTGCTGCTTGCGAGCCTCCACCTGCGGCTCCCGTGGGCTGTTGCCCCTGAACGACAGCGCAGCCAGCGTGTGCGCCTCAATGGGCCTGATCTCCACCTTGGCGTTCTTCGGCTTCGGGATGTTCTGCGCCGTGTACTTGCTGGGCATCACGAATGCCACCTTGAACTCGTCATCGCCCATCTCAGCTGTCACGGGGCTGGTCATGGCAATTTTCTCCTTCCCCTCCTCGTGCTGCCCTTCGCCCTTGGAGTCGAAGATGTAGCCAGCGATGGCGCGGAAGCCGCCGCTGAGCGCGGCCTTCATGTCCTGCGCCTCGCTCTTCTTGAAGGTCACCTCCGCGATGAGGTACGGGTCATACTGTCGCACCTCGACCGGCGGCACAAACCTGCCAGTGGCCGACAACGCCTTGAGCACCCTGTACTTGGGCTTCTCAAGCCGCGCTACCTCCCACCAGATGAACGCAGGCCACGCAATGAGAGCTGCGCCGGCCACGGCCCCTGCGATTGCCAGCGCTGACTGCCCTGTGCTGGTGCCGCTGGCCATTCTGCCAAACAAGCCCAACCCCTGGATCCTGATTTAAGAGCTGCACGCAGTAAGCCAGGAAAGCCCGCTTAGCGGTGGTTTGAAGTGAGCACTCGTGACTGTTCACCGCCGTGCTGATGGGGTGTCTCCCGGGACAGTGATGCAGCTGCCCTAGGTCTACCACCTGGATCTATACTAGTATACAAGCTGGCAGCAAACGTTAGGGAATGCAACCGAGGCCTGATGCAATGGCGTCAGACACAGCTGGCCTCGACGTGATGTCCTGGTCTGCAGCTCAGGACGGCATCGACCCATCGAGTCGAATCTGAGGCAGGAAGCTAAAGAGGAAGCCGGAAGTATAGCACCACATTTTGTGTTGGTGCAGCAGCCGAGAAGCAACACGACCTGCCAAGTGACTGCACCCTGGACCAGCCTGTGCATCGTGTACCAGGCATGCTACCATCTGAAGTCATGCATGACCGCCTTCCACGCCGTGTTTATTGCTGCATCTTAACCTGCAACTTAGCGCCGCTTGCTGGGAGGCACTGCGCCAGCCTTTTGCAGCACGAACAACGTCCCCTGCAGGCAAACATGTGAGTTGACAAGTGCCAATCCACAGTTGCCAAGCTACTGGCTTCGCTGTGCTCGTTGCTACACCCGCAGCAATGAGCAGCCGATGCGCGTGATATTGGTTACAACTGCCAAAACTTCACCAACAGGCACGTCTTCACCTTGTTGCCACGGCTCAAGCGAAGGCCGTCTGGCTTTGACGACATGTATGTGACGTCAATGAAGCCCTGCGAACAGACAGGCTGATACATCTCTTGTCACGTATGCTCTCTGTATGTGAACTCCACCACAGGACGAAGCCCACAACATGACCCGATGGTGCTGTCCACTTGTTGTACCTTGGTTTCATCACCCAGCGCCTTGAACGGCACCGGGTACGGAATCGTGAAAGGCAGGAAGCTGAAGTCGAAGGCCCCCTTCGAAAACTGGAAGTCAATCCGCATGTCCTGTGCACAGCGGCGTGAATGACGTCAACTTGTGTGATTGCATGTCGATCTTGACAAGAACACACCACGCTATGCCTCGTTGAGGCTTCTTAGCTGAAGGGAGATCATGCGGCAGCTTGTGAAGAGGTGTTTTCACCGGTCCAGGCGGCGGGTAGGTGCTGCTCTTGCCAAACAGCGGCAGACCTGCGCCCTTCCGTGGCACAAACCCTGGCAACGGCCGGCTGTCTGTGTTAGCCTCTGCCTCCACCTGCATGTTCTCCGTGATCGATCAGTCTCCTGCTGGTACAGAGGGCTTATTCGCAGTTCAAGCCGCTCACTGCATAGTCCTGAACCTCGAGGCTGCGAGCCCTCACCCGCAGCACGCCACGGCTGCCGAACTCCACGACATTGTTGATTGTGGCGAGGTCAACGTTCTGAAGTGTTATGTCCTGCCAACAGGACATCGCATGATCAACGAAAGTCCTACTGGATACTACAGCACGATATAATAGGGCCTGCTTGCCTGATAATATATCAGCCACGACACAGTGACCATGGTGCCATCCCAAATCCGTGGTGTGCACAACACCTGATAGATGCTGAAGGCATCCTGCCCAGTGAAGGTGCGCTGGATGGGTGACGCTGTGCCTGGCTTGCTGGTGTATAGCAGCCTCCACCGGCCGTTTATTTGCTCTGATGCTGTGGGTGCCTGCAAACCATTGCAGGTGCATTATGTCGCAAGTGCCTCAACGCACCACTCACTCGTTCACATTTGCTGAGCAGTTCCAGGCAGGAGGCCAGCAATCCGGTGACGAGGCTCTTTGAGTACGTGCCTCGACGCCACCATCGGCCTCAAGCGCCTTCACCGCGTCATCAAAAGCCGCCTGCTGGTCCGCGGGAAGGCCGCTCGACCCACGGCCCTTGACACCCTGCAACGCGTCGAGGACAGCTTCCTCTGCTGACTGCGCGTCGACGCTGCTGCTGTTGGTGGCTGCCAGGACTCGGACACCACCAAGTCTCCAGGCAGCTGTTGATGTGTGGCGCAGATGATGGGGTCTGCGCTGCTGCATGTGTCTGCATGATCTGAATGCCGCAGGCCTGTCGTTTAGGCGCGGTCTGTCATGCAATAGTACTGCATGTTGCAGCTTCGCCGACTCAAGCATGGTCTCCCTGCTGTAGACCCAGCAAAGAGCGCTGCACCTGGGGCAACAGTGCACCCGCTGCGTTGGTCAGCACAGGCAAAAGCACAACAGCACGTACAGCCACGCCACCGCCTGCCTTTGCTGAGTACGTTCAAATGGGGTAAAACGATCCAGGACAGGGCAGTGTCCCACTTTATGCTAATATGCATGGTTCCATTGCCATGCACGCATGGCTCACGTGCACGAGACGTCCGCTGTGATGCAAGTGCGCATGCTTTGGACAACACAAAAGTTGCTTGCGCCTTGAGCACTCCATACCATGCAGATTTGGTGCAAAGTCTGAACATCGGCTCACACTTGAGCTCGATGCTGCTGTGGTTTGGTCGAGGCAGGTGCCCAGCAAAACAGCAATATTTCAACCACATATCACGCACAATCAAAGACAGTGAAAACTTATCACACCACGCATGTATGATGCTTCGAGCATTGTGACCGCGTGATTATGCACCAACGACCGGATTGTCTGCTTCCGCAGCGCAAACTCATAGTCTTCTATTGGATGGCGAGGAACACCTGATTACGTACCTGTTCCTTGAACGTTGCTTGCTGCACATCAGCAGCAGGCGGCCGGCCGTTGTGCAGCTGCGGTCCCCTGGCGCCATCCTGGCATGACGGCAGATGGCCAGCCCGGCCGCAGCTCGCATCGCAACGGCAACAGCCTGAGCAACGAAGACGCAGCGCCGCGGCGGCGGCACGGCCCCACACACCCTGCGGCGCAGCGCAGCCGGTCCGTCAGCCCTGTGCCGGAGCTGCCGCCATCGGGGTCCCGCGCCCCGCAGCACAACGCACCCTCAGACGCAGACTCCAGTGAGGGAGAGGAGCAGCAGCTGCTGTCTGCCGGCGCCGCAGCGTCAGGCCGCAGCCGCGCACGGCAGCACGCCGCAGACAGCGGGCCAGCATACCAGCTGGCATTCGACGGCGTCGAGGGCGGAGATGGGCCACTCAGCGGTGCCGGTGCTGGCGGCGGCGGAGCGCTCAGCACGCTGGCCAGGCGCCACCTGCCGGGGCTGGCCCTGTTCTGGGACGGCATCACCCCAGAGCTCGTGGCTGTGTCTATGGGTGAGATACTGAATCCCATCAACTGTTGCACGAAAAAAAAATGATGATACCATGCACACCTCAGCACACTGTTCGCATGCTGACGGCTCCTCGCTCTCTGCAGTCTATGTGGTCCAGGGGCTGCTTGACATGACCATCCTCGCCATCAGCTACTTCCTCAAGGTGCACATGTTCGGCAGCAGCTTGTGACGGATGGTGGCAGACTGCACACATCGTCAGCGTTCCCTGCAACCAGGCCCGGCACATACTCCTTGGCTGATGGAGTGCCGAACATAGTGTGGGCTCTGCTGCAGGACGGCCTGCAGATGACGCCAGCACGCGCCGGCTTGTGGCTGGCACTGGGCAAGGCGCCCTGGCAAGCAATGTGTTCCCCAGCTGTGCCTGCTCTTGCCCTGCTGAACAATGTGCATCCACGGAAGTGTAAAGATCTTAGCTGATGGCTCGTTTCTGTTGCAGGCTTGTGAAGCCGCTGTGGGGGTTTCTGAGCGATGCGTTCCCCATTGCCGGGTACCGCCGCCGCTCCTGGCTCCTAATGGTGAATCTTATAGGTGCGCAGATGCCCGACAGACCTGACACACGCTTCTGCAGACGCCTCATGCAATGCACTGTGCACGAGGGCGCTGCAACACCGAGGTTGAGCACGAATGCCGCGCTCTCAGGCACGCTGGGTTGGGTGGGGCTTGGCCTGTTTGCCGTGGGGCCACGCACCGCGATGCTGTTCTTGTTGGCAACGAACTTGGGCCTGGCCTTCGGTGATGTCATTGTGGTATGTTACCAGCTCCAGCCCTGACACATGCTGTTGCAAGTGCCAGCCAGAAACTGAAATCAGAGTCTGCCTTTAGGATTACCTTGGGCAGTGTCCCGTGCCGTGCACATGTACATGTGGGCATTACGCTTGATAGCGCCTTGCAAACACAACGCTTTGCCAATACACTGCGTTGCATGCACTGCAGGATGCCATTGTGGTAGGAATGGCACGTGACGAGCCGTCAGAGCGCGCTGGGAGCCTGCAGTCCCTGTGCTGGGGCTCCAGGGTGGGCCAGTTTCCGGCATGAAGCACTGCAAGTGCAGACACCCTGCAAGAGTGCAGCAGATTCTTGCAGCAGATCCAAGGCCGCAACGCCTGACGTTGTGAGCACCTTGCCCCTGCACTCGTCATACAAAGTGATGTTTGTCTCAGCTGCTCGGCACTTATATGACGCAGGCAGTGGGCAGCATTGCCAGCGCCTGGTTTGGCGGCTGGCTGGTGGAGCGGCTGGGCCCGCGCCCGGTGCTGCTGCTGGCGGCCGTCTTTCCGGCGGGCGTGGCGGCGACGGCGTTCATGATCACGGAGCAGCGGGTGGACGGCCTGCGGAAGCATGCACACGAAGGTCAGCCTGTTCCGCCAAACACTGGTACCCCGGGCATGTCATCAAGTAGCTAATGAGGCTGCACGGCTTGCTGCAGTCGCAACAAGCGTGGTCAACATGCCACCTGAGGTGTGCACACACCAGTTGGCTGCTGATGTGCGGGGTCGCAGGTGCTGCTGGGTGACATGACTGCGATCCTTGGGATGCAACCATCGTACAGGCGCGCTGACGGCGGCCAGGGCGCTGCTGGTGTCGCAGGCGACGATGCTGTGGTCGGCCATCAGCCAGCGCTCCGTGTGGGCGCCCATGGTCTTCACTTTTTTCTGGTCGGTGAGCAGCAGTGGATGACCAAACCGTGAGGAAGCGAGCACCAAGCCCGCAGGGTGGCTGCGAGCCTGGTCCCCTGAGAAGCCGATGACCAAATTGTGAGGAAGCGAGCACCAAGCCCACAGGGTGGCTGCGAGCCTGGTCCCCTGAGAAGCCAGGGAGTGCATGCTGTTCTGGTTCAGCCGCCAGATGAAGAGGGTCGGTGCAATGCAGGCTGCGCCAACCACGGAGCCGGCGATGTTCTTCTTCACCACGAACCAGCTGGGCTTCTCCCCCGAGTTCCTGGGCCGCATCCAGCTGTTTGCTGGCGTTGCGGAGCTGCTCGGTACGCTGCTCCTCGGTGGCTTCATGCTTCTGACTTGGGTGTTCATCCCCAGCCACCTGAAGCGTTACACCCGACTCTGACCCTGTACAGAGCAGGTCCTATGGGCAGGTCCTGACACCAGGTGGAGGCAGTGCATCACTGGCAGGCTGTGTTGGCCAGAGACTGACACCCTGTGCCTGCCTGCACAGGGGTGTGGCTGTACAACAGGTACCTGAAGTCGGTGCCGCTGCGGAGGGTGCTGGGCTGGACGCTGCTGGCGGGCACCGCCTCCGGCGCCACCCAGCTGATCCTGGTCACAGGTCTGCGCCCGGCTTTTCTTGCATCCTCTATCCGTACGGCAGTCCTGCAGGTGCCATGGCTGCTTTCACGGGTGCGACCATCAGCATCAACAGGGCTGTCAACAGCGCCCAGTCCATCGGGCCTGCAGCCAGAGCTTCGGCATCTGGCGTGTGCAGGCGCCAACCGGGCGCTCGGGCTGTCCGACAAGCTGTTCGCCCTCGGCGACAGCGTCATCATCACCGCCCTGCACCGGATAGCGCTCATGCCCGTGTTCGTGCTGTCCGCCCGCATCTGCCCAGAGGTGCGCAGCGCACAGGAACCCTTGTGTTGCACACGGTATGCCGATCTTCTTGCAAACTCTTCTTTTGCTCTTCTTTTGCTCTTCTTTTGCTCTTTTGCGAACTCAAATGAGATATTGAGGTCATTTACGTGATGCGACTGGCTGCAGGGCGTTGAAGCGACGCTGTTCGCGTCTTTGATGAGCATCGGCAACGCGTCCATGGTGACCTCGGCCAGCCTGGGGTCCGGCCTGACGTCGCTGTTCGGCATCACCGCCACCAGCTTCACGCACCTGCCCGCCCTGGTGCTGCTGTGCGCCCTGTCCAGGTGACCGCTGCGTCACAAGTCAACACCCGTGTGAATCCAATGATGTGACCGCTGCGTGCCGCCGTGCGTGCCAGCGGCGCCGCTCCGCCGGTTGCTGACCGCTGTCAACCGCTGGCAGTCAGAAGCGCTGTAGCTGTTGTCACCACTTGTCACCACTCCCGCCTGGCCTGGTTGGGCGTCGCAGGACACTGTCGGCAGCGCAGCCGTGAGGACGTTTGTGGAATTCTCTGCTCTCCACCACGCTGACTGCATTGGTGGCTCATGGCAGGTTGCTGGCGCTGCCGCTGCTGGCGCTGTTGCCGTCCTCATTGGACACAGAGGATGCACCGCAGCAGGAGGAGCTGCCGCTAGAGCCGAAAGCAGACATCGCCACGGGGCCCATGGTGTGATGGGTTGTTCATGTGTGGTCGACAGTGTACATTGCTTGGATGAAATTTCGAAGTCCGGTTCGTCAGAAGTTCATGCCGCATTCTTTGTCGCCATTGCTTTTGGTTACAGTTGGAGCATCCTTGCCTTCATTCATCAGCGTGCGCCCTGGGATTCAATTGGTATTGTTGTGGACAAGCAGTTGTTTGGAAGCTGGCCGTGCCGAGTCCAGCATACACCATGACGATGACCCATTGCACACTCTGCCCCAGCTTGTAGCAAACCTGTTGTCTAGGCACGACCACCTTGTTGTCCCCACTTGATTGTTAGCTAATCACCACGAACTGCGTCACCTCAGCTGAATGTCTACACGGAATGCTGTGCTGCTCGGACTGTATATCAAACCTCTGTGCTGGCCCCAAACCATCAAAACTTAAATTCGGTAATATACACCACTTCACGTCGTTAGCCTAGTCGTCTGCCACCGTTGTGCGGGTCCTTTACTACAATATTTAGCCCACAGATGAGCAGGTCAGTAAGCCGCTTGGGCCGTGCGCGTCAGTCACCTCCACCGTCATCGCCGCCGCCGCCGCTGTCGCCGCCGCCCGAGTCACATGAGCCGGCATCATATGAGCTGGCGTCATACGAGCTGGTGTCGTAGGTGCTGGTGTCGTGTGAGTGGTGGCTGCTGGCTCTGTCCAAGCCGCTGCTGTGGCTGCTGCTGGTGTCTTGGCTGGTGTGGCTCCTGGTGTCTTGGCTGCTGTGGCTGCCGCTGATACTGACGGTGGTGGCGCTGTCATCAATGCTCTCGGCTTGCCTGCTGGCGCTGACGTCAACGAAATTGCCACTGCTGCTTTCATTCGCATTTGCACTGGTGTTCATGTCACTTGCACTGGCATCATCAGGCACTGGGGACGCCCCGGCTGGGCCCTCGGACCAGCTGCCATCCTCCTTTGTTGTCCTGTTGCCAGTGCCGGGAATCTCCTTCTCCCCGCTGGCATCCTCGCAGTGTTCTGCCTCGTCGTCATGGCTGTCCTGCCAGTCGGTGGGGATGTTGTTGAACAGCATCCAGGAGTCGGCGTCAACCACTGAGCCGTCGTGTGCCGGCGTGGAGTCATAGCTGGGAGCCATGGACGAGCTGCGGGATGGCGGAAGCCGGGACGGGCTGGTCCTCTTGGCGTCTGCTGTGCCGCCGCCACCCCTGGACCCCTTGGGGCTTGTCGGCTGTACCCTGCCAGTCCTTCCTGCTGCGTCCCTGCCGGAGGTTGGGCGGCCGACTGTGCCCGACTTGCCAGCGCCCGCTGAGCGTCCGGCGTGGTACTTGCCGCTGAGCGAGTTACCGGCGCGCTTCTTCCCCCGGGTTGGCTGGGCCTGGCGCTGCCCGGGCAGCCACATCTTCCACCACGGTTCGTCAGTGGATGCATTGTCATCCATGGAGCGACCAATGCGGTTGCGGCTACTGCTGTTGTAGCCATCATCGCTTCTGGCTGCTGTGATGCACACTCTGGCACAGCGCCGTACCCTGTCTGGTGATGGCGGTGCCGGCCGTTGAGGTGGAGCGACCCGCTTCGCGCCATGCACAGGCCAAGAATGCGTGCGGCAGACTGCGCCGCTAACATCAAGCATCACGGCCATGATGCGCCCTGGTTGTGTCTTACGTCGGAACACCAGCCGCAATATGTTGAACTACTGGCTGCACATGAGTCACCAGGCAAGCACGTTTGCCAAGCTCATGGCAAAGCTGTCCTTGCAAGTTCAGACAGCAATGCAAAGACCTGCTGACAGTGTCTGACTTGGGTGATCTACCCGTCCTAGGATCTCGCCAATGTCTCCAGCTGGCTTCGCAGAGTGTCAAGTGTTGCATGTGCTGTTGCACCATGCAAGCAAGTGTCTTCTTTCCAGAGCGGCAGTGGTCGTGGCTATAGACCAGATGACAGCATCACAGGTCATGGCCAGCATCTTGGACTTGTCTCCCGTGACTTCGAAGCAACTTCGAGGACCTGTCCTAAACCTACCACTCATCAGGCATCCCAAACCTCCCTTTGAACAATGTATGAATGGTGTCCCGTCCAATCGTCGATGCGCAATACAGTCGGGGCTAGCTACATGATGCTCGCAAGATGGGCAAGCCCAGTCGCCCAGCTATTGCATGTGTGTGAGCAGCGGGCACTAAAGCATGCGTCGCTGCGCCATATCACAGGAGCTGAAAACCCTCATGTTTGCTGATGAACGGACATCTTGTCGCAGCACGTCCCGCATCACTTGTGGCTGCTGACGCCGGGGATGCTGGGCAGCATGTTGGCAGCCGAGCTGATGGCCCCGCCGATGAGGCCCTGCTGCTTCCCGTCACCATTGCCATGCTGCGCACTCAGCAGCGACTTGAGCTCGCCGATCTCGCTGCGCAGACCCTTCACCATCGCCACCAGGCCCTGCAGGTGCAGCAAGACACCCTTTGAAAGCAGCTCATCCGTCACAGATGCATCGACGACACTCGCAGAGTCTGAGTCATCAGCAGAAGATGACCACGGCAGTTCGTGTAGCTTCACCGCAGGTTGCGCCCCGCAAGGTACGGGGCTTGAAAACCCTAGACCCACCTCGTCGCCCTCAGGGCCCTCGTCCTCCTGGCCGCCGCCCTTCTTGGACTCCGCACCCCACAGCTTGCCGGCCTGCACCCGGTCCCGCGAATCGGGGTTCACCTTCAGGATGTGGATGTGCGCCGGGTACCTGCGGCGCCGCAGAGCGGGGTTGATGACAGAGTACCCAGTATATGGGCTCGTTTGCCGCCATGCCAGGCACTGCGGCAGGCTACTCAACGTGTGTGTGGCACAGCCAGACAGGCAGCCACATCAGAGCCACATCCAAGTCGATCGGACGAATTGACCACAAGTCGACTTCTCGGTGCTCTGCAGTGGCTGCCCGCCGCGACGTGTTACATGCATGCCAACAGGCGGAATGCCGACAGTCAAGCTGGTGTTCCCAGGTGGGTGCACAGCAAAGGGGGTTCGCACCAGTCGTTGCCGCGCATAAAGGAGGGCAGGCTGGACTCCAGCTCGTCGATCAGCTCCGCCTTGGAGCACAGGAACTTTGTGCCATCATCATCCGACGCCTGCAAGCACATCAGCTTTCAGCGTGTAGTATAAGGGAATGGCGTCCCATTACTGTGGCAGCAGCGGTATGTTGAGCTTTACGATGCTGATGGCAGCTGGGTCGACAGACACATTACCCAAAAAGACTTGTTAGCGTGCGGTAAGATAGGCCTGACAAAGCTGCGTCTTACCTTAGCAGCAGCGTCGCTCATGAGCGCAATTAGCAGGTTCAGCAGCACCATCGACATGGCGAACAGGAAGACGATTAGCAGGATGACTCTGCAGTCGTAACCACAGGACATGATTCAGCCTACTAACAACTGCAGCGTGTCAGTGACACCCGATGTACCATTGAGCAGTATTGATAACATAGCAATTACAGAACCTCCATACCCAATAATAGGCTTCTTGCTGTTGTAGAAGAGATCCACATCGATGTCTGCACTCAATGTACAGCCGTCAGTACATCGCAGCTGACGAGCAGCAACAGCTGTGCACAACAGTGCCATAGTAGTCTGACAAGTTGTTTGCATGACTCGGTTTGCATGACGCAAGGCACACCTCCCATCATGAGCGTGAAGACTGATGTGATTGCATGCCTGCATTGCAGGTGGCCATGTGATATCAGACAATATCCAGTGCACTGACATTGCCATCGATGCTGGTCTCAGGGATGGACACGCATTCTCAGTCCACGTACCATGGGTTGTCAAACTTGTCAGTCCCCTGCTCATCTCTGCGATATACGACACAACGACGCTATCAGCAATAGACATTCGTTGCTTGTTCCCTGGTGAAAAGGTAAGTGACACCGCAAGGCAACATAGCAGGAAGGAAGACCTGAACAGAATGTAGAAGGCACCTGCACAGCGGGAGCACCAGAGAATCAGCAGGTCAGCACCAGTTGCTAGATACAGGGAGAGCGTCGTGAGCTGTGCAGGACGTCGCAGCGTGCGGCGACAACGGAGAGCGCACCCGCAAAGCCCCACAGCGTGAGGAGCAGCAGGATAAGGAAGGGCCAGACGTCTTTGGTAACCGCCACCAGGGTGTTCAGGAAGGTGTTGCGGGTGTTCTGGAATGCTCGGGCAAAGTATTGCACCCGCCACCACAGCAGAAGGACCTGCAGACACGGGCACAGATGCACCATCGTGCCACATTGCCACCGTAAACAGAGCCGTTCTCCACAGATAGGCTACCATCTGAGGCATGTGTCTCCGCTCTGTCACAACAGCGGTTGAACGGCAATCAATAACGGGACATGTCAGCATGCCTGCAGGGCTGACAGTATGCTGAGCGCATCCGACTTCAGCTGCCACCTGTGTATCAGCAGGATTCAGTCCTGAGCCGGACACAGCACACACATCCGCTGCGCAAGCCAAGCAATGGTATCTGCTGCTGTCAACATGCAGCTCCACTCTACAACAAGTGCGAGGTTGCGCACCTGCCGAAGTATGCAATGCTGATCAGGATCTGGAAGACGTAAGTGCAGATGTCGATGATGTTCCAAGCGGACAGCCAGCGGCCTGGTCCGTACTGTGCTAGCGTGCATATCTGCGTGGCCAAAGCAAATCAGCTTCACATGCCGATTGACATGCACTACAGGTCCTGGCAGGTGAAGTGCAGCAGCGCCCGGGACGGGCAACGTGTCATGGGATGGTGCGACCATATAGCTGCACAAAGACAAACAGTGAGGCACTTGTCGGGCAGCAGAACAGCCATGTGGTTGCAGTATGGCGTCTCTACCTCAATGTAGATGAATGGCGCCATCCCGCAGAGCGAAACAATGAGGGCTGTCACGGTGGTGATGCCACGCTGCGTGTGGACCAGCTCCTTGAATGACAGCTCCAGATCCTCGTCTTGGAACGCGATGATGAACACCTGCATCGCAGGAAGCACACCCCTTGCACACACCTGAACGACCCAGACGTCGTACAGCAGCCAGCCTCAACATGGGTGCACGGCTATTCATAACTGAGGGAATGCTGAACTCTGCAGTATATAGCATGCACTTCCCACCTGGAATGCGATCAGCCATATCAAATAGAAAATGAACTCCTGGATGAGCACACGGCGTGCCCACTTGTCTGCAAACCGCACATATCTGAAAAGTCAGCTCATTGCTTCCACTGCGTGCAAGGGCTTGTTGGATGATGCTCTGCATGATGCAGCATGTCACTGTTGATGGTGTGCGCCATGCATGCGGAGCATGCCTGAGCCATGCATGTGGAGCATGCCTCACCCCACTTGAACTGGATGACGGCCTGCACCGCTGGCAGCCCAAACACCTGCGTCGCGACAGCCTGCACGACAGGAGCTTGGCTACTTAAGGCAGGGCACTCTGATTTTGCTGCGGATTAGGTCCTGTTTGTACGGCCCTGGCTCATATCCCAGCAGCATGTGTGCTCACCCCGTCCTGCCACTTCTCCAGCAGCGGGTTTAGGACGCCCCGGTCGCCGGGCAGCGCCGCATTCTTGATCGCCACCACATGCGCCTCGCACTCCACCTTGCTGGGGAAGCCTGCGGCCCAATGTCGAGAGGCATCAGGCGCTCTGCAACACGGCGCATCTCGTCAACATGGTCGCGTGCACCTTATGCCATGCATGCAGCATGAAGGTGCAGCAGCAGCACAGTTAATCCAGCTGCCGCCGCACCCTTGGCCTTGAAGTTGTCCTCTGCCAGGTACTGCTTCCAGCGCGCATCGTAGTCCACGTTCATGGTGTTTGCGCCAAAAGTCCAGACGGAAGAATCGTCCTTGATCAGCGGCAGCACCTCGGTGTCCTGTTCAGGTGTCAGCGGGTAGCAGTAAGCAAGCAGAGCGCAGCCATGACAAAAGCGTGTATGCATGCATGCATGCGTGCACGCTGTGCAACACGATGCGAACAACATCTGCAGTCAGCGGGGTCTGCTGTGGCGAGCACAGCCAATATGGCACACAGAGCGCTCAGAGCCGATCATTAGGCAGCACTTTCCCTAGATGAACTGCAGCCCGGGTCACCTCCGTGACGAAGGAGCCCAGCTTCCTGGTGCCCTTGTCGGCCAGGTAGCTGATGACCTGGTCGGGCTTGGTGCGCAGCAGGTCCTCAAAGTCCACCGGGTCCGATGTGTTGAGGCCCTCCTCCAGTCGCTGCTCAATGTCATCCTGTCCAGATTGCACACCAGTACAGATTGGACACCAAAAGGATATCGACCCGGGATGGAAGGTCTTCCTGGATTCATAGTCGCGGCCAAGTGCTTTGCAGCGCCAGATGCATGGTGGATCACTCCGTTGGCGCTGGCAACAAGTGCTGTCCTGAGGTGCTGCCTTGGTATGCCTATGACGGAGGCGCACCTGATCTTGCTGCCCATCTGCAGCCCGGCCCTGCTGCTCCGACCCCAGCAGGGGCTCCGAGTAGTACTCAGACATGCCTGCGGCATCCAAATAACACAAAGTAGATTACCTTGACCTGCATACCGTAACACCTGCCGGCTACCGCATCATAAGCCATGGTGGGAATTTTGCCTAGCAACTCAAAGAACTGTTGGATAGACCGCTGTCACGTTCTGCTTGGTGCAAGGCACACTGTCCCTGGGGATATGGTCCCTGTTTCAAGCTGTTGCACTTGCATGCACTCAATGGGTATGCGAATCGTACCAACGGCTGCTGCGGAGGGCTAAGAGGGGTCAGCTGATCAAAGCATGTACTGGTGAGGATGAATCAGGGCAACAGATTGAACGCGCACCTGCACAGCGCCGATACAAGGTATCGGAAGTTGCGCCACCCTCCGATCCGGCAGCTGAGTTCGAGATCTGCGGTCCCACGCAGCAAGCTGTTACAGCAGCTGCGAATCTGGGACGCCCACGCCTCCAAATAACTTGGATTGGGACGAGACAGGATATCCTACTGCCCCTGAGGAAACAGCACAAGCGAAGCTGGGGTGCAGCTCACAGCGAGGGAGTTTCACTCACGATTGTCCGCAACCCTGTGCATTGGCAAAGAGGCGGAGTGCCTGCAAGCCTTGAACCTGTGGAGCACTCGAGCTGGCAATCAAGCGGCACACAGCGCGCAATCGATGGCCACTCGTTGTCACGCTGCACGTGTCATGATTAGTGTGCCTGCTTTCAACTCACCTTCATGCAAACAGTTTGTCGCGGCATGAACAAATTGACAGGAAAGTGCAACGTGTTGTACACGCGGTACATTGCTTGACTGCACTGCGTTGCCGATCGGTCCACAGACGGTTGCCTTGTCTGCTGTGAGCGCCACCGCAACTGGCTGGCAAATGAAGTTTCGCACCGTTTGGCAGCAGCCCCTGGACTGCAAGAGGCCCTGCTCTGGGTGTGTCATACTAGTCATGTGAGTGCAGAGACCAGCTCGTGACAGCCTTTAGCACACCAGGCACAGCAGCCAGCGGTAGCAGCAGCATCGCCGCAGGGCTGCCCTAGCGCCCCTGCCCGCACACCGCACCAGCAGCCATGGTGTGGTGCGACAACTGCAAGGATGAGGTGGAGATGGAACTGGACGATGCCACCGGCTTCGAGTGAGTGCATTTGAGGAGTGCACTGCCCCTGCATGTCTACCTTTGCAGGACGTAGATGCACGTCACGGTGCAGTGGCCCCATGCTGTTTTGCACCTGATCCCATATCATGGTGCACTGTGCAGTGTCTGCACGCTGTGCGGCAACGTGCTGGACGAGGCCGCGTTTGCAACGGACGTCACCTTCACCAAGGGTCCTGGCGGCGAGTCAGCGGTCGATGGGCAGCGTGTATCAGAGGCTGGAGTGGCGCGCGGCATGGGCCGCATTGCTGGCGGCCGCGTGTATGGACATCAGGTAGCCGTCACTGCTAGTCAGTGATGTGATGTGACCGCGCAATGTCATCATGGTCTGGGAATGCAGCGCTTTGCTCGGTTGGGCTGCAATGGTGAATTAGCGCTACAGCTCAGCTGGCGGAGCCTGGCAGAGGGAGCAGCACAGGTCATGCTGCTGCTGTGCAGTTCGACTCGCACGAGAAGAGCCTGGCGCGGGGCAAGACCGAGATCCAGCTGCTGGTGAGCCAGCTGAACATCCGGCCGCGGGACGACATGACGGAGGCCGCCCACAGGCTGTACCGCCTCGCGCTGCAGCGCAACTTCACGCGAGGCCGCCGTACGAACCAGGTGAGATCACTGTTTGATCATGGTTCGTGTCAGGTGAGACTGCAGCACAGCAGCCTTCGGTGGCAACCGGCCGAACAGTCGGCTGACATTGCAGGTGGCAGCAGCATGCCTGTACATCGTGTGCCGGCAGGACGAGAAGCCCTACATGCTCATCGACTTCTCGGACGCACTGCAGGTGCATCACTGCTGCATGCTCTGATGTAAGACACTGCTGGACCGACGTGCACTTCAGAAAGAGGGCAGAAGTGTTGTACTGCTGGACCTGCAGCACTGCGTTAATTCACTGCAGGTCAATGTGTTCGTGCTGGGCTCGGTGTTCCTGCAGCTGGCGCAGCTGCTGCGGCTGCATGACCTGCCCATCTTCCAGCGGTGCGCTGCAGACTCCAAGCACAGTCACGACCGTCAAAGTGCTGGACCCATTGTGGCTGTTCGCATCCTGTCTTCAGAGGTGGTCGCTGGCTCCCATGTGCGCAATGTCTCACACAGGCCAGTTGACCCGTCGCTGTACATCCACCGCTTCGCGAGCCGCCTGGCGCTGGGGGCGCCCAAGTCGGAGGAGGTGGCAGCCACCGCGCTGCAGCTCATCAAGTCCATGAAGCGGGACTGGATGCAGACGGGGCGGCGGCCCGCCGGGCTGTGCGGCGCCGCGCTCTTCATCGCCCTCCACATCCACGGTACGGACCCTGATCAGACCTGGAACAACTGGCTTTGAACTGTTTACACAGCTGGTCTCAACCCCTCGAAGTCGGCTCCCCGCCTGGCTTTGCGCGGCATGCCTGCGCATGCCATGTAAGGGGTGCTTGTCACTGTTCACATCTGCAGGGGACTGGGGACACCCTGCCAACACAGTGTCCGCCTCCCGTGCAGGCCTGCAGCGCACCAAGGCGGAGGTGGTGAAGGTGGTGCACGTGGGCGTGTCCACCATTGCCACCCGCCTGAAGGAGCTGGCCGGCACCGACGCCGGGCTGCTGACCTACACGCAGCTGCGGGTGAGCCACACCAGGCAGTGGACGAGGACATGATGCTGCAGCGGCTTTTTTGCAGGTTGTTGGAGGGACAGCAGCCATGATGGAGAGGATGAGCAGACTGGATGAACTCAGCGGTTGATGGCACTTCATCATTGACTCCCCCGCCAGGAGCATGGCACTTTCATCGAGGGCGAGCAGCGGCGGCTGCTGGAGGGAGCGGAGCAGCCGCTGGCGCTGACGTGGCACGGCGGGGACAATGGGGCGGCAGCCGGCGATGACCAGTCCCTGGTCACTGGATGCGAGCATATTGGTGCGCTTTCTGCAGCACCATGACTTCACGGCTACTTGGCTGTCAACATGGCTTCAGCAGTGGATATGTCCCCAAAAGTATATACGAGGTAGCCACCACCGGACAGTGATGTGCATGCCCTGAGTGTAACTGCGTTGCGCAGGGCATGTTATTGGAGGGCAGGCGCCAACAGCAGCCTTTGCACATGGCATGTGCCGTGAGTGCTATGACAGATACCTGGCCCAGGTGAGCCGGAAGTTTTGATTGGTACAGGGTGCACCTGAACAGCAGACAGGCATGCGCAGTATACGCAGTACGCAGCCATGCTGCCCCCCAGCTTGCCGGTCACACGAGACAGGAGCTACTGCAAGGCCCTGCTGCAACCTGCATCGCCAACGTAGCGTTGTAAACTTCGTGGACGCAGCAGTGCTGTGCAAACGCAGCCGTCACCCAGATATTGTCACATTTCCTGCTCTGTTACTCACCAATGCAGTCGGGAGGGGTGGTTGGTGGCAAGGACCCTCCGGCTTTCACGAAGGGGCGCAAGAAGGCCGAGGCAGAGGCTGCACGCCTCCAGGTGTGCTGTAGTTGCCCGCGGTGCATGCAGTTTGGCATATGTCATGGGATTGCGACCCTTATACGCTCACAGTCACCAGGCATCCTGCGACACAGCACAGACCACTGTATGCAAAACATCTGTTTGGGTTGTCATGACCCATGCTGTTTGTTCAAATGTCAGGCTGAGGTGGATGCGCAGCAGAGCGGGCTCCTCGCAATCACGGATGGCACAGAGTGCGGTGGCGCTTCACAGCCAGAGGGCGATGTGGCTGCCGAGATGGCAGATGCCCTGGTTGCTGCTGAACTCGCTGATGTTGCCCAGGTGTGCTTCCCAACCAGACTTCATCGATGGGTGTCACTGCTTGGTCTCTGACCTGCTCAGGTCGGCCCACCGCCATGCCTGTGCAACAATTGACTGACTTGTCACCTGTGCACCACGTCCAATGGCACGTGGCAAGTGGGTTTCACAAGAGCCGCTTGTCATCGTGCGCTGCAGGCACTGCCACCTGAGGAGCAGCGGCAGCTGCGCAGCCGCACCGATGCGGGGGGAGCTGCCGCACCCGCGGCCGCACCGCAGTCTGCAGATGAGCAGCTCGATGCAGGTGCCGCAGCGGTGTCTGCCCCAGCGCCAGCGGCAGATGGGCATGACACAGCAGCAGGTGGCAGAGGCAGCACCGGCAACGATGCCACAGCAAGCGCTGCCCAGCCGGCGCTGGCCATCGTCAGCCCTTCAGACCCATCACCAGCAGATGCACCGGCAGCAGATGCAGCACCGGCACCTGCAGCGGCAGCGTCAGCGGCGGCAGCAGGAAGCAGCAGGAGCAGCCGCCGCTTCCGGCCGAGCGCGGCGGCGCTGGCGGCAGGCGCCAGGGTGGCGGCGGGCCGGCGGGCTGTGCTGTCGCAGCCGGGCGCCGACCCCGCAGAGCCGCCGGCGCAGCGGCGGCGGCTGAACGACAGCGACACAGAGCCTGCAGCGGACGGTGCAGGGCTGGCAGAGCGGGACGGCACAGGCGGCGCAGGTCCCTCAGGTGGGTCCCCAGCATCTAGAAAACCCTAAATATGGATTTGCTTAGTTGTGTGCGCAACCCTCCAGCACGCGGACCGCACGCACCCTGCATGGGCACAGCCAGCCTGGCATCACACACCGCTCAATCATGACAGGTGCACAACGCTGATTCTGTCCTGCCAGGTACATCAGGCGAGGGCGCCGGCAGCGTGCAGCTGGCGCTTGTTCCAGAGCAGGAGGGCAACGCCTTGGCGCTGGAGGCGGAGGGGGACGAGGAAGCCGAGCCAGGTGCTGTGCTGCACATTCCACTCCCACATGGCGCAGTGCTCAGTCGTGCATTCGCGCAGCAGGGGCGTGCTTACAGCTTGCTGTGCTGCTGCTGCACCTGCCATGCTCGTCTGTGCATGTGTGCGACCTGCTGGGGCATTTCTGGCGGTGGGCAGACAGCCTGTGCCATCTGCTCCTGCCTCGCAAGACGCACTGGGTGCATCATAATTTGTACTTCCTGCCCGCTGCAGAGGAGGACACGTTCTCGGATCTGGACGACGGGGAGCTGGACGGCTTCCTGCTGTCGCGCGAGGAGGCGCAGCTCAAGGAGCAGGTGCGAACCCTAAACCCTAGACCCAAAGGCTTGCTGGATGCGAACCTGCCTGGCGGTCTTGCCATGCCTGCTCACAGTTGGTCCAGAAGTTTGGCTGACGGGACTGCTGAGGATCCGTGCTGTGTGGTTGGCATGGCACAAAGGGTCTCTGCGACATTTGCCAGCTGCCGGCGAAGTCACCATGCACTCGTCGCCTGCTGACTATGTTCTGGACCACCCCGGTGCAGGTCTGGACCGCCTTGAATGCGGACTACATCGAGAAGCAGGCTGCCAAGAAGGCCGCCACCGATGCAGCTCAGGAGGTGCCAGTCCTCCTTGTACTGTCTCTGAACTCTCTGGCGACTGAGTGCTTCACTGTCTGAGGACGGACAGATGTGCCTTCTTTCCCAACTGGCGTGCAGTCCCGACGGACGCTCGTTTACTCTACCAAGCCCACTTCACTTGATGCGCAGCGGGACTCGGAGCTGGAAGCGACGCGGGAGGTGGGCTCCAAGGCGCACGGTCGCAGGGGCAGCGGCGGCGCAGCTGACGGCGAGGGGGCGGATGCGGAGGAAGACGAGGGGGAGGACGGCGCCGAGCGCTCGCTGAGCAAGGCGCGATTGACTTGCGTGCAATCTTGAGCGGCGCCGGATGTCACTCATGTGCCTTGCAACGCATCGCGCATGCCGTGCTGTGCTGCGGTGGTCCCCAAGGACCCTGGACTGCGCAGCATGCAAGCCAGCAGCTTTGCGGCCACCGCTGTGTTTGGGTACGTTACTTGGTGCGAATTTCTGGCGCAGGCGACGGCGCCACGGAAGCGGGGGCGCGGGCGGCCCGCCGGGTCGAAGACAAAAGTGCGCTCCGACAAGGACCGGCTGCTGACTACGCCTGCAGGTGGGCTGCACCACCACCTTCAGCCGCAGCTGAGATTGTTTCATGTGCAGCCACCCTTTGGTCAACAGTTCGCAACGACTCGTATTCCAGCCCCTGATCTGTACAGCAGCAAAACTGCTTGAGATGGTGTGCAAGCGCTGCATCGTGTCACAGCTGGCGGTTGCCGACGTGCAGGGAGCACGGCTGGGCAGAGAGCAGGTCGTTCCTCCAAAGCTCCTGAGGGCCCGCCCCTGCTGGTCAGGGTGACATGTTGTGCGTGCATGGGTGCAGACACGCCCAAGGAGGCGATGCTGCGCATGGCGGAGCACCGCAAGCTGTCCAGCAAGATCAACTACCACGTGCTGGACGACCTGTTCTCGGACGACCCGGCGCCCGGCACCGAGGAGGCCGCAGGTGCGATGTCTGATGCGGGCACATGTCGCTGTAAGGCTGAGCTGGGCCCCAAGCGCTCCTGGCAAAGCCGTTCAGACTGACTGGTCGGGCACTCGCTCGGTACACGGTGCGGCATGTACACAGCGTTCGTTCGAGAGCTGTGCTCAGCAGAGGCATGCGAGGCCATGTGCGTCAGAGTGTGTCAGCAGGCCAGTCTTGCAGCTGACGGTCAACCACGAATGGTTCGCAGGTGGCCCAGAGGCTGCTGTGGCCAGTCCGAGCAGCAGCCGCGGCACACGCAGCACTGCTCCTGCAAGGTCTCCTGCACCTCTGGCACGCCTGGTGCGTAGTTTCGACTAGCCTTTTCCTCTTGAGTTGGAGCCGGTGACTGGGGTCCACGCAGCTCTGCATCCTGGCACCAGGCTGTGCGTCTTGTTTGCAGCTATGCTGCATCGGCGATGCCCTGTAGTTCAGTTCCTGGACTGACGCATATGCGTCTGCGTCATGTCTGTGCGCAGGGCTCGCAGTCGCCGCGCAGCGGGCAGCGGCGGCTGGCGTCGCTGATGGACGACGAGCTGGCGGCGGGCGGCAGCCCGCTGGGAGGCCCCGGCGGCCGCCCGTCCTCGCGCTTCGCGCCCCGCACCAGCCGTGCGAAGCGGAAGTGATGCAGCGGAAGCGCGTGACCTCGGGCAAATTTGCAGGCCAGAGCCGCACGTGCACAGCAGTGTTAGCATAGACCTTTGTGTAGTGGGCCGCAGCGGACCTGGTCTTCGGATGTATGGGGCCTGCGCCATGTATAGTGGAGACGACGGATCCGGTCAGCCATGCCAGTCTTCAGCAATGCTATGTCTCGTTTAGGTTGGCCAACCTGCAGCAATGCACTGCAACCAGCATTGATTGGCCAAATTGCACGCAGTGCACTAAATTTGCTAAATTTGCTGTCAGGTCAAGGGGTGTGAGCAGAGCACGTGCCAGACGGTGCACACCCTATAGAGTTCAGGGCCATAGCTCAGGCACGCTGCCTGCGGCGTCGTTGGTTTGGCCACACACGGAGGCGAATCAACCCTGTTTCAGCGTTGCTATGATCTGCTACTCTGCGCATGGGCGCGAGCAACAACGTACAGCTCATGCACCGCCAGCATCTGCAACCTGGACCACTACCTTCTAGGCCAGCGCAGCCGCAGCCGTCGGCATACCGTCCCAGCAACGTATCAGCAGCAAGCACTGCTGTGTGGAAGCCTGCAGGGCGGGTGCACCGCACCAGACGCCGAGCAGGCGAAGTCACAGCGGGCTTGGGTCCATTGCGTCACGTGGCGAGCCACTGTGGACACGCTCCTAATGGGCGTCTAGTTCAGGTGGAGATTGCAGGCCTTGCTACTGCTGTTGACAGGTGCCATGGGCCAAGCTTCCCATGTCAAGCTCCCTGACCTAGGGGATGCGCACGCGGCTGCTGTCATGTTTCGTGACCGATTCGTCACCGGCAGCACACTACAGTAGCGCGATGATCCCGTCCATGACCATAGCGTCTTGCGGTGGCACTAGCTTCCACTGCATGGCGCGGGATCTCCTCATCGTTTGTCATGGTGCCAACGGACCACGCAGCCACGTACTTCACATCATCTGCGTTGCGCTCGCCGTTGTGATGTGTCTGGAAGCCCCGAGCGAGCACCGTTAGTGATCCCAGAAGCGCTGGTAGGCCCGCGCTGCCTGTGTCGCTGGTCCCGTCATGGCATCCCTTTGACTAACTGCCTGACATTCATTCTGTCGATGACCAGCGGCATCAATAGGCGGCTGTGCTATCCATGTACGGTGAGCGTGGTGCTGATCACGTACTGAGCCAATCCTTCTGCCTCTGCAGCGTCGCTGGCGAAAGTCAGGCGCCATGCGAAATGGCACTGCTGGCCATGGCGCTGAGCAGAGCCACGTGCTGTCAGACCTGACCCTTGCAGGCATACAGGTGATCAAGCATGCAGATCCTGCCGATCGCGCAGACCATGTGCCTCCACGCTGTGCTTTGCTGCGATGCGACTACCGCACTTTTCCGGCGGAGTGTTGCCAAGCTGTGGGATGGCTGGATTCTGAGGCGATCGCATGTGCAAGGGCTGTTCACGCGGCCAGTTGATCGGTCACAAACCACGGAGCTGCTGAGTCCGGACCTTTTCCAACCACAGGCAGCCTACACGCGCTTTGGGTTGACGCCCACGCAGCTCGTGCGCCAACTATACCCAGCATGGGAAGCCTCGGGGCCTGCCTTCATCACGCTTGCGTCGCTGGAGGACCTTCTGCAGCGTGCCAGGTGGGCTTGGGGATGCTCATGGTCGAAATGCTTGTGCCATGTGCACACTGCCTTGTTGCAAACAGCGCCGATGGCCTGTTCGGACATGCTGGACGCTGCATGAGATTGGTCGGGTGCTCGCGACCAATGGCAAGAACTACTGACAATCTCATGCCACCGTGCAACACGCCAGTGGGCACTGCCGACCAGCACGCCTCCTCCTGGGTCTGGGCCAATGCCCACACTGCAACGTAAACCCTGCAACCGTAAACCCTGCAGGGAGCTCGAGGCGCTGCCGACGGCTCAGCGGGGCGCCCTGCACGGCGTGCCGTTTGCCGTGAAGGACAACATCGACGTCGCGGGCTTCCCCACCACTGCCGCCTGCAAGTCGTTCAGCTACGCACCGGCAGCCAGCGCCCCCGTCGTCGAGCAGCTGCTGGCAGCAGGTGGGTGAATCATCCTGTGCAAATGCTGTATTCTGTACACTCACAGGCTGTACAGGCGATGTCTGGCCGCATGAATGCGCAGGGCATTGAACGCGGCACTTCAGGTCCTCTGATGTCCCTGCTATGCAGCTTCCAGCACCAACACATCCCAGACCCTGACTTCACGCACCTCTCATGCGCAGGCGGCATCATGGTGGGCAAGACCAACATGGACCAGTTTGCTGCGGGGCTGGTGGGGACGCGCAGCCCGTACGGCGTGCCCCGCAACGCCTTCGACAGCCGCTTCGTGCCCGGCGGGTCGTCATCCGGCAGCGGGGCGCTCGTCGGAGCAGGGGTGCTGCCCTTTGCGCTGGGCACCGACACCGCAGGCTCAGGTGGGTGGTAGCCTGTGCATTGGCAGGGGTGCTGCCCTTTGTGCATTGGCAGCGACACCGCCTTGCAAAGTCTGCGGCAAGAGGCTCGTGGATGTCATGAGCACTGCTACATCGTCAGTGACACACCATCATTTCGCACAAAGGGCTGTTGCACTGAAGCTCATCTGGCCTTTAGTTAGTCAGTTCGACTGAGCGCTTACTGACGGCTCTAAGGCAGCGACCTGGCATGCAGGCCGCATCCCCGCCATGTTCAACGGCTGCGTGGGCGTGAAGCCCACTGTGGGGCGGCTGTCAACGCTGGGGGTGGTGCCCGCAGCCAAGGCGCTCGACTGCGTCACCATCTTCTCGCAGAGCGTCGCTGATGGCGCAGCCATCGTCCGCCTCATGGAGGTGTGTGTCGATGCGGGAGTTTGTCTTGATTGGTCTGTTTCCATGGTATCGCAACTTCGAACTGTGTTGTGCCTCGAGTTTGTTGAGAGCTGCCCTGGCAGTGATAGCAACTGCATCAACAAGCTGTGTTGCTGCCAGCTGGTAGGCAGGACGTGATGGTTGATCAATGGCACAAACTCGTGCTGGCCACCGACAATGGTCGTAACACCATGCAGGCGGCCGGGTCTCTGGAGGACCCGACATGGCAGCCGCCCCTCGCCGGCTGCGACCGCAGACACCAGCCGGGGGCGCCGTTCCGCTTTGGGGTGCCGGCGCAGCAGTTTCTGGACTTCCAGGGTCCAGGCGGCGCCGCCGCCGCAGCAGGTGCTGTGTTGCTGCACACCAGTGCGTTGCGGTGCTGCTGAGGACCGCTGCATGCTGCACAACGCCCTCGCTGCCAGTACGCGCTGCTGGCTGCTTTCGGAAGTTGACATTTGTTGACAGGGATGTCATTCCACCAACAGGCTACACGCAGCTGTTCGGCGAGGCAGTCGAGCGCCTGCAGGCCCTGGGTGGCACCCCCGTCAACATCGATTTCTCCCCTTTTGCAGAGGTGACGCACACTGCTCCTCTTGTTAGATCTGTCGTCCAGCACAGCCAAGCCAGATATATCCATGCCAGCCATGCGCCTGGTCAACTGCCTGTTGGGCATCTCTCTTTAAGGTAAGTGACACTGCTGCAGCCGCACGCAGTGTCACCCACCCGCGTGGGCAGCTGATAGTCTCAGACTTTTCACCACAATCCGCAGGTGGCGTCAATGTTGTATGGCACGTCCTTTGTGGCAGCGCGGTATGCCGGCATCCGTGATTTCCTGCATGCCGCGACACCTTCCGGTTCCACGCATGCAACATCCAACGGGCCCGCCACAGGCAGCAAGCCCACAACCAGTGAGCGCATCCCTCACATTGCTTCGTGTGGCGCAGACCGTTTCGAACGCAGTGCCTCAACACTGCTCGACTGTGATTCATGCAATTCGGCAGGAATGCTTGGTGACACTCGGGCACGTGCATGTCGTAGGTTCGTCGTGGACCTAACACCATGAGTGCCTGCTTCTGCAGGCACGAATGGCAAGGCCGATGGGCCGGCGGCGCTGCGCACCATGAGCAGCGACTCAGACGACAGCGCCGTCATCGTGGCGCGCCCCTCCCCAGGCGGCGCCCCCCTGACGCTCAGCAGCGACCAGATCCTGGCAGACGAGTGCGTCCTGATCAATTCTGTGGAGCTTCATGCGACATGGAACATGGCTGTGCAGAGCATGACCGGCGCGGCAACATCATCGCATGCTGGAGCACACCATTGCTGAGTGCCAGCGGCAGCCGGCAGACCGCCTGCATGTGCACCTAGCATGCTTTGGGCACTGCCATCCTTGCCTGGCATTGCCACATTATTTGCTGCGGATGCTGCCTGACTGCCCTAGCAGCGGCTAACGAGGACAGCCTTCACATGTGCAGTCGCATGGAGCGGGTCACCAGGGCCATCATCGGCAGCGGCTGCAGCAAATCGGCAGCGGACCTGTACTCCGACATGGACCGCCTCAGCCGCCTCAGGGTACGTGCACGTGCATGTTTTTGTGCTTTTTAGGATTGGAACATGCGCAGCGATCTTGATTAGAGTGCCCGATGTCACTGCTAGTTGTGCACTGGCAATGAATGACACCTCTGCAAATGCTGCTCTTGAACGAGTGCCCACCAAACAGCCTTGCCAGGATTGGGGCAGAACCTTTGCATGTAGCAACAATTGGTGGAGCAAAGTCAGCCGGCCTGCTGATGGCAACATGTCACATGTCGCACTGCCGAGGCTGTGCCAGCAATGTGCAGCAAGAACTGTCTTCGCAGCGTCTAAGTGGTGTGGCGTGCTGCTGCGCTGTGCAGGCTCAAGCGCGGGTGCAGATGGCCACGGTTGACCTGCTGCTGGTCCCGACGGCGGTGCACCACTACACCGTCGCCGAGATAGAAGCCCAGGAGCAGGCGCCGCAGGTGCGGCATGTTACACCCTTCTATCGTCCGATAATGACTGCAAAACTGGTGGCGGCAATGCATCCCTTCTTATAAAGGCGGTCCCTTTGTTTGCACTTTGAACCAAAGGGTTCACAAGAGCGTTTGTTTGTGGTCCAGGTGTCTTGGGAGTACAATGCCAACCTCGGGAAGTTCACCAACTTCGTGAACCTGCTGGACATGGCAGGCATCGCAGTGCCTTCCGGCCTGCTGTCAGGTGAGTGACATCACCCTCCTTCGATGCGGTCAGCTGTGCCGTCACAGTTGCTCCTACAGTCTGATGCATGCTTTCGGGGAGTGCAGTGTACATTGTGTGCTCTCTACCGGTTTGCGTAGCACTAAGTGGTGTCAGGGCACCCGTGGCGCAGACGTGGTGGATGGCAGCGATGCAGCGGCAGAAGATCGGCGGCAGCATCTCGACGCCACTGGCGGCCCCCCTGCAGCGCTGCCCTTTGGCGTCACGCTGCTGGGCGCCGCCTGGAGCGACGAGTACCTGTGGGGCCTGGCGGCACAGTATGTGGAGAAGACCGGCTTGCGGAACGGACCAGCGGGGCATGGCGTCGCTGCTCCAGTGGCATGATGCGGCTAGTCTTGGCTGTGCGCTGATTCATGTGTCAAAGGACATGTTGTGTCTCCCCACCGTGAGTTGAGATCCAGCAAACAGACAGTTTTGTCAGACTGCCAAATGTTATGCGTGTTGATAGTGCTCTGAGCTTCTTGTCAATCTATCGCCTGGGCTTTGCTCGGCCGCCAACATCTTAAGTGGCGGACCGCGGACTGGGCTTCACGTCAGCAACAGGGTTCTGGGACAGTCTGGGACGCTGGCGCCCAGACTGACTGTTGTCCATCAGTCCCATGTGCACGGCTCCTACCTGTCAGTCGCACAGCTGTGTCGCGTCTGTGCTTGTGGCATACTACCCCACACATCGGATCGCCGATTGTAATTGTGACCAACCCACGGGGGCAGCATTTGTAGCAGATGTACATGACAGCAGCGCTAGGAGCTGGCCGCGAATTCTGAACCAACGCAAGTAGGACAGGAGCTCCTTCAGCGTGTATCGCAGGCATCGGACAGCGATCAGCCTCCTCGCTATGGCAAGGAGGGTGGGCCCAGCAGCTGTGCATGCACTGGTCCTGGCAGCTGGCATCCTGCTAGCTGTGGTGGACCTAGCAGGTACGCAAGGATGCATACAGAACAGCGCGAGGCCCCTAGCCACATGTCAACAGTTTGAGGTTAAGCTGATCTGAGAACGACATTGCCATCGTCAGAGCAAAGGCAGCGCTTTCACATGCTTGTCCTGCTCTTTAGCATGCATGTCTCGTGGTTTGAAGCATCCTCAGAAGGAGCAACCGTGACGATGATGCAACGTGGCTCGGCCATGAGCATTGCCCAATGCATGGCAGGAGCCCAGATATCGCCATCGCCGAGCCCGCCGCCGCCGCCGCCCAGTCCCTCGCCCTCGCCAAGCCCGCCGCCGCCACCGCCTGCAAGCTTCCCGACACCAGGCACTCCCTCTTCGAGCCCGTCACCGCCGCCGCCGCCACCAGCCAGCTTCCCTGCACCACAGGGTATCTCGCCATCCCCGTCACCACCGCAGTTCCCTGCATCGTCGCCCTCCCCACCTACCCCTGCTGGCCCCAGTGGCGAGGGCAGTGGCACGTCGCCGATGCCTCCAGCCAGCCCTGTTCCGGCCGCGGGCACACCAGGCCCCGCTGCCACTGACATCAGCTCCCTGCCACCGGGCGCGCTCGCCGACGCGCCTCCTGCACCAGGTGGGCATGCCCAAAGCGCTCATGATGTTCAGATGCCGCAGTGCTGCAACCTGGTGCACTGGCCACCTTGCCCTTGGAAGGACGTTCCCATGCCACCATACAAAGGGCGCAGCAGATGTGCGTACCATATGCCAGCTGCAGTGACTCGCGCTCATTCTCGGACCTCTCCGATACGATGGTCACCCTGCGGCTGGCAGGGGTCTTTGGTGGGCCCGGCGCCGGCCCCGCCGCCCCCACCCCCGCAGCCGCCAGCAGCCCAACCCCCGCGCCCCCAGCGGCAGCCGCGCCGCCTGCATCGTCGCCGCCAACCTCGCCAGCACCGACAGCGCCGCCGCCGACATCGCCCCCCGGCAGCTCCCCTTCGCCCACGTCTAGCGGCGGCGGCAATTTCGTGACGGGCGCCACCACACCCAGCGCCGCGCCTGCGGCGGGGGCCCAGGTGGAAGATGCTCCTGTTTTTGGAGGGACATCCTGCATTACTGCGTAGGTTTGTGGCATCACACGCTGTATAACGTCGGCTGCATTGCAGTCGAGGAACCCCCAAGCGGACCCCGATCGCGAAAGGCATGCATCGCAGGGCAAGGGGCAGAGTGGGTTGCAGACGGACAACCCGCGTGTCTGCGCCCCAGGCGGCGGCGGCTGCCCAGCTGCCAACTGCAACACCGCTGTCGTCAATGTTAATGGCACGGTGGGCTGGGCTGCAGCAAGCGTGCGGTGTTTGCTGATTATACCTGATGTCAAAGGCTCTGCTTGCAACAGGCACATATATTCAGGTGCACATCCATGGTGAGGCAGGCATCAAGGGAGATAGGCCCTGTACTGATTGATGCTGCCTGTGGCGGCGTAGGTGGTGCAGCTGGACGTGAACTCCCAGGCACCTGGTGAAAACGTGACGACGCCAGCGCAGTGCTGCAGCGCCTGCAAACAAAATGCCCAGGTGCCATATATGTTGGCCAGCAGCAAGCTTTACCCTGTTCGTGGTGTGTGGTGGCAGCTTGAGCACTAGCAAGGGACAACGTGGTGGTTGGCGGAGGGAGATGTACTTTGATGCTGACAACTGTGTCTATGTGCAGTGCAACATCTGGTCCTTCTGCTACCCGCAGCCTGGCAACCCGCAGGTGGGGCTGCAATGGTGTGTTGTCATGGCAGGATCCCCATCAAAGCCAGACAACGGCACAGTGCCTGTTTGTCATCTTTCCTGAGAGACCGTCACTGCTGCACATTGCGCCCCGGACCTACATGTTGCGTCACATGACTGCATCTGCTGTCATCTGCACTGCGCACCAGGAATGCGGTCGACCTGGCTCCTGCACCGACTTCACCAGCCGCTACACCGGCGCCGGGTTCGGGTCATTTGGCCCCGGCTGCACTGCCAGCGGGGCCTGGCCAAGGTGAGCAGACAGCACGCTGTGATGCCCTCGTCGCACGTCATCCTTGCAAGCAGTGCACACCCCTATAGTAACCACTTGACAGCATCTATATATGCTGGTGCGCAAACTTGCTACTGTTCTCAAGCGGCTTAACATCCTCTTTCCGCCTTACGGCCATGTGCGTCTGCAGGTTTGTGTGTACCCTGAAGTTTGAGCCCGATCCCCTGACAGCCACGACATTCACTGGCATCGACACGCGTGGCTTCGTGAGTGCAGATAGCGCTCATGACGCGTGATGCAACTCCTTGCTACCTGCAGCATGGTGCCACTGCCGGCCACTGCTGTTGCTTGTCAGACCCAGCAGACAATTAGGCATGTTTGCAGGCAACATGTCACAGCATGCTCGCGCAGGTGTCTGGCGTGCTGCTGTTCCGGGAGAGTGGCGAGACATCCGGACCAGCAGCACCTGGATCCTCCCTGGCGCCAGGCACAACACCAGCGGCTGGTAGTGGCTGACAACGTGCACAACCGTGGGATGTTGATCAAAGTAGATGTTCATCCCAGATGGCGGCAGCAAAGACACATTTAGCCATGTTCTGGACCCAGTATCATGCCTGACAAGTCGTTTTGGTGGTCGCATCTGCGGTATTGTCGACACTCAGGGCATCTGCTTGTGTCATACGATACAGGTACGGTGCGGACAAACAAACGACCCCAGGACAGTTGTGAGACTCTTTCTTGTTACATGCTCAAGACATCCTCACACGCCATATGCTTTCAAACACCTGAACCAAACTGTTCCCTTGACAACCAAACTCATCGACCTACAGCGTACACCAACCCAAGCATGTCAAGATCTGTGTCAAAACCGCGTCTGTGCTGCACGCACACACGCAACTCATGTGAGAAGCTCAGCTAACACTGCTGGATCCTGACAAAGCCCAACAGTCACACTGTGCAGCAGACCAAACAAACAAGCAGCAAGGTCAAACTGACACCCACGAGTTTAGCGCTTTACAATGCCGCCATACTTCCGCAAAGCCATATCAGCACATCATGCTGGTGAAACCAGTCTTCGGTGGCACAATATTGCAGTTGATCTGCCCCAACAATCCTGCCACTGCTGCGTGTGGCGGTTTGTGAGGCATCATTACAAAGCCCAGGCGCCTAGGCAAAGGTCGCACACAGCTCGGCGCTGCCAGCCGGCTGCTCCCCGTGGATGTCAAGCATGTCATCCAACAGACCTGCAGCAGTGCAGGTGAGGGTGTCATTCAGCACATCACACAATTTGAAAAGGCACTGTACCGAGATCCCAACAGCAGCAGCGCTAACTAGGCTACGCCAGCAGTAGAGGTACCATGCAGAAGCGAACACCTGCATCATTCATGCATGCAGGACCACCTGCATGAATGGCCACAATCGGTGGACAAGCCCATACCTGATAGTCCAGATGCTGGGCGGGACTGGGCGCGCGACAACTCCGCCGCCGACATCTTGAGGCGCAGCGAGTCGCTCAGGCGGCGGCTGAAGCTGCGGTTGAGCGGCAGGATGTTGCCGATGCTGGCGCGCTGCTGCGCTGGCACCCCTGCAGCACGACACAGCGCAGCAAGTCAGGCCATGCAGCTGCAGCACACAGTGATGGGATTGCACAGTGTCCACAACTGCTGCTGTTGTCGGTTTCATTTTTGACAGCAATCCAAATCTGCCAAGGCTCACAAGACAATGGCTTCCAGAAACGGTAGCTAGATCGGGGCAAGATGCTCACCGACGCCGTGCTTGGCGAACCAGGGGTGCTGCAGGGCCTCCTCAGCGCTGATGCGCTCGCCGGCGTCGCGCTGCAGCATCGCATGGATGAGGTCCATGCCCTGCAGCGGAATGCACAGGGTTCAGCACAGGTCATCACGCCAGAGGTCGGCAGAGGGCATACTGATATAAAGTGGCGACCCGCATGCACATGATGTTTGGGCTGCCCAGCAGTCATCCAATTGAACAGAATAGCATCCCAACAGAGTTCAACCATCGAGCAGCACACGTAATGCCGGCACACGGTCACCTCCTGGCTCATGGAGCTCCAGGGCCCATAGTTCATGGGGATGTCTTTCTGGATGACTGCCTCCATGACTGCCTCCAGTGTCGTCGTGTTCAGCTCCTCCATCGTGCTCCACCTGCAGCGTGAAACACCCAGAACAGAGTCAACATGTGTGCGATTGTGTGCTGTGCAGGCGACCAACACCCATGGGTATGTTGTATAAAGTCATGCTGCGCTGCAGGTGAGTGTGAGGTGCTTCAAGGCGGCACCACGGAGGGAGGTGGAGCAGAGGTGTTGCACAGGGTGACAGGCAGGCGCACCAGGGGAAGCGGTCGGCGATGAGCTGGTACATCATCATGCCCGCGGCCCACATGTCCGCCTCCATGCCGTAGTTGCCGATAAACACCTCCGGCGCCTGTGCACGGATCATGCGCATGACGTTGAGGATGTGCGTCCCCAAAGCAGGCAGGTTGCAGTGTGCAGCACGGCTTCCTGGCACTGCAGTCACCTAGCCCATAGAAGTACACCTGAGCAGACCGGGCATGCGAGCCATGACAGCAGGTCTGGCGCCACCCCGCAAGCAGCGGCACACCACGCCACTGCGATGAAGCTAACAACCACGCGCGCACCATGAACATGGGGGTGCCGGTCTTGCGGGTCAGGGGCACGCCCTCCTCCACCTGCTGCGCGCACCCAAAGTCGATGGCGCGCAGCCACGTGCCGGCCGGCTGTCTGCACAGTGCAACAGCATGACATTGGCACGATGCATGTGGATGATTGTGCAACTCAACAGGCCATGACCACAGCACCAGGCATGGCTGCAATGGCCAACCGGGACTGCCTACAAGCTGGTGGGTGCGTGTACATGGGAGCAAGGGAGGTGACGCAAAGAGAACAGCTCACTTCTCGAGGCCCAGGCCCTTAGCGCCGGGCCGCGCCTCGTCGCGCAGCATGAAGTTAGCGGGCTTCACGTCGCCGTGGTACAGGCTGTGCTTGTGACACGCCGCCACCGTCTGCAGCGCCTCATGCATGATGCGCGCCACGTCCGCCTCCTGCAGCGGGCCATGGTCCTGCGCAACAAGCCACCAGACGCCTCAGAAGTGCATCACAGCTGAGCAGTACTATACCGTGCACAATCTGGTTGCCAGCCTGTAGAGATGCCACGCCAACAGAATGTCCCTCTGTAATCAAACATTGGTGCAGATGTCGGACGAGAAGAACACTGCTCAGTGAATAGTGGCATGTCAGACAGCAAACCCGCAGACATGCGAAGACCCGAAGCCCTGAAACAGCACTGCACCTCGAGCAGCGTCTCGAGGTCGCCGCCGCGGCACTCCTCCATGACGATGTACACGCAGGAGCGGTCCTCAAAGGTGCCCAGCAGCTCGATGGCGTTGCCGCTGGCCTGCAGCCTGTACAGCAGTCCAGCAAACGGTGTCAGTAAGGGGAAAATGAGGGCGCAGCACCCACCTCTGTCACATGCGGCAGGTGACTGCTCAAGGCCAACAGCACAATAGTCTCCATTGAAATACAGTTGCATGCTGGTTGGTCTTAGGGCAGCTTACCGCTGCAGCACGTCCAGCTCCTTTTTGAGCTTGGCCAGCACAATGCTGCGGCCGGCCCTGCCGCTGCCACGGGTGCGCCGACCCGCCGCCCCATCCTTGGGCAGGATCTGTAAAAATCGACCGTAGTGTTAGCACACAGAAGCTACACACAGTGTTCACTAAAGTACATGGCTGGAAAACATCACCGCCCAGTGCCCAAGCACATGCAGGGTATGCGCACCCCTCTGGGCCAGCAGCGGGGGTTGAGCAAAGCCAAAGTGAGCAATGTCACAACGCGAAACATGCACACTGATGGCCGGAAAAGTCCGCACCTTGACTGCCACGGACTCGCCAGACTCCAGGTCCTCTGCCGCGTACACGGTGCCGAAGCTGCCGGACCCGATCTCCTCAATCAGCTTGTAGCGCTCGCCAAAGTCGGTCGGGAAGCCCAGGTCGCTGTCAAAGGCGCGGCTGGGCACGCGCTGCGCTGCGGCTGCAAACGGCGTGTCGGCAGCGCTGTGGGTGCCGGGAATCACCTGCACCAGATGTTTGGCCACACGTCAAGCCCACCGCACAGGCACGCTACTGCCTTGCAAGTGCACGGAGGTTGCAGCACCTGATTTCACAGCAATCTGCACTGTGCAGTTTGCCTCTGCAGGTGCGTCACAATGCAAGACACCTGCTGGGCTGCTGGCACTGATGAAGGCGTTGCGACCGCCGCCGAGGCGAACGAGACGCCCGGACTGGAGAAGCTGACATCATCTGAGGAGCGCTGGATGCTGCCGAGCGCGTTGCTGGCGAGGCGGGCGAGCGCGTTGAAGCGCGGCCGTCCAATGTGCGACGCCAGCCGCGCGAACGTCGGCCGCCCAGAGAACGGCGAGGCCACGCTGCTGAACGCCGAGACGGAGCTGCCGATGCGCTGCTGCTGTGCAGGCGCTGCTGCGGACAACGTGCCGCTGGTCAGCTGCCGCGGGGCGGTCGCCTCGTACCGCCGGTTGTAGGTGCTGAGGGCGCTGAAGCGCTGCGCTCGGCCGGCGGTGACGGCGGTGGAGGTGTGCCGGGGCCGGCTGCCACGCAGCTGGCTGGCGAAGGTGCCCGTCGCCATGGAAACGTTTTGGAGGCACTGCGCGTGCACCGCCATGGCGCCGCGCCTGTGGGATCAGGATGTACTTGGTTTCTGAGGCGACATGGACATCTGTTCAGAGCATACCAGTGCTGCGAAGGTAGTGAGCTACTTCACAACTGCTGCGCAGCCAGTTGTATCAGCATGCCATATACATTGGATCATTTGCAGGCGGGCGGGCCACGGACCACTATGCGCTTGAACGTGCAGTGCTCCCCACTGGACCAACAGGGCCAGGCCTCACGCTGTCCCTGTCCCCAATGCTGACGCCGCACACGCTCGTCAGAGCCGCAGCGGGACCTGCTCACCTGTGCTTGTGCTACGAGTCGGCGCCCTCGGCTGCTGCCGAGCACCAAGCGCGGTGGTCGTGGCCCTGCTGCTGGTCAGCTTCCGAAAAGTTTGGCCGACGCCAGACCTCCGACGCGCTGATCGCCGTGCTGTTCAGCAAACGACCGCTGAACCAGCTGTGTACGCTAGCAAACACACGCGCCAAGGGCGCAGGGCGCTGCCACTACGCAGAAGCTGCCAAGCTAATTTGTGCGCTTCAGGCGCGCAGTGCCGCTGCGGGTTGCGCAAAAGCACACCGCACTGCCTCTACGTTTGCCGAGTGCAATGACTTGATCAAACACTTCACTTTGAAGCTTTGCTGTGTGATTTGGTTGTATCTCAAGCGGGAAAGTGCCTCGAAAAATCTGCAGCAATGTCCGCCAATGATGCGCTAAACCCTGGCCTCGCTTTGAAATCTGACAAGGTGCCTTTCCAGCTGAAAGAGAAGCCCTGGATCTGCAAAGCACAACCGCCACCTGAAAGGCACTATATCAGAAGGGAGGTGACCAGAGCAAGGCTGGACCGGAAAGGCAGGCCGATAGGCGAGCTCTGGCTGTCAGCTCTGCCACCTTAGCCTGCCACAAGCCTGCTAGATACAGACTCACAATGCTGTGGCCCCAGTGAGGGCTCGGTTGAAGTGACTCTGCCTGGCGTCCGACCGCTGCTGATCACAGAGCACTCACTGGCAGGGTAGTACTTGGCATAGATCGTCATTTTGAGCCGGGCATTCACCCTTGAGCAATCCCAGGCAGATGGCTGCCAGCTGATGATTGGACCTGCTGCACCATGTAGATGATTGCAATGCCCAAGGTCCGTAAGACACAGCATAGACTGCATGTGCACTTGCGCACGCTGCACACGAATGCATCCTGCATGATGGGACATCTGATTTCTAGAAGGAAATTGCAGGGCGTGAAATGCTTTGCAGGGCATGAAATGCTTTGACGTTCGTGACGGTGTATATGTGGAGTATGTTTGTGCAGGCCTCAAGTGGCCGAGCCCAGCGGAGGAACCGCCTGCTGCAGCTGGCAGCGGCCGCAGCGCTGCTGTTTGCCGCAGCGCGAGGCATCAGCTGGACGCGTGGCCCACATGATCACGGGATCAGCGATTTCGATGCTGTCCGCCTCAGTGCAGACGCAGCTGGCGTTGACATGGCCAGCCACGGCAAAAGCAGCAGCAAAAGCACCGGCACAGCGTCGCCAGCAAAGGCGGCAGCGGGCAGCGGGCCGCGCATGCCGGCGGTTGACCTGGCGGCCTGCATGGCAGAGGATAACGCCACAGCGCCCCGACCAATGACGACGGACATGTACCTGACTGGGGAGCCCACCAGGTGTGGGCAGTGCACCCATTGCCACAATCGTCCAGAGAGCTGGGGATGAGGCGCTTGGCATAGCATTTGCAGCTTGCAAGGCCTGCCGTGCCGAGCAAGGAGGCATTGTCATGTCGGACTTGAAGACATGACGATAGTGCAGCAACCATGCTGACGAACTGCCACCCTTGCAGGCTGCACCTGGAGGTGGCGTTGCTGAGCCAGGCGCGGGCGGCGGTTGGGGACATCACTGCGGTGGTGACATACGATGTCAGCAGACTGTACATGCTGGAGGGGCTGTGCCTGCTGTGGGGCGGGCCCCTCGCTGCTGCAGTATATGTGGTAGGCCTACATTCCATGGAAGCTGTTTCGCTGGCCATCTGCTGCATGATGCTGGCTCCGTCGGCAGCACTGGTCATGCCATGATGTTTGCTGCCGGACAGGAAGAGGTCTCCTTCGGCAACATGTGCGTAATCACGCATCCGTCACCCAGTAGTGCTGTTAAGTGCAGGCTGTGGACGGAAGCCCTGAGGCGGACGCTGCACTGAAGGGCGCACAGCATCGTGTCAGGGATATCTACAGCAGGTGCACAGGCAAACATTTCCTGCTCGTGAGTGGCTGCGCCTACTGAGGAGGGAGTGAACTCCTGCTGCCATGTATGTCTCCTCCTGAAGGACGCCGCTGGGCTCACAGCCTTCTCGGTCGACAAGCTTGCATGCTGAAAACACTGCTGGCTAGTGCAGCTGGCTCTGCGAACAGCTGCATTGGGACTGCCTGGCTGCAGGGCATCGATACAAGGTACATGCATGCTGGATGTGCTGCTGTTCAGCGAGGCGGTCGCGCCAGGCGACCAGCTGATGCCGCACCTCTTTCCGGTCAACTCGCTCAGGTGCCTTGTGGGTCCCACACCAGCGGTGCAATTGATGCTTCAGAAGAAGTGGGACCACTCATCATACGGCAATGCACACATTGCAATTGTTCATGTCTACTGCACGCTCTTGCAATGTACATATTCCAGGTAAAGTCGAGTACATACGATGAACTACTGTCTGCACATGGTCACAGGAACCGGGCGCTGCTGCTGGTGCAGACAGAGCTGGTGCTCGTGCTCGATGGTGACCTGCTGCCCCAGGTGGCATATGCTGTGGGGTCGAGCATGTCAGCATTGGCCTGCATATGTCGGCGTCTACCCATGCGACCACATTCATGCTGATACGCTTTGCTGTGCAAATTGCCCATCAAGGCATAGGATGCAGGCAGTGACAGCAGACTCATGATGCCCAGTTCGTGGGTCCCTGCCCCCTGCGCAGGCGTCCGCTCGTCAGAAGGCGGCCCCTGGCACGCCGCGGGGGGAAGCACTGCTGGCGGAGGCGCTCCAAATGTCGTACCATGTGCTGCCCGCCTTCGATACCAGCAGCATGGACACAGCATACGATGTTGCTCGGGGTGCGCTCTGGAGTCCTACCCCAGTGTAATGTGCTGGTCATTACTAACTGTGCCAGTCAGGACCCAACACGCAGGGCACATTTTCGAAGTATGAAGTATACCGCTGGGAGCGGTGCCCTGTCAGATGATGCGGTGCAGGCAGTGTGCCCAACCATGCACTGCGCAGGCAGCAAGGCAGTGGCAGCGGCGGCCTTCAATGGCGGCCGGATAGAGCGCTTTGGTGCCAACAAGTCCCGCTTCCCGCAGGGCTGCACAGACTACGAGCGCTGGAAGGCAGCACAGCAGCAGTATAGCATCACTTACTGCAACAGGTAAGCTGCACCGGTGGCTGCTGTGGCTGTGTTGACGATCAACGAAGCAAGGCGCACATGAGGTAGGACGTCAGCGATTTGAGTCATCGCATGAACTGGCACAGGATGCATTGGCTTGAGACACCAGCACCCAAGGCAGAGCGCTTTGCTAATGCAGGTATGAGCCGTGGGGTATTGTGCACCGCCAGCATACGCCCTGGTTCGACGCGCGCTTCAGGGGCTACGGCCGCAACAAGATCATGTATGCGGCAGCGCTGAACTCCTCCGGCTTCAGCTTCGTCGTGGATCCGGACACCTTCGTGGTGCACCGCCCCCATGGCATCTCTGGCGCGCAGACGGTCTTCTATGAGGCGCCAGACCGCAGGCAAGTCCCGTTTGCTCCAGTCCTGGAATGCAACCGTTTCGCTAACTGTCAAAGTCGCGTACAGATGGAGCGTGCTTTGGATTTGCTACGCCATGCGCTGCTGCATTTCCGAATATCATTTAGCTGCAGGGTGCACTCGCACATTATGGCGATGTTCCAGCGGCAGAAGGATGCGGGGCGCTTTGTGCCGTTCGTGGACGACACCACGCTGCGGTGCAAGGCGAAGCTGCCCTGGTGGTCGGGGCACAGGCAACAGCAGGGGGAGGCATTCTACCCCCTGGCAGCAGATATCAGGGCAGCACAGGCAGCGGGTGGCGGGAGCGGCAGGAGGCTAGCTGCGGCAGCGCATGCACACAGACAGCGTCCAGTGGCTCAGGCTGCGAATGATCTGAGCAGACCCCTATGTGTTGGTGGTTGATGGTGTGTTGCTGTATGTTGGCACACAGTCAATACAGACACATGCTGGCATCGGCAGCCGTTCATCAGCCACCCATACCCATGGCCCAACAGCAGTGTTGCATACAACACGTTCACGCCGAGCCGATGCATGTCCATCGCCTCACATGAAGCTAAGGATTGCCACGATGCAGCATGTGGTGTCTCAAGGCTGGCAAACGCCATCGACATGGGGTTTGCACATGTAGCCGCCTCTGGGTTATTAAGCGGCAGACAGGTGGGGACTGCACTGCACTCGCTAATCGATGACGACAGGTGATGACCAGCCTGCAAGGCTTTCGTGACTTGCAGGTCACGGTGTATATTTGGTTGCTTGCGTGCATGCCCAACAACCAATGATATCGTTGTCGGCCTGGGCTACCTACCTTGATCGAATTGCAGCAGCTGCCCAGTGCGTGCATGCACCACAGGCAGCCAGCAAACTTGAGGCTTATGCTGCATGCCAGCTTGTCACGGATGCCTGCCTGATGTGGTGTTGATTCGGTCTGCTCAGCTCAAGCGTGGGTCGCTGCTGTGAGTTTTCCTGAGCACATATGCTTCCTGTCAGTACCCAAGACTCTGCAGGGGCGCCAGACCGCACCTGCAGCTGGAGATAGAGCAGACTGCTGGGATGGTTGGACGACTGCAACGCTCTGCATCTCGTGGCAGGCAATGCAGCCAGCCCATGTGGCCATCCCATGTGTTGCCAGTGTCATGTATTATGCACACACTTCGCACCTGCCGTGGCCTGCACATGCCGAAAACTGCTCCAGTAGTGGCATTTGCGGGCAATGCAGACGGACCGTATGATTGTATGGCAATGGCACAAGAGCTTGAAGGTCTTCTGGCTTCAGGCAATCGGCGTCGTCGGTGCGAGGCCTGGTCACTAGCAGCACCCAGCTGCGGCCAGCAGACAAGCGGAAGGTGCCAGATAGCGCCCAGATGATGCCGTGTTACAATGTTCTTCCGAGCAAACCATCACAAGTACGCTGGCATAGAGGTGCTCAATTGTCCTTTCTGTCCAAGGTGCTGGATGGCGCATTGGAGGATATCCAGAAGAAGCGGCACAAACGTGACCCATTTCGTGAGGGCTACCTGCGCCTGTGCCTCTCTGCATTTGATGCCACCGCACAGGTATAGCGCCCTGTGGCTGCAGCATGCTCATTAATGCCTGCTGTGCAGCCGTGCTGCGGCCCTATGCGGGGGTGAATGGCAGCATTTGATCTTGGGCGTCAGCATCTCACAGAACCCTGGGCCATGTACACAGGACGATGAACTGGATGAGGACAGTGCTGCACTGGGTCCAGAGTTTGCAGAGAGCGCTGCAGCAGAAGTCCACGCCCGCGTCGAGGTGCATCCTTGCAACACCTGGCATTGCTACTTCTGCTATCGTGCTGGCGCGGCACCGCATGCACACGCGCTTTGATTATATGTCACTGTCAGTATGCTGCGCCACTGCACATGCAGCTGCTCAAGAGCATGAAGGCGACGCTCATGAAGCAGACGGCGGACGCATTGAAGGCATGCGAGGCTGCAGCCAAGCCTGCCAAGTCAGCAAAGACCGCTGCTGCTGCTGGAGGGGTCGACAATGTCGCCTCAGGTCGTCCCTGATCAGCATACCTGTTGAACGCTCGCCAAGCTCGATCATGTCTAAGCTCCGCATGCCGGTGTCCACTACAAAACGCCGTGCAAGCTGATTCTGACGACCACCCCTACAGCATAGCACACATCATGCATGCGTTGATAGATACTTTTGGCATGTAGAGTTGGCGGGCGCGCAGGACAGGGAGGCGGCACTGCGGGCGCAGCTGGAGGCGGGCACACTGCAGCCGCCCACCCTGCAGCAGTTTGAGGTGCAAGCTGGTCCACACGAATGCCGCAGAGAGCTGTTTGCACCATCATTACAACAGACAGCACGACACTGACATGTGAGCATTTGCACACGATGTCCAGGCCATGCTGCGGGACAAGAACCCGAACCTGCGGGACTCTGCACAAATCTCCCTAGACCCTGCAAAACACTTCCGGCCACCCTCCTTCGAGGAGGGCATCGCAGAGTGAGTCCATGTATACCATGGTAGATCTGTGAATGCCATGCCATGGTGCAGTGGATCTCTGCGCATGGCCTCATGCTGCTGCTGCTGCTGCTGCTGCTGTGCAGACTGTACCCAGATGGGCCACCGGGACCAGTTGACATTGACGCCATGCTGCAGCAGTATCCTGACTCAATCCGGGGCTTTGCTTCACAGCTGCGAGTGAGCACACTGCTAGATGCTCCTGTTTACCTGCACTGGCTGACGCCCACCTGGTCATTGCGTGTGCTACTTGCAAGCTACGCAATGTGCATGTCCAAAACTTTTGAGTCCTGCTGCGCAGGGGCTGCTGCAGCAGTACCAGAGCCCTGTGGACCTGGACTTGACTTCAGACGATGAAGAAGCTGAGCCACAGCCAGAAGAGGTGACTCTCTTTGTGACCGCAATTGAAGGCTCTGTATGCTGCTCTGTGCAAACTTGCAGCATCTGCATGCAGGTGCTGCCGAAGATCGCACCGCATGCTGTGGGCTGACCAACCATGCCGGCAAGCCTTCCATGTGCAGGTCATGCTGCCAAGCTACCTGCGCGCCGACTTTGACAAGTACTTTGGGCCCAGTGGCCTTGCAAGCAGCGCAACAGGCGGTGCAGCGCAGCAAGTTGCAGCCATCATGCCTCCAAGCAAAGGCACTGCTGCCGGCGCAGGCGGCGTGGCAACTGCCCATGCGGCGCCGTCCAACAGTGAGCTGGCAGCGCGCGACGGCAGCGCTGGATCAAATGACATGCGCAATCAGCCACCATATGCCGCACACTGGGGCACCTCAGAGGATGCGCCTGACAGTCCGCAGCCGACCGTCGCATCCCAGGACCTCAGTAGGGGTGACAGTCCACAGCTACAGCTTGTACAGTCCACCCAGCAGCCGGACAGCCCGGCTGCAGATGGTACAGCTGCCGTTGCCCTCGACTTCATGGATGAAGGCAGCTCGCCACTCGAGACAGCAGGAGGCGAGCCTGGTGCCGCTGCAGCAGCAGTCACCACAGCCGCCGCAGGCAACCTGAATGCCTTTGCCGAAGGTGCAGATCAGGCACATGGTGATGGCCAGCTTGCGATCGGTTCACAGCCTGCAGCACCTGCTTGCCAGCTGATCTTTGACGATGCGTGCGCCACAGCACAGCAGATGCAGCATACAAGTGGTACAGTCCAGTGCATGCAAGAGCTGAGGGCACCTGCAGCAGCTGCAGCTACTCGTGCAGCCGCAGGAACATCAACCGGACCGGTCGCAGGCCAGAAACCCGCTTCGGCACCACCAGCACAGGCGCCAGAGTTGCAGCATCACATGCCGGTAACAGCGCAGCTGCAGTCGGCCACCGCTCCATTGATGCCAGTATTCCGCACCCGTGTTGGACGCATGCGGCTGCCGCCGCCGCCGCTCCTGGAGGACGATGAGCCTGATGATGATGAAGGCCGTGAGGATGGAATGCCATCAGGTGCGTGACCATTGGTTGTCGACGTCCTCATCTACTGCTGCAGGTCTTCATGCGTGGCAGTCAGTCCACAATTGTCAACAGCACGCACAGCGTCAGGTGAGCATCAAAGCTGCTGGCATGCAGAGGACGCCATTGTCACTGATGGCGAAGAGGAGGCTGATGTAGAGGGACATACAGGTGTGTGCACAATGTTCCTGTCTTGTGTTGTTGCTTGCTGTCTGTTATCGTGCAACCACCATTTGCGATTGATCGGACTGGTGTGGCTTTCGAACAGACCCAGTGGCGGCCGCAGCATGTCGGCCTCAGGCGCCACAGCTGCGCAGGTGGGTGTCTAATCTGCACATGTGTCAGTATGCGCTGATCTTGAAGGTGCAAGCACCAACATCCAACCCACGGGAAAACTGACGCATGTTGCCTCGACAGTCGTCAGCGTATGGCCGTCCTGGACAGTGACACGGACGAGGTGGTTGAGGCGGAGCCTGCCGCTGCCGACCTAGGTTGTCCCCACTAACAACTCAACTCACAGCAATCTGTGCTGCACATCGCTAGAGCGTGCTGCCACTGCCATGACAGACACAAGGCCCGCAAAGACCTCTGGTGTCCTGCACAGTTCACAAATAATAATGGGAGCCAAGTGGTGTATGCAGATGGAGGCGGTGCGGGCCGCCAGCAGCCAGTCGAGCCCGCACCAGTTGGCGTGCTGCCGCAGCTGGGCCGTAAGCGGGCAGCTGCTGCAGTCGACTGCTGCCGGCCGCAGCATGGGGCAACGGAGGCGGACGCTGCCCTGGCAGATACGCAGGAGGCCGAGGCTCCTGCAGAATGCCAGAGCGCTGCCGCCCAGCGCCCTTGTCGGGAGGTACCCAAGTGTTGAGAAGCATCCATTTTCCTCAGCATGCAAGGGCAGCCATCAAGCTTTTGCTGCGCAGCGCACCAGCTAATATATGGCGGGTCAAGAACTCAACCCACATGCTTGACATGCCCCATGCCTAAACCTGCCGAACGGTCTGTGTGCCTGTGTAGGGTGCTGCTGGCAGCCTGACTGTGCGGCCTGTGGCAGTGGCACACCCTTCAGCAGCTGTTGCTCTGCAGTTTGACTTCTCGGTAGCCAACCTGCAGCGTCTGCGGCCCAGCACCCTACTCAGGTATGCATCTTAGATGTCTTCTCCCCAGCGAGTGTTGCAGATTTCGGGAGGCCCACATTGCCATCTGATCTGCCACTGCTGCTATCGACACGATGCAGCCTGCTACATGGTTGCCTTTACGAGCCAACATGGTCTAGCCTGATGCCACCGCTGAAAGCATGGGTCGTGTGATGCAGCAAGCCAGCGGGTCACAAGCCACGCTACAAGCCAGTGCTCAACCCCGAGGCCCTGCTGCTCCCACCCGTGCGTGGCTCAAGAGCTGCCACAAAGGTATATGCACACAGGCACGCTTTGATGACAGAGTAAGACATGTCGTTGTGGCGATGAACAAACCTGTCTAGCTGGCTGGCACAGTGCTGTCCCCTGGCACCACGTGCCCATGCGCACAACTCCCCGCGCAGCGGATGTAGTCATATATCACACGTGTGGTGCTACAGGGTCAGCGTGGCCCTGGGGCCAGTCTGGCAACATTGGTGCAGTGGGAGGTGCGCAGCCCAGCGGGCGGGCACGAGCCAGAAGGGCAGGAGCAGACAGGGCCGCTGCACTTCCTGCGCGCCATGCTGGCTGTACGCCTCTGCTTCCACTAGTGCTGTAGTCAACCGTGCGGCATCGCAGCAAAGAGCATGTTGCGCGCGCTGTGCTGCCACTGGCAAGAAACATGACGTTATCAGCAGCCACCTCAGCACCGGCTGCTGATCCATACCAGCACAGGAGGTTTTCAATGGGCTGTTTACTGCGCGAGTAGGCAGAGGAGTTTGCCAAGTATGAGGAGCAGCAGCAGCGTGCAGCAGCCGCTGCAGAAACCGAGCAAGCACGGCTTCATGTACGAATGCAACCTTCACATCTGGCACATCTTCAAGCACACTGTATGACGATGGTACATGCATAGACACATGCACTCCTGCAGCCAATCGTTAGAGCAGTAGCTGGGCGCATCCCTACCTGCGGCTGCCCGATCACCAAAAATGTTGTGCCTGCAGGCAGAAGCAGAAGCTGCTCGGCAAGCGGCAGCTGAGGCACGGCACGCTGCAGTTTGCGACGAGCGGCTGCGCAGCATACAGGCCGACCGCCACCAGGCTGCTGCCACTCTGGCAGGTGCACGGCCAACGCCCCAATGTGTGATGCTTTCATGGTTCCTGGTATCACACATCTGGCACAGCAGTGTGTAAGCTGTTCACCCGGTAGCTTCGATGTCGAGACCAGGTGTTCACAGGTAAAAACAGTACATGTATGTCCAGCAGATGTTGCATTGCTGAACCACCATATCCAAGCAGCAATCATGCCCGCCAACTGCTGGATCGCCACATCTGCAGCGGCGGACGAGGCTCTTGCGCTGCTGGACAGCTTCGACCCCAGGGAGTGGAATGACACCAGCTACGTGGCGGCAGCACCACCCCAGCAGCAGCAGCAGCAGCAGCAGCGGTTTGAGCCTGCCAGCAGTGGCGTCAGCTGGGCGTACAACACTGGCGTCTTTGGTAAGCGCTTTCACCAAGGCATCTTCGTTATGCACTGCTGCTGGCAAAGTTCGGCTGTGGTGCACTGGCAAGAACTCTGCTGAGGTGCGGAGACCGTCGCATTGGCACACCAGCATGTCATCAAGCACCATGCACCAGCAGTCGTGTGGTCATCTCTGCAGCGGATGACGATGATGAGCCAGCGTCCCAGTGTGTCGACTACGATGCAACGTTCGACCTGCCGTCAGTTTCTGAGCCTCTGTCAACTAGGCATGGGGAGGCGCAGCAGACTGATGGACAGCCGCCACTGTTGCCATCACATCACTGGCAGCATGATCCGCAACAAGAGCCAGCAGCAGGCATCGCCTTGCACACTCAGGATGCCATGTCAGCACAGCAAAGCGATGGCATGACAGCAACAGCAGCAGCAGATGCAGATGGCCTGCCGGGTGTTGAGCTCGTCTTCGAGGAGCCACCTGCTGGCCAAGAGGACATTGTGGTCAGCAGCGCCCCAGGGTGGGCTTGTACACCTGACGACTTGCTAAGCGCAGACCATCACGCAGCCCTACAGCAGGCAAGGGAGCAGCTGACACCACATCCAAGTGACACCACAGCCGATGGGGCCTTGCTTGATTTGCGGTATGGAGCCTGTCCCATGTCCCATGCACCGCAGCAGCTGCTACTGGGCCAGCAGCAGCAGACATCACTGCAGAGGTTGGCACAAGCTGCAGAGCAGCACATAATGGCACTTCGGACACACCCGGATGCTGCAGCCGGCAGCTGGGAGGGTGACGCTGACGACTGCATCCCCATCATTGACAGTGACGGCTCCAGCGACGGCGGTTCCGATGCAGATGCAGCTGGTGGCAGCCCCGCTGCCACCATTCGACCAGCTGGCAGTCCAGCGCAACACCAAGTCACTGCTTTGCAGCAGGCAGCGCTGCCAGGCAGTCCGTCGGTGCTGCAAGCTGCAGCTTCCAACACTGGGCCGCCGCATGCACCGCGGCCACCGCAGGCGCCGCCCTGCGACGCAGATGCAGCTGCGGGCATGACCGAGCTTTGCAGCCCATGCACCCCTGCTGCAGATGGAGCAGCGCAGGCGATTCGTGCAGCAGCTGCCGGTCTCTGCAATGCTGGAGAACTAGTACTGGCTGAGGCGCTGCAGAATGGCGTGGATGACCCCTGCAGCGACGATGACGGCGGCGGCGGCTGTGAGATCGTATACGAAGAGGACAGCGGCGGCGCTGCGGCAGCAGCTACTCATGCAGGGATGCAGGTGGCGCCCCAAGCAGGTGTGGCCCTTGCTGGTTCAGATTGCTGTGACCTGACCTGCATTGCTTTACATATTTGATGGCTGCTGCGCCTCCAAACGCTCTTGCTATGCATGTCTGGCCCACTGGCCGACAGACGGCCAGGACTGCAAGAGCTGCACTGGTGGATGACTGTGCCTCTGCGTGCAGGGCTGCACACCCGCAAACGCGCCAGGCATGACCTGCTGGAAGCTGTGCTCAAGGTGTGCAGACCACGAGTGCACAGCGCTGCAGCGCCTGTGCTTTGCTGGCGTGACAATAGCTGAATGGCTGAATGCACTGAGGCAGACCGTCGTGCATCTCCATCTTATATCCACAAGCCTGCCGGATCGTGCTGTGTATCAGGCCACCCAGAAGCGGGAGAGCGGCCATGTGGGCATGCGCCGACTGGTGGCGGGGCTGGTGACGCAGCTGAGCAGCCTTGCGGTTGCGCCGCCGCCTGCCCCGGCTGCATGCGATGTGCAAGTGAGTGTGCTAGCTGCTTGGTCCCTCGTAGGCCTTGCCGGCCAGGAAAGTGTTGGCGCAGGCAAGCCCAGCTGCACCTCGCAGCAGGTCAGTGACATTCCCCCATGCCCTGCCGCAGGAACTGGCAGATGGAGAGGCTCCAGAGGATGCGCATCGTGCTCATGGCAGCACTGCGGGTGCAAAGCCACCGACAGCGCTGCTGTCGCGGCTGGTTGTTGGCCTGCCACGAGATGCAGGCGGCACACCGCCCTCAGCGCAGGTGGGTTCTCACTGGGCTGTCAGCAAGGGACGAAGAACCCATGGGGCTGCCGACAGCACGAGCAATGGGTGTGCCGCCTGAGTCGTGCTGCTGTGGCTGTTGTGAGTTCCTCACAGCATCGGTCGCTTGCGGTCCAACGTGATTGGCAAAACTGACACACTGTGTGTTTGCAGCGGTGCTTCGCTGCACTCCTGGCACTTGCTGCAGCGCACAACAGCGGACTGGCGGTGTCTCCTGCCCCCACTCAGAGCAGCGCCGCGCAGGTGAAGGGAGCGGAGTCCAGGCAAGCGGCCCTGAAGCGCGTAGCGGTTGCAGCCGCTGCGTCGCGCGAGCTGCTGCTGAGCTCTGTGAGCAGGGGCAGCGACATTGCAGTAGCATTTGCTGCTCCGAGCAGTGGTGCAGATGCTTGAGGTCAATGGGCATGGCGTAGAGGATCCAGAACATATCTGTGACTGTAGCCTGGAGGCCTTTGCGACTTGATGCAGCCATGCAGCACCTGAGCCATAACCTGAGCCATATGATACAATAGTCTACAGAGCCAACGTGACATCACAGTCACAGCGAGCCTGCGCAGCAACACTGTTGCCATGCAGCGGCTGGGAATGCCCATCCCTTCGTCCACTTCACTCTCGTTGCACGACTTTGCGGAACGTCAGGTTGATGCGGGGCGCCGGCACCCTCGCCCGCTTGGGCACCGCATGCATCCAATGGTCCTGCGCTGTACCTGTGACAAAACACACTACAACTTGTTCAGGCCACACGCTGACACCACAGCTTTGCCAGCAGTCAGCGCCCTGTGCAGGCGCCCAGCAGTCCAGCAACTTTGAAGGCTGCACACACAGAGAGCGAGAGAGCAGGACAGCATTGGGGCTCCACCTGCCATGATGAGAGCGTCGCCGCTGCCGAGCTGGAACCGCAGCTTGCGGTCGCGCTGCTGGTTGTGGCGCAGCAGAAAGTCGCGAGTGGCGCCAAAGGAAGCGGAGCCTGCGGAAGCAGAAACATCACTACAGCATCAACACCCAGCAGGCAACCCTGCCTTACAGCTGCAAGCGGTCTAATGACATGATTGCTTGCAGCATGTGATGGCAACAAGTGGGTTATGACTGCAAAATGCGTCATAAACCCAGCGCAGCTCTGCAGCTGGGCTGACATGCGGTGCACAGGAGCTGTCGCAACATGGGGGTGCTTGGACATGAAAGGGAACGCACCGATGGTGGGCTCGCGGCCGTACAGGGGCTCGTCGTCGGAGTGCCAGCCCATGTGGTCGCGCCCGTCGCGGTACAGGTTCAGGAGGCAGGAGTCGAAGCTGGCGCCCGCCATCCGCTCCAGGGCCTCCTGCAGCACCATTATGCATTTGATATAGAGGTGAAATGCGGGGACTCGTCAGCAAGCCAATTGCGAGGATCTGCACTCAGAAGTATAGGCAGTATGAGGCATTCAGAGTGGTCTCAGAGTGGTTCGCACTGAACAGGTGCCCATTGACCAACGACACTGTGACACGAACAGCACATACACCCAACCTGACCAGCAGTAGGCCGCCTCTACATGCAGGACCGTGATTGAGCAGTGCGCACCTTCACTTGCCGGGCTGCGGGGGACCAGGCGCTGGGCGTAAGGCGCAGCGACGAGTAGGTGTACGTCAGCGAGGGGTCATCCGCCATGTATGCGATCAGCCTGCAAGCGCAGTCAGCCCATGGATGGCTGATGCTGTTGCCCAGCAGCGGTTCGACCTGATGGAAAATAGTTGAACTGATTGTTTACTTTGTGTACGGTGACGTGCAACTGCTACAACACGTGGGTACTGCTGCTGTGAGAGCACACCGGGGCTGGTTGACGGTGCGGCCCATGACGCGCACCTCCCTGCACTCCCACGGCACCTCCTCCTGTGTGACCCGCATCCCCAGTGGCTCAGTCGTGCAGCAGGTAGGCCACAAGCCACCATTGCCGTCCAAACATGCGCTGCTCACAGTGCAGAAAAGGTTGCAACGCCCCACTGCACTGCAACATGTGTAGAGGCAGGCCCGCTGCCACATGCATCGGCAGCGCGGTGCTGACGGTACGGTGCGGACCTGCAGGCGGCGGAGGAGGGCCGAGGCGTCCGCGGCGGGCCACGCGCCCTTCCCGTACCAGACCCTCGCGCCGTCGCCCAGCTCCGTCCAGCCTTCGCCGCCCTCTTCTGAATGACATATGGCCACCAGATCGAGCATGTTTCGAGCAACCAAGCGCCACAGCATTCGAGGATGACCCGCACAGCCACAACGGAGCGTGATGACGAAGGATCAGCCATCAAAACACGGGACTCGCCAGGTGCTGCTGCGCTGTTGCTGCCGCCTTGCCGCCGGGACCTGACATTGGACCCCCGGGGCGGCGGCCTGTTTGTCAGCGTCGCCTGCTTCAGCGCCGTCCGCTGCCGCTTCATGGGCTGCTGCGATGCGCCTGGCGGCTGCTGGTGGGCTGCGGTCGCTCCGTTGGCTGGTGGTGGTGCTGAAACTGAACTGCCAATGTGGCGGCATTGTCCCTGCAGCGCATCTGGTGCAGCCGCTACAGCTGCTGGCAGCTCAGCAGCACGGCTGGGCATCGCTGCTGCTGCGATGTGGGACGTCAAAAGCCTGTGTCGGGTGCAGCGCTGGAATATGCCAACAGCAGCCTGCGATGTCTTCACACTGCTAATCCCAGCATGCACAGCGTGCCGCTGCATCACCAGCCGGTGCAGATGACCGGCATGTGCACACAATCGCTGTGGTGTTCGAGTGCTGATCAGAAGTTCAGCGTTCTGCGTAATCGAAAGCGCTTGGGCTGCCTGTGTGCCTGTGGTGCTGTGCTGATAGGTGCCGCGTCAACTCATGCTGTCTGCTTGCTGCTGGACTGCCCTTTAACCACGTTACCACAGACTACCGCGGTGAGCTGCCTCAGGCAATCGGAGTCAACGAATACTGCCAATCATAAGGTTGTGGTCGAGCGCTCACCGCAGGCTACAAAAGCATCGCTTTGTGACAACATGTTGGCAGCTGGATGCAGCTGGAGGCCCCGTTAAACCCTCAACCGTGGGCAGCGGTGGCGCCACCTGACAAAGCCGCCTACTTCCGTGCCAGCACTGTGCCCCTTCCTATCTTTCCAGTGTAGCATTGAACTTCGAAAGTGCCTGCGCAGTGTCCAAGCTGCCAGCTTTCCGCTGACTTTTGGACAGGCCACTGTTGTCCTCGCGGCAACGAACGGGCGTCGACACTGCCTGCGCAACCGTAGTGTTGGCTCCGCTCCCAGCAAGCACCAGCTGATTGCCGAAAGCTCATCGGAGACAGGCTGCACAGGCCGCCCCTGGGCCGCTGGGCAGGTTGCCAGCTGCCAGTCAGCGGAAGGGGCCTCAGGGCTGAGAACCTGTCGCTGAAGGCAGACAACCCTCACACTTGCCTGATTCCCTGCATCTCGAGCTGCTGCTGAATGCGGTTGATGCACAAGCGAAGGGCAGCTGGCTGAAGCGAGGGCTAGGGCAGCCCTGCGCCAAACGAAATACTCGGATCCCAGACAAGCTGTGGCTGGGGCCAAATCTTTATTGGGCTGCGACGGAGCAAGCAAGCAGATCAGCATCAAGCTAGGCTACCGACTGAATTGCTGAGCGCCACATCACGCAAGCAGCACAATCACGCATGACGGGCTTGCCCTGTGGCTGATGAGCGCTAGCGGCAACGGCACGCTTGGCGCCACAGCCGCATCAATCACACCTACGTCTCCAGAATCAAGTGCGATCCTGACGCGTGCAAGCGCACGCAACGCTCGCGCCTTGAAGTCCCGACTATGCTGTCAGCATGCACTGTTTTGTGGGCCGCTATCATGGTCCGAAGGGGGGAGCAATGTATGTTGATTAGGCGTTCTGCTGAGTTTAAGACTGGTCCTCGTTAGATTTGCTGGTTGCGGAGCGCCACAGGGCGAGGCCAACAGGTCAGATGGTTGCAGTGGGTGGTGATGACGGCATTGCCGCCCGCCGCCATGATGTACAATGCATAGCCTGTGCTGTTGTTCATCAGGCAGTCGGCTCCCACAGCACCTACCGCAGCACACATCAGCATTGTCGCTGCTTGCAGCAGCGTTGTGTCCGTGTGCCTCTCACAGCATGTGGAATGCGGAGCTTGCCGCTGTGCTGCACTTCAAGCTGTCACCTTTCCAACCATAGTTGGTGGAGGGGCCTGCATGCCTATATTCACCACAAAAATCCAGCTCTGCATATGTTCTATTGAAAGTCATACACAGTCCTTGTAGCTCCGGCGCAATGGATGGTCAGCCAGTTATGTGGCTCGAGCTTCAGTGCTGCAACCTAGCTGAGGAATCTGCTGACACATCAAGGGAGACCAGTCTCACGTCTGGCCATGCCTCGCATAGGTGATGCTGGCGAGCCGCTCCATCAGATGCCGTCTGCCGCCGGCAATGGCATGCCCCAGCCTGCAGGCAGCCGCCAGCGAGCTGCCACACCCGATGGATGTCGACACTGGCACTGAGGCGCTGCACAGACCATTAGCAGATGCAGCAGCCGCCAGTGGCGGGGACATAGCGCAGCCCAGCTCGCAGATGGACGATGCCCCAGCAGCAGCATCCAGCGCGCAGCCCGCAGAGGATGCTGAAGTGCTACTGCCAGATGAGTCTGGTGATGAAGCACAGCCCGGGAGCAGGGGTGTTGTTGACGACAGCGCAGCCGCAGCAATGGATCTCGGCGCAGCAGCAGATGCAGAAGCAGGTGACCCAGCAGGCACGGACGCCGACCAGATGCAGAATGGGAGCGGCAACAGTGGTGAGGCCAATGCCGCTGACCAGCCAGGGGGTTCAGACAGCGATGACGACTTGCCGCTTGCCCAGCGGCCCCCTGCAGCTGCCGATGTTAGTGATGCAGCCGCAGCCTCGGACGAAGATTCAGATGATCGTCCTCTCGGCTTACGGAATGGCTCACTCGATGCAGCAGACTCAGCGGGCCAGCCGCCCAGCCCTGCAGCGAAGCCGCCAAAGCGCCAAAGAACGGACAGCATGCTCTCAGCCGCAGAGGCGAACGCCCCTGTCAGACCAGGCAGCGGCGGCAGCGGGAAGGAGCGCCCTGGCTCGGGCAAGTCCAAAACCTACACGCTGCCCAAGATCAAGCGGTGAGCGCTACTGCATGCTCCCCCTGCACGGCATCAGACTGTGTCTCTGTGAGAGTCTTGAGTTGCTGTGAAGGCATTTTGATACAGATGTATCCATGCAATGTGCACACAGACCACATGATGGTCATCGCCTCTGGCGTCATCTTGCATGCACCTGCACAGGTCGGAGCGCTGCGGCCACTGCCACACCTGCGTCAACCCGCAGCTGAAGCAGGCATGCCTCACGGTGCGCGCCCGCCAGGAGGCCGAGGCGCGTGCGCGGGTGAGCGAAGAACCTGCTCTCTGCTTCAGGACATGTCTTGCTCGCCGTTGTAGTCCATCTGATTCTTGGGCACCAAGCAGTGGGCCGCCAGGTAGGCGGCTGCGGTGTCGTGCCTTGCTGCAGCAGCACACACACCTGGAGCAGTCCCAGCTGGTTCCTCAGGTGTTCCAACAACTTCTGTTGCAGGGCGAAGCGTCTCCGCCCGTGTCTGCCGGCTTTGCTGCGGCGGCCAGGCGTGCGGGAACACCAACTGCTGACGAGATTCCCGAGCCGGACACGCCCTTCTACCGCGGCCTCAAGGCCATCCTGGGACGCTCAGGTTGGCAGATTGCCGAGTCCCGATGGGGTGGCTCATGACACATATAGGCAATGGCCAGGATACAGGTGTTGCAGAGCATGCGTGTGCTCAGCACCGCTTGATGTACGCATGCGCAGGGGGTGTGGAGAGTGCGAAGCGGGTGGTGGCTCTCGAAAAGCTGATGGCCGGCCATGCGAAGGATCTCGAGCAGCGCAAGCTGCTGGTGAGATCGCAGTCTCTCAGTGCATGCATACCAATTACGTGCATGCATGCATACCAATCATTGATAGGGATGGCAAAGCAGAAGCTGCCCATCCATTACGAAGACCATGTGGCGCTCCAGCAAGACGACATGCAATGTCAGTTATGCGTCAGACCTTCCCGCTCCACCACCGGTGCAGCTTGCGAGGGTCTGCAGGCTCCTCTGCACTGTGACAAATCCTGCATGAACTTGGTAGAGGTAGGTCATCCTGAAGATGCAACAACTCTGCTGACCCTGCAGGTTCGGGTGATAGATCTCAGCAGTGCCATCGCCAAAGCGGGGCTAGCAGACGGCGCAGGCGTTGCCACCCTGGGCGCCTGGCTGCTGGAAGCAGCGACTGCTGGCAAGGCAAAGTTTGCAGCGGATGTGCTGGCGACCCTCGATGGGCTGCCCATCGGCATGAAGGCCCTGAGATCCGCGGGCATTGGCAAAACCGTGAGCACACCCAAGCACCTGAGGCTTGCTACATGGTCCACATGGAAAGTCCTGCCAAATGGCCCTGAGACATGTGGTCCTGCTGACAAGATGTACAACAACACGAAAGGGGCACAGCAGCACAACCAAGCTTGAGCATGCAGATGTGCATGCACCATCGCACGCCAGCATGCCAGCAGGCCCTCATACCCTGAACTTGTCTGTGATGTGAACTGCAACGTCGGACTAGTCGTTATGGCACTATGCTGTGATTAGTCATGTGTGGTGCCCAAGACAAGGAGATAGTGCCCAAAAAAAGGAGGTGCAACATGCATTTTGTGTGCAAGCTGGGTGTTCGAGCTTCCTCTTCCTGGGTGCTGATCCGCTGCTGGTGCACTATGCAGGTGATGAAGGTGCGCAAGCTGCCCCTGGAGCAGCTGCACCAGCCGGCATCGGCGCTGGTGGCCAAGTGGAAGAAGAGTGTCGAGGCAGAGAAGCCCGCTGCTGCTGCTGATACCGGCGGAGCTGAGGACTCAGCCAAACGGGCCAGGTGAGTCTGCCGACTGGCCCCTGGATTCACCGTGCAGTTCATGCAGCAAGTGGTGTTTGACACTCCTGGACTGGTCCCTGCCCAACTTTGGCCCTTGTGCACGCGCTGCAGAGAGGGCGGCGCAGCGGAGCCAGATGCGAAGCGTGCACGCGCCGACGATGGTGCTGGTGGTCAGGTACAGCAGTTCGCCGACATGTTTCATGCTGCAGATGCACATGCTGGTGCAGGCATTTCTGCAGTGCCGTGGCGCTGTGCTTCGTGTTGGGCACCTGTCGTGCCCATTTGGCGACCACATCATTGTAGGCAGGGTACTGCTGCAGCTGGCTGACGCGCTGTATATGTTGCAACAGGAGGCAGGCACGAAGCGGGTCTCGGTGTCTGACGCCGACATGTTCCGATCGGCGGCGCCGACGCAGCCCCGACCCTCCGCTGCCACCCTGCGCAAGGTGCTGCCATGCTGGTGCCCAGTGTCGTCGACCAGTCTGTTCTACTGGGCTGTACATTGCAGGCGCATTGGCAGATTCACGCTGGGCTCTGCTCAGGCACGGCTGCCTCGCTGCTTGGCGCATTGGCTCGAATGCCTGATCGTCCTATGGGTCTTTCCAGCACATGCACAGCTGGTTCACGCTGGTGGACTTGCCTTCCGACACGCAGAACGCCTTGGCTGGGTTCCTTCAGACGCTCATCCTCGTCAGCTTCGGCTGTGCAGGTGCAGACGGGCAGCAGTAGCGTGGTCCTTGCAGACGCTCATCCTTGTCAGCTTGTGCTGTGCAGGTGCAGACGGGCGGCGGCGGCGTGAAGGTGCTGGACATGGACCCGCGCATGGGCGGCGGCCGCTCGCCCACGGCCGGCGGTGACGGCACCCCAACTGAGGCAGCAGGAAGCAGCGGCGGCGCCTCGCCCCGGGCCATGCCCCGCGGCCGCACCCAGCTCGGCGCAGGTTTGTTTCCTTTTTTTTCTTTCTCATACCTCACGGCTGCGCATCGCGAAGCTGCTGCCCTGCTGGCTGCTGCAGCTCCGCGAGTCGCAGGGCTGCAGGAGCACCGATCTGTCAACTGTGTCAGCCTGCGCTGTCGGCTCCCAGACAAGTCCATGCTGCTGCAGGGATGGACCCATTCGGCGCTGCCGCTGCAGCGGCGCGCTCGGCGGCTGCAGAGGCGCCCTCAGTGCCGCCGGCTCCGACCAGCGACGAGGAGAGTGATTCCCAACGTAAGGCGTATCTTTGTCTCGATGGTTTGCTTCTGACACTGCACACCCCGCTGCACACCTCTTAGGGGGTGGATGAGTAGGGGTGTGCAGTCAGCTCAGTGGATTTCTTCCAACCTGGTTCATTCCAACTATTGGCCTTCAAACCTCCCCAGTGCAGCTGATCAACAGGACATGACCTGGGTTGCTGTGCATCCTGCAGCGGCGCGGGGGGACAACGGTCCCCAGCCAACAGCGGACACCAGGCAGGCGGCAGGCCAGGCGGCGGCACCGGGGCAACCAGCCAGCTCACAGCCAGCCGCATTGGCCACGACCCCCATCGGCAGGACACGCATTGGTGAGCGATCTAATGCTGCTGGCGCAACTCAATCAGAACAGACAATGCTGGTGCAACAGTGTGCCGCAAGAGATGATGTGTTTTGAACCGTATGCAGCCGTGTCTATGAGGCTGCTCGTTGTCAACAGCCAGACCTGCTGCGCTTCTGATACTGCCAACCTCACAGCTCGGTCACGCAGGATGTCGACCCTGAAACCGCAACCATGTATCGCAGGTGGACTGGGCACGGGGCTGGGCTCGCTGCCATCAGTCGCGGCGATGTCGCGCTGGGCGTCTGGCGCTGCCGGCCGTGCCGCTGAGGCCGCCTCCAGAGTCCCGTCGCCGCCGCCGGAGCCCCGCAAGCCCAAGGCCAAGTCCCTGCGCTGGGTGGCCGACGACGCCCTGGCGCACATCCGCTACTTCCACAAGGTGCCCCTCGTTTGCCACCGCCCGCAGCGTCATCAGCTTGTGACTGGATGATTGGGGAGCAGAAGCTCATACGTAGGCCCGCCCTTTTTCGCCCCTCAGCAAGTATTGCACTCCCTCCATATGGTTGGGTGTTCGGTGCCACACCTTGCAGCACATCTTATAGCATGTCGCCTGCCGTATGTCAGGACGATGCGCCTGTGGCGGTGCGGGCGGATTCGGAATGGGCGGAGGGCGACGAGGCGGCGGCAGCGGCGGAAGCAATGGAAGCGGCTCCGCCGCCGCCGGGCTTCGAGTCCGCCGCCCGCCAGGAGCACCTCAGCGAGGCGGCCGCGCTTCGGGGCCGGGGCCTGGCCGGTGGCGCCTCAGAAGTAGAAGAGGTGAGCGGCACTTGTACCCTCGGCACCTTCTGCCTGCTTTCAGCTGAGTCTGCAGATGAGCCGATCCATCATCCGTACTTCCAGGTGTGACCTTCTTCACCCACATGTGCAGCACAGGCATCACTGTTGCTCATGCGACATCTATCAGCGAGCACTAAGCCCATCAAAGTGCCTGTTGAAGGTGGGGCCGCAGCAGGCGTTCAATGAGCGCTTCCAGGCAATGCGGCCGACCATGCCGTGGATCCCACCGCCGCCGTCGCAGCCGCTGGACCCGGCTACGGGGTGGGCCTGCGGTCAGGACAGCCTGGAGGCGCACGTGAGTCTGTTTGAAGCCGGGTTGCGTCCCTCTGTATGCAGCACCCACCGCTTGGCCATGGCCTTGCGAATGTCATGCCCTGGACTGCTGGACTCAGTGCCTTGAGAACGACTGTGATGGCAAACCTGGTTGTTCGTCTCGAATTGCAACTTGCTTTCACTGTACTGTACCACTTACAGTAAGCAAGCAGATGTGAAGAAGCAATGGTGTGCCATGGGCTCAATGTGTGACCCTATGTGCTGCAAACAGGAGGAGGCGATGCGGCAGCGGCTGCGGCCGCGGGCCCCCAGCGGCGGGGACGCGACCGAGCCGCCCGTGTACCCGGCCGACATGCGGCCCGACGCGCCGCCCCGCTGCTACATCCCGCTGCAGGTGCGCTGCAGCTGCTTATGCACGTGGAAGGACTTTCCTACATGTGCAATGTGTTGCGACCAGAGCACGCTGCATTCAGCAATGACGCATGCCATTCAGCCAGCTCGAGCAAGGTCACACCTGACATCATGTCAAGTGTGGTTCTGCGGGACAGCTGAACGGCATGCCTACAGCATGTGTCAACAGCCCTATGGAATCTGCGCCACAGCATAATGGTGCTCTAGTCCGCAGCTGCGGCCGCCTTGCTGCAGGTTACCCTACCGTTGTGCCCTGCTGCAGGTCCCCGCTGCCGTGGCCGGTGCAGCACCCGCGCCTGCCGCTGCGCAGCCGCCCCCCTCACAGCAGCCCGCACCACAGCAGCAGCCGCCGCCGCTGCAGCAGCCAGGCGTGGTGCTACCCCCGCCGCCGCACCAGCAGCAGGCGGCCAGGCTGACGCCGCCGCTGGAGCTGCCGGTGGCCCTGCAGCAGCTGCAGCAGCTGCTGCCGGCGGTGTCGGCGCTGGCGCAGCGGCCGCCGCCGCCGCAGCAGCAGATTTTGGGGCCGCCACCCCAGGGTGGGCCACCTCAGTTTGGCAATCAGCCACAGCCGCAGCAGCAGCGGTACCCTCTACAGGGTGGACCGCGGCCAGCGCAGCATCAGCCGCAGCCCCCGCTGTTCGGAGGGGCGCAGCAGCGGCCGCCGCCGCAGCACCAGCAGCCGGGGCCCCCTGCAGCATACCGGCCTGTCTTGGGTCCAGATGGCAGGCCGCTGGGGGCGCCGCCCCCGCAGCAGCAGCCGCAGCCCCTCCCACCGCAGGGTGGGTACGGGCCTCCCGGCGGGAGGGGCGCCCCACAGCCCGGTCGCAGTGGCGGGCTGTTGTCAGGGAGAGGCGACCCTACGGGCGGGCGCGGCACTGCACCCCAGGGCAGGGGAGCGCAAGGGCATGCGCCTCCCATTCGGGCAGTGCCACCGTTCGTGCAGCAGCCGCCAGGGCTGCCCGGGCCCCCGCCGCTTGTCCAGCAGCGGCCGCAGCAGCTTACCCCGAGCTTGCCTGGGCCGCCATTGGCATCCGGCGGTGGCAGCTTCCAGGACGGCCCCCCTGGGGCGGATATCCATGCCCCCCAGGGCAGGCCCGGCCGCTTCGACAGCCGCGACAGCAGCCGCAGGCCCCCGCCCAGGGACCAAGGGACTTTTGATCAGCGGCGGGGCGGCGGCGGCGGGTCCCAGGCTCCAGGGGGCCCCAGGGGCGGCCCGATGGTCGACCCCGTCAGCGGCCGCCGCATCTGCCTGTTCTGGCAGACGCCCGTCGGCTGCCGCAAGGGCGAGGATTGCCCCTTTGCACACGTTCGTGCCGATGTGCCGCAGGAGGAGCTGGAGACTGCACTGGGCGCAATCAGTGGGGGACGTGGCGGCGGCGGCGGCGGCAGGGGTCGTGGCCGAAGACCTGGGCCTCCACAGCGGCGTGGGGCCGGTGACGACTTTGTATACCTACCCTAGACTGGGGGCAGTTCAGCAGCTGGGGTTGATGCAGCACAGACTGGCATCACCTTGACATGGTTCAGGTGAACATCCAGCGCAGGCTGCTCTGTGTGTGAGGGCAACATGTGAGTGTGCAATTGCGGACGAACATCCCATTTACTGGGCAGGCAAAGCCAATTCTGCTGTAAGGACGGGTCTCAAGGAACTTCAAAGTCAGCGCCTCTTTACATCTGCACCATGATTGGCTGTGTTCCTCGATCGCATGCACAACTTCCCAAACAGTGTTGATTCGTCACGAGCTGCACGTTGCTGTACCGATATCCTGCCACAACCCGTCAGAGAACAGCACTGTACAGGGGCAGAAGCAAACCACTACAAAAGCAGCTGATGTCAGTGCTGGTGGGCTTGCCAAGACTGACTGCTTATGCCTCGGCACACCGCAGTGCCCGAGGACTCTGAGTAGCGTAGCCACTTCCTAACTGAAGGGTTTAGACGGTCTACAATGCGTGTCATGATCAGGCCCAGTGCTGTTGTTCTCGAAGTGTACGCCTGCGTCACCAGCGGTACGGATATAGCACTGGCGGTGCTGCCTGCCGGGGCAATTCGTATCCTGTCCACCATCAGTACGGCGAGGCGGTGTTGCCAGCCTGAGGCGGCGGTGCGGTGTTGAACTGCGGCGGCACTCCGGCGCCCGGCTGGTAGCTGGCGCCTGCGTGGGGTGCATTGGGCGGCTGCAGAAAACAAGCCCAGCCATCAGGAACACACTCAGGGTGCAATCAGCAAGTGCGGACACGACCTGGGCTGCGTATAGATGCACAAGCAAGCACGCAACCGCTGGCGACCTCCTCTACACCTCTAGGCAAGTGACCTTCGATGACAGACCGAGAAACCATCAAGGTAGAAATGTTGAAAATTAGATCTACGCACCTGGCCGGCGGGGTGCGGTGCAGGGGGCGAGCTCATGTATGGGGCGCTGTGGTCCGGCTGCGCGCCCTGCTCGCCCACCGGGGCATGGGGGTTGGCTGCCTGCGCAGCAGCAAAGCACAGCTCGAAACCATTGCAGGGTGTCAAGTGTTGAGCTTCGCCGACGGTGCCCGACTCCCTGCTCGTGCACCCCCGAAGGTGCAGCAGGCAAGGAGCGTTGGCTTTGACCACGACTCGCGGCTCAGGTCAGGTTTCAGCTGGCTGTTGCGCCGGCCTTGGACGCAGTCCGCACCTGAGGTTTGTCCTTAAACATGTGCGGGTTTTTGTCCCCGTATGCGTCCAGCTGCAGACCGCAGGTGAGCTTCCTCAGTCACGAGCACGGCAGTACACCTCCAGGGAATGGAACACAGACACTAGTAGGAAGCACAGGCCACCGCCAGCGTTCGACACGGGCACAGCAGCGCCCACCTGCTTCGCTCCCATCTGCGCAGCCTTGTCCATCTTGTTGGCTGCAAAACCGGCACAATGCCCCTCAGACTTGCCCACCTTGTGACGTGAAAGCCTCAGAGGGAAATCATGCCTTGGAGCGACCGTAGCACTGCCTTGACTGAGCGGTCACGGACATACTCAACACTCACCGGTGTTGCGGTTGATGAGACCGGCGCTAGCGCCCATCTTTGCGGCGGCGGCGCTGCCCTTGCTGATCTGCGCCGACAGCGCGTCGCTGTCGATCTGCTTCGTGTACTTCTGCGGCAGCACGCAAATCAATTTGCGTCAGCCGACGGGGTGCCTCAACATGACGCCATATGTGCTGAGCTGCTGCAACCAGTGTAATCCGAGACACGTTCTGAGGAGTGCAGCTGACATAGGTCTGCCGCTTGCCCATACTCATAAGTTAAGACGTGGACTCAGGCTTTGGGCTGATCAAGATATCTCATACGAGAGCCGAGGGCAGCCACCTGCTGCAGGCTCATCATCACGGGGTGCACTGCCGGCTGGTGCCAAATTTGACACCAACTGACTTGCCCGATGGGCTCTTAACGTCACATGTCACCCATATATACGTCTGTCGATATTGCGCATTGTTGATCAGTTTGACGGCGAACGTCGACAGGGGTTACACACGCGCTTTCAGCAACGGTGATGCCACACCGCATCCGCAGGCCTCACGCCTTGCGGTATGGATACGTACCACGCTATCATCAACGTATGGAAAACACCGTGCATGCGCGAATATGTTGCACCTTGATGTTGTCCATGAAGCCCATCGTTGACAGGCTGGTGTGGAGGACGCTCGGGCGGTTTGGCGCAGCCAGCGGCAGTCCTAATAGTGCGCTGCGGCTGGTGATAGATTTGAGCAGCTGCTTGAGGATCGATGGAGTATGTACACGTTCACGCAGAGTTCTGGCGCCGCTGTCAGCATCGATTGCTCATGTGAGCAAGTTGAAGGGGCAGATGACACCGCCTTGCGGGGTGTGGCGCTGTGGATGTCATCATCGACCCTGTGAGCTTCAAGGCATTGTAGGGCGTGGTCTGCAGCGTGCTGACTGCTCTTCTCAGTCCTATAGGCTATCATGAAACAACCTGATGGCTGATGGCACTGGTGGTGCCACGCAAGTTTGTTGAGTCGGCAGAAGTGCATTGGATGCCCATGGCTCGGATGACCATGATAGAGCAGAATCGCCTTACAACCTCGCAAGTCTTCAATATCACATCAGGAAACTGATACGACGCTGCGGTGTCCTGACGTGGTGGCAGTGTTTGTTCATAAGATATGGCATGCGCGGCCGCATGATGCCGCAGCGTGCCCAGCGTCAGCTACAATACCCAATTGCAGCTCCCCAGAGTGCTGTGCGGACACAGTCACTATGCGTCGGAGTGCTCCGTGAGCGAACGCAGCAGCGATGCGATCAGTCACGGATCTGTGCGTCTGACCCATAACTGGGTGCGCATGTTGCCATTTGCCGGCACCTCATATTGTTCAGGACCTCTTGCGTTGGGTAGCCGGAATGAGGTTCAGCCATGACCCCGTGTGTCACGGTGATCGACACGAGCAGCAGTGGTACTCCTCTGCAGTGCTTGCTCCTGAGCACCACCGCTGTCCCTTTGCAGCACTACTGCCTGCCCTGAGTGCTACCCCTACCCCTCCACTACCCCTCAACAGCACTACTGCTGGCCCTGAGCACCACTACCCCTACCCGTCTGCAGCACAACTACGAGGTGCCCAAGGCGGTTTGCTCAGATGTGCACCACGAGGTAGCCTTCGTGCGAGCGGATTGCTATGGCGTCCAATCCAAGGCGTCAAGGCACCGGCAGCATGCCGGCCACCAATGCGCAGGTGCTGTACCGTGCGGCACCAGTGCACACCACTTTGCAGAATGGTTCCTAGTGATGTCATTGCTGTTCAACGCACCTGTGCCCGTTAAATAGCTGCTGCAATGTGCAATGTCAGCACGGTATGCTGACGGTGGTTGCAACTTGCCCTGATCCTGACACCATGTCGAACCTGCAGGAGGATGCGGACGATGGAGAGCCACCATCGCCGCGGCCAGCCGGCCTGGCTGCGAGGGAGCTGCGTGCCAAGCTGGCGGCATCCCGAGGTGCTGGCGGGGGCGGGGGCGGCGGCAGTGGGCACCAGCGCCTGAAGGGCCTGCTGAAAGGCAGCTCGTTCAGGAGCAAAGGGCCCGCAGCCGCTGCGCCTATGTCCCGCAGGACACCTGCTCAGCCCGCAGCTGGCGGGCAGCAGGGCGCAGCACTAGACCCCCTTCCTTCGACAATGCACGGCGCTGCGCAGCGGGCACAGCCACAGCACCACGCCCAGCAGCCGGCTGCGACACAGCAGCACCAGTCGCTGGCGGCACAGCAGCAGGAGCTTGTGACTGCGTCACTGGCCTCAGGGCCCAGGCAGCAGCAACAGAAGCAGCACCAGCGGCCATCGCAGCAGCGCCCAGCGCCCCCCAGGGCGTCCTCAGTCCAGCACCAGGGCCTGTATGCAAAGCCAGGCGGCAGGGGCGCCGGGGGCGGCGCGCCTGCTGGTGGCAGCGGCCCCGCTGATACCTCCATGCACCAGCGGCGGCCCACTGCGCAGCGATCCGTCAAGCGACGTGACGCTGGCACCGTCGAGAGGTGCAAACATAGTACATGCAGATGCAGCACCCCTGCATGTGCAGGCTTCACCCTAGTGATGACTCGTCTACCAAGCACGCCCTTGCATTGTCCACATACTGCTGCCATGTGATAGGTGTTGCGTACCTCCTTAGAGAGCAGCTGCCATTAGGTAGACCTCTGCAGATGCGTCACCTGGGGTGTGCACACAGGTTTGAGCGGGAGGTACTGGGCGGCCGGTTGTGGCACCCGCCCTGCCAGGCTGGCAACACCGACCTGCCTGAAGCGCTGCCCGACACCTTCCTGTCTGTGGGTGCGCCACCGCTCGGGGGTGCTGGGGCAGCACATCACCTGAGATGTCTGCTGTTGTGGCGGTGCATGGGCTTGCAGCTTGTCCACCGCAGGTGCAGCGGCGGAGGCAGCCGGCGGCACGCTGCCCCACTGCCGGTAGCTGGTTGTGTCACCAGGTCAGCGTGCTGAGGGCGGCAGTGGCACTGCTCAAGGCAGCGACACCCCACACAGGGCAGGAACACCCACCACTCGCTGTCCTGCCTGCACTGCAGAGCAGTATGTGGCGTCGTTCGAGGCGCTGCTGCTGGAGGAGGCGCGGGAGGCGGTGCGCGACGAGTGGGCCACCAAGGCCGCGCTCGGCAAGGCATACGAGGCAGATGTGCTCGAGTGAGTCCAATGTGGCAAGTGCTGCGTCCCAACACGTTGCAAACCACATGTACGAGGATGTGGCCAACAGCAAGCGACCTGCTCTTGATGCACTGCCGTCAGTCTGGGTTCACCGCAGGACGCAGGGCAGACAGAGAAGCAAAGGACTGGCTGGCCCCGCAAATATCCTGTTGACCTGCCCGCTCCGACATCCAGTTGGTGTTACCAGGTGCCACCGTCTGAATACATCACACGGTGCCCAGGTTCGATGAGCTGGGCGGCGGCTGGCACGCGGTCCGGCTGCAGACGCGGCGCTCCCTGGACGAGCTGCCGCGGGAGGGGCACCTGGTCGCGCTGTCGCTGGGGCGCCCGCCCCAGGGCAACCCCATGGACTTTGTGACCCGCTTCGGCAGCGCCGCCAGCAGCAGAGGGTGAGCATGCCAGGGCAAATGCACATACACCATGTAGTGTCACCAGCAACAGCTATCTTGCAGCTGTCCCAGCAACGGCTCAGTGTGTGCCAGAAAATTACATAACGTCAAGGACGAGCTTTTCTTGGTTTTCTTGTACCGTTGCTGGATGTCGGTCACATTTCATGTGCATGGCCATAAGCAGCATTCAGTTACCGCATCTCAAACAGCAGGAAGGCAACTTCATGAGGCACTGCAATAGCTACATTGTTGCCCCGTGCTGCCACCGTGTCTGCCACGATGCCGACTACTTCCATTGACAACAGGCAGTTTCTGGATGCAAAAATAAACACATTTGAGCTGTGCAGTTATAACAGGCAGCCCGTGAAGACGTGTACAACTCAAGCCTGCTTCTGCCTTGTCTGCAGGGCGAAGCGGCAGCGATTGGACGGCAGCGGCTCAGCTCCCGTGCACTCGGCAGCGCCAACTGGCAACTGCAGGGCAGCAGACACAGGCATCGCTCCCATAGCAGCTGGGATCGTGCGCGGGGTGCGCAACCCTTTCTCTTTGCAAAGGCCCTGTCACTCCGCCCGTGCTGCGCAGCAGGGTGGTTGCCAAAAGAGCAGTTGCTCCAGAGCCGCCAGCAGACTGCAACGCTGAGGCTGTTTTGAACTGACTTACACGCCTCGTGATGCAGGTGAAGAGGTCAGGGGAGGTGGTCATCAACATCTTCCCAGTGTGCATGTCCCACCAGCACGACCCCGCAGCGCCCTGCCGCTCGGTAGGTACTCATAAGAAGTCCAACACTGTCTGGCGGGGGTCTGATGGACGTTTAGCAAAACCCTGCTGTACTGCTGTTGCACACCGGATGTTGCAGCTGTTTTCATTGGTGTGTATCGCAGCCTGCTTTGGTTGCGGATGCAAGTAGGAGAACAGCAATATGGCTGACAAGTGCTGACGGTGCCTATTGGATGTAAACAGCAGTGGTCACATATTTCTGTGCACTTTGCAGGTGGTGGGCGACCTGCGGCAGACGCCCAAGGGCTGGTTCATGGTGCCAGTGGGCATGCTGACCACGCAGCAGCGCGAATACGTGGCCCTGCACAAGGCCGCCACCACCGAGGTGCCAGATGTTTATGTGCAGTGAAGCTCATGCACACCGTCATACGTGCCATGTGCAGGCAGTGACATGCCAGTTTCATCCTTGAATGGTTTCACCTTCGATGAGCGTCCGTGGCTGCCTCACGAGGGCGGCGAGACCTGCGGCACCTAAGCCCCCTGCCACGCCAAAACCCTGATCACCCTGAGAACTGTGCCCTCACATCGCAGCTGCTGGAGGCGCTGCTGGCGCCGGAGCGGCTGGCGCTGGCGGCGGAGGCGGCGGCGGACGCGGCGTATGTGCAGCGGGCGTGGCCGCCCGAGGCGGCGCTGCGCCCCTTCATCGAGTACCTGCGCTCGCAGTACGACGCCACGCAGCTGCGCGCCATCGAGGCACGTGCCATCTCGTGCCCTGAACGTGTTCTGCGGGCGCTTGCTGGAGCGTGTGGTTCGAAGCTCTGGTGAACTGCCTGCACACCCCTCCTCCGGTGCCCCACAGCCTACCCTGCATCAGGATAAACACCGGAGCAGCGACCAGGACACTCGTGTTGCTGGTGCAGTTGCAGGGTGCTTGTCCGTGTCTAAAAGGGGCGCTGGCAGTCTGCTCATGTGGGCAGATCGGTGCCACAAAACTGGGGATCACATATTTGTGACCAAGTGTTGCACTCCACCTGGCTGCAGTTTGCGGCGGCGCACCTGGGCTCCTCCGCGCCGGAGGGCATGCCGCCGGTGCCGTTCGTGCTGATCCAGGGGCCGCCCGGCACCGGCAAGACGCACACCGTGAAGGGCGTTCTCAACGTGTGGCACCTGGTGCGCCCCTGCACTCGTCCCCTGGCTCATGTTGACATGCAGTGGTCGTTGACGCGCAGCACTTCAGGCCCACACGCAGCGCAACACATGCTTCGCCCGCAGCGCCTCGGTCTGAAGCACTGCTGCACCGGATATACATGGTAAGAGGTATACGCTGCATATGACGATGCACGTCACTGCAAAGTCATACTGCTGGCCTGATCAGTATCAACACATGGTACAGGTGGCGTACCAGCGCTTCTACGAGGCCCTGGTGGCCCGACTCACGCCGGAGCCCGAGGAGTTGACCGCTCGCCCCTCCAGCACCCGCAACCTGATGGCGGTAGGCCATACGCTAGGCCCCACATCCGGATGGTTTGTGCTGAATGCAGACAGGATTGACTGCATCCGATGCGCCTCAGCCACACAGAATGGTTGTCACGTGCAAGCCGCTTGCCGTGGCGGAGCATTGGCAGTGTGTCGCAGCGCAGCATGCAGGTGTGACATGCTCCCAGGCCTCACAGCAGAAAGAACTTTATGGTACGAGAGGAAGGAACTGTCCCGCAGGAGATCCAGGCGCAGATGACGAGCGCCTTCGAGCGGCGGGAGCTGGTGCGCAAGCCGCGCATCCTGGTGTGCGCGCCCAGCAACGCCGCCGCCGACGAGCTGCTGCAGCGCGTCATGAACGACGGCTTCGCCGACGGCAACGGCCACGTGTACCGCCCCTCCGTCGTGCGCATAGGTTCGCCGCCCGTCCTCATTCGCAATGTGCTGCTGTGGCCTACTCAGCTGCGGCGGTATTTCGCTGGGTGAGGCGCTGGCTCTGCAGGTCGTCTGGGGGCTTCTGCAGCATGCGCCGACAAGGGCCCACAAGTCCAACTGCTGCTTGCCTGCTTTGTAACCTTGTGTGCACCTGCACACTTCTCTCCATGCAGGTGTGTGTTTGGACCTATGTTATCAGCTGGAATGTCATAAGGTATAAAGCTTTTGAGTATGAAGTATGGTTTCTGACTCATAAAGCTGTTGCACCTACGACCAGGCTCCGACCAGGCGCCCATGGCGGAGCGTGCCAAGGACGTGTGGGTGGACGGCATGATCGCGCAGCTGGTCGGCATGCCGCAGCAGCTGTGGCAGCACAAGTGGGTGCTCCGCTCAGCTGTTGCCTTTCTGTAGTGCACACACCGTGCTGGTGGTCTTTTGCTACCTGACACACAGTGCGGCTGGCCAACAATGAGGTTTTTCCTGAACGCCGAGCCTGCCGCGGCTTGAGACTCTCCTCGAGATCCTGCTTCCTCGCTCAATATGTGTCACGACCAAGAACTGACCGGCGCCTGCTCCGCTGCACACAGGCTGCAGCTGGCGCAGGCGGAGGCGGCGCGGCTGTCGCGGGAGATCAGCACCATGCAGGCGGCGATGCGGGCGGGGGACATTGAGGCGGTGCACCTCGCACGCCAGATGGCATCCCAGCACGAGGTGGCTCACCACTGGCTGATAGGAAACATGCAACTTCCTGTCGGTTGTTTACACACCTTAGGCAGCCCAGCACCCTCACCTTGGCTGCTGGTGCACACAGTAGATCATGACAGTACAAATCAGAAGTGTGTTTGTTGGTTGGATTGACCAAGATTGGTTGATGTACTAGTTGAGTAGGTGGATTATTGGTTGGCAGGCGCGGGACAAGGCGCTTCTGCTGATGGAGCGGCTGCAGATGGTGGAGCCCCTCGTCAACCGCCAGCCCGGCGCCAACCTGCGCAACGTGCGCCGTCCGCATTTGGACTGCCTGTGCTGTGACGGCTGTGGGCCACGTCCGCACAAAAGAGCAGCGTATAGCAGCAATGCATGCGCTTCAGGGGTGTTTGGGTGTACTGGGTCTCCAATTGCTGGACTGTGATGTACTGTGCATGCTCAACGTGCAGGTGCAGGATAACCTTGAGGCATCCTTTGTGTCAGAGGCGGAGATGGTGTTCACCACCCTGTCGTCCACCGGCCGGAAGGTAGCTCTCGGCCAGACTGGCTTAAGTCATGGCCCAACTTTGGCTCATCCGCCTACTGATGGTGTAAGGGGCACATGCACAGGGCTTGGGTAATTGCGCTGGTGAAGGCATTTGATGTCAGAGTGCTTGCATTTCGTGCAGGTGTTTGAGCGGCTGGGCAACGCTCGCTTTGAGACGGTGCTGATCGACGAGGCAGCACAGGCCACAGAGCTCGCCAACCTGCAGGCCTTTGCCTTCGGCTGCAAGCAGTGAGCACCTGGCACTACGAGCTGAGCAGCACAATTGCGTATTTACTGATGACATGGTGTCGTTGCAGGCAAAATGTCCCATGTGTCACATGCACATCTGAGATGCATCCATGGACTGTCGAATTCCACCTGTGTAGAACTCAACCATGCACTTTTAACTAGACTGCGTCCCTGTCACAGCACCTGTGCATGCCATGCACAGCGTTATCACGGCAGTGCCCAGGTGATTCTCCCGCTACAGGGTGGTGCTGGTTGGTGACCCAAAGCAGCTGCCGGCGACCGTCAAGTCGCTGGTTGCACAGAAGCTGTCACTGGCGCGCTCGCTCTTTGAGCGCCTGCAGGTAAGCCTCTCATTGCTAACACTGTATACGAGTCCAAACCTGTGCGGCATATCGCCGGCAGCAGGCACCAGCATTTACCAGCCCTGAAAGCCCACAGAGAGTGGAAAGTGGTGGTTCCTGTCGTTAGCACCTTGGAAGGTTCCCTGCAGGGTGGGGCACCGGCAGCAGCACAGATGCTGTCCGTCCAGTACCGCATGCACCCCTTCATCCGGGAGTTCCCCTCCAGGGTGCAACCTCTGCCTCAATCCCGATCAGGGTGTACCTGCAGCTGCAGCACCATGTGATCATGCCAGTCTTCAGGAAGATCCCCTGCACAAGTGCACAAAATTATTGAAGCGACTGCTGTGCTGCTCTGTTGCAGTACTTCTACGACAATGCGCTGCAAGATGGGCCGAACGTCAGGGACGCGTCGCCAGAGGTGTTCTATGAGGCGCCGCTGCTGAAGCCGTACGTCTTCTTCGATGTGGCCGGCGGCCGCGAGGCCGGCGGCGGCGGCGGCAGCCGGTCCAAGACCAACCGGGTGAGTCAGTCACATGCATGTGGAAGAAATCATCGGGCTCAGCACGTGGTCTGTTGAGTGCTGGTGGGCCGCAGGCAGCGGCAATGGTAGCGTTGAAGCATTCTACAGTACTTCACCAAGCAGCAGCACAAGGGAAGGCTTTGCCTGCTGCTTCAACATTCGATGCTGTTGCCACCATCCTCGGGGCTCTGGCCTACTCGGTACTCAGCTATTGCTTATAGTCAACTCAAATACCTGTCCAATAGGAGGAGGCCGAGCTGGCGGCGGCGCTGTTTGCGGAGCTGCGGGCGGTGCTGCTGCGGGCCGCGGCGGAGGGCCGCCTCAAGCGGGGCTGCGCCGTCGGCGTCATCACCTTCTACAAGGCGCAGGCGCGGCTCGGGGCTCAGATGTTGCCCTCTTGCTGGCACATCTGCTGCTTGTGTGCACATGGTGCCATGCGCGTAGCACTGCATGTTGCAATACTGTGCTGCAGCAGGGAAGTTGGATACACGCAAGTTGGTGGTATGACAGAGTGACATGCATCTGGCAGGTAGGAGTGCTGCGCGCAGCGTTCCGCAGGGCTGTGGGCGATGCGGCTGCCAAGGAGGTGCGCCCGGAGCAGCAGGCCTCATCAGCAGAGGCCCCATCACCCATAACATCAGCACTGTGAATTATGGATGTTGGTACAGCATTGCTGTACCAAACCCTGTTGAGACCGGAATCCAACACGTACATCAGCCGTCCACGCTCACCCTCCGCAGGTGATGATCGAGACGGTGGACTCCTTCCAGGGCAAGCAGCTGGACGTGGTAATGCTGTCCTGTGTGCGTGCCTCTCGGGACACTGGCGGCGGCCCCCGCAACGTGGGCTTCGTGTCCGACCTGCGCCGCCTCAACGTGGTGCGGCCGGCGTTTGTGTGTGTGCAGGATAGCACTGTGAACATGATTGTGCATGGCGAACGCATAGTTGCATTGGAGAGCGCAGTTGGTGAGGATGACCGAAATAAAACACCTGCTTCCAGAGTCAAGAGTGGACACTGGTTGCAGGCAAATAGAAGTGTTTTCACAATGGGCACCTGAACTTGAGCAATGCTGCTGCCAGGCCATCACCCGGGCGAAGCGGGCGCTGTGGGTGTGCGGCAACGCCGCGACGCTGCGCTCCTCGGACGTCTGGGACGCCCTGGTCGAGTGAGACGTCATTTGTCGTCAACAACACCATGCTGCTGCCGACGCGGCCATGTCAACCTGCGTTGCTCGACCACCACTACAGGCCACACCCAGCCGTTGACATGCTCCAAAGTGACAGTCAAACAGCGTTTTCTGCTGCTATGCTGCGCAGGGATGCGGTGCAGCGGGGTGTGCTCATTGAGGACGCCTCGGCCCGCAGCCTGTTCCCCGACCAGCAGCCCTTCGACCAGCAGCAGGCGCACCAGCAGGCGCAGCTGCAGCAGCAGCAAGCGCACCAGCAGCAGCAGCAGCAGCAGGCGCAGCAGCAGCTGTTACAGCGGCAACAGCCACCGCCGCCGGCGCTGCCGGCCAAAAAGCCAGCGTCGGTGGCGCTGCCGCCACCCCAGCAGCAACAGCCCACCCCGCAGCAGCAAGCTGCGACCCCCGCAGAGGTCTCGGACCCCCGGCGGCAGGGTTTACAGCCGGCGGCAGCGCCCTCAGACCCCCGCCGCCGGGCAGAGCAGCCGTCGGCAGCCCCCGCCGACCCGCGCCAACGGCCGGCGCCATCAGCCGCTGCCGTCGCAGCGCCGCCCAGCACAGCAGCAGACGATGACCCCGGTGCGGCACATGTAGAGGACACAGGACAGTCGGCGGCTGAGGCGGCTGCAGCAGATATGCCGAGGTCCTACAGCCCACCGCTCGCGGGTGCCACAGCCGCGCCAGAGATGCCGCGGTTGTATAGCCCTCCGCCTGCCGGCTCAGGATTGCCAGCAGCGAACCAGCAGCTGGACGACGCTGATGCCGGCGGGGCGGGTGGACGTGATGCACCTGCAGCAGCAGCGCAGCAGCCAGGGCAGCAGCACCTGCCTGAGGAGCAGCAGGGCAGCAGCCGACAGCACGGGCGGCAGCAGCGCCGCAGCAAAAGCCGGGGCCGGCAGCCCAGGCACAGGATGCGCACCAGCGTCAAACCTGGTAGCCTGCCGCCGGAGCAGCAGCAGCAGCAGTCTGCTGACAGACAGCAGCCAGCCCTGGACCCTGGCGCTTCTGCTGCAGCCGCCAGGGGGCCCACTGCAGAAGGCGCTCCCTACCAGCCGCCATCATCGCCAGAGTCGGGCGAGCTGCCGGAAGCGGGCGAGCTGCTTCCTGCATCCGACGCCAGCGTCATCGCACAGCATCAGCAGGACGGCGGGGCTGCAGACCACAGCCGCGCTGACGCAGATGGCGGCCCCGCAGCACCCGTCAAGCAGCAGCAGGCGCAGGGGCAGAATCAGGGCCCAAGCCTGCTGCCTGTGCAGCCAGCAAAGCAGCGGCACCAGGCATGACTTCAGCAGGGTTCAGGACACATGGTGTTCCTTGGCGAGCCTGGAACAGTGCCAAATAGGCATGCCCCATGCACCCAGCTGAATAGGTGTTGTGGCGCCTGCAGAAGGGGCAGAAGCCGCGGAAGCACAGGAAGCGGAAGCAGCGGCCGCCCGACCAGCTTGGCGGTGGCGCTGTGCCTCTGCGCTATAATGACTCGGGAGTCGGGCCCACATTCTTTGATGAGGTGCCATGCATTGTCAACATAAACCGTTTGCTGCAGCGACCCTGATGTATCCTTAACTCCTCGTCTTGTGGCTGTCCTCACTCAACTGCGTGAAGAGGATGTGCATTGTTGACCTGTTCGATGTGTATGCACTGCAGCTGGGGTTGCAGCCCACGTCGGCAAACGCTGCCGACAGCAACATGATGGCCAACTATGCAGCAGCACTGGACTGGGACGAGGATGAGCCAGGCTGATCAGAACCCCGGCGCATTGATTGACTTGTGTCAGTGCGCCTATTGTGGTGTGCTCGCCCAGGCTTAGACCGTGCTCGGCAGGCACCAGCGCCTGGTTGTACAGTCTTTCGTGCGTCTGCTTCTTTGCTGCACTGCAATCTCATGGCAGGCGGCATAACACGGAACTAGTTCATCTGCGCTAGTCTGCGCTGTTACGCTACAGCTTTGACCAATCGATCATCAGCCCTGACAAACGACAACGAGAAGGCGTCGATATGATATATACAAGCTTCTAAGAGCGCGGTTGCCTCCGAGTTGGGCAAGTGTGTTCATCAACATCTGCCCCATGACAGTTTGCCCAGTCCAATAATCCGCCGAATATTTGCAGTGCTGCAGCCCTTTCTTTTAATTAAATAGCGAGTACTGCGCAGATCGCCGCTTGCCCAAGGCTCTGACGCTCAACAGGCCTAAGTACACACCTCACGCCACACGAATTACAGTGCCATTTGCACCGATTATTCCGGAGGCCGCTCGAGGGGCTGGCTGGCACTGGTACATCAATCTGGCAGGTGCTTCACTGCGTAAGGTGCAAGTCGCCATCAGGCCACTCCCTGCAATGCCTGAACGCCAGTGCAGTGTGACAGACTGTTTCGAAGTTGCCAGCCTGCTGAGGATTCGCCTGTGCTGCTACCAGGCATCATGCCAGGGGCTCAGCAGGCGCCAGAATGGGAAACCCCAGATGAGCAACCAACCGTGAGCCTCAAGCTTCTTGTTCGACAGGTAACACCAAAAACATCAGCCAAAGCACAACGGCACAATATGTGCTTCACATGTCATGTGTGACCTGAAGCATGTGCGTGTGAAGCAGCTCTTGAGATGCTCATGCGCACACCTTTATACTGATGGCAGCATGGCTCCGTTCCGTAGGATGGCAGAGTGGCAGCTGTGATCATGCCAGAGCAGCTGCAGCCGAGCAGGCGCATGATGCTACAGCAGCTGCCGCGTCAGCGGCCCCTGCCACAGTCTGTGACCAGCGCTGCTTCCCGCAGCATGCTGCCGATCCACGAACGAGCTGCAGCCGCTGGCTGGGTGCCGTTGCCAGGGCTGGCTCAGCCGCTAAAACCGTCAGCTAGCGGAACGGCTGCAGGATCATCAGCAGAGACGGTGATGAAGGCAACGGGCACGCCGTTGCAGCACCAGACAGCAGCGTCACAGCTGTCGGGTAGTGCCTCTGCGGGGTCAGCTACAGCATCATCGGCAGACTCAATGCCCGCCTTGTGTATGGACACAGTGCAGCAGCAGCCTCCAACAGACACCGGGGCAGGTTCTGGTCCTGCTGCTGCAAGGGTGCTGTCTCTCAGAAAGGCTGCCTCGCTGCCGAGCTTGCTGTCAGGGAGCACGCCACAGCTCAGCCGCCTGCCTGGCGCAGCTGCCAGGGCGCACGACCACCATCAACCGGCCACAGCCACAGCTGCCAGCCGCCTCAGCCACGCACTTCAAATCGAGATGTTCGATGCCACAGCAGCCTCAGGGCCAGTAGCACAACAGACCGCTGCACGGCCCTCAGATGTACTGCAAGCACTCGCATGCAGTGCGTTGCCTTGTAGCATGAGCCCCGCTCGCAGTGCAGCAGCTGCTCCCTCACGAGCTGTAGCTGGAGAGCAGCACCGTGTGCCGCCGACAACACTGGCAGCACCAGCAGCAGCAGCCTCACAGGCATGCCGTGTATGCGGTCGGCAGGGCCTGAGCGATGAAGCAGCCTGGTATCACTTCAAGGTGACGGCCCACGCATGCATGATTGCATGACAGAAATGTCAGCCTCACGACTCGCTCTGCATGCTCAGCAGCAGCACTGTGAACAGCTGCAGTCATGTAGAGGTATGCCGGGGCTGCAGCAGAGCGCCGGCAAGTGTCCATGCTCTGAAGTCAACACAACCTCTGACGCAGGGCACACCACATACAGAGGCCTGCTTGCGGGATGGCCGGCGCCTGGGCCGCATTGTATGTGTCACCTGTGGCACTGCCACCAAAGTGACCCTTGGCCGGCCTCGGCACCACGAGACCGCAGAGCACAAGCAGCGGGTGGCCTGGCTGAAGCAGCTACCGTCAGCTCAGGCATCAACTTGCCACCCTCAGCAGCAGCACCAGCTGCAGGCACAGCATGAGCCGGTGGCGCAGCAGGCGGTGCTTACCCGCCCAGCACGCTGCTGTGAGCAGCAGGCCCTGCTGCCACAGCTGCCACTGCCGCAGCTCATTGCTGGCAGGCCAGAGCTGGTGGCTGCAGTACCAGCACCGCCGCCCATCACGATGGCGGAGGCATTGGCCGCCGCTGCCAGTGCTGCGACGGCAGCAGCGGAAGCTGCAGCGGCTGCGGCTGTGCCTGACCTTGCGGCAGGCTTGCCAAGCCTCGTCGCTGACCCCGGCAACTCGGCAGCGAGCCAGAGCTTGCTGCAGCGGGGGCCTGCACCATCGCTCGTCCCCCTGGGCGGACCTGCGTCGCCACTGGCACCCCTGATCCCGCCCAGCCGATCATTCGACTCCGCGGGGCTGCTGAGTGGACTGACCGGACTTCGGTCCCTGAATGATGCGCATCTGAGTGGCGCTGGCGCGGCCATTGGCAGCACTGGACGCTGGTCTGCGTCAAATGCCGCCGCCGCAGGCCTTCAGATCAAGAAAGAGGAGTTCCAGCCGAGTGGCACAGGCTGGGAGCATGCGCAGCTGCAGCAGCTCATGCTGCCGGCAGAGCATACGGCCATGGTCAACACCCTGCCGCCAGACTGCCAGGAGCAGGCAGGGCTCGGCAGAGGTGGGCTCGCTGGCGAAATTGGCGGTGAACACCGTGCCGCCAGCCAGCACCGGTTCCTGTCGCACCTGCAGCAGCAGGGGCTGCAGCACCAGCTCGATGGCGCCGTGCAGGGCATGCAGCTGACCTGATGTGTAGCACACGAGTGTTTCGTACAGTAAGCAAGCAGACGCAACATGTATGCAGACGTCAACACCGTGCTGCGCATTCAGGGAACCAGCATTGCTGACAGCACGGACTTGCTTGAGGGTCCGCAATGCTTCCAAAGTGCTTAAGATATGACGCTGACTGCTATATGCTACAGATGCTCAGCTCACAACCCGCCGATCCATTAACTGGTGGTGCCTGCAAGCCTGCCTTTCCCTATGAGTCCGTCCACGGCCGATCGACAATGCTGTAGATCATATATATACACGGTTGTGCAACGTTGACTAGATTTTCCTGGCTCTCCTGGCCCGCCTCGCTGGACCATATTTGCATCATTCAAGCATCATAAGCCTCGCAGATATGACCTGAGGATCGTCTGCCGCTGGCTGGCTGTGCAACTGCTGCTCTGGGGTCATACTTCTGTTGCTCGGACCAACACACACAGGCGACGCAGCCAGCTTGACGGCTCATAACGAACTCAGGTTGGCAGATGTAATCCCTGGCTGCAACCAACTCCAGGCTGCTGGCGTGTCTGCTTGCCACCCATCAAATGTGGCCGGTGTCGCAGATGCACCTTCAAATGTGCGCGCGGCTCAACCCTCCACGCCCACCATGACCCTGATCATCTGGATTGCAGCACACGCCGGTCTTCCTCATGCAGAATGCCATCTCGGCGGGCGTCCAAGCAGCCCGCGCCATACATCCCGCCCTGCCGTCGCCAGCCATTGGCAGCATGCGAGCTTGTTGTGCGCGAAGTGAGCATGTGACACTCGCGCAAGGCAGCCCCTGTGCACCCTGTCTGGTTTGCACATGCAGCGTCGTGCAGCTCCTACCTTCTTCTGCAAGCTGTGCAAGCACATATGAAGCGTGCTTGCTCACAAGAGTGCACATGTATGCAGGACCAGGCGGTGGACTTGTTCCTGCACACAGGCAAGGCTCATGTGGATAAGCATTGAACTGAAAATTTCAAATGGCAGGCGGCGCACGCTCCCATAGCACACCATGAGTAGCGGTATGCTGATCAGACCTACAGCAGGCAAGACGGTTGAGTGTGACCTGACCTCGGTGTTTGTTATGCTGTGTAGGAATGCGAAGGCCTGCCAGCCCTGCAGCCTCTGATGCCAGCAGCGAGGAGGACCCTTTTGCGTGGATGACCGCCGGCAACGCGCAAACCGATCAGACGACGGTCTGTGGAGATGGCCAGGCTGCACACGCGACCGCAGCACCGCAGCAGCAGCAGCAGCAGCAGCAGCAGCAGCAGCAGCAGCAGCTGTCTACTCAAGCACAACCAGCTGTTGCACCACACGCCAAGTCAGCGAATGCTGCGTCCTGGACCCAGGTCAGCACGCGACCCAAGAAAGGCCCGAAGCCGGCGCCTGCACGTCCTGCGGCTGCCAGAAGCGCAAGATGCAGCCAGGCATTCAAGTGCGAGGTCTGCCGCTGGGGGAGTGCCGACGAGGCAGCGGCTGCCGTGCACTTCAAGGTGTGTCCTGCTTATTGGTTGACAGGTTCTGGCACCTTTGCAGTGTTGCAGTCTGATGGAGGAGTGTACTCGATCCATGTACTGAAGGACTGATATGGACAATGGTTTGCACGCGCAGCTTGGCTGCAGGCTCGGTAGGTGCATATTATCTGTTTGGGTGCAGGGCTCCCAACACGAGGAGGCTTGCTGGGGGCGGCTGGACGCGTGTGCTGCCTGCGGCCTGGTGCGCGTGCAGCTGTGGCTGCCGGGGCATAGACGCTGATGTTTCAGCGGCTGCCTCATGAGACCCCAGGCGATGTGGCAGGAACTGACAAGGCGCTTGTTTACACCACAGGTGTTCCCGACTGATCTGCACCTGCCGCCACATCTGCAGACGGCGCAGCACAAGGCAAGCCGCAGCAGCGTCAAACTGCTTCTGATCCGCAGGCGCTCCCGCGTGCTGCCACATGCCAGGCAGGGGCATCTCCAAGGGTCGATGACCATTGTAGAGTGTTGCATAGTCGTGCTGCAGGCTCGAGTCGATTGGCTGAGGGCGGCAGAGGTGCCAGCAGGGGCGGTGGCCATGGCATCTGCAGATTTGCACAGTCGCTAGAAGACAGTGCCTTGGACACTTGACTGCATGCGACTCTGGTTTGGGATGCGCATCCTGCTGCCAGCCAGTACCAGCCAGACAGAGCGCTGCACCGCAGCACACACGAACCACAAGCGCGCAGCCACAGAGGCGAGGGACTCAGGCTGAATTCAAGTCACTCAACCAGGCGGTTTCGTGCAATAGGTGACAGCATGGCCTGTACGTACGAGTGTGACATGCTGCATTGTCAGCCGCCATGTGCACATCGTGGTGTAACACTCATGTGACTGACAATGGTGCTGCGCTACCTTGACAGCAGCTGCTGCAAGCCAGCAGCTGTCCTCGTCAGTCTTACAGAGTGTGCCATCCCAGGGTACCAGGCCTCGGCCACTTGAGACGCAGGTTACCAGCACAACGATACAAGGGAGCTCATGTCCGAGGACAAAGCAACAACTCGCCCCTGACCAGCAATAACAAGCAGCTGCAAGCACCATCAAGCATGATCGTTTCAAAACACGCACTGCTATACGTGGTATATGCCAGCAACTGATGATTTGACAATGAGCCGAAGTGTAGTCGCTCAGCCGGCGCCACACCGAAGGGATGACCTGCGGCCAAGATGCACTGGCTTGCCGGATGTAGTCTTGCGAGCGACGACCATGCCAACACGCTCGCAGGATGAAAAGACGCCGGACATGCGGGTGTCACTGCTTCCGCAAGCGCAAGAACGTTCACATGTCTACACGACGCCAGTCTGGCTGCTGCCTTCACGGCTGCTGGAACTTCTTGCCGCCTGGTATCTGCGCCTGCGGTCGCTGTTGTTGCATACTCTGCAGACGCTGTCCCTCCCATCTGACAAAACCGGCCTTCTGTTGAACTGCTCTGGGGGCTTGTCCTACGGGCAAGAGGCTCATGCCGATTGTTGCAGCAGATGCACAATGTCCGTGTCAATTGGTTGCGGTCGCGGACAGTTAGCTGTATCCCACAACATCAGAGAGGGTGCACAGCCGCCCAGATGCCAAGTCACCTTGCCACAGGCGGTGCACCGCTTCAGCGGAGGGATCGCGTCCGGCGGCGGTGGCAGCCTCTGTTTATGCAAACGTGCTGCCTCCCCCCGTTTGCAATCACGACAATATGAGGAGAGCCCATCCCTCTGCCCCGTTCTGCGCCAGAAGAACGACGCTGCCTTCTCCTGGAGGCGATGGCAGTTCAGGGTTCTTTGATGCAGAAACAGACGATGATTTCGGGGGGCAAGCCAATGTTCCTGGACATGGTGCTCCGATGGCAGCCCTTACCCTACCCAGTCACTCTATGAATCAATAGCTGCTCGTGGTTGCACCAGGCGCATGCGCACAGCATGTTCGGGGAGTGCACAAAAGTGACGAATGCGTCGCGCACCTTGCCACAGCGCACGCATGTCTTCATGCTTGCCACGGCCTGGGGCTTGCTGAGCACTCTCTCCCGGTCATATTCACTCTGGCACGCTCTGCAACGGAATGACATTGGTCATCTGACGCTGGCATGCTGTGCACAACATATCTGCACAGTCAAAAACAGGTGGCCCGACCAGGGGTTCAGGTGCAGGCCAGCACAATGCTTTGATATGAGACGATACTCAGCGCAGTTTGGGCAGCAAGGATGGATCATGATTGAAGGCGACACGACACGACACGACATGGTGCACCGCATGCAAGCTAGCATGTATGCAGCTGGCGTACACGTCACCACAGTGCTAGCGCGTGGCTGGTGTGATGCAAGCTCTGTACAGGAAGCCGAAGCATCTTAGCAGCCTACTTGCAGATGGCATGGCGTCCAGTCGGGCGACGCCTGTTGATGCAGTAGAAGCTGGCAGGCAGCTGCAGGCTGCAGTCCGCGCACTTCAACGGAACTTTGGTGGGCGGGTATCCGCCTGGCAATTCTTCAGACCTGCGATGAACAGGGCCATCTGTTGTCATCTGGTCCAGTGGGCATGCAAGACAGCTGCTGTTTGCACATCATACTTTGAGCGGATCATGATGCATGTTCTGTGTGATGCATGTTCTGTGTCGAGCTTGGCCACAATGCGTCTTATGTGTGTAGGCCATACTCCTTTCAGGTACCCCCTCGACTACCATACGTCATACGAAGGACTGCATGGCGAAATGCTAGAATCGCCCTCTAGTGACCTTAGGCCGTTCAGCACATGGCCGTCATGCTGGATGCACCCTGGCTACCCTGGTTGGGCAAGATTGGCATGCGTGTCAGCTGCAGAGTACCTCGAGGAGCAATGCACTCGTCCGGGGCAGGTCTCCTGCTCTTGGACAAACCCCTTCCCTAGGTGTGCACCTCTGGCACGACTCAGCGGCTGACGGCGGCAGAACCGACCTGCAGAACTGTGCGTTCGTTTGCTCACCTGGAGCTCTGGGGCCGCCGCTCCTGATTCACCTCCGCTCGGCAGCCGTAGCACAGCGCATGCCTGCCATCTGGCGTCAGTCTGCTGTGCGGAAAGAGTCTGAGGGAGTAGCGTTTGTTGCATCGCTGGCAGCACTTCGTGCCACCGCCGCTGGTGCTGTCTGCCTGGCGGTCATGCGGTTGCTCAGCAGCAGCCGGCTGCATGTCTGCTGCTGCCGCTGCTGCTGCTGCACCATCGGTAATGTCAGCTGGGCTGTGCGCCACCAGCTGACCCTGCAGTGGAAGGCACGTCTGTTCAGCTTGCCGGTTGCGCACGCTGCCATGCTGTGCAGCATGGCGAAAGCACCTTGGAAGCTCGATGGCTTCACCTCTGCATAGACCTCAACGTCGTCATCTGCAGACCGCGCTGCTCGCCCCTGACTTGCGCTGGCAGTCCAGATGGACAGGCATGTGCACCGGCCGCCATTCCTGCTAATGGGTGTATGACGCTGCGGATGTGCGTGCTGACACCTTGTTGCCAGTGCCGAGGGGCAGTAGCTCCGCAATCGGCACCGCTGCAGCTTCTGCGGGGCAGTCGCTGCAAGGCAGAGCGGCAACCGGCGATGTCTGTCATGTATAGCCCAGCACCCTGGTGCTGCCGGTGCTCTGGTCTGAATCCGCGCAACGCTACTCAAGTGCATGACCTGTCTCCTTCACCTCTGGTGTATCACCCTGCATGGAAAAACTGCGCCCGAATCAGGGCGTATTTTGCGCAGCACAGCACGGTGTGCATGTTCCTGTTGGTAGCAAACGGGCATCCTGAGATGCTGCGCAGAACAGTGACGCTCACCCATGTGCATCTGTCTGGCGCGTTGGTCGTGGAGAAGTGTTGGTGTTGGGGAGATGAGCAGTCGCATTCGACTCCATTTCTGTCTGACTGCCTCTGTGATTGGCACCCAGCAACACTCCACGGCAAGCAGCGCGTATTCTGGTTGCTTCGTCAGTGACGTAGCAGTCAGCTGTGTTGCTTGCGCTCAAGGTCAGGAATCACTGCACAAGTCACGCCGCGCATGCAACTTTGCCGGCATGCATCCTACATAAGATCGATCCGCCCGTGCCTGTGTCACAAGCTAGCAGGTGAGATGTGCAATCAGATAGGTGCAGAAGTGGTTGTCCGGAACTGGGCATCTGGCAGACAGCGGAGTGCCAACATGGCCCCTGCATGCCTGCTTCCATGCTCACAGCTTCCGCCACCCGGGTCCAACATGTAGATAGGTACAGGGCCTGCCCACTCCGCCAAATACATCCACATTGCCATACATTGTGGCCGCTTACACCAGCTGTTGTCATTTGATGCACGGATCGGAGGAAGCTTCGCACACACGGTAGCGCTTCAACCCCAACCTGCCAACAGCATTGCAATACAATATCGTGCACTGTGACTATGGCTAAACCCGGCTAACCCACAAAAATGATGTGCCGACACGATCGCAGGACGACAAGACGCCGGACATGCAGGATTCACTGCTTCTGCAAGAACACTCACATGCCTACACGACGCCAGTCTGGCTGCTGCCTTCACGGCTGCTGGAACTTCTTGCCGCCTGACATCTGCGCCTGCGGCCGCTGTTCTTGCATACTATGCAGATGCTGTCCCTCCCATCTGACGTATGCGGCGCTCTGTGGAAACCCTGAGGGGCCTTGTCCTGCAAGCACGTGGCCCATACCAGATCTCTGCTGCAATTCTGCAGTGAACATGCAGATGCAGTCGCTCACAGTCTGCCGATGCACCCACAACCGAGCGTGCACAGCAGCCGAGGTGTTGAATCACCGAGCCGCAGGCGCTGCACCGCTTCAGTGGAGCGACCACAAACGGCGGCGGGGCCAGCCTCTCTCTTTGCAGTTGCCGTGTCGTCACCCTCTTGCAATCGCGGCAAGATGACTGCAGCCCATCCTTGGCGCCCGTCTGCCGGAAAAAAAGCGAAGCGGCCTTCTCCTGGAACGAACAAATGGCAGTCCCGAAATGGTGCAAGACCAGACCATGTTCATATGGGACCTGCACCCATGCAGGATTCCCCACACGCCCTTTTGTGCGTCCTCTCTGATCTGAATGCTGCTCTTCGGTTGCAGCAAGTCATCTGCGCACCGCGCAGTCAAGTCTGAAGCAAACAACCGAGCATTCACCTTGCCACAGGACGGGCACGTCTTCGTGCTTGGCACCTCTCGACACATGCTGAGCGCTCGATCACGGTTGTACTCACTCTGGCACGCCCTGCAGCAGTTCGACATGCATCAATGACATGGCGCACGCGCGCTGAGCACGTGCAGTGCGTGCAGACGACAGCAGCAGTCTGGCAAGGGACTCAGGTAGCACGTCAGCACACGGCCTGACAGTGCCGACCCTGATCAGCAAAACTTTGGGTGTTGGTTGCCAAGTTGCGGGATCAGGTGACATGATTTAATGACAACCACATGGCACGCGCACGGCTGGCAATATGGCACAGAGGTTGCCGGCACCTGTGGCCGTGATCACTACAAGCTTTGTACAGGGAGCTGGACCTCATCACAGCCCCTGCCTGCAGATACCATGGCGCCCAGTGTGGCGACGCTTGGTGACGCAGTAGAAGTTGGCAGGCAGGTGCAGGCCGCACGTCGCGCAGTCCTGCGGCTGTGTGGTGGGCGGGTGGCCGCCTGTCAGCTTTTCAGACCTGCAGTGGAAAGAAGACGACTGCCTTCAGTCGGCCCAGCGGACGTAGATGAGCCTGAAGTGCCTGCGCTGCACAGCCGCCTCGAGGGTGCAGCGCATGGCCTGCATCGCTGCGTATGACAGAGGGTGCACCTAGCCTGCATTGCGTTCAGATGGGCGGGGAAAAGCGACCGACTGCTGCACATGCAGCCGAACGCCGTGATGTCACTGTGACAGTTGTCTGAGCCCAGGCACACTGTGCAGCAGGACCTTGGCTACCCCAGCTGAGCAGCGACGAGCATGTACCCAATTCAGGAAGTTCGCACCTAGCTGTTCTGGACGGGGTTTGCTGTTCTGAAACCAGCGTTGTCCTACCTGTGCACCTCTGGCCATGTCTGAGCGCCTGACGGCAGGGGGACCAGCATGAAGGGAGGGCAGGCATGCTTCACGAACCTGTGCCTGGGTCGCCGCTGCCGGTTCGCGTCGGCTCGGCAGCCGTAGCACAGCACATGGCGGCCGTCCGGCGTCAGCTTGCTGGGCGGAAACAGTCGCAAAGGGTAGGTCTTGCTGCACTGCTGGCAGCGCTTTGTGCCGCCACCGCTGCCGCTGCTGCCGCTGCCGCCGCTGCTGTGCGCCTGGCTAGTATGCGGCTGCTGAGCAGCAGCCGGCTGCATGTCCGATGTTGCCGCTGCTGCTGCATCAGTGACGCCAGTGGGATCGCCAGCCACCAGCTGACCCTGTAACACACGCAGCACATGCGTAATCAGAAGGCCGTCAACTTCGATCGCGCACACTGCCGTGTCGTGGAGCATGGTGCAAGATCCTGGCTTCACCTCCACATAGACCTCAATGACGTCATCTGCAGACTGCGCTGCTGCCCCCTGACGTGCAACGCCAACCCAGATGGGCAGGCGTGTGCACCTGCCGCCCCTTTTGCTACTGTGTACATTGCGCCACGGATGCGTGCGTGCGTGCTGACACGTTGTTGCCGATGCAGGGAGGCTGCAGCACTGCAGGCGCCTACGCTGCGGCTTCTGCGGGGCAGTCGCTGCAAGCCGGGGCGCCAACCTGCCGTGCCCGCCGTGTGCAGCTGTGCACCCCGCTGCTGCCGGTGCCTCGATCTGGATCCGCGCAACGCTGCTAAAGTGCATGACTTGTCTCCTTCAGCTTTGGTGTATCACCTGCAGGGAAAAGTGTACCCGAATCAGGGCGTATTTAGCGCTGCACAGCATGGTGTGCATGTTCCTGTTGGTAGCACACGAACATCCTGAGATGTTGCGCAGGACTGTGACGCTCACCCATGTGCATCTGTCTGGAGCGTCGGTCATGGAGAAGTGTAGGTGTTGGGGAGATGAGCAGTTCATATCCACTGCTGTCTGACTGTTGATACCAGGCAGTGATTGGCACTCAGCAACACTCACGGCAAGCAGCGCATATTTGGTTGCTTCGTCACTGCTGTAGCAAACAGCTATGTTGCTTGCGCAAGGTCAGGAACCACTGCGCAAGTCAGGCTGCGCATGCAACTTTGCCGGCATGCATCCTACATAAGATCGATCCGCCCGTGCCTGTGTCACAAGCTAGCGGGTGAGATGTGCAGAATCAGATAGGTGCAGAAGTGGTTGTCCGGAACTGGGCATCTGGCAGACAGCGGAGTGCCAACATGGCCCCTGCATGCCTGCTTCCATGCTCACACCTTCCGCCGCCCTGGGTCCAACATGTAGACAGGTACAGGGCCTGCCAACGCACAGCCCATCACGCTGCCTTCCAGCAATCACATCCACACTGCCATACATCGTGGCCACTTACGCCAGCTGTAGTCAGTTGATGCACGGATCAGAGGAAGCTTCGTGCACACACGGCACGCACGGCAGCGCTCAACCCCAACATGCCAACAGCATTGCAATACAATATCGTGCACTATGACTATGGCTGAACCCACAAAAATGATGTGCAGCATGGAATGAAGCTGCACATGGCCTGAGAGGCACTCGTGTGATGTCACAACACCCCGATGCTGCCCGCTACCGCTTCCCAAAGCCCTTGGCCTTGCCTCCCTTCCCGCCGCCCCGTGCCCCCTTGGCCTTTCCCCCAAAGCCGCCGCCGGCGCCGTTGCCGCCGCCGGTTCCCTTGGCCTGCTGCGGCGCCGCCTCCTCGCCGGCCCCGCGCCCCTCCGCAGCCTCGGCCAGCTCCTTGGCGATCGCCGCGCGGCCGCCGCCCTTTTTGCTGCGCTTCATGGCCGCCTCGGCCGCCCTCACCTTGGCCAGCTGTGCCTGGTGACCCCCGGACTCCATGCTGCAGGTTGTGGTATTCAATCGTTAGCGTGGCCGACAATTACAGCCTGCAATGTACAGCTGATTCAGCAAAACAGTCGTGAAAATCCCAGACCCATATCCTGCAGCCAGCTGGGTGCATCTGCCAGCACGGGGCCAAGCAGCGGTGCTGGCAGCAGTGCAGACTTGGCCGCCAAAGCCAGCGAAAAGAGGGGCACTCACTGCGAAACCTGCTCGTTCCAGTCGGGCGTGATCGCCAGGAGGCCCTGCAGCAGCTCCGCCTCCTCCTCCGGGCTCCCCGCCGGCGGCACCGGCGGCAGCTGCACGTTGGTGTTCTGCAGCTGCCGCCGCCGCGCGAGCAGACCCGCCCGCAGCGCGATGCGCACCATCTGCTCCATAAACACAGAATGTGTTTGCAACCTCCCAACCAACCCACCAACCCACCAGTTTACCAACGAAGTTGGTTGACAAGTGATAGGCTACAACACATGTTTCTGTTGGGTGACGAGGGGTTGCAGCGGCTCCTGACTGGCAGTTTGCCAAGCAGTACACCATCGTGCTGGGTCTCGTGCAGACGGGCCCCCGTACCCTCGTGGGTGACACACAGGCAACACGCAATGAGATATGAGCAGAGCCCGAGCACGTGTTGTGGAAAAAGAACCCAGAATCGTGCACGTCAGTCAGCGGCAGGCTCTGCCTCGACACGCAGGCGCAGCGGCCGCACCTCGTCAGGCAGGCGGCCAAGGCGGCGCGTCAGCCTGGTGGGGTGCTGCGCGTCCAGGTAGCCCGTCTCGCCGGACAGCATGCGCGCTATTTGGCCCGCCGCCGGGCCGGGGTCCACGAGCTCCACCAGCTCGGGGGCCGCCTGCGCCAGCTCGACGGCCTTGGCACTGCTGCCGCTGAGGAGGCTTTCGCCGGTGATCCGGCCGGCGCCGCCGCCGCCGCCCCCGCCGCCGCTGCCGCCGACGAGGCTGCCGATCGCCTGCACCGTTCAAGCTGCGGCTTTGATGCACCAAGGTCTGCTTGAGCTGCGGGGGTTTGAGTGGTGTGGACCGTCGCCATTTCCATTGCGTCTCAGCAGTCCCTGGGCTGTGCACATGTGCTCGTCTCTCCTGTGTAGCAACTGAGTTCCTTTCCACAACGCTGTGCCCAGGCAGACTGGCACGACCACCCACCTGCTGCATGCCGCCCCAGAACCCACGCGTCTTCCCGGTCGCTGACGCCGGAGGCGCAGCCTCCAGGGTTGTCGCCGGCACGCCATCGCCGTCTGCAGGGGTTTGGCCACCCTGTGGCGGCGGGGCTATATAGGGGTCGGGAGCCTCCCTGCCGAGCGGCGCCCGCAGCTGGGCCAGGGGCATGGCCGGCTGCATGTGCGACAGCACCGCGGACAGCTGCAGCAGCACCCGCATGCGGATGAACTCCTGCAGCGCGGCCAGAAACACAGCGCTGAAGTGCGTCTGGACTCCAGCTGAGCAGCAGTCATGGCACTTGGCAGTGGACCCTTGGCACTGAAAAGCACAGCCGCTGTCGCAAGGGGGCCACAGCTTTTGGTCGGAAGGGTTTCTGCATATGAGTGGTGGCAGACAGCAGCGTGCGCACGATGCTGAAGGTGTCGCAGGGCATCGCGGTGACCACCAGGCGCTTGCTGTAGCCCATGCTGGTGAGGCGGGTGATTGCGCCGTTGACCCCCTTGAACACCGCCAGCGCCTTCTGCAGATGTGCCTCATTGGTCTGCGCGGTCAGCAGTCAGGGGGGTCAGTGAGGTCATACGCCTGGCACTGCCGACCCGCATGTGAGGTGTGGAGTGACGGTGAGGATCTGAGGTGTGTTCTGTTTGCAATGTGTTGGTCAGGAGGTGGTGAGGCACGCACATGCTCCAGGAGGGACCTCTCGAGAGCGCGGCCCAGCGGCGAGCTGCAGTCCCATCGCGGCACCCCTGTAGTGTCACGACACTATCCCAAATGTTTGCGCACATCAGCATGCAGCAGCTTGGCTGCAGAGAACCTGCAGCAAGGGTCCAAGAGCATGCCCTAAGATGTTTAATATATGTCAAAAGGTATTGACGCCATGCAGTCAGCACCTTGGTCCACCCTGTCAACAACAGAGGCGACGGCTGCATCTGTTGCTGTTTCCGCAAAACGGAGCACCCCAGACGCGATGGCCTGCATCCAGCTGCGCTCCTGCGAACAGCGATGCACGAGCAACAGTCTGTACATGGCCTTTGTGCATCAGCGCCGCATTTCATTGCGCCAATGGGATAATGTCCAAACCGTGTGCACATTGGGTGCTATATCAGCATCTGCAGGTCTGCAGGCGCAGTGTGCAGGCAGGCAGGCAGCCCTGCTTACCTGGTCCTCTGGGGTCAGCTCTGCAGCAGTCTCCCTGCTGTTGGCTCTGGCTCGCGCTGCACACGGGGCTGCTGGCAGTCAGCCGAGCAGGCGCAGCAATGGGAATCCAGGGAATCCAGACATGCTCTGCCGGGCTGCCGTTGGCCAGTGGAATGTGGTCAATGGCCCCCACAGCAGGCAGCAACGGGTGTGCGCCAACCGCCATGCGCTGCAGGGCGCACCTGCTCTCGTGCGCCGGTCGTCGTTGGCCGGGACCCACCAGTCGTCGGGCTCGTCGTTGGCGAAAGCCGCCTCCGATGCCTCCGCACTCTCCTGCAGCCTGGTCAGGTCCCGGGCATCCGTCTCCACATTCGCCATGGCGCCCAGCTGCAGGCGGATAACATGATACCTAGATTCAGTGGTGGAGTTCACAATCGTAAACTTTGAATATCAACTCGGGTCCCTGGCGTCCGTCGCCACATTCGCCACGGCGCCCAGCTGCAGGTGAGGACAATGGCAGCAGTCAGTGTCGGAACACATGTGTCACAGTTGCAGCACTGCCGTGCACCATTGATCAGTTTCTGCCCTTCTGCCGCTTGCCGCATGAGCAGAAGGTTTGACTGACAAAGTCAGCTACCGTGGGCTGCTGTGGCGGTCACGGACGTCAGCAAGCATCACGGTGTGCTGAAGTAATGACGAAAGGCCATCAGCCCCACAACCGAGCCCATTGGTGTCTTCTTTGCCCAAGCGCCTGATGTAATCGTAGCCATAAAGGTTGGCAAGGGTTGCAGCGGTTTGTAGTCATGACCTTGAACCCTGATCCCTGGACCCTGAGCCCGCCGGGGCCTCTGTGGCCACGAACCTAGTCGTTCAGGGTCAATCGAAGTCGTCGATGGCTGCAGCGTGTCATATATGTGGATTGAAACCCTGGGCCCTGGCCCCTGGGCGCACCAAGTCTCCTTCTGCGCCCGCAGACCGCACGCGGTCTGTGGCCACGATAACTGGCAGCATTCCAATTCAAATACCCCAAACCCTGAGCCCTTAACCCCTGAGCGCACCGGGTCCTCCTCGCCGCTGGACCGCACCGCGTCCGTGGCCATGCGCTCCGCCAGCGCCTCCAGCTGCTGGGCGTCCATGCCGCGCTGCCGGCTGCCGCCGCCGCTGCCCGCCGCGCCCGCCAGCAGCAGCGCCTCGCGGTACCGCCGCACCTGCAGCCGGGAGTATACACTGTGACGCTCTCGCAGGTGCAGCAGCGACATGCAGAACACAGTATCAGAGGGCAAGTCAGAGAGTATCCATGGACTGGCGGCCGGCTGTGTGCAGAAAGCATGTGGCGCATGTCGGCCGCTTTTGCCGTCCTGCACCACCAGAAATGATCTGTCGCCGTGTCCAGTCAGGTGGCCTGGCAGTCGTGTCCTATGCCTGAACCCTAATTCACTCTCACCAGGGACGACGGCAGCTGCTCCAGCTCCCACTGCTTGGCGGTTTTCGGGCGGTTGCGGGTGCGCAGCGCCATGTCCCGCAGGTTCTTCTGCTGCAGCACCGCCGCCTTGGCCGCCTCGAAGCGCGCCCGCTCCTCGCCCCCCTCGATCTTCCTGCAGCCATTATCATTATTATGATGATTATTATTATTAGAATTATTATTGTTTACTATCATAAACCAGCCACCAATTCGGCTTCCACATCTAGCGGTGGCGTTTGAACTTGAATAACTCAGCGGGCGCACCGCCATGGCTTTCTTCAGGTCAAAGATGCGGGCAGACATGTGGGGGTTTGGGCAGTGGGTCGTGCAGACGACGGCGGCGGTAGCTAATGGGCTGCATCCAGCGCTCGGCGCTTGGAAGATGCCAGGTGGTCGGGCACCTGCTGAGGACCTCGATGGCTTCGTCGCTCGTGCACAGCAGCTCCAGCACCAGCGCCCTCTTGAGCTGGGTGTCGTCCGCCGGCAGGCCTTCGATGCCGCGCCGCCGCCGGATGCCCGTCAGCGCGACCTGCAAGATGAGAACAGTGGCGTGAGCGCCAAGGCCTCACAGCTGCTGGGCAAATACACTTGCTCTTTCGTGGTGGTTGTGGTTTTCCCACATAGCCAGGCACGCAGCTGCAGCTCAAGGATGCATGCTGCCCTCGCTCTCACGTCATTGAGGACAATAGAGATGCCAAATGAACTGGCGGGTTTGACACGGTGTGACCAGCTGTAGTCACAGAGTGGCCCACACGGCGGGGCGGACCAGCACGCTGGAAAATGCACAGCTCTGCAGCCCAGCTGCACGCCTTCCCTAGCACCTCGGTCAAAGAGGGCCGCTGAACGAGCTGAATGGCCAGCCCAGTATGTAGAAAATCCACACCGATCGTTCGAATCCCTCTTCGCTCCTCACACCTCGTCAAATACAGAGTGTGCCATCAGATGACGATCAACCACATTCAGTCAGCGGGAACCGCAGCACCTTCAGCACCGTCAGCAGCTGCTGCTCCGGCATCTGGAAGCCGCAGTCCCAGGCCAGGTCCTGCAGCCGTTCGGTGGTGGTGGGGCACAGGGCGTCCGGCGAGACGCGCCCCCGCAGCAGGTCCGACAGCGCGCGGCGCAGCAGCGTGCGCTGTATCCGCTGCAGGGGGGGCAGGGAGGCAGGTAAGCTTGGGGGTCCAGCAGGCAGCTGGGGAGCCGCTGCACGCTGCATCAGGTGCGACAGGGCGGGTGTGCAGAACAGATGAGTACGTGGTGTGCCAGAGTGGCTTGTGCTAACAGGACTGCAGTCCACAGGTGCTCATGGGGTTGCTGAGTGGAGCTTTTGCACCGTGTGTCAATAAGGCCTCTCAGCAGGCAGGCTGAAAGGGTTCACCAGCTCGGCAGCGTTGAACTGTGGAGTGCCGGGCTCGAGATCCTGCTCCACGAGCCTCGAGTCCTCATCAAGGATGTCTGCTGCCTCCAGCACTGTTGACGCTGCTGCGGTGAGGTCTGCTGGCGGTTCTGAGGCTGCTGCTGCTGATGGCGCCTGCTGCTGCTGCTGCTCCTGGTCTTCTCCCTCGCCGGACTGCAGCTGCTGCAGCCGCTGCTGCTGCATCCGCTGCCGCCGCTGCTCCGCGCGGATGCGCACTGCCTCGGCCCTGATGGCCTGCTCATCGCCACCCACCTCGCTCTTTGCAGCCTGCAGTCACGCGGCTCGCTGCTCAGGGGACTGCCAAGCGAGTTCGGCTGCAGAGCCGGCCAATCATCCCTCGGGAACCACCTGCCTGACAAGGCTACACTTTGCAAAGAAGCAGCATGTCATGTCAGCCCACTATGTGCCCCCTGCTGGTCACCTCCAGAACGAGCACGTCCTTCAGCGCTGGCCCAATCTTCGCAGGATCACCATCCCCATGTGTCCCCTGCTGGTCACCATCCCCAAGTATCCACAGCGTGTGCCGCAGCTGCCACACAACCTGGATGCGCTTGATCTCCTGTGTTCACATAAAGGTCCTGTGAACCTCGAAGCCTGTGTGCCTCGTCACAATCCAAAGCAACTCGACGATGACCACAGATTGCAAGTTGTGATGTAGCAGTGCCGCCGCGACACGCCTCAGGCTACCTGCAGCAGCCCTCATGCTCTGTGTGTTCATTATGCTCACATCGATCATTGTGTGCAGGCCGAACAGCTGCTCAGCGGTGCGACGTGGGACGCCATTCGCCTCCATGAAGGTGGAGATCCTCTCCTCCATGGACTGGAGCGACTTGACCCACTGCACCCACATCCGCGGCTTTTCCTGCATCGCAGGAGTCACATGCGAAGCTGTCATGCCCAGCTGTCAGGGCGGCCCAGAACCGGCAGGCTGGCGCCCTTGCACATATGCAAGCAGTGGTCCATCGCCGCTCAGGCACACACACAGGCAGCAGATTGTGAGGGCCGCAGCGCATGTGCAGGGGCCTGCGCCTGGAGAGGCAGAACCGACCTGGACGATGCTGCAGGTCAGCGCTGTGCGGTAGTCGCCGGGTCCCTTCAGCAGGGACATCTGCCTCGGCGGCTTCCACCCGGCGGGGCCCTGCAACAGGCAACAAGGTGGTTGCAGAACAGGACATGCATTGATAGCATGGCGGCCACCTGAGCACATGTACGATATGCAGGTGTCTGGCCCACAAGCGATGTCATAGCATCGGCTGGCACGCCATCATGAAGTGCTGTCCTCATTCCCAAGGATTTGACAAAAGGGCAAAGATGTATTTTGTGGCCCTGCTCATGCGCCCAGCCAACAGCAAGGCAATCGGTGCTGCAGGCTGTGTAGCTAACCCTATGGCTCCACCTACCATGACAGGCGTGGGGGAGCCAACAGCGGCATCCGCCACCGCGGCCCGCCACTGCTGCCTGGCCGCCTGGCGGCGCTGCTGCCGCTTCTTCGGCAGCGGCGGCGCAGCCTCGGGGGGATCCAGTGCCGCCATGATCGACACCGGCAGCGCCGTCCCGAGCCCATAGCGCGAGTCGTCCACAGCAAGCACAGCGGGCTGCAAGGAAAGCGCAAATCCTGTAGAGCTGTGTACGATATATACAAAAGCACACACAAGTGTGCACTTGGCCTACGGAAGTAAACACAAGGCGCCACAGGCCACCACGATCAGGTCTGCAACCCGGATTTTGCAGTGTCACACGGCAGCACAGCGTAGCTGCCAGACAAGCACTTGGTGCGTTCCAGGGGTGCCAACCTGTAGGGCTGCCGCCTCCTCTGCTTCCTGCGCTGCCGCCTCCTCCTCAGCTGCCGCCTCGTCTTCTTCCTCGTCTTCATCTTCGTCCAGCAAGTCTTCAATGGCCCCGTCCTCGTCGAAGACCTGGTCCTCCTCATCCGAATCCGAATCCGAGTCGACAGTGTCGAAGTCGTCCTCTTCATCATCGCTGGCCATCGCCTCGTCCTCATCCGCCCCGTCCCGAGACCCTGCAGACACAGCAAACGTCAACATGCACCTTCAATCATGCTGTCACCCGCTACGAATACCATGAAAAGGCCATTCATATGGCCTATACATGAAGTCAGAGCTGTCTTGCAGCTGCATGTCGTGGCAGCAGGACACCAGACATGGGACAATCTGATGGTCGTGCTCCCAGCGGCGCACCTGCAACTGCTTCCTCTGCCTCCTGCAGGAACGCGGCCTGCCGCTCCTGCTGCTGCTGCTGCGCGGTGCCCGTCCGCAGCACCTGGACAGGCGTACACAACAATCAGGCTGCCAAAGTGCAGCCACTTGAACACTCGCAGCGCGGGTGCGCCTCTGAGGCATGCTGTGGGCCAACCCCCAGACGAGCTGCGCTGCTGCACAGGCCAGCCTGCCTCCAAAACGCCACGGCTCACCTCGGCACCCGCAGCGGGCATGGCCAGGGGCATAGGCAGCACCGCGGGCATGGCGGCCAGCCCCGCAGCGGCGCGGTAGGAGGCGCGCACCTCCAGCAGCCACGCCAGCAGCTGCGGCTGCTTCAGCAGGCCCTTCAGCACGATGTGCTTGCGCACGCTGCAGGACAGGGTGCGAGAGGTCTGTTCTGCTGGTCAAACAACAGTTGCCAACCACGTTGTCACAAGTAAGCCACTGTACATCCAGTTCTGCACTAACCAAAACCCTTTGTCGAGGTAAGGCCTGGAGCTGCGGACATTCCAAACAACACAATGGCACGTGCAAGGCAGTGGCACCGTGGTACCACAGGGAGTTTGGCAACATGGCCTCCTTCATCTGTCGCGCCTGGTGGCTGGGTCCAGGATGTCGGTGAGCGGCACCCAGGCCAGGTCCAGGGTGGGGCGCGGCCCGCCCCGCCCGCTGTCGGCGCGTCGCTTCAGGGCTGCAAAGCGCTGCGGCAGGTCGTCCTGGCCCACCACCTGCACGGCGGTACCAGGGGCTCGTGCAGCAACAGCAGTACGCAGCGTCACACAGGGACGGCCCAGGACAGTACGGCATGGGGCGCTGCCACACCTCTGATCTTGCACACACCAGCACGTCAGGGCGGTGCACCCTCAACACTTGTGGGCGAGGGTCCGAGTGGCGTTGCGGTGTGCCTTGTGTACAAAGGTTTGGTTGTGAGTGCCATGCTGAGCAGTAGACGTGAACTCACCTGACGTGGGAAGACAGCGTATCTGCCGTTGGGGTACCACACGACAGTGTTTGGCTCACCCAGAAGGTGCTTCTCCTCCAGCAACCCTACATCAACGTGAATGCGCTTGCACGGCTGAACCAGGCTGCGCGTCAGCTATTTGGTGCATAGGTGTTTGAACAGGCCGAGCCCATACATGCAACTCCATGTGCGCAGCCACGTCACACCTCCCGACTCCTCAGACATCTCACGGCATGCCGTGTTGTTGGCCGAGTCATCATATGGCTCCCGCTTCCCACCTGCGGATTGCAAGGATCCGAGCTCTGTCACTGGCCAAGCCAAACGTTTTGAACACAGACCATACATCCCTCGGCATGGGCACCATGCTGTAGGCACATGCACCACCACAGCACTTGATGTGTGGAGCCGTAAACCCTCGGAGGACATAGCAGGATAGGCAGTTCGTGGTCCGGCGGGCGCACCCAGCAGGTTCCAGGTGTTGCGGCGCTTCTCCTGGGGCGAGGCCGAGTAGTCGGGGCGGCCCAGCAGCATGAGCAGCTCGCCGGCGCGGTCGAAGGTGTACACCAGCACCCCTGCCGCCTTCCACTCGCTGTTCTCCGGCTCCCGCAGCTCCGTGCCCAGGTACCTGCCCGGCCAGGGGCATGCGATGACCAGTTGAACCGTCAGGACGAGCGCCGTCGGATTGCCACCGGCACCTGGCAGGTGTGTGCGCCTGCCGGCTGCCTGGGTGGCAGCATTGCGTGCTGCATGCAGGCGCGGGGATTGTGGGTCCAGTGATGAGCCTGAAGCACTCACCCGACCACGTACTTCTCCCAGGACTGCTTGCTGAGCCGCTTGCGCGGCAGCGGCCCCTCGGCCGACGCCTCGTACTCGGGGCCCAGCTGCTTGGCGAAGGCGCGCTGCCACCACTGCGGCTTGGGGCCCCGGGGACGGCGCGGGCCTGTGAGAAGTATGTGCCCGTGAGTTGCATGGTGTCACAACGCAGTGCATGCCCTCACAACGCTGTGCATGTCCTGTCCTGCTGGCATAGAACGGGCGCGGACCATCTTGCAGTCAAGGGCACAGCAAGACCAGGGTGACAGCACAACTCGGCCCTTGATGTCGACACGAGCCCTGTGGACCTGCGAACGGCATATAAAGTCAGGAGATGCAGCCTAGGCGCGGGCTGCCTCACCTGAAGGCCGGGTCTCTGTGCGGGTGTCGGGCCTGCGGCGGCCGCCATCGCCGTCGCCGTCGCCGTCGCCATCCATGTATCTGTCCAGCAAATCGTCCAGCTGCTGCTGCTGCTGTGCTGCGCCAGTCGCGCCCCTGCCGTCGGCCTGCCCACCGCGGGGCGGGCTGTCGTGCAGCCGGAGCGAGGGGCCCCGCCTGCCCCCCCTGCTGCTGCTGCCGCGGCCGCGGCTGCCGCCGGCTGCGTACCGCGGCAGCTGCGGCCGCTGCTGCGCGAACTCGCGCTGGTCGCGCTGGCTGTCGATGATGGCACTCATGTCGCCAATGTCTGCTGGGTTGCTGACATCGGGCAGGTCCTCAAGCCAGTCGTCCCCGTACTGCCCGCTGCCCAGCTGCGCGCCGTCGTTTCGGGGCCCGTCTCCACCTGGGCCGTCGGCGCTGGAGCTGTTCTCACCTCTGCCTGCCGCTGCTGCCGGCTGCAGCTGCTGCCGCCGCGGGTGCAGCAGCGGCGGTGCCGAGACATGGCAGAGCGGCGAGGCCTGCATAAAACCGCTGTGGGCCGATGCAAGGCCGACGAGCCCTGAGCCATCGCCCTGCAGCCGGTTCCGCAGCGGCAGCAGGGACACTGTGGGTGTAATTGCTGAGATCATGCTGCTGCACGGCGCGAACATCATCGCCGCCGCATGCGGCCTGCTGCAATCTGGCAGCATCCTGCATGCGCAGCACTGCTGCTCCCTAGCGCTCCACCATCTCAGACCTGTGCCGAAAGAGGCGTGTTCTCGACAGGGACCCACTGGCTACCCTGGACAGACCAAAGCTGCCTATGAGTATTCCAAGAGCCACTCCCAGACGACCTGCTTGACACTGCTGCGTTTGCAAACGACAGCAACCACAACACCGGCACCACTCTACAGGCTGATGCCGCGGTGCACAATCGGCTTGGGGCAAGCTGTGCTGAGGGCATTCCAAGGGTGTCGACGAGGCACCAACCCCGTGGGATTAAAGGAAGCGACGCTCTCCGCAAGCTTTGATTAACACGATAGTTGCAACCGCCGGCAAGCTGCAGTGCAGCAATGCTGGCCCGCTGCTGCAGCATGGCTAGCCCATCATCCAGGTCTGTCTCCAATGCTCTTTGTGAAGTCGTCACAGAAGCTGAGGGGACTCGACCTTACTACTGGGCACAGTCCCGCTGGAGCTCGGACTGCCCGACAGCAGGTGCACCGGCTGTCACCAGACGTTCAGCACCGTGGAAGATGTTTTGGCGAGGGATATGAGTAGTTCGGAATGTCAGCGGGCTCCACGTGCAAGAACTCTGCATATATTGGGTACCTCGACCAAGCGCTGCGAGCATGCCTGCGAAGGCAGCAAGCGCCAGCAGGAAGCCGTCGGCAGCAAAGGCAGGCGGCAAGGATGCAAGGAAGGCTTCGGAAGCCGCTCCGTCTGACCCAGCCTGGGATGCGGTGACACCGCATTTTCCGTTCGTGTTGTGGAATCTAGGAATTTGCCAGTTTCCTAACCATATTCAGCCTGCTGCTGCAGGCGTTGCTGTCTCACGTGTGGAACACAGACATCGGCTTGCTGCCAGGTACACCTGTACTTGCAGCTGGCGGAGATCTGACGTGCCTGATTTGCATCAGCAGCGTGCATTCGCACATGCACAGAGGCGAATCATCCTGCCTTCCGTCTGACATGTTGCTTGTGCAACAACAGACCCAGCGGCAGGCGCGGCTTCCAGCGCACTGAGGAACCGCATCCTGCGCACGTGCAATGAGCTGTCCGCTGCCGACTGCAGCGCCATGACGGACGCCTTTGTGCAGGAGCTCTTCAGCCTTGCACCGCCGGTACGCATCGTGGCTCTCAGCGGCATGAGTGCTATCCGCAGCTTGCCTTCAAAGACCGGTCAATCTTGACCTCTTTCTGTCGCCACAACCTTCACACAGACCCTATTGAAGACCGTGCGGCTGCTGGGATCGGGCATCCTCAGGCGCATTGTACTGCCGGAGGGCGCTGCGCCGCAGCTCTTGCAGCTGGACGTGAGCAGCAGCAGCACTCTGCAGTACGTGTTTGTGCAGAGCACCATGCTGCAGGCGCTTCATCTGCAGGGCTGCCCAGCGCTGGCGAAGGTGCATTGGGTTTTGGGTTCTGCAGATGACTGGCATCATCCGTGGACGTGACTGGCATCATCCAACGTGCTTGCGTCCACAGTTGCAGCTGTTTCGGCAGACTTAGGTTCTATCAGCTATCGTGCAGGTCATCGTGTCGTGTCCCAGCCTGCGCAGCATCGACCTAAAGGGCTGCCCGGCGCTGTCATCGCTGCTGCTGGTTGCTGGGTCACAACTGCAGCAGCTTGACCTGTCCGACTGCAAGGTGCTTCAGCAGCCCGCGACAAGGGGACCTCCTTGTGATGGCCATCTGCAGCTCTGTAGCCACGCCTGATGCCATAACCAATGGCCACCAAGGGTGCACTTCCAGTGGTCGCACTACCAGTGATGACAATCTTGTACGCTCGCTGCAGGAGATGCACCATCGGAAGCTCATGTGCCCTGCGCTCCCGCCAGACCTGACGCTACCAGCTTTGCAGCCGGAGCCTGTGGCAGCACCTGCCGTCTCTCCGCCAATAGCAGAGATCTTATGGGTGTGCTGCCACCAACTCTTTCTCGTCCTACATGTGCAATGCATGTTAGCCATGACGTGGCCAGCGCAGTCTGCTGACTGCTGAAGGATGTGTGATGCGACAGGCTCGATGGAGAGTCACAGGGAGCTGGCAGCTGCCACTGCGAGACCGCCACACCCTCGCGGCTGCAGCAGAGTTGGCCTTGCAAGCGAATGGCACGTGCACACCGACAACCGCTTAAGAACCGAGTAGACGTTCTGATCCTGAACTACAGGGGACAAGAGGGCAGACAGGAGGAGGGTCCTTCTCTACAATAAGGCATAGTGTGTTCTGTTGAACAATGCGGGTCACACCTTTCCCTGGCGGTCTACTGCAAGTGTTCTAGATGGCATTGGGTACGTCAGATCGTGTGCAAAGTACGCTGTGCACCGCCTGACCTAGCCCAACAGACGGCACAATGATGTTCCACCCAGCGTCTGGCTGTCTAGATAGTCAAGCTGCCGCTGCCTGCTGCTCCGGCGGCGCAGCTGCTGCCGGCTGTGCTGCCGCCCCTGCCGCGATGATGGTGTACTCCCCCTTGGCGGCAATGCGCCGCTTGAGGTCAGCCGCCAGCTCCGCCACCGGCACATCGTCCTGCGTGTTGGCTGCCAGGTCCTTCACCTTGACCACTCCGGCCTCCAGCTCCTGTATGTGCAATAGGTCATGTCGGCTCACAGCGCTGCTCCTTTACAGATGGGCATGCGGCAATATTCTGCATCACGTGAAAGCCACAGCGCAGGGAACGGAACCCCAGCCGAAGGTTGATCTGCAACAGCAGCGGCGCAGTCAACAGCGATTTTGAAAACTTCCTGTCCAGATATGTCAAGGGTTCCACAGCCGACTGGACAGCTCACCGTGCTGCCGAACAGCACGATGAAGGGAATGCCGCTGTTGAGCGCCGTCGCCAGCGTCTCCTGCATCTTGGGGTTGGGCTTGAAGCCGAACTCCGCCTGCAGGCGCACACATCCCCTCACTGGCTGCAAAGCCCGTGCCCTGCTCTGCATCACAAGGTGCATAGACACACGCAAATGGCCTGTCGCAGTGCTCTTCACCTCTGTAAGACCACAGCTGATGGCAACCGTCGAGTGCAAGCTGCCTTGATTAGGGTGCATGCTGGTCGCATGCATAGCATTCTGAGACGCCCTGTAACAGGCAGCTGTGCCTAGACATTGGGGCAGCTGCAGCAGCGCACCGCAATGCCCGCCTCCCACAGCCGCGAAGCGAGCTCCATGCGCTTAGCCTGCATGCCGCTGCCGATGCTGGCCACCAACACCTGCAACAACGACAATGGATGAAACCCATCTTCCTGAGATCAAGAAGCAGACAGATAGAGGGTGCATGAGACAGACGAGGTGCACGACACCTCGTGTGCTGTGTGAGACAGTTGCAGTCCACCCACATGCACTCGACCGCCAATCAGATCACGTGTGGCATGCCGCCGCCACTGGATGTCTATCCCTCACCTGCGTGTGGGTGGAGCGGATAGAGCCGTTGTTGGCGGCGCGGGCTTCCGCCCGTTTGCGCGCCTCCAGCACCGAGAACACGCGCTCGATGCCGATGGAGCAGCCGACCGCGGGCACGTCCTTCCCGCTGAACATGCCCACCAGCTTGTCGTACCTGCATGCCACCCCACTTTGGTTCCGGAGTGTGCATTGGACCAGATGCATATGCCGAGTGGTCGACCTACATTGAGTTACAGACCAGGCTGGGTGCAGCTGTGCTTGTTGCGGACTGTGCACGTCGAAGATGGCAACAGAAAAGTGTCCATGGACAATGTGCAGTGTCCCTGAACACACCTGCCGCCGCCGGCAATGGAGCCAACGCCTGCGGAGGGGTCCGTCAGGATGGCCTCGTAGATGACGCCAGTGTAGTAGTCCAGCCCGCGCGCCAGGCTCAGGTCGAAACTGAAGTGCTGCAGGGCGCCCATCGCCTCCAGGAAGCCGAACAGCAGCCGCATCTCCTCCAGGGCCGCCTGCAGGGGTATGTGACAGAACATGTCGACGGAAAGACTGTTGCAAGCAGGATGCATGCACGCTTATTGCTTTGCTGCTCGAGCTCATGTAGCTGGCCTTGTGTGAGCTGCCAGGCATGCACAGCCTGCTAGAAGCTGCCAGGCTTTCTGCCCCTTGCGCCACCAGATGTCTGTCGGTGTGACAGGAGGACTTTGTGCGTGGAAGCAGGTCGTCGGAGCTCTGGTCATGCTGGACCCACCTTAGAGTCTGGCTGGTCAGCCAGCGGGGACCCGGGCGCCTGCAGCTTCTCCAACAGCTGCCAGGGGTCCTGCCGCCTGTACGCGCCGTCGGCGTTCCGCACATCGCACATCTCGATCATCGACCAGATGCTGTCTGCGACGGCGCCAGGCAGCCTGCATGTGACGCGCACATCATCCTTAGGGGCTACAACTGCAGTCGCAGCCGCTGATGGTGCGCAGTTCAGCTTGCTTCTGTCCATGCGAGTCCGGCAGGTTGACTGACGTGCGATATAGGGGCAACCCTGAGCTCACCTGGGTCTCTGGCATGCTCTTTGACACGCACGTGACGCAGCTCAGCAGATGGATGACTACATGCCACTGTGTTGCGGCTAGGCAGCTAGGCTGAGCTAGGGGATGCATGCAGGCAGGGTTCAGGGTCGCGCACCCCTTGTCCTCCACCATCTCCTGCCGGACCTCCGCCCACTCCGCTTTGTCCAACTTGTCGATGGCGGAGCAGATAGCCCTGTAGCAGGCGGCATCAAAGCGATGAGGGCACTGAAGGGGTGCATCGGTCTGTCGTGCTGATTGGACCAGGACCGCATGCGGGCAGCAGCTGCTGTGAGGGAGCAGCATGCAACAGGATTGGCAGCACTCTGCTGACGGCGACGCAGGTGCTAAGGTCAGCACCTCAAGTAGCACTGTACACCCACTGATATTCTGCAGCAGCAGCGATATCGCCCCAGAAAGAAATCGAGCAAAGCTGAGGGCTCTCATGGTAGGCAGTTCAGCATAGTCCCCCGGTGCCTTGCCTGAACTTTTGCGGCGGCACGCCGGCGACTGCGAGCATGGCATCCAGTATCCGCCGGTGGTTGAGCTTCACCACGAAGCCGCCGTATGGCGCGCTCTCGTCGGCCAGCTGCAGCCCCTGCAGCACCTCCACCAGCACCTGCAGCAGGAGGGTCCAGGCTGTGAGCCACTGGTCTTGACCCAACACCGTCACCACATCAGCCACACCCGCTGCGGATTGCTGCCGCCTCTTGAGCCAGCACATCAGGCAGTTAGCTTCAAGCAATTTGTTCTACACGCCTTCTTCGTCAGCGCCAGCCAGCATCAACAATACATGCAATCGTAGGGGTTCTTCACATTTGGGATATGTGCTTCAGATAGAATGGTTACATTGCTGACCTTGAGAATCTCAGCGTCAGGGACCATGGTGGAGTAGGCGCCTGCGATGTCCAGGTCGCACTGGTAGAACTCCCGGAAGCGGCCGCGGTTCATCTGCGGCTGGTCCCGTCGATACACCTGCCAGCGCATGGAGTGAGGTCAGCAGGTGCTGACGCCAGAGACTTAGGATGCTGACACGCTGATGCTAACTGAGGTGTGCATGGCGAGTGCACCAGCTAAATGGAGGGTGCCACGGTTCACCTTTGCAATGTGGTACCGCTTGATGTTTGTGATGCCATTGAGCGCGATGTAGCGAGCGAATGGCACCGTGAGGTCATACCTGCAGAGTCAGGCACGCATGATATGCGATGACAGCCTGCAGTTGTATCCAGCTTACATTAGCAGGAGCCGACACGCTAATTTCTCAGATGGTGCCGGCAGCGGTGCAGCAAAGCGTGCGGCATCAATGACCAATGTGCAACAGCAGCATTGCGGCACGGCAGGGGTCTGCCTCACGACGGGCAAGTGTGAATCTAACAACTCTGGAGCGCACCGCAGGCTGAGGATCTCGCCGCCCTGGTCCGCCAGATCGTAGATCAGCTTGGAGTCCTCGCCGTACTTGCCCATCAGCGTTTCCCGCAGCTCGAACACCGGCGTGTCGATGGCCACCGCGCCATGGCGCTGGAACACGCCCGTGATGCTGTGCGCACGCATGCATGCAATGTTCGTGACTGCAGTTTCAGTGACGCTGAGTGATGCATGCGTGCATGCAACGATTGAAGTTGTTTGTGTGCTGGGGTGCTATCTGCAAGCACACTGGAAATACAATTGGCTTCGATGAGTGCTGTGCTCCTTCATGGTCAGGTGCCACAGGATCGGTGCTCCAGTCTAGGATTCATGGTAGGCAGGGTAGAGAGGCGCACGTGCGGAAGGCCATCTCACGGATCGCCATCTGGTCCGGCAGCAGGTCGCGGGTGCCCTTTGGAATCTTGGGCCGCCGTTGCACCTGCGCTAGGATCTGAACGTAAGAGCTGGGTCCCAGCTGGGGCGCTCGCTGGGAACTGAGATGAATGCGCACACATTGCAGCCCAGCAGGGGTGGGATGTTGACGATAAGATGCTTCATGGTGATGCAACGTGCCGGCCTTGCCTGATTAGCCTCCAGCGTGGCACGCAGCGAATCAATGTTGCGCTGCAGCTGCGGCTTTGCAGGGTTCAGCGCCTCCGTCACTGGGGACAGCGCCTCTACCCACGCCTCGTGCGCGCCGCCATTGGCGCCCGGCTGTGCAGCTGATGCTGATGGGCTGTCCAGGGCTGCTAACCTGCACTGTGCGATCTGTAGATCAGCAAAGGCACTGGAGCAAACAGACCAGGTGCTGCAGTCGACAATGGTCGCCAGTGCAGCCCATACTATCTTGCTCTAGGCTGGAGTGCTAGAACCAGATGTTGCACCACCCACCACATCACATCAGCTTGCCTGTCTGCAATCTCAGACACTGCAGCGCCCTCAGCGGCTGCAGCATCGATTATCGCCCTCACCACAGCTGTGCCTCTGCCAAGCACAGGGCCGACAGGGCCCTTGCCCTTCCGCTTCGGGGCTGCCTGGCTGTCTACCACCGGCTGCAGGGCTGCACCCTGTGCACATGGGGCTTGGACATCATGTGCCAGCTATGCATGCACTCAGTGCTTCACACCCCGCATACCTGCGATCACTAAGCGACGCCAGGAGCCACACGGCCTTGTGGGTGCTGAAAGCGCGGGTGCACATGTGATCAGGGTGAACAGAGCCAATCAACCTCTTGTTGGCGCAGCAGGATCGCCGCAGCCAGCGCCTCTGCAGCCAGCTGGACTGGCAGGTGCTCCACGACCAGCTGCCACAGCTCAAGCGCCAGGCCCACGGCTGTGCCCGACAGCGCTGGACTCAGGGGCCGCGGCTCGAATTCCGCTCTCATGTTCTGCGCAGCATCATGTGCTGCACGTGAGCAGCCCACATGTGCAATGGACCTTCGCTGCCACCAGCAAAACCGTCGCACGCCCGGACAACCGGCTGCTGCATGAGCTGCAGCATCGACTTAGGCGCATGACGGCAAACATCTGGCACAGCACATGCACACCACAAAACCGCCCGCTGCGCTGCTGCACTCCTGCCGCTGCTGGCTCTGCTGTCGGAGCGAGTTTGCCGCTGCCAGGGCGTCTGCCAAGGCGCGGGACAGCTCGTCCGAGGGCGGCGGTAGGAGTGGCCGCTGCAGCACCGCTGGAGGCGGGATGGCTGAGTTCAGCTCGGCTTTCACCAGTCCCGCAGCTGCCGCGATGGAGTCTGCCACCCTCCCCAGCACCTGAAGAGAGACTTTGGTACTTCGAAGGCTGGCTTCATGCCAACTGGGGTAGGCGCTTTGCAGCCGGTGACGGCGAAGTACAGCACTCATGACGGACTGAGCTGATCAGGGCGAAAGAGCAACGATGCGGGACCGCACCTGCGGCGCAGCGTTGATGCTGGGGAACGCCTGCCCCTTGCGAGGGTTGATCTGCTTCGAGCCCGCCAGCAGTGCCAGCAGCTGCTCGGCTGCAGCCAACTTGGACTTGTACGGGGCCAGCGCCTGCACCTCCGGCTCTAGAGCTTTCACCTGCATGAGCAGGACAGGTCTGCGTCCCATGAAGCATGCGTGTTGGATGGGCACTTGCATGCATGTGTGCATGCAGCTTTGCACAAGCATACTGACCACAATGCGGTTTCATCTACACCCTCCTTACATCTGCCTGAAGGGCCTCGGCGCTGAGCGCTGCCACTGCGGATGCGGCCGTCAGCAGCAGCCGCAGGTCTGCGATGGCAACGGCTGCGAGGCCGGCGGCAACTGGCTGCCCTGCTGCAAGTGCCGTGCGCTCGTCCGCTGTCAGGCCGCCGCTGTCCAGCACTGCCTGTTCCGCCGCCGACAGCCCGTCGGCGCCGGCTGCGGATGCTCCTCGCTGTGGCAGCTCTGCCGCCAGCTGCTGCATGACGTCGGCGTCCTCTGCCGCCAGCAAAAACTCATCGACACTTGCCTCCGGCCTCAGCAGGCGCGCCATGAGCTCGACGACCCCTAGCCGCGTCTTGCTGCTGCCGTTGACAAGCGGCAGCAGCCGTGCTAGCAGCACAGCGCGGGTCTGCGAAGCCGTCAGCCACGCTCTGGCTGCATCGCCGTTGGTGTCGGCAGTGACATCGGTAGTGCCGGCGGCAACGGCGGCGTTCTTCGGCGGAGAGTCCTTCTTCAGCCGCTCGCTCGCTGCTGTGTCCAGGACGACACCACCACCACGAGCCAACCGAGCAACATCCTCATCGCTGAACGTGCCGCCGGCGCCGCCGATGATTGTGAGCGACGCCATCACGGCTTGCCACTGCAGATCAGATCAATGTCGTGCCAATAACGCAGCTCAGCGGCTGGCAGCAATTGGCTAGAGCTGGGCTGGGCGATTCACCCCAGGGCGGTCCTGGGTGTTGTCCGATGCAAGGCCTCAGCGCGAGGTGCTGCAAGTGCAGCTGCTGATTGCATGATCAGCCGATGCCTGAGCAAGGCTGCAGCGCTTCCAAAGTAATGTGGATGCAATGAGAAGCCGCTCGCCCACATACACATCGTGATGGTCTTGCCGTCAGCTCCAAGACTCTGCGTGCTTTGATGTTGTAACGCGAAACCCATTCTCGGGGTGTGCTGCCTCGCTATAAACCATTGCGTTGATAATCTGGCTGACTGATTTAAAGTATGAGACGTTGGGCAACAATGCAGAACGCAGTGCACCTGGCAGACGGACACCGCAGGCTAACTGCGTGTTGCAAACTAGGATCGGCAAAGCAAACTGTCTCCAACCAGAAAGGCTGGGTCATTCCTCTCCGTTTGGCCCCTTCTTTACATGGGCGACCGGCACCACAACGTACACAACGAGCAAGTCCATGTGCGGCACCACACCGCATTGACGCCGTCGTTGCAGCCCCACAAGCTCGACCGTGCGATTTGAAGCAAGCCAGCGCGTCAGTATGGTACACTACTACATCTGCATTGGAGTAGTGCCACGTTGCAAGCCATCTGGATACCTGTCACGGGATTGTTGGAGGTTGAGTCCCATGATCGTGTATGCTGTCATCGGTCTGTCATGATAATGTAGGAGGCTGGCCCAGGAGAGCACGCACCGTTCCTCCCACTCACACTCACTTCTTGCTTTCGTTGTAACTTGGAGCAGGTCGTGATCATCGGCATCATGGCCAAGCTATATACTACCGCTGCTCCAGTGCTGCTGCTGATGGCGGCGGCGCTGCTGCTGTCTGCCACGAGTCCTGCACAGGCTGTGAGTCTCAGGCGCAGACTTTGTTTTCGCCTGTCGACCTGATATGAACCGCAGGCTGTGTATATACATGTTTTGTCGTTTGCACGTTGTACATGTGTGGCACACAGCACCGCATAGGCAACATATTCTGCTTGGTACTATTGACGACGATCCACCCATGCCCTCACAGCTGAACGAGCAGTGCACAAGCAGCGCCAAGTGCACCTCAGGTATGTGCTGACCAACAGTAGAGCTGTGCCCACGTGTGACATGCTACGGTGGACGAGGTGTCCGAAAGTACATGTTGGTCATCTGAGCGCAGCTAGCAACAATACATATATATTGACCCTGCCTTGGCAATCAGCAGCAGCCAGGCCAACGTCCCTGCTTGAGCGCACAAGCAGGGACAGACGGCTAGCCCTGACCGTTGCAGGGTCAGGGCATCACGATCTACTTCGTGCACCCACTCCTTCATGGTCTCTGTGCACATCGCAGGTCAAGTCTGTGACTTCCAGTACACCGGCGTGGGTGCCAGCCCACCAGGCACTGGCGTCTTCGACTGCTGCTTCCCCAATGGTGCGATCCTGCACCACATATCAGACTTCATGCAGGCGCTCTGATTGTGTTTTGTTTGCTCAGTGTACGCAGCAACAGACAAAGCCAAGCAGTTAGATGCTGAAGGCATAAGCTCTGCATGGGCGCGTCCTATTGTGGCATGCATGACCGGCGGGATGCCAGAAAGTGACGTGCCAAAATGTCTTTTGCTTCTTTACAGGCTTCAGCTGCATCCGCTCCAGTGGTGAGCACATGCAGGTGTAGGATAGACTTGGTATGTGCCGCTTGCTGGAGACAGATGTCACAGCAAGCTGCCAGGCACCCTCTGACAGCACACGGATGCCTGCAGCAGCCCTATCGATTTATCTATTGATGTAACAGCAGAGGTCTGTCAAGCCTTTGCCTCACAAACTTCATTCTGTCGTGTATGCAGACTGCTGTGGCTCCCTTGCGTGCGAACTCTGAAGCCTCGTACAAGCCACTTTGCCAGCCTGTGCACCTGTCGAAACATGCATATTCAGTGTTCACGCCGTTGACATCTGGCAAACTCAAGCAAGCAAGGCAGCATGCATGGTCGTTAGGTACTGAATTTTGTATTCTTGGAGCCTATGCAGGTGTCCTGGCTCCCCATCAACTCACCAGCTGCCTGGAAAGGCCGGCAAGTGTCAGGTGCTGACAACCGGATGATGTGTGGCCCAACATGTTGACGCCAAGCCGAATCATCCAGATATCACTGCAGCCCATGGTTCAAGTGGCGAATGCTCTAAGCAAGCCACAACACTGCTGTCTGTCTGCTGGGAGCAACACCCAAGCAGCTGTACTGAGTTTGCAAGTACGATCCTAAACACCTTCCTTGCAGACTTGCATCGATCTGCTGTTCAGTCCAACACCCTGCATGACACGTCTACATTTCTATGCTTATGAGAGCACAGTCTGTGTGCATGTGCAAGATGCTTATGGTGTACTTGCTGCATTTGGGTGGCGCCCGAGCATATCATGTTCAAACTATTGTGTGGGGTTTGCTTGCAAATCGTGGTGACATGTGCGGTGGTCCCACAGGAGGTGGTGACAAGCTCTCTTGCACTTGCACGGCACATGGTTACAGGAGCTACGACGGCATGCATACCTTCAACAACCATATGGCGAACACCTTGCAAGTCTGTCTAGAACAAAAGTACGTGCATACTCCTACTAAACTGCCAAACTGCATACTGTACAGTCGCAGCTGGGGTTTGAAACCGCAGCGTCTCAGTGTGGTGAATCAGTTTGCGTTCATCTTCTCGGGCAACTTGATGCCAACCCGGCACCCCTGCTCAGCGGTATGCGGCCTCTGCCTTGAGGTTGGCTGCAATCTCCACCTCCCATCTGCAGCAGCCAGACGCATCGTTTGGAACAATGACAGGCAATTTCAAGCGTGTGACTTCAGAAACCGACTCACTCGTCAGCTGCAGGCAACTGTGCAACACAGCGCGGTCCATTTACCTGTCGCCATTGTCCAGCAGCTTCTGCTTGTCGTACAGCAGCTCCTGCAGTGTTTCAGGAATGCTCGGTCGACAGCCGTAAGGGGAGATGCTAGGCCAAGTATGCAATTGTTTCGCCTTCCATTTTACATACTCAGTGTCAAGTACGTTGTGTGGCAGACATTGTGGATAACTGATTTCTGTACAGTGTGTAGGTACCTCGTGTGTCTCTGTGGCATACTCAAAGTTGGGGCCCTCGACCACGGCGTCCACTGGGCATGCCTCCTGGCAGAAGCCTGCATGTTGTCACCCAAAAACGTGAGCAAGGTCTGCTGTACCTATCCCATCTACATCAACCCTTGTGGCCCAGCACGGCTCTCGATAGGGAGGCCAAGTGCAAACATGGCACGAAAAAAAGCTGTGCGAATGCAGTTGCGAGGACTCCCGTCAGAGAAGTGAGGGGCCACCCCAACGATGTCTCACCGCAGTAGATGCACTTTGTCATGTCGATGTCGTATCTGCAGCCAGAACGGACACGCCACTGAGCCAATCCGACGGCCTGACAAACTCAATGCAGCGTGTTCGACATGGGTTTGTCACCAAGGCACACAGGCACAGCGCACCTGGTGGTTCTCCGGCTGCCGTCCTCCCGCTCCTCTGCTTCAATAGTGATCGCCTGTGCTGGACACACCTGCAGCAACACCCATTGCACCTTCAGCGGCAGCCGTCCTGCTGGGCGTGCAGTGCACTGCAGCACACTCTTGGATGAGCTGGCCAGCTGGGACGTCACCAGGCAGCAAGTGGGTGCGTGAGGTTTTGGGTTCAGGGTTTACTCACCGCCTCGCACAGCTTGCAGGCGATGCAGCGCTCCTCGCCGGTTGGGTACCGCCGCAGGACGTGCTCCCCTCGGAAGCGCGGGCTGAGTGGACCCTTCTCGAAGGGGTAATTGATCTGTGCATGGTGAGGGGGTCAATGTTACTCGCTTTGCCAATGGTAGCACAGCGTATTGCAGGAGGGAGGAGGCATCTGTGCACACGGCAAGATGGTCAGCCCCATGTGCAGCTGCATGACCAATGGTCGCTGCACGCTTGTCAGCAAGCTCACCGTGACTTTAGGGTCGAAGAAGGACTTCAGCGTGTAGTTCAGCCCCCGGAACAGCTCAGTCAGGAACAGCGTCTGCGCACTCTCGTCCAGCACTGCAGTCATGGAACGTCAGGCCTCAGCGCACTGTCGCACAGCAGTCTTTGGACTCCACTTGCATGCTGGAGCCCCAGAGCGTATACTCCTCCTGTGAGGTGCCAGCGCTTCCCACCAGCTTCATCACGGCTCATCCAAATGGAGGCAGCATAAGGTTCTCACGGCGCCCACACTCACCGCCGGCCCAGTCCTTCGGCGGGTCGCGCTGTGCAAAGTTGCCACGCTCTTTCACCTGGATGCTGCCTGGCTCGCTGGAGAGCTGCTGAACTGCACCTGCGGCATGAACCCGATGCCGCTCAGCACCCAGTGACTGTACCGGTTGTGTCACCAAGACTACACACCAGTACCTGCGGCTACAACATCCTGAGCTGCACTGCACAGCACAGCAACCGGCTGCTGGCAGCTTTGCTGTGCACGCAGGGAGTTAATGTGATGACCTTGTCGACAGCACCGTCCCAAACAGCCACAATGTTGGGTGAAGGGTTAACACCGGTATCGAGCATCGGTTTGAGGGTCCTGCTCAGTGAACGAGCTGTACCTGGAACGGCCGACGTGTGCAGACCGGCGGAACACCTGCATCCGCCTGATGCCTCCAAAGCGGCCATGAGGCGCGGCGCCAGCCGCTGTGCTAGGAGCCTCGGCATCCTACCTGCCGTCGTTCAAATGCAACGCAACTGCAGAAGGGAAAGAACTGACCACAGGCTTCAGCGTGCAACTTCACTCCAGGTTTGGAATATCTGCACGGCAATAGAAGTCGGGTCCCCTGCTCCAGCTGACCTGCATTGCAATGAGGTGCAGCACCAGCACGTCAGCGCTCTTGCAGCTGATTCACACTCATTGTGTGGCAGAGATACCGATCAGCATCGCCAGCTTTACTATCGCGGCGATCGCATTCGCCATCATTCAGACCCGAGGTGCTACTGAGCTACCACAATATATTCGCTGTGATTCATCGGTGTGTAGTAGCGCGATGAAAGCTGCATACCATGCATCACATGCCTGATGTCTATGCTAGAGGTGTCATGCATCTTGTCAGAGAAACCAGATCATGCATGTTGGCGCCCGCAGGTTGGCAACAGATCCGCACAGCATGACACGCGGTGATGCCAGGGGCATCCAGAGGGTCTCAAGTACATGAGTGACGAACCGGACGACACCACCGTCCCTGCAGCCATGAGCGGCAGGGACCGACTGCCGGCCGCCCTGCGCCCCTTCGCCAGGTACTTTATCAGGGCATTCGCACCCATCCAGTAGTGAATCGGATCAGACAAGCAACAGCAGCGGAAGCATCAGCACGCGGCAGTTGTTACTGCATTTGCTGCAGAAATAGTCACGTGGCAGTGCCAGCAATGCCAGACTTGGTGCTGTACTCACCTGCCAAGCGGCATACCCCAATCCGTGTACCCAAAGTCTGCATCTTCACAAGCCCTTCCCTTTTGTGCGATGGTGGGACTTGATGTAGTTATCATGCAGCAGGCCTGTGTCAGTGCGCCCTTGCCAGCAGATGTGCAACAGGATGTGCCCCGCAACAGCCCTGTGTGATTTCTTTGCAGCGCGCCAGCAGCAGAGGCGCCCTTCCATTCTGGGACGGCCATCTCGGTGTGGCAGAACAGCGGCGGCGGCCCCTCCAACTGGGACACATGGGTCAACAAGAAAACCCTGTTCGGCGGCTCGCCCATCATGGGTGGCGACAAGGTAGGGGCGCTTAGGCTGTGCAGGATCGGCTACTCCAGGCTCTGACCAGGAATGTCAGGCTGCGGCCAGCAGCATGAAGCAGACTGCACGTGGCACACCACTGCAGCGGTCCAACCAATGTATCACTCCCCCACGTGCAGCCAGGAGTGTCGTGCGACTTTTGGAACCATTTCGAGGCAGACATCGCGCGAGCTCACTCGATGGGCTGCACGGCCTTCCGCTTCAGCCTGGAGTGGCATCGCATCGTGCCGCAGCAGGGCCGCATCGACCGCGAGGCCATCGCGCGCTACCACGCGATGCTGGACGCCTTTGAGAAGTGAGCATGGTCCAGCCACCTATCTTCGAAGCGACACGCACCTTGGGTGTCTGTGGTGCACGAAGCCATCCTGGTGCAGTCGGGTTCACAAAGTGCTTGCACACCACCTGCGCTGCACTGTGCAGCGCTTGCAGGTGACACTGTCATATGCAGCTGCCAAGGGAGCTCGTCCTGCAACTGCAGGTTCGACATGGTGCCGTTGGCGACGCTGCACCACTTCGTGCACCCGCAGTGGTTCGAGGATGCGGGCGGCTTTGAGCACGAGGCCAATATTGAGCACTTTCTGCAGTGGACCGAGCTTGCATACAGGCAGGCGACATGGACAGCATTGTTCCGCCATGGATGACACACAGCAGGTTGTCAGACCATATTGTTCATGTGGTAGCAAGAACATTGACGCGGTACACGCGTTGCTCGTGCAGGTCGTTTGGGCCTCGCATCCGGAACTGGTGCACATTTAACGAGCCAGGCGTGTACACGTTCAGCGGCTACTTTTTCGGCTCCTTCCCACCAGGAAAATTCTTTGCCACGCGCATTGCGGGGCTTGTAGTGAAGCACATGCTGATCGCGCACGAGCGCGCATATGAGCTCATCAAGAGCCTACCAGGTGCGTGTCCTTTTCTGCTCGTCCTTGCAAAGCTCTGAGGCAATGTGGATTGAGGTTTGCAAGCATGACCTGGACATCTAAGCCGTGCATGTGCCATCATGTGTCTGTCATCTTCCTCATCTGCAGGCGGAGTTGATTCAGAAGTTGGCCTGGTGCACAATGAGATGCGCTTTGAGATCTTCCAGGGCGACCGCATCAGCCGCTATGCTCCCCACTGCCAGATCCTCGTCCCCATCTTCGACAAGTGCTGGGGCAACGAGGTGCGCAGCGACCATGGGCATATCGATCAGCCTTGCCGCTGCCCTCAGCAGTGGATGTTGCTCGCAGTAGAAGCCTGCACCAGGATCTCGGCATGCTGTAGCTTCTGTTGTATGAACTCAGACTCAGACTCAGTACCTCTGTCTACCGGCCAGCAGCGCAAACATCTGAACACGCCGGTTCTTGAGCAGGCCATCACGGACTACATGCGCACTGGGCGCTTTGTGTGGCGGCCGACCGGCTCCTGGCGGCCGGTCATGTACAGCAACCCTGGCGGGCCGCCCAAGCTGGACTATGTGGGCCTCAACTACTACTCCAGGTGAGGCACTGCAGCTTAGCATTCTGAGCTTCCGACCATCACCAGTGCTGCCATGTGTCATAAGCCGCTGCTGCCAAACTGGATGCACCGTCACACATGGGCGTCGTCTGTCTACCCCACATGTGACAGTAGAAGTCAACAGGCAGAGTGCACTGAAAGTGTTACTAAATGAACCAATGCGCAATCAGCGTGCGGTGCCACTGCTCCCACAGGATGGTGATCGACTGGCGCTGCATGCTGGTCAAGTACCCGGGCGAGGTGCTGACCGACATGGACTACTCCATCTACCCCGAGGGCTTCTACACGGTGCGCTCATGGGTATCCTTTGGTTTAGACTCTGCCGTGCAAGCATGTGCAGATGACTGTGCAATTGATGAGCATGCCCACAGGCAGTCTCGAGGTTTTTCGGAGGTAGTGGGTCACAAGGACCTGCTTGTCCTTGAGACGATGCAATGTGACGCTACTGCCTTTGTCATTGCAGGCGCTGATGCGTGCGGCAGCGGTGGGGAAACCGGTCATTGTGACGGAGACTGGCATCCCGGACGGCGCCGACAACTGCCGTGAGCTGTGGGCCACCACCTACCTCAAAGCAGTGAGGCTGCCCTGTGCCTGTCCGACGGCCTCTGTCTATGGTGTGCTGGCACAGTCCACAACACGTTTTAGAAGCACGAATTGCGCATGCCCCTGATAGGTGGAATGGTGAGTCCTGCTTACCAAGTGGTTTGTAGCACTGTGGACACGTGTATGTTTTGCGTGCAGCTCGAAGAGGCTGTTGCAGATGGCGCAGATGTGCGCGGCATTATGTACTGGACCCTGGTGCGCATCCAAATATTACTCGCGAGGCCTGTCGCTCTTGTGGTGTGAAAGTGGATGGGGTACCCTCTGCCCTCCTTCTAGATGTGGCGGGCGGCGTTGCACATAACCCCATGCTAAGTCTTGTACATGTGTGCCTATTCAGGTGGACAACTTTGAGTGGGCGTTTGGCTTCAAGCCACAGGTGCGTGTGCCTGACAATCGTGATGCTCTGCTGCAAATGTTTGCCGCCTGGGGACCCCATGTGATCATGGACCATCACGCCCTTCTGGTGGAATGCTCCCAATGGCGAACTAATCCAACAAAAAGACATGCAGCGCTGGCGTGTGTGATGCCTGCAGTTCGGGCTGTTCGAGTGGAAGCCGGGCATGGCGCCCGGGGAGCGTGAGGCGCGGCCATCGACGAAGCTCCTCCGCCGCCTGTTCAAGGTGCGCTCAGGATGGCATGCATGCCTGCAAGTGCTCACCCCTGTGCCACATGATATGCGGTATCATGTTGCCGTGCACCCCCGAATGCTAAGAATGTGAACGCAATGCTGTGTCAATGTGAGGCTCAGTCAAGTGCCATTTCCGCTGTGCAGGCGCTGCCGGGGCGGGTGGCCAAGCTGCGGGAAGGCGGCCTGGCGGCGCTCAAGGAGCTGCGTGCCGCCGATGACCAGGCGGCACAGGCGGAGGCCGCCACCAAGGAGGATCTGAAGGTGTGTCAGGGATTACCTACGATGTGGTATGTATTTTGATGCCTCTTCTACAGATGCAAGGTTTGTAACCAGGCAAGAGCAGCAAGTGGCTAGGCTGTTGTCGACCCACAGCGGTGCACGGCAACCGTCGCATAATTGCTGTCACGTTAGCGGCAGCCGAGGCACGCTGGATGAGCGAAGGCAAGCGCGGGGTTGTGCAGCACCTGAGAGCTACATTGGCTGTTCTGCAGGGCCAGGATGAGTCCGAGCACCTGCTGGGCAAGCAGCCGCTGAGCACGACGCCTGCTGGTGCAGTGGCCTGATAATCGCTGCCGCTTCTGGGGCGCAGTGCTAGCAGTCGGCACCGAGCAAAACCTACCTATCTCTGCCTGCTGTGCCGAGAGTTATGGCACATGCAGACGCACAGCACTGGACGGAAGGTGATGAGCTGCGGGAGGCGGCACACTCTGTGCAGTCCTTTAGTCCCATCCACCCCTGCAATTCTCTTTCATGAAGTGTGAGAAGAGTGGTACTGGTAGAGAGCAGCGGCACAAATGCAAATGCTGCCGACTGCTGGGCAAATGCACTGAAAGCGGGCTGCCGCAAAGCACCTTGCACTTAAGTAGCAAGACTTGGGCACGAATCTCACGTAACCACCGAACGAAGCCCACTATCGCACACACAAAGCAGCGCAGTCGTCAATCTTGCATTGTTCGACAGCATGTGCGGCGCTGCCAGGCTGAGCAGTGCTGCTGTCCATGCATCAGCTGTAATAAGCACCTTCACCACGTATCCGCACAGACAGGACGCTTGGTGGAGACAGATCATCAGCAATCTCATCAGTGCGGGATGCATGGCCGATCGCACAATGACCTAATGTTCGTTACAGCCCTTGAAACCCAACAGCGTGTCACATCCACACACATTAAACCCAGTGTTTACGTAGGCAGGCGGAATATTCGGCGCAGTGATTGCACCACTCATCATCATAAGCATTTGAACGATCGTCTTGGTCTACGCGCCTGCTGGGTGCGTGTTCGATTGATGTCACCACACACAGCACTCAGATTGCTGGGGCGGCCTTGATCATCGTGCACAATATTACATCACTATCTCCCGTCACCTCGCCACTGCTAAGGTTTGCTGGATCGTGCCTTGCAGCGGCACGGCCAACCTGGTGATGACATGCAAAGGCACAGACAGTCCCCAACTGGAAGCAATGCCACCAGCGGATACAACACGCACAGAATCGTGCATGCAGCACTGCCCACATTGTAAACAGCTGTGGAACCGACGAACATGGGAGTTGCCCACGGACGACATATGGGCAAACATTGTCGGCTACCTCGACTTCCGTGCCAAGCTGGTGAGATCCTACCGCAACTAGCTGGGCATTTGATGCTATCGAGGCGCCGGCGCTCGGCAAGTGATGATTTCGAGGCGCCATGACAAATCAAGCATAGATTTCACGTGCATACACCCGGCTGTCACCACCTGCCATCAACAATTTCACAGCACCCGAGCGGCCAATAGCAGGCGACCTTGTGTTCGACTTCAGTGTTGCGTTCAGTCAGTGCGCATGAGCTTGGACGCCATTGCTAAGCTTGCTGGTGCATTGCGGTGCAGAGGATGCAAGAGACCTGCCGGCGATTTCACAGTCTGCTCGCAAATCCATCGACAGCCAAGATATGGGGCAGGCTTGAGCTGCCACCGCTCAAGGCTGACACCAGCATGGATGTGTCGCGGGTGTGCACATGGGTGCAGCGGCGGCTGAAAGGTCGGTTGTCATCGTGCTCAACGAGTGTTCAATCGGAGTACCGTCTGTGTCCAAGTTCCAACATCCGTGCAGATGTGACAGGTATGCTGACAGATCCCTGTGTTGCTCTGCAGGGATCAGCACACTGTGCTATATGCACAAGGACATCGATGGTTTGTCCACCATGTGGCATGCACTTGTGGCATCAACATCAGGCACAGCCATCCGCCTGCGGCTGCGCTACGACCTCTTTGCACCGTCGGCACCAGTCATTATGCTTCAGCCGTGTGCGCAGAGTGAGCTGGTGCAGCGGCTGACAGCATTGGACATCTGCGTAGTGGACATGGAGGACATTTCACGCGTGCACAGCCTGGCAGCGCTGCGCCAGCTGCACATCTCGTGCTGTCCTGGTTTCCAGAATGACCTGCAGCCGTGGGACAGCGATGCGTACGACGCAGGTCCAGAGAGCCAGCTCATCAGGCTGCGCACCCTACAGCTGGTCAATATTTTACCAGACGCCTTCTTCATACCTGGCACAGCTTCCCGCCTGCAGCAGCTGCATGCGCTGCGCATCCACAAATGCAATCTGACAGCTGGTGCCCTGCCGTCAGAAGTGCTGCGGCTGCCGTCCCTCAGCCGGCTTGTGCTCGTGCAGCTGCCACTGAAGATGATGCCCGACCTGCGCAATCTGCCAGCCCTACAGGCGCTGAGCATGAGCGCTTTGGATCAGATGCCCGAACTGGATGCCAGTGAAGCAGAGTGCAGCACTGAGCTGAAGGCTGCATTGAGGACAAACCCGTTGGGAGGCGCCATGGGCCTGACAGAGGCGATCCTGCACGGCATGCCTGTTTACACACAGGAGTGCGCAGAAGCAATTGAGCGCCTGCCCCATCTCAAGGCGCTAGGCCTGGACTTTGTGGTGGGCGAGGAGGGGGCCTTTTGAGCCGCCATGCTGCAACGGCGGATGCATGGCCGCTGCGTTGTGCAGCCAGCACCTGGGCACATCACCAACATTGACAGTGCAGGGCATTTCTCACCATTGAGCAAGTGGTCCAGCGACGATTGGTGAATGCATGAGCGAGTGCACATGTTCGTATTATGAACACAGCATGTTGGTCAAGCCTGAGAACACCCTCGATATGCTAATATGTGGTGTCCAGTGTGTCTATAGTTATGGCTCAATGATTGACTGTGCCCGAGGAACCCTTGCAATCTGCTTGGACAACCAGCCAGCTGCCCGAAACCAAGCTTGGGACCCCAACATGTATCATTGCACAGTGCAGCTGATTGCCCAAGTACCAGGAATAGGTTCAATGTTGTCATGGCAGTGACCGACAGCAGGTTCTAGACTGTTGGTTTGGCACGCTTCACAGCGCTACTTTGGCCCCCACTTTGCCTGAGGACCCTGTACTACGTCGCTCAGATTTCGCGCAGAGAGTAGTGCGCTACGTGCCGCATTGGCCGTCATGGATCGCCATGTCCCCAAAATTTCACAGCATCACTACTGCTGTGAGCGTGCATGGTTGCGTCCGCCATGCAGCACATGCGAGCGGTACTCGCCAAGCGCCCAGATCGGAAAGATGTTCCTGCAACCATGCAGAAAGCATATTTGGTGTGCGCAGCCAGTCGACAGAGAGGAACACCCCGAACCTGGTCATGTGCCTGTCATCTAGGTGTACACAGCGCTGGTATACATGCAAGGGGTCCGCAGCACTGCCAGCAACAGACGAGGTGCTGTGACAGTAACCTGTAGTTGGCATAGGTGATCATGCAGTTGCGGTTGAAGACGCCGCTGATGTGCTGCTGCGGCCAGTTGCCATCTGCTTCCTGCTGCCGCATTAGACACCGCGCTGCTGCTGCCATTGCCTGCAGGTACTGAAGTGCAGTCGAATAAAAAATACCTTGTCTGCAGCAGTATACAGTCCTGAACATGTCAACAGCATAGCAGCACATGCCAGGTTCCATCCAGTTATGCTGCCTGCTGCCGCCACTGTCGGCAGCAAGTCTTGCGGAGCGCACAGAAGGTGGCAGGTAGCCCACCGCTGTGTCACTGCAGGCGCCGCGCACAAGGGTGAGCAGCGCCCAGGCGGTGTTGACCACATGGCTGGTGTCCCCCTCCAGCTGCGAGTACACCTGCGATTGCAGACCAACAATGTGACGCAGATGTGATGCGTCTCCTTGGGCCTGCGTGCTCTGCAGTTTCCAGCAGCTATTGATGCTGCAACAGGGTTGAGTGTATGAGCTGACCTTGTCCTGGCAGGACAGGTAGCTCTCAGCCCAGCCGCCGTCCGCACGCTGCACCCCCAGCAGGAATTTGCACGCCATCGCAATTGCCTGCGCCCATGCACGGACCACGCTCATGACCTTCATGCTTGCCCACCAGGAACGCGTACTGGCTGCAGCAGCATCCCAGACAGGTTTGCTGCAGCCAAGAGCATGACTGCATTCGACTTTTCCTGGCATCCGGAGGTTGTGCGCTGTCCAGCTGCATTGCTGACGTGAGCGTAGTCATATACCCTAGTATGTCCACCTGCTCGGACTCAGGGCAGGGGGGCGCCGCTGCGAGCGCCTCCACGCCGAACCAGGTGCCGTAGGTGAAGCACACGCCCCAGGAGCCGTACCAGCTGCCGTCAGGGCGCTGGATGGAGATGACATAATCCCGGCCCAGCTGCAGCGAGCGCGACACCTCCTCGACCCTGTGGCCTGCAGGTGCAGCGGGAGCAGGTCGTTGGCTGGACAGCTTTGTCTCGTACGGCTTTTGCCCAGAGCTGCATCTGAGGCTGCCTGCACTGCAGCTCTTGCGAGAAGTTGTGGGCTTGACACAAGCAGGTCATGGTTATGTGTTTTGCGCTGTTTCCTGCTGCACAGGATCGCAGGCTGTGCATCATTACGTGTGCAACGAGGACAAGAGCTTGTGGGACGTGCATTTGTAACAAAAATGCATCTGCAGTCGTTAGCAAATCTGGGCAGCGCTCACCCACATACTTGGCGGCAAACGCTGCAAGCGCTGTGATGCATGCGGAGGAGCATTCCACATACGAGTAGTCTACAATGATGTCGCCAAATGTCTCTGCTGGGTTCAGGATCTGCAAGCCAGCAACACAACATCAGCAAATAGGCGTTCATACCAGGTGCTCTGGGCCTGTTCTGCATGCAGAGTGCCTGCTGGGAGGTGGCGCTGCAGCAGCATATGTATCTGTAAAGTAGAAGCGAACTTCCACCTCAAGCGCATGGAAGGAGCGTGTGTTCTCATAGGTGGCCCAGCCGCCGTCGTGGTTCTGGTAGGACAGGATGACATTGATGGCGTCATACATCCGGTCTGCCGGCAGCGGTTCGCCGCCCAGCTGTGGTCCAAGCTCTGCCAGAATCAACGCTGCCTTCACGCCTGCATGCACCGCAGCTGCCTGTCCAACAATGGGCGGTTGCCAGTGCCACTGCACAGGTGATGCTGACACTGCGACATCTTGTAACAGCTCATGTGACCACTGGGTGAACAGGCCACCTGCAGATTTAGCATTGATGGGGGTGAACATGCACCTTCCGACGTGCAGTCGGAGATGGGCCAGCCGTGGTCGCGCGTGCTGAAGGGCCAGGCGCCCTTGCTGATGTGGCGGTACCACCGGCTCAGCGGCCCCGGCACATCTTCTCGCGCCTGCGGCTCATCACAGAGTACTGTGTGCTTCGAGCAACCCTCTATCGGTTGCTCAGCACTGCAGTGTACAGCGTGCTTGCCGAAACAGGGGGTCAACTGTGCACTGAGGCACAGTACGGGGTCCGTAAGTGCGGACTCCAGCGGCAACCTCCAGGTTCAGGGCGAAAGCACACCTGGGTGGCCTCGATGAAGGACCCCGCCTTCGCGAGGCTGTCGCCCAGGTGGTCCCCGAGCTCCGTCGCCGCGAGCGCCTGCACCGCGAATGCAGTGTCCCACAGCTGGCTGCCGTTGTACCCCTGCATCAAAACACAGCCAAGCGCTCACAGCCAAGCGCTCATGCGAGGCAACCCTCCGGCTGCCATGGTGACGAGGGACCAGAGGCTAACGCACTCTGGCCCCTAACTCCTCCTGGAGGGTAGCCGCCCAGGCTGACGGTTCTGCTGAGTGACTTTGGTGATCAAGGACGCTGACCATAGATTCCAGCATGTACATGAAGGCACCATTGGCGCAGACCCACTTGCATCTTCATGCCGTCCTCCGCCAGCCACAGGTAGTCTGGCAGGCGCGCAAGGTGCCTGCGTGCATGTTAGCAAGACGTCCAGCATTCCCGCCCGTCTCCCACAAGCCTTCAGTGATGCGGGGTCTCAATCACAAGATGAGGACTGTCCGACTGCCCGCACCGCTTGAAGGGCTCGCCATCCGGGTCCTCCAGCCAGCAGGCCAGCGTGTTGATGACGCTGTTGACGGGCCCGATGCAGATGTACCGTGTGTTCTCGTCCTGGCAGGGCGCGCCCACACATCAGTGCTGTGCAGCCAGCAGTTTGTTCCGGATGGTGGGTCCTCTTCCGCATGTGCTGGGACTTCTCGTCCGCTTCAAACAGACATGCTGCTTGTCAGGATGTCGGGCTCCCGCCTGCTGTCAGGTTGCTCAGACGCAACCTGACAGCAGGCGGGCCTGTCAAGTCCTCACCTCGTAGTGCACCAGGCGCATGACCTCCTTCAGTGCGGCTTTGCGCAGGCGGCTGCCCTGGACCCAGGGCTCCAGCCGCGACAGCGTCCACCAGAGGAGGTCCTGAATGCGTAGCACAGCAGAATGTCACGACCAGCCAGCACACAAGGTGAACAACAGAGGACGCCCGATGCAATGGTTGTGTGCCAAAAAACCAGGAATCTCATTAGTGAGACTCGCACTGAGTACTGAGTTAGGTAGTGCACGCCATGCAATTGTATTTGCCGGCACCTGGAGTTTGGAGTGTGGATAGTACAGGTCAGGCTTTGCGCACTGGTTGCGTGCTGCATCCCAGTCTATGCTGTCATACGGTGTGACATACAGCTCCTGCCGCAGCGCATCTGTGAGCGGTGTATGTTTTGCTGTGCCGCGCACGCCCCAAACGTAGCTCATCGGCAGGTACACCTGCCACGAGCACACCCACACAGGCCTCATCAACCTGGTTCAAGGTGCTGCAGTTGCAACCCGGACTTCACACCTTGCCAACTTGACAGCGCTATGCTAGGTACTGGTAAACCACGAGACAAAAGTGTCACGTCAAGCAGCACTCATAGTTCGCTCACCATGCGGCAATGGCACCAGAAGCGGCCAGGGTGCACCCATCCGACACCTGTCCAGCCGGAGTAAGGCAGCAGCCACATCTCCGGGTTCAGCGGGTTCTGCCCCTGCCACTCGTACACGCCCAGCACGCTGAGCCAGAACTTGCCCCAGGAGGTGATGTACGTGGCGCCGCCGTGCTCGTGGATCTGCGCAGCAGTAAGCAGCAGACTCAGCATGCAGGCGTGCAGGGTGTGCAGGGGTATACCCTGTGTGGCCGCGTGTGTAGCATGCGACGTGCAGTCAGAGAGTGCACAGATGTTGTGCACTCTCTGCTGCTCACACCGCCGTGCTACCATGAGATGCAGTGCTCAGCCACTTCAGAAGCAGCACTCGTGTTCGACTCGCATTGCCACTGTGTCTGAAAGGCTCACCCAGACGCGCGCTTTCTGGCACACCTCATGGTCTGCGTCCATGCCCAGTATCCGGAGAGCCACATAGCTGCAAGAAGACAATACCTGGGACGTGACAATGAGACTGGGCGAGGAGTCTGTAACCGACACGGTGCACCTCTGCAGTATCGCTGTCAAAGAGCCAGGGCACTCCTGTTGCAGATCCTAGCACGAATGGGTATGCTGCAGGGTGGTTTCACTTCGCTGTGCAGCGTGGCCTGCAGGATGGATGACATTGGTTGCCGCATGCAGATGCTCACCTGAGCGCAGTGCCGAACATGGTGGAGTGGCCCTCGATGTGCAGGCCGTAGCCGCCGTCGCTGTTTTGGTGGTTGACCAGGTAGCGGATCATCTCGGCGACGTGCGCCGGCGACAGCACCGTGTTCAGGGCGCCCGTTGTGTGCAGCATGATGATCAAGCCGGGCATGAGGAACATGGGCCCGCCGTAGTCGCCCGGCCAGTGCCCGTCATCTGCCTGCACAGAACACGCATGTCGGTCTCCGTCACATTGCTGGTATTAGTGAGTGGTATTAGTGAGTGGGTATGACAATTTACTTGAGAAAGCGCCATGGGACACACTCGTCGCCAAGTGAAAGCAGCTGCAGAGATCCCAACGGAAACGTACTGCACCTGTAAGGTGTTGAAGTAGGCGGTGGCGGCCTTCAGGGCATCCTGCACATCAGCATCCGTCACCGCAGCATCTGCTGGCAGCTTTGCGCCCGGCACGCGGGGCAGCGTGCCGGACTTGCGGCGCCCAGCGCAGCTACGGCGGTACAGCAGGTCGCTGGCGTGCTTCTGGGCATCCCGATTGGCTGCGAATTCCTGCCGCAGGCGCTCGACCTCAGCGCGCTCCTGCTTGCTGCCGGCGTCCGCATCGAACAGCCACTGGGATCGTCCCTGGTTGCCGTTGAGCGTACGGACGAGCGGATGCTTTGGTGCTTCGTCCGCGATAGCGCACCGCCACATCGTGCGACAACGCTGCAAAGTGCCCGGGCCACCAGATCAGATGGGATTGTCACTCTACATCACAAGCGTTTACAGCAACCGCGCATCGCCAGAACAACGTGATGAGGTATGTGTGTGCTTCCACATGCTACAATAGGTTTTGCCCGGCTCTTCTATATCTGGTCGCGAGAACGGAGGTACGGAGCAAATAGCACAAGCCCCCGGAGGCGAAATGATGTGGCAATTACTAAAGCTTGTTGCAGCTGATCGCTGGAGGAGGCGTCGGAGCTTCAGTCCACAGTTGCACGTTGTGCCACATGTCGATGGATATAGGCTGATTAAAGACCTGACCGCTGGCGATCATGTCCCTGGCGTGGCAGCACCATGGTAAGGGCCGCGTCAGGCTGGGCCGTGTCTGGCGAGAGGGCAGCACCCATCACTTCGTGGAATGGCAGGTGCAGAGCATGCTGGAGAGTGACATGTCCCATGCCTACACCTCCGCCAGCAACAAGAACATGGTGGCGACGGACACTCAGAAAAACACGGTGTACTATGTTGCGAAGCAATGCAGCCAGAAGTGCAGCGCAGAGGAGTATGCCATTGCGCTCGGAAAGCACTTTGTGTCCACATACCCAGAGGTGACGAAAGCGAAGATCTGGGTGGAGCAAAAGCCGTGGGAGCGGGTGACGATGAGTGGGAAGCCCCATGACCATGGTTACTCACTGGCAGGCACAGAGACGCGCACAACCTACGTGACAGTCAGCGAGGACGGCAAAACTGAGATCATCAGCGGCGTGAAGGACTGGAAGGTGTTGAAAACGACACAGAGCGGATACGAGGGGTTTCTGCACGACAAGTACACGCTGCTGCCCGACACGCGGGAGCGCATGGTGGCCACGTCCATCACTTCCAACTGGAAGTACTGTGGCTTTGTGGCGGATTACGATGCGGCATACAACGGCGTGAAGGCAGGCATCATGGAGGCGTTCTACGGGCCGCCCAAGGGTGGCGTGTACTCGCCTTCAGTCCAGTTCACGCTCATGGAGATGGGCAAGGCAGTGCTCGCCAAGGTGTCAGCAGTGGACTCCATCTTCTTCAATCTGCCCAACATCCACTTCTTGCCGTGCACGCCGGTGACGAGCAAGTTCGAGAACGACGTGTACATTGCGACGAGCGAGCCACATGGCAACATCGAGGCAATGGTCACACGTAAGGATGCGCAGCCGCACTCCAAGCTGTGAGGATGACACGGCCTCCCTTCGAGGCAATGCGGTCAGTGTGAGTGGGTAATACAAACCCCGTGTTTTCTTTCTCTAGCTCTAATGCAAGGCTGGGGTTGTTGACGGTCGAATGGCATACCTATGTGGCTTGACTTCTGCTGGCAGTCGGGCTAGCATGTACACTGCTTCTGCTTCTGATACTCTGTGCCATCAGGCTTGTGGTTTGCCTGTCTTGATGCTCTGCTGGGGTTTACACACTTGTTGCCGCTACAACTTGTTCGAGCAGCATACAGTTGATGCAGATATCGACTGAATATCCTGTCTGTGGAAAGCTGAAGCCAACACCGTCCTCCCCGTGGCAAACTGTCATACCTAATGAGCAGAGGATGCTCTCAATCAGTTGTGACCAGGCTCTTCCGCCCCTTTTTGCTCTTCATCATGCGCTTCAGTGTCGATGCTTTGGTGATCTTCTGGCCCACTGCCTTGTGCGCCGCCTTCTGATTGGCCTCCTTGCGCTCCTTTACCGCCTTTCTCCTTTCCCGCTCCGCCTGAGGATATGTGAACAAAGCAGCTGCAGATGGAGCAGCTGAGTACCCCTACCTTGAGCTGTACTGCCTGTCACTATGCTTCTGACCCTCGCACCGCTTGCTGTTCATGTTTATGCCCATGACGAAATCACCAGTAGTGTGCCCCTTTTGCAACCAAGACAATCTGATTGACCGCCACTAGCACTGGCAGCTCTGGCTGGCAACATGCTGCCATCCCTGGTGCTGGCAGCAGTGTATGACTATCATTGACACGATAAGTGCATCGCTCACCGCAATCTTAGCATTGTGCTCTGCCCGCGCCTCCTGCTTCTGCTCCCGGAACACCGCCGCCTCCGCCTTGGCCGCCATCTTCTGCTCCCAGCTGGTCTTCAGCTTGGCGGTGCCCGTGGCGCTCATGCGCGGCGCGGGCGCCTTCCAGTTTTTGCCAGACACCTGACAAGCCGGACAGCAGCTGTTCGCAGATGCGCATGTGCATGCCCGCGGCTGCCCATGGCCCCTTCACAGTGTGGGAGTGTCCCACTCCCTGCCAGGCAGGCCGGCTGCTGTTGCAATGCATCCACCGCCAGCCTTCTGACACGACGAACGGCATGCTGTTTGGCAGGCCCAGTCAGGTGTAGTGCACACGGCTGCCCACCCTGTTTGCTAGTTTGACACGCTTGGCTGCCTGGCTGTTGGCGGCTGGCAGCTCCTCGTCTCCCCGCATCGCAGCCTCTGCCTCGTCCTGTGCCACCTGCAAATGACACAGCCACGGCGGTCTTCTCTAGGACGGAACCAGGGGGTGTATATGTAAGCTGGGTGACATGTCACTACACATATCGGGCGGCGGCTGCTCCATGCTCAAGCACACTTGCGCCCTGTGACCAGCAAGTTGTGGTGGCCCACCAGCTCTGCGTAGTCGTCGAGCTTCCGTTTCCGCCTGTCTTTGTGCCCCTTGGGCGCCGTCTTGGCGTTCCGAAAGTCGTAGGTGGCTGGCACTGGCATCTGCGGCGGCACTGGAACATCTGACGCCACTGCCATGCTGCCGCCTGGGTCTGCCGCTGTTGCCCGCTGTCCGTGGCGTCAATGCAGTTACGGTATTGCGGATCACATGCGTTGGACCTCCTGTACGCTGCAAGGTAGCGCTCTGAGTGGTCTGCTGCGCACACAAATTTCGTGCAGCTTTGCTGGCACACTGTGCGGTACACGATGGCTGATTGTGGCGCGATGATGCTTTGAGCTGCTTGCGCCACCAACCAGATGTGCTGTGCTTTAATAAACTGTGAATGGTGACAGAGCTGCAAGTCTGCAAACTATTTTATGAGCATAGGCAGCCATGTGCAAATTGTCGTCATATGGTGAGATCCAGCAAAGAGCGAACCGATCCGAATCGAGTGCTCTCACTATGCAAATGTAGCGTATCCGACACGTGACAAAGCAACAACATGTCGGGCTATGGGCAGCCACCGCCGGGGCAGCACCAGTATGCACAGCAGCCGTATGCATCAGGTCCTCCACCTCAGCAGCCTTATCAAGCGCAGCCTGCGCCGGATGCTTATCAACCGCCGCCGCAGCAGCTCAGCGCAGCACCGCTGCAGCAGCCCTACGGCGGCCCACCGGCGGGAGGCTACAACTCCTACGCAGTGAGTGATCAACATGCAAGCATGCTGACACTTGCCTGGTGCTTATGTCTGACGTACGCCACACGCTTCCATCCGAGCTCACGAGGTGCTACAAATGTGCTAAGTGATGCGCATGCTGGGGCTGGCGGATCAAACAGTGCTTTGACGCGCTGCGCCATCCGCTCAGTACAGTGTATTCACGCCATGCATCGCTGCCCATCACAGCCGCCGGACGCAGCGCCAGGCAGCTCTGTGCCACTGGGAGCAGTGCCCGGCGGTCCACCGATGGGGCCCATGTCACCAGGCAGCATGCCACCTGGCACTGGGATGCTGCCATCTGGAGGCATGAAGCGCTCCTTTGAGGAGACCGGCAACGAGGCGATCCTGCCCGACCCTAAGCGGCAGGAGGGTGTGCGAGGGCCTCCGGAGACGGTGCTGCGGCTGCTGGTGCCAGTGCGACGAGTGGGCGCCATCATTGGCAAGCATGGCGTCGTCATCAAAGAGGTGTGGTTTGCTGCAGCTGCCGCACCGCAGGGTTTCCCTTTGCTGAGCGTGTTGGATGGCATGGCGTTCTGAATGTGCCGAGGCGTGCTGAACCGAGGCGCTGCTGGCCGCAGATCAAGGAGGCGACAGGGTGTAGGATGCGGATCATAGAGGCAGTGCCGGGGGCGGATGAGCGGGTTGTGGTCATCTCCTCGCCGGACGACCCCTCGCAGGATAGGATAGCGGCAGAGGTGCGTCTCAGCCAGCCCCATGGCGCGCAGCACGACAGCAGCATGGTGCAAGCATGAGTCTGTCGCAATGCCTGATCCATTGGCTTCACGCATGACCAGCAGGGCAACCTGCACGGCTGCATTTGTGTTGCCAGCGGAGCTTGCAGACGTCCTAGGAGCAAAGTAGAGCGCATCGGCCCTGGCGATTAGGCAGTCACTGCAAAATCCACTCATGACATTGCCCATTTGCACATCTGCAGCTGGGCCTCTTTGAGGTGCATCGGAGAGTCATCGAGGGGGAGGAGCCAATCCCCGCAGCGCCTGGGCAACCGCAGGGCATCCTCACGCGGATGCTGGTGTGCCACTCGCAGGCTGGCAGCATCATTGGCAAGTGAGTGCCGCAATGGGCACTGCGCATGTAGCCCTCTCAAAGGGCACAGAATGCCCCTGTCTGCCTGCTGTACCACGAGGCTGCAGGTTGGGCGATTGCATGCCACAGAGGTCAGACCACCTTGTGCATTGCCACATCTTGCCGAGCAGCACAGCAAGGCCAACAGACTGAGGAAGAACGGTCCTCTTTACCGCCGCGCAGATCAGGTGTGCAGATCAAGGAGATCAGGGACATCAGCGGGTCGCACATCAAGATCCTGCCGCCGGATGAGCTGCCGCCCTGCGCACTCTCCAATGACCGTGTAGTGCAGTGCGTGCCCTTCTCCGGTTTGAGAGTTGCTGTGCTACCAAGCTTTGAACGGACTATCATGCCCCTGCTGGTCATCTGATCGGCAGTGCGTCAGCTGTACTTCTGTCAAGCCATGCTGTCAACATCTCTCAACAAAGCTGAAACATGGCAGGGCGCATATCACACGAAAATCAACCCACGCATAGCAGATGAAATGCTGCTTCTGTACTGCAGGATGGTAGGGCAGCCCCTCGCGCTGGCAAAAGCGCTGGGCGAGTGCAGCAAGATCATTCGGGCGAATCCGCCGAAGGAGAAGCCCGGCGGCTGCCCTCCCTCGTTGTCCAGGATAACAGGTGGGTGGCATCTCGGTCGTTCATGCCATTCAGACAGGTGCAAGTGCACTGCGGAGTCGCGAGCTTGTCCCAAATATGGCATTGCCAAGCTGCAGAACTGCAGGCCATTGGCACCTTATGATGCCAACAACATCTCAGGAGAATCAGAGCCCTGGCTGCGGCGTCATTGCTAGCACGCTGGCACACAACCCTGGGCAGCAAGACCGCAAGGTTGCACTGGCACCTTGAGGTGGACAAACATGGGATATCGCTTGCTGCAGGGCTGCCGCCGGGGCCGCAGGCAGGCGGCCTCACAGCAAGGGCGCATGGGGCGCCGATGGGTGGTGGCGGGGGCTATGTGCCGCCCGGCTCTGGCGGCCCAGCGGGCCCTGGCGTCGTCACCAAAAACATCATGGTGGGGCCACATCGTCCTGAACCCTCATGCGAGACCAGACACTCGCCTCGCACGGTTGTTCAAGCATTCTTTAGGAGGCACGTAGGCACGTGACATGGCTTCAGCATTTTCACCATATGATATGCGCAACTGCAGGTGCCGAACGACCAGGTGGGCAGCATCATCGGCGGCCAGGGCAGCAACATCAACCGCATCCGGCAGACCAGCGGCGCCCGCATCAAGGTGATGGCAGCATGCGGGCATACTCGCAGCTGTTGCAGCTGTTGTGTCACCGCTGCTCTGACGCAGGCTTTGTCTGGGAGGTGAGAAGCGGACGGAACTCACCCCTGCTCTAAGCGTGCGTTTTGCCTATGAACAACAAGCCACTCGCTCTTTGGGCCTGCAGGTGCACGATCCAGACCCCAGCAACCCTGCGCAGCGGGTTGTCGAGTGCACCGGCACCCTGGAGCAGGTACATTTTGATGCACTGGGTCCTATGTAGTGGTTCAATTGGCTACTTGGCTAATAATTGGCTACAAACTCGGGTAGCATGAACTGCTGCATTCGATCCTGTGTCACGTCAACAGCGGCGGGACCCCATTGCAGTCAACTGTTTGGCAGCTCTTGCCAAACAGGTGACTGCTTGCTGCATGGCCAGAAGCTGAATCCAGCCGATGCTGACGCAGATTTCAGCGGCTGAGGCGCTTCTAGAGCCCTACCAGCTGGCCGCAGGCACCGGCGTCGCGCCGTCAATGTACTGAGGCGACAGCCAGCAGCCGGCGGAGCGTGCAATGGCCAGATCATCGCATAACCTCCAGTGCTGAACTGATCGCAGTCTGCCAGCAACGCCTGAGCGTCTGAAAATGCTGCCATGACCTACATCATCCTGTGCAAGCCACATTTGCTCACTGGGGCAATATTGCTCCGAGGTCCCAAACTCCCAATTGTTTTCTGCCTTTCGTTTCCTCACAAACCCTAGCTGTCATGCATGCTGCGCTGCGCTGCTGTGCTGCGCGCCACACCTCGATCGCCATGCATTAGATATGTTACACAGCCAGAGAGTCCATTTTAGGCTTAGCTGATCCCACTGACGGCGTTGGACAGCAGAATGGAGGCATAACCGTTACAAGCTGATATCCTTCGATCTGACTCGAGGTCGACACGAGCACAGCCTGTTCCGCAGCCACTGCAGCAGCTATGTAAATCTTGGCTAGCTCTGTGCATGCACGATCTCAACGTATGCGATCACATCGCGTTAGCACCTGTTCAGCAGATTTGCTGCCACAGAGTCAACCTGTGACGCCGCAGCTGCAGCCAGGTTTGCCGGCATGACGGTCAACGAACATATCGAGCAGCTCAGACGAGCACCCAAAGGCACAATGCTGCAGCTGGAAGGTGGGGCACCGCCGTCCAGCGCCTCACGACCTGCGCAATGCATAGCAGAGTCAGTGGTGGCTGCGAAAGCGGCAACGACAGCTCATCACGTTCCCACCGACTGCTACCAGACCAACGGCGCCTCGAGTGGCGAGGTCGGCGGTGACGGCGCGGATGGAGGCCAACATTGCAGCCATGAGTCTGGCGATGGACAGACGCCAGCAGTGCCGCTTCATCACTGTGCAGCTGGTCTTGCCCCACAGCCAGTCCCGAGCAGCGGAGACAGCTTCAAAACAGCTCCCAGTCAGGTCAGCAGTCCCAGCAGGGCAGACGATCCGCAACCACAGCCACGATCGCCAGCAGTGTTGCCAGAAGTGCCCGAGCAATGGGGCGGCCGTCGCACCAGGTGCAAGCTTGGAGCAGGATTTTGACAAAGGTTTCGAGATGCCATTCCTGCATTTAAGAGTCTCCCACTGAGAAAGGAGATTGGAGTGGCTGTGCCAAATGCCTAATCTGCGTAGAATGTCAAGCTAGCAGGAAGTCCATGCTTGCTCATGTTCACCAACATCCACATATATGCATGCATGCATGCATGCATGCATGCATGCATGCAGCCTGCGTGAACACCACAGGCCTTGCCTCTCGGGCCTCAAGTATAATACGTGCTGACTTGTGCGTTGCCTGCTGCCCAGGCAGCGTGAGGCGCAGCCCAACTACGAAGACTACATCGACAGCAGCCTGTCGCAGCTGCCCGAGTCTGACGATGATGGGCTCGACTTCGGCACTTCACGCCGCAAGTGCGTGATGCTCACACTCACTTGCATGTGCAGCACTCACGATCCAAATGGGACACTGTGTCGTCATCGTGCAGTGTGTTGCACACCGTGCAGGACTCATGTTAAACAGCATGCATGATGATTGGAGTGCCTCCGTCAAAGGGCCTAAATGTGCCGTTCAACTTTGGCAGAAAGCGCACGGGCAGTGGGCGCGGCAGTGCCAGGCGCAGCAGTGGAGATGCCAAGCGCGGCAGCGGCACAAAGAGCGCGTCTGCAAAACAGCGGCAGGAGAGCGCCAGGAGTGAGGCAGCAGATACGAATCACAGCCCAGCGGATGCGCATGCAGCGCTGGACGGCGGGGACGACAGTGCACACGAGGGTGACGACCGGACGCTGCGCAAGTCGGATGTGAGTTTCGTGCACCTCATGCGGCCATGTTTCCGTCATCTGACTCGATGCCGTGCGCTCTGGACTCTTGCACACACATGTTGAGATGGCACAGCACGGCAGCAAAGCAGCACGACTCAGATGCAGCCCATACTGTGGTGTTTCGTGTGCACGTGTAAGCGTGCAAATGCAGAAAGTACTTTTCGTGCTGCTGCAGCGGGCAGCAAGACGAGGCAGTGCCGGCAGTAGAAAGCGGCCCCGCAGCAAAGAGTCAGCCGGGCAGCAGCGGCAGAAGGGCATGCGCAGCAGCAAGCGGGCACGCACCCCTGCTCCTCAGACCATGGGACCGGAAGCAGCAACAGCGGCAGCAGTGGAGCGTGCTGCAGACGAGGTTGTGGCAGCAGAGGCAGATGCGTCTGGAGGCGCTGCAGCAGAGGCGGCTCCAATTGGCCCCGGTAGCAGCACAGGCACTGGTGTGACGGCACAACCAGCAGGATTCGACGATGCTGAGCCTGAACCAGCACCCGAGCCAGATGCAGTACCTGATCAGGGGCCTGTGCAGGTTGCAGCAGGGTCGCCAGCAGCAGATACGCAGGTGATCACAGATGCGCAGCTTGCAGCAAAGGCAGCGGCAAAGGCAGCCAGGCGAGCCCAGAGGAAGGCACACAAGAAGGTATCGCAATGCTGTTACAATTCAGTGGATCATGTTGACCACTTTCATGCTGAAGGCTGTTTGCCAGGACATGCATGCTTGTTGCATGCAGTCTGCAAGAGAGGCTGCAAAGCAGGCAACACTGCCAGTCGCATTGACGGCAAGCAAGGCCAGCAAGCAGGGCAAGAAGCAGTGCAAGAGGCCAGCCAACTCCTCAGGTACAGCAAGCCAGCAGCCACACAAATCGCAGGAGCGCCTTTCAGCTGCACCACAGCGTGACACCGGATTTGCCACACCAGGTGCCAGCATGTGCCTGCACCATATCTGCCCTGCATCTGCTGCATCATTGTAGCCTCGTTCCTAACACTATACCGTACTGATTGTCAAGCAGGTTACAGCACAACTATGTGAGATGTCCGCAAAACATGGCATTGCTTGCTATAGGGGGAGAGCCTCAGCTCAAACAAGTAGCGGACAAGAGTCCCAGCCAGTGCAGCTCAGGGTGCGGTCAGCTTCTGGCCTGCCTTCTGTGACGTGCTCAACAGCGCCTTCCGCTTGGCTTTCAGCTCCAATGCCCTCGGCAAATGTAGCCACAAAACTCGTGAGGATCAGTGATAGGATGTGACTGTATACAGCATGCACATGTGCAGGTCGGGCGCCTCCCAGACACCACTGCAATCATCACTGCTGGCGGCTCTCGGCAAGCATATCAGCCCGGCTAGATCACACATCCCAGCATGTGTGCTCATGCAAGCAGGTGCGCTGTCTGTATCACCACGCGGTTGAACTGGTTACCAGCCCGTTGAGAAACAATGCACTATTCCGTACAATGTCTCCTGATGGCATGGCCTGCCTCCATGCACAGGCCAGAACCGACCAGTCAGCATCCTGCGCAAGTTTGACAGCCCTGCCGCAGCACCAGGCAGTGGCAAGGCAGCGGGAAGCAGGCAGGTGGCAAGTGGCGCCAAAGCATTCAGCTCGCCCCTGATTGACAGCGCACCGGCGGCCCTTGCAAAGCACAGCAACGGCAGCAGGAAGCAGAGCAGCGGCCAGCGTGGCAGCCTGCCTAAGCAACGCTCAGGTGCAGCATGTGTTGGCGCATACACCCTGTGTGCAGCGTCACATGTGTGTGGCATCTACAGCACACTTGTGTCCTGCTTCAGGCTGGAAGTCCCGGGTCCAGCAGCATATCACTGATCGTTATCAGACAACCTGACTGTGACATACATAGAACTCGTGCCGATTGCTCTGCAGGGTCATCATTCAAGCTGGCCGGGCTGTCACGCATGCCAATCAAGCCGCTGCACCCGCAGCTGCACAAGCGCACGTCCTGATGAGAGGACAGCCGCTTTTAGTGTCCAGCCCAACCAAGGCGAGGACGGGAGCTGGAGGATCAGTGATGTGGCATGCTTAACTTATAGCAAGCTTTCTTGCTGCAGCCATATGTAGCTACCAGACATCCGCTTCAGTCAAGGCCAGTCAGCCCATGCTGAGAAGAGTTTGAGCATGTACAGTACTGATAATCGCACCATTCAGACATTTACAGGACCAGGTATGTCTGCGCTGCACTGCGACAGACATATTAGCAGATTCAGGCTCAACTTCCCATACATGCTATGCTGCTGTTGGCTTGCGCCTACAGACCCTGATATGTGTCATATCCCATGCGGGTTCACACCCACCCCGCTGATTATACCCGTCACGCCACTGATGCCAGGCTGCCTGCATGCAGACGGAACCCTCACTTGATTCGACCAGCTTGGTATGCTAGTACGTGACACATGGAACGTCGAACACAGCATATTTGCGGATCAGCACTTAGATTTGGATCATTCGCTGGCGGCATCACCACGGCCCAAAGCCCCAGGAGCACACACAGGCGCCACACCGCATGCACGGCCCCAACACGCCCAAGCTGCAAGACAGGCACCGAGCCCAGGGGCAACCCTGCAGCAGTGCTGTATGAGCCGATCCAACTCGGGTGGCGGGGTTTCAAGCTGCCCGAGCTTCGCCTTTATGACGGCTCAGGGATCTCGACAGAGCAGCAGGTCCAGCACACGGTGTACATCGCCAAACATTGCTGTTGTGCCGCTGTGCGGGCACTTGCGACAGGCAAGCGCGATGGGCAGCACGCAAGCTGGGGGTATGCCCGCTACCACAGGGTGGCAATCCCGGGCTTGGCGGCTCACAAACTCAGGGAAACATGTGCCGAGTGACCGAGCAGGGTGCGGGCGCCAACAAGCCTCTCTGGAGCCCTGCACCGGGTACTGCTGTTTGTGCAGAGCTGCCGCCACGCTCAGACCTTTTACTTGACCATCATCTCCGCTGACTTCCTGATCAACCTTTGTGAAGTAAGACTGCGTCGTGAACGGATCTCTGGACAGGGTGAGAAGCCATGCTTGCCTGCTGCCTGATGTCGCCACCCGCCTGCAGCACGTCCCTGCTAGAGCCCAGTTGCCGACGCCACCTGCAGGCAGGGACCTTGCATTGGTTGGCAGCATCCACGACAGAGGACCCCACGAGGATCATGGTTGTAAAAGATCCCGCCCTGCAGTACGACCCCTGGGTTCTGCGGCACCACCACAGTGCTGTCTGTGCACAGCCAGGCGCACCTTCTTCTGCACCAGCGCGTTGTTCTTGGCCATGAGGCCCTGCATCGCGCGGGAGGGCCCCACGTCCAGCCACGCCGCCAGGTTGGGCCGCACCCCGGCTTGCACCAGCGCAAAGACCAGGGACTGCAGAGCAGGCACAGGGGCTCTGGCGAACACCAGCCTGAAGGTGGCGGTGGCTGACACATTAACGAATCCGCAGCTAAGCCATGGCCGGACTGCACAGCACGCTGGCTGCAGTTGTATATGTGCCAGTGCAGCGCAGACATGCAGCTGCTCTGCACTGTGTTGAGCGACCTGCCGCTGGTGCGCTGCATGGCACAGCTTGAGACAGGTTTTCACAGCCTTGTGGTCTTCCAAACAAGTCGACAGCAGCTCTCACCAATGCAGCATCTGTGCTGTTGCTGCCGCTGAGGCCCCTGTGCGTGATCTTCTGGAAGAAGGGCCATGGCTCGAAAGGCAGCTTGGCAACCACCACGCCAGTGTAGCTGCATATGACAAGAGCATGCATCTCACAGTTGGCACGTTTGCGCTCTGAGCTTATTTGCACGTAAGACGGACAGGCAGCATGCGTTTGCAACTAGGTGGACAGACGCTGCGCTCACAAATAGCCGAGCAACCTATAAGCCCCAAACATTGCCGCAAGGTTCTGCAATTCCACAGCAACACGGTAAAACAGTGTGCATGCTTGAGGCGTTGGTATCAGCATTATTTCGTGGTGACACAACATGACAGCCTGAATGCGATCAACACCGCAGGATGGCACTCACAAGAACGACTTGCTGCAGCTTCATTGTGGCGAACAGTCGCCCAGTCTCCGTCTTCATGCTGTTCTCTATCCGTTCCTGAATTGCAGATGGGCAGCGACCAGTTGAAAGATGCATGAGCTTCACCGGGGCAGCACACCACTGGCCCCGCATGTCACCCTGCCAGCTGCAACTGGAGGCAGCAGACGGCACCTGCTTCTTGGCTTTGCCTTTGAGTGCGCCGGCGCCGCTGCCGCTTTCCTTGTTCAGATCCGTCAGTTTCCTGTTCTGCACCGCCAGCCACTGCTTCACCTGTCGGAAGTGTGGCCGCCTGCAATTTGGCATGATGCCGTGACTGCATGTCGTGGGGCGATTGCGCATGGGTGGTGTGGACAGTGCCCCCCCTGTTACACCGCAGCCCGCACGAGTGATAGGCAGCTCCTGATGCACATGCGCTGATGGATGGACATGCACTCAGGCATGATGTACGGCGCTCGTTTTGCACCGCACCGGTAGATCACCAGCCACTGCACGAACTCGATGAAGCAGCACACGGCGACTGAAAGGGCCAGGATGCCGAGCATGTTCATGTGCAGCGTCATTTTTGCCGGTTGCAGGGAGGCACTCACAGTTCTTAGCCTGGCTCAAGCCACTAGACTCACAATCCAGACACAACACGGAAAGCTGGATGCCGCGATCTTTCTCAGTCAGCACACCATATCAACTGGGTGACAAACTGTGCTGCTCTGCGTATCTCAAAATGCGTTGATGAGCGTCTGTTCGTCGCTGCGGTCCAGTTGGCATCACGCCAACACATCTGAGGTACCACAGGGAGATCGGCTAGTTGGCATCACTTTGTCGGTTGCAATCCTGTCATCACGTCGAGGCAGTGTTGTGCCACATTTGCCATCTGCCTTGCGGTGCGTGTGCTGTAGCACCAGCACCTGTCATTTTGCGTGGTGACGCCGAGCATGTGCTGCCGCGCCTGATGCACAGCGCGAAGCCAGTCCGATTGACCAGCGCCTGAGCGTGTCGGTGTGCAACCATGTCGAATATCTACAACCTTGAGCCGCCGACCAAGGGCAAGGTGAGCGCAGCTGGCGTGGCGCTAGCAGAACGCTATTACCGCATGCTGCGGTGCATGATGCGCAGTGAGCGCAGGCTTGCGTGATCCACTTGACGTCCTTGTCCTGCAGGTGGTGCTGAGAACCACTGCCGGTGACATCGACATCGAACTGTGGCCAAAGGAGGCACCTAAGGTGGGCGGCGCTGCAGATGTCAGCGATGAGCAGCATTTGTGCTCTGTAGCAGGAAGGCCAGCGATAGTGCAACGTGACAGTGCTCTCCCTGCGCCTGCAGGCGGTGCGGAACTTCGTGCAGCTGTGTCTGGAGGGCTTCTACGATGGCTGCGCCTTCCACCGGGTGCTCAAGGACTTTCTGGTCCAGGTGGGCAGCCCGTGTGATGCCGTAACGGGAGGATCCCGGGCGTCTCGCAGCGCAATAGCGAGCACCACTGTGCACCGGTGACAACGTATTTCAAGCAGCGACCGTGCAGCTTTATCTCCGCTTTCATCTCACATCCCACCTGGGTGCAGACTGGCGACCCTACTGGGACCGGCACAGGCAGCGAGACGATATATGGAGAACCTTTCAAGGACGAGTTCCACTCGCGGCTGCGCTTCTCACACAGGTGGTCTCTGCGAGACCCATGCTGCATGTGTCTTCTCATCAGCCTTCAGATGCTGGCCCAGTCACCAGTTGTAGGACACCGGCGCTGAGGATGCATCGAAGCAACACGGTGACACCCACCTTGCACGGGCGTCCTGACTGGCAGACCGTCGCACGTGCATCTGGCAGGGGCATCGTGGCGTGCGCAAACGAGAACCGGGAGCACTCCAACGGCAGCCAGTTCTTCGTCACCCTGGGCCCCACCGAGTCGCTGCAGAAGAAAAACACCATCTTCGGCCGTGTGGGCGGCGACACCATCTACAACGTCATGGAGATGAACAACCTGGAGGTGGACACAAATGACAGGTGCCAACCCCAGTCACCAACGAACTGATCAATCAGTCCACCAGCCAGTCAAGCAATCAATCAGTCGTTCAGTCGAGTCAACCGTGTCGTGTCACGTGGAGACCATCTGGCCCACGCAAGGACGATTCTCGGTTACCGGTTACCGGATCAAGCTGCAAGCTGGAGCAGCTCCCGCTGCAGGGGGCCCGCAGGTGCCCTCTGGACGGCAGGGCCTTGCACCCCAGCATCCACACTCAGCTGGCGGCTGTTTCGCTGCGCAGGCCGGAGGACCCACCCTTCATCAAGGAGGCGGAGGTGCTGTGGAACCCCTTTGACGACATTGAGCCACGGACGACCCGTGCCGAGCGGTTGGCAGCCGCCGAGCGGTGACCACCCTCACATATTCTCACTGTCACTGGCGTGCTGGACCCCCTTTGCAAGTATCGACCTCTATCCACTGCAGGCAGACCAAAGCTGAACGTGCCAGCGGCATGCAAGTCAGAAGCTGCAAAACCCACCCTAAACCCCTTGTCATCAACGATCCAGGGAGAAGGCGGAGGCGGCGTCGCAGGCCAGGCCCAAGGTGAAGAAGAATGCAGCGCTGCTGTCGTTCGAGGATGACGAGGGGGGTGAGGAGGATGGCGATGACGAGGGCAACATTGCAGCGCCAGCAGCTGCGCGCATCCGAAGTGCGCACGAAGCGATTGATGATGCCAGGTGTGTGCGATACACAGTCCGCCTGTGGTGTTCACTACCTGACAGAGCCGTGATGACGGCTGGTGTTCGAGCACAAGAGGTACTTGGGCAAGAGACAACAGTGCTTTGAGGTCTGTTCCCTGCGGTGCACTGATGAGCTTCAGCGCTGATCATGCCTTTTCAGGTTGGTCAAGGTGAACACGGAGGAGGAGAAGCGGCTGGCTGCACAGGAGGCAGAGGAAGCAGCAGTCCGCAAAGCTGCAGTACAGGTGGGCTTCTAGCTTGCCTAGGTGGTCAAACGTAAGTGACAAGCTGCACCACATCACAATATATATGGTGTCCACCTGCATAGCCACTTTCCCTGGGTAAAGTCCCAGGACAAACACTTCCCTTTGCTGCGCAGGCGCGCCTGGCAAAGCTCAGCAAAAAGGCGCCAGCCGTTGTAGACAGCCCTGCAGCGGCGGCAGATGGGGATGACACGGACGAGGGCTTCGACCAGCGCATGCGGGCGCAGGCGCTCGCAAAGCGCGCCGCGCTCGGCGGCAGCGCCTCCACCGCAGCGCCAGCAGCCAGCAGGTGCCCGTGCTCACTGCAGAACGCCCGCAAGTTGTCCTGCAGGAATGACAGCCGGTATTACCTGCTACAGCCACAGCATAGCCCGATTAAGCATGGCTGGGGGTTGCGGCACGGGACATGCAGAGCAGTGTTGTGAAGCACGGTGCAAGAATAGCAGCTGAAGTAGCAATTTGATGGGCCTAGACCATGGTGCCGTCACTTGGGTTCAGGCAGCTGCTTACTGACCAAACGCTAGTGGACTGAGCTGCAGGGACGGCAGCGGCGCCCGGCCCAAGGACAGCGATGAGGACAGCGATGATGACGGAGGCGGCGGCAGGGGCCGCAATGATGCCGACAAGCGGCGCTCGGCCGCGCTGGCCGGCGGCTCCAAGGCGGCCGTCATCAAGCCGTCCCGGCAGGTGGCTGCCTGCAGACTCTTCCCGTGCAGCCGTGACGGTTGCAGCTACAAAGAGCGTGCCACCATGTGCAGCAGGGTGCAACCTTTGTGTCAGCTCATACCATCTTGCTGCTGTCGAGCGGCAACCTTTTGACCCTCGCAGATGAACAAGGTGGAGGACGCGGACCTGCTGAAGCCCTGGGAGCTGAAGCGGCGGCAGTACAAGCAGCGCGCGCGGCTGACGGGGCAGCGGGAAGCAGACACGCTGTCCAAGATGCGCGCTTTTGCCGCGGCGCTGGGCGGCGGCGGGGACTCTGCAGCGGCGGCGGGGGGTGCTGTGCGGGATGGCAGCGCCGGCGCGGGGCCGTCAGCTGCAGCAGAGCAGGTACCGCAGGGTGTCAAGCAGCGCTGCATCCCTGTGGTGGTGTGAAAACTGCCATCATGAGGTAGCGAGTGAGGCAATATGCAGCATCTCCGCGTGGGGCCGAAGTTTGTGGTGGCTCAGGCTCTCGAGCCGATGCTATTGGCAGAAGTGCTCCACTCACAGGCTGTCTGTGTGTTGCCTGCTCAGGAGGCGTATGCGGGCAGGGTGCGGAAGGACATCGACCACGAGGCGCTGAAGCCCGCGGCCTGGCGCATCGACGCGCTGCAGGTGGGAACACCGGACCACGCACTCTGTAGGAGCTGCAGCCTGTCGACCCTGGACGATGCAGAATGAGCGACTACTGGCACAGACCTGCATCCAGCACTGAGTGCATACGACAGCAGGCACAGGCGCGCCCTCCCGGCAACTGCGTCAGCCGGCTGATGTCAGGCCTGGTGCACTTCCATCACAGTCAGCTTTCATCGTGGTCGGGTTTCCTTCGCGCCCCCTGCAGGACGAGGACGACGAGGTGCTCAAGGGGGGCATCGAGGCGCTGCGGGGCCACGTGCTGGACTTCCCCAAGGAGGCGGCCCGCGGCGCCATGGACCGCAACATGGACGACGTGGACAACCTGGTGGTGCGCCACTTCAGGCTGCTGCCTGTATGATCCTCAACACTGTCAACTCTCGGTGGCCAAATCTGCATGCTTTGCGTAAGCATAGGCCGCATCAGGTGTCTCAGCTCTGTCCTGTGTTGATCTGTGCCTGTTGGTGCGGAGCTCCAGAGGCATGGTGAGAGCTCAGCGTCCTATAGCTGCCGATGTTTGTGTGCTGTGCCTGCTGCAGGTGATCGACCCGCTGCTGGAGAAGGGCAAGGAGCAGTGGAACCGGCAGCAGGCCAAGAAGCAGAAGCGGGAGACGGAGTGGGGCAGCGCTGGTGCCACCGGTGTCGGTAGCGGCGGCAGCAGACCTGAGGATGGCGGAAGGGGTAGCGATAGGGATGGCGGCAGAGACGGCGGCAGGGGTCGTGGCGAGGGCAGGGGCGGTGGGAGGGGCGGCGAGAGGGACGGCAGCAGCTTTGGTAGTGGCTGGGGGCGAGGCGAAGGCAGAGGTGGTGGGAGGGGCGGCGGCAGGAACGGAGGCGGTTGGGGTGGTCAGTCTGATAGGCAACGACGCTGAAGGGACCCAACACAACCATTTGTTACAGTCAGTGCTCTTCATGGGTTGCTGCATGTTGCAACTGGTCAGCCTGTTGTGGCAGCTTGCAACGTTTCTGAAGCGCAGGCACCCAAAGCAGTCTGCAAAGTGGCCCATGGCTGGTTTCAACGCATCAGTGACACCATTGCCATGTCCTGGCCGTGTTTGCGGCTACTCAGGTATCGATGCTGTGCCGTGCCCATAGCCGTTCTCGCCTACTTGGCCTTGTCAGGTGCCGCCTGCAGCACACAAATGCAGGGGACTGTAACCGAACACTGCCGTGAGCAACACCGCCAATGCTCGTCGATGCTCTACAGCATGGTTGTGGTGCATTTGATGGCGCGTCACTGGCACCATGCAGCGAGCCGCCCGTAATTGAAAGTATAGCCCCGGCAGTAGTACCTGCAAGGTGTTCGTCATGCTGACAAAGCTGTCGTGCCAGTCACGGACGCTCAGCCCAATCCCAACTCACCGTGGTGGACTCCAGGTTGGTGCGGTGAGGATGGGCGGCGGACTGATACTAGCTAGGATTAGGGTGGGACTGTCAGCTCACCGAGGTGGACTCCAGGTTGGTGCGGCCGGCGACGGGCGGCACGCCCCCCGCGCCGCTGCCGCCCGCCGTCTCCGGGTACGCCGTGTTGGACTTGTCCGGCTGCCCGCCGCCGCGCATGCTGTCTGCAGCGCAGCGAGGCAAATTTCTTATTATGACAAGCGTTGAGAGAGCTGCTATGTGCAGCCTCAGGACAGTGGGCACGGCTGTAGATGATGCATCCGTGACAACACGGCAGCGCTGGGAACGTGCTAGCGAGAGTGTGGGTGTCGTATCCCAAACTATGCCAAGGGAGTTGCGCCCACCTGGTCCTGTCATGCGGGTCTGCAGCGCCTTCGGACTGTCCCTGCAAGAACCAGAAGCGCATCTACAAGCGCCCACAGTCTCCCAACATGATCATGCGACCGAGCAGGATGCGTCGTATCACCGATCAATCCATGCCGACAACGGAAGACGGGCTTGATCTCGACACGGTGCTCACCCCTCTGGCAAGGTGCCGCCCTGGTTCTTCTCCCCGAAGAACGGCAGGTCCACCGCCAGCGCAGGCGCGGACAGCGTCAGCACCAGTGCGGCGCCAGCTGCAGCGCCCGCTGCCCTACGGAACGCATCCTGCAGAACGGCAGCAACATGTGTATCGTCAACGTGCGGTGATATGTGACCACGACTACTGCAACATTTTGGGCAGATCAATCCGCACTAGTGGCAATTCTGGCAAGCACTTGCTGCTGGCGATGCCCGATGACACGGTTCAACAAGCAATCACCGTGTACCAGCAGTTTCACGACTGTTGATCAACCTGAAAGCATCGGATCATTGCTCGCACCAGGTGCTTGGTGACGTGATCACCTTGAGGCACCTTGCAGAATCAGCGTGAGAACATTCTAGTGCGTCACACAACCTACAAGACCGTGAACGCACGAACCTGTGGAGCCGCAGCACGCACTGGCGCGACGTGGCGCCGTGTGGTCGACGCACAGCGCTGGGACCTGCATGATGCGAAGGGACGGTGGACTGGTAGGGTGCTGGTCATCGCAGCCATGCTGAAAGATCTCGGTCAGACTCTGGATCCACCGCTGGTATAGGCTTGATCTGTGCAGATCAGGGCTGAATGCAAGTGCACATTGTGGTTCCCACGAAGCTCGAGCGAAGCTCGGCTTGCAGCGCACGTGCGCGCACGTGCACAAGGTGCACGATGCAGACAGCACAGGTGCAGCACTGCTGCAGGCCACAAGCGGCTGGAGCGCTTCTGCTGGCCATGTCAATACGAGCTCACGTGTCGGAGCCAGTGCGTTGGCCAGCATAACTGATGATCCTGGCTGATCAGCGCTGACCAAACTTACAGTGTACAGTGGTAAGCGTTATCTACAGTAAGTCTACAGCATTTGACCAGACAGATTCTTGCAGGTCGACGTCCTGAGATCGGTACAGCCTACATTGAGGGATCGATACCGATCGATTAGCCCTCCACACGCACTGCTAGGTATACATACCACACGTACACCCGGTCGTGCAGTGTTAGAGCGCCCGCCAAGTCGAATGGCACCATGCTAGCACCGCACCGAGGTAGTGGAAGCAAACCGAGATGTATCTGCTGCAGCACATACTTAGGCCCATCCTGCCATCCGGCCATCCACCTGGGTCGAGGCCACATTCCAAGCTGCAGGTGGCCACCGTGAACTACCCTTGAAGCGCATGACGGCACTCATCAAACATAGTGCTCCAGCTCAAATATCGAATCGAGTTAGTGAATTGAGAGAAGATGTGCATATGGGTAAGCGCTGCTAGGGCGCAGCAACAAGTCGCTGCTGATCCTGCTGGCTGCCAGACACTGGTTTGATGCTCCTGATTCGTTGCTGACCCCAGCTGGCGATGTGGACGGGCTGCACCGCATGCAGGCAGGTCCAGTCGGGCTGTGTTGTGACTGGTCAAGGAATGGCCAACGCGCGCTGACGCCCCTGCTGCACGCTGGAAGCAGACTCCAACGCGCCATCGGCTTCACTCGAGGGCAGGTCAACCTGACCATCTGCACCTTTTGATTACCGTAAAGGAAGGCTGCAGGCAATGCGCTGCTGTGAACTGACTCAGCATATACCGCAGCACTGATGGTGCAGTACAGACACATCGCACAACCATCCCATGCGATCTACCGTAGGTTGTCCCCTCAATGTGGCATGCAACCAGTGCACTCAGAGATCAAGGCTTGCCGCCCCTCATCCGCCACTGGGCTCCGGCTGCTCCTCATCATCAGATGAGCTTAGGTCCTGGCCTTCAAATGGATCCGAATCGGAGTTGGCCTCCTGGGGCTGCTGTTCTCCATCGGCAAGCACCCCTGTGGCGGCGCAGAGCCCACTTTCAGTGAAACTGCTGATGGGCAAGCCCAATGCGCTGGTCAGCTTTCCCTCGGCAGCGAAATGCTGCTGCCGAAGTGCTACAGACACGTCATACGATATTCAGGCAGGTGTGAGGCACACGCTTAGTCTCAGCAGCCCGCGCCTCAGGCGTGATGACGTGTGCTGCGCAGCTCACCTTCAAGGTGCAGCTCGTCGTCCTCCAGGAGCTCAGGGCAGCAGACCACGCAGCAGTCCTCCTCTGCTGCCACGTAGTTTGCAAACTGCATGCAGCGACACTATGAGTCGGGAACACAGCCATGGCATGGACTAGACACTTCAACGCAGCTGACCATGGGTTTGCATGAACACGCGTGCTAGCTCTGTGACCTCAACGTGTCACTCAGATACTGCAGTCCTGAGCCTCTCATATCCCGATCTCATATGCCAAGAAGAATGACACCAGACCTTCAGGCCGCTGGGTCGGATGTGGGCATTGCGGTGCAGGTTGGCTGACAGCCACAGGAGCTCATGCGATGACAGCATGAACTCGTTGTTTGAGATATCCAGGTATGCCAGTCGTGTGGCTGCAGACAGCACATTGGGAAGCCCCTGCGCACAAGCAAAGCCTCGGTTGAACAGGACCCTAACCAGAGGCTGTCAAGCACCCACAAACACGGTTGGTTCAACATGTATACGTATAGCTCAGGTTTGCCTCCCAGTGAGTGTGCTTCAGGCACAGGTACTCGAGGGTCTGGAGGTACTTGCCGCCTGTAGACAGACAGCCAGCTATCACATACGACCGCGCAGGCTCGTCTGACATGTGATGACCCTTGACGGGTACAAATCAAGTCAGCAAAAGCATTCAGCGCGTCAGACTATAATGCAAGCAACAGGTCGGAAGTGGCGGCGTCGCACCTGGCAGGGTCTGCACAGGGTTGCACTCCAGCGACAGGTGCCGCAGCGGCAGCTGCAGGAAGCTGGAGGGAAGCACCTCCAACCGGTTGAGGTCAAGCTTCAGCACTGCAACAAGACCGAAAGCGTTATGATCAAGTTTCGGAGGGCCGCCCTGGCGAATGTCTGCCATGTCACCCTACCACGTTAGATAGGTCCAATACAGGGACTTGACACCCACTTCGGACTCACTTGTGAGCCGGGACAGGGCGGAGAACTCCGCTGGAAATGCTGCAGCCGTCAGCAGATTGTGGTCCAGGTGGAGCTCAACGAGTCGGTGGCACTGGCACAGGCCTGGTGGCAGCTGCCGCAACGTGTTGATGCCCAGGTGCAGCCTGCAGTGCAGCAGACACCTGGTGCTGTGGGATTGTGTGCAAAAGTGATGGAGGCATGAGAATTATATGGCGGCCACCGTGGACCACCTCTGCACTTTCCTGACACTTCTAGCACAGCGCTGCATTGCAATTGTGCTGCTGAGGAAACGGTTGTCGAGGCATGCGGAGACATGCCATACATTGGATGCAGAGAAACCTCTTGACGTCTACACTACTGGCTATAGCAATGCACTGATACAATCTTCCTGCACAATGAGCAGGCTGAGCAGTCACTGCGAATAAAAGCCCAAGCATTCGTTGAAGAATGCGTACCGCTGCAGGGAGGAACAGTTGGTCATGGGTTCAAGCGGTGCTTGCCCAATGTTGTTGTCCGACAAATCCAGGTTGGTGCAGCGACCCAGGCTGCTGAACCAGTTGTCCGGCCTGCGCCACATTTCGAGGCTGTGTGCTGATTTGCAAATGCGTCATGTTGTTGTTCCTGATGCGGGAACTCAACAAGGGCTGTCGGCCACTGGTACACAAGCATGAAGCCAGCGTTGGTACTTCTGAACACACCATGCTGTTGCGTGCATCTCGCTGAGCTTGACACACCGCAGGCGTGCCGCATAGCTAGGCAAATGTGGCAACCGCGGCTGCTGACCCCTCCTGTAGCGACACGAGCAGCAACCTTGACGGGAACCATGCATAAGCCACACTGCTAAAATGGCATGCATTGCTTACAGCGAGGTGCGAGCAACAGTGAGCATCACCACAGCCGGCAAAGCACAAGTGACATTGTGACATGGAGCCCGAAGACATTGTAACTTTTTGGAATACGCGCCCGAGTGACACTTCCATAAGCCGCGCTGACAGTGATATCTCAAGCCGCTTCAACCTTGTCAGTACTGGCAGTACGTGGTCCAACGTCCTGGTCTGCTGCAGCACCATATGCTGCTGTGTCTCCCGCTTGTTGTTGCGCTCGAAATACTGCAGTGCATGCCAATGGTAACCATAAGCCCTCAGCGCACCTCATCTCACCCATTTGAGCAGACCCAGGTATTGCATCTGACGACAGCCAGTTGGCTTCGATAAGAAGATGGGCAGCTCGGCAGAAAAGGCAACAGGCAGCAGTGCTGCCGTCAACATGTGGCTGACGGCACTCACCTCGACAGACAGTCGCAGCTCGCGCAGTTGGGGCATGTACTGCAGGACGTCTGCGAGCTGCTGTGCAGATATCTGCACGAAGCATGGCAGAGTTTTGTCAGGCACTCAAATTATGCTGGTGCACATGGTGGTTGGATGGTCGCCCATGACCATGGCTGCTGCGAGGCAGGGCTATGGTCACATCGTGAACAATGTCGGAAAAATGGCAACTGCGAACGGCGGCAGTCATGCCTACTCACCGGCTGCCACATGTCCATGTGAAGGCAACGCAACGCCCGCAATGAGGCCAGTGCTGATAGCTGAGTGCTGGGCAGCATCTGCAAGGACCCACTGGTGAGGCTGTGAAGTCTGGCATGTGAGATGTGGCAGAAACCCTGCTGCAACCATGATGTACAGCTGCAACATCTGTTCGCCACACAAAAGGCATGCAGCCATGCAGCACAACTGTCACGCTGACGTACATGCTTGCAGCGGACAACCACGAGTGTGTGCAGGGTCCTCGATAGGATGCTGAACAACACCGGGATGAAGGAGTCGCGCAGGCCAGCAGTGGCCTCGTCGCTGACAAGGTGCTGCAGCCGCAGCCCAGTAACGCCGCTGGAGTGCTTACTGAACCACCTGCAGGTCGCATCGCACCACGGAGGTACATGCTGCATGCACAGGGACTGCCAGGTCAACCAGCAGTTGCATGCAACCACATCAGCTCCCTGTGCAGACCTGAGGATGCGGGTTTGTTTGAAGGAAGCAGTGTATGGAGGCATAAGTCGCGTGATGCAGCAGTCGTTCCACTCCTCCAGGGTATCAACTACGCCCTTCCAGCGCTTGCAGACCTGCAGAAGCACGGCTGGATGGGCACAGGCAATATGCCACGGCCAGCTACCACTGGCCAGCAGATGGTTGCACCTTCATTCAAGCTCACCAGTGGCAGCACCCGACGCCTGCAGGGATTGAAGCATTGTCAGGAGTGGCGTCGCATGTCACAACGCTTCAGAATGCTACATCGATGCTTGCATGTGGCATGCGCTCATGACCCACCTGGTGACAAAGTCGACATGATTCGCAACTTTGCGCAGCAGATCATCTGGCAGCGCCATCAAGGACACCACACGCCTTGCACCGCTGCATGCGACATTCGTGTAAGCATCTGTCACAGAGGATTGGCAAATGCGCGGCACATAACAGCATTGGCCTGCTGGCAAATGTCCGCCAACACACGCTGCTCGGTCGGGAAGCTGGCAAAGCATATAGTAGCGCACGCAAGCACGGTATGCATTGGCACCAGACGCACGTGCGCATCTTGTTTGCTGGCATCCTGCGCGGCGGCGAGCGAGCAGGTGCGTGCACAAGGTGCACTTTATGTGCTATTTGTGGGCACGCACCAGAGTGATCATAAGTAAGTTGCGTCTGCAATCTGGGTCTGATGCAAGGGATGTGCGGAAACGACATGAGCATGCATGCAGAATTTGCAAACCCTGGAATGATATGACCCAGCAACATTAGTATGGTAGTCATTGAGTCAAAGCCCTCCAGGGGTATTAGATCGAGGCCACGCATCTGGTTGGCATTGACATTTTGGGCCAGGGTCACTGTCGTACTGGCAAACCTTTCTGCAGGGCCTTGGTTCAACTGCTCGACGTCCAGCATGCCCACCAATGCTGTTGTTCACAACCGCGCACGTGCATGCAGCTCAGCGTTCTCAGGCGCACATGGTAGCAGGCCACCGATAGCTGACAGGTTCAGAGCAACATAGTAACTAGTATGACGGCACTAGCATACAACGATCACCACGGCACAGGATGGGCCGCCCCGCAGAAGCACAGTAGTAAGAACCTATGAGGTGCCAGAACTGTCGAGCAAGGCGTCTGAGCCGCCTGGGCTCTGACTGCTCTTCTCCATCAGGGGAGCTCAGGTGCAGGATCCCAGTTCTTCGAGGTGGGTCGGACTCGATGTTATTGCTGTCCCAAGGTTGGTCCGCTCCACCGACAGGTGCCCCTGCAGTGGACAGAACCACACCTCTGTCAGTGTGGAATATAGGACTGGCATGTACAGACGGTAATGCTTCAAATGGGCAGCCACAGGCGCTGTGGTTCTGAGCAGTTGCATGAAGTCCCGCCAACTTGTCACGCACTTTGCAGTGTCCCAACAGGAGTGCACTCCATGCTGCACGGCTCACCATCCGGCTGCACATCCTCGTTGCCGTCGTCCAGAATTTCGGGGCAGCAGGCCACCGCTTGTATCACTCCTCGGTGATACAGGTTGCGAACTGCATAGGAGCAGCGTTTTGAGATGTGATGCAGGAGCAGACCAGGGTTATGGCTCGCTGCTCAGCGGACTTGCCAGTTGCCAGGCATGTGTCTGCAGTCCTGGGTCCGAGCCTGATTTACAAGTAAGCTGCCGTCTGTACTTAACACACATGCAGGTTTTATCGCACCCTCAGGCCACTGGGTCGGATGTGCGAGTTGCGCTGTAGGATGGTTGACAGCCAGTGGAGCTCACTCGGCGACATGTCGAATGGGTTCCCAGAGATGTCCAGGTATGCCAGTTGCGTTGCCGCAGACAGCACACTGGGAAGCGCCTGCAACAGTATGTTGTCGGTCAGTACCAGCATCCTCCTGCTGATGCACTAGGGGTGTTTATCTGTAGAAAGTGGGGCATATCTAGCGGCCGAGTACAACTAGGTTTGCCTCCATGTCGGTGTGTTTCAGGCACAGGTACTTGAGGGTGCTGAGGTATGCGCCGCCTGCACAAGGGAAAGCGACCGTCACACATGTCAAAGCAAGCTTGGCTCCTCTGTTCCTTGTCATGCTAGCAGTATGATAAGGACGGACAGGTGCAACATGACGCCTTCTTCTCGTGCAACCCATGCTGATCTCAGGTCATCTGTAGCACGAGCAAGTATCGCACCCGGCAGCGTTTGCACAGGATTGGCATCGAGCGACAGATGGCAAAGCGGCAGTTGCAGGAAGCTGGTAGGGACTGCTTCCAACTGGTTGTTGTCGAGGGTCAGCACTGCAAGCAGAGGTCTGCCTTCAGCTTTCTCGGGAGCACATGCTGAGCGCACTCATATGAAGAATGGTAGCAGCGGGACTGACCCCAATATTGGCCCACTTACTTGTGAGCCGAGTCAGGGCAGAGAACTCTTCCGGGAACGCTGCAGCTGTCAGCATGTTCTCATTCAAGTGCAGCTCGGCAAGGTGGTGGCAGCGGCACAGGCCCGGCGGCAGTTCCTCCAGCACATTCAGGCCCAAATGCAACCTGCACGGCAGCCACAGCTCGTATCGCACGTCACAGGACGTGGTGATAAACAACCCCATATCAAGTCATGGTGGCATGGCCAACCCTTGAACTCGACTGCGCTCGTGTCCAGCCGGTTATGCCAGCACGTGTAGCATTGTGTCTCGAGAACCAATGCTGTTGGCAGATACCATCGAAACAATACAGGGTTGATGCTGCAACAGGGCATCTCGGTACATGCCGCAACACCTCGACCCCATCCACGACACAGCTGACGCAACAGTTTCAGTTTCCAGTGGAAGGCTCTTACCTGTGCAGCGAGCGACAATTGCTCATGGGGGTCAGCGCCACATCCCCAAGACTGTTATCCGACAGGTCCAGCTGGTGCAGCAGCCAAGGCTCCGAAACCAGTCAATGGGCCTGCGCATAGTTGAGTTATGCATGCTCGTTCTGCCGAGCTACTTGATATATGTTCATCAGCGCTTGATCATGAAACACGTTAGGACACAGGCTTTACTGTGTGAAGCATACTGCCGGCACCTATAGGACAAGCGGCATGAAAGCATGGTGATCTTGTGTGTCAGGACATGCTGTCAACACATCCGAGATCGTCAGACAAAGGCTAGGGCCATACCATCCTGTTGCATACATTCTTCTGAGCTGGACGTGCTGCAAACCCGGTGTTCGTTCGGAGTGCGGCAGGCACGGCAGCTCACTCGATCTGTGGCGACATGACAGCTTGGATGTATGAGCATTGAGCCATGAACATTTTGCCCGGACTGCCTGCTTTCCAGCCAGGAAGGGCCCTGCATAGACAGATGTGTTGCGCAGGCTGCAGGATATATGTACCAGCGCGCCTGAGTGCATCTCCTCGCGCCGACAGTGAGACCTCGAGGCGCGTCAAATGCTCAAGGCTTGGCAAAATGCGGCTCAACGTACTGCTCTGCTTCATCACCATGTTTTCTTGTCGCTCTTGCTGGTCTGCGCCCTCGCCAGCATCTTGCTGCGCAATCAACGAGCACGTGGTTCATGTGATCCTAGATATGTCATCCATCGGACTGAACCTGTGCTTGCACTAGACTAGCCTGATTTCTGTGCATGTGAGTCCGACCAGACCGGGGGAGCCCCAAAATAGATGCAAAGATGTCGACACCCACCTCGAGCTGCAGATGCAGCAGACGCAGGTGGGGCAGGTATCCCACGGCATCCGCCAGCTGCTGCGGGGAAACCTGCAAGCCGCACAGCAAGGCACTCGCCTCTCTAAGATCCGCTGGTGATCTGCACCAGGGTCCTGACATGTCAGTCATGGCATGCATGTGCACATGTGCACAGTGTCACAAAGGGAGTGATTGCAGGCAGCAACAGCAAGCTGTGAGGCGTACATGCTGATCCAGTTGCAGGTATAGGTGACGCAACGGCCGCAACGAAGCCACTGCCGCCAGCTGGTTGCTGGGCAAAACCTGTGTGCAGCTGACATCATTGGTGCAGCAAGTAAGGCCTGGTGCGCGGCTGGCAACGGCACTTGCACACTCTGTCATGTCACGAGCCATGACAGAGTGCGCAACAGCTGTAAGCACGAAGTATCCAGTAGGAAGCAACATAACAGCCACAGCCAGCTCACGTGTTTGCAGCGGTCAATCACAAGTGTGTGCAGATGTGGAGATAGCATGCCAAAGAGCACGGGGATGAAGGACTCGCGCAGGCCATTGCAGGTAGTGGCATCGTCCAACAGGACCAGTGCCAGCTGTTTGATGCTGTCGGCACGCTTGTCGAACCATCTGCAATACAGAACGATGGTTGCCGTTCGTGCACAGGCTGAGGACCGGTTGCCAGCGCATGCAAGCAGGTAAAGCTGAAGACTCTGACCTGAGCACACTGCTCTGTTTCCACTGCCTGCGTGGTGATTGCAGCTCCCCAATGCAGCAATCGTCCCATTTGTCGAACGACTGAATCACGTTGTTCCAGCGTTTGCAGACCTGCGATGACAGCTGCGTGGGATGATTCAGATGGCAGGGCAGGTTAGAACACGATCGAAGGATGGCTGCAGGGTGCACAGTCTTACCAGTGGGAGCGCAGAGCGCCTGCAGCATGAGGGGAGCGCGGGTTACATACTTACATTGAGGGAGGTCTTCAGATACTGTGGCATGTCTGCATCCGCGCACCGCTCACCTGGTTTCAAAGTCAACATGTTTGGCGACTCCAAGCAGCAGATCGTCTGGCAGCTCCATAAGGGGGCAGCCGCGCCGCGGCCTGCGGCGTGCGATGTTTCGTGTTTACAGGAGAGGTTTGCAAGGGACGGCGCATGACAAACCCAAACTGCTGACGCAGTGTCTGCATAGTTCAGAGGCCCCGGGCAGTACGGGCAGAGCGATCATGCATTCAAACTTACACACGCAACGTGGAGCGCAAAAGCTGTAAAGCGCACATGTGCATTTGGTCTGTTGACAATGCTGCCCTGCCGCACGCGGGTGCGAGGCTGATGCCCTTTGCTGTGCTGTGTATCGTGCGGTCAGCACGCAGCGGGTGGGCTGCAGAAGGGAAGCGGTGTGTGTGTCGGAGCGCTCAGGTCAATGGGGATGCCCAATGAGGTAGCTGCAAGCCTGTAAATGCCAGTGGCTGTCGAGGAGGTGGACAGGATACAGCAACATGGACAGGGGTCAGTGGCTTTGAGATTGATCCATAGTTGTATCATTTCATGTGAGGAGCTGAGGACAGACCGACTGCACTAACTAGTCGACGCAGCGGCCGCATCTTCGGATCCGCCTGCAAACACCTGACTCTCAGCATACAGAGCACGCAGGGCCATGCGCCTGCACGGGCTGGCATGGCAGCAGGCGGAAGGGTATGCGGCATCAGCAAGTCCAAGCTTGCGTACGAGGCAGTATACAAGATGGAGAGTGGTCAGGCGGGGCCACTGCTGGGCGTGTTTTGCCGTGTCGGCGGATGCAGCGGCGCCTGGAAAGCACTCTCCAAACGAGGCTGAACACGCAGTGTTGGACGCTTTCTGGCGGGTATGTGCTCCATGAGCCGTGCTTAGCTGACAATCATACCTGTCCAGGCCATCACTGGCGGGCATGCGTGGAAATGTCATGATGCAGGCCAGAGGCGTATGGGACCATCAGCAGCGCATGGACCTCATCGGCTGCCTGGACCGGCACGCCCCTTCAGGTGCCCTCCCACCACAAGTGCACATCACACGGCTTGCAGATCGATTGCACGGGGCATGTGGTAGCCTGACTTCATCGAGATGTGTGCAGCGGTGCGGATCGACCCAGAGATGCCATTGCCTGGCGTGGGTGCGGCATCACGGCTGCGGGATCCTCAGAGCCTTGCCGAGGTGAACCGTGAGTGGCTGCATCATAGCCAGGGTTGCTGTGTCGATGTCAACGGTATCCCAGGCGCCGGCGGCGGCAAACATACCCAACTGCTGTCCATGTGCTGCGCAGGTGCAGCATGTGACCCGGCAGCTGCTGCAGCTGCACAGGCTGTTGGGCGGCCGCGAGGACGTCGACATCGCAGGCATGTGCATTCGGGAGCCGGGGTGCGTTTGACAGTCAGTTGCAAGCGTCGGCATTCGTCAGCACTGCTGCAGCTGGAGGCATTATGCAGAGCGCCGGTCGGATGCAAGCAGTGGTGCCTGTTGATATGAGGCGACGCTTTCACTGCATGCTCCTGCAGCCTCATGTGGACGCGCTCGGCTGATGTCATGCGGCGCCTGATACAGATGAAGGTGAGGTGCTGGTAGGAAATCTGCTGCTGCCCTCACATCCTGCTGACCTACTGTTGAGAGTGCTGATGTTACTTTCCTCATTTCAACCTCCACCTCATGTCATGATGCTGTGCTACGGGGCAGACAGCCGGCGGCCAGGACGTGGACACTGCAAAGGTGGTGGAGGCGCAGCCGTGGCTGCTGCTGGCGAGCCACGCCTCCAGCAGCGACAGCGATGAGCAGGTGAGCATGCTGGCGGGACAAGCCTGCAGGACGCCTCTCTGATACCTGACAGCAGCGCTGACAGCAGCGCACCTCGAGCGCTGCACTCTGGGAGGTCCTGCCCACATACAGACAAAGTTGATCGAAGCTAGTAGAAAAATTCGCTTCCAGTGCAGTGTTGTGTCACCAGCGGATGATAGGATGTTGGTTCACCTGTGTAACGACAGCGAGCTGCGTTGATCCAGGGGGAGGACTGGCGGCTGGGTACAGGCGGCAACGGGGCCTGGGCGGCGCGGCTGGCGCAGCTGCGGGACTACCAGCACGAGCAAGGGGATGCCCACGCTGGCTTCAGGGCTGGTGACGACCCCGAGCTGGGGCGGTGGGCGGCGACGCAGCGAACGGCTCATGCAGAGGGTCATCTGCCGGCAGACAGGCATGCTGCAGCGTTGCTGCTGGAGCACATGCTATCCTGGACTTTTGGCGGCCTCTGCAGCCTGTGCACAGCAGTGACTTGGACTTGACATTATCGCTGCAGGGCTGATGCGCTGCGGAGGCTGGGGTTTGAGTTTGACGGCGAGGCGGCGGAGTGGGAGCGGTGGTACAACGAGCTCAGCGCTTTCCAGGTCACCTTTCGTCGCCTGTTACCCTAGCTTGAACACTCTGTGCAACCATCACACCTGAGATACATGGAGATTGCCCAGAACTGCTAGTTTACCTGCTGTGCTCAGTATCAACCAGGGACCATTGGTTCACCTGGTTCTGTCCTGTTCTGCAAGCCCAGCATGTAGTCTGGATGTGGTTGATCAAGTGCATAAAGGTCCAACCTGAAGTGACCAAACGTACAGGAGGGGGCAGGACACTACGACGTCTCGCCGCTTGCCTCCAGCTCAGCATTCTTGCTGAACAACTGGTATGTTTACGCTTACAATATATTTACACGTACTACCTCGTGCGCTGTTATAAACATGTGCCAGATGCTGTGCACCCTGCTGAGTGCAGCGTGGGTGTGTTGGTCCTTGCGCACTACATATGCGCGTGCAAGCTTTGTTACTTCAACGTCGGTGCAGCACCAGCAGTGTGGTGAAAGCCTCTGCAGGTGCAGCGTGCAACGCATTGCGCGCCGGTCCCGGGTGCTCACGAAGGGCAGAGTGGCGAGGCTTGAAGCTTTGGGCTTCGATTGGGACGGGAGTGACCCCCTCAGCTAGCTGCGCTGTAGACTTCACAGGCTTATAGTTTGGAGCACGCAGGTGGACATGAGGGTGGCAAGCAGGGCCTGTGGACGATATCGTTGCCGTGTGGGTGAGCACTTCCCCAGCCAATGAGTGCTCACGCATCTGATGCGCAGCAGTCAGCTTTCAGTGTCCAATCCTGCTGGTTCAACCATGTTGCAGACAAAACTTGATCTTGCAGTCACCTAGCAGTAGGCGAGGTATGCAATGTATAGAGACAACCCAGCACCACATGCAATTCTTCAGTGCCTGTCCCATTTGCACAGGTCTCCGAGGAAGGTGTATCCTCCGCTTTGTCTCGCGCTGTCAATGTAGTCGTAGAAATCCCTGTAAGCTGACTTTTCGATTTTGAGCTTCTCGGAGCACTCTGATGCGCAGTATGTGAGACGCCGATTCATGATGTCTGTGACAGCGCCACCAGGCAGGTCCTTGCACCAGTCTGCACCATGTGACCTGCATCATTGCCACACAGATGAACAATATGCCCGTACCACAGAAGCTATGCGCATACGGCATACCAGTGTCAAACGGTTCACACGCACTCATTGGCACTCCCCGGCACTGTATGTATTCAGTTCAGCAGGCTCTCACCGTGCAAGGACCTTGAAGTTGTCATCAGCAGCAATGTAGTCCTGGTAGCGCTTGACTGCGGTCTGGATGCCAAATGTGCAGGCCAGCTTCATGAACCAGGGGAGGTTGTTTGTGGACAGCGGCACGTTGTCCAGAAAACGCGTGCAGTTGAGGTGGATGTCCTCCACATCGTACTTTCTGGCGAGCTCCAGTAGAGGCTGAACTGTGGCGCTGCTGACATCACCAGTGGTATCATACATGCCGCTGATCAGCATGCGCACTATTGTTGCATCTTCGTCCAGTGGCAGCTCGGTGGAGGGTACATCAGATAGCAGGCCCCTGCAGCAACAGTGCGCACACGCACAGTCGCAGTCGCACATTTGACCCACAGCGGTAATGAATTGCGTTTAGGAGTTTGTCTTGTTGATACGTAAGCAGTGCATTGGCGACTTGACATGTTCACATCATTGTGGTAGCTTGCCTGAAGACCTTGGACTGCTCCTGCAGCTTGGCCTTGTGCACAGGGTACCTGCTCCCGTCGGAGCTCACCAAGCAGCAGTCCACTGCGGACATGGCCGTGAGGCGATCAATGACCTTGTCGCTGAACATTGGACTTCCCTGCTGGTCATGTAGACACTGGGACAGCTCCTCCTTGCACGGTTAGCTCATCATTGGGCCTCACCGAGCAACACCGCCACTTATACCACCGCTTCTGCCAATTCTTCTATCAAGGGTGCTTTGGTGATACAGCCTGGGAATTGGGTTTTGCACGGAGTGCTGAGCACGCCAGTGGGCCCAGGATCAAGCATGGGAAATCTCAGACTGAGTGCAGCCTGGATGTCGGCCAGTCAGGTTGGCATTATTGCATGGTGCTATATCCGTGTAGATAGCCCAGTGGAGTATATGGGATGTAATCGCCTTCATTCATTCAGATAACAGCGCAGATAGCATGCCGCTGAAAGCACCACAAACAACAGCTTGGCCAACAGTGGTAGCATTATTGCAGGGCTGTGCTAGGATCATACCTTGCTCCGTCTGTAAGCTACACGTGGGCATTGGCCTTGCAGAGGTGAGCTGACAGCACATCTGGTTATGCCTACTATCCGAACTGTTGCTGGCACGCCACCTGTATGCCAGCCCCACTTCTCAGCGTGTACACCAAGGCGGCTGCGGCAGCACTGACTGGCTTCCCATCACCATGCTGATTCACCCCTGCCATCGCTGTCTAAGCTCTGCTGTCAAGTCGCCACCATCTCGGCCACGTGCGCACGTGCAAAGCCACTGGCCAGCGTGCGCGATACCAGCGCAGCCTGTCCTGCAGCGACTGACGTTTCTGGCGCCGGCGCGCTTTCAAGTCCCGGCAGCGGGGCATCCAGGGCGTAGCGCCTGCCGTCCACAGCCTATAACACAATGTAATACTTAGTGAGTCACACCTGCCTGCAGTCCGTAGGCAGCGCGTGCTGCCTGCCTGCTACTCACACATGGGCAATGTGCACAGCAGCTGCTGGTGGTCGGCAGTTTCCGTTCTTGATATCACTACTGCTCGCCAGACATGACCACAGCCGGTGCCGGATCGAGTGGCTCAGCCAGGCTGCCTGTGACTGCGTCAGCGTGCCACGATGGGCAGACCGTGGGTTGATCCAGGAAACATCTCTTTCAACGAAGTGCGTCTCACCTGCAGCCGCAGCAGCAGCTGCTGCGTGTCCGCCAGGGACAGGGCGGGCGGCGAGGCCTCCAGCAGCGGCGCCACCGCCGCCGCGAGCGGCAGCCACAGGGCGTCCGGCGCTGCGGCCAGCGCGCCCACCGCCGCGGCCGCCGCCTCCTCCCGAGCGTCCTGTCACCCACATCAGTCGCGGTGTCAGGCCCGCAGTGATTGCAGCCCAGTGCGATGAAACGAAGGCAGACCATATCACTGTCGAGACCAGGCCGACGGCTACACTGCAACCAGCTACAATCGGAGCGGGCACATTAAAAGGGACAAAGGATGTTCATCTCGCCGCAAGTACTGCCATGCTGGCTAAGAGCCGAGAGTAGCCTGGAATGAGCTCCTGCTGCGCACCTGGCTGTCTGCGGCCTGCAGGGCCGCCCACGCATCCGCCAGGCGGGCGTACGCCAGCAGGAACGCTGCGCTGCCGGCGGTGCTTCCTGCTTCCCTGCTGCCCGCCCGCCTGCTGCCCGCCGCCGCTGCCGCCCCCAGCAGCCAGGTCAGCTGCTGGATGTCGGGCACTGGCCGCAAGGCTGCAGGGCAACCAACACACAGCGGTGCAGGCCTGCAAATCCTCCAGTTGCCAAATCATTACGCCCCGGAAAGTCAGCAACACTGGCCAATTGCCAGATCACCCTGGCACCGCAGGCCGACTGCACGTGTCAGCTTCACTGCACCACATGTGGCATAGGGTCCAGCTGGGCCGACGCAAAGCCCGACATGCACCAGCGGCTATGGTGTGCAGCTGTTCTCCCTGGTCCATCTGTGTATCAGCTTTCCAACACACCCGGCTGGGGGACCTCGGCCAGCGCGGCCGCGACGTCTGCGATCAGCGGCGCCACCGCCGCCCCCGCCCCCGCTGTATCGCCCGCCGCCACCAGCTCCGCGAGCGCCGCCCCCAGCCGGCCGGCCTGCAGGTGCCGCGCCGCCGCCGCCTTGCGCACGCCTGCAGCCGGATCTCGGGGCTGTGTTTTAGGGTTTAGGGTTTTGTGTAGTCAAGGACAGCGTTACGAGGTGCTCTGATGCACACACGTTGATCAAGGCGTCTGTGTCATACTAGTGCTGGTCGAGCACTCGGCTCTTGCCGTACTCCGCGCTGCACACACAGGCCTATCTGCGACGGCCTGGCACCGCAGCAAGGTGCCCTGCTGCGCGTGGTTCCGGCCGTCTGCAAGCAGCTGAGGTCACAAAGCCCACCAGCAGCAAGGCGAGGCAGCTGCTGCCGCTCCGCCAGCTGCAGCGCCGCAGCCGGCTCCAGCCGCGGCAGCAGCTCCGCAAACGCCGCAGCCCCGTGCACCGGGCACCTGCAAGAGCACAATATTTCACATTGAGGGGTCTGGGATTTGCCACCTCGGCATGGGCAAGAGGTATGGCCCAGAATGGAAGCTTTGCAGAGCATGTCGGGGCATGTGCTGCCGAGTGCCCCAGGCAGCTTTTCGCACCAGGCCAGGTACTCGGCAGCTACCCTGCGGGTGGCGCGGTGGGGCGCCAGCGTCGTCACATACTCCAGCAGATACGCCTCCGCCTGCACAGAGCAGGTGCGAGGTTTTGCACCAAGTCCCAGCTGACGTAATCATCGACCAGCTGGGTCTTTTGTGTGATGCATGAAATGGGTGACAGTGTGAAATAGTCATTGGGCTCAGAACCGTAGTAATTCGTTTTATGTGAGTCATCCACACGGGGATTCGGACTGACGTGCAATAAACGCTCATCCCCGGCCAAAGCAGCATGCTGCTCGTCCTGTTCCGCCACAGGGAGACACTTTTGCCGCAGGGTGGGCACCTGGTCGCCGCCCGCATGCTGCAGGGGGGCCGCCATGGCGGCGGCGCCCCGTGGCGAGGCCGCCAGCAGCAGCGGCGCGTGCGCCATGAACCACGGGCTGCACCCCGCCGCTGAAGCCGCAGACGCCACGGTTTGCGCGTCTCCCTCCGCCGCAGCCTGCCAGGACATGCCATCGGCGTTCAGGTACAGCACGGTAGGATTGCGTGCATCTAGATGGCAGCAGAGGCACAGGTCCAGCATCAGCCACTTCGAGATCTGACATGTTATTAGGCTTGTTTGGCGGTGCTTGATCCTGCGCAGAGGCAACCAGCATTACAGAGGGTGGGACGGCCCCGCCGTCTGCACTGCATCACCTGCTGCGCACGACCCAAGCACCCCAAGCAGAGGTCATACTGTGATGTCGGTAGAGCCGGGTGAACACTGCACTGCAGCTGCTTGCTGGTCGCAAGGCAGCAAGACGACAGCAAACCCATGCGGCAGCTGCGACGGCTGGGCGTCAATCCCAGATGGGGCTGGCTGGCAGGCAGCGGGTTGCTGCAATGCAGCGGGTGGTCTCCTGGCGACCCACCTCCGGCTTGTCGTGATCACCAGTCTGACTGAACACTGTTGTTGTTGGCTGAAGCATGGGCGGCACCTGCAGGATGGTGGGCAGGGCGTCCAGCGGCGGCGGCGGCTCCTCGGCTCCGGGGGCGGCGGCGACGCTCTGGCACCGCCGCAGCAGCGCGCGCAGCTCCACCTGCAGCCACGGGGCCAGGGTTTAGACCCCTGACAGGTTGGCGTCGCACACCAGGCTTTGCCCAAGACAGGCTGCGCTCCTGGCACTGCCTGTGAAGCAGCACGGGCCAGCGAAAGTCCCGGGGCGCCTCACCATCTAGCACTGCACATGGAGTCACTACTTGTCACGGTACTTGGAAAAATGCAGACTCAAAAGCATATGTTAGTAAAGCTCAGACGCGCCTGCGGCCGCAGCCCAGGGGACACGTGCAGCAGCTGCGCCACCAGCAGCTCCGGCCACCCCGTGGTGCTCGCCACCAGCGCCGCCTCCACGCCCGACAGCACCGAGAGCACCTGCTTGACAGGCGCGGCGCTGGCTTCAAAAGTCGCAACTGAGAATGTCACGCATCGCGATTACCCAGCCAACACGTCCCAGGCCAGACCCACCACGAGTACATGCACTGCCAGATGGAACACCCAGATGTGCAGAGTTTGAGGTTGAGCATGATAATCGGAGGGTTGGCAACATGCCTGGTGCGCTCCGGCGGCGGTGGCGGGGGCCGCGGCCCGTGCCGCATCCCACTCAGGCGCCGACAGGAACTCGCGGCACTGCGCCTGCCACGCCGCCCTGGCGTCGGAACATCAAGCGCTGCCACAACAGCGTATTTGCGGGCGGAAGCATCAATGCTTGACACTGCTATGTGGTGCAACATGCATATATACGATACTTGCACCTGGTCATCGACCCTGAGATGCACAGCACCTGTAGTGCTGGAACTCGGCGAAGTCGTCAAAGTCGCGGCCGGCGGTGCCGTGGGCGTCGGCGGGGCGGCAGTAGCGCGGCATGCGCCGCAGCAGCAGCGCCACCGGCTCCAGCACGTCCACCTGCACATGGTTCTGACAGGACCTGGATTTGTTTGTATTTACTTGTGTGTGCTCGATGAACACACAGGAAGCCTGACGTTGTACAGTCTTAGGCTGACAAATTTTAGCAGCAGCAGCAAAATCAGCCCAGCAGGCCCTCTGCACAACCACATGCACAACGGAGGAACAGCAAGCATGGCCGTCAGACACCGCTGTCCTATGTCAGGCCACTACTGAGGTACTGTGTCGAATCATTGCATTCGAAGGAATACAATGAAATTGACGATCGATTTATATATATATATATATATATCCATACATACATATACATACATACATACATATACATACATACATATATGTACATATATAATTTATGTATATACGAGATTGGACGGGCACCTCGGCCCGCGCCGCGCCCCGCCCCGCCTCGTCCGCCCAGCGCAGCAGCGCCGAGTGGCCGCACACCGCGCCCACCGCCTCCTGCGTCCAGCCCAGCGCCGCGGCGCGGGCGGCCGCGTGCCAGAAGCCGTCGGCGGCCTCCGCCGGCAGCGCGGCGGCGACCTCGGCCAGCTGCGGCGCGAGGGGTGCCGGCGACAGCGCCGCCTGGCTGCGCGCCAGCCAGCGGGCCAGGCCCTGCAGCGATTTGCACACGCTCAGGTGCTCATCAGGCGAGCTGCAGCAGAGGCGTTCACGCTGCTGACGGCCCGCATCTAATACTCGGCCTGCGTGGTCAGGACACGCATACCAACGACCTAATCGGCTGGCACACTAAGCGGGGCAGCTGCCCTTGTGTCCGCATCTGCGCTTCCTTGGACCCTTCGTCGAATCCAATTTGTGATTCAGGTGGCCACCTCGGCGGCTGTGCCGTGGGGCGTCGGCTGCTGCACGAAGAACAGCTCCAGCAGCTCCCACAGCGCGCGCTCCCGGCTGAGCTCCGCAGCCGCGTCGTCCCTACACGTGTGCCACACGCTGCTCAGAGCCGGGACACAGATTGCTGCTGGAAATGCCAGTGCCTGCTGTCCTGAGGTGGCCGACTGCATACAGGCCCACAGGACTGCCCAGCCGAGGCACAAGCAGCTGCTGACAGCCCGGCACTGGCCTGCCACCCTGCAACGTCAGGCAAACTTTCTGCAATTCACTCCTGTGCACTCCACTCTTGTGTTAGCATGGCAGAATGGGGCACTCCTGGCGATGCACCCCCTCACCCCGGCTCCTCAGTCGCCAGAATGTCGCTGACGGCGCGGCTGAAGTCCAGGGTGGCGGCCCTCACATCGTGCTTCCCGTGGCCGTTGGCGCCCCCTGCAGTAGTAGCACTCCTTATTAGGAGCAGCTCATGCAGTGTATGGGCAGGGCCGCCATGTCCAGTTGGGACAGATCCTTGGGGCTCTGTATGCCTTCTCTGATGCGCCCACCTGGCTGCAATGCCAGCTGCAGCTGCTTGAATTTGGGCAGCGTGTCATATGCAACACGGCGCTCCGCAGGCGACGGACAGCCCCTGCAGGCAGCGGCTCAGGTCGTTGCTCCACAGGGCAACAGATCTCTCACTGCATTGCAACAGCTGGGTACATACAGCAAGTGGCTGCATCTGTCATGGATATGGGGTGCATAGATCTGCGACATGTTTTTGCTGGAGGACACAGACTCTGACTCACGGTGGCATGCGAGAGCACAGATCGCCGAATACTCACCACTGGATTGCTGCTGCGGTTGCCGCGCCGCCAGCGGGCGCCGCGCCACCGTCCGACGGCTGTTGCGGCGGCAGGCCGGCGGCCAGCAGCTCGTTGCCGGCGCCCCAGGCGATGTGCAGGCGGCCACCGGGCGCCAGCGGCACAGAGGCCAGCACCTGAGCTGTGCCATCTTCGCCGCCCGGCTGCGGCGCCAGATCCAGCTCCATCGCCGCTGCACCGTCGGGCTTCGCTGGCTGGCGTGATCAGTTGAAAGGATTGGGCGCGAAATTCTTCATGGTGTGCTACCCCACCATGCTGGAATCTCGTGTCTTTTGATTGCACATCGGCAGGTGGTATCGATCGGCACAATTGTTGGGATGTTCACGCCGTGTAAGGTGTGAAAACTTGATGCAGCCAACTGACATGTACAGCAAACAGAGTAGCGATGTGATCAATGCAGCAACGGGCTACGTGCATCGTCTACAAACTTCATCTGCGTACCAATTGGCAGCAGCAGGCAGCAGATCCACTTCCAGTCATGCAGGTCCCGAGACTGCCGAAGCTCCACATTTTCTCCTCCCCCACACGCCTGCATACGTTGCATGACTAGCGCAGCTGAATAGAAATTGGTACCCACGGCGTTGCAGCCGTTCGTGCGTGCGCACAGCTTCACCAACCCGCGCTGTCAGCGATGCGGTTTGCACGCGGAGCCCAGCAACGGCTGGTCATCGTCAAGCTGCAAGCAGGCGGTCAACATGCCGAATGTGCGTGTCGCCGTGCGCGCACCGCGAGCCGCTGCACTGCAGTGTCCTGCGAGCAACGTGTACTCACCGAAAGTGTTGAGCAAACAGCGCGCCGCCTATATGCGTGCAGGACGCTGAGCCCACTGTCACCACGGACGCAGAGCAGCTGTCCAGCAGGTCGATCACCAGCCCTCTGACCAGCGATCTTGGTCCTGAGTACGACAAGGTTAGTGCTCGTTCTTTGCGTGGACGGGTTGCTGTGGGATAGCATGCCTGCGGCCCACAGCTTTGCATCCTGCTGGAACTTGAACTCGCTTCCAACCTGCATCCAGTGGGCGGCGGCCTGGAAAGCCAAGAAAAGGGCTCGCGAGAACGCTATTGTAGCTTACAAGCGGCCTGCAGAGCAAGACCTTGTGAAGATTTACCCACCGCCGGTGGACTTCTTCCGCGAGAACCCGGTATGCTAGCAGCGCCTGGTCAGGTTCGGTGATTAAAGTCGAGGGTGTCCTTACCAACCCTGACCGCCAACTGCAACTGCAGATGCTGCAGCCAGTTTGCCTTACCCGTAGCACGCGGGTCTCACAGCCTTGTTAGTTACTTGGTGTCCGCAGGTGCCAGCTCAACCAGAAACCCAGATGTTCGAGGAGTATCTGCGCATGCTGGACATGGTGCGTGCTGGTCTTGGTGGTTCCATCCTCTGTCTGCTGATGGCTTGTGCTGTGTTGCGCGTGGTCTATCTGCTGAGTGATCTTGCCATTACGCCGTCCCTGGATTTCCTGCAGCTGCCGCCGCCCAGCAGCGTAACAGGTCACGAGGCTTTGGTGGCAGCCACCTACTACCGCCTGGGCGGCCAGCGACCTTCCGTCTGCGATCAGGTGCGGTGTTCACAAACTGGCAGAGTGCCAGGATGTCGAGCACTCCATAGCCTGGTTGTGCTGTCGTCAACCCCATTACTGGTTGCGTACACGGGTGACCACAGCGTCTATCAGCCTCAGCCACGCACCACTGCAACACAGATCGAGAGGCTGTACCCGTTTGGTCCGCGTTGGGTGTACTGCTGGTGCCGCCACCTCGAGCAGGCGCACTCAGCGGGGAACGTACCTCGCTGCGAGGTGCGCACAGCTGACTCGCCCAAAACCCAACTGTCAAAAGGTATGCTACGACACCTGCTTGCAAGTCAGCACGCAGAGCCTGGCTGAGAAGCTCTGTGTGCTGCCGATCAACGCAGGTGCTGTTCTCTGCGGAGCACCTTCAGGATATCCATGACAGGCGGCCGATCCCCAGGGCGGACCTGGAGGTGGTCGGCCGCATCCTGCTCGGCACCCCGGTCCCGCCGCCGCCGGCAGACTTCGCGGGGCGCGGCGGGGTGTCGTGGCCGGCCGCCTGCGCCGGCCTGCTGCTGTGACCCCTGTGAGGCCACTGCCATGTTGCAATGATACGTGTTCTTGGAAGTGGCATGCATGCCAGAACAGTCTTGACCTGTCTTTGACTGCTGGCATCACGGATGTGCGCTGCAGGGTGTAGGTCCGTGGTGGGCCAACCTGGCGGCATACTTTGGCTGGATGCGCAGCGATCAGAGCACATGTGCAGAGTCTGAGAGCTATGATAACGGTGGCAGCATTCAGCTGACGTTCTGGGGTTGGTATGCCAAGGGCTTGCTCGTGCAACTGTAGCAGCGGCTTCTAGGACAGTGCCTTGACCTCTCAAGCATGCCGTTTTATTTGGCCCGGGGCCCAACCCAAAGCATCAGCTGCCGCAGCAACGTTGCAAAGCAGCCTGGCATCAACGACTACCCTGCTCAGTGCTGCATGTACAATGCCTTAGATGCGACGCCGCATCACTGCCATAGCTTTCCATGTGCATTTGCTTGCTGGATGCATTTGCTCGAGCAGGTACGCAAGAAGTGTTGCAGTACTAAAGGCTGGGTTGCAGGTGCATCAGCCGCCGGCTGCGAAGGGATGGCCCAAGCGACTGTCTCCTGTGAAGGATGGCCCAAGCGACTGTCTCCCAATGCAGTCGGCTGCGTGGCGTGTGCGGGCGCCTACTGCTGCTCTGCAGGCGCGCACGCCACCCTGTCTGGGACTGCGGGACACAGCTGCAGGGCTGTTGCCGGCGGCTGATGAGCATCCAGCGGGGGCACCTGCTGGTCCAACCTCGGCAGACACCGCGCCTGCTGCGGGGACGCCAAAACGTCCTCGGCACACACCGACTTGCGTTTCTTCTGTTGCCACGGGCCAAATACCGGCGTCGCACGGAACCCTCGCTGCTGCTGCTGCTACTGCTGCTGCTGCGGCCCGCACCGCTGCGAAGGGCACGCTGCCGTGTCGCAGGCCTGCTTCCCACCCGCATCAGCTGCCATTTGCAATGGGCTGGTCCGAGCAACTGTCTCTGGCACAACTGGCTGCGTGACGTCTATCTGCGGGCGTGTGCTGCTGCTCTGGAGGCGTGCACGCCACCCTTTCTAGGACTGCTGGGAGATCCGGCTGCGGGGCCGCCGCCGGCGGCCATGCCGCCTTGCGTTTCTTCTGCCGCCACGGGCCAACCACCGGCGTCCCTCGATGCTGCTGCTGCTGCATTGGCATGCACGGCTGCGCAGGAGGCGCTGCCGAGTCGCAGGCCTGCATCTCTGCCGCATCAGCTGCCAGTTGCAATGGGCTGGTCCGATCAAATGTTTGTGGCACAATAGGCTGCGTGGCGTGCGCGGGCGCCTGCGTGCATGCACGCAGCTGATTGCCTACACCCTGGTCAACACATGTGCCTGGATGCCACAGCATCCAACGAACTTCCTGTTCACCTTGTAGCTAGGCTCCAGAGCTGAAGCCTGCTGCGCCTCCCGTACCAGCGCCTGGTTCTGCTCGTGAGTGGCTGCCCGCTTCCGCGCCTGCTCGACCAGCGCATAGCCCGACGACAGCTGCGGCCGGGCCGTGCCGCCTGCAGAGGATAATGCACCATATCAGCGAGACGACTCGCTCGCTTGCAAAGTGCTGCTCTGCAAGGACGCACGTGTCCGCAACCTGGCCATTGCCCATTATTATGTCGCCAACATGCCAATGTTGCAACTTGCACCGTGACGTCAGTCTGATCGACACCATAAAGATGTGTGTACGCTATGAGAAGAGAACACCAGAGTGCTGACCTCTGTAGGGCATGGCGCTGATGCCACCTGCCTGGTCGCCGTGACATACGAGGCGGTCAGCCGGATGGCACTGGCATGCCCAGGCATGCGCTTGCGTGCTGGACACACCCGGAGTCAGTCACACGCATCGGTCTGTCGGGCGCTGGGGATCTGCGGCACTGTGATAGCCCTGAGTACGAGCGAATGAACAATGCTCTCGGCATGGGAGCAACTGGGACGCAATGAGATCCTTGGACAGCACCCACCACGTGACATGACACATCAATTGGCAGGTGCAAGTGCGATCCACTTTCACTCTCAGCCATATGTTGCAGCGCCAACAAGGCTTTTCGTGGCGCAGGTATTGTTGCTCCTGTCGAGAGTCGGACCCGTGTAAAGCAGATGCAGAATGAAGATGCGCAGGCTGCGGCACCGCAGCATGGTTAGATCTTCAGCCGGCTGCCAGCCGAGCTGTGGTATCTGATTCTGCGGCATCTGCCACAAGACGATATGCTGGCGCTGGCGGCCACCTGCCGTGCTTGCGCGGAGGTGTTTCGCAACCCGCCGGTAGGTCAGCGGTCATGTCTGCAGGCCTGGTATCCTCGACGCACGGCATTTTAACAGCATGCCAGCCTTGATTAGCCATCCTTCGCATCTGTCCACACTATGTGGTACTGTGCTTTGTGCATAACAGGTGTGGTGGCAACCCTGCCAGGCACCGATCTGGCGGGTGCTGCATGTGGGCAGCGAGTTCAGCTGGAAGAGGCTCGCGGCGTATGTGGAGCAACGACATGTAGGTAGACTGACATCACTCTGCAACGAAACATGGACGAGCGGCGTTGCTGCAAAACAGACAGTAGTGCTGCTGCCGCATCTCGTAGCATGAAGGCAGTCCTATGCATGCAATGGCAGGCTGTGCCGCTGCAGACTCGATTGGGACGTCAGCTTGAAGGTCAAGCCCGTGATATGTCAGCTCTGAGCCAAAAGATGTCCATCGAAGTTCGAATGCCTTTCTGCAGCCGAGGATGCCATGTCTTATGCTGCAGGTGTGAAGCGTCTCGCTCGCTTTGAGATTGAGAGTGACAGATGGTGGTACCAACACAGTGACCAGCAATGAAGACCATCGCTACGTCCTGCACACTGGCCTCCCGAGCCTGCTGGCGGCCTGCCCACTGCTTGGGGTGCACCTGCACATAGATGGCGCCAGCCACCTTTGTGAAGTGCAATTTCCAGCTACCCAAGGTGCAATGTAGAGCATATGGTTCAGTTGCATGTATCTTATGTTTGTATGAGCACATTCAGCATGGTGCATGGTGCATGAAGCTTACGTGGCACTGTCGACTGGCGCATGTTGCTTGGTGCCCTCGCTGCAAACAAGGATGCCCGCACACACTGACTGGTGGCCTCATGTGCACACGCAATGCAGGACCAGCCACCCACCAAGGCTGTCCACGACTTCCTCCACCCATGCAGCTTTGGCAGCTTGACCGCCATACAAGGTTGCTGTGCAAGGGCGTAAGCTGTACAAGAGGCAACAACCAGGTTTGTGCCAGAACTGCAAGGGGGCGTCCATCCTCGACCCATTGCTTCGTGACCAATAACCATAAGCGGCCTGTACGCTAGCAGCTCTTGCAAAAGTAGCAACGAACATGTAACTGGTGTAGAGGGCTCTCATCCGCCAGAGGCTTTGTTAATGCAGCGGCTGCAAGGACGGTACATCGACCTGCATCACGACGCAGCTTGGCATCTACCTGCATCTACCTCCCACAAAGACCAGATGCCGTGTCATACCGCAGACGAGTGTGTCTGGCGTCACCAAGTGCACTGCTCAACTTCAGCCAGCATGTACAGTACATGCCAAAGTGCACAGCAACTGTCACACGTCACAGCGTCATCGCCACAGCTTGCAGCTTCGCGGATGGCGCCCAGTCAATCCCGTCATATGCTGGAGGCTTTGACGTCACGCTGTGCCGTTGCCAGACATGCACCGCCGCCGCCGCGCCCGCCGCCGCATCAAAAGCTGACATATCACGCCCCCATGCCGCGGTACAGCTCCAGGTACGCCTCGCTGCTGCGGCCCCAGGAGGAGTCCAGCCGCATGTTGCGCTGCGACACCTCCGCCCACCAGTCGGGCCGCTCCTTGTAGTACCTGCACCGACGCCCAAGTAACTCCGTGTTGTCCGCTGCTAATTTAGGTTCTTTGGCAGCTGTACAGTACTCACAGCAACGTCAATGGGCACCCTGCAATCAGTGGGGCCCCTGCATCCGTGAAACATGGCTGGCTGCACCGTCCAGTGCCAAACAGCACAGCCACACACTTTCGTCCGCTCAGGTCGACGACCGTGCTTCGGCACCTGAGGGCGCGGTCGAGTGCGGAGTCCTCCGAGGCTGCGTCGGCGCCTGTGAAGGTGAAGCCGTTGGGGTGCTGCTCCTCCGGCGGCGGCGCCGCTCGGTACCAACGTCAAACACCGTGTCGGCCAGGCCGCCAGTCGTGCGCACCACCGGCAGCGGGCCATACCTGCATGCCGTGGAATCTTGGGTGGCAATGGCAGTCTGGCACGGGTCACAAAGTCTTGGTCCTGTTGCAGGCCTGCGCATATCGATCCAGGACCTGTCTTTGATAGCTGTAAAACACAATCAAGCATCACTGGAACAACATAGCGTATCGGCATCACCCCTGCTTACAGTCGCTCAACCCACAGAAAACATGGACGTTGCTGGAGGCTGGATGGGCAGACAACAGGCGCACCGCATGGCGACCCAGCTGCGTCAGGCCGCATGGCTCGAACATGGACGGCCCAATGTACGCGGCGGTGCAGATCAGGTGCGCCAGCGCATCGCTGTCCTGCAGGCCCCAGATGAGCTCGGGTCAGAGGGCTCCAGTCAGGGGGTTTCGGTCGGAGCTGACAGTTGTGCTACAACAACACGGCGCCTTGCTGCAGCAAGCTGCACTCGCTGATGTGCTGGTGCGCCTTGTACCCCAGCTGTGGGCGGGAGCGGAACCACACCTGAACTTGCCCACTGCCAGCGCTCCGAAATTGCCATCGACATGCCCTGAGCCCAGCAGCACTGCCTGCAGGGCAAGGAAATCAGCTCAGCAAGCCGAATGACTGACACTCTGGAAAACTGGCACATCTTCAGACAGTGAGCTAAAAACCCGCAGCGCACCTAGCTGCCGGCATCGCGGGTGCGGAACAGGGCGTGGCGGATGAGGTGGCACCCCTTCTGCGGCACCAGCCGTGTGATGCAGCCCACCGGCGGGACGGCCGCGTCCACCTTCACGCTCATGCACCCTGTAGTAGTGGTATGGCAAGGTTGCTGCTCCTGAGGTGGCGAGGCAGATGTGCAGCTGATCTGCATGGCTGCCTGCGTGTCGTGGCAGATTACTGAGCCGTGCTGGAAATGTGTCAGATCAGCCACGGGCTGGGTCCTTCGCATGGCAGCAATGGGCTTGGGGAGGAAACAAGGGTTTGAGGGGATACTCTGTAAAGCCGCGGCTATTGCCATCATCTCAGCTTTCATTCCTAAAAATGGAAGCAGATTCCGCTGGAGCAGAGTGGCAACAGCATGAGAGCAGCTTGAAGGCATGGCACCAGGCAGCACCTGTAGCGCCACACCTCGATGATGTTGTAAAAAGCGCGGCCGATTGTGCTGCGTGTACCGGCAGGGCGGCGGCAGCAGTACCACATGCTCCAACACAGCCACCTGCACCGTGTCAGGCCTTTCAGTGACAGGGTCCCGCACTCAGGACACAGGCAGCTGCAGCTGCAGCAGCAGCACATCTGGCTTCGACGCATTAACCTGCGTGCCGCCAGCAGATGCAGGACACATGTTACGAGCTCTGCCTGCAGCGCAGTCCAGCACATTTGTGCGGGGTAACCTGCGGCTACGGGGGCGCTGGCTGGCACGAAAGCAGTGACAGACGGAGACAAGGGGTGCACAGCGGTCCAGTCAGGCTGTCCAGTGTGACACTCCTGAGAAGGTCAGACGTGGTGACTCAGACCTCATTGTCAGGCCATGCGTTTGCACGAGTCGGGTGCACCTTGGCCTGCTCCGCGCCGCGCCCCGCCCCGCCTCGTCCGCCCAGCGCAGCAGCGCCGAGTGGCAGCACACCGCCGCCACCGCCGCCTGCACCCAGCGCCGCAGCCCAGGCAGCCGCGTGCCAGAAGCCGTCTGCGTCCTCTGCTGGCAATTCAGTGCCTGTTTTGACCAGCCGCAGCGCGAGGGGTGCCGGCAACAGCGCCGCCTGGGTGTGGACCAGCCAGCAGGCCAGGCCCTGCAGCGAAATGCGCATGGTTTGGCGGTCGCGTGAGCAACCGTGAGGATACACTGACAGCCACATTCACCTGCATACACAGGGCAGGCCCGTCCTGAGGGCGCATGTTGATGACTGATCCACACAGCTGCCCTGATGCTGTGTGCGCTTTGGCAACTCCTTCCTCAACCCCCTTTTGTGGTCCAGGCGACCCACCTCGGCGGCGGTGCCGTGCGGGGTCAGCTGCTGCATGAGTATCAGCTCCAGTAGCTCCCGCAGCGCGCTCTCCCGGCTGAGCTCCACTGCCGCCTCGTCCCTACACATGTGCCACACGCTGTTCAGAGCCAGGATACTAACTGGTGCTAATGCTGTTCCAGGGTGGCCGACTGTACACAGGCCCACAGGACTGCCCAGCTGAGGCACAAGCAGCTGCTGACAACCTGGCACTGGCCTAACACGCTGCATCATCAGGCAATTCGTGCAATTCACTCTCATATCAGCATGGCAGAATGGGGCACGCCTGGCGATGCACCCCCTCACCCGGGCACCTCAGTGGCCAGGATGTCGCTCACTGCGCGGCTGAAGTCCAGGGTGGCGGCTCTCACCTCGTGCCTGCCGCGGCCATTTGCAGCCCCTGCAGCCAGCAGCGAGGCAGGCGATCAACTCGAAAGGCAGCTCCTGGTAGTCATCCCATCACTGTCTGCCACAAATTACTACCATTGCAGCTGCGTGGCCTGCTGGCATACAGCAGCCGCAGAGCGCAGTGGCCTCCTTGTGCATGCTTGCAGCCCTCAATATGCTGTCACAGCAGAGTCGTTTTGCTGAGGGCGGCTGGGGCACCGCACTGCTGTATAAGGAATCCAGGGAAGAATCTGAGCGCACCTTTCTGCAGCGCCAGTTGCAGCTGTTAACTTGGGCAGCGTGTAATATGCAACACGGCGCTCCGCAGGCGACGGACAGGCCCTGCAGGGAGCGGCTCAGGCCGTTGCTCCAAAGGGGCAACACGTGTTTCGTATCAAGGCAGGCCGGCGGCAAGCACCTCGATCCCGGCGCCCCAGGCGATGTGCAGCCGGCCGCCGGGCGGCAGCGGCACGGAGGCCAGCACCTGGGCCGCGCCGTCATCGGCACTGTCTGGCGCCTAATCAAGCTCCATGTAGGGTATATCACAGTTATCAGTCTTTCGAGCTGCGGCTCGATCCGCCAGGGTCTTATCACAAGAACCTGTTTGTAAATTGAGCTGCCTTCCGCTGCATTCCTGTGTTAAGGCAGGTTGCGCTTGCTGTCGGCGCCTCTGCACAGACTGTCGTGCGATGAAGCGAGGCAAGGCTCCACGCGGGCAAAGCCGCATCTTATGATGTTCAGCATTATCCCAGTTCGCGGACGCGGCACAATACAAATACTGTAAGCAGCAAAGTGCGAGAGGCACTGGCGCCAGTCAGATTCGCCTAAGTTGAAGTACTGCAGGGTCAAGAACCGGGAAACCGCTGCTGACGCCGACTGCCACCCCACTTTGAAGTTTGTTCGTCTTCTCGTCCCTTTCTTTATTCAGCAACATCCGTGTAACCAGCAGCATGCATTCCAGCTGATCACTGTGAGTGCTCAGAGCCCGTGCGCCGTTGATGCGAACAGCACGGAAGCTTGGGTCAGCCTACCTTGCACCGCAGCCTGACCAGGCGGGCAGCACGTGCAGCAGCAACTTCGATGAGCCATGTAAGTCTCTTCTGCATCGCAGCGCTGCGTTCACCGCACCGCATTGCTCAACTTGCACGCCCTGCATCAGGCTGCCTTGGACAGCCGTAATGACTTGCCTGTCTGTAGCAATCGTTGCAGCTCCTGCTGTGGCACACTGCATGCTAACAGCTGATCGGTGCTGAGGCACAAGTGGTGCTGTGACTTATCCTGCGCAAATGGCAGGACATGTATGTCTGCACTCCTCTGCAGACCCCCAACAAGGAGGCGTTTGCCACGGAGGAGCACGACAGCGAGCGTTCTGAGGACACGCCACTGCCGTCCCGGGTCCGTCTGTCCCTTTGTCGCAAACTCTGGCGTACTTGATTGCGCACCTTGCCGGGGCGGCACGCTCCAAATCGTGTCTGGCTGTGAGCATTTGCGGTGCTCAGCTGCTCCTGACTGCAAGCATCCTGCAGGGTCAGAAGTGTGCAGCCCAGCGCACCCCTTCTGTCTCGCCGCCGGAAGACCGACAAGAGCAGGAGCCGCAGGGCATCCTTCAGGGTACGCGCATCTCAGCTGCGCCGCCGCGCAAGGTACCGTCCCCTGAAAGTTTGCCGTCGAGTTGCGGCGCTCGCAGGACGCTGATGTTCACATGATATTCATCCTGCTGTGCTGCATGGCGCAACAGCAGTGCCCCTCGTGGTTCGTGACAGGCAGGCCCCCGGGGCCATGTCTCCTACCGTGGTGTTGACTGAGCATAACCATTGGTTGACATGCGCACGCAGCTTTCGCAGCGGCAGGCTGCAGAGGTGCACCACGAGGCAGACCAGTCGCAGGAGCGTCAGGAGGGAGCCCAGCGTCTGCACGCAGACAGCCAGGTGGATGAACACATCTCCTGTAGCAACATCTCGCCCCATTTTTATGTATGTTTGCAGTCGCATGAGACTGCTTGACATGGTGCAGGCACTATCCACATTGGAAGCCCGCTTTGGTGAGGCGGCAGTTGCACCAGCCGCAGAGGTGACAGACTGGGATCTTGATTCAGTGCTGATGCAGTTCTGCATGCTCTGGAATGTACCATACATCTTGACATCTGCCATCACAGGCTCCGAACCTGCAGCTCCACCCTTCAGGCAAGGGCGAGGTGGGTACTTGTGATTGACTCGCACAAGCCGCATGTTCCTGACATGCAGACGTGATAGCACTCTATGCAGACTTATTAACAGTCATAGTCGGGGTGCCTCAGCGACCGAGGGATGTTACTCAAGTTGTCATTCACCACCAATGCATGTTGCCGGCTTTGTGCAGGGTTTCGGGCGCACATCAGCTGCTGCGCTACCAGACAGCCCCTCTGCTAGCAGCGTTGACTGGTTGGAGGACACAGACTCCAACTTTGCGAAGGTCAGTATCATCCTGTTTGCAGCGAGCCTACATGCCAGGCTGCCAAAGGCTGAATAGAACAACAGTATCTGATGTGCTGGCAAACTGAGTGCCGTTAACTCTGTCTTCAGCACGCCGCGGAGTGGACTGCTGAAGCAGAGGCTGACGAAGAGGAGGGTTTTGCTGGCAACTTGTCAACGGCGGACGAGTTTGACTATGATAAGTGGGAGGAAGAGAATATTGTGAGCCCGCTCAAGCTCTTTCCGAAGGTGCGCTTGCATATGCTCATCTCGAATCATTAGGCAGGGGTTGAGTACTACTGCAAACTTCGGATCATTGCCAACTGCAAGCATACGCATCCACAGTCGTCAGTATAACGCCATGGTATTTGTCACCAGGTGCGTGAGCGGACGGAAACAAAATTGTTTCAACATTACCAGAGCGTGAAGGATACGGTGCGTCCGCACTGGCCCTTGACTTGTTCTTCTTGCTTCTGGTGGATCTGGGGCCCGCCAACAAGGTCGGGCTTTCGATGGCATCAATTGTTGTGGTTGCATATTGAATCCTGCGTCCTTGCAGCTGCCGTCCCCAAGCATCCTTTCCGGCGATGAGGCGCTGCTTGCAGCTCACTGGTTCCGACTGGGCGGCGAGCGGCCCCCTGCCTGCGATAAGGTACTGCATTTCATCGACCACGAACTCATTCAATGTTTATGCTGCATGCATATTTGCCCTTTGAGCTCCGACCAGCTCTGTTCAACAGATGTATCATGGCTAAACATGTATCCAGAACGCATCGAGTCTTAACCCTGCTGAACACATGCTACATAGGTAGAGGCGCTCTACCCCATCACTACAAGCTGGCAGCGAACGTGGTGCCGCCACATCGCCGAGGCCCACGCAGCTGGTGACCCACCCCGCTGCGTGGTAAGTCTGCTGATGTGCTGTGTCTCTCATTGTGCGATGCGTTGCACGACCTGCTGTGGCATGCAATCAAGTCCAGTCAAGTTGTTGGAGGCGGACCTGGACATCTTTGCGCTGAAAAGCATTGCATGCTGCTGTTTCTAGGAAGTGTTCACTCCTCATCACCTTGAGGAGGTGCACAAGCAGAGCCCTATCTTGAAAACCGACTTGGAGATTGTGGGCCACGTACTGCTTGGGACACCTGTGCCGCCAAAGCCGGCAAATTTCACATCTGAGGACAACCTTTCCTGGGCGGCTTCCTGCGCTTTGCTCCTGTTGTAAGTCACTGAGAATGTTCCTCAGCAGAAGCTCTTGTGTGTTCACTTCAGTAGGCTGTCGAGGGCTGCACATTGCTTCAAATCTTATCTTGTATGAGTTCTGCTGTACAGTGCATATGCTCATCGTCAGTCAGCAGGCTTGCTGGTGTGCATTGCAGGGTCTGACTTCGGATGAACGAACTGGTGGCTCTTGCAGCTGAGTGGCTGCGTCAGCTGCGGTCGAAGGTGCACCAGTATGGCAGGTGGTGTGCGACCCTCAACAGACAGCGATTGCGGCAGATCCCAGAAGAATGGCAGCCGCTGCAGAGCCTGCAGCAGGCACAGCAGCAGCAACAGCAGCAGCAGCAGCAGATGCAGCAGCAGCAGCAGCAGCGGCGGCGGCTGACGCCAGCAGAGCAGAGGCGGCTGCAGCAGCTGCGGCAAAAGCTGATGCCAGCACTCCCGCAGCCCAGGGGTGGTCAGGGCTATTTCTTTGCCGAGGCTATGGTGATGCTGCTGGCATTGCAGCCGCTACGCCTTGGCATGCAGCAGCCCATCATACACGCTGCAGCACCGGCAGACAGCCCACCCAGCTTGCGCGGCCGCTTTGATGTCCGCCAGGTCAGCGTCAGGCGGCTGTGCGAGCACTTTGGCAAAATGCGATGGCCAATCGTGCCAACGTGCAGCCCGTACAAGCATTTCATAAACCTGGAGGCAGTGGCGGGCGTGCTGTTTAAGACACGCATGATGGCAGCTTGCGGCCTTCAGCCGCTTCCAGGCTACAGGATGCTGCTATTACAGCCGGCAGACGGGCCACCAAACCGCTTCTTTGTGGTGGCAGAGATCCGTGCAAGTGCGTGGATGAATTGCGCGCAGGCATGGCGTCAGAAGCTGCAGGGTCAGCCCGACAGGCAGCCTGCGAGCTTGGCGGAGGTCCATGAGCAGGAAGCCAAACTACAGTATGATATTGCCATCATCGAGGCTGGCGGCATGGCCAAGCTCACCAGCAACAAGTGCTTAGAGGCCGAGTATGCTGCAGCCTGGGCGCACACCCAATATGCCATGCTCCTAGATCTCCTCAGGACGGAGCTCAGGGTGGATCTGGAGGCGTCTCAGCCCGGCATCCGCGTGCGCTGGGAGAGCAACGCCAGTTTGCGCCCGCTAGTTCTGCAGCAGTCACACCTTCTGCAGCAGCAGAAGGACGCCTGGGGCGCACGAATCCGCCCTTAGGTGCAGCGCATGTGCAACAGACCTGAACAGCAGCAACGTGTCTTCAAGTGTTGTGCAAGCTGTCAGACGTCCAGCAGCAGCTGGAGGACGGGGTGGGGTCTTTCACTATGCAACCCTCAGCAGGCAGGTTTCTGTTTGATTGGGGGTGTACCCTGTTTGATGCTGCAGCACCATGGTGCCTGCATGCTGGTCTGATGCAGTCGCTGACATGCCGTAGCTGACATGGTACAAGCTTAACTGGTTTTCGTCTGCAAGTCCTTGCAAGAGCAACATACGGTATGCAGCTGTCGAATTCATCTCGAACGATATGCAATCCCTGGAGACCTACGTCCTTATGTGTGCAGCTGCATAAACAGCAATCTAACAGCGACCGAATCAACATGAGCCACCTGGGACTTACGTCGGCATGCGTTGTGACCCTAGAGCCAAGTCCAATCCCACAGCAGCATATATGTCCAAGCACCGAATATAACACTGGCGCATCAGCAGCGCTGTCATACTCGAGGCAGAGCCCTTGATAGCTGCGTGGCGCACTCCCCCTAGCTTCTCAGTTTGCTGCCACGAGCACCTCTGAGCTGCATGTACCTTGGGGTCTGTCAGAAGCGCTGTGGCTGTGATGCATCCTGCTGTGCCAATCCTAATGGTTGACCACAATCATGTTAACTGCTGGCACCATTGCCACTGGTGCCAGTACCTCAACTAGTGCACCAGACGGCGACATGTCACGCCTGCCCCATGGCGCGGTACAGCTCCAGGTACGCCTCGCTGCTGCGGCCCCAGGAGGAGTCCAGCCGCATGTTGCGCTGGGACACCTCCGCCCACCAGTCGGGCTGCTCTTTATAGTACCTATGTCCATAGCAAGCATGTATGTCTTATCCACTAGTACCATGAATGTTCACTGGCGGCTGTACTGGTGGACCCGATAGCATCAGTGTGCACTCTGCGGTCCCATGGGACCTCAAGGGTTGCATCGTCCAGTGCCAAGGAGCACAGAGCTACTGTGTCGTCTGCCCCACTTGACGAGCAGGTTTGGCACCTGAATGCGCGGTCGAGCGCGGAGTCCTCCGATGCTTCCTCGGCGCCTGTGAAGGTGAAGCCGTTAGGGTGCAGGCCCCCTGGCGGCGGCGCCTCGGCATCGACGTCGAACACCGTGTCTGCCAGTCCCCCGGTAGCACGCACCACTGGCAGCGCGCCATACCTGTGCGCACATGAGTTTCTTGCGTCTCATTCCATTTTGTCTAGATGACTCGGGAGCAGTCGCGCGGTGCCTGCCATGCAGGTCATTTCCTGCAGTTGTGCTGCGCCTTGTTGTTGCTCCGCAACTGCTGGCGTGCTAAGCTGACGGTCGACAGGTGGAGTGCTGGGCCTTTTGGACATGGTTATGTTACGGCAGCGGTCAGCACAAGGTTGGTAGCGAACCATCAGCATCGCTCAGGTCCGGACAGGATGCAAAGCCGCACCGCATGGCGACCAGCTGCGTCAGGCCGCAGGGCTCGAACATGGATGGCACAAGCACTATGTCTGCGGCGGCGTAGATGAGGTGCGCCAGCGTGTCGCTGTACATGACCTTGATCGCCACCGCATCGCTGTCCCTACAGTAAGGAACCAGCCATGGTTCGGCTGCCTATGGGGTCTGCAAGTTCCGCACGAGCTGACCATACTGCCATCAGACCGTGCCGTCTGCTGCTACACACAGCTGCTGCACGGAAGTTTCACATATGGGCCGAGCTGTACACCATCGGCTGGCTGCAGACAACTCCTCAATCTCTTAGGAGGCAGGGCACAAGCACTGCAGACACCCTGCAGCGCACCTGAACTCGCCCTCTGCCAGCGCCCTGAACTCGCCGTCCACATGCCCCGAGCCCAGCAGCACAGCCTGCAGGCCGAAGCAGATCATGACTCTGAGCGGCCTCCAGACCTCCAGTCATCGCTGCCGATGTCACACCTCGTGGACATCAGTCCGGTGTGCCAGCGCATCCCGCCGGGATGTCATGCAGCCAGACTGCGAACACCGCACCTGGCCGCCGGCGGCGCGGGTGCGGAACAGGGCGTGGCGGATGAGGTGGCACCCCTTCTGCGGCACCAGCCGTGTGATGCAGCCCACCAGCGGGGCGGCTGCGTCCACCTTCAAGCCCAGGCCCTCCTGTATGCTGAAATGACAGCCTCATCGTATGGGAAACCTGAACTCATGCTCATGTCGACACTTAGAACCACCAACAGTTGTGCTGTGGTGCTGCTTGCTTTACTAGAGATGTGGACAGTGCCAACAAGTGTCTGACCAGCTGCTTGCTGGCTGTGTTCTAGGCACGGGCCAGACTGTCGGTTTGTAGTGCACAGGGGTGGGCACCTGCAGGTAGCGCTTGCAGAGCGCCTTGCCGGCGGGGCTGTCGGCGGAGAAGGGCGCCGGCAGCGTGCCGTCCCGCGCCGGGTCCCACTCCGCAATGTCGATGCCGTTCAGGATGCCCTGCAGCACACATCCAGCTATCAGGTGGCCCACGACATATGCAGCTTGAGGACTCGCGTGCCTCTGCCGCACACATGCCACCCTTGTGTATGAGTGTCAGGAACCTCTCCTCTGCAGGTGCATCGAAGTTGACAGAGCTTGTGCACTTGGAAGACAGCAGCCAACACTGTCAATCGGCTTCCTAGCTCAGCATCGTACCCTGAACTTGGCGCGGATGTCCTTGCGGCCGAGCGTCTCCCGGAGCGCGCCGCCGCCGCCGCCCATCGCATCCGCCGCATATGTCGGGCTGACCGTCGTCACCTATGTGGAGGATCCCGCCCTCTGAGCACGGTTGCCAGAGGGTGCGCAGCGATACAGCTGCTGCTACTCACCACCTGCACATGCCATGTCTGACACGCTGCTGGACGCAGCACGCTCACCACAGAATCTGGGACGCTTTTGTGAAACAAACATCCTGACCCACCTGATTGGCGTACACGATGCCGCCCTGCAGCAGCGACAGCCGCTCTGGGTTGTGCCCGATCGTGCGTGCGTCCAGCGCCTTGTCGGGGCTCGCAAACTGCTCCCCCGGCAGCCCTGTTAGTGCAGAAATGCGCATCTTGCCAGTCGATGCAGCTTGCTATACCTCGCATTGTGGCCTCTGACATCCTGTGCAGTCGAACAGTCGTGAGGCAGCGGCGGTGTGCTTGGCAGCCCATGGGCCTGATCAACGACGTAGGTTTGAAGGAAGCCCGTCGTGACAGTGATACGACACCTCGTGCCCAACTATGTGGCGCCGCACCTGTGTACATGAACTCCTCCTGCGAGCACTCCCCCTGAGAGTCCATGTTGTGCAGCGTCAGCGCCAGGCGGGCAGCCGGCAGCGCGCCGTGGTACAGCTCCCAGAACAGCATCGCCGCAGCTGCCGCCTGTCCAGGATACGGAGCCGCCTGCTGAATGGGATTGCTGTAGAAGTCTTGGCATTGGCGCAGTGTGATTGCATGCAGGCTGGTACATCAGTGGGGTGCTGCAGTCAAACAGACAATCCGTTTAACTCAGGGACATCGCTTGTGTGTGAGCAGCACTTCGTGCCTGCCACTCATGGAGGTGTATGATGTGCGGGGCGCGACCCGACACCGCCAAGTACTCCAGTGCAGCCCTGCGCACAACCGCAACCGGCCTTTCCATCGTGTGCTTCTGTTGACGAGCCTCCAGGTGACTGCTGCTGCCGTGCAACAGGCAGTCCAGCGGGGAGCACCTGCAGAAGTAGAGGTACGCCTCTAGCTCGTTGTAGCTGCCGCCATAGATGCGGGCCCCGCGGAACAGGTTGCAGCCGTCCCAGTCAGCCGGCCGCAGCAGCACCACCTGCAAGCCGCAATGACAGCGCCATCAGGGTTGCGAGCCGCCAGGAACAGCAGCCCCTGCAGACCAGCACAGCAGCATGGCACCATCTGCATGCTTGATGAGTGCATACTGGACAGGCAGCAGCTGCTGGTAGCAAGTGTTGGCTTGCGTACATGTGCAGTTTCGCGTGTCTGATGCACGACTGAACGACTCACGGGGATGCCAGCAATGGCACCGGTAAAGGCGGACGTCCGCATCGACTCCACCACCATGCGCCCATCCCACCGCCGGCCCTGCAGCACACCGCCAGCTCATTCCTGCCATCGCATTGCATTGCCATTGCAGAGACTGCGGCCGCTGCTGGTCAAGCAGCTCTCAGCCCTGACTGCAGGCCAACTGGTGTCTGCAGCGCGGTCGTCAGCTGGGCAGGGCATCTGGTGCATGCACCCGGTGCACTGCAGGCGTCGTGGCAGCGGCGGCAGCAACAGCACGCAGGCGGCCAGGACCCGGGGCGGTACCTTGGGCACGTCGAAGTCGCGGTCGTGCTGCAGGCCCTGGATGCGGTCCTGCGGCAGGCACTCGTAGAAGGGGAGGCACACCTCCACGGCGTGCCCCCGCTGCAGGCACGCCCGCCCCAGGCCCGTCACCACATCACCCAGGCCGCCCACCTACGAAATATCGTGCAAGGTGTCATTGCATCGTGGAAGCAAGCAGGGCGTTTTTTGAAAGCAGGCACAGGGTTTCTGTTACACTACATCAAGTTGACCGTGTGTACTGTTTGCAGCGGGTGCACATGACACCCCTATGCTGTAATCTCCAGGGCACACCGTCTGAAAGAACGCCCCGCAGCAGGCCATGATACAGGGTGAGCAGGCGGGTCACCTTGGCTATGGGCGCCATCTCGGCTGTGATGTGCACCACATGCAGCGGCTGCGAGTCCTGTGGGACCGGCGGCACCTCGCCCCCTGCGGGTAGTGATAGTGGCTCTTCACACCCTAGCGCACCCAGCACGCAGGTTTTGGTAGGTAGGGTTGCCTGGAAACCATACAGACAGACCACTCCTGGTGTCGCACTGCCACATGTCGTGCTGCTGCTGCTGCTGCTGGCCAGTCTGCCGATAGGAAGTCTGGATTACACTGCGTTACGTGGCTCGTGGTTTACCTAGGGTCAGCTCGCCTTCGCGAGGCGGGCGGTCCCAAAACGGCGGCTGCTCAGATGGCGATGGCCACCGAATCCCAGCTTGCAGGTCTGCAATGCTGAGCTGCTTGTGCTGTTGCACCGGCTGCTGCTGCTGCTGCTGCTGCTGCTCTGGCGGCGGCTCTGCCGGCTGCTGCGGTTCTGCAGGTGGCTGCCGAGCTGACTGCTGCTGCGGCTGCTCCGACGCCTGCTGCTGTTGCCGCCCTGACTTCCTTTTTGGCGTCCTCGAAGCTGGCGGCCGTGCTGCCTCGGCTGCTGGTCGCACGCTGAGCGGCCGCGCTTCCACCTGCTGGCTGCCTGGTGCACCATAGGCGACCTGCAGCCGCAGCACCCAAAAGCTGTGTGCAGAGCAGCGTGCGTGCTCACACACCGGGATGACTCAGTTGTCGTCTTTGCACTGCGTGGCTGCAGTTTCAGATATAGAAAGGCTGCAGTACGCCCCACACCTGATCCACCGGAACGTTCTGCGCCTGCGCCAGCGCCTGCTTCAGGGCCTCCACCTCAGCACGCAGCTGCGCCACCTCGTCATGCTGCTCTGCCTCGGCAGCCGCAGCGGCTGCGGCGCGGCGAGCCTTAGCGTGACACACCTGAGCACGTGCCAGTAGTATGTTCGGAGTTTGGTGTGATTGGATCCATGCAGCGAAGTGAAGGCAATCGCATGTCGAGCAGATTTGGCATGGCCCACTCACTGCAACTAGAACGTGCCTGTGTCTGCCGAAGCTGAGGCACAGGCAGTAGAGGCGCTTTACTGGCAGCTGAAAGTGTGGGGCTGCCGCAAGGATGTCCTTTGCAGCGTGACGCGATCGGCGAGCCGCCTCGCAGCAGCAGCGGCATCGCACCGGCAGCGCCAACCACAGTTGTTAAGCTTTTTTGTCAGGACTTTTACCAGAGAATACGATGCATGTGATAGTCACATGCACGGATCAGCATGCTGATCAGGCGCTGCAACACCAGACTGCCCTGGCTGGCTGGCCTGTTGCCATCTGTTCGGAGATGAATTGTGCTGGGTCGCCAGCAAGACGACACAGCCACAGTCTCACTTCTAGGGCGCGAAACGAAAGCGCCGTCCCAGATTGAAGTCCTACATATGCGAGATGCAAATATGCAGTGACCGCTCTCTTCCTCGACTGCATGATGCCAACACCAACATGACACGATGACAGCAAGGAGACACCGTCTCATTAGAATGTTTGCGATCATGATCGCTCATATCAGTGCTCTTGCAAGGCTTTGAGACAGTGACCGCGGCCCAAGGCTGCCGTGATCAGCATGCAACACCTGAGCACAAGCTGTGCAGGCGAGTTGCTGAAGTCCATCAGTGGCACGGCATGCATGGAGTGAACACTGTGAACACGACACAAGCAATATGTTGCATGGATGGTCACATGCCTGCACATCGCAAAATTCATCAAGCTACCCAGGCATGTGCATGCAGGGTCGGCGCCAGGCCGGCTCCGGCACAGCAGCAGCAGCGCCAGCGACTCTTGTATCGCTCAGCAGCATCACAGCGGCGTGCAGACCTCTCAGCGGAGCAGTACCGCCCGACAGCTGCACAGCGACGGCAGACGGCGCTGTGGCGCCTGCCGAGCAGGTGCCGCTGGCAGCGGCAGCCAAGGCGGCAGCACAAGCACGGCGCAGCCGGACAGCCAGCCGCAGGTCACGCGGCCGCTGCAGCAGACCACCCTGGAGCAGCTGACGTCCGTCATGCCGGCGCCGTCCCCGCTGTGGAGCACCTTCTGCGGCGTCAGCGGCGGCTGCTGGCAAGGCACCTCCGCAGCCTTCAGCCCCACCACAGGCATGCATGCAGACATGCCATCACGTTGCTGTCTGCTCGTCAATGTATGGGGGCGCAACCAGGCAGGACGAAGGGCTAACCAGTTGACCTAAAGCAGCATTCAGTGCGGGTTCGCCACCCATTGGGTGGTCACCGCCTCCACCTTCACCCTGGAAAGGCATCATGCTGCCTGTCCAGGTGAGCCGGAGCCAGTCGCGCTGGATGCGAACAACAAGCCGGTGTTCGATCTGCACATGGTGGTCGTCGACGACCGCGTCGACGACGACCATGTAGAGCGGTGCGCCTGCTGCTGTCCGGCATTCGGCTTGCTTTCGCAGGATATCCGCGCCTGTGGCACCCGCTGCATCCATGCAGGCAACTGGCGGACCATGGACAACCGAACACACAAGTATATGTGGCACATTGCTGTCTCAGCTGCACGGCTAGTGCAGCGTTTACAGCCGCCCCAGGGGCTCAAAAGCCACATACCTGTTGGTTCTGCGCAGGCGCTCGCAGCACGCGGTGCTGCTGCCGGACCTGCAGCTGCGCGGCGACCTGACGCCCTCGCAGGACGAAGCGGAGTGGGACACCGAGCGGTTCGAGGTGCGCTGCCGCGCGCTGCACACCTCTGGCACTGCCTCCAAATTGCATGAGCAGCATGCGAAGCCGCCGCAAGTCAACATCCCTGCAGGACATGTCTCCGCATCCCCCATCATTCCCCATCACTCCAGAGCCAAGCAGCTTCCCCCTGCAGTGGTTTGAAGCAACCCTGCAGTACGTACTGACATCAGTTCAACTTTTTGTATGCTGCAAACTAATGCAGGAAGAGGAGCCCGGCTTTGCAGTGTTTGACGGTGGCTCCTACTCGCGCGGTCCCCTCCAGCTTGGTGTGTGAGCTGCACATGGCACTACTGCCGTGGTGGACCCTGCAATTGACAGAGCTGCACATGCTGTGCCCACCCACCCTGCAGTAGCGCTGAGATCGCCAGGGACTACCGAGCGTGTCACATTGTCGTTGACTCCTGACCCTGCAGGTATTGTCAGCCCGACAGCAGCCGGCAGTAGCGGCAATGGCAGCGGCAGCGGCGGCAACGGCAACGGGGTGCAGGACGCGCAGCAGCACGCGGCGCACCCCGCGATGCGGCAGTACGACAGCGAGGGTGACTCTGATGACCGCGTCTCTATTTAGGAGAAAAGCCGAAACAGAAACATCACACCGAACAATTGGATCATGCAAACAGTCGATGTTCATGGGTGCGATTCTACCATGTGAACTCTTAACTTCAGGCAACAGCAGCGGCGACAGCGGGTCCGAGGGGGAGGGCGACTACTCAGAAGACGAGGAGGGGGAGCAGATGCAGCAGGCCAGCGGCAGCTCAGCGGACGCGGCCGGCGATGCAGACTTCTGGGATGATGTTGCAGAAACAGGTGCCTACTTATTCACTATCAGGACAAGAATTGGTAAGGTTGGATCACTCGAGTTGCTGCGGCTGCCCCATGAACAGAAGTACTGTTGCCTACTGTATTCGTCCGACGTTGCTGTTGTGTCACACTCAACAGAGGCGCAGTTTTCGGAGCCCAGTGAGGACTCGCAGACGCAGCAGCCGCGCCAGACGGCTGTCATCGAGCAGTGCGTGGCGTGGGGCGGCGAGCGGCGCATCCGCTTCCAGTTCACGCTCGCCTGCGCAGGTAGGACTTTGGGCCTTTTCGACCTAAACCCTACTCCTACCAGACGCTCTGTGCGGGCATTGGTGGGCTTGACGTCCTGTGGGCAGGCAGTGCGATTGGCAGCACGACCGGCGCGTGGACTGGCAGAGTTGCAACCAATGCTCAACATCACATGCCATTGCTGAGGACACATCAGCAGGGTGTCCTCCCGCCTTAGGAGCTGCCTCCTCGCCCGCAGGCCTCATGGAGGGGGAGGAACTGGATGTGGAGGTGCTGCGCATCGGGGTCTGCACCGAGGGGTGGCAGTGCCTGACGGACAACGACGCATGCGACATGAACGATGCCTTCGAGGTGCTTCAGCCTCCCTTTGCCCCTGAGGCACCTGTCACGCATGATCAAGTTGGATCCATCAATCATATGGCAACAGTACTAATTGTATATGGCACTTGAGCCTGGTAACTCACTCTCGCAGGCGTCCCAGCCGCTGTCGACTGCGCCGCGACTGGACCAGGCGGAGCTGGCAGGGGACTACAACGTCTTTGACGTCAGCGCGGTCCCTGTTGAGGACACGGACCCCTTCACAGGCGAGGCTTGCAGCCCCTGCCATCGGCCGATGAGACTGGCAAGCAGATAGGGTTCTGTCTTCAGCAGCACGTCTGTCTTAAGCGTGCTGCATATTGCTCGTCTGTTGATGCGTGGGTGCTGTATGGTGAACTCGACGGCAGACACAGTGCGGACTGCTCTTCTGTGTACCGACGGATTGGTATGCCACAATGCCGAGCAGTGGATCCTGATCATTCTGCAGGCGAGACGCGGCGGCAGCTGCTGTACTTCACGCAGGAGACTGCGCAGCGGTGGGCCCCCCCTGGGGCGGCGCCGGACGATGGCGCCGCGCTTTGGCTGCCCGGCCGCCTTCTGCTGCAGCTGCGCATGGTGCCGCCGGTGAGGCTTCAGTCTATGCTTCTCACCCCCGGAATACGAGGTTCAGGCTTCTAGGGCTTCTGGCTTGTATTTCAACACCAGAACGGAGTGTGGGACGACCCAGCCAACTGCAAAGGCCCTCAGAGCTACCAGCACTACCAGTACCAATGATGACGGTGCGCAGGCGAGCCGTGGCTCGGTGGCGGACGCGTCGGAGGGCGTCGACGCCTCCTCAGCCCGCGGGCTGCTCCTGTCCTGCGGTGGGCCGCCGCCCCCTCAGACTGCTTTCCGCTCTGCGCCTTGTGGTGCACAGTGCACCATTGCCCACCCTTGCTGCAGCATGCAGTTCTGGCCATCGGAGCGCAAGGCGTGCTGCGCCTGCCCAAGCTTGAACCCGCCTGTATGTGTGGGCAGGACGGCATGTGTATCAAGATGGTGTGCGGGACTGCTGGGCTGCTGTTTCTATGCAGGATGGGCACCGCCAGGTGCCCGCGGCCTGCTGTCGATCATGGAGCGAGAGTACGGCAGCGACGGATGCCTGACAGAGGTGCCCGTCACTCGTGTATTCACCTTGCAGCATGATGGAGTGGACCTGTGCGTCAAGCAAGACTGTATACCCATGTTTCGAGCCGAGATCATATCTCGACTGCAGGTGCGGTGCCGCACGGCTGTGAAAGGCGGGTGGGTGGGTGGGAGAATGTAAGGAAACAATTTAGCACCATCTTTGTTGTACGGCAGCCAAGGTCATGCGCTTGAGTCACAATTGATTGCTCTTGCTGAGCCCTCATTCATCTGATCGTCTCTGACTTTTGCACACTTCAAGCATTACAATGCTGTTCCAACCAATGGTGTAGGCAGGTTGTGTCGTATGGCAGCCAAGGTCGTCCGGCTGCAAGCGTCTGCCACTGATTTCCCATTGCCGGCTGACCAGTTCGCAGTGTCACATCGTGACTGCACAAAGAATGCGAGTGTCCAGGAATTCCTGTTACTTCTGGACGGTGTACCCTTCGGGAATGAACCTGCGAGAGACAGGCAAACTGCGGGTCGCTTCAAGGCATCATGCACTGCTGAAGTCGCACATACAGCGGGGACAGCATACACAGACAGCACATGAAGCTGGGCCTGCACACGGTGCCCGCGGTGACAGACAGCCCACCACTGCGAGAAGTCGATGCCGCTCTGCCGCAGCTTCTGCGTCGCCGGCCGCATCTTGGCCAGCAGCGCCTGAGGCGCCACACAGGTGTCAGAGTCCTGAGACACGATTGAGCTTCCCTCTGGGTGCTTGCTGGCGTCTTCTACACAGCGAATGGGGCATGCACATCACTGAGCGTGCACATCACTGTGAGGTCACATGTGTAGGATCCAAGCCTTCCAGATGTTGCACAGGGATCAACACCCCGCGCACACCTCAGCCACTCGGAACTAAACCTCAGGGCAGAATTTCGTTGCACACCTCGGCAACGAAATTCTAAACCCTTAAATCAGAGCAGCACACCTCATGCAGGCCCGGGGCCGCCGCCACCACGGAGCGCTCGAACACCGAAAAGGGCTCCCCCTCCATGGTGGTCACCTTTGCCCCCGCCTCCTGCGCGATCAGCACGCCGGCGCAGGTGTCCCACGGCTTGAGCCGGTACTCCCAGTACCCGTCTGAGATGCCTGCGCAGCAGGCGAGAGGAACGTGGGACGAGTTGCTTGAACCCATGCCTACACGAGACACGGGAGGCACAACTGCAGCTGTGCAGCTTAGTAGGGAGGTGTGGTAACCCTGCTTCACCTAGTGCCACGTGGCAAAGGTCGACTGCTGCGGCGCCCAGCCTCCTGACGCCTCGGCTTTCGTCCGTGAACTGTATGCAATTGGAAACAGTCTTCAGCACGGTGCTGGCATTGGGTGCGACCTTCCACATCAGTTGAGCTGTCAAGCGGTTGGCCCAGAGCATGTGATGAAGCAGATCAACTCGAAGACCAAGGGACGAGTGATCTGCATAGCATACCTGCTTAAAGAGCTCCAAGTTGGCTAACCATGGCTCGTCATGCTCATACCCGAAGCCAGTGACCTGCGCTCATTGCATTGCCCTGAATGAGTCACACAAGACCATCTCAGCACATGAGACGGTGTGCAATAGTGTGCGACAGTGTGCGACAGTGTCCTGCCAACTTTGGCAACACAGTACAGCCACCAGAACAGGGTCGAGAGTCTAAAATGTGGCGGAGGGATTGCCGGGGCGCCGTTGCCGACCAGGAGCGACTGGGCGACTGAGGAGCAGCTGCTGGCTGAGATGCGCTGGCCGTTGAAGAACGCGCCGCCGCCGGCCGTTGCCGTGTACGTGCGCGTGACCCAGGTGCCGGGGCCGCCGGCAAACTCCACCACGCACGCCGCTGCCGGCTGGCTGTTCTGTAGCACGCCTGCCGATGTGCATACACGAAAGTTGCTGTCGACAAGCTGCTGGATTTTTGCCTGCATTGCGCAATTGCTGGCTGCATACGCATGGCAGTGGAACCCAGGCGCGGTCCCACACAGCACAGCGCACCCACTGATGTCGCAAATGATGGGTAGCCATGAGCAAAGTTCGTGGTCCCTGCAGGTCGCAACAGTGGGGTTTGCAGCTTGGCCACTGGCCTTGACAAGTTGCTTGTTGGTCTCACTCGGAGGCGAAGCTGGTGGCATGATAGCACCCAAGACTGCCAAACTGCTTTCATCATTATGTGGCAGCATTGGACATGTTGACCCAGAACCCCGCGCACCGTCAAGGGGGTCGATACACCAAAGGAAATCGGAATTGACGTCCCCCGAGGCGCCCCCCTCCTCGCCGAGCAAGGCGTGGTGTGGGAATGCCTCCCGGATGATCTGCACGCACTCACAGAAGCCACCTTACTGAGTTGATGCACCGACAGATGGTACAGATGACATGAACATACATGAGGCTGCCATTCCTTCCCTTAATGATGTTCTCTGCAGAGGCTACGTGCAGTTGCCAGCAAGCATTGGGTCCATGCACTCGTATGCATGCTGTGCAGCAGGCTGCTTCATGTCCATCACGTAACAGTCTGAGGTACCTCAATGATTGCATCCTCGCTGTTCTTATCCGTTTCTGTGACCAGATCGGCAGCGCCCTTGAAGCTGATCGTCCGCGGCTTGTCAACCGCTGCCAATATAATCTGCATGTTCAGCGACAACGCTGACCCAGTGAGGCAAGGCATGCTGTCGACACATGGCACTGCACAGTGTGCATGACAAGTAACAGCCCGGCCTGGCCTGGGCCAGCAACTGGGGCACCTGTGTGGCTTTCCTGGCTGCGCGCTGCGCCACCTCCAGCAGCTGTTCTTTCGTTGCGGAGCTCTGCTGCGCCCGCACCACGCACACCATCGGTCGCCGGGCTGCCGGCCGGAATGCAATGCGGCTGGTTTTCAGCACTGGCGGTGATGATATGAATGCTGGGCAGCGGCTGCCCAGCGTGCTGACCGAGCACCGCATCTGAAACCTTTCAGCGAGACGGGGGTGACAGTGAAAGCCGCTGAGACGATCTGTGGCTGCTGGAGTGCTGACAACTGCGCCCACCTACATGATGCTGCATGCGTCAGTGACAATGGTGCACATAACAAGAATGCGAAGGACCCTTCACAGCAGTACATATTGCTAGGAACATATGCTGTGCATGCCTTGCGGATGCAAGAGGGTGTGTGCACCTCGACTGTGGAGCTCCTTGCAGTCAGATCACTTGCCCTGCAATGCCAAACTTGGATCGGCGCTGTAACGCTTCCTGGTTGCAACCAGTATACGATAGTGATAGCCCAGTGGTGCGCCTACACAAAATATCTGCGTATGTGCCAAAGATAGCTCACAGGGTGACCGCACGAGCGTGCAGAGGTAGCTGCGGGAATTGCGCAGGGTTTGCTGCACTGTCATGAGTGTCCCGCCGTGCCGGCTGCTCAGAGCCAGCGCACTTGACATTTTGCGGCCTCTGCAAACAGGTTAAAGACTCTGTCGCCTGCCGGTCGACCAGCCGGTGTGGTCCTGTTGCACGCAAACACCGCCCAGTTCGTCTCGAGCCAAAACTTGCCACCATGCCTTCCGCCAAGATCGTCAAGAAGGAGCAGTATGACGCCAAGCTGCGGGGCTACCTCCAGGAGTACGAGAAGGCGTTCCTTGTGCACGCCGACAACGTCGGCTCCAAGCAGTTCATGGATATCCGCGCGGGCCTGCGGGAGGCGGGCAGCGTGGTGCTCATGGGCAAGAACACCATGATGAAGCGGTCCATCCGGCTGTACGTGGAGGAGACGGGCGACGAGAAGTGGTCCACCCTCGTCGACCAGCTGGTCGGCAACGTGGGGCTCATCTTCACCAAGGCCGACCTGTCCGACGTGCGTGAGCAGATCGAGTCCTTCAAGGTCGGCGCCCCGGCCCGTGTCGGTCTCGTTGCCCCGGTGGATGTGACGGTGCCGGCCGGCAACACCGGCCTGGACCCCTCACAGACCAACTTCTTCCAGGCCCTGAACATCCCCACCAAGATTAATAAGGGAACTGTCGAAATCACAACGGACGTGCAGCTCATCCGCATTGGCGAGAAGGTGGGCGCCTCGGAGGCGACGCTGCTCGCGAAGCTGGGCATCAAGCCGTTCTCCTACGGCCTCGTCATCCGCCAGGTGTTCGAGTCGGGCTCCCTGTACTCGCCCTCCGTGCTGGACATCACCGAGGAGGACCTGCTGGCCAAGGCCAAGACCGCCATCGCCAACATCACCGCCGTGTCGCTCGCCGCCAGCTACCCGACCACGGTGGCAGTGCCCCACCTGGTCATCAACGGCTTCAAGAACGTGCTGGCCATCGCGCTCGGCACCGAGTACTCCTTCCCCCAGGCCGACAAGATCAAGGAGGTGCTGGAGAACCCAGAGCTGCTTGCCGCCGCCACGGCTGCCGCAGCTGCGCCCGCCGGCGGCGACGATGCCAAGGAGGAGGCCAAGGAGGAGGCCAAGGAGGAGGAGGAGGAGGAGGAGGATGACGACATGGGCTTCTCGCTGTTCGACTGATCAGCTGTTGCTGAGGTGGTTCAGTGCCAGCTCTGCCTGCTGTCGGTGTGCATGCTTGCATGCCCCGTGCCGTGGGTCAGATCATGTAAAAGCGCCAGTCAACATTAAGGGACCTGTATATAGCCGTTGATGCAGTTCTGGTGAGCACACCCTCCCAGGAGCATTGCAGACATCCATCCCAATGCACCTTCACGTTGACCCACAAATTATTGTCAGCGCCCCGCCCCTTGCCATTTGTTGTGGGCGGGCCACTGCGGGGCTGAGTCACCGAGGTTGCACTACCACTATGTGTTCTGTATGCCATGGTCTAGTTGCTGCTGCTGCCAGTGCTGCAACCCGTGCAATGGGCATCGGGCCTAGAAGCCGTCTGTCGCCAGCAGCTGGTGCAGCGCGTCGATGATGGGCGTGTGCGCCAGGTCCGCCGCCGGATCAGCGATCTGCAGCAGAAAAATCGTACTTTCATAGCTCACGCTATCTGTCATTGAGGATCACACACGGTTGATCATGGACAGGCAATACAGTGAGCGTGTCACATACCTTGCGGCCCAGCAGCATCGCAACGCCAGCACGCAGCTCCCGTACCAGCACGCCAATGCGGGCAGGCGCACGGAACTCCGCCCAGCCATCCACCTGCACTTCATGTAGTGCAGACACATCAGGACGGCAGCGCAGCCAACTGTTGCAAATCCGCTTGGGCACGTTGCTAGGGGGTGTAGCGCTGCGGATTTGGGTGTCCCTGGATGACTCACCTTCAGGAGGCCGCGATCGTGCAGCACGGTGAGCTCGCCGCCAAACAGCAGCACCGAGTAGATGGGCACCATTGACGACTCCCGCACAAAAACCTGCACTTTGATTGCAACGATGGTGTGCGATATGCAGCACGGGGTGAGAACGGCATTGATCCCAACATACCAGGATGGGCACTGAGGCAGACCAAAGGTTCTGTGAGCGGGATGGGCAATGAAGGTGGTATGCTCGAGCTGCCAGATGCATGCTGTCGTGGGTCAGTACAATCTGTCAGGAGGGCTGGGGCGCGCACCTTGGACGTCTCAACCATGTCGGTGTAGACCAGCCAGCCGGACTCGAAGCGACCGCAGTCGAAGTTGATGGAGGCGGGGTGGTGGAACACCCGCCCCTTGCGCCGCTCGAAGAACTTCACCTGCACCGCCGACGACTCCACCTGCAGCAGCAGCGGCAGCTTCGTCGTGTGCACCACAGCCCTTGCAATGATCAGTGGCCAAACGGAACCCAGTAGACAGGGCAGCACACACTGTCGCACCCCGCAGTGGCATGTAAGTGGAGCGGCACAGCAGCCTGGCAGTGCATTCTCTCACAGCACGGCTTTTCAGGCGTGCAGCAAAACATGCTAAATTGCAGCGCTTGTGCGTCTCGCTGCTTGGATTCCAGGGTCAAGGTCAGTTGTGAGGGGCCAGCAAGAGTGACCTGCACGGCGCCGCCCTCGGTGGCGCGAAAGCGGGCGGGCGGGTGGTCTACCCGCAGCAGCGACGGGTAGAAGCCCGCGGCCAGCGCCGCCTTGATGACCCGCCCGCTGCAGCGCAGCAAACAGACGTGCTGTGGACTTTGATGAAGACCCAGGAGTAGGCATTGCCCAACGTCGTGCTCCTGAGCTGGCCGCACTCGGTTCCACAGTCGCGACATGAAGTGCGCTGCCACACTTTGTGCACCGTGGCAGCGCTGTGGAGCTTGAACTGCGCGAGCATTCAGACACCAGAGGTGGGCATGGTTGCATACCGTCAGCGGTGCACCAGCAAGCTGGTTGCAGCAGTGAGCAGACGGTGATGCGTGTTGACGGTTTCAGCCACGACAAGCTCTGCCTATACACATCACCAACAAGAACCACTCACTTGCCGCTGTACTGGTCCGGGCCGCCCGCCGCCTTGGAGGCGTCCAGCGCGGCCGCGCCGCCGCGCTGCAGCGCCCGCGGGTAAGAAGCCGGCAGGAAGCCGCGGTCCGCCAGGATGCCCGCATACTCGCCCCGGCCGCCGGCGATGCCCTCCATCGCCTGTATACATGTGCAAGTAGATGTCACTGGGATCAAATCTAGTACAAGTCAAAACAGCAATGGCAATCACAGGCGGACGGAGGGAAGTCGGACCAAGGGGGTTTGTTGCGCCTGCAAGCATCGCTGCCCATGTGCTTGCAGGGGGACGTTCTGAGCATTGGTCACAGTATTGGTCCTTGCTCGCAGTGTTGTGTGCAGAGAAACCTTTCTCTCACCTGGTGGGAGATGAAGTGCTTGGCGCAGAAGGCGGCGGCTGCGGAGCGCCCTCCGGTGTCCAGCGCCCGCTGCCAGGCGTCAAAGGCGACCACCACCGCCAGGTGGTCCGACTTGGCGTTTGGGATCGCCGCCAGCAGCGCCAGCTTCGCCGCCTGCGCCATCAATAGAAAACGGAAGGCCTAAATTGGCTGGAGGCTGAGGGCTGGAGAACAGCTGTTGCCTCTCAGTGGTTCCTGACCATCAGGCACCGACACACACCAGCTTGGGCGTTGCCACGCAGGTGATGTGCCACTGCAGGCCGTCTCCTGATGTTTGTGGCCAGTTGCAGGGGGCTGCAGGGTACGGCACGGCAGGGGTGCGCAGCGTGCTAAGTGCCTGCCTAGTGCGTGAGTAAGCGCAGCGTTCAGGGGGCAGCCCAAACATACCAAACCCTAGACCTTGTGCCACGCACCTGGGCGTCGCGTCGCTTGTCCGGCGGCGAGTAGAAGATGGGGCGGCCGTGGCCTAGAGCGGCGGCGATGGTCAGCACCGGCGCCGCGCACCGCAGCAGCGCCCCGTGCACCAGCATCTTGCCCACCCTGCGGCACCACTGCACCGTTTTGTTCATCCAGCATGCATCCAGCATGCGAGTCTCGATACGCAAGGCAGTCATGCGACAAGTTATTGTCGCAAGGACCTGCTGGCCACAAGCTTGTGCACTCCCTTTTTCTGCACCGGAAACCCGGCAACATTCTGATGCGTCTCGCACTGTAAACGATCGTTTCACAACTGCCTTGAGTCAGCGCTCGGGCGGATGCATTGCTTGCCTGGGGTCCACGGGCATCGCCGTGAGGTGCTCGCCCAGGGGCGTGACCTCCTCCGCCGCCCCCAGCGCCCCCATTGCCTGCAGTTGCGTACAGCATATGCTTGCTGAACTCGCAACTTCATCACGTGATCGCGTGGTGCCGGCAGATACCCACCAACGCGGGGTGTCCACGGCAATCGAGAGATGGACATGACGATGCGACACCACTCCTGAATGCAACATGCTGTCTTGTAGTGCCACGCTGCACACCTGCAGATTGCCCTACAACCTGGCCTATATGTCGAGGTCGGTACATTATGCATTCTGTCACCACGCCTCAGCAACCGCAGACAGGGTTGCGCCCACCTTGAGGTTGGCGACGGCGGCGGCCACGGCGGCCTGCTCCGGCGGCGTCATGGCGTAACTCTCAACCTAAGCCCTGATCTAGGGCTCAAACGCCCACCTTGAGGTTGGCGACGGCGGCGGCCACGGCGGCCTGCTCCGGCGGCGTCAGGGCGCGGCACAGCGTGGCGTCGGCGCCCGCCGCGTCTCCAAAAGTCGCCTTCACCGTCAGCACCACCCCCTCCAGCGGCACCCGCAGCAGCTCCGGCGGCTGCTGCCTCTGCAGAGCGTCAGTCGAACAGCTTTGTAGTCCAGCAGGGCATAAGCTGCCTGCCCTGGCATAGCCGGCCCGGTGCTGCCACAAAATGGTCTGTGCACACAGCACCATGAGCAGCTGCTGTCTGAACAATCTGCCCGAAGGGACAGCAACAGCCTAAAACACAATGGAGTGGTCAACCATGTGCTATGGTGCAGGACATGCCATCACGCAAGTGCGCCAGAGTCCCAGCTGGCGAGTGCCTGAGATACATCAGAGGCCACCCTGCATCACGGTGTGACATGGGCTGTTCAAGTTGCACGCCTGCAGCATGGCCCAGGTTGCACGTGAGAACAGGCGGAAGCAGACGCCGGGCCGCACTCGGCCAGCGCGCCCCCGCCGCTGCTGCGCCGCCGCCTGGCTGACCCACGTCTCCTGTGGTCAGATTTGAAAGATGACCACACAGCGGCAGCAGGCTTCCACTGATAGATAGTTTGACGCCAGGTGCTGTGTCACACATGGTTGCACAGATCAGATAGCAGTGCGCCACTGTCCGCTGTTGCTGGTGCACTTGCACACACGCCTACAAAGGCATGCTGTGTGTGGGAGCTACAGGCTATTGTGCGATTCTCCAGCAGGAGGCCAACAGCCAGAGCTTTCGCACAGTACAGCAGGGCCTTGACACTTTGAAACACCCCGCCATGAGGTGCTGCCGACCTGCAGGCCGGCGATGCCCCGCGCGGGGTCGTAGCCCGTCTGCTTGACGCGGCCGGTGTCGATCACCGCGGTCACGTCGTCGATGGTGATGGACGTCTCCGCCACATTGGTCGCCACCACGATCTGCGCGTGAATTAGTGTAATGGCAGCTGCAGCATGTACGTGCTGCACCGATGCCCAGCAACAGCAAACGCTGGAACGGAGAGCGAACAAGGCCTAGCTGACAGGTCGTCTAACATGGAGACCACAGCAATGAATGCTGCGAAACAATTGGGTGCTGGAACGTTTGCAACTGTGGATATGTGAAACAGCAAATCTACCTTGCGGACTCCAGGGGGCGGGCGGTCGAAGACGCGCTGCTGCTGCTGCGGCGGCAGGCCGCCGTGCAGCGGCAGCAGACGCAGCCCGGGTCCGTCGGCCGTGAGCTCCGCCAGCTGCCGCGACTTCTGCAGCGCGCGGATCTGCAGGCCACGATGTACGAGCTGGAGTGAACCAGTGAAGTGACGTCAGCAAGAGCAGTCAGACCTTGCTCTACTGAGATGATGGAGAATTGTGCGAGCCTCTACGAAGAGCTATTGCCCCTCAGCACAACCTTGAGAGCCACACCCTAGCAAGCAGAACCTGGCTCCATGGCCTGAAGTGTGCTGCAGATGGGTGCTGCTTTTGAAAACACTGTGCAGAGATGGCAACACACCAGCGCAGCACGGTTTTATCAGCAGGCCCTGAGATGCCATGCAATGTCAGCATAGATGTCAGCCCGCCTCTGAAACACATCAGCGCTGCGTTGACTGCAGGCCAGCAACGTGTGGGTCACCGTGCGGTCGATTTCGGCAGCGCCCGGCATGAAGACGAGGATGGCGCCGCCGGAGCCCGCCGCCTGTTGAGCCGCCGCCCGGTCGCCGGGGTGCAGCAGCGCCCCGGGGCCCCCCGCCGCCTCCGCCTCGATGATGTGGCACACCAGCTGCTCCACCAGGTCGTAGTTGAGCATCGCCTCGTCGATGTTCTGCAGGCAGAGGAAAGGAGTCTGTTCTCAAGATGCGTCTTGATTGATGTGGCACAGTTGCCAGCATGGTAAGGCTCAACAAGACGTTGTGTAGACCGTGTAAGAGCAGGCATCCGCTGCTTGGCTTGTCAATCACCTCTAGCGACTGCATGGTGCGCTCGCTGTAGGCGGCCTGCTGGGAGCCGCCCCGCAGCGCGCTGCCGCCGATGCCGCCGTCGGGTGCGCCGCCATCCGCGTCCCAGCTGTCCGGCAGCTCCTGCTTGAGCACGAACCAGCATAGTCGCGCATGCCGCCCAACACAGCTGAGCTCATCTGATGTGGCAATCATGAGCAGCGCCCCGGCATGCAGTATTTGAACACACGGAAGTGATCGGGGCACAATGGCTGCGTGCAGAAGTCCCGCTGTTCGGGGGGCCACTCATAAAACAGTGCCCACCCCCGTGTCTGCCGCCTCCATCTCATGCCAAGCATGTGATCAGATTCATGCCAAGCATGTGATCAGAAACGCCGATGCACGCCACATCTCGCCCTGTCAAGTGGGGAGGAACTCAGCAGGGTGTGCCTACTTCTCACCTCCGACTCTGGCGTCTCCTCCACGTCCCAGGCGTCTGGCGCCGCCGCGTGCTGCGCCGCCCTCTTGCCGCTGTACCCCGCATACGCCGCAAGCTTGTCCGCAGTCTCCTGCAGGACGCAGTGTGACGGTGGTGACGCATGTCCTGCCGCTGCAAGCCGGCCGCCGCTGCAGCTGCAGCGGCAGGCCATGCACCTTTGAAGGGCAGTAGGGAGTCTGGCTCTGCAATGCATTGATGACTGGCAGTCTGTTGTCGTATTCATGCTGGAGCAGCACGGCTGGCAACAATCAAGATGACGTTGCCTTGGGCGCCACGGCTGCCGGCTTCCTTGCCGCCGCCCACTTGCTGCCGCGGCCGACGACAAAGCGGGTGTGCTCCAGGGCGTCCTCCAGGAACAGGTCGCGCACGGGGTGCGTGAAGCCTGGGATCGTGATGACGCCTGCTGACCCCTTTACGAAAGGAGCGAGAGACTTCGGGAAGGGCCATTAAGTCGGCCGCTTTGAACGACTGTGACAGCACAGAGCTAGAGAGGGGACTGCATACTACATCTTGCAAAGTCCACACCATTGCAAATGCGCTCTTCCATCTAGTTGGACCAGGCCAGGGCGCATATTGCAAGCATGGTGCGCAGTGAGCTCCGTGGTCATCACTGTCGTCAAACGGAGCACGGCACTGTGTTCGTGCACCGACCTCGCCGCCGAGCACGGAGTCGAAGTAGCGCGCAAAGGCGTCGGCGTCGGCGGTGGCGCTCATGAGCACCAGCCGCAGGCCCGGCGCCCGCCCCGAGCCCAGCAGGTCCCGCAGCAGCAGCAGCAGCAGGTCGGAGTCCACGCTGCGCTCGTGCACCTCGTCCACCACCACGTGGGTAGTCCCGCACAGCTCTGGGTCCCCCAGCAGCCGCCGCAGCAGCACACCTGCAGCACGCATATACATTAGCACCAACGAGTACTACGCAGGTTTAGCTCATGTGAACTTGAGGCATGCTTTCCTGACAGTGTTGGCGCCCAAGACGGCGCCGTAAGGCTCACCAAACCTTGCCTCTGGCAGCACCAGAGAACAAGGGTCATTTTTGAAAGTCACGCTGAAAAACCGAGTTGTAAAAGTGGTTATTCTCAACTTGACCAAATATTTTCAGTCAAATTCTTTGTTGAACGGCAATTTAGTACAGCAGTGTAAAGCCAGGGCCGGCGCGCGCCTGTGGTGCAGAACAGCAGGCGGGTGCGCGCCGAGCGGCGGCTGTCCAGCCGCACAGAGTAGCCCACCACCCCGCCGGCCGCCTCCCCCCGCTCCGCCGCCACCCGGTGCGCCTGTTTGCATGTGGAAGGCATTCCTGACATAGGTCATATGTGTGAGAGTGTGCAGAACAAGCAGAATTCAACGTTGGTCCTGTGCCACTATCATGGCACCTTGTCGTCCCTGTAGCAGCTCAGTAGCTGAGTGTACGTGGCTGCAGGACGTTGCACCACCTGTGTGCTGTGCACTTGGTAGACTGGCGTCAGCACGTTCGTTCGTGCAAGAGGACAAGGTCGAACCCACCAGCCCTGTGGCGCTGATGCGGCGGGGCTGGGTGACGACGATGTTGCATGCGCCGCCCGCCCCGGCGGCCACCGCATCCTCCAGCACGAACTGGGGCACCTGCGTCGACTTGCCGCACCCTGCAGCGAATGCGCTTTACGCTGTTGGTGCTTTGATGAGCAGAGCCATCCCTGACCCATCGGTGCGGTGGTGCTTGGCCAAAGCCCGACCCTGCCGCCTTTCAGCCTGTGCAGACCTGTGTCTAAGCTGCTCTGCTTCAGACACTCATATTAGCATGGAAAGTCAGCAATAAACTGGATACAAACAGTGATGCGGGGAAGCAAGCTTGCTTGTATGGCTCTGTTCCTGTGGGCGTGTGTTCGCACCTGTCGCGCCGCTGATGACGAGCACCTGGTGCGCACGCAGCTCCTGCAGCACCGCATCCTTTGCGTTCGCCGCCGGCAGCGCCGCGCGCGTGGCCCGCATGCCCTGGAGCCTCGGGGCCGCCGCCGCCGCCGCCGCTTCCTCCGCCAGCCGGCGGCTCTCCGCACCAACATCCACCTCCTGCTGCCGCCGATGCTGCTGCTGGTGCTGGCCCCTGGGGCGCTGCCTGCCTGCTGTGTGCTGTGCTGGCTGTATGGTCGCTGTGGTCGCCTGTGCGCGGTGCAGCTGGTCCGCCACCTGAGAGTCCCCAGTAAAGCCAGTCAGCACCGCAGCTGGTAAAATCCCTGCCAGGCTGGCTTCTGCTTTCTGCTCATGTCGTCATTCACACTGTGACAGCACTGCGTATACACATGCAATGCATCCAGTGGGGTCCATTGCAGCACCTGGTCGACATGATGCAGGGCCTGCCCGCTGCCGCCATCCGCTTCTGCCCCTCCTTCCGGCTTCCGGGCCGGCGCATCCGACCCAAGCTGCCGCGCATCCGCCAGCCACTCGGCGGCGGCCGACGCCAGGTCGTGGAGCATCGGCTGCCCTGTAGCGTCGGCGGCGCAGGCCGCCAGGTGCTGCGTGAGCCGCAGCAGCTGCGGCGCTGCCAAGCTGGTGCACCTGCAAGTGCCAGTGGTTACCCTGATGCAGTGCACCCTGGATGGATACGTACCGCTCTGGGTGCTCCCTGAGCCTGATGCACCACCCCACCAAGACGTGAAGCCCGTTAAATGCAACTGTGCATGGCGCAGCTGGCAGTGGCGGCTACTCCAGCAGTAACCGAGCATGGCAGGTGATCGCTACATTGTCATGGCAGCCGTGATTTGGTACACAATAGTATGGTTGGACACCTGACACACATGACAGGCGGCGCTGCTGGGTACGATCCAGCAGGCGATATCCGGAAGTCCAGGGTCACCGGCTGCATCTCCTGCACCAAAAACAAATCACCACATATGAGCAAGAGCCGCATACTGCCTGCTCAGGGGGATGTTGACGAGCACTGCACGACAAGCAGTGCGCTGTGGTTGGCAACAAGAGCCCATGAATGACTAACTAAATCATAGGAGGTATCCCTGGCGGAAAAAAACAGGAGCATGAGCACCTCTGGTCGCATCCGCAGCAGCGCGGCCGCCTCTGCCGGAAGCGGCAGCGACAGCAGCGTCTCGGCTGCCGAGGGGAAGCTGACGCAGTCGCCGTGGATCGCTTCCATCACTTCCCGTTCCTCCAGCCACTCCTGCGACGGCTGGGCTGCTGCGGCGCCATCAGCCGCTGCCGACGAGCTGCCTGCAAGATTTTAGTTGAACAAGTTGCACGACAGGATGTAATCCTGTGGTGCAGCTCATATAGAAAGGGGAAATATTTGGGTGAGTTATATGAGGCCACCAACACGATTGCTCAATGCTGCGGGCATGCGCACCAGTCCATGCGGAGTAGAGGCTGCGCAGCGCTGCGTTGCAGTCGCCACCGCTGGCAGCCAGTGCCGCAGCCGCCTCCGCCACTGGGTAGCCCGCAGATGCCAGCCACCTGCGACAAGTCAACGCTTCAGGTGCTCGTGCACTGCACACAGTGGTTTGTATTGTGCTGCCACGACCGTGGTGCAGTGGAGCCGAATGGCAGTCCATGGAATGCATTGATGGACTGCAGTGTGTCCGCGCAAATAAGATGGCCCATGGGATCGACATGGCAAGTACCTTATGTAGGGATATCATCTGCTGTGGCGTCACCATCCGAGGCCAGGTCTGCCGCTGAGCCAGCGGCGGCGCCGTTGCCGCGGTGCAATATGCTGACAGGCCGGCTGCTGGCACCTGGTCAATGCACACGACACGACAACTTCGCGGTTGGCATCTGAAGAGTCATGCGGGCGGTGATACGCAGTCTACTAGTACCAAGCTAAAGAACAGTGTGTAATCTGCAGAGGTGCTTGTCACAATCGCGTGAGCCTCGGATGTCCCCACTACCGGTGGTTAATCGGCACACCTGCTGCATACTTTGCCGGCAGCGCGGCCTCTGGCAGATGCACGCACAGCCAGTCGAGCGCCGCCGCGACCGCCCGCTGGCCCCGGGCAGTGGTATGCGCGCCATAAGGCGAAGTGGTGGCTGCTGCATCATTGGCGCTGTTGACGGTGCCAGGATGCCCATTCCCATGGCTGGAGTCCCGCGTGACCGCCAGCGCCCGCCTGGCATCGGCCTCGGCAAAGCCCAGCCGCTGCAGCTGCGCCAACAGGTCCTCCACACCTGCAAGGAAGCCTCTCTCAACTATTAGATCACGACACAGGTACAGTGCGTCTCACGGCTACAGAGCCCCGAGCGTGACAGGCTGCTAGCTCCAGACAACCCCAGTGCATACAACACACAAGCGCCAGCGCCACTCAACAGCAGGCAACATGGTGGAAGTGCGCCTGACCTTCATGTGCAGCATCTTCCGATTCAAGGCCGGCACCCTGCGCTGCGGCACCGTTCCCGGCATCGCCATCAGGGTTTAGGGGCTGCTCCCGCGCCGACGCCAGCGCCAGGTCCACTGCGCGCCGCTGGGCGTCTGACATGATGACGTTGGCGGCCGGCCGCCGCGCCTGCACTTGCACGATGTGTAGTCAGACATGCTGTCTGACGCGCGAAGTGGCTGCGAGGCCGATGCTATCACCTCAGTGGCTGCCCATCTGAACAGTGCGGCAAACACTGTGCATGTCCCTGTGCTGGACATGTGTCGGTCGCAGGCGCAGAGAAGGTCACATGGTCTCCAGCATCGACAAACTGTAGACTCCTGATAGCCAGCTACCTCTGCAGCGCGCTTCGTGCGCTCCCGCTGCCGCCGCTGCTCCTCGGCTGCCGCCCGTGCGGCCGCGCGCTCCACCCTCGCCTTGTTCTGCGCCCCAGCCATGGGCGACAGTCACGAGCGGAAGGACCGTGTTTCATTCACACGTGGATCACCCGAGGACAGGTTCCAGCTGATGGGAGCGAGGAATGCATTCCTGTCGAGGTGGTGAGGATGTGCTGCGAAGCAGACTTTTAGCTTGGGTGAAGCACCTCGTCCTTGATGGACTGGAACAGGGGGCGGAACTCCGACGGCAGCACCCGCTCCAGGGGCAGGTCACGCGCCAGCCCCGCTAGTGCAGCCACCTGCTGGCAAATGCCGCACTTCCATTGAGGTAGCGGCTCTGATGTAGCTACGGATTGCAGGCACAGTGTCCATGCATGGTGGCAGGCTGTGAATAGCACTGGGGATGCTAACCCTTTTGCGTCGGGGCGGCTGGTGCTAACAGCCCCATGTGGGGCCCTGTGTTCTGCCACATGCTCTGGCGAGCCAGTACATCGGGCCAAGGAATGGGGTCACATGTTGTAAAGTGCACACCGCGCCCCGCTGCTGCGCCTCGGTGTCGTCGCGGGCGGCGTGCTCCTCGGCCAGGAACACCACCACGTCGGCATCGCTGCGGTCTTTGTCCGGCAGCACCACCTGCGGCAGCAGGAAGCCGCAGAAGGTGGGAGACGCATGCACGTGCAGCGCAGCTAGGCCATGCATGAGCGACATACTGCCGTGGCTTGGCGGTGCACGGCAGGAGAACGTTTGCTGTGCTGATGTACTGGTTGATGTGATGCCCCGACTATTCTGTATCACATGCCCACCTTGCAGCGGAACTGGCCGTCCTCGCCGGGCAGCACCTTGTACCGCGGCTTGGGGCGGTTCTGGCGGCGGCACCACTCGTGCAGGATCATCTGCGGCGACTTGCTGGTGTAGTAGCCCGCGCTGCTTCCCACCTCCATCATCCTGCCCTTCTCCGGCTGTGCGGCGGGCGGCTGCTGCACCTGCACGGCGGCGACAGCTCCTCAGGCGAAGAGATTGCAGTTTCTGTGTCTGTACAGGTCGTTCTCATCAGGGCACCAGCCACCCGCAGGTCAAGCCTGAAATGTCACTGTCATGCTGCTGCATCCGCATACCTGCTGATCGCCTGTTGCGGCGTCGCCGCCGCCATCCGCGGCAGCCTCCTCAGCGTGCTTGTTCTGGATGTGCTCCTTGTAGCGGTTGGGCTGCAGGCAGCACCGACATGCCTGATGTCGGCGGCGGCGCCCCACTGTACGATGGGGATCGTTCAGGTTGCAGTGCACCCTGAGCTGCGCCTTCATGTGTCTGTGCCCACCTGCTTGAAGACGCGCTCGCAGAAGGGGCACTTTCGCTCCTGCAGCCGCTTGTCGACCATCGACGGCCCCTTGGTGCCGCCGCCAGCGCCCGAGCTGCATGCGTTCCAAGCCTCGGCTATCTATGTTCCGATGGACTCTCCCATGTAGTCAGGCAACGTCAGCACGTTGTGTATGGTGCATCGACAGGAGCACCTGACAACATGGTTCTTCTTCTTCTTTTCCTCGCGGTTTGTGATGCCGCCCATGCCGGCAGGTGGGCACCGCTGGGTGCTATCAGTGCTACAACCTGTTTGTCACTCTCATTTGGCCATAATCGTACTGCTGGGAGGGACTATTCAATGCAGATCGCGCGGCACACGCGGGAACAAACGACGCATGCAGCTGATGCTTTCAGGTGCGTCGCTCCGGCACCTAATTCATGCGGTATCCAGTTCAGGGTGCTGCCATCACATCAGCACCCACCCTACATTATGCTTGTTAGTGTTTGCGCGGAGCACGAGGGCGCAAGTGCAGACTGACGGCAGTGGTGCATGCTGAAGATGTTGATGGCTGCACATGTGCAGGTCTGACAGACAGCATGTCAGCTGCCACACTCAATAACGTTCACCACTTTATGCGTGATCGCGGATGGTTGCAATGCAGCATAACCTCCCCTGCGACAGCAGTTTGCATATCCTGGTTGATCTGTTGATATTTGGTGGCTGCACGCTGCAACCTGATTTGGCATCGGGAGGCTACCAGACTCTTGCCCGAAGTCATGCAAGCAGCCTTTTGGCCTTGGGGACCATGAGGTTCATATGTGCTTTTGACAGCGTGACAACCAATTACCTGTAGATTTGGCCACGAAATGTCGCTGCGCGCGATGGCGCCCCTGCGCCTGCCAATGCGACACCATGGGTGCCATGCCACGTGCCGCATCCGAGCACGGCACACCAGGCAGACAGTGCGCTGCAAGTCCACCGAGCAGGGCCCAGGCATCCGGTGGCTGACGCCGGACTCAGACCCAGTGCCATGCAACCTGGATGCAGTCTTCATCTTGGCGGGTGCGGCATCCAGGCAGCACGTGCTGCCCTGCCATGCAGAATGTCACAGTACTTGCACCCAGTCTTCGCACTGTTTCGAGCTGGGCATCTACGTCTGGTCACGTGAATGTTCTCGCGTGCCAGGTGGCCAGCGGACAGACGGGAAGCTGCATGAGTGGGTGCGGCGGCGGACTGAGGCTGCGCTTGACATCAAGCGCGCTCAAGGTGCGAGCAGCAGGAGATACCAGAGCCGCTGCACGGTCACGTTGACCATGGAATCAATGGAGTGATGTATATTGTTTAGGCTTTCTCCAGTCAGGGCTTGATGATGATCCCTTCTATGGGCTGTCCCTTGTCCCATGCAGCTGCTCGTATTGATCTCAGGCTGTAGGTGCATAGCACTGTTCGGAGACGTTCTCTGCATGCCAACCGCCTTCTTTGCATAATCTGCAGGGTCGTCAGCCACGGCAGTTGTGTGCCTGGGCGGCGGCACGCCCCACAAGCCGCCGGTGCTGCGGTCGTCGGGCTTCGTGCTGCATGAGGGCACCGAGCTTGCCGACTACCTATGCGCCCAGGTAGCATGATCAGTGGACATGTTCATGGTACATATGTGTAAGCAACACGCCACCCGCACCTCCACTTGCTGCACGTATGCAAGCGTTCTTCCCTTGTCCAGGTAGCGTGTTTGTCACTTTGCTATGGCTGTTGATGCTTTAGTACATCTGGTGCATGTTGTATCGGGCGTGCACACTTGTGCACCGAACTGACAAATTCCTGCGCATCAATGCTGAACATCACGCAGACGCCTGCGCCACTGTGCAGGGGGTGGATGCGAGGCATCTTCTGAAGGAGGCGTCTAGCTATGACACCATCGGCAATGGGTACTTTGCAGCCATGATACACGCGGTTCCAGCAGGCTGGAGGTGAGGTGAGCACCGTTGTGTGTACACTCTACACCATGCAACGCGCAGCCGCCGCAGCACAGCCTTGGTGTACTGTTTTGCTGCCAAACACCTGGCAGGCGCATCAGCATGTGCACCTGCCACGCCTCTGTCGCCTCCCCAGGTGCTACAGGGTGTTCAACCCATATTGAAGCTGAGAATTGCTGCGTACCCTGCAGGCGGCTGGGGGTGGTGACCAGCGACTTCCACATGCCGCGCAGCCGCGCCATCTTCGAGACGTGCTTCAGCCTGGCAGGCGCAGCGCTGTGGGACGACCCTGACAGGTGTTGCAGACCTCACGGCAGCGGGTTGCACACATACGCTTGAGGACTCTTCTTGATCTGGCACGTGTACCACACAGGCACTTGCAGGCACTTTCAACGTCCACATTTGCTGCTTGCACAGATTTCAGCTCAGCTTCCATGCGGCGTCAGACGAGGGCATCTTCCCACAAGAGGTGCTGGAGGCGCGCAGGTCACGCGAAGCGGTGCGTCCTTTTTAAACATCATCTGCCACGTTGAATGTGGGAGGAGTCAAGTTGCAGGGCTTGTTGATGCTTCCTTGGAAACTTTCTTCTCAGTGTTCCCCGCCATGCGGTGTCAGCAGGACGGGCATCTACAAGGGCGCTTGAGCTGCCTCTGCTGTTGCAACAGCTCCCACGCCTTTGGCCTCATGCCGCAGACACAGACTCCTGGGTTGTTCATCGTCAGATGACTCTGACCGGCCTGCTCCCTCAGGCCTCGCTGGCAGCGTGGCGCAAGACGGCGGCAAAGCTGAGGGACCTGGCGGCGCTCCACGCCTGGCTGCACCACGAGCACGCCTGCTACTCCGTCGCACAGCAGGTGCTGTGTGCAGAGATAGCCTTGCGTGTCAACAGCCAATTGGCCCCTTGCAATTCGACCTGCGTGTGCTCCACGGCTGTGTGTTCCATCTTGAGGGGCCACATGGTGGCGGCACAGCATCGCACATTGCTGGAGGGTGTGCATGCGGCAGTCGCGTGGCAGCTTGGCAGCATGTTGCTGAGCATGATGGCGGGTGCTGAGCTCAGCGACATTGTTTGCTGCAGGACAAGTTCGGGGTCAGTGCAGGCGCAAGTGAAGTTGGCGATGCGGCCATAGCGTCTTATTGATTGACCAAGGATGGGGAGCTGCAATGGCCTTGCATACCTTGAATACATCCAAGTCTTGTGAACCAAGATGCATCGCACTGCCAGGTGTATGAGTAGTACCTATGTATGTCGCGATCTCGCCAAGCTGATTGGTGCACATTGCTTATCTGGGGTATTCAAGGGGCCAGCACATTGGACCGTGGGTGCATGGGGTTTGGCAGTTCCTGTAACAATGCCATGCTGTTCCATACATCACACGACTCGTTTGCACACCGTAGACCGTACACTCTACAACAGTCTGGCACCTCGCTCACATGCCAACGTTCAAGTGTCCGCTACCACCGTAGACTGCAGTCTGTGCACGCTCTGTTGCACCAAGGTCAAGGGGCACTTACTGTCACCACATGTGCGCAAAGCATCACGTGCAACCCTGAAAGTTGTTGGAGACATTACATCACCAATCGTCGTCTGCCCACATGTTGTGTGGACCCAACAGGCTGTTCATGTAGCTTGCAACTGGCATGACCTTGCAACGACCGCGCATCCGCCGCTGCAACGTGGCGGCCCAGAACACCCCCTCATAGGACTGTCCAAAGTCTAGGCCCAACAAGCCCACATGGGGCAACTGTTCGATTGCTTCAGCGCACGCCTGTGTGACAATTGGCATGTTGTGAAGAATGGCCTCCCTCAACCCCATAGCACCCCCAAACGGGTTGCTTCTCAATGCGGCTCTCAGCTCGGGACTACACACTTCCTGATTGACATCAAAGTCTGGCGCATCACCCTTCCAGCTTATGACCAGCGCCCGCAGGGCTCCCAGCTTGCGCAAGTCTGGCACCATGCGCAGGGGCATTTGCAAGAGCTCGAGGCGGCTGAGTGACTGCAGCCGCAGCGCATCTGAGGGGAGGGCGCCATCTGGCAGGGGGCCCCGTATCAAGCGCAGCGAGTGCAGCATTGGCAGGCGGTCCCTGATGCCACGCACAAAGAAGGCTGCCGGCGGCATGTAGCCTAGCTGCAAGGTGCGCAGCTCGAGCAGCTGGCACTCTAGAGCGCTGCTGCCGGCACCGGCATCCACAAGCTGCAGATCGCAGTCAACTGGAGCTCCCATCTGTAGGTGGCGCAACGCTGCCAAGCTGCGCACGACTGCAACGTCTGCAGCAGACGTCACACAGATGTCCAATGCTGTCAGCCGCTGCACCAGCTCAAGCCGCAAGGGCGGTGCAAGCATTGACACGGATTTCCCGCTTAGCGGGAAGCGGGGGCTGGAAAGCCGCAGGCGGATGCTGGTGCCAGCTGTGGATGCCACAAGCGCATGCCACATGATGGGCGCCCGCAGCAGCTGCTGATCAACGTCGCTGCCTTCATTAGTGAAGCAGATTGCGCTGATGCCTGCAACACGCAGTGCAACATACTGAGCCGTCTTTGCCAATGGGAGTGTTTGACAGGTCGCCCACGCATGCTCCACCCTCTGCCACATACACTCAATGTGTCGTTCGACTTGCCTTCGAGACGTTGCTGCACCCACTCGCAGACATCCCACACATGTTTGGTGATGTCAGTGTCTTGCTTGGGCACAAGGAACTCGATCGTGCCCCACATGTCTCTGCCGGATGGGTTTGCCAGCATCTCATGGAATCGCCGACATGCCTGCTCCACGTTCTGCGCAGGTCGGCCAACAAATAAACAGCCGTTGAAGGAGTACCATGAACTGACTGGGGTAGCTACGTACACCGGCAACTGGGGCGTGCGTGGACAATAAAGGAATAAACCATCGACACTGCAACTCTCTTGCAGCATGTGCTTGCTGCAAATTGTTGTATAAAGCCTGCTCACCAGCTCATCATAGAAGTCCAGGTATCCAATGATGCGCGCCCAGATGTCGTCTGGCAACACATCCCAGGGCGGACAGTGCTGAGTGGAGTCAACCCTACGCCTGCTATTGTTGCTGGCACCCACTGCTGCAGGTTCGCTCCTGGTGTCCATGGCAGGTGCTGAACTGTGCACAAGCAAGCAAGGCTGCGTGCTCTGTGGCAGCTGTGTTGAGGGGTCAATAATGTGGAGAGATGAAGTGGATCCTGGACATACAATGCGTGGCCTTCACTGTGTGGGTGTGTGCAGCAATGTGACCGCTGGCTTGCTGGCTGCTGTCCAGTCAGGAGTATATAACAGCAGCCTCGGTGTAGTAGGGGTTTGAGCTCGTCAGATACTGCGCCAGTTAATCCGTCGACGTTCCAAGGAGCTAAGGCTGCACGTCAAGGACCAGCCTGACAGCTGGACTGCACGTGATCATCAGGTGATACGTAACATGCAACTGCTTCGATGTGTGGAGGGCGAGGGCTTTCAAAGCTGTTGCATCGAATAATCCGCCTGCAATCAAGACGGTCACTTGCAGTTGATATTGCACCTGTGCACTTGGCTGCACATGACCCCTGTTGCTGATTGCTGCTGCACATGACCCCTGTTGGGCAAGGGGCAGGGCCTCTTCGAGCATGTCATCTTGTCACTGTTTTGTGGCGGCTCATCAGGCACACATGTCTGCACTAGACATGTCGGCATTCACCGAGCCAAGCCTGATGTTCATTTTCCCACCCTCCCATACATGCCGCAGGACGAATTTGGAGTCAGCGAGCGCGGGCGCCAGTGGAGTTCGCGATGCTGCTACAGGTTCGTATCAGTTGACCGACAAGGGTGATTGCAAACGTTTGTGCATGAGGCTGCTCATCCCATCAAAGCAAAACAGGTTCCAAACTAGTAGGGTATCAAGTGCAGTTGCTGAACACACCTTCTAAGCCGAGTGCCTGAGGTGTGTCATCACCAGTCATCGTTGGGCCACTTATCATGCACCACAAACGTCTGTGCCTCCAAAGATATGAAGTCCGATGCTGGTTGGACACTGCATCGACCGTGCATTCGCTCCCACAAGATGTCAGCCCAACCGTTCACCTGTTCGGCTATCCCACAATCCAGACCCAGCACCTTCAAGTGCGGCAACTGCTCAATCGCCGTTACCAGCTCCGTTCCGGCCAATCCGATTGAGTGAAGGACCAGCTGCGTCAAGCCCACGGCACCTCCAAGCGGATGAGGACTCGCACCCAGATATGGCCCGCCGCTCCACACACTTATGAGCAGGCGGTGCAATGCCGGTAGCTGGCGCAGGTCTGGCATCATGTGCAGCTGCGGTATCTGAACGAGCACGAGTCGGCTGAGGGACTGCAGCCGCAGCAGCTCTGCTGGGAGCACGCCGCCTGACATCCAGCACTCCTGTACTTGCACCGAGTGCAGATGCTGAAGACGGGCAGCCGAGCCTGGGATTAGTATAGTCCGCGGGTGGACGTCAAACAGCTGCAGGGTGCGCAGTGCGGAGAGCTGAAACTCCTGACGAGCGCTGCCGCCGTCGGCAGCTCTTGGCGGCACATCTTCGCCATCACAGCCTTTAAGGCGCAGGTGGCGGAGCGCCACCAGGCTGTGCACGACTCTGATGTCTTCAGCGTCGTAAATGCTGATGTCCAATGCTGTCAGCCGCTGCGTCAGCTCAGTCCTGTAGGGGAGCGAGACCAGTCTGGCTGCTGCCACTGTGTTGCTGCGCAGCCGCAGACGGACGTGCGTGCCAGCCGTCGACGCCACGAGTGCATGCCACAGAGTAGGCGTGCTGTTCGGGAAATCGCAGAGACCATCGCCGCCAGCTTCCTGACTGTACCATACTGCGCTGATCCCTGCAGCGCAGTGCGACATGTCCATCTGAAGCCGAGCATTCATGGTTACAAGGACAGCATGCTGAACCTTGCTGCAAGCAGGGGTGAGACCGCCAACGAGGACCGACCTTTGATGCGCTGCTGCACCCAAGAACGCAGCCGCCCTACATCAGCGGTGCCGTCATCAAGCAAATGGAGCCTGCCCCATATGCTCTTGCTGAACGGGTTTGTGAGCAGTCGATGGTATCGCCGACAGGCCCGCTGCACTCCCTGCAGAGCGTTGACGCATACATAGTCCAGCTCCAGCGTCTAGATCGACTTCATGAGCAGATACACGCCAGTAGTGACTGTGTCAGCAGCACACGCAGGTTGATTGAAACTGCTTCCAATCTATGACATGCCTTGTACAATGTGGTGCGCTTGCCTCGAGAACATCGCCTTACCAGCTTGTCGCGAAACCTGAGGTACCCAATGATGTGTGCCCAGATGTCATCTGGCAGCAGGTCCCAGGGCGGACACTGCCGCGTGGACTTGTTCATGTCAATCACCCAGTGCTAACATCCAGTTGACGTTCGCCACGTGACAGGTGCAGTGTCACGATCACACGATGTGCGAGACGGTGCGGCAACGCACGCCATACACTGAAAAGGAGGGTTTCTGGGATGCAACAGATGGACTTGGTATACTGGGTGAGACTCTACTAGGCAAATGCTAAAGTGTACGACTGAAAGCCGATGGATGTCCGTAACCACTTGCATCGAATAATCCGCCTGCTCGAGACGATCACGTGACACTGCATATGCACCAAGTGATGATATGATGATGACATGGAAGGGGCAGTGCATTCCCATGTTGGATAACACATGTACATGACCAGCTGCCAGCTCGCCCTGCCAGGCAGCCAGGCTCAGAAGCACTGGTCTGATGTGCCACTACACCAGGATGTCGGAAACAAGCCTGGTGTGCGCAACGGTGAGATGCATGTTGCATCTGCAGTTTCTCAATGATACAACCACATCATGTAACCAAGTGACCCTACAGATGCCCGGAGTCCCCCAGTTCGCCGGACACCTGCTGTTGCTGATGCTAGTACCGGGCCAAACCTGACCAGCTGTGCACCAAGTTGCTGCTGCCGCCGGTGTGCACAACGTCAGCACAGCCGCTGCCGCATGTAGAACACCCCCGCCTGGCAGCGGTCCCGGAAGGCGCAGTAGCCGCACTTCCAGGCGTCGTCGCGGCAGACGGCAGCCGGCGGCGCGGCGCCCGACCAGAAGCTGAGGTGGCGCTCCAGGGCCTCCGTCAGCCAAGGCACCCCGCTGTCCACCGCCACCTCCGCAAACATCTCGCCATCGCCCTGCCAAATTCCACAGGTCGAATGAACCATCATGCATACCTCGCCTCATCACAGGCTTTCTGCCAGGATACAGCATGCCTGGGGCCTCCAAAGCTGTTACAGCAGCTGCACGAAGGGGGGGTGGTAAGTCAGCACAACGAGCAGCGCGTCTTCAGCACAAGTGCTTCCAGGAAGCTGCCAGCAAGGCAAGTGCCACATACCTGCCACCAGTAGCGGACAAACATGGCGGCTTCCAAGTGGCTGTCGCCACCCTGAGGGATGCCCTGCGCAAAGTGGTCAGTTGCTTTCGAACTTGGCATACACCATCAGCGGGAGGCAGCTGTGTGCTGCTGCTCAGCAGCAGCGGGACTGCCGCCCATGTCAGCTGTCCATGTCGCTGTGCAGCATCACAGTGTGTACATAGCAGTAGTGTCCAGGCCAGCACTCACGGCGGCGGCAGAGCGCAGCAGCACCGCCGCCTCGTGTGCGTTCGCCACCGGCTGGCCCGCCATTGCGACCCCATGCTCGGTGACGGCGGGCGACAGCTCGGCACGGCTGTCCACGTGCAGCATCTCCTCCAGAAACTCGTCCAGCTGCGCAGCACGCACAGTGTCGTTCAGCCCATCTGCGTCGTAGTACTGCTGCGGGGCCACCCAAGTGCTGGTGTGGGAAGGGTCTGCACCAGGGTGGCCTGCCGTGAAGGTGCATCAGTCTTCAGGGCACACCTGCTCGTCTGACAGGCGCGCCAGGCTGAGCAGCATGAGGCGGTACAGGGCCACCTGCATCTCTGTGGCCCGCACCTGCGCATCAAAACCCTCACTTCTATGCCAAACCGTGGTGCGAGCACACTGTTGCAGACGCTTCCATGGAGGTACATGTGCTGCTGACGAGGAGATGGGCAGACTGCAACCATGTGCGGGCTCGAGTTGCCTGCAGGCGCAGCCTGAGCAGCTGCTGGATGCCAAGCGGTGACAGGCTACCCCTCAGAAGCAGCAGTCGATGCACCGCTTCAAGATGCACGAGGGGCATGAGGCTTCCACCTGCGCGGGGCGGGGCAGCGTGGGGCGGGAGCGCGTCTTGTGCTCCACCACCTGCAGCCGGCCATCGGCGCCCCGCTGCAGCTGGTCGACGATGCCGCGCACCCAGCGGCCCTGTAGGGCAGCTTGATGCAAGGCCGCAACTCGCACCAGCCACTGCAGTGAGTTGGCTCTCATCCAAACAAGCACTGAAACAAGGTCGGAACGCCTGGCGATTGCCAACACGCCGCTGCGAAGGGCTATGCTGCATCCTTCCCAAGCAAGCAAGCTGCTGATTCGGCGCATCTGCGATTTGTGCTCGACGGGTGTAGACGCACCACACAGTAGACGCCTTCAACAGTACCCACTTCACACATATGCACTCACCTGGACGAGGCCGAAGACGTACACCTCCCGGGTGAGGCCTTCCGCCGCCAGCTGGCGCAGCCCGGCCACGCTGTTCAGCAGCCGCACCTGCAGCAGCATCATCACGGACCATCTGTCACTTCGCACCTTACCTCTTCACCAAAGGATAGCCAAGCTGTTGAGTGCACAGCGGCCGCCTGGAGAACACAGCAACAGAACCGTAGCCTGCCCCTGCACGGGAAACAGCCTCCGGCATGACCCATGGGAACCGCCTGCTGAGGGTGCAATCGATGGCGGTGTGTGCGCTGCCAGGTTGCAAAGTGTAGAGGGTTTGTATCTCGGCCGCTAACCGCCCAGAAGTCCTGCCAGGTGTCCACGTGCACCTCCACCAGCGTCGTCGTCTGCGCCTCCAGCTCGGCGTGGATGCGGCTGCCGATGCGCATGGCCTCCGTCTCCAGCTGCTCCTGGAGACATGGCCAGCGCCTTCGCACCCCCCTCGCTTCCAGGCTTGTGAGGTGCGCGCTCGAGCCATGCAACAATGATCCACAGCAGCACCAAATGAATCCCCCCTGCAGCTGCACCTCCCAGGGGGGTTGACAGCAGACAGCCGCGTTGGGTGACGCACCCGGGGGATCTTGGCGCTGAGGGTGAAGGCCACCTGCTGCTGGCACCACTCGGACGCCGTCAGGTCGGTCACCGCCAGCCCCCGACGGCGGTATGCCCTATATCATTACAGCCTGCAGCTTCAGGGTACTGCTTGAGCTTCAGCCAGGGACAGGACCCCTGACATATCATGTTGCACAGGCATGATATGCCAATATAGAAACAAACCCATATGACAAACATCTAGCGTCATCCAGGCATCCAGTCATCCAGTCATCCAACACACTTCAGGCGGTCCTTGGTCAGCCCGAAGTCCTCCAGGTCCGGCAGCTGCGGGCTGCGCGGCTTCGCAGCGGCGGCGGCTGCGTCGCCGGCACCACCTGCAGCAGGCGGGATGCAGGTCAGGAAAACCGATTGGGCGCCTGCCACACTCATAATCCTACAGCTGACTGTGCTCAACAGTTTTGCGACTGGGCAGCGCTTGCACATGCTGCAACAACGGAGGAGCCGTGCGATACAGCAGGGTCATTGTACCCTTGAAAGACAGCAACGAGAAAAGCCAAGGTGCACCTGGCAGCGGCTGCATTGCAAGCGGGTCCTGCGCAGCTGGCTCGGCGACGCTGCGCCGCTTCCTGCTTCCCCGCCTGCCGCGCCGCCTGCCCTTCGGCTTGGCCTCGGGCTTTGGCTTCTCTGGCTCTGGCGGCTTCGCAGGATTTGGCGCCAGCAGCATCTGCGTGGCCACTGACGGTGGTCGCTGACCAAGACTCGCACCAGCTAGGGGTGTTGCTCTCAGAGCTATTCAAGCATGACAGCACGTGCTGATTCACATGAGGAGCTCCAGGGGCCGAATGGTGTTGTATGGTTACCAGGCACTCCCCAAGGTCCAATACATGATCACAGCTCACCATACCAACACAGGTATGTCGCTCATACCTGACGACCAGCACCTTTGAACAGGGACATGATGGGTGACGTCGGAGCCTCAGCGGCTGCAGCATCGCCATCCGTCTGCCTGCTGCACGGCATGGCGTCCTCTGCATCGTCCCTATCCCATGCTGCTGGCTGTGGGTGCTGCTCATGCTGCTCTTTTAGGATCCGCCGCCCGCGCTGCTGCTGCCGCCGCTGCTGGAATGGCTGCTGCTTCTGTAGCCGGCTGCTGTACAGCCTCAGGTTGCGCCGCGGGTGCAGCAAGGCCCTCTGCAGGGCTGGCTGTCGCTGCCGGAGCATCCTGCGATTGCCGCCGCCGCCGCCGCTTCTGCCGCGCTGACGATGGTGTGCTCTGCTGGTCCGGTGGCATGTCCGGCTGCTGGGGCGGCTGCACAGCGCCATCAGCACCCCTGGCTGCTCTGGCCTGGGAGCGCGTTCGAATGCGAGCCGAGGTTGCCGACTGCGCTGAAGTCGCGGCGGCAGCGGGAGCGGCAGGCGGCGTCACGGGTGGCTGTGCCTCCGCTGGGGTCGGCGGTGCAGATGCTGTTGACGGCTGTGCAGGCTGCGTTTGCTGCTGCTGCTGGGAGTGCTGCTGCTGCGCAGAGGGCTGCGACCTGCCGCTGCCGTCCTCCACCTCTGTCGGAGTCAGCTGCAGGACGAAGTGAAGTACATGAATGAGCCTGAGCGCTCAGCTGATGAGCTCGCACACATCCGGGTCACTCAAATACCTCACGATCCACAGCAGACTGACTGCAGAGTGCATTAAAGGTGGCAAGCACGGCAGCTGCACGGAGGCCGACCATGTTGGGGTTTGCGGCGTCACCACATCGGCACCTCACCTGCTTCGCCAGACCGCATGGACGCAGATGGGACCGGCATGCCTCGGAGCGCTGCACCAGAGGCCCTGGCGCCACCCCACGCCGCGGGCTGCGCTCCTGTAGAGCCAGGGTTCGTGCCGGCAGGCTGCCCCGGCTCGGACGCTGCCTGCGGCTGTGGCTGAGGCTGTGGCTGAGAGGCAGCGGCGCCACCGGCGGCAGCACAGTCTGCCGATGCTCCATCTGGTTTCGGCGCTGGACGGGGGGCAGCATCGGGTGCCGGCTGCGGCACCTGCTGCTGCGGGTCTGCAGTGCCCACGGACCGCTGTGTGGATCCTCCCTCAATGAAGACGCCCGTGCCGTCTGCGAGCTGCTGCTGCGACGCCTCAGCGGCTTGCATTGCCGCTTCGAGTGCTGCAAACTCCGCTTCCTCCATGAACTCGTCCTCAAACTCGACCGCCATGCTCTGGGGACCAGGGAGCTGCAGGGTCGGAGACAGGTAGTCAGACGGTTCTCTGTCATTTGCTGGCGCCTGGTGCTGCTGGTTGGTGGCGGCAAGCGCACGGCAGCTCGGTGATCCCTCTTGCGTGGACTGTCAAATGCCGGATCGATATGCACCAACATCCAACATCAGAAACGTTCCTATGCAGATCGGCGATGGCGCACTGCACGACGTTTGCAGGCAATAAAGGTGATCAAGCTTGGGCCTTGGGGCGTGCTGCCAACCCAGGTCTTGGTCAGTACCATGAATGCCTACACTTATGGTGGCCACGTCCCATTCGTGATCGTGCAATTTGCGCATGTATCACGATCACAGCGTGGTGACCTTCAGCCGCCCACGCGTCAAGTTCCGTTGCTGGGTGACTCAGCTGCTCTCAATATCAAGGTGGCACTGAGCACGCACCCGCTGTGAACTGGCCGCCGAGTGCAAAGACTTTACCACCCCAGACATTCTGGCAGCAACTAAGCTGATCAGGCTACATTCCAGCATTGCGCATCGCTGCGCAGCGACATGCACAGCCCGCATTCGCCGGGCTGATGGCATACCGACGCCGCACCATGCAGCCGGCAGGCTGTGGCCAATCTCGCTTAGGCATGCATCGGAGCGCTGTCAGCACGCTCAAGTGCTCACAGCAACCTATCTTGCCATGCTGTACGGGTCAGCAGCAACGATGCAGCGCTCAGCTGAGCTGCCGACGGCTGCGGCGGCGCCAGTGCCGTCTGATGCTCCAGCAGACAGGGATGTGCTGCAGACGGCGGATCTGGACCGAGTCTTGGAGGCCTTGCTGGCGCGCTGCCAGCGGCTGCGTGCGGAGCAGCCCCACATCGTGGGCCTGGGCCAGTTCCGGCGGCGCCTTCAAAAGGAGGTACAACACATGCCTGCACACATACTTGACAGCGCCTGCACTGAGGCATTGGCGCGGTAAGGTTCGAAGGTCCAAGTGTTTGCATGCGTTTCCCAGCGTCTACCCTGGTGTGCTGGCGCGACGGACCAACTGATGAACCCACAAACTCCATGTAATGTTTGCAGCTGAGCTTCCTACGCAAGCTAGCGGCGGGCTTGGGCAGCGCATGTGGCGATGCAGGGCAGTCCTGCGGCTTTTGCAGCGGCGCCGCCGGTGCTGTGGTCGGCACGTGCCAGCCGCTCAACGCTTGCGCACAGCTGCAGGTGAGTGGAGTGCTGCTCCGCATGTGGTCCGGACGGGCGCGTCTGCCAGTCTGTACCTTGCAGCGTGGGCTCGCTCTGTGCACGCGCAACCTGCAAGCGTACTTGTGTTGCCACTGCGCCTGCAGGGGGTGGCCAACAATGCGCAGGGCCTGGGGGCGGAGCTGGGTGTTGCCGAGTCGGCGCCGGGTGTCACAGCAATGTCCCGCCGCTTCTGGGCAGCCCCCCTGCAGCGAGCAGCAGGTGCAGCATGTCGCTGCTGTTGCCTGAGGATGAGCCGTGGCTGCCGCTAGAACACTGTTTACGGCATCCATCCGAGACAAAGACCACAGCAACCCAGCTGCACATTCTGGTGCTGACCGGGTTGCAATCCTTGCACTGGGAGGCACGGAGCAGGTACCTGGGGATGCTCCAGGTGGAGCCACCGCCGGCTGTGAGGTGGATGTGGTAGCGCAGCAGGGGCATGCCTGGGTGGAGGTGAAAAGCCACGGGCCATTTGGCGTGCACTCCACGCACTGGCTCGGCAGCGCCGGCCACAACAAAGGCGAGGAGTGTACCCCGTCCTGAACTCATAAGCAGAGTGGTCACAAACGTACACTCCCTTAGCATTGCAGGCAGATCAGAAGCGGGACTAGCGTCCTGCAGTCGTGAGTGGCCTCTTGTGTGCCGTCGGACTGAGCCATCACAGATGCCTCATGCCCGCCGTGTTTGCCGCGCGCAGGCCTGAAGCAGCAGGCCATTGAGCAGCTGGCGGTCGCGAGCGCGCCATGCAACCAGCTCCGATGGGCGCCGCCCGTGGTGGTGTTTCACTTTGCCGGCGGCGCCAGCGCTGACGTGGCAGCTGAGCTGCGGGCCATGGGCATAACCGTCACGGGTCAGTGAAGCCATGGACATGCCATTCAAATCAGTAGCATTGCATATCAGATGGCTCATGAGAGCTTATGCCGAGGCGCTGATTCTGCTTTGAGGCCATCTGCAGTCAGAGGGCTCAGCAGCAACATGTTCTCGTGTGACACTCGTGCGGCACACTACAGGGCCGGGGCCAGTCACTGCTGACCAGCTGCCGCCGCTGCCGCCGCCGCCCGCCGCCGCCAACGCCGACGTCACGACGCTGTGCGCCCTCGTCTCGGAGGTCACCAACGCGGACCCGAGGCGGCCGGACCTGTGCGCCTGGGCCGCCCGCACCTCACACTGGCGGGTGGGTGCCGCTGGCGCTGCTGGCGGCCTGTCCTTAAGCTGCAGCCCTGTTGCGGCGCTGCACAGTGCTGATGTCGTTGGCGGCTGCAAACCGTCCTGATGCCGTCACTGCTCCCAATCCTCATGTGCAGTGTGGGCCAGTCCCATATGCGTCTTGGTGAGCGTGGCACTCGTGACGGAGCCACTGAAACCGACTTTGAAGCTTGTGCACATGTGCACATGCACTGACGACGCAGCACCGGTGCTTGAATTGGTCTGCCCGTGGATGCACGGCTTTTTGCAATGTGCATCCCGCAGGACTGTTTGGCTGCGGAGCAGGGGAAGCCGCTCCAAGTGAGTCTTGCGTCGCAGCTGGCCAGCCGGCGGCTGGTGGCGGCGGCGCCCACCCTGCAGCACTTTGAGGCCCTGGTCAGCAAGCTCGGCGGGCCGAGGGAGCGGGCACGGTGGGCGCGGCTGCGGCCCCTGATCACTCCGATCGAGGTCGCTGACCAGCCTTTAGCAACGACAGCCACAGCCTCGGACACCACAGCGAGTCTGGGCCAGGTTGTAATGGCACACGGAGCAGAGGATACATGTTCTGAGCTGGCCGACTGTAGACAAGCATGTCATGGTGTACAGCTGCCTGCTGCAGCAGCCTCACTTGCAGCAGCAGCAGCAGCAGCAGCAGCTCAGCAGGCGGCACCACACCCAGCAGAAGCAACGAGCAGTGGCGGGGCCGCCGCACATCAAGGGGATCTTCAGGATCAGCGCGGGACGGCGGCCCTGTGGCAGGAGGACTGGGCGGTGCACCTCCTCTCCGGCAGCACAATGCCACCAGCGGCGACAGTCTATGATGACGGCAGCAGCAACGTGGCCGGGGTGGCAGCCCCCACTCTGGGTGGCGGCGGCGCTCATTGGAACAGCAGTGCAGTCAACAGGCAGTGCAGCACCGGGAACCTAGGCAGCGGCGCCCCTGCCGCGCCAAAGCCAGATTCTTCGGCCGCCCAGGACCCTGGCAGCGCGCTGATGTCGCCTCCGCCTGCAGTATCTGCAGTGGATGTGGAGGCCAGCCGGCTGATGCCGGTCCAGCACATCAGCGCCGAAGCCAAGACGGTCTTTGCAGTTGGTGACGCCGCCAAGGCGAGTCCTGTGCTTGACTGTGATGCCGCTGTACAGTGTTCATCTCCAGGACAGGGACTTACCATGCTTCAGACAGCTTCAAGGTGTTGCTGCTGTCGTGGTGCGTTCGCCATCCACGCGGGTGGTCTGTATGCCGCAGGCGCTGACGCTGACAGCCAATGGGCGCGCCGTGGCGGCTGCTGCGGCGGGCGGGGTGCGCCTGGAGGCCTTCGTGCACCGGGCGGTCTGGCTGGCCGGGTTCTAAGTACACATAGCAGTGGCGTTGCTGACTGATGTGCATCAACAAAGCCATAGTCAGCTGCGCGTTGAGGCGCAGTGTCTGGCCTTCCGAAGCGTGTTTGAGTATGGAGAGCGTGCTGGCTCTTTTCGTGGCGAGATGTGCTTGACAGGCTGGATGTTGGTGAAGACGTGGCCATGTGCTTGATCTGTAACATTCCATTCCAGTTTCAAGTGCTGCCCTGCTACAGGGCTGCCCTGCCATGCACCAATGATCAGCCGGCCCGCTTCCGGCCAGCTCTGCCCCTGCGGCGGGCATCTTGGCCCAGAAATGAGATGTCACTGATGCCGATCGTCAGCAAAGCGTGTCACGAGACGAACGCCACGCTGTTTCTGCAAGTAACGGGCGTGCGCTTTTAGGGTGCAGGACCACCTTTCTGCTCACTGGCTGGGAGGGGCTGAAGACAACAGCATCTCGACCGCAGCGCTTGCACCGCTAGCAACCCGCTACGCTTGCAGCAATCCAGCTGAGCGATCGGATTGTGAGTACACCTTTTGGTGAGGCACGCCGAGACCAAAATGACCAGCATAGCAGCCTTGAGTGGGCCGGCAGTGGCGTCTGTACGTGCGTCCCGGCGGCCGCAGCGGACGCATGGCAGCTTCACGGCTAAAAGGAGAGCCTTTCGGCCCGTCAGCAGCATGCAGCATCGGCACAGCGATTCGCAGGTGGGCTGCATGCTTCTGGTATCAGACACGATGCCTGCTTGCAAGCCGGACGAAACCGTGGCTTTACAACAGCAGCGGGTGACCTTGATACGGCGTCAGCGCATGTGTGTAAGAAGAATGCAGGCTGGAACGTGCGGCGATCCTGATGCCTAAGCACATTGCCAGAATGCACACGCCTACAATGCATGGCGAGCGAAGATCCCTTGATCTCATGCTGTTACAAACGCAGGGGGCTCAGACTGCAGCACCGCTGCAACATCCAGAGGTGCACCTGCAGCCGGGCAGCATAGCATGGCGGATTCCTGGCACCGCTGCCGTGGCGGCGCTGGCAGTGCTGCACGCCACAGCATTTTCAGGTGGAGAGCTTGCGCATCATGATATGACGCACGTGATATCAAGCTGCTTGCAGTGCAGCACTGCCATGTTGACGACGCTACATGGTTGGGCTCGCCTCAACAGTCATGCCGGTCCGTCTGCTGTACCGAGGACCTTGCATGTGGCGCGGGACTGACCAATGTCATCGCGGTTGCAGGCGCAGCACTTGCCGAGGATGCCCCGCCCCCGCAGTCGCCGCTGCCATCGCTGCCGTCGCCGCCCGAGGTCGTGCGCACGCTGTCAGAGACCATTTTCTCCGGCCCCGACTTGCCCACCCCGGAGGAGGTAACGAGATTTCAGCAAGATTCTTGCGCTTTGTGCAGAACAGACAGATCCACGCTGATTATTGGCTGGCAATGAGCTGGACTTCGGCTCCGTTCTGAGGCCCAGCTGCCATTGGATGCAAAAGCTTTCAGCCTTCAAATACATTGATTTTGATGTGGCAGGCGCCCGCGCTGAACGATGCACAGCAGCCCCAGGACGACAACACCAGCGGCACCGGCGACGCTGGCAAGGCGCCAGAGCCACAGAAGCCCGAAGCAAAGAAGCAGAATGGGCAGCAGGTGAGGGCGTAAATGGTGCATGGTGCCACAATGGCAGCCGGCAGGAGGTGTCTGCAATGGTTGGCCCGCAGAGGTGTGGCAGAAGCAGACACGAGCATTCATGGCCTGTATACAAGTCGTGATTGGACGCACATAGGCGTTCAGAATGCACATGCACGCTCTGCAAGCCTCAGCATCTGCTTACAAGGTCTGATGGCGCCCCCAAGCTGTCGCCTCATTATGCCCTGCAGAAGAATGGCACGCCTGAAAGCGACGAGCAGCTGCGGCAGCGCTTCGAGAGCGAAATCCTGCCGAAGATCCAGGAGCAGCTGAAGGGGCTAGACCAAAACGAGCAGCCCAACAGCGCCACCATCGAGCTGAAGCGGCAGCTCCGGGTGGGCGCTCTCTGCTGCAGCTGGCTATTCCTGTGCGCCAGGGCATTCCTGCACGCTGACGCTGCTAGGCATGGATACTTTCAACAGCTGAATCTCGATACTGGAAGGTGTGGCAGAGGGTGGGCGTCAGGTGCTATCTGCGCCAATCTTGGACATAGGAGCAGCAGTGTCGTGGGGCAGTGCCAACGATACCCTGCCGAGTGCATGTGTATTTGAGTTTCAAATCGTGGGTGGTGCTGCAGAGGGTCGAGGACGACATCTACCGGCTGCTGGACGACCTGAAGGCGCAGAAGCCCGAGGCAGCGCGCGCCGAGGCGGCGGGGCTGGCGCGCGAGTTTGAGGACATCCGCAGCTACGTGAAGGAGAATGGGGGCATGCTGGCAGATGAAGCGAAGGGAGTGTGACACGGTGTCTTCTGTGTTGCAGAGCATCAGCAGCAATAGCACAGCGCTGCGGTGTTGGCTCCTCGGTCAAGAGTAGATAGTTGCTCTTCGGTTTGGGGATGGTGGGACTGCAGTTTCTTAGGAAGGAGATTTTCCTGGCGAGATTGCCATTTGGCGCTGGCCTGCACATATGACTCTCATCTTCTGATGCGCAATTGACACGCATCCAACATGAGTCCACACCGTCATGAATGTCACCACACTGACAGCTGAAGCAAGCAATGTAACTATTGCTGAGGTCTGACGCATGCTGGAAGACTTGATAGACACGGTCACAGCCGCCCTGAAAAACCTACGCTGAAGCTGCTGCGGCTGGCATCACCTATGTTCCTAGTGCTGCTCATCAGCGGCTGCAAGCTGTCCAGCACCCGCGCTTTGCTGCTCCGCCGCCTGCCGCCGCTCCCGCAGCGTCCGCTGCTCTCTGTCAAGCAGCACAGGCAGGCCCCCTTCCTTGACCGCGTCCACCCTGCAGCATGCAGCCCGTATGTTGAGATGATCACAGACCTCGACTGATCTGCTGGCTCCACCGTCAGCGCTCTACTCACGCTGCCCACACTGCTGCTATCACTCGCTGCCCCATGATTCGACTCGTGGCTGCTTGATTGTTGCGAAAACGATATCAAGGATGAGCCACGTCAGTCGCGTCATTCGAGCTGCGCTCCTCGCCCTGGGGACGCTGCAAAATGCAGCCGGCCATGACACGCGCCTGCCGTCACAACGCCAGCACAGCGAGGATTGTGGAGCAGTAGCCATGCGGACTGCCCTGACATCCTAAATTCTCACCGCCGCTTAAAGCCGTGCCGCTTCTCGTGCTGGTAGTCGTCCCATTCCCGATCGCTCAATCGCCGCAGTGGCAGCCACCGCTCCCACCACGGCGCCACCTCCCCCTCTGCGTGGCGGCAAGTTGCAAGGTGCGCCACACCGCTGAGCGGCCGGCTGTGCATGTTGTGCTGGGATGCCGGCCCCACTTGGCTTGCGGCAGCCTGGACCATGGTCTTGCTAGAGCACAGCACACTGCTGGCCCAAGGATTGCCGATGCTGGGGATTGACAACCACGGGCTCCCTCGATTGACAACCACGGGCTCCCTGCCGCAACTGACGTCCGCCTGAACAGCAACTCCGCGCTGGAAGTAGCGTGTGTGAGCACGGAACGTATGAATACCTGCACGCCCATGGTAGGGTTCTGTTGCCCGGCGCTCGGCCTCCGCCGCCGCCGCCGCCGCCTGCTCCGGGGTGGGCGGCCGCAGCCGCTGCGTGACGCCAAAGTAGCCGTCCGCCGCGTGCGCCAGCCCCGCGCCCAGCCCGCAGTACAGGGCCGCCGCCGTCGCCCTCCGCCTGTCGCCCTCTGCACCGAACGCAGAGTTCTGTGGGACGGCGTCAGGGGTCGAGAAGGTGGTGCATGTTTCCATCATCGAAGTGCTGCGTGAATGGTGGCTGTCACAGGGGCAGCTCGGCACCGCCAACAGATTTCATTCAGATGGTGCGTCCAGGCACGCCGCCACATGGCTGTCGGACCAGTGCTCACGGTGGATGCCGACCAGGGCGTAGGCTGCCGTCGCGCCGCCCAGCGTGCTGTTCAGCGCGTCGTCGCTGCACCGCAGCCGCCTGAACGCCTCGGTCAGGGCTGCGTCACACAACACTCACGGCTCTGCCACATTCGATGCGTGGATGAACGGGCCTGTGTGACCAGGCCTGCAAAAAAGCTGTGATAGTAGTGCGGTGCCATCCCAGACTTGAGAATGCATGCACCGCTGTAGGCATCGCCTGCGCTGCATGCACGCTCAGCGCGCCGGTCTACCATCGCAGCTATGATTGCACGCCGAACACGCCGTGTGTCAGGCACTACCAGCGCCACGGGCAAGCCGCTCACAGCCGTAGCAGCCGAAGCAGAAGGCCATGCTGGCGCCCATGCCGAGGGTGTACCGTGCAACCGGCCCCTGCCGCAGCACCGCCAGCACGCTGCCCATGACGCTGCCCGCCGCACCTGCGGCCAGCGTGCCCGAATCTTGTGTCATGGTAGGCTGTACACGCGTCGCACACACCCTTGCAGCAGTTGATTCATCCGCGCCTGGTCTCAGCGTCCCTGGTGATTGCCGAAGTCCCGCTGCTGTGCATATCGCTGCGGATAGACACTGTACTCAGGTGCCAGCACGTGCACGGGTGCGGCAAGTGCGATGCGCACCTGCTGCAGCTGTCTTCGCTGCTATCCGCTTCTCCCATCCTCGGCTCAGGGGGCACCCATCGTCCACTGCCATGTTTTGGACGCCGTTGGTGGCAACTCACATGCAACCGGTCACATTGTGCCAAACGTCTGAGAGCCGCGTACGCAAATCACATTTGACGGCTAGATATGTGTAACATGTCGCAGTCGCTCCGCGGATTGATGCAATGACTGCACATGGTCGGTGCTGCGATCTTGGATTTGCTGATATTTGTTCGGCTCGGTTTGGGTGGCTTCAGGACACAGGACGAACTGTTTTTTTTATCAGAACAGGTGGCTGGCATCATACATTGCTGCAAGTAGCTGACACTGCAGCATGCAAGGTCTGATGATGGGAGCATGGGACAGGCTCCGACATGGCAGCCGGAAGCAGCGGCGGCAAGCGGCGGTCCTCGCCACGTCGCTTTGCCCTGTCTACAGCGACACACATATGGCAACTGCAACCTGATTGCGAATGATTCTCTGTTCGTACAGTGCGCACATGCAAGTGCATGAAGACTACAGTGATTGTATCTGAGCTAAATTTCACCTAGTGCCTCATGAGGGCATCCGGGTTGCTGCTTCGCCTGGCAAAGGCGTTGGGCGACGCCACGCCTGTCAGCACAGCATGCGGCCGTGCGCAATGCTTGGAGACGCTGTCCCGCGTGCCGCACAACGTTGTGCCGCCCTGCAGTGCCGCCGCCGCCGCTGCCGCTGGGGCCGCCAGGCCATATGCAGCGGCGGCGCTGGCGGAAGCGCACGGCAGCGGCGACGAGGCGGACGCCCTGCAGCAGCCCGAGTGGGAGCTGGGCGGCCAGCGCACCGCGCACAGGCTGGTCACGGACCGCCCCCGCTCGCTGGACGACTTCGAGGACATCATTGCCCTGCTGATTCGCCGCCGCAGGTTAGCAGCAGATCGAAGTGTCGCGATGGCATCAGCGTCTGGCGTGGTGTCATATTGTAGTTCATAAGGCAAGACCCCAAGGGTCTTTTCAATGCCAATGTGCATTGCATTCACATTGGGCAAACACATGCAAGCAGGCTGCAATGCGTCAACAGCCGGAACATATCGAGCGTTGCAGACGCACATCACCTTGCTCGCTTGCGCAGGGCATACAAGATCAGGGACGTCTTTGAGGAGATGGATTTGTGCGGCGTGCCGCCGGCGGCTCTGACGTACTTCCGCGTGATCTTCGCGTGCATGAAGGCGCGGCGCCTGGGGGACACCCTGTACTACTGGCACCGCATGCAGCGCGCCGGCATCGTGCCCGACGTGAGCTGCACTGAAACATCAGTCAGATGTTGGCCTGTGACACCACCATGCTTCGTGCGTGTGCAGTCTCAACACGTCAGTTGGTGCTGTCTCTCCAGCTGCTGGGTGTGCATGTGTGGCGGACATTGCTTGAGGTCAAGCCTTAAGCAGCGTTCCTCCTGCTGCGTTCTGAAACTCGTTGGTAACATCAACTGCTGCAGTCGAGGACATACGGGGTGGTGATCAGCGCAGCCGGGCGGGCTGGGCAGACGCAGGCAGCCATCAAGGTGGGCAGGCTTGGCTGCAGCTGACGCTACACGGATGAGCCCCTGGCATCATGAGCCCCCACCCACTTTCTGGTGTATACCTAAGTGCACGGTTCTGCCACAGACCTGGCACGAGCTGTCAGCATGGCACGAGCTGTCACTGAGCTGAAGCATTCGCCCCTGGTGCAAATCGATATCTGAAATATGATGGTGCCCCACTCGTGCTGAACGCCCCTGTGCGCAGCTCATGAACGAGATGCGGAAAAAGGGCCTGAAGCCTACCAAGAACACGTATCTTGCGGCGCTCAACGCTCTGGCAGAGGTGCGAGCAGTCGACCTGCACAGCCAGGCAGTGCCTGTCATGCCGTCCTGTCTGTTGTCAGACTTGAGTTTGCAGGCTATGAGCAGAGCGAGAAAGGTGCCCAGACGCTGTCAGTTCATGCGGCAGCTTTCCACCTCCTTCTGCAATGCTCACAGCTTGCGTGCTCCATTGGGAACTGCCAAAAGCATCCGAAGAAGAGCATCACGAAACTCATGTGGTGCTGTTTTGCAGACAGCACGTGTGGATGAGGCGTGGGCGCTGCTCGAGGAGATGACGGCAGACGGCATACCCCCCGACGAGTTTGCATACACCGCGCTGATCAACGGCTACAAGCGCGCCAGACCTGTGAGCACCAAGCTGCAGCCTTGCGCTGTGTGTTTTCTGCACAAATGCTGCAAGGAGTGAGCCCTTGGGGCCACCGCCACCCTGTGCAGACCCGTCAGTCCCCTGCAGTCAAGAGGCTGCGGGCTGCACAAGACCCAGACACGCCGGCTGCAGCGTCGCATGCTGCAGCGCTGGTGGAGCAGGGCGCCGTGGGCAACCCGCCCTGCAACACAGTTGTGCCCATCGGCAGCTCAGCCTCGCAGCTTCTGCTTCCTGCTTCCAGGCGCCGGCGGACGTGGAGGCCCGCGTGGACGACCTGCTGCAGCGGTGCCGCGACGCGGAGTCGATGGACTTTTCTCGCCGGCGGCGGGGCGGCCTGGGCATCGTCGCCTACAACGCCGCGCTCAACACCTTCTGCGAGCTGGGGTGCGGGTTCCAGCTTTGATTCTCTCACATTTGACATCACATGTGGCATCAGACAAGCACACAAAGAGCATTGTGGCAGATCGTTTGGTGGTTCTCAATGTGAGATGGAGGTTGGGCACTGCTCTGGGCTGTGCCGCTTGTGGCATGCAGTAGGAGCTGGAAGTCATCTTGCAGGATTAAATGCCTTCCTGTGGCACCCATGTTACGATGTTTGTGTGAACTTATGATCGCCATGGCCATGCGCCTATGCAACTGGCTCGACTTCCAACATGCTCCCTGCAGCTTCCACGACCGGGCGGTGGCCATGTTCGAGGCGATGCCGGCAGAGGGCCTGGTGCCCGACTACGACTCCTACTCCGCCATCATCCTGTCGTACCTGAAAGAATCCGTGCGCGCGTACCGGCAGTTCGCCACCAGCCACCCTGGTGCGAGAAGCCGCAAGGTTGTACTGGTTGACGATGCTGCGTTGCGGCCCTTCCGCCCAACCTGAGAGCGCTTCTTTACCTCGTGCACATGTTTGAATGTTTGTTGTGATGACAGCGCGGTGCATCGCAACGCATGGACTCCAGCAGACACTGTCCGCTGCCGTGCATGCAGGCGGGCAGGCGCACATGCAGCTGCTGGGCGACCGGCACGGCGGCGACCTGTCAGACGCGCTGTTTGCCCGGGCCTCAGACGCCGAGGACAGCGACGGCGAGGCTCACCCAGACGCCTTTGCGCCTTCCAGCAGGCAGCCCGGCGACCTCCACGGCAGGCCAGACAGCAGCGGCGGCGGCAGCCCAGACGCTGGTGGCAGCGACAGCAGCAGCGGCAGCGGCGGTCAGGGCTTAGGCCCTGTCACCCCTGTAGCAGGCGGTGCGCCGCCGATGTCGCCCCGCGAGATGGCGCCGTACTTCGAGCCCGAAGAGGTGGCCCCCGAGTACGCGCACCTGCAGCAGGGGCTGGGCCGCCACCTCACGCGCCTCAAGGTGCCTGAACATGCCCAGATGCAGTTGTGTCGCGATATGCTCGCCTCACCGGGAGTAACTTGCTGCAAGATGATGCCAATCAATGCAAGCTGCCCAGAGGCTGCTGCATTGAGTCCCATGCAGAGTGTGCACTTGCAGAGCGTGCAAGGACCTTCAGCTCCGCTGGAGTGCAATCGACCAGACGTGAGGTCCATGATCGTTGACCGCCCCAGGTGCTCACACTGGCACTTGACCCCCGCTGCAGGCGCGGGTCAACCGGGCGGCGTGGGCCAAGGTCATCGAGGTGTACAACAACGCGGCGCGGCGGGGGCTGTCGCTGTCGCCCGGGGTGTACTACGACCTGATGCGCACGGCGGTGCTGATGGCGAACGCCGGCGAGACCGAGGCGCTCGGCTTTGCAGAGCACTGCCTGCAGGAGATGTCTGCTTTGGGTGCGCCCTGGAGTCCCCTGCAAACCTGACAGTGCCGACATCTGAGCTGCTGTGATAGGTGTACATACTGAGACGACAGGCTGCACTATGTGTTGCTCACCCCTTTAATCACTTCAGACCCTCTGATCGTAGAACATGCTCGCTATCACTTGCTGAGTGTGCTGTTGCCGCCAAGGATGTGTGCTGGACGTTGATGTGATGCGTATGTATCTTTGCGCGCAGGCATGTTCCTGAACACGCAGAACGGCAGCACCATCCTGGCGGCCTGCAGCCGCAAGGAGCTCCCCATGGCGCTGCCCTTCGCGCACCGCCTGTGGGACGTGCTGGTCCTGAACGGTGTGCCAATCACACCCCATTGTAGACAAGTGCTTTTCTAACTGGTAACGATGCTGCAGTATTTGAACAGAACATGGACGTGCTGGTCCTGAACGGTGTGCCAGTTGTGCCCTGTAGCCAGATGATGTGCGAAACTGACGGAAGCAGTGAGTTGATGGACTGAAGACCTGACTTTTTTGGCGTTGCCCCTATTGAACTGTGGTAAACAGACTTCTGGTGACTATACTGCATGCTGTGCTGCAGGGCGCGTGCCGAAGACCAACGCCATCAAGGCGTACCTGCGGGCGCTGCAGGAGCGCGAGCCGCAGTGGGTCGACAGGATCTCGCAGGTGCAGTCAGTTGTGTTCAAAGCGATACGATTGACTGTGCAGTTTACAACTCAGTTTCGACACGATCAGTCACAATGTATCAATCGTGCCTGCACCAAACTGGAATAGACTAATCCGTCCTCCCACGGGCATCGGTGCCAACCGCGCGCATGGATGTGGATTCATACAGAAGTAACCCAGTGCCTTGCAGACTTTCAAGCCGTTTGTCACCTGCAAGCACCCAGTACCTGAGATTTGACTGATTGTGTGGCAGGTCAAGCGTGTGGCTGCCATTGATCCCGGGCGGCTTCGCAGCAAGTCTGGAGCGTACAACCAGGTGTGCTGCAGATGCAGCGTTTACATGACCCCATGGCTGCAGTTTTCCCAGGAAAGGGTTCCAGCTATGCTATCCAGACATACTGTACATTATATGTATCTTTCAACGTGTACCCTGCCTTTGCTCCACAGAAACCGGGCGCCGCCATGGCTGAGCGCAAGGCGATCATGGCGCAGAAGGAGGCCCGGATGCAGGACTTCCACTTTGTGCCAGGGGGCGCGGGGGCTGCAGAGGGAGCTAGGCACACGGAGGCCTGACCTGCATGCGCAAACCATCCAGACCCTCGAAGCCTTGGTAGCTGCCATTGCATTGCTGGACCCTGCAACAAGCCACCGCTGCGCCAGCTTTTGGTGCGCTACAAACATTTGAGTGTGATGGTCGAGTCCAGTGGCACGAGGCTTTTTGAGCGTGTGAGACGAGGTCAGCAGCAAACAGCGTACAAGGGCATGATGGGTACATTGTGGCAGCACGTTGCCTGTCCATCTACTTCTTAAAAGCCTGAAGGCTGTGGTAGCGGGCATGCTAGCTGGACCAAAACCCTAGCTGCCTCGAAGACTCCGTCACCCAAGTATCTGGCGGCAAGAGGCAGTCGAGTGATTGCTGCTTGCAAGGTTGCAACAGCGGTGCGCCCGATCGCTGCAGGTCAGTGTTCACGAGTATACATACTTTGAGACATGGTGAACACGAGTGCGATCCTAGACAACGTGCTACGGCGTGTCAGCAATCGCTGTGCAGCAATGGCGATACCACTCGCACAATGCAACCTGCAGGCTGGATCCGGGAGTGTTGTGTAACCGTGCTGGTGATGTCGATGATAGATAGCCCGTCACAATCAGCCGCTACTTCAGCACTCTAATCGCAGCCGGATGGCATCGGCCACTGTGCTGTCTGACTGATCGAGCAGCTGCGGTGGCGGCAAACTTCGGCAGCGAGCTAATCTCAATCAGTAAAGTTGCTGGCAACCGACAATGTGACACATACAGTGCTGGTGGCAGGCGGGTGTATGTGTTGAGTCGCAACCGGTCGGCATCATGCTAGTTGCTGACGGCAGCTCTGGAGGGGTGCCCATTGTTGAGCAGAATGCTAACAGCGGTAGGGACCTGGCACTGCCTGAACCACAGCCTGCTGAGACCGCGCAGCCAGCTGAATCGGCTGAACCTGCTGCCGCTGCGGAAACAGCAGCTGCCGCAGCTGCGCACAGTGACCTGGAGTATCTACTGCAGTGAGTGGTGCCCAAGGACAGTGCTTGCTTTGCAACATCTTGGCTTCGGCTCGCCCTGTCAGCTGCACCCTGCGACTGTATGCCGCACTGTCTGTGCGCTCAACTCATGGTGCATGCGCCTTGCATACATGTTTGGATTAACGAATTATGACGCCGGCTTGATTATGCCACAGGGACGATGAGCTGCACTTCGACTACGACCCTGGCTTCCTGGACAGCCTGCTGGACGAGAGTCTCGACGCCGACGGGGCGCCCCCGCATGATGCTGCGGCAACGGCCGCCTGTACATTTGGCGGTAGCGCCACAGCAGATGACGGCTCGTTGACCTGGGATGAGCTCATGGCTGGGCTGGACGACCTGCCCCTCATGTGAGCTTTCGACAATGCACGTATGTGTCTTCACATGCCACCAAGATGACTGACATGATGCAAATTACGGTCTGCAAAATGTCCACACTGGCGGATGCATGCAGCTTCTAAACGGTCCAGCAGGCCTTCCGAAGGGCCTGCAGCTGTTGCATGTAGCAAGCACATTTTCGAATCGTGGTGCAGGCCGACGCTGGGACCTGCGGATTCAGCAGCACCAGCGGCATCAGATTTGGCCAGCATCATGCAGCGGACTTCGAACATCATGTCCAGCCTTGCCAGCGGCATCGACCATCTGGTAGGCTTTGTTTCTGCGATGAGGATACATGAAGACAGAGGAGATCCACACTGAGAGCGAGTCCCATAATAGGCTTAGAGCAGCATTATGATTCAACAGCAATCTGTACCTGCCCTGCAGCACGGCCGGCAGCAGGGCTTTGGCGTGGCAGGCGGCGGCAGCCCAGGCGAGCACCCGCTGCCAGGCTCATCGCACGCCAGCCACGATGTGGCGGCGGTCGACTTCCTGCTGCCCCGGGCCGCTGACACTCACCATGGCGCCTTTCAGGCAGGGGTTTGTTCAGCCTGCACTTGGCCAGCTGTCATGCCTCAACCTGCTAGTGTACCCTTAAACCTGCAGTGCACATCTGAAGGGCTTCTCCAGATGTGCAGAGCCACTGAGCCCATGCTGCTGCCATGCCCACAGGCACATATCGACCCCATGGTCAGCTCCCAGACATTTCGTCTGCCGACTGATGTTTGGCATGGGACAATGCAGGGGCTGATGCAGGCGCCGCTTGCGGGGCAGGACATGGCAGTTGCTGTCGCCGCTCGCGCTGAGCGGTGGAGCAACTCCACAGAGGCGTCAGCGTCCGCCAGAGTCGTGACAACCCACGTACGTTCATCTTGATTTGTGAATCAGCTGAACACGAAGTTGTCTATTGATCGACCAACAGTAACCTTCTGTCCTCTGCTGACTACACTGATGCTGTCATCGCACATCTGAGGACTGCCAGCTGTGCCCCGCCAGCTGTCGAGCACGAGCGCATGGGTGAAGTGCCAGTACAGCAGTAGATGCAACGGTGAGATTGCGACACAGCAGGCGTATGCGCTGACATGCTAGAGCTGCCCTACAGGGTGCGCCTGCCGTCCCGGCGTCGCCAACCTTTGTATCCCTGCACAGCAGCGGCATGACGACGCCCCGCGGCCGCCACAGCGCCTCCAGCGGCCGCTCGCGCAGCGGCGGGCCCGCCACCCCAACCAGCCGCAGGTGATGATGAGTTGCTGACGATGTGTGACCATTTGCATGTGCTGTAGCTGGTGACAAGCAGCCGGTGTAGGTAGCAAACGCGGCGATGCGGCCCGTCAAGGTAAAAGACTTCTCCCTTTGAGGGTGAGAAAGTGTTCTGCCACGAGCTGCAAGAACTCTCATGTGCTGCACTGATGCACGAGGGTGCTGCAAGCGCACAGGCTGGCGGCCTCGGCACTCGGCCGCTCGCTCCTGGGTGGGTCCCTGCCTGCGGAGCCGCCGCTGCTGCTGACAGCGCATGCGAGCGGCAGGTCTGACGGGCCTGGGTTGATGAACGGAGGTGCCGGTCGTCATGTCCCGCAAGAAGGGCGACCACGGCGTGCCAAGTCTGCGCGGCTAGCTGCTCAGGTATGCCTTGCCAGTCACCAGCAGTCAACATACAGCATGCCTTGCATATGTGGATGCACCTTCTGCTGACATGCTGCTTGATATGCCTTGGCCATCAAGTGCCCACTGCACGTACAGCTGACCAATCCCTTTGGCTTTTGGCACAATCAGGGTCACTGCCCATCGCTCAAAGCTCTGTGCTGTGCAGGCCGTGATGCGGCAGCAGTTTGATGCGGTGGTGGCGCAGCTGACGGGCGGCAGGGGCGCCTCCGCCGGTCGGAAGCAGGAAGTCGCGCAGGCCATAGCCACCGCCGCACCCACCCTGCAGGTGCAGATCAGCCCCCTGTAGTGAAACCTTCAAGTACCACAGGAGCACCGTGCGTCAGCGTCTTTGTTGCAACCCCATAAGGGCATTGTTTTTGTTCCTGCGCAGGCCATGCTGGAACAGATGTCGGACAACTCTGGAGGCGGCGGCGACGTGGCACAGCCCGTGCAGTCATTCTCTCGGACAGCGCCAGCCTTGCTGCCGACCCTGCGCACCGTCGCACCTGTGACAGGTGGCACCGAAGTGGACATGCACTGCGCAGCTGCCAGCCCAAAGCTGTCTGGCACCATCATCCGTACCTACTCTGCAGACTACACCATCAAGTGCGCCTCGCCCGCTCTGCCCACCAGCGTACAGAACACAAATTCCAACCTGAATTCCCCGATGCCAATTGGCAACTCAGCCTCTCACAAGCATCCACATGTGTGCCCACGCACTGACGTAGGCTGACCTACTTGAGCTAACAAACGCAACCTGCAGTAACTGCCTGTGAATCACACAAGGGGAAGCACGCGCTGCTCTGCAGCAAGGGTCTGAGGGAACACACACTTTCCAATCCCCTTGCCTGCAGCCCCAAGACGGGGCAGCGGCTGCGCCACGGCCCCGCGCTGCGGGAGCGCGCCAAGATGGTGGAGCTGCCTGCCGTCACCGCCCTGTTTACCGACATCGCCTCGCCAAAGCCCAAGCGGGCGTGGGACCTGAATCCGAACCCGGGGACTGCCCAGGAGATGCCGCCGCCGCCTCTGGTGATGCCACTGTATGTTTCGGCAGCTGCTGTGGTCGACAGTATGTCAACTGGTGCCACATGTTATGCATGTGTGACGTTGCGCCATGAGCTTGGAGCTGCCATGAGCATATTTGCTTGGATGCTACTGTTGGATCTGGTGTGCGTGAGCTGTTTGTCACCGTGGTGACCTGTAATGCAGCTCAACAGGCATCTGTGTCATGTGCTACAGGTCCGTGCCTCCAGCGCTCCTGGCGCCACTGCGTGGGCGAACGCTGCACGACAGGCGGCGGCTGCAGCTGCTGCGGGAGCGGCGACACTGCCAGTCCCTGCTGTGGGGGATGTTCAGTCCGCTGGCAAGCTCGTGCCTGACACTGTGGACGGTGGCCTTCTACCAAGCAGCGGGCCGGCTGCAGACACGGCCACCAAGACCAAGGCAACAGGTACGGTGTGACGATCTTCAGCAGGGCAGCACATGGAATGTGTGCCCCATGTCCTGGCCAGCGCCTCAGCCACACCCTGATCAGCAGGATGCCATTCCTGTCTTGCGCAGCGCTAGCAGATCATCTGAACACGGTGCCAGGATTGTCTTCATCTTGTGGCGGCAGGCCATCATGGTGGGGAGGCAGCCCCGTCTGCCCCGACTGCTGACCTCGTAGCCGCTGTTCTGGCTGCGCCCAGCAGCCCTGGGCTTGTTGGTGGTCCCCCGGCGATGGCTTTGGCGGCCGCAGAGGCACATCAGTTGCCAGAGGCAGCGCCAGCATCAGCCGTAGGCAAGTGCACACTGTCTGCAGCTGCAGTGCATGCTAGGATGCTGTGAGCCTCTTCAGTTGCAGGCCATGCGTGTGTGGTGATTTGCCATCAGGTCACATTGGTTGCTACATCCTGCTACACCAGGGAGCAAGAAGCCAAGCGTATTGGAGGCACGGCCGCCAGTAATACAGCTCACAGCCGATGCAAGGGCGCCGCACCTCTCGCTCAGCCTGCTGACTGAGGCGCTGCATCCAGCGGCCGAACACCTGCGGCAGGATATGAGGCAGGATCCGGTGCCTCAGCTGCAGCAGCTGCCACAAAGGGTTGCCGCATTGTCGGCGCCCGCAGCAGGCATGCCGCAGCATCCGCAGCAGCTGCTGCAGCCTGCCAGGGACGCTGCCGACAGTGACATAGGTGCAGCAGCGCCTGCAGCCACCCTGCAGCGGGCGCAGAAGCGGCCCAGGAGCGGAAGCAGAAAGGCCCTTAGGGCGATTGTCCCCGTCCGCAATGATCGCCCCAAGCGAGTGCGCCGGACGGTGGTGCTTGCAGACATTCACTGAATCTGCCTGCTGAGCGCATATGTCAACATGCCCCCGATCAAGCAGCGTCACCGCTCACGTGTCACAGTCTCCCAGTCGTGTACACGCAAGCGAGGTGCAGGTCATGATTTGCCGCAGGGCTTCGGCGGCATCACGAGCGGCGTGATCCGCGAGGCGGCGCACACGGCGCTGCGCCCTGCGCTCAGGCCCGACCTGGCGCTGCTAGCCTCGGTGAGCCCGATGTTCACACCTTCATGCTTGCGTAATGCTCAAACCTATACTCGTACAGCACTGGAAACACCTCAACATACCAGGCGGACTGTGTGAAGCGAGATAGCGTCAACCCACGACTTTGCTTGAAAACCAGTCTTGGCCACCTGTATGCATGTTTGCCTGCCTCACTCTGCAATGTGCCGATCACGCCAAATTTGCGGACCTGCATGTTCATTGCGCTGCAGCGGGTCACTGGCGGCGGGGAGCAGGGGCGGGTGCTGCACGGCGTGACGCGTGACCTGTGGCAGGTCGTCTTCGATGCGAGCGTCCCGCCCCCTCCCAGCAGCGCTGACCAGGTGCTTCTTCACTGCTGGCGTGTGCGCCTGTGGGCCTCAGAGCCTTACCAGGGTGTCCAACGCACAATCACCCATGCAGAGCCATTGGTCTTGAACTCGTGTGCCCGGATCAACCAACAGATGAAACTCAGGGTACTCACCTAGGGTTTCTGTGCAGGCTCCCGTCGGCCTGGGGCGCTACAGCAGCGAGGCGCGGGCGGCGCGGGCCCACGACGTGGCCGCGCTGCGTCTGCATGGGCCGACCTACGGGTGCGCAAGCCGCGGGGGCTGAGAGTGATACTCACTCGTCACATCGCTGACCCATGTGCTGCAGTGCATGGTTGTGGCCCAAGAGCATCGACTTCGTGGTGTGCAATCTGTGTCCTTCAGGACCTACGCACGCACTGCTTCACTACACACCGCTGGTGACAAACTGCATCATGACTTTGCCAGCCGCTCAACGGTTTGTGATGTATACGTGTACAGCTGTACCAACCTGCCGGCTGCCAAGTATGAGGCGTGGGGTCTGGCGGAAGTGGCGGCGGCGTCGACGGAGGAGGTGATACAGGCCCTGCGGCGGGAGGCGGCGGCACCGGCGGAGCGTCCCACAAAGTGTGCTGTGATCTTGCCGGCTGGGGTGGCTGCCCTGCGGCTGATGCCTCCTTCCTTTGTTTGTTACCAGTATGACTGTACCCAGCCAGGTACTCCAGATTGTCGGCTGTGTCCTTGGCGTACTGCTGTCTGGCATCTGCTCGAGAAACGGATGACTCATGCTTTGCTGGCCGTCAGACCGGATGCAAAATATCTTACGGCAGCTGCGTCGTTTCAGACAAATGTGTGCAGCGGCCTACTAGTCCTACTCCCGACGCAGGTACCAGGGCGTGTTTGCTGCTGACAGTGGCCGGTGGGAGGCGAGGTACGCGGAGCCTGCTGAGGGGTTTCTGGTCTGAGTTAGCAGGACGTGGGTAGTAACATGCTGTTAGTTGGCAGGAAGGCAGCAGTCCAACAAACTACTGTCGTGTCCCACCAGCTGCAGCACCAGAGCATGTCCTGGCTGCTCGGTTCGTTACGACCTCTAGTAGCAAGGTTTGGTGCTTGCACATCAGGCAATGTAATAGGTGATCCATGCTCCGGCCATCCTGACCTGTACAGCCTCACGAAACGCTTCATTGACACCCTCAATCCCGCTGCTCTGTGTGTGCGGTGAGGTTCGCGCAGCTGCATGTCCTGCTTGCGGCTGCCTAAAGGGCGATGGCATGCTAAATAGCCATCAGGGAGCATCCCGCTGAACGTGCTGCTTCTTCTGCTTCTTGCGTTTCTTGCTGCCGCCTTTGCCCTTGTCTGCTTTGGCTGCTTCTTCACCTCGGGCTCGTACGTACTGGCCTGCGTCGCCATCACCTGAGCGCCCCGTTGGTGTTGGATCCTCCTGGTTCTCAGCCTGCAGTGCCAAATCACAGCATCGTTCGCTGTTCTTCGATCTCCGACTGAATTGTACATCGTTGAGTCACATCTGCATGGCGACATGAGTATGGCAGCAGCTCGAGCACTGCTGCATGCGGAGGCTTATGCTTGTGTGCCCGCAGCAGTGCAACAGCTGCAACACTCATGCCGTCAGATGGAGACTTGGTGCAGCGTCGGTTGCACAGCACCATGTGAGACAGACACAAACAGCAGCTGCAGTGCATATGTGATACAAATGCAGCTTCACGTCAAGACTGCTCTGGCGCTGATGCCTGTTGACAGCATGCAGAGCTGTGTGCGCTCCTCACCTGCGGCTCATCTGCACGGGCGTCTGCATCTCCATCTTCAACGACCACTCCTGTGCCTGCTGCGTCACCGCGCATGCCGCCGTCGAGCAGCGCGCCCACTGCGATGCCGACCCACATGCCCGCCTGCAGCATCGCAGTCGTTGCTCGCGTGATGCACTTGCTTCATGTAGATGTGCAGACAGTCCGCATGTGCTATGTTGTGTGCTTTGCTGTTGCTTCCATTCCTGCTTGACCAGCGGCGTTGTGGATTCCAGCGTATAGCAACGAACGACTAGTATCCTGCTTTGCACTCACGAACTCGCCCCAGTAGGCAATCTGTAATATCTGCAATGTGTGCATGGTTCTGGTCGTACAAAACTGCACAGGCGCCGCCGGTGATGACAGTATTCAGGCCGGCCAGGTGCTGGTCTGGACCGACAGACACCAGCCTGCCTGCGGTGCGGGGCCTACAAAGCAGGCTGGTTCCCTTGGGCACCATCCAGCACCTGGCCATTGCGAGCGGAGTCACACAGCAGCGTCCTAGATGTCATCGCTGTTGCCTGATTGGGTCCTGGCCGGACATCTTCGCCTCGAACGTATGGATGTCGCCTCAAGTACCACATTCAATTTGCACAGGATGCAAGAATCGCACCGGGCTCATCAGCGCCTGCAGCGCCAGGGCCCTCTCGACACAGCGCCGGCGCTCCAGCAGCAGCCGCTGAGCCTCCAGCTGCGGGGCATTTGAGACAACATGTGAGCAAGCTTTGACATCTGCTGAGGGTCAGGGGGGTTTCGCACTGGAGTCGAGCAGGTGTTGCCGTGCTGCAGGGCAGCCAATGGGCTGGTGTCGAGGATTGCAGATACAGTGACACCTGCGTGGTGGAAACGCATGGTGATCAGTGCATGTCTTACAGTATTGCGTTGGCACACAGGAGTCTTCGCCTGAGCAAGAAAACAGCCAGATCGGCAGTCAGTCGTATGACGCCTGGTTGCTCAACCAACCCTACGCAACTGCTGAGGCGATGCCCAGGCTGTTTTAAAGCCACCAAACATCACTGTGTACTGTAGATCCTGCTTTTCAATGGCCCATGGCACGATGCAGGCACAGCTATGTGCACGACAAAGGTATGGAGCAACTGCTTGGCACTGGTCCCGTGCTCAGGTGCGAGTGACCACCGCACCACCCTCTCTGCACAGCCAGATGTGGGGCAGTAGGGCAGGCTGTGCACAGACGTGGCAGCTCGCGTCTGGCACCGTGCGCAACACAAGCAGCAGTACCTCGTGTGCCGTCGCATCCTCCCCGTCGGTCGCCCTGCCATCCGCCGCCGCCATCTCCACGTCTGCACCATAGGGAGGTTCAGCTCAAGCCAGCTGACAATGTGGACGGAGTCTGAAAGGCAAATCGAAAGGCGAAAGGCAAGCCATGGCAGGACCCCACTGCGGCCACCTCTGGGCCTGAGCAGCGTGCATGTCGAGCTGCCACTCATGCACTGGCCGCTGTCGCCAGCTGTCACCATACCTGCAGCTGAAGGTGTTGGCATCAGCGGGTCACCGCCGCTGGGCTGTCTGCCGGTCAGGCGTACGCGCACGGGTGCCAGCTGCCTCTGCGGGTGCGCCTCTGGTACGAGATTCGTTTCCGCCGGCTGTGCTGCCTGCAGTCGACGGTGAGGTCAGGATCAGAGCCGCACTCATGGCCACCCGTCACCATTCCACGATTGGGCTTCAAAAGACGGCACAAGAGACGACTCCAGCTCTGAAGCCCCGCTTGCTGCAGCTGCTGTGCTCATGAGAAAATTGCCATAAGTTCACTCACACAGCTGGTAGGCTCTGTACGCACCCTTTTTCGTGGCGTCAGCGGCCCATGTCCCACGTCCATTCCGGCCTGCGCTCTGTGGGCTGATGCAGCTGCAGTTGCTGCTTCCTGCTGCCTCTGTATCGCGTCCAGAGCCGCCTGCTGAGCCGCCTGTGAGCATAGCTACTGTTGGTCTGACTTGACGCAAGGTTCTGCAGGGTGAGCATCGCACATCTGACAGCTGCAGGGTCAACACAGGAAGCTTACACCAAGCAGCTGTGACTTGTTCTTGTAGCTTGAAGCATTCGTCTGGTTTTGGACACACCTGCTGCTGCCTGTCCAGCTCGCTGTCCTCATCAGAGTCTCCATTGCTCATAGACCTGCCACTGTCATCTTCGGATGATGTTGCCGGCTCACGATGTGCGGCCTCTGCAGCTGCGACCGCTGCTGCCTGCGCCTGCTGCTGCTGCTCGGTGAGCAGGGCCATCAGGGCATCGCCTGCAGTTGCAGTCAGGAAACGGTGCATGTGAAAGCTCATGGTCACGTCACTGCGGTCGCCATGTCTTTGTCTACACGATTGGTTCGGTTTGCTGCACACCTCGTCTGCATATATGCTGCAGTGCACAATGACTTGCTCATGGAAACACTGGCACAAAGCCGAAATATGCTGGGTTCAATTACTCTTGATGCCAGCATTGGTCGTCTCAAGCCTGCCATGTGGCTCCATGGCGTCGTGAAACCACAGGTGTAGGTGTTTCTGCTGCCACTGTTGATTAGACTACTGCAGCCGAAATATACTACCGGTGGATGCCCATCATATGATGTCAGTTGCTCGCCAGGCAACAGTACATTCGGTGTACTATAATGGGTATAGGAAATCCTGTCTTTGCATCATTTATGAAATATTGCTGGTGCATTGAACCTGAGGACATGTCCAGAGCCTGCGCCTGGTGTGAGCCGTCAGCATCATCAGACGAGTTGGCGCCTGCTCCAGTGCCGGGCTGCTGTTCTGCCGAGGCAGACGCCCCGCCATGCTCCGCGCCTTCCGAGGCCGATGTCTCGTCGCTGCTGTCATCACCCTCAGCAGGGGCCTCCTACAAAGTGACGCATCACGAGATCGTCAGTAACTGCAGCCCACGGACGCGGTACCTCAGCCGCCAGACTGTGTAGCTGTTCTTCATGCACATTGGCATGTCTCAGGTCACCGGATTGGCAATGCAGATGGCAGTAGCTGAGGCGTGGTGCTGAGAGGTCTGCAAAGTATGCTCGGAGTCGACAGCAGCTAGCCCTTCAATCGAGCAGCGGCTGGATGGATGGATGGTTGCAGCACCGGCTGTTGCTCTCGTCACTCACAGCATGCACACACCTGCGGCTGGGTGCTCGCATCAGCAGAAGGCGCGCCTTCGTCCTCTGAAGAGCACTCCTCGTCGCTGCTGGAGGCTCCGAGGTGTATGTGCTGTGGCGCAGCCATGCTGCACCTAGCGCTCCACAACATCAGCATCCATCAGCCACACGTCTCAGGACACAATACGCGCAGCTGTGCTGCAGACACAGTCAGTCATCGTGCTGAGCTTCGAAGCTGGGCCACGCAAAACCGATTGCATTGATGGCAGTGAGCACTAGCATAGGCAGGATGCTTCCGTGCTGCCTGCTGTCTGCCTCCGCAGCGAGGATGCACGCAGGCAAGTGCATCCCATACGCTTGACTGGTAGCACAGCGTCTAACGCTGGCTGACAAGATCTTGAACGGATTGTGGCACAGCCAGCAGCAGGCCGATCAATCGTTCGCACCAAGGGACCCAACCCAAGCGATGCTCAGAACCCCGCTGGTGCAGACGATCCTGGAACGTCCTTCTGGTGTCTGCGTCGATGCTGTCCACGCGGACAAGGTGTTGGTCACAAGATGTACAACAAACTGTTGCTTTGCGGTGTGTGCTGCTGCAAGCACTCGTCTTGTGTGCAGCTGCCCTGTTTGCGAAGGCCCGCCAGAAATGCGGACAGCGGTCATCGGGGTGCTGCACTGCAGGTGCAGCAAGCCAGCACCCAGCAGCGGGTTGTATAGTCCATTGGCACATTTCAGCATTCCATGCATTCTTCTGCAGCAGGTAGGCAAGCAGGACGGCCGCTGAAGGCTGCGCAGGGCTGTTTATCAACACCAATTCTGCGCCATCGGGTGACTGTTCCCAGGCGAACTTCCTGTGCTCGACGGTTTTCTGCGAGCAGACAGCCATTTGAGGACGTTGTCGGCAGATTCGTCAGCCAAAGTGCCAAGGCGATGGACGCTGATGAGGCGCTGGCGCGGCAGCTGCAGGTGTGTGCCCGCAGATGCGGCATTCCAGCACTGAGTTACTGCACAGTGAGAACAACATGGTTGTATGCTTTACGTGATACAGCCACAACATCCAGTCATGTTGCCTGCAACAGGCGGAGGAGGACGCGCATGGCGCCCTGCAGCGCCAGCGGCAGTGGCGGCAGGCGCCGGGCGATGCGGCGCAGCTGGACTTCATGCGGCAGCTGCAGTCCGGCGTGCAGACCGCGCTTCGGGTGCGCGCCGTGACGAGTGGCAGTCGTCTTCTCGTTCTCGTTTGCAGCTTGAGCGAAGTAGCCGTCCACTCTGCGCAGTCCGCAGCACGCTGTGCCGTGGCTTCCTGTGGCATCCTGCCTCGACAACAACGACCTGTCGCCCTCCTGCCCTGCACGCCCATCGTCAGGTATCAACAGACGCCGTGTTACAGCAACATTGATGTTGTTCATCGGTACAGTACGAGGTGCCGGGATCACAGGATGCAGCTCGGCAGGCGATGCCGCTGGAGCGCCTGAGCGCTGCCGCCGATGATGCCGCCGCGCTCAGCCGGCAGATGGGCGAGGAGCCGCCGCTGCACTGCGACGACGCGCTGGTGCAGGAGATGCTGGCCTGGTTCAAGACGGGCTTCTTCACCTGGGTGCGAGGTGGTGCCTGCGCCTTGCTGCTGCTGCTGCTGCTGCTGCTGCTGCTGCACTGCCAGCGGCTGGTGCGTGTGCAGAGCCGTCCTGGCCAACAGGTCATCAGCGCCGAAGGCCAGTGCTTGTCAGGACTGTGTTATACCACACCTATGTTATACCTATGACCTATGACCTACTGCAGGTGGATGCTCCGCCCTGCGACTACTGCGGCAGCCGGGAAACTTTCTGCACCGGCACCGAGGCGCCTTCGCCGCAGGAGGCGGCGGACGGCGACGCCGGCAGGACGGAGGTGTACCGCTGCACCGCCTGCTCCGCTGTCACCAGGTGACGTTTAAAATTACATATCACATATAATGTCACCTGGTGACATTACCAGTGCAGTGCAGCGAAAGCACAGACATGTTCTCTGGCAGGTTGACTGTGGCTTTGGGATGATCATAAAGATGCGGCCACTGGCAGAAGCACCTGCGCTGCGATGCATTTCTTTTGCAAGGCTGACCTGCACAGTGTGCATGGGGCAAGGCTCATCTGACAGCACATCGAGATGCTGGCCAGACATGGCCTCACATGCGCTCACTGTGCTTGATCTTGAATGCACGTTGCAAGCTATGATATGCATTCATGTCGGGCACAGTGCACCGTGTATGTCCCTTCAGCCACGGTAACTTCGAGTGCAATGTAGTCATCTGAGCACGGCTCTGTCACTCGCTGCCTGTTGCCGCGGCAGTCCTGTGATGCCCGCGCCCCCCGCACACGCTGGCCCGCTGCTTGCGCAGCACGGCCACCCTGTCAGGCATGGCAGCATGCGATGTTAAGCCAGGCTGAGTGGTACTGAGAAGTATTGCTGGGCCAACTGCGCGGATAACTTCTTACCAGGATGTCAGAAGGCGCACACCTCATCGAGTATCATTTGCAGGCAGCGCACACCCAGGGGAGACACTGCCCATGTGGGACGTGGCAACATTGTACCGCAGGTTCCCGCGGTACAACGACCCCGTGAAGCTGCTGCGCACCCGGCGCGGGCGCTGCGGCGAGTGGGCCAACTGCTTCGGGCTGTGCCTGCGGGCGGCGGGGCTGGAGGCGCGCTGGGTGCGGGACTGGGTGAGTGCCTGGGTCCCAGACGCTTGATGAACTGAAACATCTGCACAGCGTGGAGCACAGCAGTGCAATGCACAGTCGGATCATCGGATCTCGACACTGTAAGGCTCACCCTCTCTGCGAGCTCTTGCGGGTTGCAAAATGAGCGGACTCGCAGATTAATTCACACTGGTCCCCAGTAGGTCCCTATGACAGATGTGCGTGAGAGACGCTGCAACCGTACATAGCAGCTGCAGAGCAGTGCGAGTCCTGGACAATCTCCCTGTGCCACATCATAGGGAGATTGTGCAGGCACTCGTAGATGCGCTCTGCAGCAGCTCCCGGGGTTGCAACATCAAATCTGCACATGCCATGCTCGGAACTGTCATGCCTGAAACCCTTTCCAACTCCCACTAATTCGGCAGCAAGTGCTTGACGATGCGCCCCTGCTGCAGGCCGATCACGTGTGGTGCGAGTACTACAGCGAAGGCCTGGGGCGGTGGGTGCACGCCGACCCGTGCGAGGCCGCCTGGGACCGGCCCCTGCTGTACGAGGTGTGTTGCGCTTCTCTCAACCTTGCATCCGCCACCCTCCTGTGAGATTCTTGTTTGTGTGCCTGCAGCAACTCTGAGCATGCAACGGGGAGCTGAATGATGTGCAGATGTGATTATACAGCCACCGTGCTGACAGATGACTGCTGTCAAGTGGACGTCTAGCAGCTCATTCCAGGCCTGTCATGTCACCTGCATGCAGCGCAGCACATGTCAACAGCGAAGTTGGGGGCGATATTGCCAGATGTACATCTGCAGGCGGGCTGGGGCAAGCAGCAGTCGTACGTGGTGGCCTTTGGCAGGCGCGGCGCCGCTGACGTCACCCGGCGCTACACCGCCGACTTTGCTGGCGCCCTGTCAGGGCGCACCCTCGTCTCGGAGTCATCCTTGCAGGTCAGTCTGGGCCTTGCCCACCTCTGGATGTGACTATAAGGATGACTCTCTCGGTCTGGGATGCTCTTTTGCCATTCACGCCGGCACAGTGTTGGAGGATTTGATACATCTTGCAAGGCCGTCTCGTTGATTCGAATGCTGATTGGTAGTGCAGACAGCGATCAGCAGCGTAAGCAGCCAGCTGCGCAGCGGCCTCCCGGTAGCGGAGGCACGGAAGGCGGAAGCAGCAGACGCCGCTGAGGCTGCCCAGCTGGCGGCTGGCGGTGCCAGCGCATCAGCTGGGCCCCTTCCAGGTGCTGCCTGATGTGCACCTCCAAGCTCTTGATGAGGATCGCTACTCACTTTGCCGAGCCATGGCTTCCCTGTGCCCCTACACGAGCTGTCGTACACATACATATAAATATATATATCATATCATATCATATATATTTATGTATATACATACATACACACACAGTATGTTCACGTGCCATAAACATGCAGCTTGCCACTTGTCAATCAAGGCGATTGGAACAGTGCAGCTGCCAACAGATGAGGTGCCCTCTCCTCTCTGCTACAGCATGCAGAAGCAGACCCCACACCCTGTTGCAGGCCGGCAGACGGGGTCGGTGGAGTGGCGGGCCACGCGCGGCGAGCTGGGCGCCCCGTCGGCCCACCCCGCAGCGAAAGCGCCCGCCCCCCCTGCAGCGACACGCTGGCGCCGTGCTGGTGACGGGCGCAACAGCCGAGCATCTCCAGCGCTCGAAGTCAGTTTAAACAGCGCTCAGCGGCATGTAAGCGGCGCAGCAATCCGCGCCTCCGGAGAGAATGCCCCCTTGGAAACTGCTCTCAAGGTGTGGCACTGACTACTGCAGCGTCAGGCGGATGCCTGCCCTTTCTTGCCTTAGATACAATCTACGGAAGTTGAAACTGCATGTGTCATCATCGATATAGGTGCTCGGGGTGCTGGAGGTACAAAGCAGGGTGTTTTGTTGGCGGCACACTCCAGGGTGGGCTGCTGATGCCGCAGGTGCTGGACGGCCGGTCAGACACCAAGTGGCTTGACTTTGGCGGCGGCACGCCTGGGCAGGCGACATGGCTGGAGGTGGGCTTGTGCACAGGCGTGGGATCAACTTATCTTCAAAGGTCGCCAGGCTCCAGTGCACGCTGCAGATGTCGGCCGATGCAGCTTTCAGCAGTCCTCCAGGGCTCGTGCTGTGGTGTCACGCCACAGTGGACTCTTGACGATCTTGCGCTTGCTGCCTCGGCTACGAGCACCGCCACACGGACAACTGCAAATGCATCTGCCTGCAGTCTTGCAAGACGCACGAAAAAAGAACAGACCACTGCTGCATGCATGCATAGGTGACACACGTGGCAATGTAGCTGCTCTTGATGGGGTTCAGAGCGATAGCCAGCGTCGGACAAACAACACAGGGTGTTGTTTTTGCAACAGGTGGCGCTGCTGCTGGACTCGTGTCCTGCGGACTCCGGGCGCCTCGCCAGCTACGCGCTGACCGCCGCGGGCGACGCGCCGGAGCGCGACCCGGCCGACTGGGTGCTGGAGGGCCTCCCTGCAGCAGCCGCCGCTGCAGGGCATGCCACGGCGCGGCGGCCGCCGGCGGTGCGTGACGACACAGCGCAGCCAGCAGCGCAGGCGGCAGCGGGCGCCGTGGCGACCGCAGCCGCGGGGCGGCCGCCTGCTGCGGGCGATGCAGCGGGCTCAGCCGCGGCAGGCGCCCGTGCAGCAGCACTACAGGGCTGGCTGGTGCTGGATGCGCGGGAGGGCGTGCGTTTTGGGAGCCGCGGCGGGCGGCTGGAGTTCCAGGTGAGCTCAGGGATCATCAGCGAAGTACCGAACATTCCAAGGAGCATCAACATGGCAGCAACATTGTAGGGTCTGCCCACAGTCAGGATAGGCCTGTTCTGCAATCGTGGGATGCATGGGCCATCTGCATCCGCGGCGTCAGACCTTCACAGGTGAGGCGGCTTCCGCTCTGAAGTTGCTGCTGATGCCCTTGGATGCAGTCAGTGTGCATGCACTCGGGCACTGTGCACACAATGGAAGCAGGGCTCCTGCAGGGTGCATGTGCGGAGCCAGCGCCACGTTGTGCCATCCTGGTGTTGGCCCACGGCGCACCCAGCAGCAGCTGTGCCACCCAAATTGCTCTGGCCGCCGCCTGTTGCGGCTACACAGCTGCCCCGGCCATCACCATCATGGGGTTCAAAGCCATTGATGCTCCCTGCACAACCTGATGGATGACATGCGCTAGCATGCAGCATGCTGCCGATACTTCATGCTGCCTGTGCTGTGCGCCGCAGCTGGCCAAAGAGACGCCCGCCTGCAGCCGATGGCGGCTGACCGTCTCGCGGCTGCGGGACCCCCAGGCGGCGTGCGCGGTGCAGCTGGCGGGCCTGGACCTGTACTGCCACCCCGACGGTGCGAAACCGGGTACCCAGCTGATGAGCAACGTCGGCCGGGGACGAACCACGCCAGCAGATGCCACGCATACTGGTCACCTGCAATCAGGCTGATGCGCGTGCAGCTGTCTGGCGTTCTGCTGTGGGTTCAACCTCTGCACCCTCGCCTATGTGATCACAACCACTGGAGTTGCTCACGACGATCCAGTCTCATTTCACATTGGTAGGTCGGCGCGCGGCGGTGTAGCAACTTGCGTCTCGCATCTGTCCTGCAGTCGCCCAAGCGCCGTCGCAGCAGCTGGGGCGCCTGGGCATCCGGGACGGCAGGACGCCAGGTGCCGCAGGCGGCTCAGCCACATGCAGTGATCAGCCAGACTCCGCCGCCCAGCCCGGCAGCACTCCAGACGCTGGCGTGGCGACAGCTGCTGGAGCGGCTACCGCAGCGGCTGCCGCCGCTGCTGCATTACCAGGCAGCAGTGCAGGAGAAGTGGATGCAAAGGCGGCGTTCCAACAGCGCGTGCACGAGCACTTCAGCCGCCTCATGGCGGGCGGCGGCCTGGCCCCCGCAGCCGCAGCAGCGCAGGCCCTCCAGCTGGCTGCGCAAGGGTTTAGGGTTTAGGGTAGCGATGCCTGAGTGTGAGTGCAGGGTCGGAGCGGGAAGCACTCTCGTCTGACTACATCGATCTGATTGTAAGCGTGACTGGAATGCAACTGAGTTGTTGTGATCGTGACATGTGGGCTGTCCGCTGAGTGGCTGGCAGAGCCCTCATCAGTGCAGTTGTCGATTGCAGTGCTGTCATCGCATGAGTGCAATACTGACAACGTACGGAGTGTGCATGATGTGGTTGCCATGCCTGATCTGGCTGTGTGTGCTCCTTGTTCACTGTACACTTGAATGCTGTGCCGACGCTTCGACCAAGCTGGCAGTGTTTGTAACTGTTCCAGAGGCAATGTGGACGTACAGGCGAACAGCGTCGGAAGCAGCATTGGGCATGACTGGTGTTTAATGCTGTGTATCTGGTCAGGTGAAGTGCTTGTTGCAGGTTGTAGTTACACCAACGCCGCTACTATGCCAGGGTCTTACACAAGCATCGACAGTAATCAGCAGGGTGGTGCAGCACTGCCTCTGCATCTGCCGAGTGTCCCCCACACAGTGGACAGCAGTCTCTGGCTACATCAGCCCCACGGTCCATCCTCCCACAGACATCCGACATCCGCCACTGCTGCACAGCACCAGCACCACAGTGGTGCCGCTCTCCAACCATCCGCCATACCCCGCGGTGCGGCGTCTGGCTCCCTCTCGTCACCGCTGCATCCCTCAGACGCAGGGCTTCTGACACCTGCCGCCTAGGCCTGACCGGCCTTCTGCTGCTGCTGGAGCTTGACCACCTTCTTCACGATCTTCTGCTCCTCGATCAGGAAGGCGCGCACGATCCTGCGCAGCAGCGCAACACGACTTCAGTCATGCTTCATTACGGAACGCCGGCAATGCTGCTGACTGTAGGGTGCCTAACTCCCACACGTGAAGGCTGCAAGACGAGCGACCGTCTCCAGAGTCTCCAGAGTTTGCTGTGCTGCCACGCTGTGTGCTGCGCCCTGACCCAGCCTCGCTGGCGCCACACGCAGCCCGGGTGCATGCTGCACGCGTCTTCGGGCGGCCTTGCCGCAACTGCTGCCAGGCACCGCTTGCAAGCCAGTCTCTGTGTGCATGCTGCGCAAGTCGTGGAACCAGCTGCAGCAGCTGCCGCCTGCGCTGACTGCTGCTGGCAGCAGCTCCAGCAGATGCCGCAGCCACAGGCACCTGGCCCCGCTGCCTGCTGTCGGTGCTGCACGTTTCTGTGATGAACGCGGCACGGGAGGTGCGACACGCATGATAACTCACCGCTCCTTGACGATGGCGTGGCTGAGGTGGCCGCCGTAGATGCGGTTCACCGACTTCTGGCGCTTGGCGAGGTGGCGCAGCTTGTTGGGCCGGTGCGCCGCAATCTGCAGGAGACATACACAAGACAGTCGCCACCTGAGCCCGCCGGAGGCTGTTCACCCGGCGCGTGCAGGCTGCTGACACGCTGCCCAGAGCCGAGGTGAGCGCAAGCAAAAGGCAATGTCGGCGCGTGGTAGCGGGGCAGCGGCTGCTGGCTCACCCCCTGCAGGCGCACGCCGGTGGCGCCGCACTTGGGCGGGCTGGCGCGCTTGGTGGTGTACTGAAAGATCAGGCGGCCACCTGCAAGGCACGGTAAAACCTCAGCAGCCGACGCTGGCACAATGCAAGGTGCAAGCAAAGTCCAGAAGGTGGACAGGACTTCGCTCCCAGCGGCGCCTCACCTGGCGTCTTGACCTTCTTGGTCTTGTTGGACCTGCGTGGCAACGAGTGGCAGGGTCAACACTTGCCTGCAAGACGGTCAGCAGCAAGGCATGGCTGTGGCATCCCAGCAACAGGCAGCAGCCCACCGTGTGGCGTAGCAGTGCCGGCGGCGGTACGTCAGCCGCTGCGCCATGGTGACCGAATGTGCTGCGCTCCCAGCCGGCGAGCGCCAAGAGGACCTCCTCAGGCACCTCGGCTGCAGCTTGGCCGCCTCACACAGGGGACGAAGCAGTTGTGCCCAAAACCCTGGTGAGCAGCATGCCAGATGCCAGAAAGCCAGATGCAGGAAGCAGCTGCCGGTACAGTATTCAACAAAGTCGCTGTATGCCCGTGCAGCCTGCGTCTTTGCGGCCAACCACGTAGCAACCGCACGCAAACAGACCGTAACTCTTCAAGGAGGGCAACTGAAGTGCATCCGGCCGCGCAACGCTGTTGACAGCACACCAAACAGGTCGCGACTGCTGAGCAGGTTCCCCCATCGATTGACGAGAGCCGTTGGCTCGCAGCCGAGCCAACCCATGGAGCTTGTCACCGCAGCCTGGGTAGCAGCAGCCCTGGGCGTTGCCAAGGTCGGCACGACGGCGGGACTGCTGGCCTTCTATGCCAAGCGCAGGGCGCAGCGCAGCGGCAAAGCAGATGTAGCACCTGATCAGACGGCAGACGCCGACGCTGAGCAGCTGCTGCTGTCGAAACGTGACGATCAGACTTTGAAAGACCAGTAGACCGTGCGGACTACTGCAGAGCAGCAGGTGGGCAATTCCAGATGCTCTTGATGGTATCATGTCCAAGACGCCAGGTCAGCAGTTTCAGGCCGCGGCTTGTGAAGACCACTGGCATGGGAACTGAATGCTATCGTAATTTCCTCACAGGCATGCAGCATCATCACCAGTCTGCCATGCCGCCCGCGCCGCCCCACTTGACATGCAGCAATCTAATCCAATAAAGTGACACTCAGCCACCGCTTCTCCTGCTACCACCGCTGGCTCTGCTGAGAAAGATGATGCTTTGCACGAAAACTGCGTCACAGGAAGTTACTGGACAGCAGTGACAACGGTCTCAGCTGCGCCCGCCCTGAGCTACAGCACGATGCGGACGCATATGCTTGACGACATACGCAGTTGTTGAGTGCTTGTACATCGCTGCGTTTGAGCATCTAGACCGTCGAACCTTGTGTCTACGCACTCTCAAAATCTGAGATGACGTGAAAGTGGCCCGAGCCCCCCGTGAGGTGTGCAGCTTGGAGTAGCAGCGGAAAACATGTACATGCCGTGAAGAAGTCAGCTCAATGTATGCAAGTGGACTTACAATGGTGCAGCAAGCCCGGCTGCACTCATCATCTTTCAGCGACTTTGCCTGTGTCGCCACCGTGTGCACCCTGCTTACATGATCATCTGCGGTCTGACGCAGCTGGCGGGTTGACTACACCTTCCCCCGCACGTGTCCCACACCAAATCCAGAAACATCCGTGCGTCCCCAGCCGCCACACCGGGACACAACTTTCCGCAGCCGTGCCGCGTGACTGACCTGAACGCCATGGCTGCCTTCAGGGTCGGGACGACCATCATTCTGGTTCTGGCTGTGGTGCTGCGCCTGCACTCAGCCGCTGCGCAGGGCACGCACGGTGCGATCTCACTTGCTTTGAGCAAACGCACCATGGAGCGCACTCCTGCCTGTCGCCGCCTGGATGCCTGCACTGCACAGAGCAAACTTCCCGAGGCTTGCAGAGCCTGGAAGGCTGGCGTTTTTTGCATGCAGGGCACGTCGAAGACCTGTCGCCCGCGTGCCTGACACGACTCAACGACATCTATGCTCTGTACACCAACACGGAGGGCGGCGATGCAGAGAATCCCTGCATCAACACGTGAGCATCCGTTGGCACTGGCGTTTGCCACTTTGAATCACTCGCCGTGCTCTTGCCCGCGGGTGGAAGCTGCCCACCATTTACCACGGCGTTGTGTCCTGCACTGACCGCAGCCTGCAGCGCGCCCTGGTGGGGCGCACCGACGCAGGATGCCCTGAGGCGGCGGACATGCAAGCCTGCTTTGCGGTGAAAAGTGTCCGGTAACACGGGACGGCCCCCCTACGAACAACCAGGGTGCATGTTACTGCTTGTTGTTACCCTGCCCTACCACATGATCGCCCGCGTTTGCCAAGGCCAACGGAAGCGTATGTACGCCAGGCACTGATTCGGAACGGGTTCAGATAGACATGCTGGCAGTCGCCGCAGCCCTCGATGCACGGCAGGTTAGTTGAGTCATCATCATGTGCTGTGCGCCCATGCAGGAGCACGCGCATCTGAGTGGACCGCCTTCGACAACGCCTGCGAGATGCTGCACTACCACGACGAGGAAGACCACGAGCACGAGGGCGACGCTACACACGCGCACGCGCCCGGCGAAGAAGAGCACGACCATGGGGATGATCACGAGGTGACGCCTTGCTTGCACTAGCACACACTCGGAGGCTCCTTTCCTTTTAGGGGCTTGATATTGTGATGTACTAAGTGAGGCTGTGTGGTTTCTGGCCATGATTGCTCCTATCGAGCTGGCCCCATAGGATAGACATCCTGAATCTGTGCGCGCTTTTGCTATCACGGCTGCTTACACATGCATGTCAACACCTTCTTAGCTGATATTGCAAGCACAACTCGGCCAACATTGATGCATGCATGACTGTGCTTTGGATGGCACTGGTCATTGCATGCTGCACTCCGTTCATTTGCACAGGAGCAATTGTGCCATGCGCGCCTCAATGACCGGACCTGTCAGCAGGCCGCGCCATGCATGTGGCAAGTCTAGTCTGCAACTGAGAAGTGGTATGTTATATACAGCACGGGAGTCTGCCGCCGTTGGCGACCCCGCCACGAAATCCCGTCTGATTGACAGAAGGGCTTTGACTGCTTGCAGGTTGAAGACGGGTGCTTGCCAAGCTTTGAGACTCGCGCCGACTTTGCTGCGTATACGTTCACAGAACCCGCCAACCAATCAGCGTCGCGCAAGGAAGGCGGGTCCGGCAACGTTGCAACCACAGGCATCATGCTAATGGCCGCTGTTACGGCTGCTGTTGCCGCTAACATATGAGTTGGAGGCAGAATGCAATCACGACAAGCAGTATGTTGTTGGCGTTTGAAGCCCTATCCGAAGTACCAACCCATCCACGCAGATGCGTCATGACTTGAAAGAGACTCAGTCGATTCGGTGGCAGCTTTGCCAACCACCAACTACGTATGCATATGTGGCGACTAGTGAAGTGACATGTGGCCATACAGCGTGTGAGGTAAATTGAAGCCTGCATGAAATTTCTATATGTTCTTGGCTGCTGCATGGGGCGTTTGGCACGTTTGTGGGTGCTAGGGGGCTGGCCGCTATCTGCTAAGCTTGTCTGGTCATGATACCATGGTCAAGCACATCATTCGGAACCATGGCAAACTTCATGTCTATACACCTCTCATCAGTCACAAAATGTGCGTGGCACAAAAGTGAAGCACCACCTTGCTTAGCCCTTGATATTCAGATGAACACCGGCACACTTTGGCAGTTGCGGAAAGCTTGTCTCCTAGTTCTTGGCATTGGTATGTGTATGACGCCGTCGCAGCTGTCAGCTACGCCGTCGCAGCTTGTCAGCTACTCATCACTTGATGCAACGGCCAGTAACTCGCATTTTCACAAACCACAACAACATCACGACGGTGTATGTTGTGTGCCGTCAACATTGCACACATGCAGGATCACCGAAAAGGTGCTTGGAACTGGACTACACATCGAAACGTGCAGGTAGCAGCATGCGTGTTGGTCGGCCTGTGTTGTCCAAAGATGACCTCGCTCAGGACTATCAAGGGCAAAGAATAGTGAGTTTACAACATGCCTTGCACAGTGGGTCCAACTAGGGTATTGCGGCTCTGACACGATTCAGGAGCGTGTGCCAGGCACGAGCGGCGTAAGCAGCTGTTGCAGCAGGCAGGGTTTTTGGAAAAGAGCAAATCCCTACAGCGCCGCCAATCTTGGCAATCTATCCCCACGCTGCCACTTTTCTGCTTGCTCTATCTCCGGCGTTTCTCCGTCTTCCAGCGCATCGCCCGCCATGGCTTTCACCTTCGTGTCAACGATTCTGGCTGCGCTGGCGCTCCAGGTATGTGCGCCTTTTCCTGTTGGCTCCGGCACTGCAGCCGCACCATTGCCATCACACAGCCTCCTGCCCGTGTGCATTAGCCGCGACGGATTGCTCGCAGGTTGTCCCCCACCCCGAACGATACGACTGTTATCCTTATCACTTTCTGTCTTGTCGGCGTCATCAGGGATGCCTGGTGCACGGTCGCACCCTGGCCCAAGCCCCAACTGCCAACACCACGCACGATCACGACCACAGCCACGACCACAGCCACGATCACAGCCACGACCACGCCCACGACCACGCCCAACCGCCGCCGGCTGCGGCGGCGCTCGCCGCGGCTACCAGTGCGCCAACCGCGGCGCCGACTGCGGCGCCGCCGGCCGCCGCGCCGCCAGCAAATGCGTCCACCGCTGAGACGGTGTTTGGCAGACGGCAGTTCGTCACCACCCTCAGCAACAACCTCAGTGGTGAGCTTCACGCATGCGGTGCTCCCAGTGCCGTACTCCGTGACGTAAACACCGTGTCGACCTCGCTCACACCAGCATGCAAGCGCGCAACACCGTCTATTGGTTCCGAAGATCGGAAGAATTGCTGCACCCAAGCACTTGCCCGTGATGGTGATGATCTGCAGTATCGGTTCATATTTGGTGGTTCTACCTTTATGTCCAGTTTTGCACCGCTTGTCATGCATGCGGCTGCAATACTACTGCAACAGCCTCAACCACCTCCTCTGACTTGCAGACCACCGGGGCGTATGGTTTGGTCTTGGCGACCAGTACTCGCAAAACGTCTGGGAGTCCTTCGACGTGGGTGTCTCCTCTTCACTGTGTCTGCATGTTCTTGAGCAAAGATCTGGGCATCTTGTCAGCATGTGATCGAGCCTGTGTGGACGCTGCAAGGCCATATTTGCTGATGTGGGCATGTGCGAATGATCTGGTGTGCTTGAACATGCAGAACGAGAGGCTGCCTGTGTGCACATCGCACGTTGGTGAGTACAACTGGGCGCACTTTGCGGAGGACGACCCTCATTTCCTGACCATAGCAGGCGCGGGAATCAGTTCCAGCTGTGCAGTGCGTGCCTCATACCTGCTGCTTTCTGTTGTGGCATGCCACCAGCACGTGCACTTCCACCTGTTACTCCTGATATCTGTGGTGACAAATGCTCCACCTGTACCCGCAGGCAACGGCGGCACCTTCGACTACATCTCGGCCGGCCACCAGACATCCGGCGTGTCCCGCGTGCTGAACTTCACCAACTCCGTCATCGAGTATGTGAACCTGGCGACGGGCGTCAGAGGCTGCAAGCACTGGCAGGTGCGCAGCTGCAGCTACCCTTATGATCTGAAGGTCGTCATGCAGGGCCTGTAGAGCTCAAGCCATCCGTTCACCTGTGAAGAAACACGCCCTTCAATCGACAGCCCGAACTGCTCCGTCGCTGCTCTCTTCGGGCCATGCCGTCTGCGTGATGATCACCATTATCATATTTGAGCTTGCGCTGACCGTCTGTGTCATCATCTGCTGCAGCCGTACATGGACCTGGCGACGGGCTCGCTGCACGTGTACTCGGTGGGCATGTACCTGTGGACCGCCGACGCTGCCAACGCCTCCGCGCCCGTCAACTACACCTCCATCGCCTGCGAGGCCGCTGGTACATCACCGTCACCTGCCGCCATTATTGCAGTGTTTGTGCACCATCGACTGTATGTGCCAGCAATCAGTTTCTGCATGGATCTGGTGAAACACATCATCCTTGTTAGCATTCACCGGCAGCATCAGCTATGCATGTTGTGCGGTGTGCAGGCGATGAAGTCGTTGGCTGCTACACCGGTGATGTGCAGCGCACTTCCGACGTGCCTGCATCAATCAAGGAGGTGTCCGCCCAGCGCCAGGGTGCTGGCACATTCGCCAACCGTCCCGTGAGGCCCCTTTCCTTCCTGATGACAGCTGTAATGCAGCGTCCGTTTGATGATTGGTGAACCATCAATAGGGCTGTTTGGCAGGGTTGCCGTTCACCGGTCTTGCAGCCGCTACCACAGTTCAACAGACCTTCTCTGCACCGGTACGATCTGTGTGATGAGTCAAGATAAGACCCTAGAGATCGATCTTAATGTCTATGCGTGCAGGCGGGCTCGGTGATCTCGGTGTCCACCAGCACCTACGTGTGCCGCAACGGGCAGTGCCTTGCTCTGGCGCCGAAGTTTGCTGAGGAGGAGGGGGCTCATTGAGCCGCAGGCTGCTAGCGCTGGCAAAGCATGCCGAACGAAGTGAGGCAGTCACAGTGAAGATGGTCAGAACGAGCTGCCTAGTAAGAAGATGATCCACATGAAGCATTGCGAAGAGTGACAGGCATTGAAGCGACCAGTACCAGAAGCAGGGTGATCGAAGTTGGGGGGATTTCTGTGCAGTCCGCATGTTACCGTATTCAACTGCTCCAGCATCAACACAGCGCTGCTTGGTTGACTTGCACCTGACATACCACGCACAGCAGCTTTGCCCATTCGCACACGACTGCAGTTAATTAGCTGTTTCCTATTTGTGGCTTTGAACTTGTAGCGTAGTGTGCATGGCAGTGCACAGCCCGCCTGTCCACTTTTGTGTGCGCATTCCTACAAGCTGACATGGGTTCCATGCGCATGGTGGACTGCCGCCAGCAGCATGTATGCACATCGATCGAGCCTGAGTCCGCATACAGCTCCCCATTGCATCTCAAATCGCACTTGTCGCTTGCTAGCAAGAGTGGCCATATATACAGTGATTGCTCACATAGCAGCAGAGCTGGCAAGCGCTGATACAACCTGAACCATGGGAGCGGGTATGCAAGCATACGGCTCTATGCAGAGCAATACAATGTGCAGCGCCCCCTGCGCCCACACAGGTGCGGCCTCCTGCAGCACGTGCCGCCGCGTCTCCTGTGTTGCCGCAAGCCGCGCGCGCCACCAGGAGTGCCAGCGCCGGCAACCTGCCACTTGCAGCGCCCCAGCGAGGCCCGGCTCCTGGTGCTGTTGGCTGCTGCACCGCACACTGCGCAGCCAGCCGCAGCGACTGCTGCTCCTGGCGGAACTTGCAGGACTGCATGAGAGACAAGCTGGCTCGGCGATCTGCTGAGCGGCCAAGCCTGCTGCTGCTGGCGCCGTCTGCTGCGCTACTGGCAGCGAGCGTGGCCGGGTGCGTGCCCACCTCGTGGCGCCGCCTGCTGCACACCCAGACGGCTGCGCCACCTGCATCGCTGCCTTCCAAGGCCAGCTGCTGACACGCATGCCAAACTGATGGACCGAGCTCACATGCATCATGGACAGCTTGCATGTATGCAGCTTGTCAGCCGCTACGTACATGCAGCACCAGCAAAGCTGCGCAGGATTGGAGTGAGGGTACTGCATGGGACATGCGGCTGGGGTATTACCTCTGAGTCAGCTGGCGCGGCAGCGCTGCTGTCTTGTTCCACGCTGAGCTGCGCCATCAGTGCCAGCAGCAAACCTGCCTGCCCTCCAGGCAGCCCACCCTGTGGCGCCTGCGGGTCCACTCCCTGTGCCGCCTGCGAAGCTGCGAGCTGCGTTCCCTGCTGACCGGCGTCCTGCGCTGCAATCGTTGCCGCCAGCTGCAGGTTTTGTTGCGCGTCCTGCAGCGCCTGCCACGGCCACCCTGCAGCGCACCCTGCTGCGCAGCCAGCTGCGCCGCCTGCTGCTTCAGCGACTGCAGTGCTGCCAGGTAAGAGGCCTGCTGCCCAGTCTGCTGCTGCGCAGCAGCACACAGCGGCGGCAGCACGGTCAGCTGCGGCAGGCTGCAGCGCCGTGCCTTCTTGAGCTTCCAACTGCAGACATCAACGACTGATCTGGCATCACTGCCCCTGGGCACCAGCATAGCACTTCGAGAAGCCGTCGATGTCCATGTGCAAATGCACATGCAAGCACTGGTGACCTCACATTCTGCCGACGCCCTCGTCTGCCTCCTGCTCAGCTGCTGCATCGCGCTTCTGCAGCGCGGCCTGCACCTTGGCAAGGGTGAGCTCCTCGCGCATTGGGTCTGGTAGCCAGCGGAACAGCGTCGCCTGCACACATGGCGACTGCAGCACTTTCAGCGATGCGCACAGTTGACAGGACTGCCACATGTGGTTACCACTTGCAGCGCTGCAGTGTCATGTGCTCAACAGTGCAAGTCGGGCGTCCTGCACTGGTTTCCAACCAGCTGGCTTTTCATCTGTTGTTGTCTGTGTTGCATGTTTGGCGAGCAGCCAAAGACACACATCCATCAGGAATTTGAAGGCGCGCTGGCAGTGTGCCTTCAAGTAACTGTCATCTGGATCAAGGAGTGGAAGCGTCTCGGTGCAGAGAAAGTCGCCCGACTCCATGCCACCTGCGATGGCAGGTGAGTTCCATCTGCGCTGCAGCAGGTGTATATGCAGCAGCCTTGCTTGCGATTGACTACATGCTGCATCTACGCTCAGATGCACACCAAGTCTAAGCATTGCCCCTGCCAGGCAGTGCCCTGGTCATGTGTGGCATGCCACGCAAGCTCACCTTCTGCATTGAAAGTCGCCCAAACCTTCATTGCTACCAGGTGTTTGCCGCTCATCAGCAAAGACACGGTCTCCTGGTACGCCTGCATGTCCACGAAGGCACGCATGTGAAGCTGTGGTCGCCGCGGACCGACCCTCACCATCAGTTCACCGCGATGCAGCCTGCCTCACCGCATTTGCGAGGTCACACTGGCACTCAGTCTTATTGCGCTTCTTGAGAATGGCGATGCTCTCTGTGAATGTCCGCCACAGCGCTGCCGTCAACTGTGCAGGGTCCTGCACCACAGTTGACGTGCAGTCAGTGCGGCACTCTTCATGGTATGCCGTGTGTATGGGTGACGAAGACGTACAGGAGCAGGCCCGCTCAGGGGTGGCAGACATCCCGCAGTGCAATAGGCCCCCACACGGCAACTCACCGACAGGCTAGCCGTGACCACAACTGCAACAAGAGGCATGCCATACCGGTCGTAGAAAAGGACCTCCGGAGCATCTGCGGGTTCAACACGGGAGATGTGACAAATCCATATATGGACTGGACTCGTGCTGCCCTGCCAGACATTTGCACCCGAATCACGTCAGCAATTGATACACCAGTGCCCGTCTGACTCGCCCTGGCCCGCCCTACGATCCCTCCAGGCTGCTACCAACAAGCGAAGCGCATGGTAGGCTGCGCTGCCGTGGCTGCGGGGCACGCTGCTGAGAGCATTCTCGGCCTTGGCTATGTCGTCGACTGCGCTCTTCGTGCCTGTCCCAGGTGTAAACGCAGCCTGCACTTGACGTACTTGTGCACATGAGCGTTGCACGCTTGTCAGCTCCAGCATGCATACTTTCTTTGGCCCCAGTGTTGCACAGAATGATCGGCAGTTGCATGCCGATGCATGCGCTGCGCAAACACACACCATACTGGATAATTGGCACCAAAGCCAGCCCTGCTCGCCCATCAATGCCTGGCCCTGCGCGTCACATCATGCCCAGGTCCTTGTGCTGTTGCCCTTTGCAGGCCAGATGAACGAACATGCAGGGTTTCCCGTATGGCACAGACATGTCCTCTGCAAGCTGTGCGCTCACCACTGCAAGGGAGGTGTCTATGAGGTGGACCACGGCTGGGCAGATGGTGCGCGCGTGATGGTCCGTAGCCCACCAGGCCGCAGCATCCATCGACTTCGCACACACCCTTGCGGCGAGGAATGGGACCACCTCCCTCATGTTGGTGTCCTGCAGCTATGACACAACAGTACGCTGAAGCTGTGTACGTGCTGAGGTGTTGGTGACAGGGTCTACAGCATCAGGCATTTTCAGTCAGGGAGCGGTCGCAAAAGACAGCGCAGAGACCGACCACCTCGCCTCCATGTACCTGGGCAACTGCAGCTGGTTCCTGTTGAACATCCCGTCACCGACACGCCATGGCAGCCTGCGGTCCATGCCGCCGTTCAAGCCAAACTGACTGCTGTACTCTGCGTCAGATGGGAACGTGTCGTTGGCGACGTCATCCAGCCTCAGGGCGTGAACCCGTTCGAAGGCTTGCGCGATGACCTGCGTGACACTTATCAGTCAGATTCAGCGACCGACCAGCGAGCGCAGGTCTCTATGTATGGATGACGGATGGGAGCGCGATGCCTGAATGTCACGGCATGCAGTTAGAGTCAGCCGCACCCGATCTGCGGGCATGACCTCAGGCCATCCCAGCAGTCTCTGGATGGCCTCGACGCACGTGTCACTGATCACAGCGTCGTCCAGCTGCTGCTGCTCCCGAAGGCTGTGCTCATGCTGTTTTTGCATTTCACGTTCCATAAGCGGCTCCAACGCATCTTGCCGGCCGTAGCTATCGTGATGGAGCGTGACACTTCAGACGCAGCATGCTGCTTATTGTGACGCAGTGATGGCGATGAACACTGGGTTAACACCCGAGTTTCGACTGCCGCGCTTGCCACGTGCCTGCGCAGCAGGAAGCAGCTGCTACCTGCTGTGCACCGAAAAGCTGCTGGGAATAGGCCAAGCGATATATGTGCAACCGGCCCAGCTAAGGGGAAGGGTGCCTGCCACTCGCGATAAGGGCACCATCAGCATGTTTTGCCGTGCGTGCACGCTGGACGCCAGGTACAATGATACGGGACATCTTGAATTGTTCACACCGCAGGCAGAGGCACTGGACGACTTGGGCCGAGCTGCAAGGGCGAATCCCCCATGTTGCCGATTGATGAGATGCACAACACTTGTGCAAGGCTTATGAGGTTGCTCATACTTTCTGGAGACTGATAATTCCCCCGAGCTATGGAAGGTAACCAACTTCAACCATTTTGCCACCTCAGCAGGACCTGGTTTCAAGCGCATCAAAGGCTGCTGCTGTTTGATTTCAGCATTCGCGGCGTGCAAGTGTCAGGCCTCCATTGCGCTCGTCTCCGGGCTGCCGCCGCTGCTGTCTCCACCTATGGCATCCTCCACCACCGGTACCTGGTTGGCCTTCATCTCCTCCCGGAACGCCGACTTCATGTGCGCGCAGACCGCCTTCAGGTTCTTGCACGCCTCCTCCAGCGCCTCTCTGGGTGTGATCAGGCCTGCAAGGATGCAAGTGCAGCCAGGCCTGAGTACATGGCGGCAGCACACAGGCGACCTCAAGCAGCAGTCGGCGGGCATGGAAACAAGTGACAAGCTCATTGCTGACAACTCTAACAAGCTGATGAAAACCTGTTGTCTGTATCCTGAGGTTGGTTACTGGCTCCGAGGGGTGCGGGATGCTGTAGCCGCAGAAGGACACATGCGGGCTGCATGAGACGGTAGCAAGCCGTCAAAATGCCGCCGACACTGATGCTGGTGCCAACATAGGTGGCAAGCAGCTGAACGTATATACGAAGGGACGGAACACCGCGGATCTGGTCAGCTCCTGCGGCTGCGGCTGGCGAGCAGGTTGCGCACTTCTTGTTCAAGAAGTAGCGCAGCGCATTCGCCAGCGTGTGGTCCTCATTTTCCAACGCAAAGGTGGCGCCCAGCTCCTCGACCTGTGATGACAAGCGGACCTGTCAGCGGACGAGTACATGCGGCTGGTGTTGAAGCTGCCAACATCTGCTCAGCGGCATGCATGTGCATGCGGCGGCATGCATGCACACGGCCTCGTCGCACCCCGTCTGGGTCCATCCCCAGCGGTAGAGCTATTGATCATGCATGAGCTCAGTCACGCATGCTGGCCAAGCGTCCACCGGCCCGTGTGTCTCGAGCAGAGGTGCCTCTGACCCACCTAATGCTGGATTGCTGAAATCAGGATACGCACTTCAGTGATAAGTTGCAACAGAGGCCTTGCGGATGCCAACGTGAGATGTTGCTAGTATCACGAAACCTGCTAATTGCCGAGCGGTTGACGTGTTTTCCTCACACTTTGTGACCGACCGCCAGTGTGCAGTTTTACAGGCCCCTTGGGCATGCGCAAGCTTCAGACACCACACGACAAAGGCCACTCTGCGCGTGTGCATCGAGCACGAGTCATGGGGTAGCAGACGGTATCATGGAGGGCCTGTGCTACTGCTCGCAGTGCATGCGCGACCGCTATGAGCGCGGTCGGATGGCCACTGATGTCAGCGCCATGAAGGATGTCTGGCTGCGCCAGGCGCTGCGGGGCAGCTGCACGGAGTGCTGCCAGTGCGACCCGGAGGGCGCCAAGCCGGAGATCAGGCGCATCGAGATGCTGATCCCGGGCCTGGAGCGGCGCGTGCTGCTTTCAGAGGACCTGCTTGCCGCGCTGGGCCTGCGCAAGCGCACCAGGGCCAACAAGCGGCTGAAGGGGATCGAGCACGGTGACATGATGATGCTGCGGCGCGTGCCGGCCTGCCTGCGCGCGTGCGTCAGCCGCCGCCAGCTCTCGCTGCTGGGTGCGGCACTGCTGCGTAGGATGCTGTGTGTGCAACATGCTGTAGACGTGTGACCAGCGCATTACTGACAGCTGGAAGGTAGCATCCAAGCCGAAGTCCCTGCTACCTGCAGGTATGTGCAATGAGTTGAGCCTGGCCTCCGACATGGTAGACCGCTCGCGCCTCAGGTGACATGGCTGCGTGAACCAATTGCAGTGAAGAAAGAAACCCATCGACTTGACATGTCATGCCGCGCACAAATGCAGCTCACCATCTGACCAATCTGCGTGACATCATCTTCTGCAGGCAGGCTGGCGTATCTGGTGCACTGCTGAACGTCATTGAAGCCGGCCCGGAGTTTGATACCGACGAGGAGCGGCAGATGCAGTGTTTTGCTGACGACGAGCGGTCGGAGGTGAGGTCAACAAGCAGCGGATGGTACTGCGAACCCAGGCATACCTAGGAGTCTGACAGTGCCCGCATGTGACTTGCAACCGCCGTGGTGAACCTTGCGCCACTCAACTGGCTCACTCAACTTGTTCGTGCAGCTGGATGTGCGCTTCCGCTGCGAGCTGACGAGCCTGGTCTGGCTGCTGTCCGTTGCAACGGCTGGGAACCTGCTGGCCATCCCCAGCGCGCAGACGCCAGACTATGCCCGCAGTCTTGTCAGGGTGCGCACTCAGTGCGGCTGTTGCACATCATACTGCCTGTGTGCCATCCTTGCAAGGTTGTGCGCGCTCCTGACTGGTTCACACAGCGTGTGCTCGTGCTATGCACTGATGGATCTTTGGTGGACTTGCCTGCAGATGCTGCGGATGCTGGCTATGCTACCAGATCTGAGCGATCCTGAGCGCTTCACGACTGCTATCGTGTACCAGCGAGCTCAGACCGCGCTTGGCGAAGCACTTGACTTGCGCAGCCTGTTCCCAGGTGCACGCACATGCTGAGGCCCTTTGCAAGGCCTATGCATCCTTCAGCACTTGATGCACGTGTGCTCATGGCCAGCACACCCAGGCTAGGCTGCCAATGACCAGTTGATAACGTTCGATGTGTGGCGCGCAGAAGTACGGAGCGGCGGTCGTGCTGCTGCAACACTGAAAGATTCAAATGAGTTTGACGATGACAGCGAGCAATCAGAGGAGCACTTCAGCGATGATGGGGAGTTCTACACATCTAGCGGTCACAGCTCCTGTAGTGAAGAGAGTATCGATGGTGATGCTCAACCCAGCAGCGGTGCTCAAAGACCAGGTAAGTGATCAGGCTGCCGTGCATGCATCTGCTGCCAGCCAGCGCATGAGTGCTGCATGCGTAACAGACCCAGGCGTGCATGCACATGAGATGCTGCTGTCGCATCATCTCACGCCCTGTCAGCTCAGAATCTGTGCAGCTCAGCGCCTGTTCGTAAACTCCATGCAGGGTCGTATGCCAGGCAACCTGCTGCAGCACCTGCTGTCAGCCAGCTGCCGCAGAGGGCATCTCCGCAGCAGAACAAGCCTGCTTCTCAGCAGCGGGGAACAGCCCAGCAGCCGAAGCCAGGCACGCTGCCGCCCAAGACAGCCGCCCTGCTGGCGGACATACACGCGCTCCAGGGAAAGATGGCCACCCTGCAGCACGACACCCACATCGCCGGCATGGCGGAGGGCGATGCGCTAAGCGCCGACAAGCAGGACTTCCTCGACAAGATGCGGTACCTGACGCACACCAAAGAGGACGCCTTCAAGCTCCAGGCGCTGCAGAAGCTCATGACAGCCTCGGCGGTGGCGAGGAGGACGATGAACGCTGTGCCGACGGGGCAGACCTACGAGTTTGCGCAGCTGCTGGGCAATCTCGCCGCCAATGAAGTGGCACAGGCGGAGATCGAGAAGATTGCTGAGGATTCGTTGGGTACATTTTATCAGAAGGCCGAGGAGCAGGCAGCAGCCAAAGAGCAGAAGAAGAAGGAGAGCGCATTACGAAAGGCCAACAGGAAGGCAGCAGCAGATGTATTCCAAGCTGCAGCGCGTGCAAACGGCGGCTCCATCCCACCCAACGGCATCATCACGGTAGGCCACAACTACCCCGTCAGCGCGGCTGAAGCGCAGCGCGACAAGGAGATGACCGAGGACACCCTGGGCCGCCCCGTCTTCATGGACACAGACATCTTCGGCGGCCCGCAGCCTGCCAGCGGCGCAAGCGTCAAGTCGCCCAGCAAGAGCAGCAAGCCGGCCGGCGCCAGCAGTGCCCCGGGCGGCGGCAAGAGCGCCTTTTCGTTCGGCGCGGCGCTCGGCATGAAGAAGCCCGCAAACCCTAAGCCGCGTGCCGCAGCACCAGCAGCTGCTGCGGCTGCTGCTGCTGCTGCAGGGGCTGACCGTGCTGGCGGTGTCCCTGCCAGCCGTGCGGCAGGCGGCCCAGAGCCGCTGAAGGCCCCGCCAGCTGGACTCGGAGCGGGCTTGGCTCCTTCCGCAAGGCAGCAGGCAGGCAGCGGCAGCGGCAGTGGCAATGTGGGTGACAACAATGCCAGCGCCAGCGGCAGCGGCCATGTGGGTGACAGCAATGTCAGCGGCAGCGGCAGCAGGCTTGGCGAGACCAACAGCGGTGTGAAGGCTGCTGCGCCGCCGGCGTTCATCTCACAGTTAGCAGCGGCTGCACAACCCCCACAGGAAGCAGCCAGCAAAGCAGCCTCGGCAGCAGGCAAAGGCAAACGAAAGGCCAGGAAGAAATCCAAGCAACAGTCGGATGCAGCTGCTGACGACAGTCAGCCTCAAGCTGTGGAGTCCTCGCAAGCGGGCATGTCGGCAGCAGGAAGCGGGACGGAAGCAGAGTCGGTGGGTCAGCCAGATGCCAGCGCACCTGCTTCGCCACCACCCGTAGAGGCCTCCAGCAGTGCTGCCGACACAACAGCAGCAGCAGAACCAGTGGCGCAGGAAACCCAGGCGGCAGCAGCAGCCGCAGCTGAGGAACCTGCCGATGCAGATGCGCTGGCAGCGGATCTGCTGGCGCCTGCAGCAGACAGCGCTGTGAGCACCCCTGCTCGTTGCTGTTGCTGGCTGTATGCCCTGATGCAGCCTGCAACAGAATGACGCCCACCGCTTCTGGGCCATGCAACCTTGTCCGTCGTCCGCCACATAAAAGGTGTAAAAACGGTCTGGTGCAAACTGCAGAGGGGTAACCCAGACGAGGCAGCTGAGGAAACCTTCGAGGAGGACCCATTCGCGTGGATGGGGGGCAGCCAGCCGCCTTTGTCAACGCCGCCGGTGCCACCATCGCTCGTCGCGCCGCAGCAGAGGGCGGTGGCGCAGCAGCAGCCGGCTGCTATGGGTGCTGCGGCGCCGGCAGCCAGGCAGCTGCAGCGACAGCAGCCCCGTCATGGCTCAGCCCAGGTACGGGCTGAATGCTGTGACAACGGCCGATGGCACTGCAGGATGGAAGGGGAATGTCAGCGAGGCCGTCCGTCGGCAACATGCATGTGCACCACCGCCACTTTGTAAGTGCTGCGCACCCTATGTGTCAGATCATGGCCCGTGATTGCACGCCATGCTTGCCTCCCTCTAACATCTCCTCCCTCTGTGGCTCATGGCACCAAACCTTCCAGTGGAATATGCACCTCCTGATGTGCAGGCGGCACGCGCAGCCTTCACCACCAGGCGCTCGCGCGAGCCGAAGCGTGCAGCGGCCAAGTCAGCGTCACCCGGTCCCAAGAACGTGTTCGAGCTGCTGGGTGATGATGCGTCAGATGTGGAGCGGGCAGGTGCAGATGACGCAGGGGAGTCCTCAGGCAGCGAAGACTCCGCAGAGGACGTGGCAGTGCTGCGCGACGCAGCTGTCAGCAGCGCACCCGCCACTGCTGCTGGTGGCAGCGGCACCAGTGCAGCGGCGGCACCGCTGCCGGCCACAGGCAGCGACGGCAGAGGCGGCTGGGAAGCAGGCGGCAGGAAGCAGAAGGCGGCGCCTGCCAGGCCCCCTGGAGGGCCTGGCGCTCCAGCGGCGGCTGCAAGCAGGGACCCCGGGTCGGTTGGGGGCGTCACGACGCCAGGCGGCGTGGTGCGGTGCCGCATCTGCGGCTGGTCTGGGCAGCCCGCTGCAGCAGTGGCGCACTTCAGGGTGGGTCGTTATGTGCTGCACTGTCAACCTGTTGCAAGGCCCCAGCTCATGGCAGAAATGGGAGTCCACAGCCATCTCACCCAAACTTGGCACAGCTGGAAACCGCTTGATTCAAGGCTGAAATGCACAGCCATTTGACACAGAACACAGCTGTTTGACACAGACTGGGTGTAGCTGGTGACTGCATGGTTGGAGGCTGTGCTGCGTGGTGTGCAGGGCCCAGAGCACAGCTTCATGTGCGAGGCAATGGGCGCCTTTGCGTGTGTTGCGTGCGGAGTCAAATGCCCCTCACAGTCCCACGCCCAGGTCAGTCTTCTCTTGTTTGATGCAATCAAGGCTGAACAACCTTGGGCCGGACCAAAGCCCAATCGTGCTGCTCGATCCAAAAGCCCCTGCTGTGTGCAACGTCTGCTTGCTCCAGCCTACGTCCGGTCAATGCTGATCACAGGTGTGATCGAGCTGAGCGAACAGGCATGGCAGGCTTGCTCACCGTGACCTATGACTGTGCCGATGCAAATGCTACCCGCCTATGCAGGTGCACAACACCAGCAGGAAGCACCTGGACCGTGTGGCCTGGCTGGCAGCGCACGGCGTGGCAGGGTCACAGCCACAGCCGCCGCCGTCGCATCCGCCGCCGCCGTCAGCTGTGGCGCAGCAGCAGCCGCCGCCGCAGCAGCAGCAGCAGCAGGTGGCGACAGCTGCGTTGCCTGAGCAGGCACCAGCACCAGCGAAGCCGGCGCAGCTGCCCATCAATGCACCGGCGGCCCTGCTGGGTGACAATGTCGCGAACAACTTCGAGTGCCCGCTCACGATGGACGTCATGCAGGAGCCGGTATGCAACCGAACATGGTTTTGGGCATCCGAAGGTCATATGCCAAGCAAGCAGGGTACACAAGACTGTGACAGGCTCCTGTGTGGACACCACCGAGCATTTGTCCTGAGTGGTACGGCTGAAGTGGCGTACCCTGGCTTTGCAGGTGGTCTGCAGTGACGGCTACACATATGGTGAGAACGTCCACCAATGGCGCTGATGCTTGTGATCCTGCTGCCAGTCTGCTCAGATGAACGACTGCTTATGACCAACTGCTCGCTGCTGCTGCAGAGCGGACGGCCATTGAGGAGTGGATGGCCAGGAGCGACACCTCGCCAATGACAGGTGCCTTCTGGCACAATGACTCCTCTGTTGCTGCTTCTCTTGCCCGATCAAGCAACTGCCGCCGGTTGTGAGTATGGCATGTAGATATGCAGCCTGCATTGCTCTCAACTCAGTGTCACCACGATTATACGTACCAATACGAGGCGTCTCACGAGAAGCGCCTGCAGTTGCCATCGCTGCTGAGCACTGCTGAGTGCAACACGCTGACTCACTGTTGGTGTGGCCACAGGGCTAGAGCTGACAGACAAGGCGCTGACGCCCAACAGGGCGCTACAGGGGGCAATCCAAGCCATCATGGCCCGCCGCGGCTGACGCTTCGTTGCTGTAGCGCTACTGTTGAGCAAGCCGTGACGTGGCAGCACATGCCTGTATGATAGCGTCCCTTGGCTCGCTTCTGTTCACATGGCGTGGCCCACCGTGGGAACAAGTACCGTGATTCTCGGGCCGTGGGTTCTGACACTCCCGAGCAAACCCTGTAGTGGATCGACCCTGGATATTTCAAGTCCCTGTGCCTGATGAAGCACACCCACTTGCAGGCAAACCTCAGTTACAAGCATACAGCGTGGATCCCCCAGAACCGGTGCAGGTTTGCCGGTGGCATCGTGATTGAAGGTGGCGTTGCGTAGTATGCGCATGCGCCTGCGCAGGCGCTTCACAGCAGCCAGTGCACTGTCTGCAGCCACACGACTGGCTTACGTATCTGGATACCTCGACAACGTGTTCGTGCTGTCACCGGATGAGTTGCTGTGGTTGTCCACCGGTCTGCACCGCAACGCCCACATCCAACCGAGCGGCTGAAGGTCGGCACCTCGGCTGTCGCTTGACCTCACATATGTCAGGCCGCAGACTGCGGCATTCGACTGGTGTGCTCAGGCCACCGGGCTCGCTGGCGTGCCCGTTCAACCCAGAGACCAGCTGTACTAATCAATGGGCATAGTTACGGCGCTGTTTAGCATCTGTTTTGCACTCACGGTGTTGCTACATGCAGTATGCAAGCTACCCCATGGACGAGGAGGGCTGCATGGCCAGCTGCTTGGAGCTCCTGGGCGATGACGGCATGCAGCTAGAGGGTGAGCTATGCAGTACAGGCCATCACGCCTATACTGCATAAGGCGCACATGGTCACACCTATGTGCAGCATGTGCCTTACAGTGCCCGCGAACCAATGACACTTTTATAGCATCTCGTCGTCTGAGGAGTAGTGGGAGCAGACCAGTGCACTGGGACTCTGGGATTGCCCATCCGAAATGTCTGTTAAGTTTGGGCTTTGAGCTGCTACACTGGTAGGTGCCTTCCGATGGAGAACAGCAGAACACTAGCACCAGGAGGTGGCTTCTTCCGACTCTGATTAGTATGACGGAAGTCAGGACCGACCTGAGCTTATCTGATGATGATGAGGAGCGCCTGGAGCCACGTGGTGGATGAGGGGCAGCAAGCTTGGTGTCTCCATGTATGCACTTGCATCATTGCTTGTTTTGGTCAGGCAACAACAAGGGGACAATGCAGACTGCATGGGTCGGGCGATGTGTCTGGCTGTGGTGCACCAGCAGTGCGTTACCCTTTCCAAATGGTCATCCTTGTTTAACCGTCTGACCAGCAGCCAAGCACAATCATTAAAGTGACAGGTGTGATTCACAGCAGTAGTACCACAAAATATCGATCAGGCAGATTCACGCAAGTCGGCGTCTTTGTACCGGTATAACCTACATGAAGGGGTCATTGCTCGGACAGTGACATCCACACTGCTAGGCGCCTGGTCACATGACACAATATTAACAACAGAGCGAGCGCCTAATGAACATACTATACTCGAATGCTGCAACGTTATGCTGTGGCTACAGAGCGACATAAAGCCAAGACGGATCCGCTGCAGCACACACTTGGTTCTTGCAATTGATGGCACATGGGATCCAGGCTCATCCAAAGTTAACAATGTTGCTAACAGAGCATGTGTAGATGACCGGGCCATCTAATACCCCCACACCTGCACAAACATCACTCTGACACTGTTGAGGAACTTCCCGATTGCAGCGGCAGCCAATGGGTCTTCCGGACGGGCAGTTGCAGCCGACGCAAGGCGGCGGGGGCGGCGGCAATGGCGGCGGTGGTGGCGATGGCGGCGGCGGCGAGGGCGGCGGTGGCGAGGGCGGCAGCGGCGAGGGCGGCGGTGGCGGCGGCGAGGGCGGCGGCGGCGAAGGTGGCGGCGGCGAGGGCGGCGGCGGCGAAGGTGGCGGGAAGGGTGGCGGCGAGGGCGGCGGCGATGGTGGTGGCGAGGGCGGCGGTGATAGAAGCACTATCGAGTTGAAAACGGGAGTCAGCAACTTGCGCAGAGGATGATGCTGGCACCATGCAGCAACAAGACCCACGCACGCACTTGACCACATTGCCACCTTCCAACAAGGTGGTGCCAGCCATGGTGTCCTGACTAGCAGCAGCTGAGCATGCCTTGACCATACATGTGGGCACGCAAGGCTTACTCACCGCACATATTGCCAGCGCACACCGTTGGAGTGGCGCAGCTGCTGCCGCAACCGCTGCAATTTCCGCCTACCGGGATTGATGAAGGGCACTCTGCAAAAATGTCGAGATGCATGAGCTCCGTCATCATGAAGTCTATGGCATGTGGACACAATGTAACGGCAGGGCCGGGCGCTCACATAAAGCATAAACAAGCAAGAGATATTGCTCAAGTGCTCTACGTGTTCGATGGTGCACACCGCATGTGTTGCCGGGGGCGCACACGAGAGGAGGTGCACAAGCATCGGCGGGGCATGCGTTGCTTGGGAAGGCACATTTGTGACGCTTCTGAAGTCCTTGTGCACAACCTTTTGCCGTTCCGTTCAAACCCTGCACAATCAGCGCAACGCCACGACTTGCACCGGCACCACAGCCTTGACAAGGTGACATAACGCAAACCCAACACGCGGTGACAGGCCGAGCACCAGCAGCCGCGCAGCGTCGTGCTTGACTGGGTAAACATGTTGGACTTCACGAGTCGCATGCATGCGCAAGACATGCAATGACTAGACACTGCCTAGTGCGCAATGCTGAACGGCATGTGGCTAGATTGTGCGTACCTGCAGAGAGCGCCCTATAGTAGAGTGCCCTCCCCACGTGGACGTATCCAAGTGCCCAAGCTTGCCCTTCACCTGTATGCAACGGTGGCACAGCTGCAGTCAGTCTAAGCACTGGGGTCAGAACAATGACTCTAGCTGTAATCTGGTTGAGCAAAGTGTCCCACTGCTTATAAACGTGGACGTGTGCAAGCAGCAAGTACAAATTCGTTGCCACTTTTAAGAACTTGCGGATGGCGACGATGCCGTACCCTTGCTGCATTGGCACCGCCGATGCAGCTGCATAACGTCACTACCACGAGTAGGTCCAGCACCAGCAGGCGCATGGTTGTATTGGTAACCAACATGATCCTCTTGCCAAGGCGGCCACCTGCTGAGTCAAGAATGAAGGGGCTTCAGGCGGCAGGTGTGTAGTGGTGGCTGATGCGACCCTTTGAGCGTCAAGCAACCGCTCAGCCCTGTATTCTGCGGCCGAGCCTGCACATGCGCCCATCTCATTGGCAGCATGCCGCGCATGCTGCGGATGGCATGCGGTGTGGTGCCAAGCTAGCGCTGGTACCATTGGGTCAGCCACCCCAGTGACTGCAAGCTGCAAAGGGCCAGCACGTCACAAGAACGGCCTCGCCTCACAGCAGCCGCGAGCAGGCGGCATGGCACGCATGCACAGGGATGCCACTTCAACCTCGGACATGTATGCAGTTCTGGCTGTCGACTGCCGCTGGTATCCGACAACCTAACATGCAAGGCGCTCGTGCCCAGCCCGAGACGGAGGACGCTGCACCGACCCCGACGCTTGATGGGCACACGCACAAGGTGGGATGGTGCATGCACCTTACTGTGATTGCACACGTGCAGAACCAACTTGATATCTGTGCCATATCAGCCACCCAGTCTACCACTGGCAACGGTGGATGTGAACGCACATGCATGAGGGAGCATGCTCCATCTGCCTGGTGACAGTGGGTTACCACTGACTCAGCTGTGACGACAGCCCTGCTCCATACCGGCTACAATATGTTGTACCTCAACCTGCGCAACGGGCGCTGAGTTGCGCTGATCGTGTAAGTACCGCTGTGTTGACACGCGCGCGCATCCTCTAAAACACACGGATGTCATTAGTACAAGCGCGGTCACCGGTAACACGCGTGTAACTAGTCACCGCGCATATGCTGGCAACTCGGCATATCTGGCAACGACATGAATGATAGCAGTGTGCAGCCGCGTCCTCAGACCACGTTCAGTGGGGCACGGTCCACAAGCAACAAAGATTGAAGTAGGCCGTGCCGATGAATTACGATGTCCCTGGAGTCACACGCACTGGCTGAAACACAGCGTGCGCAGCGCATGCACCATGAAACTTTGTAAAAATGAGATGGCGACCGGCTTTTGCATCGGTTTCGGGACGTGACAGCGCGGCTGCTCGGTGCGTTGCACACGTTGCAGCTGGCGGCAGCTCATGCAAGCGCAGGCGCAGCGGCAGACGCCGTGCCGCACATGCCTCAAGACTGATCACTTCCACACGCCATAGGAGCCCAGCGCTTCTCATGACATCGTGCCCGGAAGTTCATTGCGTCTGGTCACCCTTGTGCACGCGATGTGGACGACCGAGCGTTAGTTGGGCATCACGCTCAGCGCACCTTTTTACTCTGCGAGGTGCACCAGCGGCATCTTTGAGCAGCCGGTGATACGGCTTTGCCTGAGCTGTGAGGCTGTGCCGAGATATTGTGCCGACCCAGCTGGAGTGGCATCGGGCCAGCCCCCTGCGGTCGAGATTCCCCCTGATTCCCGGTCACGACATTTCTGACCTTGCCATGTCAGCAACTGCATGTTGTCATGACTAAGGGTCATCCAGACCATCTGTTGCTCAAACGTGTCCGAAAATTGCAAGTGATGAGCGCAACGCCTTCAGATCATGACATCGCCACAACGAGCGGACGTGCGCATTGCAAGGGCATGTCACTCACTATGTCTATAATGAGCCAGAATCTGAAGTACTGCGTCCTGGGTTCACCCCCGGCATCAACATGCACCACGTCACGATGTACTGATCGAGTTCAGGGCATGCACACGGCCATGCTGTAAATCACTGTGATTAGGCCTACATGCGCACAGCTGTGATATGATGCGACTGAGCGCTCTGCTAGTATTGCCGCCCGTCCCACTCCGTTCCTTGGGAAGGCTGCTGCCCGCCTCGCACCCCAGGCTGCTGGCCGGCTTGGCGCCCGGCTGCACAGCAGCGACAAAGCCAGCTGATGTCACTATTGATTGGTCGTGGCTGAAGCAAGGGACAGCGTTTGTGACACGGCGGTCTCTAGGTGGTCATGTACCTTGCCATGCACACTTAGAGGCAGTGCTGCCGAGGGAGCAGGAACGGGCAATGCATGCTGCACCCGGCCAGGGCCAGCGGAGAGCTTAACGCACTGCCCACCTGTAGCAGCACTGCTTGCTGCGGTGCGGGTGCCCCACACCAGCCGCCGCGCCGCAGTGCCTGCTTCCGCCGCTGCAGTTGCTGACCAGCTGCGGCGGCGGCTGTCGTGCTGCCTCCTCTGCCAGCAGCGGCTGCTGCTCGCTGTCAAGGGTTTGCCGGGATTGCGGTCGCAGCGCACATGCGGGTTACCTGATGGCTGCGGCTTTCATGTGACCGCTGCGCCAGCGGGAGCTGCTGGGGGCTGCAGTTGCCATGCTGATGTTGCAGCTGCTGCGCACCAGCACGCAGCCTGCGCCACGGCCGCAAGCTCCGCTGGCGAGATACACACAGGCGCTGCGACGGCCCTGCGGTCCTGCACCCTAGGCGGGCATGATGGTTTGGATGACATCACATTCCATAATGGCTCCCACTGCGCGGCGCAGCCTGCCACGCCTCATCTGCTGTGGGTACCCAAGCATGCCAGCAGCGCGCTCTGCTGCTGCGGCCCCAGGAGACGCAGGTGCAAGCAGTGTTCTGGCACCTGGCATGCAGGTGTTCTGGCTGGTGCGCACTGCAGCGCCGGGACGGCGGCCCGCCTGACGGCCCCGGGGCCCAGTGACCGCCTGACGCCACATCTGCAGGCCCGCCGCAGCAGCTGCACCCGGTCCTGCGCTCACCACGTATTACATGCTGCAACAGATATGCCCCAGTCCTGAACAGCGTGGCAGCCCTGAGGACCGCTGATCTGATGCCGCTGCACAGTTCGTGTGCATATATAGAACCCCTGCGCAGCTTGCCACGACACACCTTAGCAGAGCTGAGGGTTTGGTGCCCTCGGCAGGAGGCTGTGCTGGCAGCGCAAGCCAGCCTGCCAGCCAACTGCAGCCCTGCTGGCGCCAGGTTGGCACCGCAAGCAGCGGCGGCGCCGCATCAACATCGTGCGAGGACTCGTTGCCGAACCTACCGGCTCCAGCGCCTGCTGCAGGGTTTGAAGGGTTTACATGCTGGCATCTACCACCGTAGCGGCCACCTGCAGGAGAGCCAGCAGCCCATTGAGTCGCTGTGGGCTCCTACAGGCCGCTGAGTTTCACTTCAGCATCCCTCTGACCCTTTCACCCTGATGACTCTGGTCACATCCGCTGATGCCTGGGTGCCAACCATAGCCTGGTACTTGACGGCTGTGAGACTTGGCCATGTGCACCTTGCCAGAACCATCGAGGGTGATGGACACGGTGGCTGCTGGTGCCTCGTCCGGCAGTAGGGTGTCCCACAGCGGCAGGTCCCCCATGCCCAGGTCGGCCACCACCCGCCCCCCTGCAGCGTCGCGCCCCACAGCCGACCAGCGGCGGTGGCGGGCGGTGGCGACTGTGCACATCGACGCAGGCGATGTGTTTGTCACCTGACATACAGCTGACTGGCCGCGACTGTAGGATTGAGTCTGCTGTGCAACTCCTGCGGCGCTGCGACTGGGCAGCAGGAGCGGCGCCCCTTGCGCGCCGCTGACCGCAACATGGTGCTGGGCAGGCTAGCTCCTGACGCATCGGCTCAGTGGTAAGGCCGTGACCACAGCATGCGGACATGGCGCTGACTTGCTAGTCGCTTTCTATCTGTGAGAGCTCCGGAGTGTGTTGAGTTGAGCTTGTGTGGTGGTCGTGTTTCTGAGACTGAGCACAACCTTGCCTGCTTCCATCAAGCCGTGCATCTCGCTGCAACCGGCTGCGAGTCGCAACAGCAAATGCAGCGACCATATGGCAAGAGGCCCACCTGAGGCCACCCTGTGTTGCTACTTCCTTCCCTCGCACCTCTTGTCATCCGATGAGCTGTGCGCTGACTATGATCGGTGCATCGACAAAACATGCTTTCGGGATGGTTTAGGCTACAAGCAGGAGTGTATGCAGTGCCGTGGCATTCACCAGGTACTGATAGCGACTTTCGTGGGCGTGCTCACCTCCCAATCTCGACATGTTTGCTCGATCGATCGTGCTGACGCCAGCATACCTCCTCTGATCCTCACGAAATGAAGGTGGCGTCCCCTCCTGATGGCGCCGCTCAAAGTGAGCGGCCAGCGGCACATGCACGCACGTCTGCGCATGCGGATGGGTCACCTGCCGCTCAGCAGAGCAGCGCAGCATCTGCAAGTGGTGATAGTCCTCCGATAGCTCCTCCGGACCATCATCCCTACGAGCTCTGCGGTAGGCTGTTTTGTTGAAGCTCACGCAGGCTGCTGCAAGGGAAACGTGCGCATGACCGCTGTTCCCGGCACCTGACACACCGCTGCGCACTGCATCAAACACCCATGTAAGTCGACTGGCTTTTCGTGATGCTTCTGTCACAGACGATCAGCAATGTGCATATTGCGTGCATCGCTGCGGGCACCTGGTCACGATCGTCCGCAATCGGTTGAGGAAAATTAAGCCGCTCAAAGAGTGGCAGCTACAGGTGATGGGTGTTTGCCATGTCTCCAACGTGTCTGACCCCTCTCGGCGCAGCTAGCGACACTCTCCACCTGACCATCGAGCCACTGAGGACCGTCGCCCTCTCTCTAAGGCATGCTGCGCATTTTTTGAAATACTGCTCATGTGCACACCATCACCGTGCAGGGGCACATTGAGCACGCCATGCTGTCCCAGCGCGTTGCGACAGAGCTCAGACAGCAGGTGGGTGACGAGTGCAGCAGCCCGCGTGCACCGCTTTGTGGTGCTCAGCAATGCTGGCACACTCGTGCAGCAGCAGCATGATGTGCTGACACGCTCGCATCACCATAAACACTGAGGCGTGAGGAAGACGTGCCTCCGATTCTAGACGTCACATGTCAAGCATTGTGGAAGATAAACTTCAGGATGTGGCCTCGTGTGCAGTTTCTTGAGGCTGTTTACACGCCGGCAGTTCTGGCGGCCGCTGCAAATGCGCACGGCGATGTGGTATGGCCGCTGCTGCATGTCGCGCAACGCCTGGAGCAGGTAGCGCGTCTGGCAACTAACTTGAATGCATAATACAGCAACCACGTGTGGACTTGTTAACAACACGACCAAATGTCATGTGCCGACATCGTTCAAGCAACGCCTCCAAGTGTGTCACCATAGACTAGCTTCAGAACCCTGCACCCTGAACCCCGATTTGCGCTGCAGATCGACATGGACGAGGCTGCGCTGATCGGCACGGCGTGCGCGCACCTGCGAATGCACTGGGTGCAGTGCCAGCACTTGGCGCCGTGCAAGCCGTCGGCGTTCGGCCGCACTGCTGCCGCAGCACTCTCGCAGGATCCGACCGACACTGACGGTATCTTGTGCGCTATGATCACGGTGAGCTGTGCCTGAAGTGCACTGTCGCTCGCCTTGGTTGAGGTCGCCCTGGGGCGTGTTCCCTGCTGCAAGACCCTGGCAAGGCTGTATGATGTTGGGGCCGCAGACTTGACACAGCAAACAGCCCCGACGATACAGGCAACGGATCCGGCTCAGCCCCTGCTGCCCTGCTCGGGTGCAGCCCCTGCATGGATGGCCACAGATGTACCAGCAATTGCTGTCGCGCTCTGCAGGATGAGGTCGCGCTGGCGAGGCAGCGGGAATCCCGCGGGCAGTCCGCCGGCGGGGACTCTACATTCGAGCCCGCTGTTCAGGGTGAGTCGGTCAGGCACCCACGACCCCAACGTCTGCTGTAAGCACACGGTGTGCGAGACCCTTGGGGGGGACAGTGTGCAACGACATGTGGTCGAGCAAACGCCGTGGGAATTGGTCGGCCTACTGTGTGATCATGCAGAGCAGCATCTCCACCATGGTCTGCACATCCCATTGCAGTTCTGGACATCAGTGTGCAAACCCTGCTGCCTTCGCGCTGTCAGACAGCAGGCACATGTGCAGTCGTGCGCCTGCATGTGACTGCCAAAGGAATCTGCTGATGCATCACATGTATTTTGTCCATGATAGAACCGAGGGCTATGGGTTGGTCCCTCCCCCTCCCTGCGGACGTGACACTCACCGCCATGCTCTGACAAGAGTCCATGTGCCACTGCTGCAGAGGACGCGGCTGTCGTCAGGGTGGCCGAGAACGACCTGAACCTCATACTGTGCGCCTGGGGCTGCGGCGAGGGCATGGCCGCCGTGCTGCTGTCACACATGCGCGTGTCGGCGGCGCTGCTGGCGGCGCTGGAGGCGCTGCCGGCTTCGACGATGCCGCCCTACTGCCGCTGGCTGTCCGGCCTCGTCCACATGGTGAGCTAAACCCTAAACCTGAAGCGCTGCTTGCATTCCGGCAGCCACCAGGCAAGGGCTGCCAGGGCTGCAACAAGTGTCACCTGCTGGCTTTGCGTGTGCAAGCAGCAGCACGAGGCAGCCTGCCTTTCATCCACCTGCTGCTTCCTGGTTGCACGTACGACACATTTGTCAGTGTCCCTATGATAAGTGGCAAAGACTGCTCAGCAGAGCAAAAAGGATTGGTTGTGTGTTTTGTGTAGGGCATGGCAGTGCCCGTCATCGAGCGTGCAGCGCTGCAGCGGGCTCAGAAGCTTGTAGCCGACCTGAGGCCTGCAGCGACGCTGGCCATTACAGCCACCGGCAATGCGCAGACTGTTTGCTGCCCAGCAGCGGCCGATGATGGCGTGGCTACTGGCACAACGGCCTCATCTGTTGACAGGGCCAAGCCAGCGGCTGCTGCCGAACCAGCAGCGGCTGAAGGCATAGCAGGCTGCCACGGTGCCAGTACAGCAGGTGCTGCGGCAGACAGTCAATGCAATTCAGCATGACCAGGACCCCCCGGCTGCTGACATGACAAAGCCTGCAAGCCCAACTCCGGATGCAGCAGACGCAGATCCGGTGCTGCATGCGCAAGGGTCAATCGGGGCTGGCACAGACACGAGAGCAGATGCACCGACACCAGCACCAGCAGATGAAGCGCCGGCAGCAGACCTGCACGGGCTCACACAGCCTCTTGGCCTCCAGCCACCGACACCGCATCCAGCGGCAGCAGCTGGAACAGCTGTTGCAGCGTCTGGAACATGCAGTATTGCGGCCATCGAGACGTTCGCAGACGAAGAGGATCAGTCAGACTCGGCAGCAAGCAGCCAGGCGGCCGTCGCAGCAGAGAATGCAATTGCTGGGGCGTCAGATCAGTCAGAGCCTGAAGATCTTGCGCAGATCCTGGCGGCCGAGTTTGCTGCAGCGGCACTCAACAGGAGAGCCGCCTCAGCCACAACACCGACAGCACCCAGCGCTGCGCAGCCAGCGGCGTGTGATGAACAGCGCATGACAGATGCAGCAGCCTATAGAGTGGCAGATGTACATGTAGATCAGTCAACCCTGCTGGCGTCAGGTGGCAATGAGTATTCAGCTGTTTCGACTGATGCTCAGCTGCCAGTCCAGCATGCAGCGTCAGAACCTAGTTCTGGCGACCGCCCACCTGCTGCAGCTGGGCACCCCCATCCTGCTGAGTCAGAGGTAGCCAGCATGTCATTCCCCTCAGGAGCCGCAGCAGTAGTAGACGGTGCGGAAGCAGACAGCAGCAGGGAGCCATCAGCAGCCGGAGCATTGGGTGTCGCATGTTTAGACGCGCCTCAGGGCTCAGCCAGCAGCACTCCTTCAGAGGCGCCACGGGATGCGGCAGCGGGAGGTCCAGCACTGCAGGGGCACAACAGCCACCGCACGGCCGCTGCCAAGTGCGAGCCAGACCCTCACACAGCAACGCTTGTGTCAGGCACCAGCAGCCCTGCAGCAGCAACAGCAGCAGCTGCTGCTGCTGCACACGCATCCGCAGGTGCTGAGCTACAATCAGGTATTCATGCCGAATCAGGCGACATTGAGGCCATCGCCTGGCTGCTGCCAGCTGAAAAGAGCGACTGTTGGGACGACACTGGCGCTGCACCACCACCAGCAGCAGCAGCAGCAGCAGCAGCAGCATCAGGGCAACGGGACTCATGCGCAGATGAAGTTGAGCAGCCTGCAACATCAGATGCTGGCAGCCAGGACGACTCTGTGCCCAGCACTGAAGGTAGAGGATTATGCAGTGGGTTGCAGACAAGGTTCTCGTCCCCTGTGTTTTGGTGATGATGGTTTCAGCAGTTGCCACTCTACCAATGCCTTGTGTCTCGGGTGCTGCAGGGCTGGAGGAACCCCCAAAAAGAGGAGGCTGGCAAGGATTTGCTTGCAAGGTTTGCGTGTGGAAGGGCGCAGATGTACTTGCCCATGTCATGGTACGTAGGCTTGCCGCTCTACCCGTAAAGGCTACCTGGTTCCGCTCATCTTGCCATTGGCTGCTGTCTCCGCCCTACCATAAGTAAACACTATGCCGGCAAGAGCTGAGCCTCTCCAACTGCAGGTTGAGCACCGCCCGCTGGGCCATCTGACACTTGTGCAACATGTGCCATGCAGAGCAAGGGGCATGTGCGGCGCTGCGCCCAACTGGCGCACAGGATTGTGTGCAAGCCCTGCGGTCGGCACTTCGGAGGGGTCGAGGCCAATTACAGGGCTCACTTGCACTCACAAAAGCACCACCGGCGTGCGCAGTTGCTGCGCAAACACGCGGCAGCCCAGGCCCAGGCGCAGCAGCCTCCGCCGCAGACAGTTGGCCGGCAGGGCGGCGGCAGCGTCGTCGGCAGCACTGCGCTCGGCACAGCAGCCGCCGACGCTGCAGCGGCACCTGGTGCGCCATCAGCAGCAGCGGCAGCGGCACCAGCGGGAATGCCCCAGCAGGCCGCGCCCCAGCACTGCGGCGGCAGGTTGCTGCCTGGCGGCATCGTCCTCTGCTTCGTGTGCCAATGGAAGGGCTCAACCGAGCAGGTCGTCGAGCATTTCACGGTGGGCTGCCCAGCCTCGCCTAGCACCAGATGCTTGGGCATAGCCCGATGTCGTTGCACCCGATTTCTGGAAACATCGGTTGTGAAAAGTATGCGAATTCGGCAGGCTTGTCTGTGCAGCGCGTTGATCAAGCATGACGTTGCCGTGTTGTGTGTGTGCCGCAGTGCCAGGCACACCGAGACAGCTGTGCCAGGGCGGCCGCAATGGGCCACGTGTGCCTGGAGTGTGGGTCCTGCACGCCAAAGTCCGTCAGCAGCCCCGAAATGCACCGCCGCGGGGCGATGCACCGCGCACGGGTGGCGTGGCTGCGCTGGTTTGGCGGCGGCGGGGCCGGGGCAGCAGCCGGCGGCTCGGAAGCAGCAAGCCCCCCGGCCGTGGCGCATGCCTCGGCGAGGCAGGCAGCTTTGCAGGCGGAAGCGGCGGAAGCAATTCCGGTGCACGAACCGTCGGCGGCAGAGCTGCCTCGGCTGGGGGCCGCGACGGCCGCGGCAGCTGAGGTCGCAGCAGCCAGCGCTGGCGTGGGCTGCGGGGCCTGCCAGCTGCAGGGTGCACAGTCCCCCCTGCACTTCCAGGTCTAACGCGCCACTGGCGTCGCACGTGTCTGCAGTTCGCTCCCTGCCTGCTTCCCCGGCTCGTGCTGCACCATGCACGCGGCTTGTTGCCTGACTTTACAGTTCACAAGCACTGTCAAGCAGTCCAGACCCGTGGGACCTCCTTGCTGCAATGTTGTGTGCAGTTTGCTGAGGTTGCTGGCAATTTCGCTGTGCAGACTGGCAAGCACCACAGAGCCTGCTGGCATGTCGAGAGCGGGTCCCACGTGCGCGTGTGCGGCCCCTGCGGCATGAGGTTCCCCAGCGACCAGCACCTGACCGACCACACCAAGCACCCCAGACATGCGGCGCAGCTTGCATGGCTGATGGGCGATGGGGCGGCGGGGGTTGCGTGCGCAGCACGGGTGGCAGCGGCGGCGCTCGAACGGGACGCTCCCAGCTCAGCAACTGACCTGCAACAGCCACCCGCGGGGACGACAGCAGCGCCAGAGCTTGCACCTCAGCAGCCTGCACAGCACGAGGTTGTGCAAGGCATGGATTCCACCCCCTCAGCTGCAGCCAGACCCTCGTGCGCCGCGCCTGTCCAGGGCTGCAATCTCTGCGCCACATGGAAGGAGCTGCCAGTCAGCCACTTCGTGGTGCGTCCCAAGGCTTCAACCCCTCAGTAGAGACCAGGCACTTGACCGCACACCACCGCTTGCTGCTCTCTGTCTGCGATTTCAATGATGCTGGTCAGCAGCTTTGGTGTGTCCCAGACGATGCCGATGTTCTGTGGAATGTCACTTGCAGCGTTGTCCCTGACATCATACAGAATTGTGTGACTTTGGGTGTGCAGGGCTCGCAGCACAGCCGCAGCTGCAGTGCTGCCAGCTCTGCCGGCAGGTCAGTATGCAGCGCCTGCGGCGAGGTGCTTTCCGATGCAGCTGCGCTGGCGGCACATAACAGGACGCCCACCCACTACCGGCGCGTCGCCCTGATTAGGTGCTGCAGGGGGGCTGCCGTGTCCAACAGTGTCTGTGCTGGTAGGGCCCTGAGTACCCCAGATTGGGCATCCAAAAACCGGCAGCATCAAATCAGGACACTGTTCGGGGCCTTGTCAGGATCAACGTACAGGGAGTTTTGTGGTCAACAGTTTACATGTTGTGTGCGGTCTCTCAGCTCATGGCTGCAGGTCAGGGGCATGCCGTGGACAGTCCAATGATGGGTGCTGTGCAGGCGCCATCAGGCTGATGCTGGCGCAGCGTCACCTTCAGCTGCTCCAGCTGTGTCACCAACGGCGCCTGCTGCCCAAGCGGCGGCGGCGGCAGCCGCTCTACACCCACCGGCAGCTGCTGGCAGCACCAGAAGCGGAAGCACTTTCGAGAAACACCCTGAGGACAAGCAGCCAGCGCAGCAGCCACCAGTGGCGCCTCCCCCGGGGCGGTTGGCCAAGACCACAACAGCAGCGGCAGCGCACTACAGGCAATCCCCTACAGAGCAAGTGCCAGATACAGTGAGGCCTTCACCCCAACTGGTGTCTCAGCAACAGCAGCACCAGCAGCAGCAGCGTCAGCAGCCGGCGGCAGCAGCAAGCCCAGGTCTGAAGGAGCCCAGAGGCGGCAGCGGCACAGCGGCAGCAGCTAGTACGCAGCAGGAAGCAGCAAGTGCACAGAGCCAGTGGCGCTGCAATGTGTGCAGCTGGGAGGGCCGCCAGCCTGCGGCAGCCCTGGAGCACTTCCAGGTGAGGAACCATGGTGCCGCCGTGCGATGTGCAAGCAAACGATGAAGCGTCATCATGTGACGTCCACAAACCTTGTCTTCCCCTACCGGGCAGAGGCATCGGTCTTCAGGGAGTCTAATTGCATTCGGGCACTTGTGCACATGCAGAGCAGTGGGCACCTTGCTAAATGCATCGACGCGGGCAGCAGCGTGTGCTTTGAATGCGGTATCAGCTTTGCTGACAACAAGTTGGTACGCCTGGATCATCTGCAATGCATGTGTGACAGCGTGCTGCATGGGAACCATAGGCGAAGCAGTAGCATGCGCTGACGCACACATGGCTTGCTATGGCAAGCACTTCTTGTTGGTAGTGATGTTGTATGCTGCATTGCAGCGGCGGCGGCACAAGCGGAGCTCCAGCCATAAAGCACAAGTGGCCACCCTCGAGGCAGCGCAGCAGGCGCAGGTACCAGCTCAGCAGCCGCCGCCGTCGCAGCAGCAGCAGCCTCAGCCCCAGCCGTCATCCCAGCAACCCTGGCGGCAACTGGGTCAGCAGCCGCCTGGGCAGGGGCGGGCGCAGCAGACGGCCCAGCCACCAGCTCATCAGCCACAGCCGCTGCGGCCGCTGCTGCAGCAGCAGCAGCAGTCGCCGGCAGCCGCCAGCGCACCTCGAGAGCCCAGACGCAGCGGCGGCGCAGCAGCAGCACCTGGCGTGCAGCAGGGAGCAGCTGGCGCGCCTGGCCAGTGGCACTGCAACGTGTGCAGCTGGGAGGGGCGTTGGCCTGCGGCTGCCCTGGAGCACATCCAGGTGAGCTAGTGTGCTGCAGGGGGATCAAGGTACCAAGTGCCGCCATGTCACATCGTCCATAGAACTCACACCCATTGCACTCCCCAGCTGAGTTGTCGGGTTCAGGGGATCCTGACAGCATGCGGGCACCTGTACATGTGCAGAGCAGTGGACACCTGGCGAGATGCATTGATGCGGGCAGCGGGGTCTGCCTCGACTGCGGCACCAAGTTTGTTGATCGCACGACGGTGTGTTTGAATATCGTTTGGGTCAGCTGTGTGACTAGCGGGTGTGGTGCAGTAGCTGGCCACCAAAGATCTGGTGTCCTGTCTTTGGGCTGCTGTGCATAGCAGGTAAAGTTTGTTATATGTCATCTTGCAGCTGCAGCAGCACCGGCAGGGTCCCAGCCACTCATCGCATGTGACCGCCCTCAAGGCTGCACAGAAACAGGCAAAGGGGGCAGCTCGGCCACCAGCTCAGCAGCAGCAGTCACAGCAGCAGCAGCCTCAGGCTCACCCGTCAGCTCAGCAACCCCTGCGACAGGTAGCTCTGCAGCCGCCTGAGCAGCTGTCTGCGCGGCAGGTGGCACAGCCATCAGCTCAGCAGCGACAGCTGCCGCCGCCGCAGCAGTTTCAGCAGCAGCAGCGTCAACCACAAGCTCAGCGAGCGGCGTCACAGTCTGCTCAGCAGCCCCCGCAGCAGGGCCGCGTGCAGCAGGCGTCGCAGGCGGCCGCCGAAGCGTATCCGGGCCAGCGGCTGGTGACGCACGAGGGCGGCCGCGTCACCCACTGCGACGTGTGCCGCTGGTGGTCGGACAGCCGCCTCGAGTCCGTCGTCCATTTCAAGGTGCCGATGCTGTCGATTTGACAAGTGGCAGTCCCCGCAATGACTGCTGCAGTGCAGTATCCTGTGGCCCCCCGTGACTCTTTGTAGTCTTCAAGCTGGTATTCGGAAGGGCGCAGGCAAACCACATTTGGCCCAACTGTTGCCACGCGGCTCATCTGACGTTCACAATGACAGCATGACCGTAGTATGTGTGCTGAATACAGAGCCAGGGCCACCTCGAGGCCTGCCGCCGCTTGCCGCACGTCTGCAGGCCCTGCGGATTGCAGCTGGGCTCACTTGCAGACTATGGCCCGCATTCCCAGACAGCAGAGCACCGGCACCGCATGGCTTGGATTGAGGCAAGACTCTCACCCCTGCAAGGAACCCTGTACCATGTGCATGTCCTGCGCTCTTAACAGCTATGAAACAGCTTGGTGTGTCACTCGCCAATGCGTCAGGTTTCAGGTTTGGTAGGCGCCAAGAGCCAAGAGCCAACATGTTTATGTCAGCACAACTGGGTGAAGTACACATCGCAGTTCAAAAGGCCACAGCAACCATCATACTCATGTGGAACTTGTGTCTGCAGGATCCACCTGCAGGGTGGACACTGCCCAAACTGCCCAAGCAGCAGCCTGCCGCTGGGGCTGCGGGCGCCCCTGAAGTGCAGAAGTCCGCTGTGCAGCAGCGGTACGAGCAGGAGCAGCATCAGCACGAGCAGCGGGAGCGGTTGGGGGGTATGGCAGCACAACAGCGTGCAGCCGCGGCGCCGTCGTTCACACAGGAGTACCGAGACCAGGTATGACCAGTGTCAGGCGTGAGGTCGTAACACTGTTTTCAAGTCGAGGGTGCATGGCAAGGCACTGCCTTCATGGTGTGCTGCGTTAGGCAGTTTGGCGTGTCCTGCTGGGCAGCTCTTGGTCTGCAGTGCTGCCAGCACCTATGTTCTCGTCATCATCATTATGCAGCTGATGGGGATGCAGGAATCCGGGGACCGTGCGTTGCAAAGTCAGCAGGCCCTGCAGCAGGTGGGATTGCCGTCTAACCAATCCCCAGCCAGTGTGCAGCCTGCACGATCCTGTTAGTGACTCTGTTTGCAGCACAGGAGTATGTAGACCAACGAAGGCAATGCTTGCATGAAGCATGAAGTGATGCCAATGCAGCAACAAAGTCTCGAAAGTGTCTCTTTTCACTGCAGGGCCTGCGGCACCAGCATATCAGCCAAGCTGTGCCGCCTTCGCAGCAGCCGGTGTCAGCACACACACAGCAGCCCCTGCAGCAGCAGCAGCAGGCCCTGGCAGCACAGCATCACCAGCAGCAGATGGCACAAGCGGCACAGCAGCATCAAGCAGCAGCGCAACAGCATATGCAACAGCAACGAGAGCAGGTGAGGGCAGCCCCGATGAGCACTTTAGCCTTTTATGCCTGGTGCAGCAGTGCTTCGTGCTGTATCTTCCACCACAACGACCAGCGGCCCTGCTCCAGCTATTGATCACCTTGCAGTGGCTGCGTCGGAATTGCACGTGATGGCAGTTCCCTGGGTGCTGCAGGTCATGCGGCAGCAGGAAGCAAGGGACCATGTCATGCGAAATCAGCCGACGCTGCGGCGGGTACACAGCTGCATGCACCCTTCCACGAGCAGCTGTGCGAGCCTGTGAAGTTGTGCTTGCTGGTGATGTCCGCTCTGTGTGGTTGCTGCTTTTTGACAGTGACTCCTGCGCAAGTGCAGTCCCTGCGTCAGCAGCCCTCTCAGCACAGCGCGGCAGCCCTGCAGCAGCCTGCGCCAATGCCTGTTCAGCAGCCGCCGGCAGTCCAGCCCCCGCAGCCATCCCAGCCGCGACCTGCGTCCCTGCACAACGAGCGGCGGCACCAGCCTGTGCAGCAGCTGCAGTTTGGCTCCATCACAGCGCCTCCATCGCCAGATGTGGTGTCCCTGCCGCAGCCCGCAGCGCCCCACCCTGCGGCGGAATGGCCCGCCCCGCCAGCCGGCCAGGCGGCGCCGCATCTGGAACCCCTGGTAGCAGGCTACCAACCGAGGGGCCTCGCTGCAGCTGATGCTGCTGCAGCTACTGAGGCAGCGGCTGGAGCTGCTGCACTGCCCCGCCTGCAGCTGATGGGCAGGCACCTGGCGCCACGACTTGGGCGTCAGACCCTGCAGCCGGCCGCAGCCCACCCTGCAGCGGATGCTCCGCCAACCGCGGCAGCGCCGGGTGCAGCAGCGAGGCTGCCGTCGCCGCCGCGGCCTCCAAGTTCAGCACCTGCACGACCTGCCAGCAGCAGCGGCTCCGACGCTGGCGAACCGGCAGTGGGGGGCGGCGCAGCGGCGACGTCACCGCCCCTTGACGACTTCGTGTGCCCCATCACCCACTGCGTGTTCAAGGACCCCGTCATCTGCGCGGTGAGCTGCTGCAGCATCTCTAATTCCCATGCAACATGTGGTGTCCGCTGCCGTAAACCGGCAGCGTGACTCAAGTAACTGCCGGCTGCTGGAACATGATAGGGTTTGTGCACAATAAAATGTTACATCTGTGCAGTTTGGCAAGCCCAGGGCAGGTTGCTGTTGCCCAGCTTTGCAGCTCCAATACGAGCACATGGCAGCCACTTCCATTGTCACCCGCAGGACGGCTTCAGCTATGAGCGCACTGCGATTGCTACATGGCTGCAGCGCAGCGGCATCAGCCCCATGACGAATCAGCCCCTGGAGCACAGGGGCCTGGTGCCCAACCGGGCGCTGCGGAATCTCATAGCGGCGAGCAAGATGCTCAGGCGGCAGCGCGACAGCTGCGGCGAATGTCTTGATTGATAGTTTTACAGCAGCAGCGGCTCAACATCTGGGAAAGCCACAGACAGCGGAGCGGCAGCCGAGTTGATGAAGTGTTGCTGTAGTCAGCAGCGGCGGCAGCAGCACCATCTGCGGCGCCTACATTGGTGTATGTGCGTAGTTTCCCAACTTGCAGCGTAAGGGCATGACACACATAGGCTTCAGGATGCTCACTCATGGAGGAAACGGTTCGCTTGCTAGCTATAATGACTGCGAGGCGGGGACCACCATGGGGTAGCAGTGGTACACACAGACTGTGACGCGTACAGGACACAGTATTTGCGTTTGGATGGATGTCAAGGACCAGAAAACCTCGGTGTGTCGTCTAAGGGCAAATGCCCCAGTCGTGCTTGACTGTGCTGCAAAAGTCACACCGCGCTTCCATGCCAGCACTTCGCATCTTTTTCCAAAGCATTGCTGTACATGGCTGTGAGGATGCTGCAACTTGGCACAGGCAGAGCATGGCTTGTCAAAGGTACCAAACGCCTTGATCCACTCCGAGATTCCCTCCCAGCATCAGGATTGAACTGCCTTTGCCGCCTGCTCCCGCAGGATATCCAGCCTCACGCGCGGCAGATTCTTAGCTGAGGCCTGTCAGCAGTGCGTCCAAGGAGCACACGTCAGCATGTGGGATGCTGTCGTTGATCAGGCTGCAGCTGCAAGCATACAGCATGGCCGTACACGTCGTTTGCTGTGACCAGTTGTCTGGCGAGCACATCGTTTGCAGTGCGCACCAGCACATCCGCGTGAAGCCGGCTGCAGTGGTGCATGCTGCTGACCCCGTGTGCACGCAGCGCCTGCCGCACAACCTGTCGCAGGTCGTCGTCGTAGCCATCGAAGACCTCGTCGACGAGCTGAGCGACTGCAGAACCACGCATAGTGGCCTCATGTATGCAGTGCAGCTCAGCACTGGAGAGGCAAGCTGACAGATGGGCAACCACCCCAAAAGTGGGACATAGGCGTAGCAGAACTGTTTCAGGTGCAGGGTCAGGTACGGTCCAGCTGCTTCAGCAAAAACAATACCACGGCACGACCAGCACATGCCTGCTTGTGACAGCTCTGGCGGCTTGGAGTGGTGGACGGGCGGTGCACCCTGCATAGCTGCTGCCGTCCCACCCTGCACCACTGCTGCCGCCTCAGCATGCGCTGGCACCGCCTGCAGCAAAGGTGGATGCCCAACTGCAGGCTCGTGCTCTGCAGATCATCATGCCTGCGTTGCGCCAGACTCATAAGTAGTGCTGCACATAGTGGTTTCGAGTGGGCTTGGCTGACCGTGGCAAACAGCAGGCGGTGAAAGGCGGCATGGTAGTCGCCCTTCCTCAGCGCCGCCTCTGTTGAGCTGCTGTCATCTGCTGTCAACAGACCCACTGTCTGCATGGTAGAGCACGATGTCACCAGGCGCTCTGCCACGGACGTCTGCATTGAAGACGCCGCCAATTGAGTGACCCTGCGTGCTTGCATGTGCTCCAGCTAGGGGGTCAGTGTTCTGCGCACAAATACTCGGTCTGCTGGAGTCGATGGGTCATTGCAGCAACAGCTGATGTTCTTGTGTTGAGGTTGCAGCTGATCATCCATAGATATCTGTAGGTAGATACTTACCAGCAGGCGCGAGCGCCATACTGCCGAGGTCCAATGCCGGCACATCGGAAGGGTGGCTGCCATTAGGTGCATCATTGTGGGGATGTATGTCTTCGCGCTGCCAGGCAACATTGCCGTGTCACAGGCTGTGAACAGGACCTGCAGGCCAGCATAGACCACAATAACCAAGCACAGCATGGATGCTTCCCATATGACTTGACAGTACGGCTGCTTGGGCCACTGTTTTGACGCAGATGCAAGGGGCGCTCTAACGGCTCACCTGGTACGAACCCTTCACATCGCGGCTGTACACCCGCTGCGGCTTGGCCCTGTGCTGCTCGTGGATGGACTCGACGTACTCCTCATCCAGCGACACAGCAAGGATGACCTGCAGTACACCGTAAGGAGTAGGACCAGCAGCATGCCGGGCCTGCTGTGACACTCAGCCCATTACCATCGAGAAGAACATGCGACATGTATGATGAAGACTGCCACTGGCTCACCAGCAGCTTCTGGTCCATCAGAACAATGCGCACAGTGCGGGAAATCCCGTTATTGCATGCGTTGTGGACGCATGCGATTATGCCATGCGAGTATGCCTGTAAAATCGCGTCCATAAACTCCTACAGATACACAACAACGACACATTGCCAGCAGACATACCCCGGTGTTTCTGTTGCTGCTAGTCCAAAGCCCTGGCAAGGCAAACACCATGTCCAAGCACTGCACATGCCATGATCAAGCGCTTCGCCTATCTACCTTCTTGGTGCGCATCAACAGCTTGAGCTCAAAGACGATGTTTATGTATCTGCACAGCTTGGCGCCATCCCAAAGGGAACCCCTCATGCCGGATGCGGTATGCAGATCTGCAAGCTGCATGACGACAGCAGCAGCAACTTGAATGGACCACCACCTGTGGAGCACCAGCACGAAAACAAAACACCAGACAGCCTACGAAGGACTCACCGACAGATCCTGTTCGTTTGCCAACTTCAAGGTGTCGTCCGAGTCCCCAGTCGCGGGACTGCCGGGAGGTGCCCAGCTGGGCACCTCCCTGCGGCCATCTTCGTGGGCAAAGGCATCCCTGCTTGCCCCTGCGTCAGTTTCTCGAACAGTGCTTGCGGTGAGCGGCGAGCTCGCTTGTGCGCTGGCACCTGAGACGGGGCTGCCCTCCAGCGAGAACCCCTCTGCCCTGCCCAGGAGCTGAAGCTGCGCCAAGACAGCATCCACGCCCGTTGCAAACCCTCGCTCTGTTAGCATGTCTGCGGCAAGCGCCTGCTGCATCACGCCCAGCCGCAGGCACCCGCGTGCTGCGTCCTCTGCGCTGATGCCGTGGGGAAAGCGGCTGGGGTCATCGACCTGGCACTGGCTGCGTGAGACCGGCACCGGGTTAGTTCCTGGCACCCTGGTGACATTTGGGCATATGTCTTCCGGCTGCAAGCCAATGACTGCTATGGACTGGCCCCTGGTCCTCGGCGTGCTATCTACTGACACCTTCTGCACCTTTCCGGGCGGAACCTCCCCCATAGTGATTGCCTGCAAACCTCAAATAATCAACCGATCGCCTGCCAACGGCGGACAACGCTGCTGGCGTGAGCTTGTTGCAAGTGAGGAAGTCGGAACTCAGAAGCTGCCGAAGTGCGCATGCTGCCAGTACTGGACTCGAGTTCTGAATTGATGATTGTTGTGCCGTGATATGCTGATCAGCTCAACAATACCGAATGTGCTGGCACAGGCTATATATGAGCACCTGGTGAGCTGATGGAAGCACACACTCTGTTCGTGACTCATAATTCTGATCCCTTGCCACGCTGGTTGCCAAGATGCTTCTTGACAGCTTGAGCCACGCACACAGGAGCAGCAAATGAGCCTCTTCGCTCCATTTTTGAAGCTGTGTGATTGCTGCTGCCACCTCTCGTCAGTGCCGCTTGCATAAGGTGCGGCGTGCATTACCGACTGAGCTATCGTGATGAGTCACAAGCTCAAAACACAGCCTGGCGTGGCACTGCATCAGAAATCAGTGCTGCAAACCGCGGTTTGGTAGCACCTGACCGCAGGGGCGTGTTCCGTTTTGCCCCGCGCAACCACATACATCAGCGGGCGCGCATGACAGAAGCTTGCCAGTACAGAAGCTTGGTATTGCGACGCTCAGGTAGGTGCGCTAAGCTTGATGCAGTATCGGCAACCACATAACTGATGTTCCGTCATGGGTGCCATGACCGCCATGCCAGCGGCTGGCCTCGGTTGGCTGTATTGCATGCGCATTCAGAAGTCAGGGTACAGAAATGGCGCGCACACTGATCTTTGCGCGCTTGATGTGCAGTGTGAGCGCTTCAGCGCGATGCAGCTGGAGTCGAACGACCAAATTAGGTATGGCTGGCACAGACACTGCCGCAACTCATCAATTTCCGCGATGCTACACTGCATTCTTACGCAGGCTTGGGCTTGATGACGAATCACATTCGCAGTTGCGCTGCATATCTGCAGCTTATGTGTGCCATCAATGACGCGCAGGAAGACCTTCACGCATGAGCGGCCTGGTTTTGTCTTTCTGGATTACAATGGCATCTTGGCCATGACGGTGGTGAACAGGCACGGCATGAGCTCATACTCTGCACTTGCGCACGCATTCGGCTTCGTGCTGAAGCCTGAGACCATCAGGGTCAACGGCAACAGGTGAACACCGGCGTCCTGGCCTGCCCTGCATGTCGATTTATCTGCCGAAACATGTTGTGCTGCAGTGGTGTCTTGCCGCGTTCTTCCATTTGAGCTGTACATGGGCTTATCCAACTGGTTTGCGACAGTGACCCTAAGTCTGATGGACACATGCGCATCCCGCTGCAGGCCGCCCGTCATTGAGGGCCTGGACCCGCATGACGACATGTTCTATCTCCGACGCCAAAGGAGATGGAGCAGCTAATTACCACAGTTAAGCTCTGGTATTTTTTATAAAAAATATATTAAACCGCCTAGATGCCCTTTACGCCCAGTCATTTTGAATAACGCTTGCCCCCCTCGTATTCACTTTAATATAATTGTTTCCAATTAAAGTAGACTACAACGACCCCATTGTCGTCACCGGCGAGCCCAAGGATGACGCAGGTGAGGTTGTGGCGGCACGCTGCACTGCACTGCACTGCAGATGTGCAAACCTCTGCTGTGCCTGCTTGCAGCTGGTTGTGATGACGCCAACACAGCTGGTATGTCGAGAGCACGAGGGTGTGCCTCTGCGTGCAGTCGCCCTCTGGATGGCTCTCAAGGGGGCCATTCCCGCAATCCACATCCCAGATGTGAGCTCGCATGTCCGAAGTGTGAACAGACGTCTCCAGACGACATGCGACCGCGGCATCTCCAACCTCCGAAAGTCCAAGTCAGGTGCGTGCGTTGCCCCCTCGAGTCCACTTCAGTGCCACTTGCTTCCTTGCGTCATACAAGACCGGGCGTAAGGGCTGCCATATCTGGTGATGCTGTTAATTTTCATGTTGGCGTCACAAAGTATGGCGTGTTGGACATGCATGCAGCGTGGTTGCATGATCTTGGTGAGGGTCTCAATGGCTGCATGGGTTTCATGACGGGCAGAGGTGGGTGGCTGCCATGGGCACGGCTGGCATCTCTGCTGGCAGTCAGCAAAGGCATGTGCTCATTGCTTGATGGAGTCATGCACCAGGCGGCATTCAAGGGTACTTGCCAATACCAATGTGGCGGTTGTGCAGGGAGCGAGATTAAGATATGACGCTGCAACAGAGAAGAATGTCTCGTCGGTGAGGCTGCCGTACCGCCAACAGCACTACCTTCGTCAAGAAGACAGCCATTCCGTCCGCCCGACAGACAGTCTACCGCATGAGCTGCAGCAGGGTGTGCCCCTCCCCATGGAAGCCGGGCTCTCAAGCCACGCAGTCACCTTCCTGCAGATTCCGATGTGGGGATGGATAGGCGCTAGCCACTGCATCTGGTTTGTTTATCAATTTACCGGCAACTATGTGCTTCGTCTGATGGATTGTTCCTGGTTTTGGACGCAAGACCGTTTGCAGGTCGGTGCTTGGCATGAAACATCTATGGAGGCAGCAGCAGCTAACTCCACCGACTTGACGATGCCTGACATGCTGAGTGCGGACATGAGTCGATGTGATGTGCACTGCCATTTTCTGAGTGAAAAGACCACTGTCCAACAAGCAGTGGAACAGATGCGCAGCACCCCATTAGCCCCTGGCGCCAGATCTGACATCGCTTTTGACCCCTCCAGCTCTCTGTGCTGAATGTCCGGCATGCCACCAGGCACTGCGATAGTCCATTGTGCAGCACAGCCTCGCAGACCCAGTTGAGCATGTAGCATCCGAGCATGCAACCATCCTCTCTGATAACCACAGGCACATAGATCCCCCAGCAGCGCATTGAGCTGCCCATGGGTGCCACTGGCATGTGGTGTACGCTGCTGTCACTCTTCAGTCGACACCTGCAGGATGTGCATAGTAGGTTTCTCTACCGTGAAGGTTGGTTGCGTTGTACGCTGCCATGCATTGCTGTGGTTCCATGCAGGCGCGTGGATGATCAGACCCACTACCGAGAACATCATAGCTGAAACATACCTTCAACTCCACCCGGTCGTTGGATCACATCGTGTTGAGCAGCTTGATCTGTCCTAGGTCATTATGCGGCAGAATCCAGCATCGATGGGATTGCCTGCAGAACAGTAGCACCGGATCAGCGTGTGCAACCAACCGACGACCCTCTGTGACTTCTCACAGACACCCTGCGATGCACATGGCCTGCATTGACAGCTCGATTCTGTATCAGCGCGGGCACTGCACCGAGCAGACGGCAGCAGATGCAGCTGATGTGGCATGACATAACGAGGCTTTGGCGCACCAGGGCCAGCGCCAGGTTGGGCGTGAGCGCCCGCGAGGACAGCGGCTCGTTGGTCATGGGGCTGTTGCCGCTGCGCGCCAGCCACCTGCGCGCAGCATGACGTGCACAGGCATCAAGGGAGCTCGAGTGAAGCTCGAGTGCAGCTTGGAGTGTCTTGCATCGCCTGCTGATCAACATCAGCCTAAGGTAGCAACATGTTTGGGCAGGCTGCTCAAATCTTGCAGCAGTAGTGAGACTGCTCTGGTTTGACTGCTGCCGGGGTCGAACGAGGATGCAGGTTGGCAAGTAACTCACGTCTCGATGGACGCCCTGTCGTATGTGAAGCCGTCGGCAGCAATGACCTGTAGGTGGCACGAGTTAGTTGCACACATGACAGGCTACCTGTCTCATCCAATCTCAGGAACTTCAAGGTTGACGCTACGGGCATAGCAGCAAATGAGGCATATGCAGGCAGTCATCTGAGGCAAGCAGATGTAGGTCTCTGCAAAAGACGCGGCTGATGGCACATCCCAGGATATCTGTTGTGACGCCATTTGGATAGGACCACAAAGGGTGAAGTGTCTGACTCACAGGGTCCGCCATGACTTCATGGGAGATGGGGCAGCAGCACCTGCATGGCACGTCGCCCGTGTGTCAGCTGCTTACCATAACCAAGTCCTGACACATGATACAGCCATGGCATGCATTGCAGGTCTCTGGCATGACAACTGTAGCATATCACTGGAGGGCCATTTGCATACAACTCACATATCTGTCACATCAGGACTCAGCGCCGTGCTGTTGGCGATCTGCAGCGGCTCAGCCGCATTTGTCGGCAGCGGCCCCTCCGAAGCCATGTGCGCTGCTGCCAGAGCCGCGTCCGCCCCCTGCTGCCCAGCGGGGGTGGGGGGCATGGTGCTGCGGGCCAGGCCCTGTGGCTGCTGCGGCTGCTGCTGTTGCACCTGCCGCTGCTGCTCCCGCCGCTGATTCTGCCGCACAGGCTGCGAGGCAGGCGGAGGCCTGGCCTGCTGCGGCGTTGCAGGTCCGCCAAAGCCGGGCGGCGCCGCGGTGCGATGACTGCGTGGACCTGCTGCTGCTGGCGCTGCTGTTGGCCCTGCTATTGGCGCTGCCGACGCTGCTGGTGGTGAACTTGCTGCAGCTGCTGCTGGGGGTGCTGCAGATGGCGCCGGCGGTTCCCTTGCAGCTGGCCCGTCTGCCTGCGGCCTGGGCTGAGCCGCAGGAACGGGCGGCTCCGCTCCCGCGGCCGATGATGCAGCGGCTGGGGTCGCTGGCTCTGCTGCAGGGCGCACAGAGGCAGGTGCCCCGGCAGCTGGCGGAGGGAAGGAGGCCGGCGCAGAGGCGCCCAGCCACGAGAAAGGATCCTCGTCCACGTCAGCGGCCCCCGGTAGCACTGAAGCCTCGAGCTGGGCTGCGGCTGAGGCTGCCGGTGGCGTCGCCGCTGGGCCGCTGCTGGCTGCTGCACTTGCAGCGCCCATGCTGGGGCTGGCAGCAGGCACAGCGGCAGTGATCCCTTCTGCAGCAGGCGGCGTCAACGCATCCAAAGCTGCAGAGCCAAAGTTGAGCATTGTGGGCGGCGCATATGGAACGTACTTGCGCTTCGGCTTCAAGCTGGAACCCGGTGCTGCTGAGCCTGCCGCCGAGCCTGGCTGCTGGCTGGGGCGTGGCTGAGGGAGCTCGGGCGGCGGTTCTGGCTGCTGTGGCCGCTGTGGCTGCTGCTGCTGCTGCTGCTGCGGCTGCCATTGCACCTGCTGCTGAGGCTGTGGCCGCGGCTGCGCAGCTGTGGCCCGGCTGCTTGAGGCAGGGCTGAGCACTGAGGTAGTGGCGTCGCTGTTGGGTCCACTTGAAGGCGACCTGCACGATGTTCGGCCTTTGTCGAGCATGGTGTGCTGCAGGGGGGTAACTTTTCCAAACCAGCCCGACATCTTCTACAGCAATGCAGATCTGTAGTCTTACAGGCAATGTCATGTGCATTTGTCCAGTGCAGCACCTTGCATGACTAGCTGGTCCTGGGCTATCGCCGAATGACTCACGGCGCCGCTGCGGGGATGGGTGGTCGGCCGCCACCTGTGGAACATGTGCCAGAAACTGAGCACAGCTGCACCAATCACCTCCTCAGGAACTGTATGGCAGGGAGGCAGGGTGTTGTCTGTCTTCGACATCACGCCCGGTGTGCATCGTCAGGGCACCAGTAGTCATCAGGGTGTCAATCAGAGCAGCATGGGTTGTGTGCCTTTGGCATGCGCTGCTGGGCGAACAGGGCCGCTGCTTGTGCTGCAGCCTGCGCCTGGGTGCCCCTTCCACCGCCGCCACTGCCAGCTGGCGGAGTCGGCAGTGGTGGCTGCTGCGCTGCACTGGGGTTTGCTGCCGGCATGCCAAGCGATGACACCTGCAATTTTGCCGCCGGCTGCGAGTGGGGCCCTGTCATAAGAGACGGCGCCTGCGGCTGCGGCTGCTGGTGGGTTCTGGACTGCTTGGCTGCCCGGGCAGCGGTGAACAGCTCTGTGGCTGTGGCGGCGGCTTGGTCAGGGCGCAGCAAGGGCTGCCGCTCCCACGAAGACCGATCCATCATCCGCGGTCGCGGCTGAGCCCTGGCTCCAGCCCCGGGCTGACCCTGCTGGCTGCTGCGCGAGTTGGCTGCTGAGGTGCCCGCTGCTGCAGGGCCGCTGGTGAGTGGTCTGCTGGAAGTGTCGACCTGCTGCGGCCGAGGTCTGACTGCATCGGCAGGCTGCTGCCTTTGCGCTGGCGGCGCAGCACGCCATGCAAAGCCATCGCCGGTGCAGGCCAGCGGCTGCTGCGATGGTGGTGCCGCGCTGCCATCCCCGACAGCAGTTCCGTCTGCCGATGGCGGCGTCCACACCGGCTGATGGCTGCCGAACGCTGCAACGGTGTCCGCCTGCGAAGCTGGCATGTGTGGTGCTGTGCGCCAGGGGCTGTGTGCTGGGTCCGCCCACGAGGCAGCGTCCTGCAACCAGGTGAACACCACACTGTCTGAGCAGTGTATGCGTGCAGACACAGCTGCCGGACGCAACAAGTAGGTGTTTGACCTGGCTGCTGCACGTGGATCTTTGAGACAGAGGATCAGCCCTAAAAGCATCGGCAGTAGCTGCGGTCAGCTGACACACAGACGTGTTTGTAGCTACATGTCCAGGGCCAAGATCAACTCACCCTCTGAGCTGCAGGCAAGTCCGGCGTGCCAGGGACGCTGTCAGCTTCCAGCAGCTGGAACAGCTCGCTGCGTGTGTAGCGCCGCCGTTGGTGCAGCCCCCCAGCCTCCAGAACCTGCAGGAGAGGTCAAGCACTAGCCTTTGCAGAAGCCTGCACTTCCAAACTCCAGATGATGCACCGACTCTTCGACAGTTGCTGTGCACCTCACTGTGCAGACTGACACCCGTCAACGGCAGCCATCACACAGGCAGCGCACACAGCACCTGTTTGCTGTGCCCAGGTGCGGCTGCAGCAGCCGCCTGATCGCCAGCGGAGGCAGCATTGCCAGCAGGTCCGGGGGCCGCCATAGGAGATACATCCGTCTGTCCAATAGGCTGATCGGGGTGCAGCAGCTCCTGCTGCACCAACGCCACCAAATCCACGTCATCTGGCACCTGCAAGCGATGCAGTAGCACAGTCTGCAGGTTTTGGTGCGGGGTTGAGTCCATAGCCAACAACAGTCATGGTTACACACTGGTCAGGCTGTGAGGCAGCCACACAAGTGCAACACCCAGCATTCTTTGACTGCAGGCGTGGCGTCCGCAGCTGAACAGAGCAAGATCAGGTAAAGGAATCAGAAGTGCATCACCCCGGGGCCCAGGCATATGAGTGTATCATTTAGTTCGTCCGTCCGTGCTTCTATCGTTGTGTCCGGTACCCCTAGCTTGGCTGCCGCGGCGCAGGCTGCGTCCAGCAGCTCTGGCAGTGCGTCGACATGCACCGTGCCCTCGGCTTTGTACTGCGCCACCAGCCGTGCAGGCAGCATCGAGTGGAAGAGCTGCTCCGCCTCTGCACCCAGTCCCACAGAGCTCGTTCGTGCAAGGGGCATGCAGAGGACACCACCTGCAGCAGGCCTGCATGCCCCTGCAGTCACATCATCCGACACACAGTATCGCAATGTGTTCAGAGCGCAGGGCTTGCACCGCTGGCCCAGCAGACTGGCACGAACCTGGTTGGCTGATGTTTACTGCACTGTCGTCTGATGCTGGTGCGGCACCTGCGCTGGTTTGTGGCGGTGCGGGCGCTGCCTCTGGGGCAGCAGAACCCGCTGCTGCCACCGCTGCTGGTGGTGCTGTTGCTGCTGTCCCTGACGCTACAGAGTCTGCTGCTGCTGCAACTGCCGCTGCTGCTGGTGGTGCTGCTGCTGGTGCTGCGGCTGGTGGTGCTGCTGCTGCCGCGGCTGCCGCCACACCATCTGATTCAGCCGCCGAGGGCGCAGCTGCACCTGCAATTGCAGCAGCCGCTGTGCTGCCAGCAGGGGCAGCAGGTCTTGGGCGCGCCGCAGGGGATGCGTCCACTTGCCGGGCGGCATACTCCTCCGGTTCAAAGAAATGCTGCTGCACCAATGCAACCGCATCCATGGCTTGTAGCTCCTGCAGTGGCAGCATGCATCTGTGGTATAAATATGCAAAAGTGAAGCAAGAGGTGGTGCATGGCCAAGGATGGTGGCGACTGCACAGTGCGTGCAATAGCGGGTCTGTTTGGCAGCCACACAATTGCGACGCCGTGCAGGGCTGGGCCTGCACGGCTGAGGCACAGCATAATCAGGGCACAGCCATCGCATCACCTTGCTGGCAAGCGCCAATAGTGCATCGAGCAGTCTATCCATCCGTGCCGCTACCATCTGTTGAGGCATCCCGAGCTTTAATGCCGCTATACGGGCCGCGCCCAGCAGCTGCTGCAGCGCGTCGGCATCCATCGTGCCCATGGCTCGGTAGTGCGCCACGACCCGCGGGGGCAGCATTGAATATGCGTGCTGCTCTGGACCTGCAGCCAGAGCCTCACCGCTCAACCGTGCCATCTACGTGCAGTGTCAACACCTTGCAGCGAGCCAGTTAGACCCCGGCAGTTAGACCATCACGTCCACATGTCAGTGCTGAATCTTTTTAAAGTGTTCTTAGTAGTTTTGGAAGAGAGCGCAGCGTTCATGTCACAACCCAGCGGGCACAGACCTGGTCGGCTGCTGTGCTGTGCAGTGCCTGATGTTGATGTTGAAGCACCCTCTGTGCCGCGGTGTGGCGGCGGCACAAGCCCTGCCTCTGGGCCAACGGCACTGGCTGCTGCTGCTGCGGCGGTGCTACGAGAGGGGGTGGCGGTCGACTTGGAGCCCTGGAATCTGAAAGACGACTGGCCACTGGCGCCCTGCGGCTTCTGCTTCTGCCTGGCGCCAGCCGACACGGCTGCTGCATTTGCCACTGTTGGCGTTGGGACTGGAGCTGCCACTGGTGCAGCTGCATGGGCAGCGGTGGCGGCAGCCGACCCAGAGGTGGCAGCACTGGCGTCCGCTTTTGAGGACCCTGCTGGCGGAACTGCACAGTTTGCAGACTCTGGAGATTCCCCGCTGGGCTCCTGCATGTACTGGCCCAGGGTCGTCACAATGTCCAGCTCCTGCAAAGCATTGCATAGTAGCATGGTCAGGGACATCGCAAACAGGACTATTCACTGCCGGGGAGCACAGTCCTTCGAGGCACATGTATGAGTTTGGCTGCATAGCAGATGACGCTTTTAAGCGGCAAGCATGCCCTAGTGTTGACTTCGCGAAGATGAGGTGCAGACAAAGCATGACGCATGTATGACGTTGGATTACCTCATCGGGTACATCTCGAATCGCATCGTGGAACCTCTGCAAACGCGCCGAGAACTCCGGGAACGGCAGGCTGCTCGCCAGGTCCTTCAGCCCAATGGACTCCAGCACACCCCCCAGCATCGCCGGGTCCATGCTGTAGCCTTTCCCAACGCGGGCCATCAGCTCCGTCCAGGCGACTCTCCGCAGCTCCTCACTGTCTGCGGTGTAAGCGTACAAGAAGAACAGAATGAGTGAGCTCTGTATGAGATGCACGCCAGCGACAAGCTTGACACATGCAAGTTTGCTGTCTGCGGCCGTGAGCTCAACAAATGGCTTGTGTCATCAGAGCGGCTCAGCCCCATAGGAGGACGCCTGCCGGCCACCCCACTTGGCAAGCCTTAGTCATGCACATTCGTGCACAGCAGCCCTGCCAGGATATGTCAGAAGGCGTAAAGTCAAGCCTACAGTAATGCTTGGACTCAGGGTCTGACGAGCACAGAGTCGTGCAGGGCGACTGCGATGGAGTGGGACCAAGCGGACCTGGCTGGTATCCCCGGGCTGCTAGAGCCGCATATTCTGGCGTCTCAATGGCACCGCCGACCGGCTGCAGCACTTGCGCTTGTGCTGGTGCAGATGCTGAGCCGTGGGCTGCTGCTGCTGCTGCTGCTGCTGCTGCTGCTGCTGCTGCTGCTGTGCTGCAAGCGGGTGATGCGGCAGGCATCGATGCCTGTGAGCTGCGTGGGGGCTGACCGGCTGTGCGCTGCGGCTTGCGCTTTGACTTGGTTTGAGCCGGTGTCTTACTTTGGCCTTTGGCACTGCCTGCTTTGGGGCCATCGTTTGCCGCGGCTTCTGGCGCAGGCTGCACTGTATCTGTCCCTGCACCCGCTCCCGCTCCCGCTGCTGCATCCGCCCCTGCGGCGCCAACCTTTGCCGCTTCTGCTTCCACGGCCGCATGCTGCTTGGCGACGCGCTGCTCCAGAGCGCGCCTGATGACCGGCACCGACATGCCCTGGAGCACACATGACTGTCAAAATTTGGCAGCGTAATGCATGTCAGAATTGTCAGCTGACTTTTGCCAATGAATATTTTGGCATGATACACTCCAATGGCGGCCCCATAGCTATGCGATCATGCAAACTGCAGACATCTGACCCAATCTGGCATGCGGCTATGCAGGGTCACCAGTGGGTGCTGCCAGCCATCAGCACACATGCAGTGGCAAGGGCAAAGCAAAGGACATGTGCCCTTGACAGGCACAGGACATGCCACCGTAAAATCAGCGCGCAGCACAGCACCTTGTCAACGAGAGTGCGTGCGGTCGACAGCAGCTCCTGCTGGCCTGCTGCATCAACGGCCAGCAGCAGCGACGGCAGCGCCTCGGGCAGCAGCATATTGTCCCCCGGCCGCCCGCCCAGCCGCCACGTCTCCACCAGGTGGATGAAGACTTCCCGCAGATCCAGCAGCTCGCCTGCAGTGTGGATATTCAAAGTGGGCAGCCAGCGGCGGAGACTTGCCTGAGGACAATTGCATCCAGAACGTTGCAGCATCATTGCATGGTGAGCTGTCCGTCAGCCAGGCCATGCAACCGTCATCCACATCGGTTCCAGAAGCATTCAGGCATATCCAAGTGTGGCAAGATCATGTGCAGCTGCCCACATAGTACATAGATCTAGCGGATGCCATATGCTCGTGTATCAGACCCATACATGATCATCTGCATTGAATCCTTGATTGTGTACTTAGTCATGAGATGATGGTGCACGACGGCAAAGGCAACCGCAGCATACCTTGCCGTGCGAAGGGATGCTGGCTGTGTGCCTGGTCACCATGCTCCTTCAGATGATCTGCAATGGCAGGGAAAGGAGTCTGCAGGCTGTTGAAGGCTGTGCATGATCTCTGAAGCTACTCATGTTGGGCAGTCCACCGTCAATAGCCAGTTCCTGATCGATCACCACCGTAGTCCTGTGTACTCATGCATCACAGCACGATTCTGTTATTGTCTGCATGCAGCTGCTTTGCCGAGTCAATAGCTACATGAGTGTGGGCCATCTCTCACCATTGGTCACCATGCCGCCCAGTGCAACAAGCTTGTGATCGTCCATTGACGAGCAGTCCTGCACAGGAGCAGACACTGCACTTGCATGCATGGCCTAGCAGAACGATTGCTGCATACTGGTGCCCGTCATGATAGAACATGGCATCACATGTGCTGCTCCGGTGAAGGGACCAGGCTAAGCTATGGCCCCGTTGCCGGCAAGAGAAGCAAGTCAAGATCATGTGATTCAGCCAATGAGGTGTCCAGGTACGGACCTTGAGCATGTCGAGCATGCAGGCTATTCCCTGCTCAGCATGGGCCACCGTCGGCAGAGTGTCCATTATTTGTTGCGCCAGATCCTCGATCTCCAGCACCTTCACACAGAGACAAAAAGCATGCGCTATCCAGCAAACGAGCCATTTCACGAATGCAAGGCAGTTCGCATCACCACCCCGCCCACTTGTCAAAATCTGTGGCTGTGCTGCACAGTGCCACCCTGCTTTCTACTTTTTCCAGGTGAGTGACAAGTTCTGTACCTTCAGCAGTCGCTCCAAGATGTCTGCACCCCGTTCAGCGGCGCAAAAGTGCTTGACGAGGTACTTGCGGAGCCAGGAGGTGAAGCGCTTGACCATGCGTCGCACGTCTGCTGCCTCCTTGCCTGCAGGCAGTGAGCAGAAGCGGCTTGCAGACGTTGTTAGATCTTGACCATCACCACCTAGCCCCGAGCTGCTGCTCTGTTGGGCAACCAGCTGCCATAGCGGCCATTGCACTGAAAAGCCTGGTTTGCAGGCGACAAATGGGGCAACAGACAGGAGCGCATCCTGTGCCCACTATAGGAGGATGGTGTTGCGGTGAGCATAGTTCCGTTACAGGGTATGCACTACCTGGCGCTGACTTAGCCGAAGTCGGCTGCTCAGATGCCGAGCCCCGGATGCGCCCGGAGCCGACGCCTGCAAGTTCATCTACAGCGCTCAGTCCGTACGGCACCTGCCAGAAATGTTGCGGTAGTTTGTATAGCTGACGAGGTGCACCATGACACCCTGCATCCTGGCCACGAACACACAATCTCAGCATTACGCAGGCTAAGATGCGCAGTCTGACTGCGCTGGAGGCAGCATGCCATACCTCTAGGCACCTGGCCCAGCGGCTGCAGCTCGCACTTCATGTGGACGAGCCCATCCTGGACACTGGTCCCACTGCGCCTCACCGGGTCCCACTTCCCACTCTGCAGCACCAGATGCCAAGCCTGGACCAGTGCCTTGACCAACCAAATGCGCACCCGGTGTGTGGTGAACAAAACCTGTGTTTGTGTTGCGGATAACACAGGGACAGCTGTCAACAACTCAGGACTTTTGTGAGACTTGACACCACAATCTGCCATCCTCACGCACCACTGGGACCTCTGCCCCTCGGGTTGTGATGATGTGTGACAGTGCTGTGGACGGTCCATGTAGCAACATAGGACAAGAAGCTGTGCCATTGGAAGTGTGAAGGGGACTGCCCACCTGCAGCAGGGCCTCCTGCGTGTCAAACAGCAGCGCCATGCGGGCAGCTGGCTCGGGCATGTTGGCGAGCGTCACTGCGCTAGCCACTGTGGGGCTGTCATCTGGCATGTGAGCACCAAAGACGCCACTCTCTGTCAGGCACAGCGCCAGCAGCTCCTTTGCTGCTGGCAGGCCTGCGACAAAGGAGGGCAGGTTGACAAGGACAACAGGCGTGGAAGGTGCCACACATGGCGCTCTTCAATGATGCACACAAAACCTGTAAGCTGTGAGCAGGTGCGACCAAGTGTTCTCTCCATAGACAGTGGCAAGCGGAAGGCCGCCTTGCCACTGTCCACTGGCAACCCTTGACCTGCCTCTATCAGAAGGCGTGAACCTGGAATTCTCAACCATAGGAAGACCCACCGCCAGACAGCTTCCCATCTGGCGCCGCGCGCAGCCAGCTGCTGCCCGTTCCCCTGGCCAGCGGAGCCGTGCTGCTCGTTGTGCAGCTGCCGCCTGTCGGGGTTGTAGGCCACACCCGCTCCTGCACCATGTAGCACACCCAGGGAGTGAGCCCCGGTCATGATTCTTGGCCATTAAGCGTGCCAGCCACCCCTTGTTGGTGCCTGCTACCAGGTTGTGCACATCTCTGCACGCAACTGACAGCACATCAGGGAAATACCCTACTGTGCTTGAGGTTCCTGACGTCCAGGGTTGACCAGAACGGGCGACATCGGGCACAGCAGCCACAGCAGCTCCCACACCTCAAGCTCAGCTCGTTTTGCAATAGGTAAACAGCCTAACCTGCTGTGTGCTGACATGGCAGGGCACAGAGGCTATCAAAGCCCCGCCGCACCTTCGTCAGTGAGGCGCGGACGCGCAGCAGCAGCCGCAGCGTGTCGACCTCGCTCTCCAGGGCTGCCAGCTGCCGCGCCAGGGCCACGGCCGCCGGCTGCCTCATCAGGTGGGCGCTCGCCCCGCAGTCGACCACGCACGCCAGCAGGTTGTGCCCCTCGACATCGTAGCCTGCACAGCAGGCATGTGGACTCGTTTGCGCATGCAAATTGCATAAATCCATCCAAAATGCAAATTTCACGGTCATGCCTGCTGCTGGTGCGCCTGTGCATGGGGCCTGCGGACGCGTTGCGTGATAACAGCAGCTGTACACCACTAGCTGCTGGGTTGTGTACATGTTCACATGCACACCCACCTTCAACGGGCAGCGCCCGCACTTTGACGTCGAGCCTGGCAAACAGGGCGCTGCGGGTCCCGCCTCCAGCTGCGGCTGTGTCGGCGTAGAAAAAGTGTCCGTCGCATATCTGCCCCGTACCCACGAGAGCCGCCGCCTCGGCGCCATCGTCACCGAAAGTGTACTCCCAAAAGATAGCGACGCCCTCCTCGCAGCTGCCCAGCCTGAGGTGTTGCGGCCAGCAGCGACCCTGCGGGGCAAGGTGAATCGCAAGAGCGTCTGCCAGGGTCCCTGTAGCAGATGAGCGCCGCAACATGCAACAGTGCTGTTGTGGATATCGGAGGCAACAGCCACCTTTCGCAGGCATAAGCAGATGGCGCTCAGCACTGCGTCGGTGAGGCCGCTAAATGCAGCCGCCTGTTCCAGTACGGAAGCCGCGTCGCTTGCACCGGGTCCGTCCAGCAATGCTGCATCTAAACCGCACTCCCCGAAGCACTCCTCCAGCATACGATATGACGTGTGCGTCTGTGCGCAGCGCATGGCTGCAGCAAGGCCTGCAATAGGCAGTGTTATGAGTCTGTTTGTTTGCTGCATAGTATGTTCGGGCTCCGTGTCAGCGAGGGGAGGGCACTAATTCATGCATCGATGAAAGTGTGCACCAGGGTAACCAGCTGTATACATTGCAGGGCAACACTTCAGTAAACACCCAGACCAACACGATCAGACGACAAAGTCAAGGCCACGGCCACAGCAGCCAGCTGCAGGGCAGCACACACCTGCCGCCTGCTCGGGGGTGGAACTGGGAGACTGAGAGTATTCCACGCTCAGCTGCTGCCACAGCTGCAGCAGCTGCGCACCCGCAACCCCCGCGATCCGCGCGAACTGACTGCTGAGGTGCTGTGCCGCTGCCTGCAGGGTGCGGCCCTGCAATCAAAGGATGCCGTGTCAGGGTCATCGTGCAGACAGGCATGTGCACTGGACACGTGCTGTGCAGCACTACACCCACGCCTACACAGTCCTTGGGCTGCAGAACATCCAACCCAAGTAAAGTCGTGACATTGCGAGTCAGAAGGCATGCCACAGTATGCTTGACCACAGGGGTACACCAACGACTCCGGCAGGCCTCACCAAAACATGCCCAGCACAGCATACCTGCCCAGGCCATTGTGGCGCAGCAGGGATGCAGGGGCCGTCACTCAGAACAGAGGGTTGTGTAAGATTGCAAGGAGCACACCTGCTTGAGGGTTGCCGTCAGCAGCTGCAGCAGCAGGTCCCGCTGCAGCTCTGTGGTGCTCAGCGCCATGATTCTCGTGATATTGTTGAGGGCCGCTCCATCGCCCTCCGCCACCTCCACATCGGTGACCGCCATGCACATGATCAGCTCCTCCCAGGCTTCCTTTGCCTCTTCCTCGCCCTCGCTCAAGTCGTCTTCATCTTCGTCTGCAACAGACAGCAACGAACCAGTTGCAGGTGTCATCCTCAACCGTCTGGCACTCGCCGCAGCGCCTGCCTGGCTCACAATCAGGGCCAGTCAACATCCTGGGTCATGCACCAGTTGCCGGACCTCTGCACCGACAGCAATGCGTACCATCGGCCTTGGGCAGCTCGTCGACTGTCGCTGCATCGTCTCCTTCCCTTGGCTGGACTCTGATGCCCATAGTGGTCACATTTGTACCGTCAGGCAGTTGGCGTATCTGAGTCAGCATGTCGAACACCGGCCATCCCCCATCCTGCAAGCGACGCATATTACTGACCTGGCTGCTTTGCATAGCTGGCCACCACCTGATGCAAGGTTATAGGATGCAGAAGACAGATGAGGACGTCGTGAGCGCATATGTGGTACACCGCACACCTGATTCAGATAGTGCCGAATCCATTGCAAGGCGCGCTTCTTGGCAATCTTGCCCGGAGCGTTTGCCATAGCATGCATGGCAAGTTGTGCTTGCAGGCCCTGCAGCAGCTGTGCACTGGCCCCGCACTCCTCGACGCATCGTGCCAGCTCCTTTCTTGCAGCCTCAAGGCCTGCAACAAGCAGTCCCCGTTATGCTTGCATCCCGCCAGCTGGAGCTCAGCTAGCTGCACTGCACTGCAGGTGTCGACGCAACCATCCAGCATCACTGTTGCCTTACGTGCAGCGCTTTCCCTTTCAACCATCGCCGACGCATCTGGCTGGCCCTCTGCTCCTGCTTTCTGCATCCACTGCTGCTGCTGCTGATCGACATCTGCCACTCCGTCCGCCTTCTGCTGTTTGATGTGCTCACGGGCTTCGCGCAGATCATCTCTGGCGGCCTCCTCAAGCTCAGCATCGTCTAGCTGTGGGGGAGGTGCATCCAACAAAGCCTGTAGTTCGGCCTGTACGGGAAGCAGATGGTACAGTCCGCAGTCCGGGTGGGTGACAGAGTCATCGTTGGGTACAGTTCCAGTCTGTTCTCCAGCCAGTCAATGCCGCCACATAAGAGGTGTGATGCTGCCGGCCCATTCACAGGTGCATAGCTCCAATACTGCTCAGGTATTCCTGCAGTACTTTGGCTGCAACTCACCTCAGCTTGTGCGAGGTCCTTGAGAGCAGCTGCACTTGGAGCCGCGAGCTGTGTCGGCCCAGCCGTCCCATGCCGTCTCCCTGCATGCTCAGGCCCAGCGGACTCTCGACCTGCTTGCTGCATGGCCGGGTCGCCAGCAGCCAGCATTGGTGCAGCTGCTGCAGCTTCCAGCTGCTGGCCCTGAGCATGATCGTCTGCTCGCATCGTGACTGCAGAAATGTGTGCTGCCAGCTCTGCTGGCGTCACAGGACTGCTTGCTGCCCTCGGGTCTGGTGCAGGCAGCCGCTGCTGTGCCTGCTGCGCTTGCGATGCAGTGACCGTGTTGCGACCAGTGACAGACACTGCTGCAGGCGTCTCAGCACCACCACTCACTGCCACAGACGCCTCTGGCATGGGTGCTCCTGCTACGGGGGCTTGAGGCCGCGGACATTGCCGGCACTGATGCCTGGGAGTCATCTGTAGTCATCTGCCAAACATGACGCTTGGCACAGATGCCGCTGCATCTGCTGCTGCTGCTGCTGCAGCTGCTGCAAGGGGAGCTGCCTCATCGTTGGCTGTACTCCCGGGTGTCCTGCCCATGGTGCCGTCGATGGGCAGCTACCGCGGTGGCGCCTCAGCCTACGCGTCAGAGGTTGGCCTGTCTGTCACTGCATGCAGTGCAGATCCTCAGAGCTATGCGTGCCGCCTCCCGGCGCCCGCACATGATGCGTATGCGCCGAAGTGTCAATGCTCACGGGGCCAAAGCGCCGTATGCAGGCAATGAGCGGGGCTACCAGCCCAGCTGCTAGAGAAGCCGATCGGCGCCTGCCGGATACAGAATTGATGGCAATGATCGTATTGTATGTCAGCATGCAGAAGCTGTTGATCGCTGCTACACCTGTTGCTCGACAGCGCAGTGCATGATCAGCAGCATTGCAGAGCCACAGGCAGCGCATGCCAGGCTCATGATCTGCACACAGCTGATAGTCAGCTTGCAGTGCCTCAGAACAGACGCAAACTGGATGTTAGAACATGTGTCATCTTTGTGGGCCACAATACATTGCACTGTCTTTGGTGTCAGAACCGAACCGATCGGTTGCATGCATCATCTCGAGGTTGCTTACGTTGTGACTCTCGCGACCCGTGCGATCGCCACGAAGGCCTAGCTAAGGGAGCTGCTATGGCCGCAACAGGCATGCAGGTTCGCAGCCGTGGGCCAATGCGCCTGCAGTTGACGTGACATTGCACGGGTCCAAGGCAGACCTACTTCCTGCATGCAAGCGGATTTTCCAGCGTTCAGTGACTTCAGCGTCGTCCGCCACACCGACACAGATTGCAACTTGCATGCAGCCACGGTCAGCAGGCTATCACACACAATGAGGCTCGTGCACTGCGCTTGATTGTCCATGCACGACGAGCAAGCCAGGGACACCGCTTGCTGAACAACCCCGTGCACCCATCCTTGAAAGCAGAAGCACAGCAGCAGTGGAGTGAAGCCCTCAAACACGTTATGAAAAGCCGCACAGTTCGCTGCAGGCGTCGTTGTCCGCAGTGGGGCCTCTTGCCCGATAGCATCTGGAGGCGTGTCATCGAACATCTGGGCACCACTGATAAACTGGTAAGGCCCAGCGATGCTCTCTGCACAGGCACATTACACATGACGGTTTTGCATGGCCTCGTCTCATCAGCAGCTTGCATTATGTACAACATACAAACACTGTGTTTTTTACAAGCAGCTGCATGCGGTTAAACAGCTATCACCCTGCTCATATTCGTCTGTATCAAAATCACTTTGTATCTGGCATCGCATCACAGTTGATGATACCTGTCACCTGCGTACCATGCAGCTCATGGAGCACACCTGCCGGCGGTTTCATGACCTGCTCGCAAATCCGACCACGACAAGCATATGGGGCAAGCTCGACTTGTGCGTCAAGAGTGCCGATGTGTGGCTGATATGCAAGTGGGTGCAGCAGCGGCGGGCAGGTCAGTAGTGACACAGTCGGTGCTGGATAGTGAGCTATGAAGTCAGTGTGCTACACAATGCAGTGACGCACTGTTGAGCACACGACTTGCAATGACCGGCTGAGCACATGACAAACCCCGCCGAGGTCTGCTGCAGGCATCAGCGCTCTCTCTTGGAGCTACAAATTTGCAGACGACAGCCAGCAGCTCATGATTTGGCAGGCGCTTGTGGCATCAACAGCGGGCACAGACATCCGCCTGAAGCTGTCCGGCAGCTGCTGTGCGCCATATGCGTCCGATGTGCTTGCAACGCCTGCACAAGATGATGAGTTGGCCCAGCGCCTGACAGCAGCCACTATCATAGTGTCAGATGCCGCTGACATTGCACTCGTGCACAGCCTGGCAGCATTGCGCCACCTGCAAATCAGCAACCCTAATGTGCAAGAGTGGGACGTCAGCTTATACAGTCATACTGCTGGCGGCGAACCTGTGATGAGCAGCCAACTCTCAGAGCTGCGCATTATGCTGCTGCACTACATTCCCCCAGCAGCCTTTTTCCTGCCAGGCACAGCCAGCGTCCTGTGGCAGCTGCACACGCTGTCCTTGGGCGGGTGCCTTTGGTCAGATGGCGTCCTCCCGGCCGACATGCTGCAGCTGCCGTCTCTCAGCCGGCTGGAGCTGCTGGATATGCCGCTGCAGATGATGCCCGACCTGCGAGGCCTGCCAGCCCTGCGGGTGCTGACCATCAGCGGCAGGGCCGGTGGGCCAGTTCTTGATGCCAGTCAGGCGGACTGCAGTGCCGAGCTGAAGGCGGCTCTGAGATGCAATCCGCTGGGGGGCGCGATGGGCCTCACAGAGGTCACTCTTCAAGGAATCCCAGTCCTCTCACAGGAGTGCGCAGAGGCTATCGAGCGCTTGCCGCACCTGAGGGTGCTGGCCCTGGACTATCTGAGTGCTAAAGAGGGGGCTTTCTGGGCAGCCACGCTGCAGCTGCGGATGCGCGGCCGCTGCAGGGTCGAGCTGGCATCGGAGCATGTCATCGGTGCAACTCGGAGGACTGCTGAGGCATGTGCTAAATGGCCTGATGACGACTGATAAAGAGCAGTGATCGCACCTCAGAATTCTGCATGACTCAGCAGGGGAAGTCAGTACAGCGACTGTCACTTTGTCGTGTGGCAAAGTACGGCACCGCACTGCACGGTAGTGATCATCTGAGACCAGATGGAACTGCTGTGGTATCTAGTGCTGGATCAAGAGAGGATACATGTTTTGATCACTTGCGCTTGTGCGTCACATAGCGATTGGCATATCCATCCGTCCTTGTGCCTGGTCAAGCGGACAAAGCAAGCGGACCACACGTACATATATTATTTGCACCCACTAAACAACAGCTGATCAGCTGCCTATGCCAAATACCTTGATCGATTGCAGTGCCATACATCCCGCCGGCTGCCGTGCACTTACCACATAGCGCGATTCAGGGCCTGCACCCAGGTAGATGCAGAGCTACCGAACCAGTTGACACGCTGCATCAGCGGCGGTTGCGCTGCACCTTGCCGGTGCATGCAGAACTGCCAGCAGCACAGCACACTGCTGAGGATGGGTGAGTGCGGAGCTTGTGCCGTACTCCTGAGCTCGATGCAGCATGCGCAGCCGGCTGTGCCCTGCAACCTCACGAACCATCGCCCAGCATCGAGGGGATAGCCTGCACAGCAGTGCGCCAGCCTCAGCGTCAGTACATCACAGCGATCTGAGCAGGCTGAAGCGGTGCTGCGCTCTCTGCCAATGTGCACCGCCTTGGACAGAGTTGCCCACACCAGCTCAGATGGGCACCGTTACTGAAGTGCAATTAGGGTGTGAGAGCTGGTCAGCTGGCAGCGGACCTGCGCCAGCGCCAGGTTGGGCGTCAGCGCCCGTGAGGACAGCGGCTCGTTGGTCATGGGGCTGTTGCCGCTGCGGCGCAGCCACCTGCGCAGCCGGCATGCATGAAAATCGAGCTTTGGAAGAAGCGGGTGGCACCTGCTGAAGCAATGCCAACGATGTGCACAAGGTGACGGACTTTGTTTTTCACCACAGTGCATCAACTGAGCCGTGCCAAGCACAAGGGCAGTGCATAATCTCACGGACTCACATCTCAATGGAAGCCCTGTCATATGTGAAAGCCGTCAGCGGCAATGACCTGCAGTCGGTGTGGAGCCCTCAGCATAGGGTGAAAGCCTGACTTTCGACCAGACATGTTTCACAGACGTCAAGCTGCGAGCACAGTCCCGTAGGCAAAGCCGCCTGCATCAACCTAGCATGCCAAGGTTTGCAAGTATATCTCAGGGCTGAGGCTCGGTGTGTAACTCACCGGGTCCTCCATGACGTCATGAGAAATGGGGCAGCAGCACCTGCATTGGGATAGTTTACGTTTATCAGTAGTTGCACCACTGGCTGAAGTCTATGGCCAGGATTGCATGGCATGTCGTACATGCTTGTCACTAGCCGGTGAATCTCGGCATGCCATCAGGTGAGCATCTGCAGGGGCATACGTGGGGACCCACATGTCAGCCATGAAGGGCCTCAGCGCCGCGCCATTGGCAGTCTGCACCGGCTCAGCTGCAGTTGATGGATGGATCGCAGTCGGTGCAGGTGCTGGTGCTGGGCCCAAAGCTGCAAGCTGCCGCTCAGGGGCTGCGCCCGCAGCAGGATTGGGTGCCTCCTCTGCAGGGTGCATAGTGGCGGCGTCGGGACCGGCAGCCGATGGGGAGAATGCCGCCGCCGTTGCAGAGGCGGCCAGCCAGGAGAATGGGTCCTCGACTCCTGCATTGTCTGCCTCGTGTGCGGCTGCAGCACTGGCAGCCGCTGCAGCAGCTGGTAGCACATCCGAGGCTGTGGCGCCTGGGTTGGCAGGCGGCGCGTAGGGCATGTACCTGCATTTTGGCTTGCGTGCTGCTGCTGGCGAGGCGGTCGCAGCGGCAGCTGGTGGAAAGCAGAGGTGCGAAATTAGCTGCGCCGTCTGCTCCTGCTGCTGTGCCTGCGCCGGCTGCTGCTGCGACTGCTGCTGCTCTGCCTGCGGCGGCTGTTCCTGCTGCTGAGCATGGCTCTGGGGCTTTCTGGCCTCAGGGTGCTCGGCTGCCTGCGGTGCTGCAGGGTGGGCTGCTGACTCCGCAGCGACCGTCTTAGAGGCTGCAGCCGTGCACCGATGCTGCGCTTGGGCGCGCGGCTGTGCCGCTGCCACATCTGTGCTCCTGGGCTGCACCTGCGACGCCGCTGAAACTGACGCTGAAGCAGCTGCACTTGCGGCAGCAGCAGCAGCAGTAGCAATGCTGCTTAGTGAGCTGGTGGGTGTGCCCTTTCGAGGCTGCGGGGCCAAAACAGCCGTGTGCCTTTCCTCAGCGGCAGCCTGGCTGGGATTGATGACAAAACGCTGCAGCAGTGCAACGATCTCCGGGGCGAACAGTGTCTGCAAGGCATTTCAACACACACACTCTGTGGGACAACGTGCCAAGGAGCCAGAGTAGGTGATGCAGATGGTAACCTGCTGGCTGCAAAGAAGGCAGCAAGCACAGACCTGTGTATCCTCCGGCCCACAGGAACACAGTCCAGTGCCCACTCTGGAACATCCAGGGGGATGCACTTCAAGCTCGAGCTGGTCGCCAGGCAGGCTCTGTAGAAAGTCGACGAACGCGACCGCTCGCTGTCGGAAGTGCGTGTACGACTCCTTTGCTGTAAGGTACTAAGGTTTTCCCAGCTGTTGACGCCCAGCAGCCCCGCCACAGCGTGCAAGTGTGGCCCCACTCCGGCGCCAGACAGCAGGTCAGCAGGCCTGGTAGACCCTGCATCCTGCCCCCGGTCTGCAGCCACACCCGTAACAAGCCTGAGGCTGTCGTGAGCTACCTGATTTGCTGACTGTCATTTACTAGTGGGCTGACTTGACAAGCAGAAGCAGCACCTTTCTCCCACAGAAGCCTCGGCACCATCTGAGGCAAATACGAAGGCACCCTCATCATGCTGCGACTTCATGCAGGGAAGCTTGTGGGAGGGCACAGACCTGGTCGGCTGCACTGCAGTGAAATTTCAGCAGAAGTCGCGTCATCACCAGCGTTGCTGCGTGTCGGCTGCACCATCTGCGGCGTCTGCGGTGCCGATGCTGGAATGTCAGCTATTGTTGCACTGCTGTCAGCAGGGGAGACAGCGGGCTGTGATGCCTGCGGAGTGGCTGCCAAGTGGCTGTTTGAGCCCTGCTGGTTTTCCTTCTGTTTGGCAGCTGCTCTTGGCAGGTGGGTAGCATCGGCTGTTTCTGCACCATGGTCTTCTGCCGCAGCTGTGAACGCAGACTGCTTGCTGGCTCCACAATCAGAGGCATCAGCCACTTCGTGTGCAGCCATAAATGCGCCACTGACGCTGTCTGGCGGCGCTGCTTCCGGCACTGCATCCGCCGCTGCAGCGCCTGCTGTTTTTGGTGTCGCCGCCGCCGCCGCCACTTGCGCGGCCTGATGCTGCTTGGCAACCCGCTGCTCCAGCGCTCGCCTAATGATCGGCACCGATATGCCCTGAATTGCAGGAAGGCGCAAAGCAGCTTCGACGTGGTGGTGGATCTCTGCTGACGCTGGTCCAAGGTTACTCGTGAGCGAAGCACACAGGTGCCACTCGCGTGCAGTAGGGTACGTAGCTGAGCCACACTGAGGATCAGGGAAGATGCTGCAAGCCATCAGTAGCGCAAGCAGAGGCAGGCGCACCATAGAGCAGCCCTTTCATAGTGCCAGCACATTGCAAAGAGGAGCAGATAACAGGATGCGCGTCATGTGCTACACATCAGAGTCAACAGCTGAAACACGGCAGCACCTGGTCTATCAGAGCGCGCACGGTGTCGAGTATCTCCTGCTGGTGCGTCGCATCAACCGCAAGCAGCAGCGGCGGCAGCGCCTCGAGCAGCAGCATGTTGTCGCCCGGCCGCACAAAGCTCTGCCGCCACGTCTCCACCAGGCTGAAGACTACCACGCGCAGGTCCAGCAGGTCGCCTGTGAGGTGGAGACTGCTGGTGACAATGGAGATTGGCTCGCACGCACCACAGACACGGCTGGCGGCACCTTGAAAATTGCTGCAGTGCACCTGAGCGCGCAAAAGGGTACTTGCTGTGTGCAGCGTCGCCGTACATCCTCATGCTGCCCGGGAGCAGATGAGAACGGAGACATCAGGCCAATGCTGAGCGCCACTTTAGCAGGAACAATGCTGCTGCCTGTGCTGTGCTGTGCTGTGTGCAAGACCTGTGCTGTGTGCAAGACACTACTGCTGCTGATCCTCGTGACGGTCGGAGATGGTCTTGCAGGCCGGTTGACTGCAGTGAACAACTCATGGCCATGTACAGCGTATTGCTCACCTGCCAGCCCATACAGCTTCTCGGATTTCTGGTCTCCTCTAGCCCAATCCTGCAAGCCGCACGCGTTTTGTGTGAGTGTGCATTGCAGGATCATCCATTTTTGCTCCTATGTAATACAGCCTCAAGCCACCCTGCTTCAGATCTAGTTGCGGCATCACCCAACAGTGGTGATCACTAATGTACAGGTCAGGCAAAGTGGTTCCTGGTGCATGGGGCTGAAAGGCGTGTACAGGAGGCCATCTGGCTGTGGCGCAGCGCCTGTCGTGTGTGCTTGCCACTGACACTGCAAGACAGGCGAAATTAGGAACCGGAGGATCGGTGATGAGCGGGCTGTTAACCCAACCTTGAGCAGGTCAAGCATCCAGGCCACAGCATGCTCGACATGGGCGACTGTCGGCAGGGCTTGCAGCTTCCGGACCAGCTCGTCCCTAGCTAGCACCTGCAAAACATGCACCGCCATTCTCCAGCATGCTGCTCATTGCAGGTGATGCAAGCTGGAGTCCAGCCCTTGATAGCATGGTGCCTTGTCCGAAGCCAGCAAGACATGCGGCTGCACGTAGACCCTGCACTTCCTTGGGTCTCGTCAAACAGTGAACTTCCAAGGGTCCGTCAACATGTTTCAGGGAATGCATTTCCACTGGCAACAAGGTCCGCAATGCCGATGTGCCAACTACACAGAAGTTGCCAATGCCACAGGAGCTGACATCGCTGCGCGTGGCACTCGTTAATGAGAACCATACCCGCGACACCATGCCGAGGATGCCCGCTGTCTGCACTTCCTTGGCGAAGCAGCGTTTGCTGCGGTACTTCGACAGCCACGCCCTGAAGCGGGTGACCATGCGCCGCGCTTCAGCCGCCTCCTCGCCTGCAAGGTCTGAACAGAAGCAGGCTGCTCAGAGGTGGGAGATGCTGCGCAGGCCTGTAGCAAGTGCTGACTAGTCGACGACCAATCTGAATGTGACAGCCCCATCTGCAGTAAGCTTTGCTGGTTCCCAGATATCGTGCAATGCTATATCCAAGCTGTCATCCAGCAGTGCCTGTGTGCAGCCACATTTGTGTGCACCACACTTACTGCACTGTTCAGCCGCAGGCATCAGCATCTGGATCCGCAGAAGGTAAACAGGACAAGCACCGCACCTCTCCCCTGCACTGGGCTGGCAGCGGGTGGTTTGCCAGCATCAGCTTGCTGCTGCGCCTTGGCTGACCTCGCAACCTTCACAAGGTCTGATGCAGCAGAAGTCGCCAGCATTTGGTCTGTCTGCTGCACCTCGGCTGCAGTGGCTGGCTTCGCAGCTGCAGTCTGCACTGACACTGCAGATGCCTGCTCGTCGTTGGCACAGACTGTTGCAGCATCTGCTGCAACAGAGACTGCGATAGCAATGGCCCTCTCGCCAAGACCATCGCCGGTGCTCATGCTGCTGCCCCTGCCTGCTGGTTGCGAAAGTGCCGGCGCCTCAGACTGCGCACACGAATTCCCATTACGTCAGCCGCTGAGCATGGGTGAAACCCTCCAAAGCAAAGGCGGACCACTATGTCGTGCGCATGCTTTGAACAAATTTGCACCGGCAGTTCCTGAAAACAGTAGAGGAGGCGCTGAAGCTGAGCAAGCGCATGCACCAGTGGAATGATGTGCCGCAAGGTCATACCTGCTTCACTGCCCGGCAGATGCATGCAGCTGCTGTATTATAAGCAACGTGCAGTTTCTATGATGAAGTAGTGCACACCGTGAAGCAGCAATGATGCCTGCCAATATGCAAGCTGTTATTCCTGCCTCTCAGCACACCGCCCTGCAGATATTCGGTGGAAAGTGCCGTGTTGATCAGATCTGCGGCTGATTGTGGAACAAACGGTTGTAAGCACGGTTGCATCGATGAGCTGACTGCGTCTGTGCCTTGAACCCTGCTGACGAGCATCGTGGGATTTGGCAGTGAATCCGCCGCCTGCAGTCCCATGGAACCTAGCTTCCTCATGCATCCGCCATTTTCCGCCATAGTAACTGCATTTACGTTCAAACACTGCATCCGTGTTCAAATACCTCTCACAACATCAATCGAGGTTGCACGCAGCTGAGAACGACCTATGAGCGATCCAAACTTGTGTTGATCGATCATACATGCACCTTGCTCGGTCATTCTACATCCAAGCAAATGCTCGCTGCTGCCCACCTCCTGCGCAGTTGCTGGCATGCATATCAGGATGCCACTGTAAAGCAGCAGGGCAAGTCTGGAGTGACTGACGTCAGCAGCGTGACTTCACGAACCCATCCGTCCAGGCGACGTTGCGCGCCATGTTACCTGCTTACACACGACACATGGGCGCAGATCATGAGCCACCTGACTTTTCGCGACAAGCTGGTGAGGGTATTTTCAGAACTCTGCACGTGCATAGCACTGCTGGACAGTGTTTGACGTTTTGGTTTTCAGGACCTGCTTTTGGTGAGCCGCCACCTCGATGACCCTGCCTGTGCACGCAGGCTCCTTTCAGTCGGTGCCTGTATGCCTTTTTCATGGGTATGAGAGAGCTGACACTCCTGTTGTGTGCAGAGCATGCAGCAGACCTGCCGGCGGTTTTGCGAGATGCTCGCGCACCCATATTCAACAGACATGTGGGGCAGAGTTGACATGCCTGTTCCCCAGCTATCTTCCAGCTCAGACGTGTGGCGGGTGTGCAAGTGGGTGCAGCAGCGGCTGAAAGGTTGGTAGCTGCGACTAATTGACCTGCGAGCTGCATGGCGACAAAGTGCTTCTGCGTGCGACTGGTCTTGTCATGCTGATAGACCGCCAAACAAGTGGATATGCGCATGTTACTCCTGCTGCAGGCATCAGCGCTGTGCAGTACAACTACAGTTGTATCAACAGTCAGCAGCGGCAGCATGCGGACAAACTCTGGCACGCACTTGTCGCATCAACAGCACGCACAGGCATCCGGCTGAGGCTGTGCGCCGCCGACATTCTCCCGCCATGCTACTCTGCACTCTGGCCGCCCTCGAGGACCGAGCTGGTGCAGCGGCTGACAGCGTTGGACCTCAGGGTGCTGCGTGCTGCTGACATCAGAGTCGTACACAGCCTGGCGGCACTTCGCCACCTGCGGCTGGATTGTGCACACAACTCCGACACGCAGCTGTTGCTGCACGATGTTGTTTCCACGGAGGCAGTCATCAGCTGCCAGCTCAGCAACCTGCGCACCCTGCAGCTGGTCCGCATGGCCCCTGCGGCCTTCTTTCTGCCCGACACAGCAGCCAGGCTCCAGCAGCTGCACTCAGTATCGCTGGACCGATGCTTTCTGCGAGCTGGGTTCCTCCCACCAGATATGCTGCGGCTGCCATCCCTCAGCCGCCTTGAGCTGTTGCAGCTGCAGCTGTGCATGATGCCCGACCTGCGCCGGCTGACGGCTTTGCGGACGCTTCTCCTGAGTAAGCATGGCAGTACGCCAGTTCTTGATTCCAAGTTTGCGGAGTGCAGCGCTGAGCTGAAGGCAGCGCTGAGAGCCAATCCGCTGGGAGGTGCCGTGGGCCTGGCAGAAGCTGTCCTCCACAACCTGCCAGTCACCACGCAAGAATGCGCAGAGGCGATCGAGCGGCTGCCACGTCTGAGGGTGCTCGCCCTGGACTTTCTGGCGTCAGACCGGGGAGCCTTCTGGGCCGCCACGCTGCAACAGCGCATGCGCGGGCGCTGCAGCGTTGAGGCAGCCTCGGATCATGTAGTCGTCCACGAGCAGGGAGTGGCATCAATCAAGCCATGGCCTAATGATAGCTGGTGAATAGCGGTGCTGGACAATCCTTTGAAGGGTGGCAGAGGAAGCACACGGGATGCTGGACATGCTCACACCGTCTTTAAAATAGGGTCAGCTTGCAAGGCAAGGCAATACTAGTGTGAACAGGAGGTACTAGTTCAAGGTGCCACGCTGATGTTCAGCACATGAAGAATGTACATTGTTCAGATGCTGAGCGGAACTCATGGTCGTCAGTCTGCTGGATGTTATGGATGCTACACTGATGGCATATGTCATATCCATCCACCATGTTGTACAGGTTCCGACTGCTGCACAGCACTTTCTACAATGACCGCCTGCAGCGATGTACAGAATCATGCGCCAGAGCCCACCATCGATGGGATCGCCTGCGGGCAGAAAGGTACCAGCCTGAGCGGTGATTGAGGGGCTGCCACACACTTTGTCGTCTCAGGGCAGTGATCATACCAACAGCCTGCACCAAGATGCTCAGCGCATGGCCTGCCCCAAAAGTGTCGTGTGAGCATTTGGTCCGTGTGAACATTTGGTCAGTGGAGTTGACATAAAGGGGCAGCTGGTCATGCTGACGTGAGCAAGAGGAAGAGGCCCAGAGGGGCCGTGGCGCACCAGGGCCAGCGCCAGGTTGGGCGTCAGCGCCCGCGAGGACAGCGGCTCGTTGGTCATGGGGCTGTTGCCGCTGCGCGCCAGCCACCTGCGAAGACAGTAACCAAGGGAGTCAAGATGTGTGGGACGACGGTGGCATCGCTTTCACGAGCCAACAAGCTGCTCAACCTTGTCATCACAGCATTTCAGGTTCAAAGCGTCCCAACCGAACATGAGGAGCGCCTTGGTGGAAACTCACGTCTCGATGGACTCCCTTTCGTAGGTGAAGCCATCAGCAGCAATGACCTGCAGTGCAGCCAGCAGGCAGCTGACTCTGAAGCAGGCAACTGACTTTTGAAGGAAGCAAAGGATCCAAGGACACAGCTGCCGGCACCAAAGCAGACGCATGCAATCCTCACTTCCAGCATAGCAGTACACGAGCTCTCATGACAGCAAGACTGGTGATTTGCTGTATGCGGCTGCCAACATGGGCAATGCTTCAGATGTTCGACTCACCGGGTCCTCCATGACTTCATGGGAGATTGGGCAGCAGCACCTGCATGGCATGGTGCACCCCTCAGCGCTCCGCTTCAGTGCGACAAGCCTACTTGCCAGGATGCATCAATGATAGACACAGGGTGTCTCGCACAACAGCTGTCTCAGCATGCCACACGTGCACATCTTCTGGATACTCACATGTCGGCGAGATCGGGGCTCATCGGCGTGCCGTCGGCGGTCTGCAGCGGCTCGGCCGCAGTGGACGGCAGCGCCGCCGCCGGCGCCGGATTGCTTGTGTCAGCTGGCTGCTCAGCGGGTGCCGGGGCCGGGGCACCGCTGGCCTGGCTCTGCGGCGCGCCCTCCCCGCCGGGTGGCTGCCGCTGCTGCTGCTGCTGCTGCTGCTGCTGCAGTGGCTGCTGCTGTGCCTCCTCCTGCTGCTGCTGCTGCTGCTGTTGTGTCCGCTGCTGTGTCCGCTGCTGTGCCTCCTCCTGCTGCTGCTGCTGCTGCTGCTCACGCTGCTGCGCCCGGCGCTGCTTCCGCCGCCCGGGCTGCGGGGCGGGCGCAGGCCCTTCCTGTCGCGCCGCTGCAGCGCCAGCAGCGCCGTCGAAGCCAGGTGGAGCTGGGATGCGCTGATGAACTGACGCATCTGCCACCACCACAGCTGATGCTGATGCCGTCTCAGCTGCTGGTTGCCACCCTGCAGCCGCGGCGGCGGCTGGAGCGGCAGGTGCAGCGACCGCTGGTTGGAGCGTGGCTGGCAGGGCAGCCACAGGGGGCTGCTGGGCGCTGCGGTCTGAAGGCTGCGCAGCAGTGGCAGGTGTTGCGAGAGGGGGCGCCTCCGCTACAGGGTGTCCGGAGGCGGGTACGGGGGGGAAGAGCGCTGCTGCGGTTGCGCCCAGCCACGAGAACGGGTCGTCCTCGTGTTCGGGGGCAGCCCGAGCGGCGGCCTCGGCGGCGGCCCCAGACCCTGCAGACGCGGCGGCGGCTGCAGCTGCGGCTGCGGCTGCTGCTGGCACCGCTGCAGAATAGACGCCAGTGCCTGCTGCTGCCGGGCCTGCACTGAGATGGGCGACTGCAGCAGTGGCTGAGGCAGCGGCCGGCACTGCATCCGGCGCTGCAGCGCTGGGGAGGACAGGCGACGGCGCGTAGGGTGTGTACCTGCGCTTCGGTTTTGCCGCTGCTGGTGTGGTTGGCCCTGATGCTGAGCCTGACGCCTCGCTGAGATGGGGCTGAGGCGGCTGGGTCTGAGGCTGCGACTGTGCGATCGGCTGTGGCTGCTATTTGCTGCGGCCCAGGCGGCGAGGCAGGCCAGGGACCGTCAGCAGCCGCAGCCGCCGCTTCAGGCAACTCCCCCGCAGCAGCCGCCAGCACACGAGCAGGCGCGGACTCGAGGCGCGCCTGAAACGAGCACCAGCGCAGCGCAGCAGCCGCAGCTGGCCCCTCCCACTCGAGGCGGCGGCCACAGCGACACCGAGGCGCAGGCAGCCGCACAGGCAGCGGCCCAGTTCGCCAGGCTGCACCTGCCCAAGGTACACGGATGTCAATCATACGATCGAAGGCCTTGCTGCTATCAGGCTGCTCTTTGGGTCGCGGAGCATGCAGCGGGGGACAGTTGTATGTTGGAGTACCTGGACAGAGCGTGCCGGCTGTTGAGAGGCGGACTGACTTTGCAGCACCGCCATGCACAGGTGGCACCCAACCACCCATCTCCGCGGAAGCAGCGTCAGGCGGCAGCAAACAGCAGCCAAATAGCAGCGGGCGATGCAAGGTAGGAGCCGTGCCAGAGGCCGCACTTGATGAGCAACTCTTGTCAAGCTGTATCTGAGCTGCAGTCCGATCTTCCCAACCCTGCAGTGTCTGGCCGTGGTTTGATGCAGCACACCCCTGTGCAGGGCACTGTCAAGGGAAGCAGATGGCGCTGCCGCCATGGCAGTCCCCAGCCCTTTGCTAGGCAGCCATGCATGGCCACTGTTGCAGCAACAGCCGGAGCTGCCACAGCCACAGCCTCAGCAGGTGCCACGGCCACAGCTCAGCGGCTGCGGAGGCAGCAGCCTGCTGCGGCGGCGGCGGCGGCTGGCGCCACGACTGCTGCGGTGGCGCGGCGTGCCGAGCAGGCGCTGCGCCGCTGCTGCGGTCCAGCCGTGGCTGTGGCAGCGCCTCAGCATCGCCGCTGCTGTCAGCAGGCGGCGCCGACGCCGGCTGCTGGCTGCCGAAGGCTGCAATGACATCTGCACGAGATGCTGGTGCCTGCGGTGCTGCACGCCAGGGGCTGTGCTCCTGGGCCGCCCACTGTGCAGCATCCTGCGGCCAAATGAGGATGGACGCATGTCAGAGCTGCATGCATTGACAGTTGTCTGCATAGCTTGCAGCAGCAAGTGGCTGAGCCATGAAACCAGAATGGATAGTTACATGCTGGAGGTGTCCCTGGGCCGCTGAGGCGTCAACCATCAAACGTGGATCTGAGCCCAGCAGAGCGGGTGTTGCCCAATCCACCACAAACCAGCATCACAGAACCACCTCTCGCGCCGCGGTGAAGTCTGGCCGCCCGCCGGCACCTCCAGCTTCTAGCAGCTGGATCAGCGCGCTGCGCGGGTAGCGTCGCCGCTGTGGCTGGGACGGCTGCCGCTGCTGCTGCTGCAGGACATGGCCCTGGGGCTCTCCAGTCCCCAGGCGCTCGTCGGCTGCCTGCGGCGCTGCGGGGTGGGCTGCTGGAACTGCAGCAGGACCCGCAGGGGCTGCAGCTGTGCCCGGCTGCCGCGCTTCGGCAGCGGGCTGGGCGGCTGCCACGGCAGCGCTCTCTGGCTGCAGGTGTGGTGCCGCTACGGAGCGCTGTGAAGCGGCTGCGGGTGCGACAGCGGCAGCGGCCGTGCTGCAGGCTCCGCTGCGAGGCGCATCGTCTTGGGACTGCGTGCTCTCGGCAGCCATGCCTGCCCGCCAATCGGCAAGCAACTCGGGGTGCTTCAGCAGTACCTGCAGCGCGCTCACAGTCCCTGCGGCACAGAAGTCCTGCACAGAAACAACGCTTTGGCACGGCTGCGGGGACTCCAGAAGGGTGCCAGGGCTCAGGAGAAAGTAGGGTCGTGCCCTGTAGCAGGAGCCATGGTCAAGCTCACATGCATTGCAGCTAGCACCACCTTGCAGCAAGGAGACAGACTGCAGCAGACGCTAAGCATGGTCCGACATCATCAATGAAGAGGACATCGTGCAACAGCCAGGGTGAGAATGCACAAAACACCTCGCCGGCGGAGGGACAGAGGTCCCTCAGCTCATCAGCGAAGCGCGCTATCCACTGTTTGAACCGATCAGGCGGCACGCCGTCTGTGAGGATCGCTGTTTCGTCAGCGTCCAACAGCTGTAGTACCTGGCCCACGCACCCATGTGCTCCAACACCCGACCTTGCGTCCTGCGCCTGGCCTGCAGCCCATGTATGTGGTAGCGCTGTTACGATGGTGGTGATATACGATTGGCATCGTGATTTCCCTTAAGCACTACAAGCATCTACATCATCAAGCAGCAGTGTTGACACTGTCTGAAGGTGCGTGAAGGCCACACCCCATGCACTAAGACACACAGGAACCATCTCAGTGCGCACACCTGACTGGCTGCCCGGCGGAGTGGTGTCAGCGAACGCTGTGTTGATACCAGCGGTGCTGTTTGCTGGTTCCGGCGACGCTGCCCGTGCCGCTGATGCTGATGGCTCGGCTGCTGCTGCGGCGCCGCCAGCTGGGGAGGCGCTCGGCTGAGCCGCCTGCGAGCTGACCGGCGACTGGGCAGCTGTGGCTTTGGCCTTGTTCTTCTTCTTCTTCCGCCTGCTGGTGGCTGCCGACGCTTCCGCAGCAGATGCAGGCTGTGCCGCCGTGGGGCTCTTGCCTGCTGCGGCTGCCGATGAAGGCTGGGCGGCACTGCTGCCAGCGGGGGGTCCAGCCGCATCATGTGCCGCGGCAGCCGCTGCCGCCTGCTCCCCCTCGGCAAGCAGCGCTGCAAACACCGCATCCGCCCTATCCTCCGGCGGGCACCCGGGAGGAGGGGCTGGCAGCACGCCCGCGCAGTTCATGGCTCTGAGAATCGCCGCCTGGAGGGGCGCCGCTGGGGAAGCCGTGTGCAACTCCGCGGCAGTGCGTCCGCTGGGCTCCCGCATGTGCTGCTGCAGGGCTGCGGCAAACCGCGGCGCCTGCAGTGTGCAAAGCTGCGTCGCTCGTGCTCAGGGACAGTTGCGGTGCAGCCTGGTGCAGCCTGGTGCCTGCAACGAGCCACGACAGGAGCACTTGTGCGTAATTCAACTGCGATCAGTGCCACCTGCATCAGCATGCAGGGTGCCCAGCAATGAGGCCAGGGGCACGGGAAAGAGCCACCTCGGGGGGCACGCCCTGCATGGCGGCAGTGAAGTGCTCCAGCCGCGCCCCCAGCTCCGCAAGAGACAGGCCGCTCACAAAGTCCGCCAAGGCTGTAGCGTCCAGCACGGCCTCCACCGGCGCAGCTCTCAAGTTGCAGTGCGTCAGAATGGTCAGCAGCATGAAGTCCCGCGCCAGCTCTGGGTCTGCAGTCATATCCACAGCACTTTGCTAGCACAGCTTCTGTGTTGACCACAGCCATTGCTGTAGGTACACATGATGAGCAGTTGCATCCATGTCTCTGCCACAAAACCTTGCGATCTGGGATTGTGGGGAAAACACAAGTGCAGAGCTGTTGGGGGCTGCACAGTTGTGTGCACACCTGGGAGATGGACGCGCAAGTCCGATTCAGGCTCGTCAACACGCACGATCAGGCCCGAGAGACGCGCAGCGACTGCCTTGATGTCCTTCGTCACTGCGCTGCCCGGTGGAGGCTGCCCAGAGGACTCCCCAGCAGGGTCGCCACCTGACTCACGCACGCCGGCAGCCGAGCCGCCGGCGGCGGCCGGCGCTGTTTCCGTCCCTGCGGTGCCTGTCCCTGCATTTGCTGCCGCTGCCGCTGCCGCTGCCGCTGCTGCTTCTGCTGCTGCTGCTGCAGCGCCGCCAGCTGGGGAGGCGCTCGGCTGAGCCGCCTGCGAGCTGGGGTGCAGTTGCCCAACCGTGCCCTTCGCCTTCTTCTTCTTCTTCCGCGTGCTGGTTGCTGCCGGCGCTTCCGCACCAGGTGCAGGCTCCAATGCCGTTGCACTATTCCCTGCTGCGGGTGCCAGTGAAGGCTGGGTGGCGTCCCCGCCGGCAGGGGCGTCACCCGCGTCAGGTGCCGCGGCAGCTGGCTCCTGTTGCACCTGCCCCCCCTCGGCAAGCATCGCGGCGCAGATCGCATGCATTGCCTCCTCGTCCGAGCAGCCTGCCGGGGCGTCCGGCAGTGCTCCCGCGCTGTTCAAGGCACTGACTAGGGCCGCCAGGAGGAGCGTGGCCGGGGTAGCTGTGTCGGACGGCTGAGCGGCGCGTCCACTGGGCGCTCGCAAATGCTTCCGCAGGGCTGCTGCAAGCTCGGGCGCCTGCAGCGCACCGCACTGACTCGCTCACTGCTGTGGATACGGTGCACTGCAGCCTAATGCATCGGTCACCGCATGCAAAAGCACCAGTGCGCAGCTGGCAGTCGACTGCAATCACCGGCACGTGGCTCAAGTCAGCCCTGCAGGAGACCTTGCAAACGGGGCACGATGCCCCTGCATGCAGAGCAAAGGGCCACCTCGGGGGCCATGCCCTGTAGCTCTTCAGCAAGGTTCTCCACTCGTGCCGCCAGCTCCGCAAGCGGGAGGCCGCTCGCGGCATACGCCAGGTTTGTGGCATCTAAAGTGCTCTCCACCGCCCCACGCTCCAAGTTGCAGCGCGTCAGAACCCTGAGCAGGATGAAGTCCCGCGCCAGCGTCGGGTCTGCAGCCACCACCACAGCACGAGAGTCATTCATGACCCTGCACATTGCCCACAGCACTGCAGTCAAGCCACATGACCAGTGGCCACGTGGATGTTCGCATGATGCACAGCACAGCAGCTTCATGGCTTCGGGGTGTCTTGAAAATCAGCAGCAAAGCGCAGGGCTGTCCCTGACCAGTGGTGGGCGTGCAAACCTTGGTGATTGACCCGCAGCTCTTGCTTTGACGCGTCAGTGGGCGACATCTGGCACCAAAGACGTGTAGCAACTGCGACGATGTCGCTCAGTGCAGTGCTGCCCGGTGAAGGCTGCCCAGAGGCATTTTCATCAGGCTGGGCAACCAGCTCAGGTGCTTCAGCAGCCGAGCCGCCGGTGGCAGCTGATGGCACTGCTTCCGCCCCTGCGGTGCTTGCCCCTGCCGCTGCTGCAGCAGCTGCTTCTGCTTCTGCGGCCGCGTGCTGCTTAGCAACTCGCTGTTCCAGGGCGCGCTTGATGACCGGCACCACCATGCCCTGTAGCATGGGTGAGTATCCAAATATACAGCATGCACTGGCAGCACATCCCTGCCAATCAAGCGGTGAATGCTTCAGCAGCCCTTGGAGTTCCTGTAATGCAGCTTGCACTTCGACGTAAGCCCAAAGGAACTGCACCTTGTCCATCAGCGTGCGCACGATTTTGAGCAGCTCCTGCTGGCCTGCTTTATTGACGGCCAGCAGCAGTGGCGGCAGCACCTGGGGCAAGAGCGTGTTCTCCTCCTGCCGCCACCTCAGCCGCCACGTCTCCATCAGTTGCTGGAAGACTTCCTGTAGGTCCAGCAGCGCGCCTGCAAGTTGTGACACTTGGGTGAGTGTGGACTGCGCTGATGTACGTTGTGTAGTACATGCCAGACCTAAGTGGCAATGGCAGTGAAGTGCATCCGGCACCGGCCGTGTGCCAACGACAAAGCAGGTGTTGGGCAACTTAGCAGTTTCTGAGATGGTGCTGCACTGCGTTTCCTGTTTCAAGAGCATGTCAACTTGCAGGACACCCATCTGCAATCTCTCCGACTTGCTGACCCCGTTACAGCATGCAGCTACCACATGCTGCACCTTGCTGATGCGCAATACAGCAAAACTGCACAGCAAACTCGATTACTTCAGCCAGGGCAGATATACAAGTGCGGTCAGGCTTGTGTCAACCCTTGGAGCAGCGCACCTGTGCGTGCAAAGCGATGCTTCTCGCGAGCAGAGTCGCCGTGAACCCTCAGCAGCCTACCTGCAGGTGGCGACGAATTATGACTTAGCCCAGAGCTGAGCAACACTCAGTGGCACTCATCAGACTGATGCTGGGGCTGACCTACGCTGTAAAACCTCTGTCAGCAGGACACATGCACTCGGTTGGTTTGCTGCCTGTGATGCGTTCTCAATCCGCGCGATGCTGCTGCATTGGTGCACTGTGCTTTGGTAGCTTCTCTGCCAGGTGATGCATGCTGAATGACCACTCACCAGCCAGCGCACGAACGGTGTCCCAGCTCCCACACTCCTGCGCACACAATAGGTCTGTGATCATCACCACAAAGTGTCTTGACGGCTCATGTCTCACTTTGACGTAGTACCTAGGCTGCCCAGCCTGCCACATTCAACTTTGCGACTGATCATTGCCAGCATGATGACGGGCCGATGACACGTGCCATGCTGCATAGGCAGCCGGTGCAAACAGGCTGTTGGCTGGCCAGTCCGAGCCTGCCGCTGTGACGGACCAAACACCAGTGAAGGGACTTCGTGGTGCCTGCGCTGTCTTGCTCATCACGCACTGTTGGAAACCAGGCCTGATGACACACCTGGATGAGAACGAGCAGCCAGGCCACGGCATGCTCCACATGGGCCACCGTCGGTAGAGACTGCAAGCGCTCGATAACCTCGTCCATGGTGAGCACCTTCACATAGGCACCATTGCAAACGTTAGCAACAGAGCAGGTCATAGCATTGTAAGACAGACTGGGCACCAGCGCTTGCAATGCAGTTGACAAAAGCTTGCAGCACCGTTCAAGCCTGATGCATGCAGACACAGCACTGCAAACGTACGAGCCCCACTCTCTCGAACACTGAAAGTAATGCATTCACAGCCACATCATGTGTGGCTTTCGGCCAAGCGCTGCATCACTGCCCTGCTGTGCACTGCCAAGGTTGAGGCTATCGGAACACAGTTGAAATCACGACTGCTGACGCCATGCCAAGGCAAAGCTTGCCACACCTGCAACAGGTGCTCCAGGATGGCTGTGCCCTCGTGGCTGGCGGTGCCGTGCTTGATGATGTACTTCGATAGCCAGGCTTTGAACTGAGTCACCATGCGGCACACTTCAAGAGACCCGGTACCTGCAGGAAACGAACAGACGAAACGGTCCGCAGGCATTGACGAAAGTTGCTGTGATCGGAGCAGGACAACCTGCCCTTTAGTGAGCAGGATCCTAATGGCGAGGGCCGGATGTGGAGGCCTGATCTGCATCAGACGTTGCAGAGTCCAGCCGACATATCAACGAATGAAACGATATGTGTTGACTGTGCAGTCGAAGGATGTCCTGGCTGACAGACCTGCTACCGGCTCAGATGCATGCGGCCGCTCAGATGCTGGACCCTGGGGTTCAATGTCTGACGTCCCGCCTGCAGGGGAAGCAGCCAGACTGCACGCCGATGCCAGAGCAATCTCACGGCCTGCTATCTGCTTACCAGCATTCGCCGCGCCAAGGCATGCGGACATGCCAGTCAACAGCTCGTGACTGCATCACAAAACAGGCATACCTTTTTGCAACTCGCCCTCCTCACCGTCTGCAATCCGCCAGAAGTGGCGCCTGCCTTTGGCAGGGTTCCACCACGTCCCTTCCTGCAGACCCAGATCCCTTGGAACAGTCAACACACCATGGGCAGGGTGGACGGTTGTTTTGGCAGCTCGTCAGCAGGGTATCTGGTTTGGTTGCCCACCCGCAGGAGGGAGCCCTGCGTTGCGAACAGCTGTGTCATGCGGACTGCCGCTGAGGGTTCAACGGCCAGAGCAAGTGCAGCGGAGAGCGCTGCGTCTTCTGCCAGCATGCCAGCATCATAAACACCGCTCTCTGCCATGCACATCGCCAGTAGCTCCTCTGCCGCATTCATGCCTGCATTAGCCACCGATTTGCTGTGCTGGTGTGTAGCTGGCGTGTTATCATGCAGAGCAGCTGCCGCACACGCTGATGCCAGCTGCTGCGCACCACCATGAGCATCACTGCAGACACTCTGCTGCAGTGCTGCGGCGAAGTCCTCACCGCCGGACAGCAATCCATCCGGCCCTGTGGGCGGGCACTCGTAGCGGCCAGCACCCCCGGGTAGCGGTGGCCCAAGGCTCGCTGTGCCGCTGATGACTGCCAGGTCGGTTGGCCATGTCCGCTTCTGAACGCCAGAAGATACAAACACAATCTGAATTTTAGTACTCCATGTTAAGCGACGTGAGAGAAAGAGCTCTCTGACCACTTGCCAAAGTGTGTACGACCTGCTGACACACTCCACAGTCGACGTGCTGTCGGCTATTTGGCGCCCAGGCTGTCTGCTGGTGCTCTGCCATTGGGCTGCGGCTGGGCAGCTGCGTCTGCTGCTGCAACCGGACTCAATGGCCACCGGTGCCAACGGGTTGCCCACGTTCAGCAGGATGTGTGCAATGCATGTTGCAGAAGGCATGCGCTATGTATATGAGCAGACCGTACCTTCCAAAGCGATGCGCGAACACGCAGCAGGAGTCGCAGGGTGTCAGCCTCACACCTCGCCGCAGCCAGCTGCTGCGCCACACCAACAGCACCCGGCTGCAGCATCAGGTCTGCATCAGCGCCGGTGTCGATGAGGCACTGCGGCAGTGTGTACCCCATGTACTCCCAGCCTGCGCAGCAGGGGTCGCCATCGGTGACATGCTACATCAATTTTGACTCCGCACCACCTTCACTCACAACAAACAGGGAGGCTGTGGCGGTGCACCCAGCCACACCATGCAGCAGCACGCACGGTCTGGGTTGCCCGGGCTCAGGGAGGACGGCTCGCCAGCACTACTTTGCTGCTGCTGCTGCTGCTGCGGGGTCACTGACCTCACCATGTCCTCCACCACATCGTCAGGTAGAGGGCGGACCTCTTTCGCCACCTCTGGCAGACTGCGGCCCTGCAATCAATGGCACCCGACACTGATTGCTGACAGGTAGCAGGCTCTATCATGCCACTCTGACGCTAATGCCCTGGCACACATTGCACAAGACCAGCTGTGTGGCAGCTGAGGAGGGTGCTGCACACAGTGGCGCTGCGCAACAACCGCGATCAACTGCATTGCAGCGTATGCACAGAATGTACATTGTGGACGAGGCACATGAACTGGGTGCAGTTGTTACACTGCAAAAGCTTACCTGCTCAAAGGCCTGCGTCAGGATAAGCAGCAGGTGGCCCTGCTCACTTGCCGGCGTGGAAGTTATGTTTGCCAGGAGCTCTGCAATGGCCGCCCCATCCCCTTCTGTCACCTCTATCCGGCTTTTTGCAACACATGTGACCAGCTGCCGCCAGGCCTCTTCGTCATTTGGGTCCCCTTGCACGCAGAAGCAGCACAGCCCTGTCAGAACCATGTGTGCTGGTGTCGGCAGCCACCTTGAGCGCCTGCAAGCCGTTCACCCCTCACCAGAAAGTCAGAGCAGATTCCAGCAGCTGGGCAGATATACTGACATGTACACTCTGGTGGGTGTGCAGTATGCTGTACCTTCTAGCGCAGGTGGCCCGGCCTTTGCTGCTGGGACAGCTGCCTCTTTGTCCTGGAACTCGATGCTGTGAAGCTGCTCAGAGGTATACTCGGGGGACGGGTTGTAAGTGATCCGCTGGGTGATGCAGATCTCTGGCCACGCCCCACACTGCAACAGGAACCCTCTGAAGGGTCAGGATTGGTCAACTTGATGACCCCTGCGATGCGCAACTGCCCATGTTGTCGCGCAGCACACAACAGATCTTGGCGTCTGGGGACTGTACAAGCAACCCCCAGTGGCTCATCAGCAGGAGTGGGATGAGCAGCCCTGTAGCCTTCACCTCGCTTGAAGCATCAACAAACCAAAACAGATGCTCTGACATGTTCTTGCCATGGACATCACACCAGGACGCTTCACCATCGTTCTGAAGCTTGCTTGACTGCACAGGGCATGACGGCGATGCGCTGAAGCATATGTCTGCTGCTGCCTTTGTGCTGCCCACCTTGCGCAGGGACTTTCGCAGCTGCTTTAGTACGCGTTTCTTGTCCACATCCCCGCTTACGGCCAGGGCGTGCGCTGCAAGGTACGCATCCTTGCCCTGTAGCACTCCAGGCGTATCCACACCGCACTCCTTGACGCAGCGCCTCAGCAGCGCTTTAGCCTTTTCCATATCTGCAAACTCCACATCATACATGTCAGCATGTGCCCGTGTAGCATGCTGGTTTTCAGGGTTTGCATCATCGATGTGTGTTGTCATCACGACAGGATCATTGCAGGCCGTGGCAGCAGCGCTGCTGTGTGGGACTTGCAGCCAACCAGTTGCTAAGCTCTAAGCGTCTCACCCTGAGCAAGTGGTGGCACGAGGGCCTTGACCTGTGCTCCAACTTCGCCAATTCGGCCTTGCCAGCCCCCCGAACACTGTGCCACGTCCCCCAGCTGGACCTTTGCTGCAGGCTGTGCCGCTGCTGGCTGCTGCTGCTGCTGCTGCTGCTGCTGCTGCTGCTGCTGCCGCTGCTGCTGCGTCGCATCGAACTGCGCCGCCGCATCTGCTTCCTGCGCGCTTCGCGGCTGCTGGTGCCGCTGTGTGGGACCCTGCGTTGCAGCCCCTCCGAGACCCGCCGACTGCTTGCCATCCGTGGTGTCCCTGCGTGCGAGCTGCAGCGCTGCCCGCAGGGCTGCCTCCACCGCAGCGAGACGGGAGGCTTCATGTGATGGTGACACCCGGGCCTGCACACGGGAAGCAGAGGGTGCACTCACGCGGGGGCAGGCGGCAGCTTCAGTGACGGGGCTTGTGGCTACCCGGTGCCGTGCAGCACTGTGTTCACAAGCCAAGCACGACAGTGCAGGGCCCAAGACTGTCGCAATGGGGTGCATCCAGTAAGCAACAGCTTACAGGGGCACATGTGTCAGATACTTTCCCTACACACCTGATCCAATGCAGCGCCAGTGCTGGCCTCAGCTGAAGGACACGTCGAAGCAGCTGCCTCCTGGGCACTCCTTGCCTGACAAGCCTCGCTGGAAGTCAGGGCTGCCTGCTGCTGTGCCGGGTGCACGGCGGCTGCCAGTCGTGGATTCGCAGCTTTCTGCTGCTGGGTTTGACACGCAGCTGCAATATCTGGCCCAGCTGCTGCACTTGCTGGCGATGTGGTAGTGAGCGCTGCATTGCCGTCTGCCGTGCCAGTCATTGACGGCTGCTGCTGTGTCTGCTGCGACTGCGGGAGAGCGCTGGCACCGTCAGGTGCAGCAGGCGCTACTACAAATGCCCGGCCGTCATTTGCCCCAATCACTGGGGGACCATTCAGTTCAGATATCTCAGCGTAGACTGCTTCTGCTGCCGCCTGGCCGGCCTGGAAGCCTGCCATTCGAGTCGCCCTCAGTACAGATAGCACAGTATCGGCTGTCGTCGCAATCTCTGCCGCCTGTGCTGTGATTCGCTGTGGAGCGGAGGCTGCTGGTGCTGCTGAACCTGCGGCGGCGGCAGAGGTTTTTGTCCCAGCAGCGGTGTCGGAAGCAACAACAGCTGCTGTGTCGGATTGCTGGGTGGCCTGTTGGCTGGGCTCTTGTACATGCTGCTGGAGCTCTGCCAGCATGTCCGCCTCCTGCAATGCAATGCACAGGTGTGACAGGCGAATTTGAGTGGGCGATGATGTGCTGTACATTGATACGATGGTCGTGCATTTCGCATTATTTGCATGGCGCCTTTCTCAGCTGCAGTGCACAGGAGCTGTCAGGTAGACAAGTCTAACAAAGCTGACCTGAGTCACTTCGGAAGTTCGCTGCCTTGCACCATTGAAGTTGTTCAGCCGTATGAGAAGCTCCAGGAGGGGCAGTCCGCTTGCAAAATCCACGAGATCAGTGGCATCCAGCAGCTTAACTGCTCTGTCGAAGTTGCTGTGGCGCCATGCTTGGCAGTGCGCTTCGAGGCGGTCCAGTATGAGCTGCCGAGCATCGCCTCCGGCTGCAGCCAGACACACAGAGAACATTATTGAAGCCCCACAAAGCGCTACGACACTGCAACCAGCTCTTGAACGGAGCTGCATGCATGGTCCTGGACATGCCCTGCCACGTGCATGCTCGAGCTATTGCACACAGACGACACTTCATGCAAGCCGGCAGTGCTGACCTGGTCGACTGATCGCCAGCTGGAGCGACTCTTCAGACGGCGCAGCGCCCTGCGCACTGCTGACTGCCGGCTGCAGCGGCGCAGCCCGCGGCTCTGGCGCTGCACAAGCGGCTGCTGCCACGACGCCATGAGCCGCTGCATCGGCTGGCTGTGCGTCCGACACTTCGCCCTGGGCCTGGTCAGCTGCTGCTGCGGTGCCACGAGCGGGTGAAGCAGCGGTCTCTGGCGTCTGCGGTTTGGGCGGCCCCCGTGTGGTTGAGCCGTGCGGCTGCTGCTTTCGCTTGGGGAGGGCTGGTGAGTGGTCTGCACCATTGGCAGGCTTAGCTGTTGCATCGCCGGCCTGCAGCAATCTGTCTTTGACAGCGCCGGTGGCAGGCGATGCAGCCAGTTCAGACGCCACAGCAGTGGATGTGCCGCCGCCGGCTGGCTGCGCTGCCTGTGCCCCTGCCCCTGAACGCGCCGCAGCAGCTGTTTTTGCTGCTTCTGCTTCCGCGATCCGATACTGCACGGCGACGCGCTGCTCCAGGGCCCGCTGGATGACCGGAAGCGACATGCCCTGGATCACAGGAGAACTTGGGATGACACACCCCGGGCCTTGACTAGCAGATGATCGATGGCGTTAGCTCGCCGCGGTGAGTGACAAACCAAGTTGTCAGCTACCACACACTTTTGAAACAGCATGCAACACGCGCACATGTCTCAAAATGTGGATGTCGACAGCAGTCCTGGGCAGCCAGTCAAATGTAAGACGCACGGGTGGCCCGGATTGAGGGTTATTTGGGGCGACAGTGGCCCTGCGGTGCGATTGCACCCGACGAAGCGACTGCATCGGAGCTGTGTCTCTTATGCAAGGCAGTCATGAGACAGCATTCGGAGCACCTTCTCGACCAGGTTGCGCACGAAGGTCAGCAGCTGCATCTGGCACTGCGCATCGAAAGCCAGCAGCACCGGCGGCAGCGCCACCGGCAGCAGGACGTTCTCCCCTGGCTGCTCGTCCTGTCTCCACGTCTCCACCAGGTGGTGGAAGACACATTGCAGGCCCAGCAGCTCGCCTGCAGATTTTAATGGAGACTGGTTTGTGCCGCACTTGATGCCAGGTGCACGGCACAGATGAGCAGCCGGCACCGCCCTTGCATGGGAAGCCTTGCCGAAGAGCCATAGCCAGCAACGTGCACATCTGCTAAGTATGTCCTATGTAGATATGACATCGCTTGGCGCATGGCATCAAGCAGGTGTCACAGGCCGGAGACGCAACTCCCTGACCCTGAGGACCGAACTCGCAGCACACCTGAGCGTGCAAAGGGGTGGCGGCCGCGGGCGCAGTCACCGTGGACCTCCAGGCTCCCTGTAGCAGAGGCGGTGCTCAGGCTGTCAGGGAGCGTAACGCCAGCTACCACAGAGGCAGTTGCCTACGATGCACGTGGGCTGCCTCTCACATCCTCCCGCCAAGTGCTTCAGCACTTGCACGTCCATGTCCGAAGCTGGCGCCGGGTCCTGTGCAGAAGTGCGCATGTGTGAGTAAGTGTATATCCACGGAACGAATGTGAATTGCGGCATACCCTGCACCGGTGATAGAAGTGGACGGGACTCTGATGATCACAGGCCAGAGTGGTCCGGACCCGCACCTTGACCAAGTCGAGAACCCAGGCAACAGCATGCTCCCAATGGGCAACAGTCGGTAGGGCTTGCATGGCATGGTTGACGTCCTGAAGTTGCAGCACCTGCACACATCAAGTCAATAAGCTGCAACAACGCCGTCTAACAATGATGGCAAACCCTATGATGCCAACAGGAGGCAATGACCGCATTGTGACTGACGTACAATGACAGCAGCTCAGCAAAAGCTCCTGCAGGAAGAATAACATGACAGTGTGCGAATCTACATAGATGCTTGTGGGCAGAGCTCAGTCTCATTAAATCAGTAGTTTTGCAAGGTTCATCAGCGCCCTTGAGACGCTTCCCCACAGGAGTTAGCATCATTGCCCTGCCCACCAAGCACCCACGACTATGTCACTGAGGCAACCAGGGCCGCCCACAATGTGATGAAATGTGCACACGAGGTTGGATGGTATCGGAGGTGGCAAACCCGCGACAGCCGGTCGAGGATGTTGGCACCCTCCTCGCCTGAGGGGCGGTCCTTGCTGAGGTACTTTAGCAGCCAGTCGTTGAAGAGGGTCACTGCGCGCCGCACTTCGGGGGCACCCTTGCCTGCACACACTGGCTGCAGACTTGAACCAGCTTTGAAACCTTCCCCAACCGCAGGATCTGGCAAACACTGCATCTGATGCCGTGCTGTGGTACATCAACTAGAGTGTCAGGCCTTCGATGCAGAGCGCTGCATCAAGCATGGCACGGTGTTGTGTGTTTTTGAGCATGCGGCGCAAGGCTTCTCAAAGGGGTAAATGCGGTACCAGTTGCAGGCTCCGATGGCTGCCCATCTTCTGACGATGGAGCCTGATCAGCGCTAGCACCCCAGCCTGCAGGCACATGTCAACACGTGAAATTGGCTGCCAGACAAAGCCTGGACTTATACCAGCAAGCCCTGCGCGCTGCAGGCCTGTTCTGCTGCAGCATGATAGCCGCGGTCGTGAGCGCCACCACAGGCAGCAACCCCACATGCTGTGCACGGTCGCCAGCTGGGTAGCAGGCCAGCTGGCACGCAGGGTGTGGAGGCCGGTAGCACTGCAGGTCCTGCGCAAACCTTCCAGCGCGGGTGGCGAGGCAGGCTTTGCTGTGCTGGCCGCGGGTCTCGGCCCGATGCCGAAGGTCAGCATGGCCACCTCACCGCCGGCAGCGCCACGCTGGCTTGCCTGCCTGACCAAATTGACTTCCGGCAGCTCCCCATCCTGTGGTCCAGCACCGCAACATGGGTCGGGCGGCGGTAAGACATCCAGTTGTATGCATGACACGCACCGCATTAAGGCGCAGGATTGCACTGCCTATTTGGCAGCAGGTAAATGCCAGGTTCGAGTTGACAATGGTCAACCGTTGCCAAAATAATTGCTGCGCTGTGACAATACGCCGATGGCAGCCTGCTGCATCTAGGCAGTCCACGAGCTGCTGGTGTCACACGACCATTGGGCATGCAAGTTCGGCACCGCCTTTGCAGCAAGCCTCAAAACAAGGTGAGCCCTCCATATGTACGAGGGCATTATCGAACTGCCACTTCATATCTCTCTGAGGGCTCTCTGGACCTGCCCACCTCGCGCAATTTTTGCTTGAACTGCGCCAGCATGCCTTGTCTGGCCGCATCGCCTGCAACAAGGGCCAGGGCGGATGCTGCCAGCTGCGCATTCCGGCCCTCCAGCTGCACGGCATCGACGCCACACTCCTCAAAGCAGCGGGCCAGGAGCGCCTTGGCCTCCGCCAGATCTGCAGCCACACACCCACTAGGTTCAGGATGTACGTACAGGATCACATGCTTGCCAGCAGAACTCACTCATTGCGCTGCTTGATTGCTGCAATGCTTCCATTTCGAGCCGGCGAGGCAATCCTGATGACATCTGCTTCTGCTGGCAGCCACCTCACCAACAGCTCCACTAGCATTGGCTCTACTTCTGCCAGATCCGCTGCCACTTATTGCTGCCAGCTGCCAGCATGCATGGCAGCAGGATGGCCGACTGCACAGCAGACTGCCAGTCGCTGTGTCCCGCAGGCAGCGCCCTCACCTTGTGGCACTGGTGTGAGTCCCCCAAGCGCCAAACCCTCGCCCGCGGGCCGCTGCTGCCGTATGCAACGACCCAACCCCTCCGGGGCCTGCTGCTGCACGGCCATGCGTGGCTCTGGTAGCGACTGCACCACGGCGCCCGAGTACGCCGCCACGGCTGGTGGTGCTGCTTCTGCTGCTTCCTGCTGTGGTGCATTGGCTGTATTCGCAGCAGCAGGAGGCGCCGCCGCAGTCAACTGCCCGGCATCGGCAGCTGCCGCTGACGCCGGTGAGGCTGCCGCCGCTGCAGCTGGTGCGACAGCATTTGTGGTGGTGGTCGCTGCTTCCCCGGGGCTTTGATTAGCACCCATACTGTGTGCTTTGTGTGCCGCAGCAGGAGCGTGTCACAATGTGCGGGTGAGGCTGGCCTCTCTGCCGCTGCGCAAGATTGAGGATTTAATGTCACGAACGCTCTGTTTTCGCACCGCTTCCCTTGCCATCAAGGTGCAAAATCATTTGCTGCGATGTGCATTGACTGTACAGGGCATCATGCCGCGCGATCAGGTGAGGGCCCGCTGCAGAGGTGGAACAAGTTTTGCAGTTACGTGCACACCTGGACAGTTCTGAAGACCCGTATGCAGCACTGGGTGATCCTCTGTTGTCCATTCCGGGCGTGCACAGCGCCTGGCTAGCAGCATTGCGATGCCGCGGGTTACTCATAGCATGCTCATGGTCTCCGCAGGAATCCATCGGCTAATTTGATCGCATCAGTCAGTTCCCAAGACATTTTGAACACTTTAGCATCACTGCCGGAAGTGCAGGCTACTGGTGAATCATAGCAAGACCCAAAGCAAGCAGATGGGTGCACTGTCCGAAGCGATCGCAATCTTTCAGATTGACAAATGAGCTGGACTGCCTGCCAGCGTGTTGCTCGATCTACAGCTGCATCTTCTGCAGAAATGCCTTTGCTATCGCCGATGTGCGTCAATAAGCAACCCAACACGGTATGTACCCTGTATGGCATGGGTATGGCATGGCAAGCCTGTCACCTTCCTGCTTCTGTGCCTGCCCGCCGACCAATTTCTGGTGGCAGCCCGACAGGCACATCCCGAAATGCCTGCGAAGCTTGCATACGTCCACTTGCACACGTCCGTAACAGAATTTCGAGAATATCAGCAGCGCGTTGACTCGGCCGTGCAATAGCAGATAACAAGAGTCGAACCTGCTGACAGCCTCAGCAAGCTGCCAGCCATGGCGGAGCATGTCTCCATCAAGGTATACTGTGAAACCTGACAAGACAACAGCTGCTTGTGGGCAGCGGCGGCTGCGGCTGCTGTGCATGCGCTTACAGAGGCTGCACGCTGCAGATGTTCGTACAGCAATGCTCGTGTGCACAGTGCTGCTGCAAGGGACCATGATGACATATGTCATTGGGCATTGAGCATCGTCCCCACTCCACCTGCTGTACAATCGAGGCAGCTCTGAAGCACATCGAGCGTATCCTGATGTGCTGGCATGATGCTGCACTGCAGGAGAAGATCACAGCGGCAGTAGACAAGATCACGCCGCACCGCAAGTATGCTGCTGTTGCTCCGGATACACATGCTGTTTTCTGTGTCATGACCGTCACATGCTGATTCAGCCTGCACGATATGATCTGCTGATGAGTGCATATGCAGCCGGCTGTCCCGCAGTCTGTGCAACTGTGTGCTGCGCTGCAGGTCGCACGGCACCTCGGGCACTGGCACATCGGACACGACTGGCAACATGCGGTATGGCGCCACAGACTCGTACCCCACCGCATCGCCACAGGTGCTGCTGTACGCACCGCTGACACGATGCTTCCGCTGCAGTGGCAGCAAGCAAGCAACATACATGCACTATGTACGCATGAAGGTTGGGGCGTGATTGGAACGCCTCGCCAGTGACCCTGTAGCACGCGTGCTGGGCAGCAACAGTGGCAGCATGGGTGTCTCGCCAATGATGGCAACCCAACTGAATACAGAATGTATGTAGGTGGCGTCGGTGACGGCGACGGGTGTGCCGGTGGGCGCCGCCGATGCGCCGCCGGTGGCCGCGCCGGGAGTGGCCCGCGCCACCGCTGCCGAGGTCCGCGTCGCCGGCCAGGAGGGCCAGCCAGGGCAGGTGCGGCAGCGCTGAACATGCCTACCACTCTGCTGTGGTACAGCAGCATGTACTACCCCGCCGCCGCCCCTTCCAGTGCTTGCCACCGATCTGCAAGGGCGGCGGCTCGATGCAGTCTCAAGCTCAGTCACAGATCGTTGGCGCTGCGTCACCCATTCTTCTTGGTCCACGCCCTTGTCACGCCTGCAGCCCCCTTGTATGTATGCTGTCCCACCGAGCAGCATCAGCCAGCAACATCTGCTGGATGGATGTGGGGTGCAGCTGCGTCATTCAATTCTCTGAGTGTCGTGTGATCTGACTGCAGGTCATCGACCGGGAGGTGTTCACACGCACCGAGGTGAGCACTGTACACTTGGTGTGCTCCAAGCATTTGCTCAAAAGGGTAGCGGAGCCATGGGCAGATGGGCGGCTCAGACATGAGATGCAAGCACAAGCAAGAACATATGGTGCAAGTGACGCCATATTGCCATGGCTCGTTGCTGCACCGTATGTGCTCTGCTTTCAAGTGCCTGGCGTCCGCGCCACATGTGGGCAGTCTCATCTGCGTGCAAGCTGTCGGTGGCTGCCGCAGAACACCGCTTGGTTCTGCTGACACCTAAAACCCTAAAACTAAAACTCTATGCAGGACCACGAGCGGCTGGTCGAGAAGAAGCGCTACGAGCTGGAGCACCACCCTGTGCAGAAGCAGGTGCGCCCGATGAGTCAATGGTGCATATATAGCCATGCTGGGCTATATACGGCAACTACTGCTGTTATCGAGCCTGGCACAACAGAGTCCAGGTCCGCCAGGGTCTGGCTTGTTTTGAAAAGGGTCACCAGCGCTCAAGCAGCCTGCAGCTGCGACGGGAAATCACGAGGCAGTGGCACGGTGTGCGCTGCCTCCGGACTCCGTCGCTCAGCAGCCTGCAAAAGCCCGGCATGGGCTTGGTGTTGGTGCCAGTGCGGTCGAGTGCCCTGTGCCCCGACTCGTGCATGTGCGACTGCATATACACATCATCGCTGTGCCCTGCAGTATGTGGTGGAGACCAAGTATGTGGGGGAGGCGGAGGTGCCCGGCGCCGCCACTGAGATAGTGGGCCAGGAGCGCAACGTGGTGCAGGAGCAGGTCAAGGCCGCACCCGCAGGTGTGCCCTCCGCTGCTGTCTGATTCCCCGTCTTCTCCAGCCTGCAGCTTTTATCCATTTCGTATCATTGCCCCCTCTCGGCTTCGCCAGCGTGATGACAGGCAGGATGTGCATGGGTGCAAGGCCTGCACTTTCTGGATTGCCACATGTCTGGCTTGCTGACGCTTCTGGCTGCTTCGGTCGCAGGCGCACGCGAGATCATTGTGGAGGGAGTGGACGCACCCAACACCCGGGTGGGCTGGCTGTACACACATTGTATGTCAACATCTGCGGTGCTGTGTCAGCATGCATGTGCTGTGCGGCAGGCAGGCAGGCCCGTGGCTCTGCAGGGCAAGTAGCATGTGCCCTGCAAGTGGCAGGGTGATCATGTTCTCATGCCTCTGAATATGACTGGCAAACGTGGTTACATTCAAGTCTGGTGCAGATGCCTGGCGTTGCAGCGGAGGTCATTCAGGCGGAGATCGATGTGGAGGTGGCCCCGGGGTCAACGGCCCGCACCAGAATGGATGCATGATGGTGCAATGAGCCACAGGCAGCAAAGGCAGGATCGAGGAGTGTCTCATCTGCAGGAGCATGGCTGGCAGTGTTGCTCATTTTGGCCACGGTCAGCATTTGACAATGTACGGTCCAGCTAAAACGCCTTTGGTGTGTGTACAGTATCCCAACCTTGCAGATGTTGCAGGGTGTCGAAGTTGCGTGGTCATGGGCAAGCAGTTGGAGTGCAGATGTGATCATCCAGGAGCTTGGTGGTTCCTATGCATGGTGACAGTTGAGTAATCAGGGCAACGGTGTGCTTGCATTAGGAGGAGCTGTTGGCAGCATTGTGTTGCCAAAGGCCTGAGCAAGAGACAAGGTGCACAGCTCAAATGCATCAAGGCTGCCAGCAACCTGGTGCTTCCCTCACAGCAAGCGTGGCCTGACCCCTGGAACGATGGCAGCTCTCCTGCCATGAAACCTGTTCTGACATGTCTAAACAAGCAAGTGCTGCAGTACGGTAAGTGTCGGGCTCTGAATAACGTGCCAAAGAATGGTAGCGGTGCTGACGCCAGGCACGGTACAGCAGTGACTCCAGTGCTTGGCCGCAGCTGTGCTCTATGCTGACATACCGGTATGATACACAAGTTGTGTCGCTACTTATCAGGCTCATAGTTGTGCCCTGGCTGCGGCCAGGCCTGCAAACCCCCAGCGAAAAGCCTGCCCTCAGCATGCAGACTGCGCCAACGCACATCTGACACTGCAGCGCATGCCGCCTGCTGGTGCAGCAGCCCCTCAGGCGTCTGATGTGCAGGCGCCCGCGAGGCAGCTGCCGCCGGCGCTGTCGCCTGCCACGGAGCCCCCCATGGCTACAGGGCCGCCCGCGGTGGCCGTGACCGCTGTGGCGACGTCGGCGGCCAGCAGCTCCAGGCGCTGGCGCATGACGTCCACGTCCGCGGCCAGCAGCTGCAGCCGGGGGTCCCACCCTGCAGCGTCACCGACGGCGGTCTGGCCCACGTCTCCAGTGGTGGTAAAGACCGCCGACTGTCCCGGCTGCGCGATGACGGGCCGCACCACCGCCGCCGCCGTCTGCGCGCTGCCGCTGACGCCGCTACCCGCCGCCAAGGTCGCAAAGCGCCACAGGATCAGCAGCTGCAGCGCCACCACCGCCACCACCAGGCTGAACAGCACCCACTGGCGGCGCGTCAGCAGCCCCCTGGGACTGCCCCGTCCGCCGGCGGCCGAGTCCCGCAGCCTGGCGCCGGCTCCCGCGCTGCGCCGCCTCGACACAGGCCTGCGTTCATGGAACGAAACCACTTTTGCGCTGCCAGCTTCATCCTGGTCTTGGTGATCCTGGCAGTGGCCGCTGGCAACAAGCAGACTCCCTGCAGGAGCTGGGCAGCGGCAGCAGGCAGCGTGGCGTCTCCACGACACAGCTGGGGTCATCTGTGGGTGCGGGTGGGTCCACAAACGCTCACGAGGCAGGGTTGGAGGCGCCGCCATCGCCGGTCAGCAGGCGGCCGACGGCGGCGCGGTGCTCCCGAGGCAGCAGCTCCACCAGGGCCGCCAGGTGCGCGGGGCTGCCAGGGGGCGCGCCCAGGCTGGGGGCGGGCGCGCCTGCAGGGTTTTATGAAATTGACAGGTGTTCAAAAATACAAGACTCAGTTTCAGGCCCAGGCACAGTGACACAGAGCAGCACAATCTATGCTATCGGCAGGGCGGAGCACACAGCTATGCGCAGGGACATCAAATATGCAGCAGGACATGGGCTCAGCATTGCCAGGCACATCACGGACGACACCCTTAAGCAGTGAGCCGTGGCTGTGCACTGCCTGGAAGCGCGCCCTAGATTGTGGCTGGCTGCACCCCTTGTGATTGATCTTGAGCGCGGTTCCATGCAAGAATGCAGCTGCGCCAATGGTGCATACCTGGTCCGCGGGCTGAGGCGTACTGGGATGCTGCGGCCGCTGGCAACCCCGACGCCGGCGCCGCTGCCGCCTGCTTGGGGGACGCCTGCTGCGCCGCCTCGTCGATGGCCCTGTGCCACAAGGGAAACCGAGATGAGGATGTAGATGAGAGCAGACTGCAGCACTCCCAGACTGCTGACTGCCGTGCCTCCTGACTCCTTTGCAGATGTGTGGGTGCCACAAGGGCGCCAGGGAAACACCAGCAAAAGTGCTGATCACAGCAACATAGGCCAGTCGGTCATTCCTGCTGCTGTGCTGTTCACAAACCGCAGCCGCGACTCACTTCTGGGCTGCGGCGAGCCACTCCTCGTGCGAGCTGCGGCAGGAGTTGATGACGCCCGACTCAATGGCCTTCTTCCAGATGGTGGCCTTTGTGAAGTCCACCATCACGTGGGTGGCGATTTTCAGCGCCGGCCCCGACCCGCCCACCGCCTGCACACCACCAGCAGATGGACATACATGTCAACATCAATGTACAACCGAGAGAGGTTTGGTTCAGTATCTCGGACACAAGGATGCAGCATCAAATCAGCAATAGTGAAGGCAGCTACATGCGTGTGAATCAAGGCAGGCACCTCGGTGATGTTCCACCTCGCCTCGACAGTGAAGCAGTCGCCATACGGGATGTCCGGCATCACCTGTGGACAGAAAATCCCGTTTAGATTGCCAGTCTGACCACCATGCTCGATCATAACGTGGCATTGGGGACAGCCACATTGAGCGTTGTGTAGTACATGTGCTGCCATCCTGAGCAGCTGTTGTCCTTCAGCAGGCACCTGCGAAGTCTCGAACACCAGCTGGTTGGACTCGTACATGGCGTACCGCTGCGTCTGGTAGCACATCGTCTTGGGCGGCCCAATCCTCGACTGCAGAACAGCAGCAACGCAGCTGATGTGATGTTGCCTGTGTTCTGTGGGCCCTGCCAACTGGTCGCTGCCTGTGGGGTCATTGAACTGTATGGCACTCCAGACAGCAACCACATGCATGAATTATATGAGAGTCACCACAGCCACGCTGCCCTCTGGGCTTGCCGCACAGCAGTTATCAGGACATGACTGCACAGCTGCATCGGGCTCGACTGCAAATGTGCATCTAATTCCACAGCATCACCATCGAAAGCACTCAGAGCACGATCTTGTACCACCACACTAGCTTGTGCCTTGAGCATGTCTTCATGTACGGCCGGGCTGTACCTTTAGAGCGGTGATGAACTGCAGCTCGCGAACGCGGCCCAGGGGCTGGTGCGTGCGCCAGCGGCTGATGGAGGCCTGCTCATCGCCCTTCGCATGGTGGAAGTCCACGTAGAACGACGACTCGTCAGACAGGAAGCGCGTGCACAGCTCCGCCATCGTGATGCCTGCGCCGGGCAGCAGGGTGACGTGACACACTGGTGTTGGCAAGCTGGCAAGGTGCTTTCCAAAAACGCAAACGACAGCATGCACTATGCACAGCTGAGGGTCGATGCGCAGGTGAAATGTTGGGATGATAGGCCTGCTGCAAGCGCCACACGGGTCGAATAGCAGCCCATGGTCAGGCTACAAGGTGGCTCCCCATCAGTCCCTTGTACGAAATGAACATCACAAGCACTCTCCCGTCTAATGAGGGCAGGCACTCGCGTCCCATCTATGAGGGTATATACCAGACACCCAGGACCCAAGACCCTACCTCGCAGCTCGCCAGTGACGAGCGGCTGCATGCCATCGGCCAGCGGCGGCGGCGGCCGGTCCAGCGGCGTCCACATCTCGCCCGCCACATCGCTGTCCCCATGGCCATCGTCATCCGTGTCCTGCAGGGTGGGAGGACGCCCGTGCCGTCGAACAGTGCCACATGTCCTTGGATGTCATGTCAGGTGGCCAGCACCCTGCCACTGACATGATCACCACGTGGGTTGCCAGCGCCACTCCACAAGGCCTGCATCGTTGGCCATGGTAGACCTGACGGCGCCGCCCTTGACAGCGGGCGCCCACGCCACTTCTTCGAGACAGTGCAGACTCTGCACCAGACAGTACAATCACACAGCACGGTAGTCTCACATGGCCGGGGGTGGTCGGCGAGCCGTTGCTGCTGCTGACGGACCGATCCTCCTCCTCCTGCCAGCTGTTGTCGGTGGTGACGCTCGCGCGGGCCGCTGTCGCCGGGTGCCCATTGGTGTCCTGCAGCCAGCAGCGCGAAAGTTAGTTTCTGCACAGTGCCTTATCGGATGGAAGTACTGCTGCACTGCATGACAACATGCAGGTCGAGGCGTGCAGCTGATACTCGCTCTGACAGCACCCACAGTATTGGGTGCTGTCAAATGCCGGGGCCAAACTGCAAGCCTCACACATGCTGTGGACCCCACGTTTGGACACCTGACATTACATGCTGCACGAGACCATGAAAGCAGCACAGGTCTGCTTGCACAAGCCCCATGCTGACCATCGACACAGCGCTGCCAGCATCCCGACGGGAGCTCATGCGGCCTTGCATGCGCGCACGTTGATGGGCAGCGACCCGGGGGCGGCGCCCAGCAACCTGCCTGCCACCCATGCACACGGCTGCTGGTCCGGCTGTGAACAGAGGTGGGGGAAATAATCAGGCGCACGTTGGCGGGCAGCGAGCCGAGGGCTGCCCCGCGCTCCCGCTGCGACGCCCCGCCCCGGTCGGTCATCCGCCGCAGGCCGCCCTTCTTGAGCAGCGCCGCAGAGCGGGACAGGAAGCTCTCCCGGTCGCCGGGCGCCGCCGTGGCGCTCGCGCTGCCCTCGTCGTGGTTGTTGCGCCCGGCGGGGCTCAGCGCGGACTCCGACTGCGCCAGCCGCTCGGCTGCAGAAACGGGAGCATGCAGATGTCAGAACACAAACAGCATGACTCGCCTCGCCTCATGCAAGGCGAGCACGGCTGCAGCAGAATTGTGGAGGACCAGGTGCTGCGGTTGACACGCTGGAGTGGACGGCGTGTTTGAAACTTCCAGCAAGGCAGGGCAACAGTCATACGGCATCAGCGCCTTGCTGCAGGGATGGCGGGACCTCACGCTTGCGGCGCTTGTTGGAGAACATCTGCGCCTCCGCCTTCTCGGGCGCGGACTGGTGCCAGGCGGCCACGATGAGCCTGAAGGCGTCCTCGCGGGACAGGAAGGATGTGAAGAACTCCTTCCGGCCCTTCGGCCCCCACGTGATCTCGATGGAGTTGGGGAAGCCCACATTCTTGCGCTTCCGCACCGCCGTTACCTCCTGCACATGTGTTGAAGTAAAGCCACTGATATGTGCTTCTGCTGCACAGCCACGGCACTGCAGACGCTGCAGGCGTCCTGGCAGAGTGTGATGCTTTGGCACTCATTGGCACCAGTGCCATCTTGCAGTTGCAGGATATGGGCAGACAGGCACCTTTAGCGGGATGGCCTTGTTTTTCACATAGCCGAAGACATTGGAGTGGAAGCACACGTAGTGCTCAAACACGTACATGCGGCCTGCATTTGGCGATGTGCAGCTTCAGTACAGGGTGTGCAGTGCGGGAGTCAGATGGTGTACAGCACTGTTCAGCACCTACAGCAAACTTGTGCAGACAGCGCAGCACCTTGCAACAACAGCTTCTTCTGCAGCGCGCAGATGAAGTCGTCCATGATATTCTGCAGGTCAGCAGCCACAGACGTCACACGATGCTGTCTGCCAGAGGGCCAGGTGATCAGATTTGACAAAGCGCTGTTACAGCTGCAGTCCGCCTGCAGCCATCACTGCCGTATGTCCTTGGACTATGCAGTTCACGAGCAGCATCCCGGTCAGATCTAGAAGCTGCAGCCCAGTGTGAACTTCCAGCCTTGCAGCTGTGCAAACCCCTAGATCATTGAGATGGTTTCACATCGTCCCGCAGATATGGCGGGAGGCACAGGCGCGGCTCGCAGCCAACTCTCGCATTTACAGGCACGGTGAGCGGGCAGGCCAGGACAGCATGAGTACGCGCAGCAGGGCTGGGGGCCAGTGACCACACTTGAGCGGCAGGGCGCGGCTAGGAGCCGATTGCGCACTCTGAGGAGCTTCTGGCAGTCTCACGAGAGGGTTGCCCACGGCCAGGGTTGGGCCATACGTAGGACAGCGCCCGCAGATCGGTCAAGTCGAATGTCAAGAGGAGCTAAGGGTGATCCTAGAGGCCAAGCTCACCTCTGTGTCGGGCAGGCCGAAGACGGAGCGCAGGTCATCGCTTTTGGCGGTGACTCTTGACAGCCAGGTTGACGTGCGGTCCGACGCCGTACTCCGCGCTGATCCTGCTCGCAGGTCGCCAGGGCCAGAGCCGGCATCGCTGGGCCTGCCGCTGACTTCCGCTGCCTGCTGCGGGCTGCTTGCTGACACGAGCTCCGGCACCGAAACATCAGCGTTCAGAGCGCCAGCTGCCTGCCCAGCCGCATTGGCAGTCTGTCTACGACGTGCGGCCTCGAAGCTGCTGAGCTGCATGCGCTCCTGCCACTCGGCAACGGAGCTGGTTTGGCTGCCGGAGCTGGCACCTGCCGCTTTTAGGTGGCGAGCCACCTCGTCAGCATCGAACTGGCTGGCCAGCCGCACAAGGTCCGTCGCTGACGCGTCTCTGCTGGCTGCGTGCGGCGTCAGGGCCTCAGGCGTGGCTGGAAGGCTTCTCAGCGAGGCGCTGGCCTGTCGGGATGGCGCTCGAGAGCTAGCTACACTGTTGACCATGCTGCTTTGAGTCGTCAACCATGCACTTCACTGTTTCACGCCGCTTTTGGGATTGTGCAGAGGGCTTACTGAGCCCTCAGGCTGCTGCACCCGCTGGCAGCTGGGCTGAAGGGCAAAACCTCAGCTGTCGTGCAGGCTGCAGCACAAACTTTAGCCTATGCAGCACGTCTTGCGCCGCAATGCAGTGTGGTATTCATGAACGCTGCGCTGTGAGCCGTCGTGTGAGCATCACGCGATCTGTGAGGCCCGGAAACTTGACTTGTGCCGGGGGTCGCGGACTGGAATTACCGCATGATCAGGTGAAGTTGGTGGCTCCAGTGGTCCAGTCTGATGCGCCAATTGGCAGCGCCTGACACGACAGAATTACGTTGATCGGGACACCCGACACATATGGGTCCTGCCAGGAGTAGCGGGGTGTACGACTGCAGAACACTGGCCAACGTAGCACAGCGCTTTGCAGACTTCGTGTCATCAGAGCGTCTCGTGTCATCAGCAGCAGCGACGCCGCTAGGGCTAAACAGACAGCGCTCCCAGGTGCAATGACATTATAACGCTGCATTGCAGTAATGCGTCTTTGCCGGCTGCAAGATGATGCGCTGGCAAAGCACACGCAACTGCAAGGTGCCGAGTGACTGTGGCGCCATTGCGACATGCTGCAGTGCCGCCCTGGCAGGCTACCGAGTCGGCATCTGCAAGCACATACGTCAGCTTTAGGCCAAGGAGCCAGCAAGCCAGCCTGAGGAAGTGCATGCTGCAGCAACACATGATCAACACTCTCGAACAGATGACGATCCAGATGGTCACAGCCATCCTTGCATGTGCACTCCTCGCATGCCATCAGTACTGGCTGGTGCTCCTTGCAGTCATGTCATCCGGCAGTTGGAGCCATAGCATCAGGAGCGAGGCACCAGTATCCACACCTGGTTGTAGGATGTCTTGTCCTTCCCCTTGCCCTTCTTGGCAGCGCGCGCCTTGGCCTCTGCCGCCGCTTTGGCCACAAGGGCTGCTGAGCCAGTTTTGCCCTTGCCGGCAGCCGCCTTCTTCTTGGCCGCCAACCGCTTCTTGGCCTGCGGCAGGGGCGAGCAGCGCAGTGAAGCAATGGGTCAGCAGGTCAGCTGTCGTCAACATCGTCTCTGCTCCATTCAGTGTCCAGCCGCACTCACTGTCTCTATCTCTCACCAAGAATCCAATCTACATGCATGTGAGGGCTGAGATCTGCAGTGGATGCAGCAGGTTTCAAAAGCAAGCACACCACTGCATGACAGGACAGATGGTAGGCCTAGAGAAGGCAAGCTGCATCAGACTTGCGAGCTGAAAAGGCAGCGGCGGCAGCTGCTGCTGTACCGACCATACCCCCTAGAACCAGAGTTGCGCAACCACAGCAGGGACATCTGCTAGGTGTCAACCCCGACCAATGGTTTCCCTTGCAGCCTTCGCCAACAAACAGGTAGTACACCGCGTGGCGAGGGTACATGCTGCAGCTTACCTCTGCGGGGTCGTCCACCATGGGCGGCTCGGCATCCCCTGCTTCCTGAGGCTGCTCCTCTGCAGGGGCGCCGTTGGCGGCGGGCGCCTCGGGGGCCTTCTCGGCGGCAGCGTCCGGCGAGCCGTCCTTGGCGGCGGCTGCTGCAGCTGCGGCGGCCTTCTGGCGGGCGCGCTTGGCGGCTCGGGCCGCCGCCGCCGCTGACTTCTCGCCGTCCTGCTCGTCCGCTGCCTCTGTGTGAAGACAGCAGACGCTGCCTCATTGGGCTGTGACTTGCTGCAGCGTCAGTGAGATCCAGAGCGTGCTGCAGCGTCAGGTTCAGGTAGCCACAGAGAGGCTAGCAGAGTGATGGTTGCCACACGGTGGATACAGCGCAGCTGCAGTATCATCATCATCGTGAAGCATACAGCTGCATTTGGCAACGCACCCTGGGCTGCGGCAGCAGCCTCATCGCCCTCTATGCCAAGCTCCGCCAGCACAGACGCCAGCTCCTCCATGCTCTTCTTCTTCTGCTCCTGTGGATTGCAGGACACAGCGTGAGGATCTACAGGTGTGGGCATCGCCTGATCTTCGGCTGCATGGCCTTCCAGTCAGTGCCGCCTGATGTGCGTGCTCACGCTGTGATTGAGCAAAGGGTTGCTGTGTATCAGTTCATTCTCTCAGGGGAAAGGGGGTCATTTCGACTCCCGCCATAACCTGTCAGCAACGTCGTTGTCAGCAGCATTGTGCTCTGTAGTAGCTGACCTTTCTGGAGAGCTGCTGCTCCGCTAGGCGGGCCGCCTCGGCGGCGTCGGCTGCCTCCTTCGCTGCCTTGGCCTTTGCGGCTGCGAGGGCCTCGGGGCTGGGCTGCGGCTCCTTCTCAGGCTCAGGCTCCTCTTCTGTGGCAGTATTAAAGACGCCGCTGTTCAGCTGCTTCCTTAGTGTCCTCAGGTTAGTTGCCTTGTGCAGCGCCAATTGTGCCCCAGCTGTGCCTGCCAAGGCACATCAGCGTCCCGAGCATCAATGCATGCAACAACTGCGAGCGCGCACCTGCCCCGTGCTCATCGTCCTCCTTTTCGAGCTCCAGCCCCAGGTCCTCGTGGATCTGGTGGATGTCTGCCTGCAAATATGGTGAGGTGCAGCGTTGCGGGGCGCCAAGGCATCATCGTCAGCGGCTCACCCTTGTGGGGCAGGCCACCAGGACTGCCAGGACTGCCACTGCATGCAGCGTGTACCCTGTATGCTTAGGAGAACCTTGATGCAGGGCTAGGTAGCCCAGGGCATGGGGTCAAAGTGGGGCAGGTGCTGCACCCACCTCGTCATCTGACTCCTCGGCTGGTGCTGCCTCCTCGGCAGCGTTGCCGCCGCCACCGCCCGCCTGCAGATATGCATCGTTCACATCATGGTGGCCTCACAGTCGCGTCCTTCACGCGCTCAAGCGCCACAAGGCGCCGACTGCAGAAGGACAGGCGTCCAAATGCCAGAACTGGACATGCATTGATGGGCGGCTGCTGGCGTCGCCTGCACTACACAACGGCCCAATCTATGCCCACAGCATCGTGGTGCGTGGTAAGTGGCATTGGATAGTCCCAATCGTACCTCTGCGGCCCAGTCGTCGGGCAGGGGCGCAAGGCCACCACCCCTGGACAGCTCAAAGTCCTCCTCATCATCCAGCTCGTCGGCCCAGTTGCTGATGCTGGGGCCGCCGCCGCCGAAGATGGCTGCCTCCATTGCAGCCGTCTCCTCCTCCTCCTGCTGCCGCTGCTGCTTTTTGGAGGCCTTGCGGCCGGGCTGCTCGCCGTCGCCATCCTTGCTCTTGTCCGACTTTTTCTTGGAGCTCTTCGTGCTCAGAGCAGCGAAAGCATTTCCTGTGGCCAGACTCATGCCGTGGCCTGCCTTGACGAGGTGCGCTACGCAGCCTGCGCTGCGGTCGGTGTCAGCTGGGCGTCTGCTGACACTCTGGGTGGTGCAGTTGATGCAAGCTTCGGCGTCAAAATGATGCACAGCCTGTCACGGGTGCGCAATGAAACACACACAACACTGTGCTGCGTTTGCCAAGCGGTGGGATGTGGCTGAGAGGGCGGTTGCCCCGATCACAGTCTGCAGAAAGCTACAGTGCGAGTGCTCAGCCACCTTCACTGAATCATGCGCGATCGAAGGTGCACAAGGTCAAGCGAGCTGCACCAGTGTTCCGATCGATGCCAGTGATGTTGCAGATGAATCTGCCGCTGCATGCAGCGCAGCGCCGCTTTCGGCAGGTGATGAGCTGGAAACTATCCACCTAGAATCTCAGGCCAGCAGGGACTGCAGTAGCATGTGGAGCAGCTCGGCAGCAAGTGCCTGTGTTTGCAGCATGTGTCAATTGCAGGTGCCACAGTGCATAGCTAATGGCTGCTGTCTGCCAGACATTGGAGCACCTGAGTTTGACACTATTTCATGCCATACATCTGTTGTTGCGCTCTTCACTGCCATGCGGTGTTTGCTCCCAATGCCAAGCACACTAAATCAGAGGTAGGTCTGAATGCTCCCGCTGTCATTGTACACTCTGCAGCCCCTCTCTCGCTCAAGTTTTGCTTCTGGCGTGCCGTCTCATGCGTGATCGCCATCAAGCAGCCTTCTTCTTGCCGGACAGCCGCTTCACTTGCGAGTAGGCGAACACACCCGCCAGGGCAACACCAGTGCCTGCGCAGCATTGTCCGAGACGAGTCAGCGTGCCACTGGCACCAAGGTTTTGTCAAGCACGCACCCATGCTGTGTAACAGCCACGAAGGAAGGCTGAGTCACACCGATCATGTTTTGCCGTGACATTGGGTTCTTGAACACGATGACGGAGGCGACGATGACGATCACGCGCTTCAGGCAGTTGCCGATGGAGTGCGTCACCGGCGACACCCGCTGCAAAATCATGTACGACACCTGCGCGGCAAGCGGAGTGTGTTTCAGTTTGCAGTCTGGCGCTGGCAAATGCCGTATTTTGGAAGTGGCCGATGTGCGTCTCTCCCACATTCTGCTGACCGCAAAGCTTGCTGCTGCACCTGCTGGTATGAGTGGAAGCACACTGCTGCCAGCAGCACATGCTTCATGACGGTGCTGGTGTCCACGATGCCGACCGCGCGCATGGCGGCAGGCGTGAACTTCACGCCGTCCATCAGGAGCTGCAGGCGCATCATACTCAAATGTCGCCCTCAAAGGACAGCTTTCTGACACGGCTTACAACACCAGCTGGTGCACGGAGACGAAGAGGCTGCAACAGTTGCCGCTTTGCACACAATACATGTAAGCAGGTGCTCGCACCGCTACAGGCGCCAGGACGCAGAAGGCCATCATGGTGATGATGCTGAACAGGTTAATGTTGTCCAGCCCCTACAGTTTGAGACAGCGGTCTCTCATGCCTTGTGAACAGCAGTCTCCCATGCCTTGTGAAGAGCGTTGGTTGGCACACTACCGGGAGGACATCAGGATGATAATCAACGCCTGGTAAGTCGTGCAGCGGGAGTCAACTCTCACCTTGCCCCCGATCATGAACTTCTTCGACAGCACATTCCGCGACTGGAAGCTGATGTTGCTGCCCATGGCCGCCGCAAAGCCGCCCCAGTCGAATGTGACCTGTATAGCAGTGAGATTCATGTCCTTGGAGCACAGCCCTATTGCACGCATGCACTGGAAATGCTTGCTCCAAGGCTGCTCAAGACAGCAGCACGGTACCCAGGTGAACAGTCATGCCCATCCACGCACCTCGCTGACTGAGGCGGCGGCCACGCCACCGACGATCGGCAGCAGCGACAGCAGCACGGGCGCGGAGGCGGCCTCCCCCAGGAACAGCCACGACAGCAGCACCGAGAAGAAGGGCTCCATGGCCTGCGGCATGCCATTGGTTTTGCCCATTGTAAACCAAACTCCTGGCGACATGGCGTTTGAGTTGCACAGTGGACACATTCAGCGCAAGAGTAGCGTTTTCATCTACAGTGTGCAAAGGCTTGCACAGCAGTAGGACGCCGCACACAGTAAGGGCTACTGCACATGTCAGTCATGGACAACTGGAAGTGCAGGTGATGGCAGCGTCTGCCAACCTTGATGGTGTGCGTGAAGGACACCGCCACACGGCCCAGGCTGACATTCGTGAGCGTGTTGCCTGCCGAGTGCACCAGCGCCAGCGGGCTGATGTTTTTCAGCTGCAGCAGATATCATTGCGTGCATGATTCAGGACCGGCTGCATCAACCTTGCCGTGGTGCAGGGCTGCAGAAGTTGACCATCATGCGCAGATGTGGCATGCAGACACATCTGGACACCAGTATGCTAGCATATGTACGCTAGCATGAGTAACTCACTGTGTCCTCCTCCAGCTTTGGCCGCTCATGCAGGCGCAGCGTCCACATGGTCAATGCCATCAGGCTGCCGACGCCAAACTGGATGGCTGTGCATGTGAGCGGGTAGGGGAACGCCTTCAACGCCTTCTTGTTGTAGCTGCACGGCGTGCCAGGCCCACCATCAGCAGCATATACATGCTTGTTTCATCATCACAGCGTGACCAGGTGGACTCGTCCTCTACATACTTTGTTTGAGTATGCTGACTGTACAGCGCACATGTTGAAGTAGATGTTGAACAGGTACCAGCCGCCGAACAGCATGCCCAGGTACAGCGTCTTGCCAAGGGGCTCCTTCTGCTCTGCTGAATCGTCTGTGCGAGGGAATAAGAAGGGGCGTGTCACGAGCGTGCACCACCAGTTGGCGCAAACCGCATGCTCCCGCGTGCCATTGGGTGGTTTGGGTGCTGTGTCCGATGTATGATCGCATGTACTGCGAACGCAGCGTGAATACCAGCGCATGCAGAAACTACCCTGAAGGAGCAAGTAGAGTTTAACAAGGGACGGCTGCCAAGAGCTCGTAGCATATGCCCACCTGCGAAGCCCTGACCCCCTGCCGCTGTCGAGCTGCATTGGGTCTGAGACCGTTCCAGTCGCCTGAGCACTGCCACTGGTCTGCATCGCAGCGCCGCTGCGCCGCTGTCGTCCCGCCTGAGCACCACAGATCGGGCCTGGACATGCACAGCCGTCGGTCTTCCTGCAGGCACCTGGCGCGCATGCCGCCTTGCTACCGCCGCATTACATGGCTGCAGGATACCAGCTGCAACCGCCATGTTGCCAGACACATAAATCGCGGATGGTGCGCCCAAGATTTGGAGCGTTGAGTACCGACAGATTTTGATCGGCGGTAGGCACCAGGAGGGGGGCGCGGCAGGAGCATGGTCGGGGGGCGCAGAAAGGGCGCCATTCACGCTTGCCGAACATTGCCCTTCCGACATGACTCCTTCTGGGACACGGGGCCTATCAGCGCCCCGGGCACACGCCCAGGCCCACATAACCTTCTCATGCGCATGCTCTTGCATCTTGAACACCGTATGATGCACCTGCAGCGCCTGTGAGGCCGGACCTCGGCGGAGTTCCAGTGGTGGGCATCTGCTCTGGCGCAACCCGTGCAGGTTGTCGGACGGACACAGCACGTCACGCAGGTGCAACAGTGATTGCTATCCCCGCCAGGAGCCATCGTTGGCTCAAATCATGATTGAAATCGCACACTGCGTACCGCAAGTCCTGCTGCGCCGAGGGCTGTTGTCATGGCACTAATATAGCTTGTGAGCGGACCTACCTGCACGGTGGCACAGTCTTGAGCCAAGCTGGACATTGCACGGCGGCATGCTGATAGGTCTGTTCGTGCATTCAGGGTGCCGGCAGGCGGGAACTCAGCTGGGATGTGCTCGCCAAGGGCGCAGCAGGATGCAGCTGAGCCCGCAGCGCCTAGCGCACCCCAGACAGAGGCGACCGCCCCTGCAGCCAACGTCGATCAGCCTGCATCTCCTGTGCAGCCAGGAGACGATCGGAAAACCGGGGCAGCAGCAGCGGTCGAGGCTGATGGCAAGTCCGAGGCGGGCAGCGCCGGCAAGGGTCACGGCGCCGAGTTGAGGCCCTCAGGCCGCAGCGACAGCACCTCGACAGCAGGTGCACAGCCATCAGTGATGGCATCACATGCTCTGTCGCACCGCTGCATGTGCGCGCATGACTGTATTGAACCACGACCTGTTGGCAGCGCACCTGCTCTGGAAGCAGGTATGCTGAGCACTGGCCCGGCACTCCCACACGCAGGCAGGGAGTCGAAGGACGGCGAGGCAGGGCAGCAGCAGGAGACGGCGGTGGATGTGGGACAGGAGGTGACGGAGGACGAGCTGGAGCGCGCTGCGCTGCTGTCGGCCTGGCGCCGCCGTCGCCCCGATGACCCGGTGAGCGGGCTCCGGCGCACAGTACCCAAGACTTTGCATCATGATTTGGTCCTGGGCCCTTGTATCATCTCTTGACAGCTACGCCAGCGTGGTCGTGCATCTCTTTGCTGAGCCTTCCACCCTGGCACAGCAGCGGGCGGTGATCAGGCTCACTCGTGGGTTCCCTCTTTGACGCATGATCAGCACCTTTTGACCATGATCAGCATATGGTTTGCTGCAGCTGTCACTGCCGGAGGTCAACAGCACAGTGCGGGTGGCGGCCGCGAACAAGGCTTGGTACAAAAAGTACTGGTCATACGCGGGGTTGGGCTTCATCATCAGCGTCGGCTACAGTGCGTCCCTTTATTGTAAACTGATAACTGATCAGCCTGCCTCGGCAGCACAGCCCTGACTTTACCCCTTTCTCTTGTGCTGCTGTACACATCAGCATTGACGCCAGGAGGATTGTCGACATGTGATGGTCATGGATGCTGCATCAAGGCACACCCCGGTGTGAGCAGAACGGCCAACTCTATGCAGTGGATCCCGGAAACTGGGCGACAGATCTGGCGGCCGGCTCTGCGTACGGCTACGACCTGCTGTGCGCCATCCTGCTGGCCAACATCTGCGCCATCTTCTTTCAGGTGCATATCCGGGATGTGCTACACCTGTAAGCGGCACAGACGAGCACCCAGGCATCATCGACAGCTGGCTCCTCGCTCCTTCCACTGTGCTGAAGTGCCAATGCTGGCCAACCTTCTAGTGTAGGTGCATCAGGGCTGCCCGTGCATACTGAAGCTGAGGATGCAAGCTTCTCATGGTGGCAAACGGAGAGGATTGAGCGCTGCTGCTGGGGGACGTGCCATCAAGTCTACATGTGGTGAGACAGCACATCTTGGTGGCTTCTGCACAGGCGCTCGCCCTGAAGCTGGGCGTTGTTGCCGAGCGGGACCTGGCGCAGTGCTGCCGCGACGCATACCCACGCTGGATAAACTACAGCTTGTGGATCCTGTCCGAGGTGCTGTTTGAGCTATCGCACACACCACGCAACTCAGCAGCACAGTGATCACGTGCCTTGAGGTATGCTCAGCCCCTGCCGCTGGGCTGAGGGCCGTCCGCTGTACACCGCAGGTTGCGATTGCCGCCACAGACTTGGCAGAGATCATCGGCTCAGCGACGGCTTTGTACCTGCTCTTCGGCCTGCCGGTCTGGGCTGGAGTATTAATCACTGGCGTGGTGAGTTATCTGCTGAACAGAAGCAGCGGGCTGACAACTGCGCACTTTGCTCGGTCTGCAAGCTAGAGTTTTGTACCTGCACCAGCGTGACATCGAATGCTAAGCCTGTCCCATGTATGCGCAGGATGTGTTATTCATCCTCTTCTTCGGGACCAGCAACTTCCGAGCGCTTGAGGTGAGTCAACCTTGTGCACCAAGATTTGTAGTACATCTGCATGGGCTAGCACCAATGTGCAGCGTGGCACAGCAAGCAAGTACAAGGTCACTTGGCACGATGGAATGCTTGATGCTGACTGCTTCTGACGCTGACAGCTGCTGCGTTGCAGCTGCTAGTCTTCCTGTTGTGCGCGCTCATCTTCGGGTGCTTCACCTATGAGATTGCCGTCATCAAGCCCAACTGGCTTGACATTCTGAAGGGCCTTGTGCCCAAGCCCTCTGTGAGCCTCCTCATGCTTTTCGTCTGCCAATCTTAGCTGCTGTGGTCGATATACAGGATGTCCCTCTGGGGTTGCATACACATGGTCATGGCACCCTGATTGCTCACTACCTGGCGCAATGTCCGCAGGTCCTGACAGATCAGGGGAAGCTGTACAATGCGATTGGCATCCTCGGTGCCACATGTGAGTGCCTGGATGTGCGATCTCATAGCCAGTGATATCTTTGATGCTCTTTGCTTGTCACACTCGAGGTTCAGGCATGAAACATCGCTATTGCTGCCTTGCAGGCATGCCGCACAACCTGTTCCTGGGCACATCCATCATTCAGGTATGCTAGCACCTTCAGCAGACATGCTATCACACGCTCCTGATCGTCACATGTGCCAAGCTGCTACTCTTTGGGCGATTTCATGCAAAACTGCTGCTACTGCTGTGTCAGTGTTCATCCCGCGCACCTGACAACCCAAGCGCACCATGCACGGTGTGTCGCTGGCATCCCTTGCCGTCTCATACACATGCCATTTGTGCCACGTACAGACGCGGTCATATCCACGCACCACACCGGGGAAGAAGTCGGCCATCTTCTATGGCACGTGGGATGTCTCGCTGTCGCTCATGGTCGCCTTCTTCGTGAACGCTGCGATCCTCATCACAGCCGCAGGTCAGGCCTGCAAAGTGGCGCATGTGGCTTCGATGCTGGGCTGTGCCTCGATAGTGTGACGGTACTTAGCATGATTTAATGTGCCATGCATCATTGATCCTTGGCTTTGCAAACGGGCAGATGGGCTTCTGTCGATGTATCACAACACCATCAGTGCACTGTTCGGCCAATCGTTGTGCAGGCGCCTTCCACTATGGGGCCCACCCCAACACGGCCGTGCAGTACATCACGGACGCGTACCGGCTGCTGGCGCCGACGCTGGGCAGCAACGCTGCCAAGATCCTGTTCGGCGTCGCGCTGCTGGCCAGCGGCCAGAACAGTACCATCACCGGCACCCTCGCGGGCCAGGTGCTTACTGACCCCACACTGTGGGAAGCTTGCGATTTGTGCCGATGATGGAGTTGCGCATCTGCCGTCTGTCAGCATGTCACTGCATTGGTGTACAGCAAACCAGCAGCTGCAGGTGCTGCACTGAGTCCTGCGATGTCAGCAGCAGCGATCATCCGCCGTAGTCAAGGAAGTTGAAGCTTTGGACAGCTCAGCACGTGCTGAGTCTGCCACTCAACAGCCGCGATGCCTGGTGCAGATTGTGATGGAGGGCTTCCTGCGCATTAGCCTGCCGCCATGGCAGCGCCGCATGGTGACCCGCCTGGTGGCCATGGTGCCGGCGGCCATCGTGGCGGGCCTCGCCGGCAACCGGGGCGCCGGCAAGCTGCTGGTGCTGTCGCAGGTGGGCTGCCGTGTTGTGCAGGGTCTGCAGCCTCTCACACTCCAAGCCTGCAGCCAGCCGCTGGTGGCTGCGTTCGTGAGCACAGCGGCAGGCGGGCCGCTGCTGCACTCTTCTCCAAGGGGACGGCTGCTGCTTTGCTGTGGCAAAAGCAGGCGCTTGCCTGAAGTGCAAATGCTGAGGGTCTGGTGCACACGACGGCTGCTGGCTCTGTGTACCTGCACGGCTGCCTCAATCGGCTTGATGGCGTAGCTCACTTTATGCTGCTGTGCTTCCACAGATGCCATGCTGCTGGCCTGTCCGCTGACGCTGCTTGCTCTGGCACCGCCCTGCAGGTCATCATCTCCTTCACGCTGTTCTTCGTGTGCGTCCCGCTCGTGCACTTCACGAACTCAGAGGGGCGCATGGGGCGCTGGCGCAACAACAGCGCCGCCCGCTGGGCCGGCATCATCGTCACGCTGGTCATTGGCGGCCTCAACTCCTACCTCATCATCTCCAGCATCAAGGTGGCTGCTGGCGCTGGTAAAGGATGGTGTTGTATTTGAGACCTTGGCACCAGAGTGTATGCTGAAACCAAGTTTGCCCTGAGCTCTACATACCTGTCGCCTGAATGCAGGACAACGAGTTTGGGAACACTCATGGGGTATGACGCAGCTGTCATAGGTAGGGTTCAGAAGGGGCTACAACCTGAAGCACTTGGTAGCTGGACAGCGGCACCGCAATAGTGGTGGCTGTCATCATTAGCATTGCCTCATGCCGGATGCGGGAGGGATGCCACAATTTTGGTAATGTAGTCATGTATTTTGTTGGGAGTTAATTGTGTGACACAATGCCACATTAAGTGGTGATGGGTGGGATCAGAGCACAGTTTACTTGGCGTTTCGATTTGGACACTTGGTCTCTTGTGGCAGGCAGAAGCATGATTTGCTGGTGTACGGTAGTGGCTTGGCATGCACGCATATCTTACGAATTTTGGGGGGTTGAATAGTGTTGAGTTTTCGAGCATGTGACGGACAGGTTCCAAAAGCCTCCGAGGGCGAGTCGCTCAACCTACATCAGGCATCGTTGCTGCAGGGGTTCTGATCCATTCTGCATCATGCAAAGGCGACCTGCCAGCCATCAAGCATTCAGCGCCACTTAAACCGCCGTACTTGGCTCTTCACCGAACCAGCAGGTCTGCAGCTACGTGTGTTTGGACGGGTGAAAGGCGACACGTATCGTGCACAAAATCGATTCAGCTATCATAAGAGAGTAGATGCGTTAGGGTCTGATCCTGGGTTCATCACTCCTGCTTGACCAAGCTGCACATGCATGGTAGCCTGCCACAGCATATGCTGCGCATATGCTGCGCAGCAGCCATGTGGAGGGTATTTGCTGCTGGATAGTACCACAGCGTCATCAAGCAGCGCAGCATGGATCGTCGAGGTGCAGGTGCATATGCAATGCGTATCCTTCTTGTCGTAGGCATCTGCAAAGAGCGAGGTGAAGCAGAAACCTCTGATCAGCAGAACACATCGGGTGTGTCGCCCTGCAGGACGCACCATGGCAATGGCACGCATGCCAGCAGCAGCGGTTCTCGCAGCAATCTTGGTGGTCGACTGTATGTTGTGGCAAGAAGTTAGATGCAGCATCGTCCGGTGATCTGCTGCTGTTTTACAATGCTTCGGCTTCGGTCGAGGTGAGTGTGGCCCAGAGCGCTGCGGCAAGCAGCGATCCAGACGCTCAAGGAGAGCGAGGTGCAAGCACAGGAGCATCATGTGTCGTGCATCCAGAAAGCCAGTGGGTGGATTGCTTTCTGCAGGCTTGGACTCAGCAGGGAGACCGCAGCGGACAGGTTGCGCTGGCTGTGCCTGGCACAACAGTCATGCCGCCGGGCGCTATGACACCTGATGGCACATATGCACTGAACCCAGCAACCAGCAGCCAGCACCCCGCAGATGACTCCAGTGGCCTGCCACTGCTGATCATCACCACACTCAAAGCTTCGCAGCCGAAGGTGTGCGACAACAAATCTGCCTTGTGTACATGCCAAAACCCGCTTTCTTGCTTATGTCGGTGATAAAGGGTGTTGACATCAATGCACCACATACGCTGCCTCCCGGAGCATCCTTGAAAGTCCCAGCGCGCCATCTGTCCTTCGTGACGCAGTCTGCTATCACATGGTCTGCTACAGGTGGTAGCGCGGGTCCCTGTGCCGCAGCCCCCGGGCCTGTCCGGATGCACCTTCGACGAAAGCACGCTGAACGGTGGGGTGCTCGTCACAGCTGGCCCCCCTGTGGCGAACGGGCGGCAGTACCCTGTGGCAGCGGTCCTCAGATGCCAGGGGAACATCTGCACCGACAGCTACCTGGCGGTCTACAGCTACAGCACCGCCATTCATGAGCTACGGTGGGGCACTGTCAGTTGCCCGACATTGCCCTGCAGACAACTGCCTATAAATCGTGCTGGATGAATGGAAACCATGTGCCACATGTACACAACTGACGCGCAACGTCTTGTAGGTTTGTGAAAAGAGCACACCTGCAGACGCTGCGCCTTTACGCCAACTTTGGTGGCGGCCCAGGCCCTGTGGTGGGTGTGTCAGTGGTGTCATACCCTGCTGCTTCCCTGATCACCTTGAAGCAGCCTCCTCGTTGCATAGGCTTGTCGCAATCAGCATGCCAATCAGGTCAGCGCTCTCCTCAATATGCATCACGCAGGGTAGCAAGCACTCCAACTGGAGGACAGCGTGAGGACAGTCTTCGATTATGTGTGGCTGGCAGACCTGATAGCTGCACTACTGCTGTAATTGTGCGGACGCACTGTGAGCAGCCAAGCCCATTTCATAAGGTACGCAGCTTGCTTCTAAGCTGCGCGTGGAACTCCATCTGAATCCGGGCGTTATACAGGCGGTGATACTGAGTATGGAAGACGGCCACCTAAAGCAGCATGGCAGCAGCAATGCCTTCACCGAGAGATATGTGACGTTCTGCAACAACTTCGTCTGGCTGCGCAATGGCAGCGAGCGCAGCAGATGCAAACGATCCCCCGCCTGGCCGCTTCCTGCATGCCTAGGTCATATCCTGCCAGCAGTGGGTACCCGCAGGTGGCTAGCGACGGCTGCATGTCCTGTATGTGCGTGTTGACGATGTACTACATGATGTCGATGGCCTTTAGAATTGACGGGGAATATTCCTCCATTGCAATTGGCGCCGGCACCAGCACTGCGCAGGAGTTTGCCTACAGACAGGTCATCCAGACCAGCCGGACCCTTGGCGACCGAGCTATGGCAGGCAGGATCAATGCCCTTCGTGTGTTCAGGTGCTTTCTTGTTGCTGTCAACTGTGAGGCCAGTGGCTGGATTGGGCCAACTGTAGGTGTCAAGGGGCAACAGGTGTGAGGCCATGACTTTACAGGGAAGTCTTTTGGATAGTACCTGCCCGCATCACTTGCCACTCACGGCTGCTCAGATGCTTGGCATAAGGTAGCAACGGATGTCAGGTGGACATCATTCCCAGTGTCTCAATTGATACAACAGCCCAGGACAGCTGCTGCGACTGCGAGCAGTGTCGCGTGCTGCTTTGCAACGCATACTGCCACGGCTGCCAGCGCCGGCCATAGCTCACGACCACCACGGCTTCTCGCCGGTGCGGAAGTCGGTCTCGGTCCAGGTCTTGAAGGTCACGATGTCGTCGGTGATGCTTGTGTGCGCCAGCGCCAGCGACAGCGGGGCCGGGCCACGCACAACCTTGCCCTGTGCATTGTACTGCGAGCCGTGGCACGGGCACGCGAACTTGTTCAGGTTCGAGTTCCATGGCACGACGCAGCCCAGGTGTGTGCACACGGCGTTGAGGCCGAATGTCTCGATCTCGCCGTTGTCTGTGACGATCAGGTACGTCGCGTCCGACTTCAGGCCCTGCGTGAGCGACCGGTCGCCCTTCTTGTGGCTGGCGAGCCACTCGGTGGCCTTCACGTCGTTGCCCAGCGCGTCCTTGGCGACTGTGCCGCCCGACCCCGCGCCCGGGATGTTGGGCTTGAAGAACCAGGCGAAGGGGCCCAGCATCGCCGTGCCGGGCAGGCCCAGGCCGCCCACCAGCAGCCAGTTCATCGCCGTCCGCTTTGACCTGTCTGGCACCATCTCATTCAGCGCTGTGCCGCCTGCAGCAGCCTGTGTGCGGACCGGTGCAGCACGGGCTGCCGCTGGCTGCCGGGCGCGCAGCGCGCCTGTGGAGCATCCCAGCTTGGCCTGACCCAGGGTAGACGTCATCGCGGCCATGGCTGCTGCGTGGGGGAGGAGGGCGCCGGGGAAAACTCGGACAAACGGGCCACGAGGCAATGCCTGGCTCATCCAAAGTCCCTCGCAGAAGTACTGCGGATGGGTAGTTTAACGCGCAATGCCCTGAAGTGCTTAATGTTACAGATGTTTTGCTGGGCTAGAGCCAGTGGGTCTGCCCTTGCTGAACACTCAGCGAGTTGGCTTCCGCCATCTTGAGCATGTGTCATCCTGACAGTGGTTCATGCTGGGGCGTTTGGCAGGGAGCTGAAGCAGCCAAAACTCCTCATACTACATCGACACATACAGCTACGGTGTGGCACGCACAACATTGATGACCTGTGAAGGACACTCTACACCGGCTACTGAGGCAAGAAGACCATTGCAGATCAAACAAAAGACCCCTGGGCACAGACAGAAGGCTGACTTGAGGCAACTGCTACGAGCTGTGGGGCAGAGCTATCGCTGTATGTGGCCATGAACTTCCGGTATACATGTGCGCCCAAGCTGCCATGCCATACACTGCCTAGCCGCGGTACGCAATGCGTGTGATGGCGCCTCCATAGTCATCTGACACCAGCATTGCACCGTCCGGCATCACCAGAATGTCCACCGGCCGCCCTGTAATCCAGCAGAAACAGCAGGCTTGAACCCTGCATCCCATGCGTGTGGGACCCGGCATCTGCAATGTGCCGCTGAACAGCAGACCACACTGCACGAAAGCAGGCAGCTGCAGAACTCTCCTCCAGTGCTGCAGGATGCGCGATTTCAGAAGCATGGTGCAGTGGCGCTTACCCCAGTAGGACTGCTGCGGGGTGCCGGAGTCGACGGCCCACCCTGAGGCGAAGAGCTGGTGCTTCACCGCCCTGCCCTTGCTATCCAGCCGCACCTCCACCACCTGCAATGTAGACGCCCGGTCACGTGTACACTCCCTTTGACTGCGGTTGCTGCCAGCTTGCCAGAGCTCCATAATAAGGTGCGCTGTGCGGCCATCAGACGTGGATCATCCGGTGAGAGGGTCCCACCCTGTGCCCAACGTCGTCCTTGCGCTTCAGGCGCCAGCTGCCGTGTTCCGCGACGAACAGTGATCCGCGGTGCTGCTTTGGAAACATGCTGCCATTATACACCTGCAAACCCAGTCGATCGGATGTCAGCTATGTCAGCTCGGCAAATGCCCGTCCTGTGATGACACAGCGCTGAGCACGGGGCACACGATCAGAATGCTAGTGCGCTGTGATGGACAACTTGGAGGCACATTCACAGATAGCTGTTGTAGCATGGTTATCAGTGAAGCAGTCCCCACCTGAACGCCAAGCGCCGCAACGTGCGGACCCATGGTCTGCACCGGGCGCAAGATGGCGTCTGCAACAGCAGGCAGCAGTGTTGGGGTCGGCGTGCACTGTCCGAGCAATGCAGAATAGCAGCCAGGCTCACGAACCGAGCAAGTGTCTGCGAGTAGATGCCCACCAAAGTGCGCAGCAGAACCTGCCTGAGTTGCAGTATGCGGTTCCGGCCTCTTGATTGGCGTCCGGCTGCCCTGGCGGCGGATAGCTGGGATCATATATCTGCAGGCGACAGGGTGAGCGTGAGGAAGGGATAGGCATCATCACTTGGCGCAGCAGCACTCGCTGCATAGCGCTCCGGTATCGAAGTACAATGAAGAGGAGCCAGCCAACATCGGCTGGCAGTGCTTGTCAGCCTGATGGTCTTCAGTAAATTTGCGGAGCAGGCTTGCAAGAGGACAAAAGCAAAGGACCATCCAACCACATGTACTTGCCTGCTGTCCTGATCCGGCCTTTCGCAGTGTGGCCGGCCCTGAGCCGAAGAACTCGCAGTGCGGGAAGCCGAGGGAGGTGCCGTTGTGCGGTACACGCACCAGACCATCATCCGGCTTGTCATCTGCGGTAGGCACACATGTATCTGATATACGGCAAATGTTAAACCCTCGTATGCAGGTGCACGCCGACAGGCGCAGAAGCGTGGATGACAGTCGACCACCATTGCACAGCATGCAGGCCATTGGACTGAGGTACCATGCGTGAGAGCCAACAGCAGTGTGCCATGCAGACCCATCAGATCAGGGTGCAAGGGAACATACGGGGTGGAATTAGCAATAACCCACCGCCAAGGTGGTCGCTGCCATTGGACGTGTACCACATCTCCCCGGTGACCGGGTGAAATGTGATGCCCACGCTGTTGCGGATCCCTGCGCACAGGCGGTGCCATACACGGTGACAGCCGGCACATGTTTATCTTGTAGGGCAGCGTCCAGACTTCAACTGCACACCATGCGCTGGACGTCAGAACGGCGCGAGGCAAGGCAAATGACGTCCTGAAGCGAAGTCCCTATCACGCACCTGAGGCATAAACCTGGGGGTCGCTGCCGTCTGGTCGTATCCTCACTATGGTGCAGTACCTTACGGCGCCCAGCGCCTCGCATGCGCACCTGCGCAACAGAGAGGACTTCGCATTGCAAGGTCTGGCGTCTGTGACGGGCGTACTGTACAACCCTCAAAGTGCAACGAGCTGTTGGTGATCGGTTGCTGTATGAGCCGCAGAATCATGCTCACAACACCACCGGCCTACAGGCCACATAACAGCATGAACAACGACCAAGGTGGAGATGAGCTGCATGAGAAGCCATCGGCCGAACTTTCGCAACTGCACCAGAGCGTTGGTAGCACTGGCAGGTCCACTCACTTGTCGCAGGGCGAGCCGACTGCGATGTACAGCCAGCTGTCGGGGCCCATCGCCATGTACTTCCAGGCGTGTCCCCGCGGGTCTGTGGCCCGCAGGAAGCTGGACACCACCACCGGCTCCGGCGGGATCTGCAGAAGAAGACAGCATGGCTTACATTGGAATGCTTACTCGAAGCAACTCATCTTCGCAATGGAATGTTCACGGGAAGCAACCATTCTTCTCCCTGGCCCTTTAAGCAGAGTGCCAACAATCTTACCAAACATCTGCACGTTTCGGATTATTTTCTACGCTTACAGTACCGCTTACCCGACCGCTGAGCGCATGGCTGTCGGCGTCATCGTAGCGCAGCAGCCGCGTGTTCGTCATCACGTACAGCGAGCCGTTGTGCCACACGACGCCGTTTGGGTGGTCCAGCCCTGTGGTAAATGTGCGCGCTGTGTCCGCCCTGCCGTCGCTGTCTGTGTCCACCGCCACATACACCTATGGCATTGTTGAGCGTTGCTGAGTGTGAACCGTCCAGCTGCAGGTTGCACTGCCACCCGTACAGGCCTGCTCCTCAGACAGCACTTGGGTGATGGCTCCACCATGGCTTGAAACCTGGCGCGTCTGGCACCTGATGCAGGCATGCTGCAGCATCGAGGCGTCCCAACCGGCAGGCACTGGCCAGCCAGGGTTACGAGCCAGCTGCATGCACCTGCACCAGATGCTATGTACCAAGGCTGGTGTTGGCAGCATGCACCTCTCTCCGCTCGCGGGTGCCAATGTACACAATGGTGGCGCCGCCATTGTCGCCGCGTGACAGCGCCATGCTGCGTGCGTCCTTCAGCACCTGCTGACAGCAGAAGCTAGCTGCCGCTGGTGTTTCTCTCGGAGCCTGTCGTGTCACTGTGACATCGAATGCACGTCATATGCATCATATAGCAGGGCTGCGCTGCAGGCACCACAGTTTCACCTGTGGCAGGTACTGGGCTGCCACAAAGCCTGGCGGCAGCGTCAGGCGGTGCTCCAGGTGTTCAACGTTCCCAACGCTCCCCTTGCCGCGGCGCCCTGCTGTCGTGACGGAGGCGGCCACCGTGATCAGGATGGCGACCAGAAGGCACAGCCCCAGCGCCAGTCTCCTACACCAGATTGGTCACAAAACAGCTGTGGTCGCCGGCTGGCAGCAGTGTGTTTCGTGGGGCTGCAACATAGGTGACACCTCATTCCAGCAGATGCCTCAATGTTCATCATCCTGCGCAGACCTGAAACGGTCAGCATAGATGGCTCACACACCTGCCGCTGGTCATCCTGCCCGGAGTCAGCCAGTAGTGCCGGGTGGGCTGCGGACGCGGCACCACGTGTGGCGGCGCGTCTGCATCGCCCAGCCTGCTGGCAAGCACACGTTTTGCGACACGATTAGCGATGGATGTGTAATCTGGCATCATATGACAGGAACATACGATCAGGTTGGCTGGTTCCTGCCGTTCTGCATAACAGCATGCTGTAGTGGTCACCGTTGCCACTGCGGAGCTCTGGTGCCATAGCTGACGGGCAGATTGGATAGCTCCAGCTGCTTGGGCATTGGGCTCGCCGGGACCCCCAGCCGAAATGGCGCCGCTGCCGCAGGGACAGCAGTGCTGGAAGCTCCTCGCAGCACCCAGTTCCGGTGGTTCTCAATGGTTCTCAAGGCGTTCAGACGCTGTGATGACCGTTCATTGGGTTATACGGCACCACTGTCACCTGCAGTGGTGAAGTGTTGATGTCACACATGCCGTCCCAGAGTACTTTGCTTCACTGCGTCGCGGCAGCTGATGGTAACATGTCTGGTGTCGCAAAGCAGAAACACCACACAGAACGACTATCATGCCAAAGCTGCGCATGGGCTTGTCGACATCACACATGGGCGATGCTGACTGCTTGCCGCGCCAACCGCACCTGTGAAGCTTTGCAATCCCTTTGCTAACGCGTCATCGATGCGCTGCACCCGCCATACGCGAAGCTGGAAGACTTCGAAAGCAGCTTGCAGCTTTACACTGTAGAATGCTTTCTGATTGCTGCTCGGGGTTTTGACTGCATGACGTTGCTAAGTCTGGTACAGCAGGGTCAGCAACACGCAGCAGGTTTACGGAGACTGCAGGCTCGAGGCACATCGTGCAGGTGTCTAGAATCGGCCAGGCTGAGAGTTGCATCTTGTCACCAGGTGTTGGCCTTTCAAACTGCATGCTCCTGCATGCCTTGGAAGAGGTGAAAGCCTGCGCACGTCGTTCTGACAGACAGAGTTGCCTCGAGGCGCGAGTCTTCTCGTTGTTCAAGTCCGTTCTCAGCTGCTAAGCAGTGGTGCATCACCACCTGGGTTGTGGTTGGTGTCCAAAGCCTGCCTCAGCAGCACCGCATGCGTGTCAGCAAACAGGCAGCAGCTTTTACGCCGATCGCCGATGAGGGTGTAGTAATCAACTGACAGTGTTCCAAGGTGTCCACTGATGCAAGCTGCCCGGTCGGTACCAGCCAGCTGCCTCGGTAGCGGAGCAGCATGAGCGGCCCACCCTCTGGCGGGCGGGTCCGCCACGCGAGCCCAGTGCGGCAAACGGAGCAGCTACTGCCGGTGACGGTGCTGCACAGCGCGGGCCGCGATGTCGGGGCACCCGCACCAGGGAGCGCAGCACCGGATCAATCACGGGTTCGCCGTGGGAAGGATGGCAGCGGCACAGCGGCAATTCGGTACTCGCGCCCAGGCCGCCCCTGCGCCGCCGCAGCGCTGCTATCTGCAGCCGTCATCCTGGCGCTCGGGTGAGCAGCAGCTGACCCGTACGTCAGGCGTGGTCCACGTATCCCAACAGCTCTGACGTCCTGCTCTTGGTGTCTAGCATCGCCATGGCGCTGAAAACTAGCCAATTGACTGCACCACTCTGTCAAACTGATGCTGTGCCACACCACGCCTGTTGCGCAGGCTGCTGATGCTGCATGAGCGAGCAGAGTCAGGCCGCGAGGCATGGACAACCGTTCGCAAGCAGCGAGCGGAGGCAAGGGCTCATGCGGCAATGCAGACAGGTCGGCACAATGACGTGCAGAATCGCACTTCTGTGGAGCTCCAGTAGCAGCAGTGCTTCACTTTGCTCGCAGCTCACTGGGTCAACCGCAGCGGAGGTCTCTGCCATGCCACATTGGCAGTCTGGTGCTGCAACATCTGGGTCCTCAATGGACACTGCATTCACCATGTGCTTGTGCCCAGGTGGCAACGCTGTGCCATATGTGGGCGTCAGCAGTCCAGGGATGGCACTGCAGCCGGAGGGGGGCGAGACAGCGGTGAACACCAGCTCGCCCGAGTTCCGTGCGGCCTTGGACGCTGCCCTCGCAGCAGAGTTTGGCTCCCGGCAGCCCGAGTCCACTCCCGTGAGTGAGGAAGCACAAGAGAACGGGCGGGTGGCGTACGGCAAGCTCGTGTGCAGACTGTGTGTCCGTTTGTGGTACCCACAGAACAAGGGAACATCCTCCTACTGAACGCAGGCTCCTGAGAAGTCCAGGCTGTACCCCGCGTGCCCTGCAACCCCCAGCATTGATGCAAAGGGCCAGAAGCAGAACCAGCAGCAGCAACAGCCACCGCGGAGCTTCGTGTTCAACGAGCTCAGCCTGAAGGAGATTGCTCATGTCGAGAGCACGCTGGTGGGTAGTCCTGCAGCCAATCGGAACTGTGCAGCGTCATCTGCAGCTTCTTGTCGGCAGTATGCAGTGCCATGAAGCCTACGGCGACATGGTAAACACCAAACCGTCAACACTCAGCTTTAGGGACGAACCACTCACACAGTACCCCGGCTGCAAACCTAATGCACTATGCAGGTCAAGCAGCTTGGGCTGTGGAAGCCGGGCGGCTACCCGCGGCCCACTGACGACTTTGTGGCTCTGGTTGAGGCGCTGCCGCCTCCCAAGGCTGAGGCGCTCGCATGGCTGGAAGGTGCTGCCATGCAGAGTCGGCAGCTGTGCTTGATGTCAAGAGCAGTGGCGACTACCAGTCATCACAGGATGTCATAAGCACGTGAGCATCCTAAAGTGAAATGTGATTGCCCAGTTCCTGCTTGGATCTGAGGATCACTTATGTGGGTGCAGGCGGAAGCACACAGCCGGAGCGGCACGCGCGGGCCACTGTCGTCAGGGGCTCCCGGGAGGTGCCGGACGTGCAGGAGTACAGGGTGGGTGTTCTGGCAAGAATTAAATTGTTAAAGTTCTGGCGCCAAGGGAAACTCTCAATAGGCGGCTGTCCACCTGATGGGCGATACAGTCTGCAGGCTTATGCGCCAGGGAAGACGTGCTCATGAGGATGCCTGATGAGACGGTCAGTGGGTTCTGGCAACCTGCAGGCGGCACAGGGGTGTATGCAAGTTAGGCAAACCTGCTGATGACCCTGCACATGGCACCCATCATGGGTACATGCCCATATACAATCAGTACAGCCAATGCGCTGTAGGTGGGGCCACTGGGGGAGCTGAAAAAGGGGCAGGAGATGGGCATCACCCCGCTATGGCGCGATGAGCAGGTCCCCTGGGCCAAGCACCCCCTGGGGCACTACTCGCTGGTGTGGCTGCGGGAGGTTGTGTCGCCGGTGAGTGACGGCGCTGCTGCACATCCATCAGTGCTGATGATAAGAGCTTGTATGGTCCAGACGCATCGGGTGCTCATCTGGAAGAGCGCATGCTGATCCTGTGCGACCTGTTGCCAGCCGGAAACTATGCAATCGGTGGGGACCAGCATGCAGCTGCACTGCTGACATGGGCAGTGTTATCCTGCACAGCATCTTGACCCTTTCTGACAGCGCCATGACAGCCTCCTGACAGCATGGTCGTTCCCTCGGCTGCTGCAGTAGTCCTGCACAGTATGTCGTGACGCCTCCTGACATCATAATGACAGCCTTCCTGACAACATGGTTGCATCCTCTGGCTGCTGATGCAGTAGTCCTGCACAGTTGTCGTGACACCTTATGACAGCACCATGACAAGCCCTGCTGACAGCGTGTTTGTTCCTCGTTTGTGCAATCAAGTGAACACATGTACTCGCGACCCTCCCTGCAATGCGGCGCACTGACACGAACCTTTACACCCAAATGCAGGTCGCTTATGAGCTGCGGGGTTTCTTCCGCAACTTCACGGGCAGCAGCGCCTGCTATGGGGCGCCAGCCAGTGGCAGGCCCCCAGCTGGGGACCGCTGCGACGGCTCCAGCTTTGCTCATGTGCCATTTCAGGGCTGGTAGGGGTTCCAATGCAGTGTCTGCAGTCTGACTGCTGAGTTGCACACACCCAAAACTGGTGCTGACTCATCTGCTGGCTGTGCATCCTGCAGCTTTGCAACAAGGGAGCCTGCGTACTTGCAAGTGTTGTGAGTTGGCCTACATGCTTGCAGGAGCCCGCCAGGCAAGCGCTGGACGCACATCAAATTCCTGTTCCGGCCACCCACAGGCGGGGATGTGAGTTGCTCAGAGTCATAATAAGTTTACAGAAGGAAAAGCGGATGCTGCTCCTTGCAGCCCTTTGAATCGTGCAAGGCGCTGAGGACAGCAACATGATCCAGTGACTAAAGCAGTACTCAAGCCTGTGCTGATTCAGCTGGAAGTGTCATTTTGGCAAGCCTGGCACGCTTGTACCCGACAAAATGAGGCGACTGGAAATTCACACAGGAGGCGCATCTGCACCCGGTGCCGATCACCTTCCAGGTGGACGAGAGCACCCCGCATATCAGCGACTGGCGTGTGCAGAACATCGAGTACTGCAACCAGGTGGGGTTCCGATGTGGCAAAAGGGCAACATGGTCAACGGCTTGTACCTGCAAGGGGCTGAGCAGCACCTGTCTCCATGCCCCAGTAGCATCTGTATCATGCTGCAGGGTCCATTTGCGACCCCGGCGGACCTCATAGCAGCCAGCGAGGCAGGCGAGCTCACGCACTGCAGCGCTGGGTGGGGCGCCAAAGGCTACGACAGCAGCTGGGCCAGCACATCCCGGCTGTCAGCAGAGGCAGCCAAACCTGCGGCCGCCATGGCAGCGGCGGCGCACGTTGCGGACGAAGATTTAGAGGGCGGCAGCGCAGGTGGGGCTGTGCATGAGCTCGTGCTGGCATGCTGCCCGATCTGGGTCGGCAGGGCACTGGATGTACAGCAGGAGATGGACGGCAGTCGCCTGAACATCAGCTGCTATTGAACACGGTGTTGCTGGCGCCAGCGAATGGGTGCATCAGATGTGCGGGCTGTGCAATGGCTTCCGAACCTGGCCCCAGGGGCTATCGTTCACACCAACACCAGTTGCGATCTGCTTGTCCCATGGCCTGTGCCGAGCTGCGTCAGGGTGTAAGCTTTAGTATGTGCAGCACAGGCGGCAGCGGTGGTGGGGGCACAGCGGCTGAGGCGCGGGCGGCTGAGGCTGCTTTCGCCTCCAGGGCCTCTGCCCGCAGCTTCCTGCCACACGGCACCCGTGTCACCGTGGACGCGTGCCCGAAAGGCGAGTACAATTCGAGTGCAGGCACAGTGTGTGTTGGCACGGACCTGGCAACATTTGTATTGTGGCTGAAGAAAAGTGGGGCGTGTATGTCATGGCAGGCACGGGCGCTGCATTCACGTGGGGCGAGTGCAGGCACAGTGTGTGTTCCAGCAATTTGCAGCTTTGCATAGACCCGGCAACAACCTATTTTGTGCGTGGTGTGACATGATGGGGCACACATGTCGTGGCAGGCACAGGCGCTGCGTTCACGTGGGGCGAGTGGAGCGGCCACGCCAAGGTGGTGGCCACCAGCGGCCTGTCGCTGCACGATTTGCGCTTCAGGTGAGGGAATGGATGATGTGCAACATTGCACGGCACCGCCTGTAGACCTCCGAGCACGGCCCTGCGGTGGTGGTGCAGCCCCCGGCAGAGGTTCCGTTGACTCCTCAGGTGACCTGGTGCTTCGTAGGGGTGAGCGCATTGCATACGAGCTGGCGCTTCAGGAGCTGCAGGTCGTCTACAACGGATTTGGTGGTGCGCACTTTGGCACTCCACTGGTACCCCATGCTGGGAGTGCTATCATATGCCATGGCCTCACGCGCCCAGCGCATTGGTCGGTCAAGCGTACCTGCAGGGATGGAACTTATTCGCACCAGAGCACACAAGAATAGCCCTAGGTATGACACTACTCAGCATGCAAATGGCCAGCAAGTTCGGACCAACAGCTCAGTGGGCTCAAGGACCACTAAACCCTAAATCTTTTATTTATTGTGAGGACGGTCGCTCGACTTTATATTGGTCTTAAATTCGCCCCGTGCATGCAACGGTCATACCTCGGCTAACATACCCAGCTCCATCAGAACCTGGAAGTCAAGCGCCGGTGGGCATCGTTAGTAGTGAAATGGGGGACCTTTCGCGAATCCGATGTGCCGTTGTGTTTTGCTGTTTTTGTTTCTTGCTATTTCTACCTTCCTCCATCTTACAGCTGATTTCGTCTGCCTCATCCATCAGTCTTCTGTTGCCAGCTGCGGTATTGCCTTCTTGTTGTCGTTTGTCGAACTGCTCCATGGTTCTGCCTGCAAACATGGGCCTGATTGCGCAGGTGGCGGTCAGATCTTTCTCATGGACAGCTACATCGGCATCGGCGCCACCAGCGAGGCGCTGCGCCCGGGGCACGACTGCCCGCAGCACGCCACCTTCGTGCCGGTCGCCCCCGTCAACAGCCGCTGGACCAGCCGCCACTCGGCCGTGCTGGCGCTGTGCCTGTTTGAGGAGGACGCTGGCATGACCGAGTGGCGCCACAGCATCCCGCGGGGTGAGAGATGGTTCGTGTTTCGAAGCCCTTTGCAGCTCGTCAGTGGCGGCAACCTAGTGTTCAGCTTTGCCTTCATCTGCTGCACACCATCGGGTCGTACCTGCATCTATTGGTTTGCAGGGATGGGGCACGCACAGGTTGACAGCGTCCGCCGTGTGTCGCTGGTGTTGCGCAGCATTGCCACCGTGGGCAACTACGACTACCAGACGGACGTCAGGTGCCCATGCATCGAGCATCCACACTTTGCGCATAAGCACGGCTCAAGTCAGACTTTCATTGTTGCACCTGCCTGTCACTTGTCGTGTCAGCATCAAGTGCAGCAAAGTGCAGCATAGCAGCCTGCAGGCCTGGCTCCCGGCGCCTTCTGTTGGGTGGACAGGAAGCTTACGGACAGCTTGAATACACTGCAGGTTGCGTCTGGACGGCAGCATAGATGTAGCGGTGGTAGCGGGCGGCTACATGAGCACCCTTTTCTGGCAGGTGCGCAGGCCCCGCTGCGCTGTGCTAGAGAGCACGTCCAGCATGTGCTAAGGGTTTTGCTGCTGAGGCAGGCAACCGCAAGTCAGAGCATCTAGGCAGTCAAGGACGCCAAGGTCTCGTTTTCCAGCAGGGCGGTGCGACAGATGAGGAGGCCGCCTTTGGAACGGTCGTGCGGCCCGACGTCCTGGCGCCGCTGCACGACCACTTGGCAGGTGGGGTTTACTTTGTTACAACAATTGTCGCATCTAATTGTTTTCATGATAAAAAACTTTAAATTTATTATTAAAACAATACATCAGAGTGCAACTTGCAAAATCGAGGACCTCTTGTCTGTGACTCCTCAAGCTCTGCGTGGGGACATTGCACAGCATGCGCAGTGTCTGGCTGCGCGACACAGCCAGTTACATACGGTGCACCGCAGCTGCGTGCTCGAGAGCAGCATTGGAGATGTGGCCGCTGACGTTGCTGGTTGTGCTGCAGGGTGGAAGGTGGACCTGGATGTTGCAGGCCGCAACAACAGCTTCCAGACGCAGGTAGGGCCTTCAAGGCCGTAGCCAGAATCCCTAACCAGTCTTTCACGTTTGCCCTTTGGACATGCTGCAAGTACACCTTCATCATGAGCATGAGCTGCCAAGCTTGCAATCATGGTGTTGACATCTGCACTTGCAGACCATCAAGGTCGGCACCTACGAGCAGGCGCTTGCAGCTTCAGCCGCCGCAGCAGCATCAGCACCAGCAGCAGAGGGGGACGCCTCTGCTGCCAAACAGAGGTCTGACAATCATGCTCAGTGTCCACATGTCAGTGCAGCGGGTTGCATGGATGCTGCTGGCTGCGGCATCCAGCAGACCAGACCATATCAGGACAAGCCCTAGTCAACTGTGATGTGCCTTTGGACCCGCCTGCTCCTGGGGTCCGAGCCGTCAAACCTTGCTACATGTAGGCGCCCAGTGCGGCGAAAGCGCCCAGGCTGGCATGAGGCAGCCCCTGATGCCGTCAAGTATGTGGAGACAGCACGGCCAGGTGCCCAACCAAGCTCCTCAGCGATGCCTTCAATGTGCTGATGCATCGCCTTCCTGCATGCATCATGGCAAAAGGCCGCCAGCCGGCTGATCAGTGGATGGTCATGCACACGCTGCAGCCATGCAATGGCTCTTGAAGTCAAGTCGACGACAGCGGTTGTTGTGTGCCAGGCACCGAGGCTGGAATGCGGCTCAACTCCTCGGCACCAGCAGTGTGGCAGTTCGTGTCAGGCAGTCAGCGCAACGCACTCGGGCAGCCGCGTGGCTATGCAGTGGCGTTCACAGGTCAGGCCAGGCCCAGCAGCTTTGCTGAGGTCAACTGGGTGCATCGTACTGTGCAAGCTCCTGTACCTGCTGTGCATACTTCAGGGGTCGTGTGATACATGCCCTGGCACAATGCTGGCACCATCATTTGCATGAGACATAAAACGCTTCCTTGATGCTAATGCTTCGTTGAGACCTTGACATGCGATGCCGTCACTGCCTCTGCAGGCGCTACCACTCAGCAGCTGTTGCCGCCGGACCACCCGCTCCTGGGCGCCGCCGCATGGACAAAGTACCATCTGGCGGTCACTCAGCAGAACGACGACGAGGCGATGTCGGTGGCCACCCGCCTCGACGGCTACCAGCCGGAAGCGCCCGCAGTCTCGCTGGACAGCTTCATCGATGGCAAGTGCAGCCGCCCGTTTTCACTGCCTGCACACTGTTGGTGCCTCCCTCCGCCATCAGCCCTGCAGCCTCTCAGGAGCTGCGCATCTGTGGCACGACCAGCAGCGGAGTGGGTGCAGTGTACCATGGGCTCATCTGCACTGGTGTGGCGCGCTGCTGACATTGACTGTTACCCTCGTCGATCTGCTGCTGGGTGCACAGGCGAGAGCACCGACGACGTGGACCTGGTGGCCTGGGTGACGGTTGGCCTGCAGCACCTGCCGCGCACCGAAGATGTGCCCGTGGTGTGTGAGACACAGTGCTCGCAGTCTCCCATATGGTCCACCTGTTGCACATCACTGTGTACGCCTGCGAAGCACGTGAAGTAGAGCAAGGTCGTAGCTTCATGCAAACAGCTTGCGACTCAGTAGGCATGTGGCAGTGGTTGATGGCCCGTGGGCATGTGAGCTGGATTTTCAAATCCCACATGAAGGTCATGCGTTTTGCCAACCTGCCGCAGGTGACGAACATGCAGACGGGTTTCACCCTGAAGCCGTGGAACTACTTTGACAGCCTGCCGTCACGGCATGTGCGGGAGGATATCATTGCCGAGAAGCACCGCTGTGCACCGCAGCTCTGACCAGCTGACTGCTGTCGTCAGCAGGGTGTACATTTTGAACAAACGGTGTGCAGAGCTGTGGACTAGGAACAGCAGCTGGGCAGCAGCAGCAGCAGAATGAGTGTGCAAAACTGGTTGTCGCCTTTGAACATGGTTTGGTCAAGTGCCAATGTCTGCCTGGGTGCCAGCTTTGACTTGCACGACTTCTATTGATTTATGCTCAACAGCATTGTGCGTGTGTCTAGTGTCAGGCCAGCCACAATGGAGCTTTCAGCGCTGCATGCAGCAAACCGTCAACCCCTGATCACTGACAACAAGCTGCCTGCCAGACTGGCAAAACAGGATGGGCAGGGGTGCAAGCCAGTGCGTCCTGTTTTGTAAGCCCCTGACTCCGCTGTCGGCCGGCAGGCATGCTGCGATTCGCCCGCAACTCATGAAAGTCTTGCGCCAGCTTTGTGACCTATTTTGGGCCGCAGACTCTGCTGTTGCTCTGCTGTCAGCTCTCCTTCCTGCTGCCGGTATGTTCAGGCCGGCACTCCTGAATCAGTGCGCCGCTTGCTGCTCGAGGCCAGCGCGCCCCGTCGTGCCCCCCGCGCCCGCCGTGGGTTTTTCAGCCGGCCCTGTAGCATCACGGTGAAAACCGCAATGCAGCACAGACGATATATGCACGGATGTTGGGGTAGGTGGTTGCAAATCTGCACCCAAGGCGCCTCAGCGCTGTGTTTTTGCAGGTTGACAGCGGGAATGCTCCTGTAGGCACAACCCGAGGAGGCACATCCCGAGGAAATACATACCTCCCGGGGCGCCGGCGGCAGCACCCGGTACACCCGCATCATCCAGTGCTCGCTCGTGTACACCTCCTCGAAGTACTTGAGCCTGCAAGATCACGCAGACAGAGTTACTTCACCAGGCTGCCAGATGGCTGAAGCATGCTGGCAACTGTCGAGCACTGAGCACGCAACAACATGCTCCGGCAAGCGCCCATGTTGGCAAGACATACGAAATCAAATAGTCGGTGACATATCACTCACTTGAAGTCCATGAGGCCTATTTGGCAGTTGCGCACGCGGTCGTAGCCGCGCTGCCCGATCGCCATTGCCGACGCATCCGCGAAGCGGTAGTACGTCAGCCGGTACATCAGGCTGTCGGACATCGTCTGCGGCCAGGCAGACAGGACCTTCAGCTCTGTGCGTGATGTAAGGGACTGCAGGACTGTTGATGCAATTCACGTTCAGCCTGAGGTATTGTTAGAATGACCTCCTAAATCAAGGAGTAGGGTCAGATCGTCAGGTGTTTGGATTGCTGGTGCAACTCTGCATTGCTATTCATCACCAACAGATCGGCAGCAGATCAAGTGCTGCAGATGAAGCGGGGCAAAGTCGCCACACCTTGGTGACCTTGTTGTCCACGCGGTAGGCGCCCTCGCCGATGTAGTCCTTCTCCTTGATCTCGGGGAACACGCCGCCGCCGATGCGCACCATCCACAGGAACTTGTTGATGTCGTCGCTGGGATACCTGAGGGTGGCAGATGACAATGGCTGTCAAGCATGCACTATCACAATCAAGGTATGTCGACTGAGGACATCTGTTTGATCTGGGCGTGTCAGGAAGAGAAGGCATGCTTGACAACTTTTTCAGACACAGCACAGAAAGCAAGCAAATGGTGTTGTCCTGTATTGCTCAGCATGCCATACTGAGACGATGGAGGAGCATGCCACCAAATGTGACCATGGTGAGGCCTCACCCGATGTAGCCGCCAAAGAGGACAAACACATAGTCCACGTCCAGGGAGCGAAGGATGCGCCACGCCTTGCGCTCCGGGCTGGCCATGGCGCGTCCGACCTGCAGAGTTTCGGTGCAGGCAACTGTACGTGACACGTTTCGCAACAGAGCCGACAGCAGGTGCCGCACAGGGTAAGAGTGCAACAATGCAGCACGGGCGTAGCCTAGAGCAGCTGGTGCAGCAGCTCTGATCGAATTCAGACGGTTGCAACTGGTAACCAAGACGCAAGCCCAGCACATTGGTCACTGTGGCATCCAGACACGCAGCCATCCGCTCCCAGCAGGATGCTAATGCATCTGCATATCCCTTCTCAACACAAGCAACATTTGAGCGCACCGTGGCGATGTGGGTGTTGTTCCAGGTGTTGTTGTCCACGATGACGGTGCGGTTGGCCATCGCGGTCGTCTGATACCCGTAGTCCCACCAGCTGGCAACCTGCAGTGAGCCAATCAGGCTCTTATCAACTGGATCGTGCATCCTGTTCCAGGTTTACAGATCGCTTTTGCCGACACTAAGCATGGTCCACTGTGTCAAAAGGACCACCAGTGCTGACGTTGCTGCATAACAGTGCACCTTGGCGTCCTCGGGGGTGTTGTGGCGCAGCCAGGAGTACGCCTCCCGGAAGTCGTCAAACACGTGCATCGATCCGTCACCACGCCTGCACACGGGAGAACAATGCAGCAGCAGATCAGGCAACATCCCAGGGTTTCGGATCATGAGCTACTCATGCGTCGTGAGGACCTGGTGCGAGGTGAGATGATGGTCCAAAAGTGAGCATTGTTGTTTGCAGCAACCCACTGCGGTGAGCCACCACAGCATTTGGGCAATGGATTGCACCATGGTCAGGGACGCTCACCGCGTCTGCAGGACGATGGAGGGCGCCGAGTACATGTCTGCCGACACCCACACGCAGTGCACCGTGTAGCCGATGAGGCCGACCAGCAGCCCTATCGTGGTGAGGGCGGCCACCTCCTTGGGCAGCAGCCGCGGCCGGGAGGACACCAGGCCCCGCGTGCTCGCGAGCAGCCCGCCGCCGGCACTGGCCCCACCCTGCAGCAGCCAGAGGACCCGAGGACTGACCGTGACGTTGATGCGCCGACAAGGCCCTGGAAGCCCTAGACCCTGGAGCCCTCGTCAGTGCGTCAGGCTGCGGGCTCAGCTGACTTGAGCCGTGGGCTGGGTGGGCCATTGGGCTCGTGCTGCCTGCTCCAGGGCATCCTGGCGCAACTGCATGCCCAAGTCAGAGCGGGACACATGTGGCAGCCTGCCTTCATCGCCAGCTGTGCCCTGCGCTGACGCCTGGTTGTGGAGCTGGCTTCGCTGGCCATGCTGTTGTTGCCACCAACGATGGTGGGCGTCACCTGAACTTGAGGGTGACAGCAATGGCACAGCAGGATACCACGACGAGTTCCCTCCATCACCGTTCGCTAATGATCTCGCAAGCTGCTGGTGGGCTGCCTTGGCTGGGCTCTGTGGGCGGCTGCGTATCCCGATGTGGACTAATGCAGACATGCATCCTGGCCCTCCGCAGCATGGTGCGCAGCAAAGACGTCAGCCCTGTTGCCGCACCTTGCCGGGCTTCTGCATCCTGCCGGACCGCTTCCCACGCGCGCGCTCCTCCAGGGCCGCCTGCGCGCCCGTCTTCTGCGGCTGGAGGCTCGCGCCCCCGTTGGCGGCAGCGCCGTCCTCCCCCTGCGGCGCGCGCAGCGACGCGAGGCACAGCGACAGCAGCGCGTCCAGCCCCGCGCCAGCCAGGCAGCACGCCGCGGGCGCCAGCACCAGCATCAGCCGCACCTGCAGGGTTTCAGGTTTGCATTGAGTCATCCCCAAGACAGTTGCAGATGGCACCATGTCTGCCCCTGAACCTGTGTACTGCTCTGCACGGCTTTCGGCAGCGTCGCCAGGCAGCGAGCACGGCTGCACTCCTGACAACACAGCCTGACGTTGCTGCAGCAGTACACCATTCATGAGCTGCACACATCAGGCTGCACAGGCAGCAAATACCCTCCGCCATGTCGTCATGGGCAACACCCACAACAAGGTCTCCGCCACAGCTGCATGCCGCGCCATGCTGCTGTGGGGGGAGGGACACTGACAATCAGCAACAGTAGGAGAGATCATGCTGTGGCGGTCACACCCACCATCACGCCAGAGAAGTACACGGCTGCAAGACCGTAAAGGACCAGGAATAGGCTGGCGTCTGTCAGGGGGCGGAAGCAGGCGATGATGCCTGCCGGCATCAGCAGCACCTGCGCAGCGGCACAGCAGCAAACACTGAGCAGAGCACGCTGTGGACTGCAAACAGCCGTAGGATGACTGACAGCAGCAATAGGTTGCTGACAGCAGGCACATATCACAGGTACCATGGATGTGAAATCGACAACATTTTTAGTGCTCCCAACGTACCATGATGTTCAGGTCGGTGAAGTAGGAGGGCCATGCCGGCGGCTGGTGCTCCGACACCGAGGCGATGATGGGGATGTACTTGGAGGCGTATGTGGGGTCCAGCAAGCTGAGCGAGCGGCCTGGACGCATCAGACCGACCTTGAGCTCAGGCAACAGGGTGGTCGGTGGCCCAGCAGAGGCTGGCAAGCAGTTGGGCTCAGCCATGAACGCACCAGGTCACTACACGCAAGCAATCTGTCCGCACCAAAAGTTTGGACACGCTGTGGACGTGAGATTGTCAACAGTATGTCTCTTGACAGCGTGCACTATCTGCTGCGATTGCAAAATCGCACCTGTCCAGCCAAAGGTGGGCGACGCCATGACGTACCCGACCACAGCGGTGACCACAGCGGCGCCACCGACCACAAGCAGCGACAGCAGCGCTGCCTTGGCTCGGCTGTACATTGACGGGCTGAGCATGCCCTGCAAACCAAGTGCTATCATGTCAGATGCATGCTTGATAAGTGCGGCATCAGACTGGTCTGCGCCTTTGCACGCCCCGATACTCGTACTCACAATGGCCTGGTCATCATCCGGCAGCTTTCATGGCACTGTACGTGGGTGGAACAGCAAGTCTGGTGTTGATACAGTGCTACCTGAAGTAGTGAGAATCAGTATCACATGCTTCACCAGCGCTCACCTTGATGTAGCGGATGGCCAGGGCGGCGTGCAGCACCGCAAAAGTAAAGAAGGCGCCAAAGTGCTCGCTGGTCAGCACCGCATTGAACCCGACCACCGGGATGGACGCTGCACAGCACAAGCAGTGCATACAATGAGATACTGCAAATACTACCAGGAATGCATGGTCGACCGATGGCACTATGCAACTTCCTCAATGGCATGCAGTTACAACCAAAGGGTGCCACAAATAGGAATGTGTCCGATGCACAAGGCTGTGAACAGCGCAGCAGATAACATGTAGTTAGCACCTGCTTCGAGGGTACCCATGACGATGAAGGGCGCGAAGGCGACATACAGCCGTCCAGATAGCCGTCCCGTCAGGATGCACGCCTGGATGAGGCAGCAGTCTGATGGTGAGCACAGACCATGCCCCAAGTTCCCAAAATAAGCCGCATGCACCAACACCAACCACAGCAAGTTTCCTTGCAGTTTCAGGAGTATCTGTCGACAATGCACCAGCGTGTGGATGGGGATGATGTTGATGACGAAGCTGTAGCCGCCCCAGGAGGCGACCATGTACCAGTATGCGATGGCGGTGCAGGTCGTCCACGCCAGGCTCCCCGTGTTCAGCGCCTGTTGCCAGAGCAACACAGGGTCAGCATCTCAACAGCAGCAGGCAACCCATGTGGAAGATCCCTCCTACCACTGCAGTCCCTGCTGCCGCTGCACCTGACATGCCAGTACACAGGTCAGGGCAGGTGGGCCATGAGCAGAGGAAGCGCAGGCCAAGCGGGAGGGTGCACCGCACCTTGACGTAGAAGAAGAACACGAACATCAGCGCGAAGATGGCCACGCCCTCGTTGTCATAGGAGCCCGCCACGCTGCGGCTGATGTAGCTGGGGACGATGCCCACAAAGGCAGCGGACGCTAGACCCGCGCCCGGGCCCTTGACCTGTGTACGACATGTGAAGACGTCAGGCACAGTATAGAATTGAAGGGCCCCAATGTGGTGCACCAGCAAATAGATGCTATATATATAATAGATGTCGGAGCATAAGTAGCAAGGATACACGCTGCACCACCGCCGAGAGCTTGGCCATAAGAAATCGGGCATTTCCCAAGGGCATTTCTCAGATTGCTGTCCGGAATTCCGGATACTCCGTCAGAATATCCACGAGTCGATGGTGCCGCTCGCACCTCGCGCATGAAGAAGAAGGTGGCGAGTGCGCAGAATGCCGAAAACAGCGGCGCTGTGAATACGCACACCTGCGGATGAATCATGCCGGTGATGCTGGGGCACTCACATGCTTGTGACTTGAGCGCCGTAGCCTGACCGGTTGAGTATGTTTGCAGGTCACCCTTGTGGCCTGGCTTTGCTCTGTGTCTAGTAACATCAGGCACAGAGACAGGCATGCAGACTGACCTCCTGAACATGGATGGGCACATTGATCTTCTGCAGGAAGTTCCACATCGTGCCCGCTGTGAAGATGATGCCCTGCAGTACCACAGCCACACGAGTAAGCAGCACAGATGGCAGTCTGATATTGCTCATAGCTGCACTTCATGCTGTGAACGGTTGTGCCACAAGGTACTCACCGGGTAAACCGTACCACCAATGACACGACCCAGTGGGTACCATGTTTTGTCATCAAACCAGTTCCACAGGTTGTAGAAGCCCTCCTGTGGGAGACAGATGCACCATTTGAGAACGATAAGTCGTGCACGACACTATTCTACACAAGCTCACGAAAGTGCGGCGCATGATGTGAGATGCATCCAGTACTGCGCACCTTTGTCAAGAACACCGTCACGCGGTAGTTGAAGTATGGATCAAACTCATGGATGACCGACTCATACTTGATGACCGAGAACAGCCGCACGCTAGCGGACAACACACATACCGCCAGCAAGATCAATGCTGCCAGGCCCTGGAAGCACGACATGCTTTGTTCAACAATCTGGCCGTCTGCTATGCTTGATGCCCCGAGGCTTTGTTGTCCGGGCTACGGACTGTGCAGCTTGTGATGCTCTCCTTTGGAAGCACATCCGTTGAGGTGCTCAGTCGACAAGACTGAAGTGTGAGCTGCTCCTGAACACCGCTTTCAGAAAGCGGTCATCAAAAGCGGATGAGCTCACCTTGCCGATGGGCGAGTTTGCCTTGTTGCCGACAGCGGCTACAGGCGCCGGACCTGCTGCGCCAGTGGCTGGCATGATCGCCCCCATGCCCCTGGCGGCCATGCCGGCGGCCGTTGCCTGCTGGCTGTCAGCGGCTGCGCAGCACCCGCGGGCTTAGCAGCGCTGCATCGCCTGCAGCAACAGCGCACAGCATGGACATGCTGACATGACTGCCTGTTGCCATCACCATCTGAAGGCTTTGTACAGCATAGCATGATCTACTGCAGCATCACCGTTACAGTACGGTGCCGTGTAATGCTGATCCAGCTCGTGCATCAGTGTGCAATTGCACATCAGATCAGAGATTGTTGGTGCACAATCTTACCCCTGCACAGCTTGCCGTGCTGCGCCGCTTCCCTCAGATGTGCTGGTTCTGCACAGGACGAAGGGCTGATACAACCGCGCAGAATGAGCGCTATGAGACCCGCAACTTTGTGCTGCTCACATACACAACATCAGACCCAAACAAGTGGTCTCACACAGCAACTGGCCAGCAGCCGCCTGTGTCTCCTACCCACACTGTAGGATGCTCATTCAAGCAAGAAATGCGCTATGCTGACGACTGCTGCAGTGCTGCTGTTCTCCCTCATGCTGCTAGGGCCACGAGCTAGTGCAGCCTACGCACACTATGTGCCCAAGCAGCACAATGGTTCACAACTTGCATCCTGCGTGTTCGCTTTGCAACCCTGTAGATTGCCAGCCACATCTCACAGGACACGAGGCCCACCGCGATTGCCAAGCTGACGCGGCGAAAATACGACGCAGCGTTTGGGCATCAGATGGGTCCCGAGGAAGCAACATTGTCAGGTGCAGGCGGCGCAGCAGCCGCTCCTGCGGCGTCGGACGCTGCTACAGCCTCTGCAGCCGAGTCCAAGGAGCCAGAGCGACCGTCGGACGCGGACATCATCAGCCAAGAGGTCTGCTGCGTCTGCACTCTGGTTTGGCGCTCAGATTTTGCAAAAGTTCCCGAGTGCGTGTCACACTGCTTGCTGACTCCCGCTTTGCTTCTGATCGCAGAATGCCATCAGGTGAGACAGTCAGAGGCACGGTCGCTGGACGCTCAGAGCCTGCGCAGCTGCAGCAGTCCCTGTCTCGCTCGTGCCTGACCGACTTGACCGAGCTGACTCTGGTGTAGTGCCCCTCATTGACTATTTGCCCTTGTGTATGCAGGCAAGAAGAGGCTGAGCGGCTACCCTTCGTGGGTGATGTTGAGCCGCTGGCAAATCTGCGGGAAGGTAGGAGACTGTGTGACCACACACAATTTCAGTGTCACCAGGCACACCAAGCACGTCATGCGTACATCGTACTACATGTGTGCCCACCAAGCCACAAGCAAAGCAGGGTTTGCAAATCAGCGGGGCTTGCCTGCCCTGTAGAGTACCAGCATGGCAGCGAGGTGTTCCTGACGAAGATCAGCGGCCTGGAACGCACATATGGCAGCATACGCCGCGCACGAGGCGACGGCAACTGCTTCTTCCGCAGGTGAGGCTACTTCTGATGCGAGCGTGCGGGTGGTGTCTGAACGGCCTGCACACATGTGGTCTCGAACAGGTCCCCCGACTAGCTCCTCATCATCACATTGGTGTCTGGGTCCTGCAGCTTTGTATTTGCATACCTTGAGGACTTGCTGCAGCGGCGAGACTTCGAGGAACGGCACAGGTAGGCATCAATGTCGCCATGAAGCTGCATCCGGCTGTCAAAAAGTGACACAAACAATACTGTCAGAGCTCTCATGTGCCCTCGAACTGAGCGTGTTGCGTGCTGCACTGCGCAGGGTCACAGCAATGATTCACGGCCTGAAGGAGAAGATGAAAGCAGCGGGCTTCGAGGCGCTGGTGTTCGAGGACGCACAGGACCTGCTGCTGGACCAGCTGAACGCCATCAATGGTGAGTGGCAGCAGGGGAGAAGGAGGCGCAGGGTGGATTGTGTGCACCAGCTTATCGGTAGGCAGGCTTTGGCCGATGGATGAGCCGATCGTCCTTTGGCCTCGGGCCTGCACAGTGGTAGGACCCCGCGCAAGACAGGGGGATGTTCATGCACACCAGGTGGGGCGGACGCGCTGACACCGGAGATGCTGCTCATCAACATGCGTGACATGAACGTCAGCAACATGATCGTGGCATTCTTGCGGCTGGCGACGAGTGCGGAGATTGGGGCGCGCTCCGACTTCTTCGCGCCCTTTGTCATGGTGCGCAGACTCCATGCCGCTCATGAGCCTTTCTGTCATCGCGCTGCATGTATATGTACACGGTGCCAAGCTGCGTGGTAGGTGCACCAGGCAGTCCCGCAGGTACCTCAACCCTGCGGAAGGACTGGACACCTCACCCTGAGCTGCACGAGTTGCTGCCATCATGTCAGCAGCTCAGACATGCGGAGCGATAGCACATATTCTGTGTGCTAGCCAGTGTCTCAGCAGCACCCTTCAAAGTCAAGCGATGTGTCTGTGGATGAACTGCTGTGCAGGGCATCAGCGTGGAGGAGCTCAGTGTGGAGCAGTTCCGACGGCGGTGCGTGGAGCCAATGGGCGAGGAGTCGGACGAGGTGCACATCGTGGCGCTGGCCGACGTGCTGCAGGTGGGCCTTGTTCAGCAGAAGGACTGCACACTGTGAGGCTGTGGTGTGCAAAAGGTGGTGCGCTCACCTGCTGCATTGGTGACACAGAGTGGACAGCTGACGGCACCTGGCATGATTCATCCATAAAACCCTTCACAAAGCACTTCCATCTTGCTCTGCGCTCTACCTGAAAGGTGTGACTACACCCTGACTATCCTGCACGTCGGTTACTGGCAACTTTTGCCCTAACACTGGCTGCTGTGCAGGTGCCAATCCGGGTGCTGTACCTGGACCGCAGCGTCGACAGCGGCGACCCCACCGCCGTCAACCACCACGACTTCGTGCCGGAGGCCCTGTCAGGTAGGAGTTCAGGGTCTCAGTGGTGTCGAGGCTGCTGCACGAGTGTGCCTGTGTATCTGTGCCACATCAAAGACGCGTGCTGATCTCGATGCTGACCTTCGTACAGCGGCGGTCGCTGCTGGCACGCAACCTGCGTCAGCGGCTGAGCCGCGGGTGCATCTGCTGTACAGACCAGGTGACTTGGCTTTCAGCCACCGGGCCAGCACCTGGCATATCAGTCCATGGCATGATTGATTGTGGAACGATACAAATCTTAGACCACAGTGTATAGCAGGAAGTGCACAAGGGATGGCGTATCTTCGTGCAGGGCACTATGACATCCTCTATATGCGTACTGACACAGCAGCGGCAAACAGCGGGGCGCCGGCAGCAGCAGCACAGCCAGGTGATGAGCAGCTCGGTGCACAGTGCTGGAGTGCACAGTGGCTGTTGGCACAACATATGCAGTGGCAACGTCAACAGTGCGTGTTTGGCGGACAAACATTTACTGGAACTGTTGCTATGCAGGCAGCCATGAGCAGCAGCCAGAGGGACTCGACAACTCTGCAGTGACAGCAGCGCTGGCGGCGGCCATCGCAAAGTTCAACGACCCACCTGCAAGCAGACCAGCGCCCTGATGCCAGTACATTGATGATCAGCTGTGCGTGCAGCTTGCCATGGCAATGCGCTGCTGTGCTTAGGCAGCACCGAATCTCAGCTTCATGGCTGCATTCTTGGGGTATATGGTTTACTGTGGCTCCACTCCAGAGTGGCATGTGGCGCGCAAGCTTGAGGTTTACTTGCGCATGGTACTTGACGCCATATGTTGTGGTAACCTTGGCTCGACGATAGTCCTTCAGGCGGTTGAGGTTGAGGTTGGTAGGAGCTTCCACCTTGGCACTTTTGTGTATCATTGTTGCCATTCACAGATGCTCAAACCATAAAAACCTGCGATGACTGTTCACTGCACATCACCTAACAGGCTAAGACATGGTAGCGCATGCAACACTGAACCTGCACATGCTGACTATCTGTCAACCAACGCATGCAACAGACAGCGTTGCCAGCAACCTGCCGCCGGTCGCATGCTGCAAGCCACAACCCCATCCAACACCTTCGAGGTTCCACTGCTGCTCCGCACCAAGTGCCCCTGCTTGGAGTCACCATCTGCTGGTTGCTCACGAAAAGTCGTCGATGATGTCGTCGTCATCGATGTCATCGTCGTCGTCGTCATCATCCGCTGCATACATCATGCGCTCTGCCCACGTCTCCTCGTAACCCACTGCATCAAACGCCGTATGATCCGAGGGTCAATGGCTACGCAAGCTGCAGGTGTATCACCAGGCAACTGCCCGCGCACTAAGCTCCTCGATTGCAGGACACATGTTTTGCATCCCAACGTGTGACTTCGTGCATCTGGAGGAACACTGTTTACACTGTATTCAAATTGAAGTGACATGATATGGCAATAATGCAACATGACACACCGTCAATGTCATCCTCGTCCTCAGCGGCCAGCGCCGCCACCAGTATGGCGGTCCGCTGCTCATGCAGTGTCGCCAGCGTTGCCGCCAGCCGGTCCTTCAGTGACCAAAGCGCGTCAGCAGGAACAGTCACGACATGTCAAGCTAGCACCGGCTGGACTCCGCTTATGCCTGGGAGGGAGTCTTACAATATTTGCTGGCCGTTGCAACAGCTGCCCGATGTGTGGTCTGGATGTTGGCATGCAACACATCTACAATGCACAGAGTAGCAGACAGCTCAGAGTTGATGTGGCTCTGCACCCCCATGACGATCCTGCCGGGAGGGGACAGCACCGACATCTAGCGTCGAGCGCAGGCCCCCCAGACAGGCATCTTCATGGGGCTGCTTCGAAAGCTTAATGCAGCCAGTGCAGGGAAGCAAGCAGACATGCCCACCTGGATGCGCGACAGCACGGTGACCTTCTTGTCGTTGTCGTAGCTGTCCAGCATCTGCGCCTCCACCCTGTCCAGCTTGGAGTCCTTGGCCGTCACCTGCATGCGTGGTTGGCACATAGTGATGCAGAGATGCGCAGGGCAAATCCCTTTTCTTTGATGATATTCGTCATAGCGGCTTTTTACCCTCCTGGGTGGGAACAGGACAGGTGAAAATCCGAACAGACACATGGTGCAGGCAATGTACGCACAGTTCAATGCAACCAGCTCTGCTGGCACAAACACACGCAGCATGTTGCCAGCATTCAATGGACCCGCAGTATACGGGTCCAACAAGCACGGGAGAGCTGCCAGATGGACATGGTTGCTAAAAGGTCCCTATGCGGTGCTGCAACCTGCCATCACTGACATGCAAGGATCACCTGCTTGTCGATCTTGTTGAGGTGGTAGTGCACCAGGTCGAAGTCGTCATCGGCTGCAGAGGGCAGAAAATGCCCGTCATCCACCAGGGTGAAGCACATGCACAACAATGTGCATGGCAGGCAGCGCCAGGCACAGGGTACGTCAGAGCTACACCAGCAGGCTGCATAGTCATAGATTCACATTTGATGGGTGCTGCTGCTGCATATGAGCAGGTCATGTGCAGTCCAACAACCGCACACAAGACTTGGCCGGACCTTCGTCAGCTTTGGCGGTTTGCCCGGCATCACGGCCATCGCCCTTGCGGCCGAGCGGCGTCTCCGGCTCTGCCGATGCAGCCTTCTTGCCGCCCTTTGGAACAGCGCCCTTCTTTTTGCCTGTGCCAGTGTCGTTATGGTGTTGGCAAGAGGTTGAGAATTTGCAGGCACCTCGTTGTAGTGTTGTGTGGAACAGTCTGACACAGCTCAGCTGTGGTTCCAGTCACTGCGTAGGGTGCATCGCCAGAGAGAGGGCGACCACCAGAAGCATAATTGTATTGCACATTAGCAACCTGAGGGCTGAATGCACACCTGCAGGGCCGGTGGTCTTTGTCTTCTTGCCAGTGTTCCCCTTCTTGTCGGCGGCGGGCGCCTGGCCAGTGCCGGGCGGCTGCTTGCGCACCGCCTTCACCTTGATGGGGTCCAGCTGCAGGGTAACAACGGCAGGCAGTCAGTGCATGTGCTAGAAGTGAGGGTACTGTATCCATGTCCTGAGGGGGTGATCAGGCAGCCTGGGATGGAGCAGAGTGGTAACAAACCTCCAGGTAACAGTGTGTAGGCTGACCTTCCACTGTGTTGCCCAGCTTTCAGCTACACTGTGCTCCTGATGGTGACAGATGCCAGTGCATACACTATGTGAGTAACGAAGGAGTGCTGCCGTCAGCAGATCTTCCCGCACCTCTGTCGATGGCAGGTTGTCCACATCGGTCCACCGCTGCACAGTGGTCCGCAGGTTGTCAGGCACCATCAGTATTCAGGAAAGCTAAGGAAGTTGTTGGCGCAGCATGATCATGGCGCAGCCAATGCCTGTTCAGCAGTCAGTGCACCTGCCACCAGGTGCCGCCTGCAGGGTTCTGCGTCTCCACCACCAACCTGGCCTCCTTGGGCACGCCCGCCTGCAGTGAGTAGGAGACGCATTGCTCAGAGGAGTAGGACAGCTCAGCGGAGTAAGTACAGCAGGCGAGAGTCAAGCACCCGTGTGGCTAACGTTGCCAAGACAGGAGCTGCAACCTCAATGTGGCGTGAGAATGCTTGACCATTGAGCATGCAGAAATGCAGTTTACCTGCGCATGCACAGCGTCCCATAGGTCCTTCAGGCTGCTGATGTCTGCCGTGAAGCCTGGAGCTTCCTTGGGGAACTGCAAAGATGCGTTACAACATGCCATCAGCGTCCTGTTGCATGCAACCGCACCACCCAGCGCAGACCACCAGGAACAGCAGCATCCAGACCCACACATGCAAGTGAGAGCACAGCACAAGGTGCATCAGGCCCACCCTCGTGCAGCCTGGCATCACAGCCGACACTTCTTTACAGATGGAGAGCAGAAGCTACCTGCTTGTTCTCATGCTGCACCACTGCCGCTTGCACCGGTCTGTTTGGCATGCTTCCTGAAGCCGCTGCTCGCTCAGCTCAACAGATGAAATTGCACACTGCGCCAGTGACGAGAGTAGCATCAGCACGTAAGGTCGATGGAAAGTGTACCGCTCTGTTAGATCGCATCGGCCGTTTGAAGCTGCCGAGTCATCGATGCTCGCATGCAAAGGTCGCACCTTGCAGCTACTGAGCAGCAACCAGTCAGATTGGCGGGTTTCTCGGCGGCTGGCAACAGTTATGACGGTTTGCTCGGCAGCCACTTCCAACACACATGCGACATATATATGCATGCCACTTCAGTACACTGGCAATGTCGGAGAGTTTGCGGGGCATATACATGCCAGCGATCCCGCAGCAGAGGTGTGCTGGGTACAGCCAGGTAGGTGCTGGGCAACAAGCACCTCAACAGACGAGGTCCAGATGCCAGAACATATTGTGAAAATGTCTCATCCAGAAATTTGAGTAGTCTGGTAAGCGCTGTGAATCTCTTGCATTTTGCCTGTCTGCTGCTGGCATGGCACAAGCGTTGACACAGCATTCATGGCTGGATTCATCTAGGTATCTACTGCTGACTGCCAATCTTGCAACCTGCTGCGCTCATGCCATGTCAAACTGTAAACAACCCCGCACTAACACAGCCTCTGACGGATTATGTGGCACGCTGACACCCTGTCATCGCCGTTCCTGCTAATTCTGTATCAGTGCTCCATATCCTGTTGGCTGCCATCGTCGTCCGCTTCACCGTCTGCTGAAGCTGGGAGCCCCGCTGCCGCTGCTGCCTCGTCGACCTCTGCAAGCTTGAGCCCCGCCAAGTCGTCCAGCAACTCCTCCAGTGGCACCTGCAGCATACCAATCATCATGTGGCAGGCAGGACGTTCATAAGGAAAACGTCACCAACTTGCAGATGATGCAAGTGCGCGGTTTTGTAGTCTTCCCAGATGCAAACTGGCGCAACCGGTCATGAGGCACCCTGACTGATACACATTCGGCTTTAGCCTAATTTCGGTGAGCCCCACCTCTGGGAAGTCGTCCTCCTCGTCCGAGGTGGCTGCCGGCTGCTGCTGTGCGGCCTGCCGCTGCTGCTCTGCCTTGAACAGCGCGACGCGGCTGCGCATGTCTGCATCCTCTTCCAGCTCCTGCGACGTTGATTTGCAGTGTCAATGCGTGATTTCGGACTGACTTGTACATCCACAGAAAGGTTTGTGTTAAAGCTGATTGTCACAGCCAGTCCATAGCCTTTTGCAACTGGTGTATGAGTGAGCGTTGCGCACAGTGCTATATCGAATAAGAGAGTGTATGGCAGCCGCACCTGCAGGAAGGCCTCCATGTCGGCGGTGTCGCGGTCGGCGGCCTTGCGCGCCGCCGCCCCCGTCTTCTCCGCTGACTCCACTCCCTGCATCAGGTGCACGAGCTCGCATTAATGGTGCATGCATGTGCGGGGGGCATGCAGCTGCACAGCAGCGTCTGAAGGAAGGAAGGAGATACTGTCCAAGACTAAAACGCTGAGGTGGTAGCGTCCCTCAGGAAAAGGGTACAGTGACCAAGGCTGAAGTGTCAACAAGTTCACACCTCCATGGGCAGGCGCGCGAGGCGCCAGTTGCGGCTGGTGCGGCCCTGCGCCTTCCGCTTGGCGCGCTTGGCCTCGTAGCTCTTCTTCACCTGCGAGTACCAGCCGATGGGACGGCTTGCAGGGTGCTCTGTCGGAGGTTGGGTGACCCAGAGGCCCAGAGACACAACCAACACGCCATCGTCTGCGTTGAAGTGGTGCACAACACCAAGGTTCCGCTGTGTGACACACTGAAACATGCGCACCAGTATCACGTCTGGAGGGCTGCCGCCCCGCGCGACCCACTTGTCGAGGTCGGGGTCTGCCAGGTTGGCGTGCTCCAGGTCATACCCCAGCACGCTGTCACCTACAAGATTCTATGCCGTTGAGCCGACTGGCAAGATGCAGCAAGGATGCAGGACATGCAGCTGGACGTATGCCCAGATGAGGATCCTCAGTGTGCATTGATACAGGCGCTCTGTGCCTGCTGGATCCAAAACTACAAATATGCCGACACATGCGGGGTGGTATCCCTGCACTCAAAGCAGCCGAGCATTGCAACAAAGGTGCAGCACCAAAAGTGCCAATATGGGAACGGACCTGGATGCAGGATGCCACCAAGGTGTGTCTTTGCTGTTGCAATGTTGTCATTGCGTCCCAGGTCTGACGCCCGCGCTACCTGCAGTTCCAGGCAGCCAATATGATGCACATGTTATCAGCACCAGCTGTGCATCGTGCTGCTGTACACTGCAGGTCCTGTGGAAACACTGCCTGCAGACCTGGATCTGTACGACTCAGACACCAGAACAACTGCCAGATGCTTTGGCCAGAGACTCTGCCGGGTGCCTTGCCAACTACTGCGAATGACGGGGGTTCAGCCTGGTCCCATGTCTGGCCTAGGTCTGCTTGCGAGCTGCGAACAGGTTGTGAGCAGAAAGGCAAGCGATGCAACGGCGTACCTGCACTTCCGCCAGCGCGTGCTTCTGCGACTCCGGGCCCAGGGGCTCGATGTCAAGCACCACGTACTCCACCAGCTGCTTGGCGGTGGCCAGGGGGCGGAAGGGGTTCCGCCAGTACATGGGCGCCTGCAGGCATGCAAACACAGTTATGGCAGTTCTGGTCCCTAGCAGCTGTGATCTGGATGTACCGCTGGATAGATGGCAGTGCGGGTGGCCCAGGCATTGTGCGCCCCACCAGCTGCTGAGGCGTTACCAGGCCAACAAGCCCTCCTAAACCAATCCTGTTTTGCCTGGGGTGTAAGCTGTAGGTTCCTGGTATAGGTTCAGCTCACCTCCACTTGGGCGTGGCGCAGCGTCATGGGGTCCAGCAGCGTGACCGCCGAGGCGACGCGGGTGCACAGCACCATCGGGCCCAGGTTGCCGAACTTCTCCGCCAGCTTCGGCGGCAGGCAGATGAGGTCGTCCTGCGCAAAGGGGTGCAACACGATCATATTACAACACCCCCTACTCCCCGAGCGTGCTGCTGGTCGTGCAATGTGCAGAAAAGGGCACGGCAGCGTAGGCGCCGTTGAAATGTGCGCACATCTGTTCCACCAGTGCAACATGCGACAAGCGGTGTGACCATGTGCATATACATGGAGGAGTACCAGCTGGAGACTTGAGGGCCACACCTTGCACACAGGGACGATCTCCACAGAGAAGGTGTACTTGTAGTTGTACGTGGACGAGTGGATGTTGTGCGACACCAGCTGCTTGGCGGTGCGGAACTTGCATGGCACGACAGCCTACGAAACCAGTATTCAATTGCATCAGGTGTCAGAGTGATCAGTAGGAAGTCGGTGAGCGAAACCCAGCACTCTGTGCAGGAATGGTCCTGGTGTCGACTCCCATCCAGCAGTCGGGTAGGTGGCCACCGGGTGAAGATGTACAGGTGAGTGGGCATGCAGGTCAAGTGCAGGGTACAGTGTGCACATACCTGCAGGAAGTCCACCAGCTTCACGGCATGCTGCCGGTTGGCGAAGAAGAAGTCCAACCCCTGTGCAAAGCAGGCAGGTAATTGGAGCTGGGTTTCTTGGACAATGAGGGAGATGCTGCAGTCCCGTAGGGGACAGCGTGCCACAACAGCCACCACCGCCAGCAGCAAGGGGCTACCAACCTCCTGAGCTGCTGGCACAGCAGCTGCAGAGTCTGACAGCCACCTGCTGCTGGCATCAAATGTACACGCAGAGCATTCCTGCTGACGTGCTCCAACACAACAGCAGCACCCAGGAAACCCACCTCGTGGATCTCCTTGATGTTGGTGCATAGAGCGTCTGCGCCGTGGCGCAGGATGACCTGCTCCAGGAACATGAACGTCCGCTTGTGGTGCACATGCTGCCGCACCTACAGCCATGATCAACCTCGTTGCAAGCTATCTTGATGACAATAGGTATGGAGCTGCGTTTTATAGTATACAGTGGAAACAGTCTTCATGGCTGCATTAGTGGTACATGACACCCCGCACAGAAGGGAGCTGATTACTGCAGCTTCCTTGTCACTGCTGCTTGGTTGGCTTCAGATGTCCACAGGCATGTACCTGCACAGCTGCCACCCAGACATTGGGATTAGCTGCGTGCCGATTGCAGTCTGTGCACGGCTGGTCCGCCACCACATACTCCACGCTGAAGGCCTGCTGCAGGATGGCCCCATTGAACACCTCACCCTGCGCATGCACAGCCAGACGTGGGACTGAGAGCATTGCATTGCCACCCGCGATGTGCTGGCGTCCCATGTGGTGCCACCGATGTGTGGGTACACTGACCATCTCAACTGTGGTGCCGGGTCGAGGCACTGGTGCAGCTAGTGCACAGGTCATGGTGCTCTGCAAGAGGCAGGCATGCCACAGCACCTCGACAGCAATGGAGGACTGGCAAGCCTAGATCACCTGAACAGTGAGCTTCACTTTGAGGCGCTTGGAGTGCGGCTCTGTCCAGATGAAGCCCGCATCCACCAGCTTCAGCTGCAGCAGCTTGTGTGCCACCCATCAGCACCACGTGTTCTTTGAGGTAGGTTGAAGATGCCCATGGCTCTGCTGCTGCGGCCACCAACGGCGGTGCCAGTTGGTACCAAGAGGGCAAGATGGCTGGCAAATGCTGGCCGTCTGCCTGAAGTTCATCGGCAGCACTGCCCACCTTGCCCAGGCCGCGGATGCGCTTGATGCAAAAGGTCAGCAGCTCACGCGACTCGAGCTCTGCCCGCACCCAGTGCCGCGGCGGCTGCAGGTACCGCCCGCACCCCCGGCAGAAGAAGATTGTTACCTGTGCACGACGGAACTTTGTCTGTCATGCACGGCAATACTGCGATGCAGCATTGCGTGATGGCCTTTGGCGACAGGGCAAGGTGCATGTCGGGGCTTCTCGAAGCAGCCCAGGGTGCGGCGACGTCTGGCTCGCACCTGCTTCTGCACGGCCTCCGTGATGTCGACCTGGTTCCGCATGCAGTTGACGCACATATTGGCTGGATTGGGCTGGATGGACAGCCCGCACAGGCAACACAGCCTGCATAGACGTGGTCCGCTCTGAGCTAGGTCCGCATGCGGCAGCATGACATTCTACCATGCAAAACGTCAGCAGAATGGACAGACCATGCGCATGTGGATGCTATTATATACATTACACACTACAAACTACTCGAGTGACTATGGTTGACGGACGAACAAGCAGAAAGCATCCGAGACAATGCTTGTGTGCTTACACATGGCCCTGTGTATGCTGCACTGGCACGGTGTGCGCCACGTCCATGGCGGCCATGGCCGCCGCTCGCGGTGCAGGAAGGGTTTCTCGCTGATGTGCACTGCTCTGCTCGCAGGTTCTGTTGCTGTGTTCCTGCCTTGGTAGGCTGTTACGTAAACCTGAATGCACTCCTTGAAGCAGCGGTGCAACGCTGCAATCAACCTTGATGCTGATGCTAGCTGTACAACTGTATACTCTGACAATGTCAGTAACGCGTTGGAACGTACCCGGGACATCACCCTTGTGATGCAGTTCTATGCACTCAGCCTGCAGAGCGTTTGCGACGGAGTGCTGCTAAGGGGTCTGGGGAACGGTGATGTAATAATTGAAGGGTTGCCAATTATCAGTAGTCAGCTTCTTGCCGAATGCAGGACCTGTTGCAGATTTGCGATACGGGCATACGGCACGGATCGCCCTAGGCGGTGTTGTGATCACACTCTAAGTGCCGTCATCAGAAGTCTGCTGCACTTGCGGCGCGGCGTTTGGTGTTTCGAGCCCATGATACAAACTGAAAACCAGGGTAATCAAGAAGTTGGGTTTCGGAGCACGTGAGCAGCAATCGCCTTCTTCGAGGCAGACGACAGATCAAGCAGCTGACTGGCCATGGCGCCCGAGCCAGCGGACACGCAGTACCAACAGCGGCCCACGTCGCGGGAGGATGCAGCACCGCAGGGCTCTGCTGCGGCCAACGGCGGCGGCGCCAATGGGGCACAGCCCCCAGACCCCGGCTTCACAAATACCGCTCGGGTGGACTCCGTCGACTCCAGCGCCGGGCGGCAGCTGCCAATGGGGGACGCCGCCGCCTTCGATGGGCAGGACGACAGCCGCAAGCACAAGATGCAAGACAAGGTGGGCAGCAGGAGGACATGTTCCCAGAACTGCTTGCAGCCGTGACGCTGAACCATGCAGTACAGTCTCAGGTTTGCATTGTTGCTGTAACACCTCACCTAATGCAGTAATCAGCAAGATCACGGGCCCTGTCCCCTGCCGGAGGCATTCCACGGGTTTTGGACACGCAGGCAACAACTGTATGTGGTGACTGCGAAGAAGGCCTTGCACATGTTGTGTGCAGGCACACGATCTGAAGGAGCGCACCAAGGAGAAGCTCGACACACGGCAGGATGCAACCAAGTCAAAGTTCCGCAAGGCCTTTGGCCTCAGGGTGGGCGCTGGCATCATCTGCTCCTGCCCTGCATCAGCGTAGCAGCACTGCTGGCACGATCAAGTACAAATGGCTTGGCATGTGCCGTGCTGGGCCAGTGTCTGCCTCACAACCTGCATCAACGACCTTGTGTCAGCTATGATTGGCTGAAGTGCGGTCCCCAACCCTGCCCTGCAGCAAGACAGGCAGGAGGATCCAGCACAGTGGATGTGGGGCACGCTGTATGTCGTGGTGCACGAGGCGGGGCACCTGCCAGGCGACCCGACGCTGGTTGGGGTGAGCATCACTGCACCAACATGTGCAACATGGTCATACGGGGGAAAGGTTGCAAGCCTGCATGGCAATGCAAATGCTGGGAAGCAGTGCGCTTGCTATTGCCGCCTGTGCCACATGGCCCCAAGTACCATGGCCTTACATTATTGCACTTGCTTTCAGAGCAACACTGGCATGTGCGCAAGCACCGGCTCATTAGGTATGTCAGCACGTCACTTCTGGCATGGGTCCTGGTTACGCCACAACTGCACCACACTGCAGGCACTGCCGCGCTTCTGCAACTCCTGCATGGTGGGCTGCCAGCGCGTGACGACAGGGAATGTGCGGCCGCCGCAGCCGTATGTCGCCATCTGTGTCGGCCGCCAGCGGAAGGCGTGAGTGCCATACCCACAGGAACACCTCTGCATGCGACATGAGGCGCCAACGGCGACAGACAGCCACACTACAGAAGATGCCGCATCCATTGCATGGCAGCCTCGTTAAACCAGCTCGTACCAATGCTTGCACGAAGCTGCAGTCCTCTCCTGTCAGGGGTTTGAGGTTCTGCCATAGGTACACCTCGGTGGCGGAGCGGACCTTCTACCCGAAGTGGGAAGAGAGGTTCCGGATCCCAGTCGCCAATGCGCCAAAGGATGTTGAGTTCCAAGTCAAGGTGCTAAACGGTTGCACCTTGTTCTGCAATCTTGACCAAACGGCAAACAAATATGACCTGCTTGTGGTGTGCCGTCAGCTTGCACATTCAGCCTGCAGGCTGCCCATGCTCGCAGCACGCAACGGGGTCGATGGCTCAGATGAAGTCCCCGGATGTGCATGGCAGCAGCCCATTGCCATCGTGCTGCATCTTACTCCAGTTTCCAGCTCCCTGCTGTCACACATGTCTGCAGGATGGAGACGCCTTTGGCAGCCCGCACCTGGGCACGGCGGTGCTGGAGCCATATGAGCTGATGGAGAAGAAGCACTTCAGCGGGTGGCTGCCGCTGCGGGGGCGCACGGGGCGGCAGCAGGGCCTCGGCAAGGCGCAGATCCGCGTGTCCGTCGACTTCATCCCTGTGATGGAGGTCAGTCACCTCCTGGCCCGGTTCACCTCCCTTGAATTGAAACCAGTAGGAGGGGCTCAGCAAGGAACACCTTGCAGAAGAGAGTCCATAACAACGGGGTCAGGAGTCAACCCCCGCTGCACAGCCACTGAGCGCCCCGAACACTGCACTCTGTGGTGCTCTTGGCATGACACTGCTTCAGGAGACAGTGTGCAATGCGATCTGACCGTGCTGGTGCAGAGCACGTCACGAAAGGACGACCAAAACCGGTGGCTGATCAAGCACGCATACTTCCAGCCTCGCGAGGGGGCGCGCGTCAGCCTGTACTCCGACTCGCATCATGACCCTGGTACGATGAACCCAAGTAGCTGCTTCTTCAGACACCGCTGTGTGTCAGCGGCACTGTCATCTGGAAGGCCACCAACGCCCTCGGCTTCAAACAGCTGACTGTTGGTCCACGCTGTACAAACAGCACTGTGCTTCACATGTCCGCAAAAGCGCCCACACTGTTGTTGGCAGATCGGCGTTTGCGCTGACGTGCATCTCGATGGGCTGCAGGGGAAACGCCCACCATCAAGCTGGGCAATGGGGAGCCCTACAGGGAGGGCTCCCTGTGGAAGGACATCTACCAAGCCATCCTCAACGCCAAGCACTTCGTGTACATTGCCGGTTAGCAGGCATAGCTCTGCCTGCTGCCTGACACATAGGAAGCCTGCGCATCTGCTGCTGGCATTAGTGAGCGGCAGTGTGCGACACCTCCCTTGCCGTGACGCCACCACAAATGCCCACTTTGCTGCTGCCCCTCTAGGGTGGAGCGTCTGGGTGCACAACATCCTGGTGCGCGAGAAGGACGCAGAGATGAAGGAGGACGAGCAGCACCTGGAGCTCGGCACGCTACTGAAACGCAAAGTAGGCTGATTTGCATTTACCGGCAAACCTGCTTGATGGTGATTGTTGCAGCAGATGGCTGCGGTGTTGCTGCGCAATGCATGCGCATGCAATGTGCTGAGCGTTCAACAGTCTGGTTGACAGAGCGTACGCTTTGCAGGCTCAGGAGGGCTGCAAGGTCTGCGTGCTGATCTGGGATGACCGCACCAGCAAAAAGGTGCGCCATCGACTGTGCTGCTCAGAGTCTGAGGCTGCTCGTTGTAGAGGTACAGCACCGAATGTGACAGTGATGACGATGGTTTTTGAAGCGATGTGTGCGCACTTCACGGAAACATGCAGCCTGTACATGGATTTCGCCTGTCATGCTCAGGTCATGGGGCTATCCGGCGGAATGCTGCACACGCACGATGAGGAAACACACCAGTACTTTCAGGGCACCAATGTATCTGTCGGCAAGTCTCTCAGGTATGCTGCGGACATGCAGACGTGCACATTGCACAGCAACTTCTGATTTGCATCGCACGATGCTCTCATATATGCCAAAATCATGCGTATTTGCATGAGTGCAGGGGAGCGGATAAGCAGAAGAACTTTCTGAAGGGTATCACGGCAGCCACCAACTTCACACACCACCAGGTGCATCCATTTGACCTTCGATGTGCTATGAGTGCAGACCTCCACACTTCTGCCTTGCTCAGGCATGCTCGGATGCTATGCCCAGCACAGCGGTATAGTCCCCGTGTGACAGCTTGTTGAATGCTGCAGAAAGTGGTGTGCCTGGACGCGCCCGATGCTGATGCGCCCATGCCGAAGATCGACCCACAGACCGGGACGCCCGGCGCATCGGAGGCGGCCCGTGCGGAGGCGAAGGGCGGCCGGGCGCAGCAGACCGGCAGCCAGCCGGGGCACCCCTCGGTGAGCGCTCATTCTGCATTAAACAAGATGATGTGGAGGCTTGCAGATGAGTGATGAATCACTGCTAGAGTTGACGAGGCACCATGTGGGTTCATCAGCTCGTACTATGTCGCCTGACACGCCTTCTACTCTACGACAGATCATCAGCGGCAGAAACAGATAGCAGGTGCAACGACAGCTCCATCGCCGCCCCTCTGCACAGTGACTAGACCTCGGCTTGTGACCAACCCTACTTCGACGCCGACGTTCCACCCTGCAGGAAACCGGCATCCCGCGGCGCGTGCTGTCCTTCATCGGCGGCATCGACCTGTGCGACGGGCGCTTCGACACGCACGACCACCCGCTGTTTCGCACGCTCCAGCTGGAGCACAAGCGTGACTTCTACCAGGACTGCCTGCCTGGGGTGGACGGCGAGGCTGGTGGTGAGCGCACCCACATCACTTCTGTTGATGATGGGCCGCCAGGGTGGCATGTTGGACCACAGTGCTGAAATTAGTTGGGGGGGCTCTGGGTCTACTCTGTTGTGAACTCCCACCCGTCCGCCCGCCTGTAAGGTGGGCGGGGAGATGATGGTGTGCGAAGGGACTGTGGCCTTTGACCTGAATGACGGTGTAGTCAATAAAACTCATGATCTGGCGAGTGCAGGCCCGCGGCTGCCGTGGCACGACCAGCACTGCCGGCTGGAGGGGCCGCCCGCCTTTGATGTGCTGTGCAACTTCGTGCAGCGCTGGAAGCACGAGGTGCGGCTTCCACCTTGTGGGCTGGCTGTGGGCAGATGCCTGTGGGTATGATGTGCATGCTGTGCCAGTGGGCTCACTCTGGCGTGCTCTGCACTGTCCACATGCTGCTTGTCCGGCCGCATCTGTTCTCGGTGCTCGCATACTGTTTGAGCGCTGCAATGAGCGCCACCACCACACCTGTTGTCGTGGCTTTCGAGGCGACCCGAAACCCTGCCATGCAGTCATCGTCCTCCAATGGCGCCGAGGGACTGGTGGACCTGCGGCGGCTGGGGGACCTGAAGCTGCCCGCGGATCTCAACAACCCCAACGACCCCAGGGTCTTCGTGGTGGACCCCCGGTCCCCAGAGGCCTGGAAGACCCAGGTGCGGCTCCTAATGTAGTGGACACCCGCGTGACGGTGCTAGCGCCATTTGCGAACTGCACCAACAAGGCCGAAAGGCTGGGGCCATTGCAAAGCTTGGGGTCGGGCCGGCGGGGTCACCTGCAGATTCGCGGTCTGTGCTGCTGCTGACGGCAGCTCACATAGCATCAGCAGCTTTTGCAGTCTTGAAAGCATCAGTCTAGCCTCAGACACCTGGCCAAGAATTACAGCAGCTCCCCAGCAGCGCCACGCTTGCTGCGCCGGGTGACAGCAGCCGATGCGGTACTGCTCTGTGAGAAGATGACCACTCAGCGTGCTCTCTGGAATCTGTGCAGGTGTTCCGGTCCATCGACTCCCAGTGTGTCGTGGGCTTCCCGAAGGGCAACAACGAAGCCTACGACCGGGGCCTGGTCACAGGTGCGCCTGAAAGCAGATCCTCGTGTGGGCCATAGATCCTCAACAGCAGCTGACAGCTCCTGCGCCTGTCACTCGCGGGTGCCACACCTCAATGGGCTGCGATTGCAGCAACTCCCGTGTTGGTGCACCTGTGCAGCTGATGCGATGTCCCAGAAGTCAGGAAGCCGCACATTCACTCACATTCCTGTCCTTCTGTGATTGGATGCCTGGCACCAGCCCATGCATGAACTTGCCAAGCAAGCTGTATACAAGGGGAGCATGTGCATCTGCGCAGACCGCGGCCTGACGGTGGACAAAAGCATCCAGTGGGCGTACATCCACGCGATCCGCAACGCCCGCCACTTCCTGTACATCGAGAACCAGTACTTCCTGGGTGGTTCCGGCGAGTGGGAAAACAAGGTAGGCATGCAACAATCTCCAGGGTGCTCGGTGATGGCGTGCAGAGCGATGCCCTTGGCGAAGCAAGTTCCAGCCAGCCCATGCTGCACGCGCACCAGGCGCTCGCCAGGCGCAAGAGGCACCACTCCATTGCGACGATGAAAGCGGTGCCTTGTTACATCGCAGACGCACGCGGACATCTGCAACAACCTGGTGCCGATCGAGATCGCGCTGCGGTGCGCGCGGGCCATCAACGAGGGACAGCCCTTCGCGGCCTACATCATCATCCCTATGTGGCCCGAAGGTGGGCTCATTCACAGTGAAACCTCCTCAACCCTGCAACCTGCATGTTTGTGCCAAAAGTGCTGCTCTGAAGGTTCAAAAAGCAGAACTATCACCAAGGCAGCGAACGGCTCAGCAGGTGGTGGTGCGTCGTGCTCGCCTCGTCCTCGACTGCTGATGCCACAGTGTCAATCCTGGATGCATGCTGACGCGTGTGCAGGCATTCCGGAGGCGGGCAGCGTGCAGGAGGTGCTGCTGTGGCAGACCGCCACCATCCGCATGATGTACCGCATAGTCGCACAGGCCATCCAGCGCAAGGTTTGAAAAACACGTTGAAATGCGCCTGCAGAATGTCTTCTCCACAGCACCTTCGCATGCAGTCCTGTGTCGTGTGCACCTGGCCAGCAGTCGCTCCACATGGCGGCGCCCAGCTTCATGCGGTGCACTTGCTGCACCTGCTGGAGCATTGGGGCCAGCGCCAGCACAGTCTGCTGCTGCGCCTGTTCACACTGCTCCAAGTGTGTAGCGAAAACATGTGCAGGTATGGCTCATTTGGGTCAGCCTGCATACAGGGGGTGAATGCGCACCCACGGGACTACCTGAACATCTTCTGCCTGGGAAACCGGGAGCCAGTGGAGCCCAATGCGCCGCCGCCGCCCAAGGCTGCCAAGCCGGGGTCCCGACAGGTGTCCACTTGCCCCCTCATCAATGCGCACATCATTGCAAGCACCCTGCTGACTCCAACTCACTGATGGCCAGCCCGGCCTCAGGGCCCGCTCTCTCCCAAGGCAGCCCAGCCAGTGGCCTGGTCGCTTACAAGCATGCGGCAAACTTGAGAGCCTCAGACTGTACAATACCTGTCAGAGACAAGTGCAGCAGCGGACCATTTCGCAGCAATGGCGAGTGCTGATGCTGTCTCCAGCGCGTCTTCTGCCGTGCAGGCCAAGGTGCTGGAGACGCGCCGGTTCGTGATCTACTGCCATGCAAAGATGCTGATCGTGGATGATGAGGTGTGGCACCCGGATGTCCACCACAGTCCGTCAAATGCTGACAGCCAACAATGTGCTGTTTGAGAAAGAGTTTTGCTATGTCAAATGCTCTAGCGCTGCTCACACGGCGGCAGGGGCCTGTCGTTGCTCTCATGACCGCAGGGCGGCTTGACTCAGAGACGCATCACCATCGACGCCCACCGCCGTCCTGCTCAGTGCTGTCTCTTGCCCCTGCGCTGTAGTTTGTGCTGGAGGGCAGCGCCAACATCAACCAGCGCAGCCAGGACGGCGAGCGGGACGTGGAGATCGCGATGGGCGCCTTCCAGCCCAACTTCAAGCCGGCGGGGCGCGGCGTGGTGAGTTCAGGCCCCCTACAACCGTGACTTTCGCCCCAGGGCACGGCTGTGCATGGCCGCGGAAGAGCGTCTCCTCGTGTAGCTGCCAGTGAAGTGGCCGGCCAGAGTGGGTTGGGTCCGGCTGAGGGCGCCCGTGCTGACACCCCTGTGTGCATCAGACCGGGTGCTGTGTTGTGATAGCCACTCGGGGGTTCAGCGCGCAGACAGGTGTGTGTCACTGTGATACGATGCTGCCTCTGGGTTGTGAGGCTGGAGTTTGGCGTTGCAGGTGTACGGGCACCGCATGGCGTGCTTCGAGGAGCACCTGGGCCACCTGGAGGACACCTTCCAGACGCCGCAGGACGTCAACTGCGTGCGCCGCGTGCGCCAGCTGGCCGCGGTGCGTCCGACTGTGCCCAGATCTTCTCGTCCTCTCTCACCGCTACACTGGCCATGACCCATGTGCTGATGGTGTGCGGCCCTTCGTACCGCAGCAGAAGAGAGCAGAGCAAGCAGCACATTGCAGGGTGTGCTGAGAAAGCTCATGTTTGCTGGTGTGCGCTTTGCAACGTAACGCCCTTTCTCCAAATGCCCTACAGGAGAACTGGGCGGCGTACACGGCAGAGAAGGTGCAGCGGCTACCGCACGGCCACCTGCTGCTATACCCACTTGAGGTGCCTTGCTTCTTCGCTTTATTTCCTTCACACTCTGTCCTATTCATTCTGGGATGCATTGGTCACTCCTGCTTGCGGGTGTGCGGTGCAGTCAGTCACCTGCTGCTGCACTGCCGCAGCTTCAGGCTGGCGCAGAGTTAGACTGCTGCACTGCATGTGAACACCCGAGATCACGAGTGCCAATTGGGCTGGCACCGTATGCAACCCACTGCGCTGATCGCGTGTTCCCATGCGGTGCAGGTGACTCAGAACGGCCTTGTGCGCACGCTGCCTGGGTTCCGCCACTTCCCCGACACCAAGGCCGATGTGACCGGAAAGAAGATCCAGGTGCGCAGCTGTGGTAGTGCAAAGCCGATGCTGGCGTGTATCTGTGCTGCCTGCTCCCTAAACCCTAAACCCCTGCCTGCTCCGTGCCGTGTGCTGCTGGCGTGAATGAGACGCAGAATGACACATCCGCTCTTCTCTATGCGCTCTTCTGTATCTTCCAGTCTCTTGAGGCAGTCATTAGTTGCACGCCCGGGCTGGGCGCCAATGCAGTGCAGAGGCTCTGCGACCCTGAGCTGACGGCATGTGGCTGTGCAGGTCCCAGCAGTGGTGAAGACGTGCCTTGGCCGGACTGAATATGTGGTGACCACCTAAGGACCTTCCGCTGCATGTTAGCTTGCGCACCTGTGCCGAGAGTGGCAGCGACGCTGCCGCTCACTCTGCAGATGAAGTATGCACACCGGTGCGAAGCTGCTTGCAGCTGCAGAAACAGCCATCTGTGTGAAGTATATGGGATACGATGCAGTTCTTGAGGCGATTCTCAGGCCACACAATCCAGTTCCTTGCTTTTTAGGCAGGTTGTGTCAGGGTGTTCCATTCGCAGTCGGGGCTAGCCTTGCCCGATGTGTTGTGTGACAATATATATCAACTCCCGCATGTAGTTCGTGATAGATACAACAACAGAGTTGTGCTTCAGCACACATGCGTTTAGCCCACCATTGCTGGTCCTCTGTTGTGTGTGTGCACCATCTAGTACAGTCCAGACAAAGAGTTTGCTACATGACAATGACAATGCTGAACAAGGTGGCTGACATACAGAGGAAAACCAGACAAAGGTGCAAAACCACAGCAACTTGGGAAAACCTGCACATTGACCGCAGTTTGCCGATCTCAAGGTATCATGTGCGCTGCACCGATGTCGCCGCAATGCTGATACTGCACATCAGGGCTGTCTCCCGTGTTCAGGTGATGTCGATGCTGTTCGATTGCAATCTCATCGTATGCCTTCAATGGCATTCTTGTGTGTCCAGTGTCAATTTCGTCAATCCTGCACACAAACAGGACCAGGTAGGGCGGCCGCATGTGAGTGCAGGCACAGCATGATATCCTATGCGTTCAGGCAGCGCATGTGCCCGCGTTCATGACGCAGGACACATCAAGTCACCTGCTCATCGTAGGAGCGGTCGACCGCGCCGACCATGAGCTTCATCATCCACAAGTCCGGGGTTAGGTTGACGCCCTTTCGAGCATACTCCTGCTGCTCCAGCTCGTAGTACGATGTGCAGTCGACCTGCCGCGGTCACACCTCTGTTGCCCGCGCTGTTCAAAAGGAAGGGTCATTCACACGTACACCATGCATGGAGCTTCGCACGAATGATGCTGGTGCAGTCTGGTATTCAACGCATGCAGGAAAGACGACAACCTGCGCACCAGTTTGCCGACATCCTGCATATGCATCGGCAGAACCGGGTCACAAAGGACTGGCCATCTTCAGTCGTGTGTCCTGTCAAACTAGCTGCATGGCTAAGCAAGTGCACTGCGGTTTGTGGGTTACCTTGTCATTGTCCAGCTTCGCCAGGAATTTCTGTGCACCCTCATCACGGCCGACCTGCACCAAACGTCAGCCAGGTGCCTGTTGGTGGGTGGACAAGACACTACTTTGCTGACCTGCACAGCTGAGCCCAGTATGGGGCTTGGTTGGGCGAGCTCGCTGCAGAACCAGTGTTACATGTCTCTGTGTCCAGCTGCACCTGCGCAAACTCGAAGGCAATGGCCCCTTCGCCGGCGTAGCTCTTCTTGCAAGCCTTCTTGGCATCCTTGATAACCGAACGTATCTTGTCCTCACGTTCGCCAGTCGGCTCGCCATCTGCACGAGGATCGGGTAAGGATACTACTGCAGCCATGTGCAGACGCTCTATAGTCTTGTCCAACTCACTTGTGACACCCCCAGTGACGAGTGCAAGAAGGCCTGTGCACTGGCATCCTACCTGTGATAGTGATCACCTGTTGCAGCAGCAGCAGAGGGGCACATCAGCGGCCTTGCATCACAGTGCAGAATGTCCCGCGGTGCAGTTTTCTGGGGGCAGCAGTCAAACACAGAAGTGTTTTAAGACGCCAGGGTTCAACAGATTTGACAGTGAACTCAGAGCCAGGGTGCTCGGCCAGGCTGCGCACCAGCAGCGGCTTGCGCAACGACTTGTCCTTCAGCTTCCGGTGCAGCAGCGGCTTCAACACCTTGTCCTCCATTGAGTGCCCCATCGGCGTGCCCGCATTGTACCTGCAGCGCATCTGACCCAGGCATCACTGCCTGATGTGGAAGGTGAGGTCGGAACCATTACAGGCTCCAGGGCTGGAAAGCTCCTGGGATTGCTGCGTGCTTGAGCAGAGCCGGATGCTCCTCCCGTTCAGCCCGATGTGGGTCCACCACATGTGCATGGTGAGCAGGTGGGTCGCAGTGTCAGCAGCCGAAATCTGCGCAAAGTGTGCAGTGCAGTTGCAGGCAACACTTGCATCTCCATAGGGTGCACTAACCGTGCGCGGGATGCCCATAACTCACTTGAGCTGCTGTACATAGGCTGCGGCCTGGGAGGAGTCGGTGACGCCGTCCCGTTGGTCTGGCAAGTTCATGGCGCGCAACGAGATGCCGTCGCTGCATGGACAGATGCTCAGTGTCAGGGCGCATGGTCACAAGCTGGCTTGCATGCTCTGCTCACGCTGCCGGTACGCGGTGTAGTGACTGCAAGCTGGAGTGTGTACATGAGTGCTGGCCAGGTAGGGCTGGGCGCTGTAGTCCTGCGAGTGCTGGCGGCTCTCGCAGCTGACGCAATCTTGGGGATCCATACCTGTCGAACAGCGTGGTCACAGAGGTCACGCGCTCGATGATGGCCTTCAGGTCGTCGATGCGGGTGCCCTTCTCTGCGAACTGCAGCGGAAAGGGCACTGCCCATCAGCAGGTGAACAGCTAAAAGAAAATGTACGCGAGGTGGCGGCAGAGGGGAAGAGATGAGACAAAAGTTCGAGAGGATCGAGCATCTGAAGACGCAGAGCTGCTGCCGCACCTTCATGCTTGCGCTGTCGTCGCACATCACCGTGACGTCGTACAGCGCCAGCACCACGAAGTCAAGCGCCAGCTCCACTGCAGAGGGGTGAGTCACTTGCCACACCACATCAACTGAGCAAGACAGAGCATTCGCTGGTGCATCTCAGCAGTGTCCAAAGGTGTATCAGTCCATGCTTCATGTACAGCAGTAGAACCCAACCAGGTGACGTCTTTGGTTACCACTCAGTACATCGTCCCACCTGGCATGTTGTACTTGGCAGCGAGGGCTCGGAAGTCCACCCCTTGCGCCCGGCGGATGACGCTGTCGAGTGCCGCCGCCGGGAACAGCGGCTGCAGGCCGTTGGCCGCCACGATGGCGTGCAGCTTCTGGCTGATGATGCCTGCGAAGGCCGAGCCGTCCTGCTGCTGCTGCTGCTGCTGCTGCTGCTGCTGCTGCGGTGGCGGTATGCCATACTGCCCTGGCGGTGGAGCGCCGTAATGTCCCGGCTGCGGCGCACCGTATTGTGCCGGCACTACAGCTGCAGCAGCGCCCCCGTGCTGGTGCTGCTGATACTGGTCCATTCCAGCGTTCACGGCACTGTAGGCACCGCCTGCCGCCGCCATCTTAGCCGCGAGGCCCATGGCTGCAGGCTCCTGCAGTCAATACATTACCTTGCTTGTCAGAACAGATCTGCAGTTGAACTTAGCGAATGACAGGTGGTGCAACACCTTGCAAGGTGACAGTCTGTCAGCAAGGCAGGGGCTGAATCCGAGCAGCACGCCCTGCACTTCCAGCAGGGAGCCTCTTGAAAGCATTGGGAATGTGCGTGTGAGCAGCCATAAAATCATAGACTAATTTCGACCCGGGATTGCAAACGACATGACGGTGTGCAACAAACTGCGAGATCATTGATGACCCAAGCACACCAACTCTCAGATTCATGACAAGTCGGCGCACAGCACTCGAGGCAGCGTGTAGCACAGAGATACACAGAAGTTGCAGGCAAGGGGGCTGTCCACCGAGCCTACCCTCGAAAAGAGCTTTTGCACCTGTTGTTTGCGTCCGTGCTCTGCCCGGGAGATGTCGGAGAAGCGAATTGTAGTGTGCAGGTGCGCGATATTCGGTGCGACAGGTGTCAAGAGATCTGATACTGAGCAACTGCGATCACGAGTTGCACATCGGCGATGTCGAGGCCAGCCTGTATGCGATGACGGATCACACCATGGCGCACGTGATCAACCAGCTTTTCTTCCGAAACGATTTCTGCTGCAGACATAGTTGCACTGCCTCACACTCCCTCAAGATCCCTTCAGCTGCACTTTGGCCTGCAGAGAGCGACAGAAGCAGGCCGCGTAAACCGTCGCCAACAATGGGGTGAGCGTCGTGAGGACTGCGTCAGATGTGAACGCTCGTGATCACCTGATGTGCTGACCGCTGTTTCTGCCTGGTTAGGCTCGCGGCGAAATTGCAGCAGGCCCAGGCGTTGAGCGGTGCTGCCAGTGCTGCGGCGGGGGCGTACGCTGGTGCTTGTGAGTCCCCGCCAGCCCTGTCTTGATCCCACAGAAGTCATTTGCAGCTGACAACTTGATGGCGTTGGCCGTGACTGCTATAAGCTGTATGAGTAGTCACCTGCTACGATAGCCAGCAGCCCTCATAGGCCATGTGTGGACGCTCGGGTGTTGATCTGAGCGAACAACAGGTGCAACTGGCAGCATAGGGAGCATGCAGGCCATCGCGCAGTGGCAAAGCCGGCTGAAAAGTCGTCTTTGATTGCCTATGTGGCCGCAGCAACAGGCCTTCTGTGATCGTGCTCGCCTGCAACACGTGATTGTGCGCAGCCTCCCTGTGGTGCTGCAGGGTGGCTCATCTGCAAGGCCGTGCTCCCCTCTTGTTCACGCAGCTCATACTCTGTGACCGCAGCCAAGCCGGGCCACGGCGCCGCGCCTGGCGGTTACGGCGCCCCCCGCCCGGGCGGGTACCCGGGGCAGGCGCCGGGCGGGTATCCGGGGCAGGCTCCAGGGGGGTACGCTGGGCAGGCGCCCCCAAGGCAGCACGGACAGTACCCCGGCCAGCAGCCCCCGCCTGGTCAGTACCCCGGCCAGCAGCCCCCTGGCGGCATGCCCAGCCAGTATCCCGGCCAGCAGGTCCCCGGTGGCATGCCGGGCCAGTACCCTGGCCAGCAGCAATCCCACAGCCAGCCGGGCCAGTATGGAGCGCCTGGACAGTCTGCTCCAGGGCAGTATGGCGCGGGTCCCGCAGGGCAGTCCGCTCCAGGGCAGTATGGCGCGCCCGCGATGCAGCCCCAGGGTGGGTTCGGCGGCGCGCCTCAGGCCTGCGGCATGAGCGGTGTCATCCAGGTGCTTCCTCCATCCGTGTAGTGTATTTACCCCTGATGCAGTGAGAGACAGTGTCTATGACGGCTGTCCACTCCTGATGATTATGTGCCTCGAGAAACCGCTGCTGTTGGGCACAGCATAAAGTGTGAGACCGCCTTGGTGACAGCTATGTGTGCTGGCGCAGAACAAGCTGCGGCAGATGGTGCAGGTCAACCGGCTCGAGGCGATGTACCCGCCGCAGGTGCTGCAGGGTGTGTTCGCCAGGCTGGACCGTGTGGACTTCAGGTCTGTCATACACCCTCATCTTGAAACCTTTACTCTGCAACCTAGTCCCGCTCCAACAAATATGCTTGAACTCTACACTCCTTCAGGAAGTTGAGCTGCAGCTGCAAAGGTGCTGATCAGGCTCCTCTGTAGTCCACCGTCTGACCAAAATGAGCTCGCAGGGGCCTGGCTGCAAAGTACAACATGCCTGTGGAGCTCGCAACCGACATGGCGACGCTCGCCCTGTACGACATCGTAATCTTTGCAGGTTGCTGCTGCTTTCTCGGGACCTGCACCTGCTCCTGTACCTGTGTGCTGCAGCAGGCTCCTGCTCTGGATGGTTGAAGCATACTGATAATGACAAGGCCTCACCGTCTGCTGCTGATATGCAGATGACTCGGGGTCGATGGCATTCGAGGAGAATGGCGAGCGCATCAATGACCTCAAGGTCGGTTCCCTGGCCCCATCTTGTTCCTTTAGTCATACACTGTACAGGCACCACTGTTGTGCAGGCATATCTGCACGGAGCATCCCAGTGGCAGCCTGGCCTGCACGTTGCCCTGGACTCTGCGCTTCGGATCACGCTGCCTGGCATGCTCTTTGCAGCTCATCCTGGGGCGCGTGGCAGATGTGGCGACGGTGTTCGACGACAATGGCATCAACATCCGCTTCATGAACAGCACTGTAGAGGGCAACAACGTGCGCGACAACATGTCTGCTGCAGGCATCGCGCAGCAGGTGAGCAGCCACTAACCCTCAGCAATCTGTGCATGCTCCCACTTCACCTGGTGGTCCCTCTGTGTGGCTGGCAGCCATACATATTGCGCCCTTGAAGCGATGAATCTTGGCATTGCACGCTGTCCTGTCACCGCTGTTGTTGATGTCAACTGCACCCGGCCGAGTTGTCAGCCGGTGCTACTGACTGGATCAAAGCACCCAGGATTCACATCCACAGTGGGCGACCTTCGTTTCTCCTGCTGGCGGCAGGTGCAGTACAACGGGCTGACGCCGCTGGGCAGCATGCTGGACGCCAAGGTCATCCGGCCCTTCGTGGCAGGCCCTGTGCAGTCCCGCGCGCTGCAGAAGCCAGTGCTCGTCATTGTCATCACAGGTCAGACGCCCCCCGCTCAAGAGCTCGGCCAACGGATCTCTGTTGGTCAGCGGTGGGGGTGATCCCTGACAGGCGCTGATTGTCAGGGTGTGCAGGCTACATGCATGTGTGGCTTGTGTGTTGTGGCTGCATGTTCGGTCGTGTTGTGGCCGAGTGGCTGAGGCGTGGCTTGGCTGACTTGCTCCAGACGGCGAGCCGACGGGCGAGCCACCGGGCACCGTGGTCAACGTCATCAAGGGCGCCAAGAACCTGGTCAGCAACTCGCAATACGGCCCGGGCGCGGTCGCCTTCGAGTTCGCCCAAGTCGGCAAGGTGGGGCAGTGGCCACTGTGCCCGTGGTGCTGCCGGTGATGAGGGCACTGCCCCAGAACACACCTGTGTCATGGCTGCACAATCTGCTGGGCGCAGCCTGTGACGCTGTGCTGACGTCCCACTTGCCTGCTGCCACAGGACCAAAAGGCGCAGCACTTCCTGGCGACCATCGACAAGGACCCCACCGTCGGCAAGATGGTGGACTGCACCTCGTGAGCTGCCGCGCATGATGACATCAGATGCCCTGGAGCATGTCGAAAACTCTGCAACGCAGAGGCCACCATTGTACCCACTACCTGTTCTGGCATGTTCTCCCTCTTGTCGAGCCAGCTGCCCTGTCATGTGCGCAGGTACTACGAGCTGGAGGCGGATGAGTATGCAAGGAAGGGCATCAACCTGACCCCTGACGTGTGGCTGGTCAAGCTCATGGTCGGCGCCATCGACCCCACGTGCGTCTTGTGTGTGCCTCTGAACCGTCATCTGTTACAGATTGCGAGTGTACTGCTGGAGCTGGGCAGTCCGTTGCAGTGTGTGCTGCTGGAGGTCCTGTGCAACTGGCAGCAGGCCCTCGCATGCCCGCCCATGCTGTATATGAGTCACGGCAACATACTGCTGGGTTGCTGGCTGCAGGTTTGACGAGCAGGACTGACAGCAATAGCTGCCGCATCAACCTGCAGCAGTGGGCAGCTGCACCAGGCGCCAGCTTTGGCGCAATGAGCTGGATGGCAGTGACAAGGCAGTGCTGCACCTGGGAGCAGGCAGAGGCCCCTGACTGCCATCAAGCAAGTGCCGCTAGTGACAATATCAGGGTGCCTGCAGCTCGGTACCATAGTGTCTTGCACCGCTGCGATCTGAGTCATTGCAAAACATCAGAAGAACTGTGGTTTGTCTGCTTTGTGGTCACAGCCCTTGTCTCGGTGTGCCGTTGCGGCATTGCTCTATGCTGTGTCGTAAGCTGCTGCATGATCACTCTGCCCGGCCAGAAGGTGGTGGCAACGCCGTGCTGTGTAGCTCAACAGCCTTTCTGTGAACTGAGACCCCTATGCACGCCTGCCGCGACAGCTGCAGCCAGCAGGGCGGCAGGATAAGGGGATACATGACACAGTATCTGCAGGACAGGATTACCTCAGCAGCGTCTCGGCAGCTTCCAGCGCCAGACGAGCCGCGGCACCTGGCAGCTGTCCAGAAGTCAGTGAATATTTCCCCTGGCACTTCCATACCGAGCCGAAGCTGCTCCGGATCGCCATTCTGTTCTCTTTGCAATCACACTTCGCACTCTGAAATCAGCTGAGATCATCTGCTAACCAAGCTCCCCGCTACTACCAACACACGCAGCAGCTAAAATGGCGGGCATCAAGTGAGTGTTGATCTCGCTGCTGTTGGTGTTGCCCTACGCGTTCCGGGCAGCCGCGGCGCCCCGGCACTGCTGCACACCTCCGTGCTCACTAGCATACTGTTAGAGTTGCTTCAGGCTTGCATGAAAGCCCGGTCATATGCGTGCAGAGCACACCTGAGGGTTGTGCTGTTGCCTTTCTCGACTCGGCACGCAGCCGTCGGCGCGTGACATGCTGCCGGTCTCTTCAAAGCTGTTTATATACCACTCCCGCATTTTGCGGGCCCGCGCCATGCGCAGAGCTGCTTGTTGAGACTGCCGACGCGTTCGGGCAGCACCTTCCTAGCTGCTTCACTTCGGTTTACCCACCCGCCACTCGGCGCGCTGTCCCGCTTTCGCGATCGCGTCTGCCTCAGTTACACGGTTTGCAGCACACGATTGCCTTGACTGAGCAGGCGGACTCGTCGCTGCATGTGGTGCAGTTCACAACCCGCTTTCTGGTTGACAGCCCTTAGGCTGACTCGAGCTCTTGCCCCTCTAGTTACACCGTACATGGACGTCACAGTGTCAGTGCTGAATTGCTGACCGTGTGCACTGCTGTTCCTGCAGGGCCAAGATCAGTGAGACGATGGACAAGCTGACCCACCGGTCGGGCACCAACGCCAACACCGGCCATGGCACTGGCCACACCACCGGCAGCTCTGGCTACACCAGCGGCAACACCGGCGACCTGAACACCACAGGCACCACAGGTGGGCCCACAGCATCGTCAGACGCTGCGCCTTGTACTCTGGCAATGACCCACGTGCACAGTCAGCAGCAGTACTGCTGCATCCAGTCGCTGTGTGCTGCCAGTCGAGGTCAGTCAGGTCCTGCCTGCGTCATGAGCAAACTTCACAGCGAATCACAAGTTGCAGCAGTATGGCTACATGGTTGGTGTCTGATAGGTCTGGTGCCTAAGCCCTAAGCAGTGGGCACTGAGACGCCTTCCGCACACCTCACAGGCTACAACACGACCAGCGGCACCACTGGCATGGGCACGACCGGCACCGGCATGGGCACTGGCATGGGCACCGGCAGCGAGTACACCACCACCGGCACCACGGACTACGGCACAACCGGCACCACCGGCGGCATGACGACCGGCGGCATGACCACCGGCACAACCACCAGCATGGGCACCGGCCAGGTCATCGACAGCGAGGTCTTCACCAAGACTGAGGTACACGCCTTGCCAGCTGCCCCTGCCGCACTCCTGCGTCCTCAGCTGCACCATGCATCGCTGTGCAGCCTGCATGTGGAAGCAACATCGCAGCACATATGACAAGTGTCATCCCTGTGCTGATCCGTCGGCTGGTTTCTGCTGCAGGACCATGAGGTGCTGGTCGAGAAGAAGCGGTATGAGCTGGAGCACCACCCGGTCGAGAAGAAGGTGTGCTGCTGACGCAGTTCCGCTGCAGATGTTGCCCTGTTTTCCCGCAGCTCAGCGCAGCACAGCCACCCCGCCCGCACAACACACATTGCTGCCTGGTACCTTGCCCCCAGTACCACCCAGTGACGACATTTACACGCTGATCTGTTCTCACATGCGTCGTGTCGTCGCTGCAGTACGTGGTGGAGACCAAGTACGTCGGCGAGACCCAGGTGGCAGGCGCCCCCACCGAGGTGGTTGGCAACGAGTCCAACATCGTGGACGAGCGCATCAAGCAGGCCCCGGCCGGCGACCGCACCGTTGTGGTCGAGAATGTCGACATCGGCGTCCCCGCCTCGGAGGTGTGTTACTATGCCCCCTCTCCATCACTGCCTGACTGCCTGGAGACTGCACTGCAGGCCTGCTCACCTATGTGTGTTGCTGCCTGCTATTGTGCTGTTTTCTCCCCCGATGTAGCGACAACTAACACACGTTAGTCAGGATGGCGTTGCTGTTGATGACTTCTGCTTCTTGCTCTTGTGCAGCTGCGCGGCCAGACCACCACCACCACCGGCATGGGCCAGCAGGGCATGGGCCAGTCCGGCATGGGTGGTGGCCGCACCTACTAGACAGTAGCTCCAATACTCTGGTCATTCTTGGCGATTAGCAAAGCAGCCTGACAACCATCCATCCCTGCAGTTTTGGCAGCGCCAGTTGTCAGTGGGCTGGCCATGCGTTGCTGTGGACTGTGCTGTGACTTGCCAAAGCGTGGTCATGGATGTGATTGTTCGCTGAGTGCATGCTGTGCCAGCGCCTTTGTTGTTGGTCTGCTTGCTGATCCGTTCTTTATGACTAATTTGTAACTCTGTGATGGATCCATTGTCAGCTACACACACCAACTGCTGGGAAGCATTGCCCACTTACATGTGCCATCCATACGGTATGTGTGCTTCCCACTTACATGTGCCACCCATACGGTATGTGCTGGCAGAGTTGTTGCCACATGCTTCACTCTCATGTGCCACAGTGAAAACGTCAACTACCAGCTAAACATTGTTGTTGCCAAATGGTATATGCTGCAACCCATAACAATACGGTTATTGCATCACACAACAATGAATGCTGGCGTTTACATAGTGTGGCGCTCCAGAGTTCTGCACAAAGCCCAATACCCTAGATGTACCCGAACGCACATAGGGACATGCAATGCTGTAGCAGTACACCGAGCTGTGAAACAACTGCATGTAGTCACACAGCCAGCTCTTCTGCGCCACTTCCAACAGTATGGCAAGCTGAGTTACAAAGAGATGTGCTTGTTGGCACTTCAATGCTGAATTGCTGTTCAGTTCGCCTACCAGTGCTACCTTCCATGCGCCTGCCACCAGCTGACTGCCAGGCTGAGCGCGCCACACACAGCTACCCATTTCGTGCGCCCACACCTGTGCATGCCCAGTGTGTGCAGCTGCTGCGAGGTGACCTCGCCGTCCTCCACTGACACTGCCCCTGCTGCTGCGCCCTGCCCTGCAGCGGCCGCCGCCGCCGCCTGCCGGATCGCCCTGGCCACCAGGGCGTTTCCTGTGCTCACACCTGCATACCGACTGTCTGCAGCTGCTGCGAGGTGGCCTCGCCGTTCTGCACTGACACTGCCGCCGCTGCTACGCCCTGCCCTGCCACACCAGCCGCCGCCCGCCGCATCGCTTTGGCCACCTGGGCGTCCCGCAGCTTCTGCCCACCCTGGGGCGCCTCCCACCCCTTGCGCAGCCCGGAGCGCGGCAGCCCCGGCGACTCGAAGTCCCACCAGTACCCCGGCTCAATCCCCGGCCCGAGCGGCTCCGCGACCCCCAGGTTCCTGCAGGAAGCAGGTGGGGCGCTGGTGCCACCCGCAAGACGCCTCCAGTGACAGCAATCAGCAGCATTGGCAGCGCTGCAGCTGTGCACATGCCAGTGTATGTCACGTGTGCTTGCATTCGGGGAGCAGCTGCTTGTGAGGTGCTGAAGCGTCATGCTGGTCCTGCAACCCTGCTGTGAACAAAGTCGGTACATGGGACCAGCATGACATGACATGACATGCTTGCACCTGTCCAGAACTTCCAGCACGTCGTTGACCGGCACCTCCAGGTTGGCATCCTTGCCATCATTGGCTGTCCCCACCTACAGCGTAGCAAGCATGCATGGGGTTCACTTTGGCTCCAGGGCACGACATCGGTGATCACCTGGTTCCTTGGACTGCCATGTCAGGCGCCAGCCGCACAAGCAGCAAGCCATTCTGTTGGCTGTTCGGATCTGCACGACAGCAGCGCCTTGTGATGCCAGGGCGCAGCAGCGGAGATGCACGATCGAGGGGCAGTGCAATGCACCGGCAGGGACCAGTACTTGTCGCCCAGCCTGGACAACAGGTATGGTCAAGCCAAGTCACATAGTGGCGCGCTCAGTAGGCGCAAGAAAAAGTGGGCAGAGCAGCACACCGGCAGCGACCAGTAGTTGTGGCCCAGCCCGGCCGCCATGAGCCAAAAGACCTCGTTGCCGTGCTGCCCCGCCGCCATCACCTCCAGCACCAGCGCGCCAGGCGCCACCCAGTGCATGTTCAGGAACGCCGAGCCGTGGGGCCCCACCAGCGCCATCACCTCGCTGCTGAAGTACTGCACGATGTCCCGGAAGCGCGGGAACTTCTCGTGGTTGAACACCTCCAGCCGCTCGCCCCGCCCCCGCTTCACCAGCAGCTCCCTGATGTTCTCCAGCAGCTCGGCCTCGTTGGTGACGGCCCGCCCGCCGTTGTCGGAGGCGCCGCCGGCGCCGGGCGTCCTCGAAAAGTACATCACCGTCTGCAGCCCACGATGTACTTGGCATCGAGATGCAGGCAGCATGGTGTCAGAGGCCTGCTGTTTGATCACTCTCCAGACTCGCGCCGCTAGGAGCACCCGTGCTGACACCGCATCTGCTGCCGCCAGGTGCACGAGCAGCTGCAGCGTCCTTATCAAGAGAGCGCTCTGCACCCCCATATGGCACCCCGGGTATGAGCGCGGCAGTTGTTTTACCCAGAACCCATGGGATACGGGTGCGTGCCCACCTTCCGCTGCGACAGGGGCACGGTGCGCTTGGTGGTGGGAATAGGGTTTAGGATACCATGCATGCCCACCTTCCGCTGCGACAGGGGCACGGTGCGGTTGGCGCCGCCCGCGTACGCGACCAGCAGGTCGTACATGGGGTGGTAGTTGGGGCAGCGGCACGCGAACACCAGCCGCTCCGCCACCTTGCCATCCACCTGCGGCAGGGCATGAGGCAGCCTTCGGACGCGCGCCATGTCAGGGTAGCTGGCTGTACCGCTATCGTTGGATGCCCGGCAGCAGCATGTGCAGCTGCCCAGCACTGCTGTACATCACATGACCGCAGGTACCCCACTCAACAGCGGCAAGTTGCTGCTACACTTCCTGGTCCCTGCCAGTCAGCAGGGGCCATTAGCAGCGCCTGCTGTCACACAGTGAGCCGGGCGCTGTAGGCACTCACATCGGCCGCATGCAGCACGTCGCTGAAGTCGAAGCCCAGGCCCCGCCACAGGCTGGGCTGCCAGTCGTCGCCCGAGGCCGCGCCCTGCCCCGGGTACCCAGTCACCGCCTTTGCGCCCGGCGCTACAAACTCCTGCGCCTGCGGATGACGTGGACACAGCATCATCCGCTGCTGACGTGCAAAGCGATGCGGACGCAGCATGGGACGTGGTGGGCTGTGCGGATGCAGCAGCTTGGTTGCAGCTGCTGTGCGGCGCACGGGTGCTGTCATGCTCTACACGGCATGCAGAGCCATCACAGACATGGTGCCAGCCGGTGGCATGCAGCCAGCTGCTGCCCAGGGCAGCAGTCAGCCGGAGGCTTCACACCTGCAGCGGCGGGTGGGTGGCGGCCTCTGCAAAATGTGCCCAGGTCAATGCCTGCGGGGTGGTGGCCAGCACCACGGTCCCATTGATCACCCGGTCACCTGCCGCAGGTACACACAGCCGATGCACCTTTGTGAGCGTCTGTACACCAAGCCCCTCGGGGCATGCTTGCAGTCAGCCTGCATGGATCGCTTGGGGCAACCATGGGGCCTTTTCACAGATGACAGTCAGAGGCCAGGACACTCTGCACGGACGCAGCACAGCATATGCCGGCTCCCTGTGTCAGGTGTGAGTGTTGACAGTAGCACAGACACCGTGAACTTCAGCTTCCTGCACCTGCTGCCGCCGCCGCCATGTCCGCCGCCGCCGTGGCCGCCGACTTGAGCCACTGCGTGTGGGGCACCTCCGCCGCCATGCAGTGGTTGGGCCCCCAGGAGTCTGGCGGCGGCATCTGCCCAAGCGTCGCGTTGGCAAACACCAGGTTCTGCAGCAGAGTCATGCCAATCGAAGCACAGCAGACATTTGGACAGTGTCAAGCTAGCACTGCGGGAGCATCGCCGGCATTGGTCCTCAGCAAGCTGCAGGCGTGTCAGAGCTGTAAAGACTGTGCGGGAGATGCTGCAGGGGCGCACCTGGCCCCGCTGCGCATCGAACCGCTTCCACCCAGGCGTGCGCAGCCGGGTGTCGTAGTCCAGCCGCAGCGACTGCAGGCCCTGCAGCAGCAGGGCATGCAACACTCTAGTGCCGGACCCCATGACTTCTGCTTCCATGGGCGGGCAGCTGAAACACCATCAGCAGACGGCGTTGGCAGCCACGACTGCCCAACGTGCTTGCTACCAGAACTCACGTCCCAGATCCGTGCGTGCTCCTCCGTCAGGAACCCCGGCCGCCGCACCCTGTAGTCTGGATAGATGAGCTCCTGCAGCATATGGCCTGTGCTGTTGTCTTACAAGACCTCCTTTGTACTCACTCAATTCCCTTGTTCCTCGGGCTCAACAGGGCAAGCTTTTTGGGATGAAGCCCCTTCAGCAATGAGACGAAGGGTTCCGACCCGTGATAGGGGTGCAGATGCAATGAGGCCGCACAGCTCGTGCCTGTGCAACGAGCAGGTTGCTGTCGGGGCCCGCCGCCTGCTTCACGCAGGGCGCTGACTCAGCGGGCATCCAGGGCTGGCAGTCCTCCACCACCATCGGCAGCCACCGCTGTACGTCCTGCGGACGACGTTCACAACCGCAGTTTGTCAGGCCTTGGCCAGGTGTGGCAGCATGCAGCCAAGTGCTGAGTCCAGTGCTGGCAACAGTGCCGGTGAGGCCATCAAGTAGGATATGCCAGCCATTGCAGTCTGGGGGATGTGTATGGAGCAGAGCGAACCTCTGGGTAGTCGTGGTCGGGGTTGAAGCGGCGCAGCTGCAGCTCATAGCGGTTCCGCCTCGCAAGGGGCACGCCCCCTCGCTGAAAGTCCGCGAGGCTGCTGCCAAGATGCCAGCCTCCGGCGTGCACGCCTGCAGCAACCGTGACACCATGCAAGCGCGGCGGACCAGCCTGGGCCCCTGCTGACGCCAGGCTGCATGCGCAGTGGTGTGCGCAGCACTGCAGTCCCATCAACCCGCGGTGGTGTGCAATGTAACGCGTGGTGTGATGTGACCTCCAGCTCAGCTCACCTGCTCGCTGGAGCAGCGAAGAGAGCATAGTGCCGATCAGCACCCCCAGTACCAGGGTGCCTACTGCCCGCAGGGAGACCGCGGCCATCTGCTGCCGCCGGAGGCCCTTTAGCTGTGGCATGGCTGCTGTCCTGCCGCCAGCTCTCGGGGCCGGTGTCACTAGCTTTCCTCTGCGAGGCGCTTGTATCGTGCTCGCTCTAGCAGCTGCTCTAGCTCGGTGGTTGTCAAGGTGCCCATATACCCCCCCATGACGATGCTGTTCTTGGCCGCACTGCGACTGACCAGGGCAGATCCTTTCCAATGGCGGGGCAGGTGGCCCCTGCCAACGGCGGCATCAAGCCCATAATGATATTGCCGTCCGTTCCAGCCGCTAGATCATAGCCGGGTGCTGCAGATTGCTGCTGTCCTTCAGTCGCGATCAGCCGCTCCACATGTGCAGCTGCACAGCCGTCAGCATGATGCTAACGCCGCAACGACGGGTGCTGTGTGGTCGCTGCTTCACCCGCACTGTAACTGATCGCTCTGCTGCAATCGTCACCCAAGATCCACCAGCCACAGGATCTGTTATGCGTAGGAAATAGGTACACGGCGCTGACACATGTACCGCTTGCAGGGAACGATGCAGCCAGGCAAGACTCAGATCACGATAGCAATCCCGCTTTGAGCCCCAAAATAAACTCCGAAATGGCAGTACGCGTCATGAGCTTGGAAGTGAGGGCGACATCTGGGCCTGGTCGATGCTGAAGTGTGGATCACTGGACTCAGCGAGGCTGAGAGTGCTGAATGTTGGTACGCTTTCGACTAGCAGGTGTGCAAGGCGACATAGCAATCTGACAAGCAAGTTGCAGTTGATTCCGCGGCGAAATTTGTCAAGCTGTGTCCTGCGGGTTGGTGCGTCTGGCGAGATTGTTCCCCGCAGCATATTGTCATGCTTTCCGCCCCCTGGATCAGTGAGATTCCCGCGGCTCTGCAGAGTTGGCCTACAGTGTGCGTAGAGCTGCACCGCGTAGGTGGTGCAGGTGCTGTGTTGGCAGCACAGTACAAGCTTGGACTAGACACGCTTGCAGGAAACATGGTTACATCACACGCCAGTCGACTTGCGGTAGCGGACTAGCGCTACTGAGCAACATCTCAGTTGCTGACACCAAGCCGCAAGAGTGCGTGTCCACAGCTAACCCCTGGGTTTCTTATCAACCGAGATTGCGAAGGCCAAGTGGGACGTTGGAGTGCTAACCGTTGTCAGGAAGTGCCCCCATCTCAACCCTGCTGAAACTGCTGGACGCCAGCTCTAGCGCAAGCAGTCCCGATCGGCAGACGGATTGCAACAAGCGCCTGTTGCAAATGCTGCCTGGTGGCATTTCAGGCCCGCGGCAGCTGCTATACAACAGCAGGCTACGGGAGCACAGGCTGGGCAGCTGGAGCTGCTGCCGTCGCGGCTGCCGGCTGCCCGCCGCCCACCAGCTGCTGCAGCGCCTGCTGCTGCTGCGGTGCGGGCTGCTGCTGCGGCGGCTGCGGCAGCCAGGCACCTGGGGCCGCACCCAGCGGCAGGCCGGGCGCCACAGCAGCCGCCTGCTTCGCAGCTGCCTGCTGCTGGACCGCCATCACCTGCAGGCAGCCACACAACACTTCGGATGCACCGCGCCGCCACCCAACCTCAACTCCCCATCACCACAGGCAGCAGCAGGGAGGCAGCTGGAGTGTTTCTGGACAGTTGTATGCATCCGCGCAAGGTGTCACTGTAAGGGAGCCTACCGCAGGTCCTGCGTTGGGCACAGCTGGCAGCGGCAGGCTCGGGGCTGCAGGGCTCGGCGCGTTCGCAAAAGCGACAGGGTAGGTGCCGCCATTGGCACCGGGCCCCGAGATTGGCGGCATGGGCGTCAGCGACGGCATCCCCTGGCGCGGCCCTGCAGCCACAAGATAGCTCACTGTCGGGACATGCCCTGTCCATCAAAAGTAGAGCAAGCTCCCGAACATGAGTATCAAGTGCCGACCCTGCACCTGCCGTTCTTTAAATCTCGTGTGATGGTCAAAACCCTCAACTACAAAAGGGCTTCGCACCTGCAACGGCGGGAATCGTGCGCAGCCCATTGCCACGAGGCACGCCTGAGCGGTTGCCGTGGGCCGCATGCGCCGCGGCTGCAAGGGCGGCGCCTGCCCGGCGGCTGCCGGCATCGCCGCTGCTATCGCCCATCGCCACACTGCCGCCAGCCCTGCACGCACAGGCATGAACATGCATGAACATGCACAGGCATGAACCATGCATAAGACCCGGCAATCTGCATGTTGCGATTAGACACACAGCAGCACCCTCATGCTGAGGAGTATAGTATGCGTGGGGAAAGTATGGAGGGTACGGATGCCACAGGTCGGGCACCAAGGCTGCTGCAGCTGCATGAGCAGCTCCACTGGGGCAAGGTCACACTGGAAGCACATAGGCCAGGCGGCACATGCCGCTGTAGCTGTGCAAGGGTGTGCCTGGACAGACTGGTGGATAGAGCGCAGCTCGTGCCAGACACGCTGGCAATTGCAGCACTCAGACCACCATTGTCAGACCAGGCAGTGCGCACCACAGCTGAGGGGACGATGTGCTGAAAGGTCCCCACCACGGACGATCACAGGTGTGACATGCATGGTTGGGTGGCAAAGCTCACGGTCAAGTTGCCCAAGTCAGGGTTGGTTGCGTGGCCTTGGCAAGTGAGTTCTGTTGACAACATTTGGTTGCTGAGAAAACTCACGCCCTGACAACGGCGGTGGCGATGGCCATGGCGCGCAGCTGCGGGTCGGTGCCGTCCTCCGCCCAGGAGCCCGTCTTGATCCACCGCTCGAAGGCTGCCCCGCCGTCCAGCCCTGTAGCGCCGTCGCCGGCAGTGTTCACGCCAGACCTGCAGCGACATCAAAATGCATCAACAAAGGCCATGAGACCAATGGGCGCCCAAACATCCTTTGCAGACGGACCGTTCACGCAGGTGACCCCTACATGACGTGATGGGAGTAGCAAGTCGGCAGAACCTCATCAAAACAGACACTGATGATGCCTGGTGTAGCACCTGGGCTGCAGTGCTGCAGCAGCGTTGGTGCCGCCAGCGCCGACGATGGTCGACGCCTCGGCGTCGAGCACAGCCTGTGGGGCGCCCGCCAGCAGCTGCAGAAGGGCAAATTGACGTCATCTCATCCCACGACCCTTGAGGCCTCCCATCATGATGACAGCAGCGGTGTTGACGGTAAACATAAATCACCAAGTGCACAGAATCATTGTCTCATGAGATGTAACAGCATCGCACCTGCTGCATCTTGTGGTACTCGGCGAGGTCAGCGCGGTAGTCCGACAGCGCAAAGTTGGTGGCCGCTGCCGTCCCCCGCAGCCGCACCTGCCGAAAGGTATTTAACGAGTAGAACAGTAGCTCGCTGACAACAAATGAGTGCAACTATAGCTGCAGCATTGCTGGTTGCTGTGTACTGAGACATATGCAGTGTGCCAGGAGTCGACTTGAGCGCGGTCTGCATGTGATGCAGTAGGAGACACACGTGACTGAGAGCTCTGCCAAGCTGACACTTGCATCACAGATTTCAGGACAGGGAATATTCATCAGGCAGGTCCCCGTCTGGGGGCTGTGAGTGCAGGCTGAGCCTTGCAAATGTCACTGCAAGGTGACCTGGACAAATAGCATGTGTATTCATGTTCACATCAGGCCGACGGTACACCAGCTCACCAGGGCGGCATCGTACATGCGCGCGGCCTCGCGCTCTTCGTTGAACAGGCCCAGGTAGATGTGCTTGCTGCCCGGGATGCCGATGCGCGCCTCCCAGCGCCCTGCAGGTCGTCAGAGCGCTCACATTCAGCCAGACAGACTTAAATGATGTACCTGGACTGCATGCTGCCAGGCACACGCCAGCTCAGCAGCAGGTGCTGCTCACAGGCAGAGTCGGATCAGGCCAGACCTGAGGGGTGGTGGGTGACGCCGCGGAAGGCGGAGGTGCCGCGGGAGAAGCCCTGGGACTGGCGCCGTACCGCCATGATCAGCTCCTCCAGCGAGATGCTGTCCATGCACTCCGTCAGGTCTGCGTACCTGCAGTGGAGCACGGGCGACAGTTGAAAGGCAGCAGACTGTACTGTTTCTATACAGTAGGGAGGCCCTTGTCAGCTCCGCAACCAGCAACGGGGGGGAAGTAGTGCTGAGTCAGATGAGCCAATAAATGATGAATACCAACGCATCTCCCTTCCAGAACATCCAGCCTGCATTCTTTGTGATGCAGGCAAACAGATGGTGCTATAAGGTCACTTGCCATCAGACTTGCATGAGGCACACCTGGAGATGGTGAAGTTGGTCTTGACGCGGGGCCCCTTGCACTTGAGGGCGGCCACATCGTAGGCCTCGGCCGCGTGCTCCTCGTGCTCGTAGCCGCCCAGGTACACCTGCCGCCCCAGCTCCTTCACCCAGATGTGCGCCTCCCACCTGCGGCAGGCCGTGAGCCCTTTAGCGTGTGAGCTTGGTCATAGCTGTGCTACAATGATTCATGGACGAGGATTTAGATGCTGCCTCGACCAGTTTGTGCATGAGCGCTGCTCATGCCAGCCGCTTCAACCTGATGTGCACCTTTCAGCCAGAAAGGTTTACTCAGTTCACATTCAACACTACAGGGGTCCACACCCTTAATCTGCATTCGATCACTGCAACAGGCAACCATCTGCCGCAGGACCTGCAAATGAATGCCGTGGCTCACCTGCCGCTGCGGCGGTGCTTGGTGACCCCGCGGTAACGGCTGGAGCGGCTGGGCGGGCCCGGGTCAGAGCTGCCGGGGGGCGCCAGCACGCGTCCACCCTGCGGCGTCAAGGTGGGTAAGTGGGTGTACGCCACCGGCTACATGTTCATGATGTTGAAGTATAGGAGTGGCCAGCCATGGAGCCGACATCACAGAAGCTACAGGAAGGCCATTTGCAGCAGAACACCCTTCCGTACACATAGGTGCCTGCTGCAGCTGCCTGCTGCTGCTGATGCGATGGCGTCAGAGATGATGATGATGTCAAGCACAGGCATGGACAAACAAAAGCTTGAGCGCATGGTAGCACAAGGCCTGAATCCTACCTGCACCGGGCTGCGCTCGCGCTCGCGCCCCGCCGACGGCCGCCGCTGCTGCTGCTGCGGCGGCTGCTGCACGCCAGGCGGGGGCTGCAGCGCCGCCACCGCCGCCTGCACAGACGCCTGCCACTGCTGCGGCGCCGCCGACACTGGCCCCATGGGTAGCGAGGTCTGCGGGAGGGATGCATCACATCACAGGAGGCGACACTACTCACATGTTCTGTGACAGAGCAGGGAAGCAAGGCACAAATGCGCACCCAGCAGCATCTACATCAACGCTATGAGTACACACGGCGCAAGGCATTTGAACTACTGACAGAAACATTTAACAACGACCGTTCCGCACAGCTTACAACAGTGCCCCGAAGAAGACCAGCACCTGCGTTTGGTGCTGCGGTGGCAAGCCCGCCAGGAACTGCGCAGCAGTCATCTGCGGCTGCGACGCCACCGCCATCGGACCCGGCAGCATGACCGGGTGCTGCGCAGCATTTGGCAGCGCAGCGAGCTGTGACGCCTGCGCAACCAGCTGCTGCTGCTGCTGCTGCTGTGGGGCCTGCGCCTCACCTGGAGCCATGCCTGCAGTGGGTCGAGGACATCACTTTGGTTTGACAGGGGACGAACTTCCCTGTCAGCACTCCGGAGCAGCAATGGAACAGAACCAGGTGTGCAGGCAATGGGTTTCAGCCAATTACATGCTCCGCTGCTATGATACCTGGCAGCGTACCTGGCACGGAACCTGCTGAGAGCGTCGCCGTCAGCTGCTGTATGCTGCTTGGGGTGATGCCAGTCGCATTGACGGGATCGAAAAGGTCTGCGAGGTCCTGCGACGTCAGCAGCGGGCTGCCCACACCTGTGAAATGCATACAGCTGTTCAGCGCCCGCAGGTGCTGGTGCCAGAGCATGTACCAACATGTGCAGCTCTGATTTGAAATTTTGACTGTTAGGACACAGTGACGTCGATCAGGCCTGCAAGATGCACAGCGCAACAGCAGCACCACCAGCAGCTCACCCAGTAGGTCATGTGCATGCGAGGTCAGGCTGCCATTTGCCTACACATGAAAGAAAGGCGCGGTCAGAACTACCGTATGCAACAGGTGTGATGCCGTCACCCACTTGTCAGGAGCCCCAGCCTCGTCTGCTACCGAGTCTAGAATGCAGCTGCATGCAGATCGGCAGTTCGCATCCCGGCTGCATGACTGCGTGAGCCGACACAGGACTCGATCGATAGGTGCACTTAGTCCACAAAGCCATGTGGACTCACTCTTGCTTGCAGCAGCTGGCAGGCCTTGGAGCCCATCAGCAGCAGCGAATGTGGGACTAGATCGGCTAAAAGATTGGTCTGGACCAGCAGATGTATTCCGACATTAATGTCAGCAGATGGGTGTGCCGGTCTGCCTGGGGGCGTCGACAAGATGCAGCCTCGGCCCCGATCTGTCCAATGCAATGGCTCAGTAGGGATCGGCTCGATCTGCACGGTGGTATACGAGGCTGCAACGGAAAGATTGTCGACGGGCTGAACCGCCCGGGCGACCTGCCACCTTGGGGCGTCGACCGCATTCTTGGCAGCCGCAGTTTACGTGATCCGCGGCAGCCTAAACGTCTCCAAGTGACGACTCAATGCCCAGTGTCCACCTAGCCCGCTGCCCTGACTGCCCCCATCTCATGCACGCCTCACCTGAGCAGGCTCCGAAACCGTGGCAGCGGCCTGCTGCGGCGGCGAAGCCATCGGCGGCAGCACAGCGGGAGCAGCGTCGGGAGTTGCGGCCGCCGCCACTGCCACCGACGGTGTTGGGGCTGCGGGGGTTGATGACGCAGCGGCGGCGGCGGTTGCAGGAGTGGCGCCCGGCTCGGCGGGCTTGCTGCGGATGTCCGCCAGCAGGCCCATGACCTGCGGATGGTTCACTTGCTGGGTTTGGTGGGCATGACATGGGGTTGGGCAGACTCTGCTGATGCTGACAACAGATGGTGCCAGATGCACAGACAACATAGGCAGTCCTCATTGCTGGTTGTGTGCGGCATTGTACCTTGGCCACGCGCTGCACAGACTCGCCCGACAGCGCCCTGGCCGGCTGCAAGCAGACAGGATCGAGGCCTGAAACGGACTGTGAAGCAGAGGGTTGCACGGCTGGATTGTACAGCATTTGCAGTCAATACTGCGAGCAGAAACTTCATGGGGACCTCACATCGATAGGCGGGCCCTGTGGGCCCTTCTTCTGCTGCGGCGAGGCTGCAACTGCCGAAGCTCCAGACAGCGGCGGCATTGCCGGAGGCGGCGTGGCGGCGCCAGAGGCCCCCGTCTGCAGGAAGGCGGCCGGAAGCAGGCCGGGGGGCAGCGCGCTCGGCGGTAGGCCCGGCGGCAGCGCCAGCGGCAGCTGCAGCTCGCCGCCGGGCACGGGCACGCCCAGCTGTCGCAGGTGCTCCCCCAACTGCAGGAGCAACCGCCAACACATCAGCAGGCTTCCAGACCTGAGGACTCTCCTGCCATTGCCACGCTCTATGGGTGAGGGGCCACGCATGGCCCAAAAGATGTCCCTCAAAAATCCACAAGTCTGTCCAGCGGGTGAGCTGCCTTCTCCATCCGTACCTGGTGCAGCAGGCGCGCGGCTTCGGCGCTGCCGGGCGGCGGCAGCACCTTGGGCAGGTCCACCAGATTGGGCAGCGCCTGCAGCTGCTCCAGCGCCAGCAGCGGGGCCGAGGCCGGCGGCGCCGCCTGCGACGCCGCCTGCGCCGCGGGCGGCTGCGGCTGCTGCTGTGGCGGCTGCGACTGCGTCGCGCCCTCTTGCTGCTGGTGCGGCTGCTGAGGCTCAGGCTGCTGCGGGTTGGGTTGCTGCTGTGGCGCGGGCTGCGGCTGGCTGGCCGACTGCTGCGCAGGCTCAGTCTGCACAGGCGGCAATGGCGCCGAGGCGCCTGGCTCCCCAGCCTGAGGGACACCACCCTGGACTGCAGTGCCCTGCCCTGCAGCATCCTGCTGCTGCTGCTGCTCAGGCTGGTGCTGTGCAACGGCCGCCTGCCAGGTGGCGGCATCCTGCAGACCGCTGCCCTGGGTGTTGCCGGCGGCCGCGGGGCCTTGCGCCACAGTGCCCGGCTGCAAATGTGACAGATTCCTCAGTACACGCCGAGAAGACCAACGTGACCAACATTCGCAGGAGCAGACAAGGAAGGCACGACGTGGCATGCATGGGCAGTATGATGGTGGGTAACTTCCTGTTAGGACGATGCTGAGCAGCATAATGGAGGTGGCTGTTGGGGTTCAACATCACGAGGTGCATGTGTCTAAACAACACCATCCATCGAGCCTGATGGGAGCACAGGCTGAACTGATTCACCTGGGACAGCGTCAGCAGCTGGGGGTGGGCCTGGGGCTCTGGGCGCGGCTCCGCGGGCGACAGCGGGACGCCGGTGGGCGACCGCACCCGCCCCGCCTTGTAGCTGGGCCCCGCGTGCAGCGGCAGCGGCCCCGAGGGCGTCACCTCCTGCGACGCTGCGGCCTGCACGACAACCGGCAGCACTGCTCGTTGAGTGCCCTGCTGCAACGAAGCGCTTCGGAGTGTCTCTGAACATGGCTACATCGGCAGCACGGTTGACGGCTCAGCCATCTGTTGAGTGGCTTCGACGGTAAGAAACTAGTATCTGAGCCATGCCTACTGGAGAGCTGCTGGCAGCAGCAGTGTCACTTCAGAAATCCCAAACATGGCTGACGGTCAGTTGGGGCCATGCACACGAAGGCGGATGAGTGCAAAATAGGTACAGCCTGGTCAGCACACCGTCAGCGAGCCGCGGGGAGGTGCGGAGCCCAGGGTCGACAGGGCCTGCGACAGCGCCGAGCGGGGCGCTGGGGAGCGAGCGTCGCCGCTGCCGCTGCTGGGGCGAGCGCCCAGCCTCTGCACGTCCGCCGCCTCCGCTGCCTGCTGCGCCGCCAGGGCAGAATCCGCCACCCGCTTCGGTGCCTACAGCATGCAGATGCCGGACAATGCCACTGACAAGGAGCACGCTCACTGCCTCCGGACTGTCAACATGTGCTCGGGAAACCCTGCCTGCTTCTCAGGGCACCGTCCCTATGTGCAGCATCGTAGAAAATATGTGTCATGTGTGACATATAGGAATATGCGAATAGGTATATACTTTGGCGACCCACCCGCTTGCTCCGTTGCGGCCGTCCAGCTGACCCCGGCCCTGAGCCGCCGCTGCCTGCCTTGCCCCTGCCACGCCCACTGGGCAGAGGTCGCCTGTAGTTGAGTGAACGAACAAAAGCTCGATTTGAAACAGGGCTCCTTTGATGACATACGCCCTGATCACACGCTCAGATGGTCTACACCCCAAAGGGTGCCTGAGCTCTGCACCACATTGCAGGGTGGGGCACTGACCGGGCATTGCCCTGCGCATCCGCCAGCATCGCTGCGACCGCCTGCTGCGCAGCCGACAGCGGCTTCTCTTCGCCGAGGCCAGCGCTGGCCGCAGGGGATGCTGCGATGCTGCCGGCGGGCGCCAGCGACAGGGCGGGATTTGGAGCCTGGCCTGAAGCAGCTGCACCTACATGCAATAGGCCATATAGTGAGTGAGATGCAGCAGCTAATTGCTGGTTGTCCAGGCTCACTCAATGCGCAGTCAGGACAGTTTCCTCTCCGCTTGACTGTGAGCCTTGCAGAGCCAAAACACAAGCTGACCAGGCCTGGCTTTCCTCGTCCAGGAAGCGCAGAAGGCTCACCAGAAGGGTCTGCCCCGGAGCCATTGGCCTCCTCCTCCTCGTCCGACTCCCACCAGTTCTTGACGGCGGGCGCCTGCTGCCGCCGCTGCTTCCTGCGCTTCGCAGAGGCGGGGCGGCCCTCGCCCCCAGCCGCCTCCCCCTCTCCATCATCCCACCACTCTTGCGACCTGCACATGCAGCAAGGGTGACTACCTCAGCTGAGCCCCGAATCCCCAGCTGCCCGAGGCGCAGAGCAGCCTTGCTGCAGGACGGCGTGCAGCTGCAACAGGCCAATGTGCGCAGCTGCTGCCATCGCACCATGCAGCATGCCAATCGGGAGCAGCATGCCGGCATAGGATACACGTTGCAAGGGCTTGCCTGGCCGCGCTGCTTGTGCGCTTGGGCCCACGTCGGGGCCGCCCCGCTGCATCGCCGCCGTTCTCGGCATCTGCCTCGTCCGCAGAACCGGCATCCCACCAGGCGGCCTCGTCCGCCGGGATGCCGCCGGGACTGGATGCGCGATCTGCCCAGTCATCCTGCACTCAACGCAGCGATTTGATAATTTCACCCAAACACTCACTCAGCAGGCTGCACCGGCAGGGACCAGCATGCTTGCCAAGACTGGCAACAGTTGCTCAGCTACCTCTCTGCTTATCCGCCATCCCGGGAAGATCAATCAGCAGGAGTGCGCAACTTAGGCAACCATTGTCACAGCAACGTTAAGGCTTGAACGCAAGCGCTGTCTGAGAGAATGCACCTCATCGCTACGCCCTTGGCTCACGCCATGGGCGGCGCCCGAGCGTGCAGACCGTCGCAGGTCGCCTTCTTGATCCACACCATCGCCGTCCAGCACCTGCGCTCATGTGGGCGTCACATAAAGTACGCTCATCGACATGTGAACGAAAACCACCTCTCAATGTTGACATGGTCGTGGACTGCCTGGCACCTTCCTGCCAGTCACTGCGGCAGGCATCAGGCAGCCGGGCAGCTGGTGGCAGCTCACAGTTGAGCTGTGGACATCCTCGTTTTTGAAATTTAAGTTTTTAAAATTTAATCATCCGTGCATAAGAGAGTGCGCTGGGCTCACCTTGGCAGAGGGCTTGCGCTCGCGCTTGCCCGACAGCATCAGCTGGCGTGCTTCAGTGGCGCGCTTCTCCGCCAGGCTGCGCACCTTGCGCGCCTCTGCACGGGAGTGGCACGGGGTTCAAGCGTTGGCAGGATGCGGGTGGTGGGCAGCAGCTGCTGCAGTCATTTACTGCAGCAGCTGCATGCAGGGAAGTGAGTCACGCACATGCTGAGCACGCCATTTGGCACAGCAATGCAGCTGAACCTGCCACCATCGACGAGCGTTTCAGGGTTCAGCAGTGCAATGCAGGCGCACCTGATGCAGCGGTGTCGGCCTTGAGCATGCGCTCAAGCTCCGCGTCGCCAGCTGCCGCCCTGTAGCAGGCCATTTGATCACACTAGTGCAAGGTGTCTAGCAGCTGGGAGCTTAGGTCAATGCAGTGTAACACGGATAGCAGCTCTGCATGCATGCTGAACAGACCGCCATCTGCATGCAGCGTCTCAACTTTGATACTTGAGATCCAACTCCTGAAGCCCCACCTGCGGGGCGCAGATGCCTTGCGGGAGCGCTTGCGGATGTCGCCCAGGGCACTGGCGCCGCGGGTGCCGCCGCCTGCGTCGCCGCTGCCAGCCAGGGAGTCTTCGGCTGCGGCCCCGGCGCCGCTTGGACCCGGCCCTGGGGTGGAAGTGTCAGTTGCGTCGCCACTGGCATTGCCGCCGGCCTGCGCTGGCGAGCCGTCGCTGCCGTCGTCGCCACTGCTGGCGGCCGCTGGCGCCCGGCCGTTCGGTGCCGCAGTAGCAGAAGGGGATCGGCCACTAGATATCCGCTGCCTCTTCGTATCTGATGGCTTGGCGTCGCCGCTGCGCTCAGATGCGGGCTGTTCACGACGCATGCCCCTCGATAGCACGCCGGGCACTGACTTGCGTGCCGTTGGCGCACCACGCATGGTGCTGACTGGTCTGCACAAGCAGTACATCAAGCATTGAGCTGCAGGAGCGGCGCTAGGAGTAACTCTACATCGAGTGCGACCATCGAGTGATGACCTGCTGCACTCAAAAGAGCAGCGTGGATACCAGGTGCCAATCAAGTGGGGTATTTGAGCGGACAGCCCTGAAGTTGGTGCTAAGCCAGTCGCTGTTCTGATCCACATGTGCCCGACGCTCAACGGTTGCGTCACGCCGCGATAATGCTGTGCTGGCCCCGCAGAACCGCTGATGTGATGCCAAAGATGCGTCAGGCATGGGCTACGCCTGGCGTTGAGCTGCCAAGCGTCATGTGCTGCAAGAGTCACTTTCAGAGGCGAGGGCGGCAGAAGGCGCCGAACGCGCAGCCCGATTCCCCGATGTACGCCGTCACGTATCTGCATGTCGGAACGAAATCGCCTGACCGCTAACAAGGCCCTGCGACCAAGTAGGTGGCGACCATCACGCCTGAGCAGAGCTGAGCATCCTGCCGTGCTAGGCAGGCGCGGGCGTGCCTGCAGCCTGCTACCGATGGCGCCCGTGTCCGAATTGTCATCAAGGCAGCCTATGCCCACAGGACCTGCGCTGCTTCGTGCGCATCGGCCTTCAAGCCACCCACGTGCCAGCCTTCTCGCTCTTGGCACAGCCCAGAGGCCGAGGGCAGACGGCAGTCGGCGAGCATCGCCAGCACACGCGACAGTAGGCTTCCGAAACAGCATGTGCATGCGCAGCTGCCACAAAAGGTAGCTGTGCCACGGCTGACATCACTTCACACGCTTGAAACACAGGAGGCAGCAGTGCCCGTTCTCGGAGGCACCAACTGCTCTGAAAGTTGCTGCGTGGTAGGGTCCGGATCAGCAGAAAGGCAGCAGGTAGCACAGGCCCACAAAGCCGGCGCGCACCTCACCGTGCCACTCCCGATGACAGCAGCCGCAGGCTGAAGAATGTGTCCCCAAGCCCTGCCAGCACTGTCCTTGTGGCGCACTGCCCCTGTCACTTGACCCCGTTGAGCACTGTGTATACAGCTGTTGTTGAACTTGCAGAACCTCTGGGCGCATATGCATGCGAGGCAGGGCAGGGGTTGCACGCTTCGTCTGTTCCCACAAGCAACTTCCGCTAAAGATTGGGCAGCAGAGGAAGCAGTGCCGGCAGCAGCAGGGCGGGCCTAGGCTTTAGGATGAAGACCCTGTTCTACATTTGCCTCTTAACTTCGCACCTGCCGGCGCTCGAGTGGGCAACCTGGCTCTACAGCCGGCCTCTTGGAGGTTGCCAGGCGAGGCGTGGGCATTCACAGTGCAGCGCTGGGCGTCGCCAACATGGGGGTGAGCGCTGTCTACAGCGGTTACTGCGTAGATGAGCGCCTGAGGTGGCAGAGGGAGTGGATGAGTGCTTGGCCCTGAGCAGAACGTTGCGCAGCTGGAGCGGACGAGTGGATGCAGTTCTGGCTTGTGATTGCCAGCAGCACACTCCAGCTCAGCTGGGGCGGTTTTGCCAGCCGTATTGCAGTGCGGTTGGTGCGTTTGGTGCCCTCAAAAGGGCAGGGTGGTCAGCTCAGGCACTCCTAGGTGCACAGCATGTCTGCAGCCCCGGACTCGCATCGCGCAGACCTACATGCCAGCTGACCGCAAGCCCGGCCCGTCAAGCGCTGCCCCCGTCCACCGGCCATCGAAAACGAGTACAGCGGCAGCGGCACAGCTGTGAATAGAGCATCCATTTTCACAACAGTGCGGACACGAGCATTCTGCAGCCTGGCTCGCTGGCAGAGCGTCTGGTCGTGACGCTGACCGAGGCCCTAGCTCCCATGTGCGAACCGGAGCATGCGGACCAGAGCATGCTGCACAGTATATGCATGCCGCTAACCTGACTGGTCTGTTACCGCGCAGTCGCTCATCGCGGGAGACGAGTTCCAGCACATTCTGCGTGTGCTGAACACCAACGTCGACGGCAAGCAGAAGGTCATGTACGCCATGACCTCCATCCGCGGCATCGGGCGGCGCTTCGCCAACCTGGTGTGCAAGAAGGCCGAGGTCGACATGACCAAGCGGTGGGTGCCGCGCTGACTGTGCCAGCACCTCCTCTTGCTGCAGCGCAGCACCGCATCGTGCTGCACCCAGCATCAGGCTGCAGCGCCCCGACTGGCGGCAGAGTTCTTGGCTGCCGGCGCCCAGCCGCAGGTCTCTGAGCACCCAGTGGCTGGTTGGCCCTGCTTAGGGCCCATTGGCCCGAACAATTGCGTGCATGCCGTCCGCAGAGTGTACACAAATCTGCCGTGTCCGCTGCAGGGCCGGCGAGCTGAGCGCGCAGGAGCTGGAGCAGCTGATGGTCATTGTCAGCAACCCGCGCACCTTCAAGGTGAGGCTGTGTTGCACCTGCAGCTGTCAGCAGTGCTCATGCACGGTGGAGAGCTGGGACCAGAACGATGGTATTTCAGTCTGCAAGCGCCCCAACAAGCCTACCACCGCGGCGTGCCGTCCGTCCTCTAACCTACCAGCGCATGCCGGCTCCTCAGCTGGGGCGGTGCCTGCTGACGCTTCAGCCGCCTCCTTCCCGCAGGTGCCGGACTGGTTCCTCAACAGGCAGCGCGACTTCCGCGACGGCAAGACCGCCCAGATCGTGTCGTCCACCGTGGACTCCAAGCTGCGCGAGGACTTTGAGCGCCTCAAGAAGATCAGGTTCGCTGCTCCGCAACTTCCATGCACCTCCAAACTCTCACGTACCTCCTGAAGATGATTGCACCATACTTTCGACTCTCTCGCTTGTGTCCTTGTGCTTGGGCCGTGTGCTGCGATGCCTTTGTGAGGACGAGCTGGCCGACACAGTGGCTGAACTTGCTTGCTGACACTCTTCGACGGCAGCTCGTTGGGTCAACAAATGTGAAGGGTGACCGTCCACCTGCTTGGCTGTCCTGCGTCCACAGCTGTCTGTGCAGTCTGCGCTTTGTGACGCTTGCGTGCGGGTCGCTGCAGGAACCATCGCGGTCTGCGGCACTACTGGGGCCTGCGCGTGAAGGGCCAGCACACGAAGACGACCGGCCGCCGGGGCAAGACTGTGGGTGTTGCCAAGAAGCGCTGAGCGGTGCTGCACGGCGGCGCTGGCAGGGCGTGTTCTGTGTGTGCTACTGGTGCCTGTGCAGCGTCGGACAGCAGAGTAGAGCGTTGCACACGGCTGTCTCGATGTCTGACTAACGCAGCAGCTGGGTGCCTGTTCTGTAATGCCCCACATGCAACGCCGCCAGCTGTACCCTGTTCTTGTACAACGTGCGCATGATGACTGCTGTCAGCAAGCTGCTTCTCCGTTTCGGCACTAGCTTCACACAGCCGAAGGCATAGCCGTCACCGTTCTCGCCACATGCCGTCTGTCATTGGCCCGCACCAAGGTCGAAGCATCCTGCAGTCCAACAAAGCATCCGGGTGAACTTTACGTGACAGAAGTCGACTACGAACCTGCCGTCGTCACTGCAGTCTTCATCCAGCAGCCCCGGCCGAAGCTATTGCGAAGCAAAAGTTCACTGCCTCAGTGTTCAAGCCAGCTAGCACCGCCGCCAGCCTGCATCAGCATCATCGTGTGTGCAAGCGGTGGTGTGAAAGGCGCCAGTGCGACAACAACAATAGTGCGTCACCCAGGTGGGTCGAAACCTATGAGTCAAAAAAATCTTGAGGCACTTCTGGAAAAGGCCAACAAGCGTCTACGCTGTAGCCACCGCTGCGGTAACCGCAGTGTTGCAACGAACCAGGGGCGTATACGCAGTCTGAGTCCAGGTGCTTCCGGTTTGCGTTTGACACACGCTCGTGATGTGGCTCACACAGCTGCCGCCAGCTCGCAGCACGGGCCCACAGCTGGCTGCACGGCGTTGCAAAGACGCCTGATCCAGTCTGTGATCCTATCACACCACTACAGCTTGTGACTGTTTGATGGGACCGCCTGCACCTGTTACAGGCCAGGAGTCTTGTCTTGCACGATACAGCTGGGATAGGGCGCTGGTAGTTGCGTCCCTGGCAAATGCGTACTCGATCTGCATTCTTAGAGAGCATCACCTGACCTGCAGGCGGGCAGGGGACCTTGCCTTGGCGGCGCAGCCAGGCAAGAAGGTGCCCTTGATCGCGTCCAGCTTCAGCGCTCGGCTGGCACGCGCACGCGGCTGGAGCAGGCAAACCTGTCGAGGTGGGTACTCCGATACGTGTTGTGTGTCTGGGACGTCAGGCTTTGGTTAAGCATCAGTTTTGCGTCGTGAACACCTTACTTGTCCGGCGACCCCTGTTGAAGGGACCCCTCTGCCTGGCTGGACATCTCAGCGTAGCCCCCACGTAGCATGCGCTGTTGTGACTTGCCATAAGGTGTCACCTAGGGTACGGTCCCGCGGCACGGCCTCACTTCTCAGCATTGAGGGCGTTGACTGTACCGTTGCTCTGGCTGGCACGATCGCGGTTGCAACACACGCTTGCTGCTAACACTGGCGCCCTGCCCAGATACCGCGTCGTAGCTGCGTCTCAAAGTGCGTCAGTGGTCGGCATGTTAGCTCTTGAGCAGTATATGGCGTCGGGTGCCAGGATGACGGGGTGACTGAAGGTCACTCCGCTGTGGCTTCTGCCACGCAGACGGCTTGACATCTCGCCAAGACTCCGCTACGCCTTGTGAGCTTGTTGTCCTGGATCTAGAGAATCACTTCCAGTCGATAACCTTGGGGGAGTTGCTCAATCTGCGCGTGCAAAACCTGCAACCCTCCGACGGGTGAGCTGGCGAACCTTCGGCTGGTGCGTGAGACTACTACATCATATATGCCGGCCGCACTGTTTGCGGACTGGGCCACCGAGCAGCTGTCCCTCTGCGACAGGGCAGTCGCGACTCCTGCGCCAGGCGGCCGCCACCTGCCGTGCTTTTGTCTCCAGCTGCCCGCTTTTTGTCGCCCTTTTGACACGGCCAGCACATGCCGTGCCCTGCCCAGCTGGCACTGCCATGCCCGCACAGTAACAGCGACCCTATCAGCCTCTGTTGTCTAGAACTCAACAGATGCATCGTTGCCGTCTATCGCAGCGCGCGACGCTCATTCTGCTGTGACTGAATGTGCTGAGCCGTCAGATTGCTGCCACAACTACACACCCGGCACAACCATGCCTGCACGGCTGCAGCCAGCCCCGTAAGTCTAGGGCTACGTAGATGTTCCAGATGCTCTCAATGTTGCCGTTGTGCCAGACCGTGCTGCTTAGACTGTGATTGGATGTGCGGTGGCGCCAGACTGCTGTCAGCTCTGCAGGCTGGGCGCCACGGAGGCCGCGGCGGGAGCGGCGGCTGGGGCTCTGGCGGCGCTCAGAGGCCCCAGCGGCCGCAGCAGCACGCCGCCAGACATGCAGGCGAGGCGTTCAGCCGGCTTGTGACGCGACTGCGCGCGCAGAGCTGCTGCAGCACACCAGCCTGCACCTCGCCCCTGCGCTGTGCTGGGCTGCCATTCGCTTCCACGATGAGACTATGATGAGACTGTGATGAGACCATGACAACGTTTCACGACGATGAGCACATGAGACCAGAGGCCCGGACTCTTCTGCTCCAGGGCAAGGCGTCTGATGAGGCCGCAACGACGGGGACGGCGACGCCCCGCTCGGGCGCGACCGGCGCCACCGTCTCCGCCAAGTCCTCCGCCGGCGGGCTGGGCAGCCCGGGGCGCTCGGACGGCGGGCACACCGACACGGGCGGCGGCGGCAGCGCCGGCGGCAGCGGCGGGAAGCGGAAGCGCGGCGGCACCGCAGGGGGGGCTGGCGTGTCTCGGCAGGTGCGAGCAGCCCCGGCGTGAGGGCGAGGCACTCGGCTGCCCTCACCATGGCACACGGCAGCAGGGCAACGCAGACCTAGCAAGCTGCCCTGCACCCATGCCAGCCTTCTGGCGACGCCTATGGCACACCCCCTCACGTTCAGGTCTGCTAATTCAACAGTCGTCAGGATGAGGGACCCGCAGGCCGATGCATCGCTCGAGCACGCACGACGTGCATGCTGACGAGTGGCAGCTAACACACGTGTGCCCTTTCCTGCACACCAGGAGCTGCAGGACATGCCGACCGCCCGCGTGAAGCGCATCCTGGCAAACCGGCAGTCTGCCGCACGGTCCAAGGAGCGCAAGCTCGCGTACATCGGCGAGCTGGAGTCGCAGGTGCGCCCCTGTAAACAGCTTGCAACAAAGGTCCTTGCCAGCCTGACCTTGGGCGGCTTCTTGTCTTCAGCTCCCCTGACAGTCGGCTCACGAATCCCAGTCCTAGATGTCACATCGGCATTTGATGGTGGCAGGTCTGATCAGGCGTGGGGTGGCTGCTGCAGGTGTCCACGCTGACGATGCAGCTGACGCAGGCGAGCATGCAGCTGCGCAGCCTGCAGCAGGACACTGCATCCCTAGGTGCGTGATGACCGATGCCAAATGTGGCACCGAATGCTCCCGCAAGCTGTGTGGGATGTCCTCAGCCTGCTGCCACGTCGCTCAGTTGCAGCAATTTGGCCCGGCTGCACAGCGCCTCATCTGTTGATGTGAGGCGGCAGTGCTTCGCCTGCAGGCTGCAGCTGTTTGGCACCATCAGAACACTGTGCACGTCGTGCGCAGGCGAGTGCAACCAGGCGCTGGCGCAGCAGGCGCTGGTGCTGCGGGAGCACATGGCGCAGCGGGACGCGGAGACCACGGCGCTGGTGTCCGAGCTGCAGTCCGCGCGGGTGGGTCTAGGGTCTAAGGCGCCCCGCACCTGCCTGTTTGCTCCCACTCCCCCGCCTGTGGCGGCCGCGCAGAAGCGGCTGGCCCTGTGCACGCATCATGCTGCTGTGTGGAGGCGCGACACAGGATGCGAGAGCAGTGGCCAGCTGGCTGCAGAGTGCGTGCCCCGCATTCTCTTGTCTTGGCTTGGCACACGACACCTGTTCAAGACGCCAATGTACAGGCGCTGCTGGCGGCGCACGACATCCCGGTGGGCGGCCCTGGAGGCGGCGGAGGCCGCCGCAGCCCCTTCCCCAATGGCATCCCCAGCCTTGCTGCAGGTGGCTCTCCCCGTGCAATGTTGCTGTTGTGCTGATCCAGGGCGTCATGAAATGACTCTGGCAGAGTGGACTATGTCTCTCTGGCAAGTCGCGTGCCCTGAACATCACAGAACTGCACATCTGACCTTATCACTCGCCTTTCCTTTCGCCACAGGCAGCGCCTCGACGCTGCACTCATCCAGCGCGCTGCTCATGGCGCACGCGGCAGCGGAGGGCTTCCAGCTTCCAGCCTCCGCCATGGCTGCAGCAGCCTCCGAGGGCTTCGGCGCTGCGCCCGATGCCCTGCGCCTGGGCGAGGGCTTTGGCGGCGGCGGCGCTGCTTCCGGCATCCCGGGGCTCAGCAGCGACCTGGTGCAGCGTGCGCAGCTGCAGGTGATCAGAGTTTAGGGTTCACTCGCCCTGACTCAAAGCTCGTGCAGGGAGCAGCCCTCTCTGGACTAGCAGTAACATGTTCATCCATCCTGGTGGTATGCATCATACATGCTGCGGCTGTCACAAGGCTCGCCATGTGGAAGTCATTCCAGTGCAGGTGCCGGTGGTTGATTCGTGCACACAGCTGCTGGTTCACACACAGCTGATGGTTGCAGCGTCCCTGCATTGCCTCTTTGCTTCGTGAGCTGTTGGCCATGGCCAGGCGTCGTCCCTTCCACGCAGCAGGTACCTGACCCCTGCCAGCATCACTGGCACAGGCCCTGGAGCGGCACCAGGCGCAGCAGCGGCTGTGGGCCAACTCGGTCGGCTCCACCGTCGACCCCGGGCACAGCCCCGGCGCCTCCCCCCGCGGCGGCGACCCCCCTGGAGCAGGCGGGCACCCGGGCCACCCTGGAGCGGGGGGCTCCGGGGCCTTCTCGGCTGGCAGCCTGCTCGCCGCGCAGCAGCAGCTGATGGCGGCGGCGCACGCGGCCAACGCTGCGAAGGACGGCCGCCTGCCGGCAGGCGACTTCATGGTGGGGCGCCAACAGTATATACGGCCGCAACCTCCTCACCTGGATTCCTGCGCTTCTTCAGATCACCTGCCGACGCTGCACACTTGGCTCTCATCTCCTTTCAACAGCCCTTCAGTCCAGGGATTCCAGTTGGCAGGAGCTGTGAGCATAAACCACAGCACCTGCCAGGGTCCCAGTAGCCCACCATAGCAGCCTTTGCTCTGCAGAGCCTTGGACCAGACTCCTCCGCAAGAGATTGACCCAGGACTCACGATGTTGCTTGTCCTCCCTGCAGGGGAACATGCCGGGTCTGGGGATGGGACTGGGGGCCGGCTCGGCGTCTGGGTCCCTGGGCTGGGGCTGAGCGGCTTTGGCGGCGGCGGCAGCGGCAGCGGCCGCAACGGCCGCGGCCACGGGCCTCCGTCTGCAGACACGAACTACTACCCCCACGACAGCTGAGCAGAGCCGATGCTCAAGCGCCGCTGACGGCAGCCACTGCATAGCGGTTGGGGCAGAGCAGCACAACCAAACAGTCATGGCAATAGATTGCGGGATTGGTAGGCAACAATGGCAACACCCGCCTGATCGCCTGAGAGGCAGGCGACAAACACCATAGCAGCGTGCCGGATGTGCGACGTGCGGCAGAGCACTATCTGCAGCTGCACCGTCGTGGGAGATTTAGGAACAGGAGGCTATCAGAACAATGGGCTCTCTGTTACAAGCCCCACACAGCGCCAGCAGCATCTGGTCAGCCAGCAGTGTGAGCCGGCTGCGGGACGACTTCGCCTCTTTCACATCATTGGGGATTGTTGGTTTATAGGTTTGCTTTTTCAGGGATGCCCACACAGCAGGGGCATCATCACAGCCGGAGGTGTAGTGAACTAACAACGAACCCGACGCTCCTGCCTTCAAGTCGAGCGTTTTCTCAGCACCCTTAGCTTTATGTTGCAGCTGCGGTGACACAGCAGAAGCAGATGCTTCGCTGTTGTGCTGTGCAATCCTGCTGCAAACTCTGGACAAATGCTACGAAGTTTGCACATATCCCTTGGGTGAATTTGTGATGCTGGTGCACGCCTGTCGGTGCGCTGTAGGCCAGCTGCTGTGTGATGTATCTTGTTGATGTGCCCTACTGTTTACAGACAATGCTGAACACACGATCACCTGGCACAGCACCCATCAAAAATATGGAGGTTCAGAAACCGCCTGCAGCATGCAGGGCGACTAGTCTGTGCATGTCCAGACGAACCTTAATGCTGATGATGCGCAACTCCCATAATGCAGGGACACCCATACAGATCAGATGTCGGTTTAGTGCAGTTTTGCCCTCTCAACAGCACGCACACTGCTGCCTGATAACAAGCAGGCGCGCTGCTTTCGTTCCACCTGCTTGGGACTGCGTCCGTGCTCATGAGCCCTTGCCGCTTGTGCTCGACTGCAGCGCGAAACAGGGCTCGCTTCCCCAACCCCTGGTGATCAATCGCCCCACCAAGGCATAGTGTCCACCCTGGGCACAAGCACACCTACCACAAGCGAAACCCCTTAACCCCACTAACCCGACACCAGGCGCGGTGCTGCGGTGGCGGCGGCGCCCGCTGCCCAATCACAGCAGCGGGCGAGGGGACCCGCACCACAAAGTGCGGTTGGAGTCCCCAGCGCCGCCCCACAGCATCTGCTGGCCACAGGCTGCGGTCCCATCAACCCTCCCCTCTCCAAAACGAAGATTGCATATCGACTGTAACACAACGCCCTCAGGCATGTACAGCGGCTGGCTTCAAAACGACTGAACAGTGACATCCAGTGAGTTAGGGCGAAGTGGGCGGAGCTGCATAGCCTCAGACTGCTGCCCCAGCGTGTCATCCTGGAGGGCGTGCCTGTTTAGATCAGGTACTAGCCTCGAACGCCGGTGCCTCTGCCCACCGGCTTGGGTCAGCTCAGCGCATGTGTGTCCATCAACAGCACCACGCCGGCCGTGCCTGCAGGCGCAGCCAGCAGGTTATGCGCTGGCGCCCTCCCCCCAGCGGGAGACTCCACCCCAGCGGGCAGCTCGATGCCGGCCACGACTGCCGCCGTGGCCGCAGCAGCCTGAGCATGCTGCCCAGGGCAAGCCAGCCAGCTGAAGGTCTGGCATGGCGGTTGGCTCCCAGCAGTCGGTGCTGGAGTCTTGTCGGTCGGCGAAATTAGGGTTTGGGACGCCGTCACAGCTCCGGGAAGTGGGCGCCGTCGACCACAAAGGAGTCCAGCAGGTCGGCCATCTGGTCCATGTCCAGCGACTCTGTGGTCGCGGCCTCCATGGGGATGGTGTCCCCGGCGCCGGCGGCGGATGGCTGGTGGAACGGCGGCAGCCCGGAGGCCGCCTGCGGCTGGGCCGCCTCTGGCGCCGGGGACTGCTGCGCCTGCGCCGCGGCGGCAGCCTGCTGGTGGAAGGGCGGCAGCTGTGCCTGCGTCGCCTGCGCGACGGGCTGCTGACCCCCCTGGGGCGGCGCCGGCGCCGACGGCAGCCCCGCGATGCGGATCTGCATGCTGCCCGGCGCCGAGCTCAGCCGCAGCGATGCCACGTCCTGAGAAGGAAAGCACGGAAAACATCGGTGATCTAGAGCGAATGGATGTTCAGCTCGAGACAGCCCCCAATGATCACACACATGCAGAGGACAGGACACCTTGCTGCAACATGCGTGCGAACAACTTTAGCAGAATGCTGACCTGCACACGGGCGGCCTGTTCCCGGGCTCGGCTGCCGGGAGGCGCAGCGGCAGCATAACGTGCAATGAGGGCATCCAGCTCTGCAGGCGTCATGGCCTGCACGACACAGAAGCGGCCCTGTAACAGACATGTCCGAACCTTGGCATCGTTGGACACCTGTTTCGCCAATCAGGAATGCTGGGTGTGCATTTGCTGAGATGTGTTCTCTGCTGCTCGGCATTGGGTGCACAGACGGCGGCACAGCATGCCAAGGTGCCCACCTGCAGGGAAGCCGGGGTTGGGGCCACTGGAGCCGACTGGACCTTCGTCGGCTGCAGCTGCGGCGGTGGCAGCGGCGGCGCTACGACAGGCAGCACGTGGACTGGTGACGGGGTGCCGAACGGCAGGCTGCCGCTGCTGTAAGCCGCGCCCAGGCCGGCTGGGGCAGCTCCCAGGGCATGCGCCGACGGCTGCCGGAGCAGCGGCTGCAGCGCCGGCGGCGGGATCATGAACGCTGCCGGCCCGGCGGCGGCCACGGCAGCCGCCGCCGCCGACACCGCCGCAGCGTCGAAGCCCGGCGGCCAGTGGACCGGCAGCGCGGGCAGCCCCGCGGCGGCGCCGCACCACTGCAGCGAGGTCGCCGGCGGCAGCGGGGGGTGGGGCGGCGCATTGAAAGCGCCCACCAGGGGAGTGAGCAGGGCGGCGGATGCCAACCGCGGCGGCGGCGGCTTGCCCCCCTGCAGCGGGAGGGCCGCCGCCGCCGCGGTTGCGCCCGCCGCCACGCCAGACGCCGCCCCCCCAAAGGAGCCGCTGCCGCTGCCCGACAGCACGGCGCGCGAGGTGCCGCCGGGCAGCGAGGGCACACTGACCATGTTGCCCAGGCTGCCGCTCCTCCACGTCTGCGTGTCGCCGGTCTGCACCAAACGGCAGATTGCTAACTCAAGGACAAGAGCCTGTTCCTACCCAGCAGGGCCAGCGGCCATCTTGCTTTTGACAGCAAGTTATTGCTCCCTGACAGCAGCTCACCACCCTGTACAGCCATGACCACCCTTGATGCAGGGACCAGCAACGGCCAGCAAGGTGGAGCAGATGCGCACCTGGATGCTGGGGCGTCGCAGTGGGGGAGGTGGGGCTTGGTCAAGCGCCGCCACAGGGCTGGGCGCTGCTGCGGGGGCACCGACGGCGGGGGCTGACGCCGCGCGGGCGTCCTCGTCCATTGGGGTGAGCTGCTGGGGCGGGGGGGCGGACGGGACTTCTGCGTGCAGCAACCCGCCGCTGCCGCCGCCGCCGTCACCCTGCAGCAGTGCACCAGCGAGCATGTGAAGGACTGGCACTCAAGCAGGGACAGTGCAACAGCATGTCTGACTGCACGGATCTGGCTGCACGAGATCGCAGCTATACAGCGTAAGTATTGATATGGAGGGGCATACAAAGTAACTCACCCAGTCCATGTACTGCTCCCAGTTTGAGGTGTCGTCCAGCAGCTGCCCAGAGCTGCGCCCCTGGTTCGGCCCTTGCTCCGGCTGCTGCACAGGCTCCTGGTCAAGCGGCTGCTCGGGCGGCTGCGATGCACCCTCTGGAGGCTGCGAGTCGCGCTCCGGGGTGGAGCCGCCGACCCCGCCGCCACGGATGTGTGGCAGCGGGGACGGTTCGCGCTCACGATCAAGCTGCTGCTGCTCTTGCTGATGTTGGGGCGCTTGCTGACCGTGCGGTTGAGACTGCCGCTGCTGCTGCTGCGGCTCCGGCTGGAGGCGCTGCCCATGAGCAGTGTGCTGCTGGCCGGAGCCCTGCTGCTGGCTGGCACCCTGCTGTTCGCCGGGCGCTTCATGCCATTCAGACTGCGCCTCATTTCCGCCACCGTCACCGCCCGTGCCGTCGGCGCCGCTCGCTGCACTGGCCGGCGGGAGCGAGGCAGTCACTTGCGTCTGCACACACCGCAACAGTATGTCAGCCCCTGCGCCTGAAGGGTTTCAGGACATACCCAGTGGCGACCATGCATGTGCAGCTTTGCTGTGCCGTGCCAACCAGATTTGGGACGCAGCGGGCAGCGAAGCGAACCTCGAGCGGTGTGCCGGCGGATGCTGAGAGTGCCAGGTGGCGTAGCCGGTCGCACTCGTGGCGCAGGGCAGCCATCTCCGCCTGCTGGCACTGAAAGCGGTAAGGTGGTGAGCCGGACCATATCACCATGGCATGCACCCTGGCAGCTGCTGCGCATGCGAGCAAGGGTCTCCAAAACAGTGGCAGGAGCAAGATACAAACAAATGAGTTGTTCTCAATGCTGCATCAGCCCGGCAGCACACCTCGTGAGTGCGCAGCCTGTCCTCCAAACCCCTTGCATGCTGCGTCAGCGCGTAGTTTGCGGTACCTGCGGGCAAGCATACCGCACATCAACATCGCCGCAACAACTGTGTGGTTCAGATGAGGAGAGCTCGCGAAGACAGGGGTCGATGAGCTGCCCCTCGAGCATGCATCTTGGCATCTCCATCTGAGCCAAGCAGCTTCCTCGCAGCTGCAGGTCAACCCCTGTGATTGACCCGGCTGACACTGATCAGCACAGCCATCGACGTCGACTCTGAGGCCGATTTGGGGCCCCAGATAGAGTCATCATGCTCCTTAGCATCAACAGCGACAGAGTGCTGCCAGAGCAGACCACCGGAAACGTCATCTAGGCAGGGACTCTACAAGTAGGATACCGCACAGGACACAAGGACAGCAGGCGGTATGTTTGAGAGTTACTCACATAGTGTGGCGGAGTTGGAGGCCAGACTGTGCAGGTGGCCCTGCTGCTCGCTGATCTGCAGCGTCAGGTTCTTGACCGACTGCTCAAGGCCGATCACATAGCCACGTCTGCGCTCCTTTGAGCGTGCCGCTGACTGCCGGTTGGCAATCACGCGCCGAGGGACGGACCCGTCCGCTGCCGCTGCCAGCCCGCGGCTGGGGCCGCCTCCGCCGGGGGCGCCGCCAGATGCCGGGCCTCCTTCTGTCTTGACACTGACGCCTCGGCTGCTGACGGGGGCGCCGAAGCCAGCAGGGGTGCTAGTGATGACAGGCGGGCCGGCGGCAGCGCCTGCCATGTCCATGGGCACGATCGGCGGCAGCAGGGCCACCGCTGGGAGATGGCCCGACAGCGGGCTGGGCCGCTGTGGCAGGCTGGACATGGGGAGCGCCAGCGGCTGCGACAGGCTGGCCCCGCTGCCGCTGCTGGAGGTACACAGGGCCTCGCCGCCGCCGTTGTCGCCGCCGCTGCCGTTGCGAGTGTCGCTGCTGTTGCCCGACGACTCGTCTGCGAGCCGCGCACCCGGCACTGCCAGCGGCAGAAGTGCGCCGCCAGCCAGCGGCAGCTCCGCAGGCGCTTGAGGCCCCACAGCTGCTGCTGCTGCTGCTGCGGTCGGCTGCCCTAGAACGTGGACGACGGCAGTAGGCGCAGCCTGATCAGCGCTCGCCTTCCCCCTGCATGTTGTCCGAGAAGCCGGGTCAGACCACACTCTTCCAGGTCATGACAAGGACACGACTGATGCGAGGCGGGCTGCACCCAGCACTGGATACAGAAGCAAGCGTGCGGTGCTCACGAAACCCATGAAAGCACGTGAACAACAGCGCATTGGCAGCGTTGTCGGCAGGACCGCTTGCCTCTTGGTGGGTGGCTCGGGACCGGGCGGGGTACCAGCTCGCGGGTGGAACTCGCCACTCTGCAGCCGTGCAAGCAGCTGTCTTGCCTCAGAAAGTTCAAATCATCGTCTGACACTGTGCTGCCTGAACAGCAGCTCGAACACAGCTGATTTCCTGCGCAAATATCGACCCCGAAAAAGCGACGGAAAAGGTGACGGGTGGCTCCTATCGCATCCTCCGCGCCTGAAACTGTGCTGGTAACGAGAGTCGACCACATACAGACTATTGTGACGCAGCCACTAGCCACGCGGCCTGCCGGCTGAGCTGCCGCTGCTCTGGGCTGGGCGGTTACGCCTCCTCCTTTGCCGCCTGCCCCGATCCCCAGCAATAGCTTGCTTGGCGCAACGAGCGGTACTTTGACTTGGTGTCACCACTCTGAGACCACCTGGAAAGCCTAGTGCTCAACAGAACACAGCAGCAGGCCGGGCCATGCGTGGAGCTCCCACTGACGAGCGGAAGCGAGGGCGTATGAGAGCACCTTGCGCGGAGCGGAGCGCCCAGCGGCGGCTGAAAGGACATTCTGCTGATCGATTGCCGAAGCGCCTCCTGCCGCGGGGCTCGCCATGTCTTGTGCTGCCCGATGTGTCAGGCCATGCTGCAGGCATCGCCCGGTACGTTGCTCGGCTGTCGGCGGCGTGCAGACCACCGCTGTGTGTAAGCCAGCTGTCTGAAGGCAGGCGAAAAGACAGCTGCCAGACTATAAGAGTGGGTGTGTTGTCGCCAGGCTGCGCGTCAGGCAAGCCACAGGTCTAGCTCGAGCAGCCAGACCCGAAAACTGTTGGCGTAAGAACCTCCACTCAGCGGTAGGACTGTATGCGGGCCGCCACGATGCGTGGCCTACAAGCATTGACAGTGTGAAGACCCATATATTGCGGGTGCAGCGATCACTGACGCCAGCAGTCTTTCGGCCTCGGAACTCGGGGTTTTAGTGCGAGAGTCATCACTTGTGTCGGCAGGTGGCCTAGCAGCTGGGGGGGCCCAAGCAGGTGCTGACCACCACAGCGTCAAATCTAGTCAGGGCTTGTGTCTCTCGACACTGGTGCTGTGTCTCAGACCCTGCACGACTGCTTCCCACGAGGTGCTCATGACTGCGCCAACGCATGCATCAGGACGGCAAGTGCGGGGCCAACACATACACTGGTGTGCACAGGTGAGTCTGCCGGCGAACAGAGTCATGCTGCCGCTGCTGATCACCGCCTGCTGTTATTGTGCCCATAAAGGGCCGCAAAGCCACTGCGCACTAGCTGGCAGCTCTCCCCAGCACTGCCGTTGGTAACCAACCGATGAGCTGTGCTAGTCCATGCGGCCCTTCAATGTCCTGGCGACAACCTTGTCCTTCGTACTGCAGAACATGTGATACTGATGAGCGCGAGCCAGATACGCAGGCATGGCTACTGGTATGAGCATGCAGCAGTCAAGCTTACGAAAAGCACCACCACAGTAGGCAACACTAGCAGCACGCACAGCAGCCAAGCATGGGTTCTGCAGCTGTGAAGGCATGAACCTTGCTGCACGGGTGGAGGTGACACTCACACAACATAGATGACGGCGCCCCAGCCGGAGAGTGCGTCGCGGTCCATGCCGCTGATTAGGCACTGCGCTGTGGTCTCGAAGAGCTCCTCTGGGCCCTGCAGTGCGACATGTGTTGCGTAAAGCGCTGCTGTGGATGCAGTTAAAGCCACTGAATGCAGTTGAAAGAGCATACATGCGCAGAGAGGCCCACAATGGCTGCACTGTACAATGCAGCACGAACATGAGTATCATGCTATGTTGCGGCCCCCCTCTGAACACCTAGATCCGCCATTGACGGACCAGCCACGCACCAGTCCTGGCCGCCACATCGCCTCGCACACCCCCATGAGGCTCTCTGGCGCGGTGCCCGACACCATGAAGTCCTTCGCCGTCTCGATGGCGCCAATGCTGTCGGTGCCCGCCAGGTACACGCTGCCGTCAGGCTCCAGCCCCGCGATGACTGGCGACACGAAGTAGGGCCCGAACCTGCAGGCAGGCATCATCATCTCAAACCTCCCATTCAGCACTCCAGCATTCCAAGAGCCAGAAGCCCGGGACGGACGCCCGTGGTGCAAACATGCATCAGCTGGCCGCCGCACGGTGCACAGTGGGTGCATGCAGCCGCACCGCTTCTCGTACAGGGTGGACGACACCAGCTGCCCGAAGGTGGAGGGCTTGATCGCGCGCTCCTCCCGCAGCTTGTACAGGTTGTGCTTGAACTTGAACAGCTCAAACCTGCGGCAGCAGGGTTGTGCAGCAACCATTGACTTTCACAATTCGATACTCAAGAAAAGGTTGCGTGCAGCAGAGCCGATGCAGGACGAGCATTGTCGAGCCTGAGAAGGCAAGTGAAGAGTGCAGCGGCACTCAGACTCACAGTGTCTGCGTGTCTGTGCCTAGGCCACCAAGACCCAAAAATAGCTGGTCGTGTATCTACGCACAGCATCGTTAGTCGTCAGCAGAGCGTCCTGACTGTATACCTGCATGGCTGATGCGCACTGTCACTGTAGGTGCGGCTGCCCTGGCCATGCTCACCTTGTACACCTTCTTATAGTCTGTTGCTAGTGTCTGGAACTGCACGCCAAAGCGCAGGTCGCTGCCGATTGCGAAGCACTGCTCGCCGGCCATGGCGACGATGGCGGAGCCATTGTACTCAAAGATCTGTGTCAGCGTGAACGGATGGTTTCGCATCTTGTGCTGCGTCGTGCAATGCAAGTGCACTGGACCAATGTCACAACTTCTCAGGCACGCAACCAAGCCAGCAAGCACCGAGTACATGAACATACCGATTGTACTCATACACGTGCACTTGCTGACATGACCATCGAGCAATCGCGAGGCCATGTGGGACCAGCATTGGGATGCGCACCGACATGACAGGGCTCCTCGGCCCACAGCAGCAGTCAGGCCGGCTTTATTGCCCACCGAAAAGCCCTCTCGAGCTTCACTCCTGTGAGTCCAGGCAGGCTTGGGGTCTGCAACGTCCGGTCTTTGCTCAGTTAGAACCTTCCCTGTGAGGATGCTGCTGCTCTCCTGCACACGTCTGCGTCTTAACCGGGCCCTGATGCTTGTGATGGTACGCAGCTGCGAATGTTGTTTAAATAGGACTCTGCAACATTGATGTGCCGTCGCCTCTACTTTGCAACTCACTGCGAGCACTCCTCGGTGTGAGCCCACCCCCTCAGGGCGTCAGGGGTCCTACTGACGCTCGCATTTACATTCTAGGGTGTTGGCTGAAATCACTTTGGTACTGCGACATGATCGGTCATGTGCAGGTTGCAGCTTGTGCAAGAACCGGGGTTGTGACCAATCACAGAGCTCCACAACATCAGCCAAGGCGCTCTGCGTGGGGTGATCGGCATGCAGGCGCCAGCGGGGCGCATCGGCTGCAATCCAGGCCTGCAGCCATGCAGACCTAGCGTCAGATGCCTGCGCGCCAGGCACTCAGCGAATGCCAGGCCACGTTGTCGGCAACCAGGCGAGTCTTGGGGTGACAATCACCATGTGCAGCCCTGCGACGGTTGGTTCGAGTGATTCACACCTGCAGATCATGCATGCATGCTGGTGTTCGCAAACAGCTCAGGAAAGCGATTGAGCAGACGCGACGTCGGGAAGTTTCTTGGCAGTCAGACCAGCAACAGATCTGACCACGAAGGCGTCATTAGCATGGCACATTGCCGGCAGCAATCTGCCAGCCGCGGGCTGCAGTCGCTATGGATGATCTGCACCACATGATGAACAACGCCGACAATACTCTCGGTCGGCACACTTCGTAGTCAACGGCTTGAACCGGTGGTGCTGCCGCCTGCAGGCGTCGCAGCAGCAGCAGAGAGCTACAGCGGCAAAGGTGTGGCGCCGCCAGCCCAGGGCCATCACTTCCTGCACATCGATGACTTCTCGACAGATGAGCTGCGGGCAATGCTTGCCAACGCCGCGAAGGTGAGCTAGTACCACCTGCGCGCACAATTCGTGAAGCATGTATGTGCTGAACGCCATTCAAACATGGTGTGAATGAGCCTGCAACATTAGCGCACCTGTGCCTGCAGGTGAAGGAGAAGTTTCGGCAGCGCGACGAGAGCTTCAAGCCGTTTGCCGGCAAGACCATGGCCATGATCTTCACGAAGCCGTCGATGCGCACCCGCATCTCCTTTGAGACGGTACGCTTCTGCAGGCGGGATGCTGCCGGCAGGGGCTGCATATCTGCTTGCTGCACTGAGTCAATGTGTATGGAGCAAGTGTGGCGTGAGCAACAGGCTCTCAAAATGATCTCAGACATCAAAGCATGTGGCAATGCAGCCAGAAGAGGTTCTCTGTGCTGTGTATGCTGCAGGGCTTTTACAGGTTAGGAGGCCACGCAATCTACCTCGGGCCCGACACCATCCAACTGGGCAAGCGCGAGGCGACAAAGGACATTGCGCGTGTTATCAGCCGCTACAATGACGTCATCATGGCACGGCTCTTCGCTCACGAGGTGAGACACAGCAGCGACCAGCATAGCCCTGCAGGCCACAACACTACAGACACACCATGCACCTTGGGACATGCATCGGCTTCAGCAGCAGGCCCACTCGACCATTGTTTCTCATTGTAAAAAAAGAGTGTGGGATCCGACTCTCATGCAGGACCTGCTGGAGCTGGCAGAGTACAGCAGCAGCCCCGTGATCAACGGGCTGACAGACTACAACCACCCCTGCCAGATCATGGCCGACGCGCTCACCATCAACGAGGAGCTCGGCAGCATCGAGGGCAAAAAGGTGTGCACGCATTCAGCACCATTGCAGATGATCGCTGCACTCTGACTGCAAACGATGAGTATACTAGACGACCTGGAGGCGGTGTTCAGCAGGTGCCGGGATGCCAGCATTGGGTCGATCACTGAAAGGGGGACATCAACAAACCTTGTTGTGCAGGTGGTGTATGTGGGCGACGGCAACAACATCGTGCACAGCTGGGTGCGGCTGGCGGGGCGGCTGCCCTTCGACTTCGTGTGCGCATGCCCCCGCGGCTTTGAGCCCGATGAGGCGACAGTAGGTGAGCTCCTACCCCACTTTGCACGATTCATATGAGCAACCATGACCTACCCATCCCGTGCATCTGCGAGCACTGCTGGCAGATGCTGGTCGTTAGGAGAAGATATGTGTCTTCGCTGTTGAGCACTGCATTGTAATGCCACAAAACACCCGGTCGAGTAGCGACACCTGCAATCTTTCCTCTCAGAGCTGGCCAACTCGGCGGGCATTGGGCGGACGTCCATCTCCAATGATGCCTGGGAGGCGGTGAAGGGCGCGGACGTTGTGTACACCGACGTGTGGGCGTCCATGGGGCAGAAGGAGGAGGCAGAGAAGCGGAAACGCGTCTTCAAGGACTTCCAGGTGCAGCCATCTCCGTCCAGATCCAAGTTGGGCATGCTCACATGCATCCGACTCCACATTTATGCAAGGGGCTGTGCACCTTGAGAGCAGATGCACTACCGTGCTGCGGTTTGGACCAGTGCTTGCTGCATGTGACTTGGCATGTGGCTGCGGCAGGAGCTGTTCTGTTGGGGCTGCAGGTCACGGAGAAGATGATGCAGCAGGCGGGCGACCAGGCCATCTTCCTGCACTGCCTGCCGGCGGAGCGCGGGGTGGAGACGACAGACGGCGTCGTGGAGGCGCCGTATAGCAAGGTTTGTGTTTGTCGTCAAGCAAATGGCGACTTTGATCACCCAATGAGCAGGGAGATCCAGCACCTGCACCGGCCTGCGCCCAGCGTGTTGGGTGCTGAGCCCGCTGCATGTGTGCTGTGCAGGTCTTCTCAGAGGCGGAGAACCGGATGCACGCACAGAACGGGGTGCTGCTGCATGCACTGGACTCTCTGGCCGGCCTCTAGCTAGCCTCTAGCGGGTTTCACACCATGCCGCAGGACTGCATTACTGAATGGTGACCTAGCTGGCATTGCGGCCACCACTCTCAGCGTTTTGTGGAAGTCTCGTATAACGCTTCAGCAGGTGGTTTGAGACATGGATCCGTTGTCGCACTAGGCTCACAGATGTCGATCCCCAGCAAGTACTGGATGCTGCATGCACTCGGTCTTGCCGCCGATCCAAACCTGGCGGACAGCTGCACGCTGCTCGACGACCCCCACGCCGGCTCAATCTGCAATCTGCGTGCTTGTGCCTGCGGCAGCAGTGTCAAACATACCTGCGATCTTACTCGTTGATTCCAGCGACGGTGCTACTGACAGCGTTTTCAGACTTGAAAGCATCATATCAATCCTGCTCATTTGAACATCAGATTGGATCGAACTGTTGGTGCATTCGGCAACAGCAGCTTTTGACGTTGTCGGTGACAAGTGCACCTAGTCTACGCCTGCGGTTCTATTGCAAGTCAACCATTGCATCTGGTCGCGATTGCTTGCGTGCCGCTGCACCCTTTCAGCAAGCGCCCAAGAACCACACCCCATGCAAAGGGCAACGCTTGGCCTTGAAGCGCACGTAAGGCCGTGAAGAGCAAACAATCTGCCAACATCTTGCACCAAGTTGACGGGCAGCGGGCAAGCAGCATGGATCAGCCCCTGGCCAATGGCACTGCGCAGCCAGTGGCGATGCCGGCAGTCCCGCAGCCGGCGGCGCAGCAGCCCCAGCCAGCAGTACTTGCGCAGCCTTCAGTACCATCAGGTGCAGCGCCTGCAGCGGCCACGCCCCCGCAGGCCACAGGCGCGGCTCCGGCGCCACCCGCCAAACCAACGGCACCTGGCACCTTCCCACAGCCGCATTACAGGCAAGCATGCTGTCCTGCAGCACCAGAAGGAGTTCCTGCTGCAATTCAAGCAAGCAGCGTACCTGGTCGTGCCGCGACAGTGTTGACTGCATGCTTGCCTGCGCTGCACTGTGTTCTGTCAAGTCCGCACTGTGATCGTCAACATCCTTACAAGCAAACGATGTGCAGGCTGCACAAGACGCTGCGGGGGCACACGCGCGGCGTCGTGGTGGTCAAGTTCTCGCAGGACGGCGCCACCCTGGCGTCGGCCTCAGCAGACAAGACCGTCCGGCTGTGGGACGCAAACAGCGGCGAGCTCCTTCGCACGCTAGAGGGCCACTCCTCGGTGCGACAACACGTACAGCATGTTGGTCACTACATGGGATGGAAGGCCATGCACAGTCGCTGCACATGCGCAGGCTGGTGGTGGGGCCGTGTTTCAAGGTGCGTGCTGCATGCACAGGGTGGCCACTCCTGACGGTCGCTCTGCGTTCAGTTGGTTGAGACGTTGCCTGCTGCAGGGTGTGTCGGATGTGGCCTGGGAGTCGCGGGGCGCGTACCTCGCCAGCGCCAGCGACGACAAGACGCTGCGGCTGTGGGACGCGGCATCCGGCAGGGCGCTGCGCGTGCTGCAGGGCCACTCCAACTTCGTGTTCTGCTGCAACTTCAACCCGCAGGGCAACCTGCTGGTGGGTCGAGTGGCCTTGAGCCTGCATGCCACCTGAACCCACCACCCAGCGAGCTGCTCGCACGAAGCATCATGTGGAAGGGCCGCGTGGCCAGCTCACATGCCATGCTGTTGCCGCATCCCAAAGGCTAGGGTCCCCGGTTGACGGCAGGTCAGCGGCAGCTTCGATGAGACGGTGCGGCTGTGGGACACGAGGACGGGCACCTGCATCCGGGAGCTGCCCGCGCACTCGGACCCCGTCACTGCGGTGGGTCTGCCGCATCATGGCGCACATCTGCGGCGCATGTGCAGCCAGCAGTCGCCTTTTCGGATGATGGCTGGCGGCGTGAGGAACACGACTTGAGGATACGGCCACTGCGGCACTTGACGGTCCCTGCCCTGTGGCTGCAGGTGGACTTCAACAGGGACGGCACGCTGATCGTCTCCTCGTCGTTCGATGGCCTGTGCCGCATATGGAACGCCGACACGGGACACTGCCTGAAGACGGTGCGTCAACGAGTGGATTATACTCAGGAACAACCTGAGATGCATGCTGTCTTCAAGTCTGCTCTCGGTCATTCAGCAATTTTGCAGGATGCACTAAGGCACTTTGCCTCACCCAGATGTCAGCAGCATCGACAAACCTATGCGAGTGCAATGGCAGGTGTTGGACGACAAGAACCCGCCGGTCAGCTTTGTGAAGTTCTCGCCAAATGGGCGCTACATCCTGGCATGTGAGCGTTGTCTCAACATGCTGCAGCAGCGGTGCAATGCCGTACAGATGCCAAGTGGGTGTGGCATTGCCCCACTGAAGCAGTCAATAAGCAGGCGCATCAGCAGCACCTTGTGGTGCTGGGATCCTCACGTGCTTTTGCATCTGATGCTGCAGGCACTCTAGACCACACGCTGCGGTTGTGGGACTACACCAAGAGCAAATGCTTGAAGGTGTACACAGGTGAGACTGTGGCTTACATCCTGCAGCGCATGCACAGCACACAGGCAGCCTGCGACACAGGAGAAGCGGCCGTCATGATGCGCACTGCTCAAACATGATTCGTGCAGCTGCTTCGTGCTCACAAACATGTGACGCTGCAGGCCACCAGAACAGCAAGTTCTGCGTGTTTGCGGCCTTCTCCACGACGGACCCCAATGGCAAGTGGGTGGTGGCGGGCTCCGAGGACGGCAGCCTGCTCATTTGGGACCTCAACCGCAAGGAGGTGCTATTTGTAACTGATTATTTAATTCAATTAGAATATGGTTGCGGGGCCCCGCTGGGACCCATGACCAGTGTGTACTGCATACCTGTGCACATGATCCCTCAGCATGCCCAGCGTCGCGTCTGGTTCAACATCAGGCGGGCCTCCAAGCAAGCTCAGCACAAGGAGCACAGACTCCAGTCAGGGCCTTGCCGTGATGACGGGAGGCTGTCCATAGTCTATGACGTACTGGGTCACTCTCCCAGCTGTCCTGCCTGCAGCTCGTCCAGAGGCTGGAGGGGCGCGCCACGGCGGAGGCGCCCGGCGACGGCCACTGCGACACGTGCACCGGCGTCGCCTGCCACCCGACTCGCAACATGATCGTGAGCGCTGCACACGACATGCCTGCGCTGCCCCACCATGGCCATGAGCTGCTGCTCAAAGGGCCACGAGCTGCATCGTGCCTGTGTTAAGACACACAAGCGCAAGCTGCCTGACTGAGCAGATGGTCAGCGCAGCCGCGCAAGCTGCTGCATACGATACTGCCAGTGATGTGGCGCTGATGCCGGCATGCGTGGTGCCAACCTGCAGGCGTCCAGCGCCCTGGAGAAGGACGGCACCATCAAGCTGTGGGTGGATGATGCGGCGAACGCTGCGCTGGATGCTGCAGCCGCCAAGGCAGGCGCTGCAGCGGCGGCGGCAGGCGCGGCCACGCTGCCGAGCGGCATGCCAAAGCTGCCCGCCGTGGCTCCGGTCGCGAATGGCAGTGGACCAGCGCCCACTGCTGCGCCGGCTGCAGCAGCAGCTGGGCCGGCACCGCAACAGCAGCCGACAGCGGATGGGCCTAGCCCAATGGATACGGCCGCAGTATAATCATGGACACTGCGGTTCCATAGAGTCCAGCAATTGCAAACTGCGGCGTGGGCGTCATGGTAGAACGTCTGGCCGCTTGAGGGTGTAATGGTGCCAGTGTGTGTTGCTCCCTGCAATGGCATGAGCCTCTCACGGTATACCTTCAGTGAGCATCATTCATGTCAGCAGCCTATCATCCAGCGCCATTAACAGGCATCACATCATTGGGCACTGCTTTGCCGTATCCTTTCAGATACAGCATATACCATCCAACCTCATGACACCCTTCACATACCCAGCAACTTGAGGCTTTCAGTATCAGAGCTCGTGATGCACTGTCCCTGATAAGACATGCGCCATTCATCCGGACTGGACCAGGCTAGCACAAATCTCTGCACTCTTGCCAGATCTCGTGAGGACTGTAACCCAATCCTGGTCACAGTCCTACCAGTACCTCGCATACAAACTGTCGTCCTGCCAGCAGTGTTGATGTTGTGAGGTACGCAATCTCCGCATGCAATTTGGACCAAGCAAACAGGTGCCAACCAGGTACAGCCAGAGACAGAGTCCTGCTTCCGCACCCTGCCTGCTGACTAAGGGCCCCTTCAGCCAGCAAAACCCTCCCAGGAAGGCCCCAAAGTCAGCAGCAGGCAAACGGTCTGCCCCTCTTTCGCTTGCACGCCGGCCTCGTCGCGGCTTGTGCGGCTGACAGCCAACCGTCTGGCGACTAGCCACAGGCCGCCAGCACCCAGCGGCGGGAGCTGCTGACGGCCCTGCTGGATCGCCGTATCTCAAGGTGAGCAACTTCTGCTTGAGACCAAAGGCAGAGGCGCGCGCGCTCGCGAATCGCGGTCAAACCTGCCCTCCGAGGCTGCGCTGCAGTGTGTGACATTGCAGGCGGCAGCGTTTCATGCTGCCATCAGATATCCCGCCGGTACACACGCTCGTCCTTTTTGAATCTGCTCAGTGCTCTGCTGGGCCGCTACTCTGCTGCCGTGCGGTAACACTTTAATCACAGTGAGACAGCTGCTGATTTCGCATGCTGGCGGCTGTGAGCGACCTCAAGGGATGCACTTTGAACTTCATCATGGGTTGCTTTGACGATGGTCAGCACCTCGATGTCCAGCACTATACTAGTTGATTCGCTCGCAGGATCCCTGAGCAAACATGCAAGCCCGGGCCGTCGCTCCTTAGCCGGCTCTTAGGTCGCACTGAGCCACAGCCACCCGAGTGTGGTAGTGCCTTGCGGATGCTGTGAGCTCTGCCGTCAGCATCGTGGTGTCAACCGGAGGCTGGCTGCCGCTGCTTGACTCGCGGCCTGTTGGCTCGATGGCGAACCGGATCATGCCAGGGTGACGGTCAGGCTTTGCTGGTCGTGCGCATCTGCAGTCCACCACTGTTCAACACGGGTCTATGCACGCTCCCAACTTGCTGGTTGTCATGTCCTGGTTCCATTGCATCTGCAGGATTTGAGGGCATCGTGATGTACTCGCCTGGCGGCTCCTCGCAAGGCTCCGTGTCCTGCCAGCCGCCGCTGCAGGCCGGCTCCCTGTATGATGACCATGGCAACTTTGCAGCAGCAGTCAGGTACGGCTGTTCTCTGCCTCTTCAACGTGCACCTGCGCTGTATGTTCGTGTGAAATTGAATCGGCACCTGATGTGACGTCAGCACCTCACATGCCAGCTGATTGTATGCAGCTTTTTGCAGTCCTGTTGATTGGGCTCACTGGAAGGACCACGCGGCATGATACTGACCAAGACATTGTGACCCGCGCAGCTCCGGGCCCAGTACGATGCAGGACATGCTGCAGCACATCAGAGGCAGGCTCACGAGCAGCCGGCCAAGGCTGCAGCAGCAGCAGGTATCCTTGTCTTCACATTACTGCCATTGCAACCATATTGGCAGGCACATGCATTTATAAGCCTTCACACAGTGTCAGCTGCATGGAATCATATGTGTACCATGAAGCAAGGGTCGTGCTGTGGTTCCGATGCAGGCCTCCACAGCAGCAGCCCGCAACATGTGTCTCATCGGCGAGACGACCGGGCGCCTGAAGTGGGTGCAGCCCAGCGGTGCGCAGCCCAACTGTCTCGACCTTGAAACCGGCATGCATCACATGCACCATGCCATTCATGCATACGATACCTGCAGTCTGCTGTGAACCTCAAGTGCTTGCCATGAGCATTGCATCCATGCATCTCGCACACAGTGTGCCCTTTCTTGAGATGGGTTTAGGTCACAGCAGGTTTGGTGCGCTCTCCAAACGTAAGCACTCAATCCCAAGCGCAGGGCCCAGGCGGCCTGGTGAGGGCGTCGAGAACCAGGAGCAGGGCGTCGTCAGCGTCGGCCGCACGCCCTCGGGGTGCGTCTCACCAACTACCTGACTGCTTTGTAGGACGATGGCATGGGCCTTTGCTTGATGGCTGCGTGGCATTGATGTGGTATGCATGGGCAGGCAGTGACAAGCCTCAGCATGCAGATGTCAGCTGAGCCATGCAGTTGTCTCGTCCCTGTGCAGGGGTGCCTTCATCAAGATCACGCTCCTGGCCGCAGGCTTCATCATCGGTGCGCATGCTTCGGTGCCGGCCCAGCGCAAACCCCACATGATCATAGCGCATCCACATCGAGTCAGCACTTCTGCCTGCACCCTTGGAGTCTAGCTGCTACTCCGTACACTGATCATGACTAGTGGGCGAGTACAATTGCACGCAGGCCCGTCTGGCGACTCGGTGCGCAAGATCAGCATGGAGACTGGGGCCGACATCAAGTCCTGGACGGAGCCCGGCTCGCCCAACTCGCCGCACCGCCCGGCCCGCACCTTCAACCTGGAGGTGTGGCCAAATTGGTGTTCGATGCCGTTGGAAAACAAGTGGCGAACAACCAGAATGATGTGTGGCCTAGCAGATCATTCCAGCATCCACAATCAGCATCATGGTCTCCCGAAGCAGTATCAACATGTGTGGTAACGGATACCTGATGATCTCCTTGCGTGTCCGCATCAGGGCACAGAGAGCCAGGTCGCATATGCGCTGTACATCATCTCAGAGGCCGTGGAGCGCTACAAAGCGCTGTGCGAGGGCGCCTTTGCAGGCGAGCATTCTGATCACGCACCGCACTGCTGTTGGGAAGTATCTCACCTGTCTACTAGCTAGGGTACGTCCAGATGACAGCAACAGCATGCAATCTTGCTCAAGCAGCTGCATGCCGAACTCCTTGCTTGGGTGCCGCTGCCTTGCAGCCACCGGCAACATGCATGAGTGCTGCCTGCTGCAGGGCAAGTGGTCGCGCGCTCGCAGCATGTGGCCGGCGTGGACTTCTCCTACCAGCCGCCGCCCCGCCACCTGGTGCCCTACGCTGCGGCCCTCAAGGCGCCGCCCCATGCCAACATGCGGTGTGCAGCTGCCACCCAAGCCCCTGCTCGTGGGTGTAGAGCCACTGATGCGTGGCCCCACTCTGCCCTCGGGCGCAGATGACGCCGCGTCATCTGGCGGCCAGCACCAACACAGCGCGTCGCAGAGACACTTTGCACATAGTATAGCTATCGAGCATGCTGTGACAGGCCTCTGCAGTGCGCTCATACTTGCACACGGTCCCTGACAGAGACAGTGGGCGCCAGTACGAGTATGAGAGCGGGAGCTCTGCATACGCGTCCGCTGCCGAGGTCGCGGCTGCAATGCGCACGCTGGCAACCTTTGGCACCAGCGACGACCCAGGGGATCAGGTTGGATGCGATTGCAACCTGCCTATTGCACTTGTCGTCACATATGCGTGCTAAATCAAAAGCTGTGACAGACGCCTGATGTCCATGGTTGGGCCTGCCTTTACAGGAGCGCAACACGCCCGCCAACATCGGCAGCCTGACGCTGCAGCAGCTGGCGGCGGCGCTGGGCAGCGTGGCCACCCCCTCCCCATCTGCTGGTGCCCCGCCTCCCAGTCGCCCGTATCAGGCGCCGCCCACCACGCTGCAGGACCTTCAGAGCCGGGGTGGGGCCTGACCTGCTGCAGAGTTGTCCAGTCCAGAGGGAGACGTCGCCGCGGCAGAGCTCAAGATGCTGGGCTGACAGCGTCTCCTGTGTGGCTTGGGTGCCTTGCTGTGTGTGCTAGGGCGTCATGAAGATCTGACATGTCGTGCACCAGCTGCAGGCGGTGCTTCAGCACGCAGCCACCGTCGTATGCCGTCTTTCAGCTTCCAGGGCAGCGACTTCCAACAGCAGCGTGAACACGGGCACTCACAGGCATGCCGTTGAACATGCATGATAGACCTGCTCTGCATAACAGTTGTTATAGATGCTACAACCGCACTCATTACTGTCTACTGCAGCCAGATGCATGACCCTGTGCCAACATGGTCACCTCCACACAAAGTCGTATGCCATCGCCTGACGACATGCTGCCCGATCAGGCAGCTGGCGCCGCCGGTGGCTTTGAAGGACCTGGCCGCCGCCTGCTGAGCCTCAGCGGACCGTCGCTCCCGGGAGCAGCCACTCCGTGCAACAGCCGCATGGGCACGCCTGCACCCCGGGCCGCCAGTGGGGTGCCCCGCTGCGCATCATACCCCGACAACGCCTACATGCAGCAGACTGGTGGTGAGCTATCACCTGGCAGTGTATCACGAGCCTGCCAAACAGACGCTCAGCAATGATGGTGACACCAGCATTCTTCATGTCACAGGCGGGCAGCCTGGCCAGCGGCTGCCACCGCGGCATGCGTTGCTGCGGCACCTGCCGCTGCATGTGCAGCAGCAACTCTTCGCAAGTGAAGCTCCCGTGTCAAAGGTGTGTGTGCACCTACTGAATGAGACTTGGCTTCTCTGTCTGTGTGGCATGATATGTTGTTGCATTGGCGTGTAATGCACGATCTATCATAACAGCTGTATTGCTTGACTGGCCGCCTCATGTGTACATCCATATCTCTGACGCAGGTGGACAATGACCAAACGCCAGGGTACTGGCTCCCGGGCTGCAGCACACCAGGGTTTAGTACGCCGGGTGGTCCGCTTTCCTGGCCGCCGTCTGGCACCATCACACCCCAGGTCTGTGCTGCATGTCGTTCTGTATGGCAGTGCTGTCAAGCTGCACTGCAGAAGGCCATTAGCTGCAGCAGTACTGCCAACTGCCCTGTGTCAAGTGCTTGTTGTGACACTGGCTGCTTCATCCTGTGGTCCAGGCGCCAAGTGGCAGCCTGACGCCGCTGGACCCCAGCCGTGCCAGCAGCCCCGGAGGCAGGTCCCATGGCAACGGCGTGTCCCTGTATGCCGCCGCAACTGCGGCCGCTGCTGTGACTGACCCCGCACTCGTTGGCACGGGTCAGTCACCCAGCTTCTGCATTCTGCTGACGATTGCTGGAACAATTTGGCACACCAGATGAAGCAGCGGTGCCCGCAGACTGGTTCGTCCTCTGCAGTTCGTCGCCACCTGCGTGAAGCAGCCTGCATTTGTCAAGCCCGAAGGTAGACTCCGCACGACGTGCTCATGTGCAGGTGTATGGCTGCCGCCAATGGCGCAGGACACCCCGCCAGGTTACCGCTCATCTGGTGCAAGTGCTGCCACAGCCATTGAGCTCACCCAGGTGCGGGTGCCCTGTGTACTTGGCAGCGTGAGGTTGTGCTGAAGCATCTCAGGCAGGTCAGCAGCATGTGTGCAGCGGATTGGCTGTGCAGTGCAAACAGGAGCACCCATGCACTTGCTGCTTGTGCATGAATCAACGGCGGCGTTACTTATGCACACTGGCTGGTTTGCAGACTGCCGCCAGAGCTGCTAGCCCGCAGACGCCCGATCGCCCGGCAGCTGCCCGCCTCCCCGGCAGCCGTCTGCAGCCCACCAGCCCGCCATTCTGCCCCCTGCAGGTATATCTGTGGTTGAATAGGTGTAGGACAACCTGCAACCTCTTTTACAGCACGCCTTACTCTGGCACATTCAAGCGAAGGTTCGCCACTGCTGGTTCGCCACTGCTGGTTCGCCACTGCTTCAATCACCACCTGTGATGCGAGAAGAGACACTCCCTGCGTGTGCTGTTTGCAGGTGCCAGCCCTGCATTCGCTTATGCTGCCGCCACTGGGGTCCGCGACCACCGCCCCAATGACGCCAGCATCCTCTGCCCCGATCATCAGCCCCTCGCTCGAAGAACTGCGGGTGCGTCTCGGCATCAACTTAGCTTCGAAGTTGCCTCTTTTCTGCCAGTGTCAGCCTGCATGCCAGCAGCGCGCAGCGCACAAGGCATCTTACATAAACATGCTGGCCCCGTGGACTGCTGTCAAGCTTATGTCTAGCGCAAAGAACATTTACCACATATCTGACACGTGCGCATCCCCTTGCAATCTGACACAGGAGGCCGCAGAGCGCGCGTTCAATGACAACACGGTCAAGCCCTTCTCAGTGGCAGAGCTAGCAAGCATTGGCTATGTGGACGTGCCAGAGGCTGAGCACGTTACCTTTGGTACGCATATAGTGGCATTTGCCCTGCAAGAACATGGTCTGCACCGGGCAACGAAACATCCATGTCGCATGCCACCCTGAGCATGCGTGTTCAGTCCTTTGTTCCGATGTCCTCTACGCAACTGATGACTGGACTGTGTCTTTGGCAGATGCTTCTTCCACAGCGCCCTGGATCCAGTGCTGTGATCACCCCATACTGGTAATTGCTAGGCCAGCACAATGGCCAGGGCATGTGCAGGCTGGATGTTGCATTGATGAATGCATTGCTGCTCAGTACTCGTAACATGCTTTGCCACTGACCGTGCACTTTCCACCCGATACAGAATGCCCGCCAATCTCATGAAGCTGAACTGGGGCACAACCACCCCAGCGGCTGAGGCAGGCAGATCGTCAAGGATCGTGAAGAGCACCCCTGCCTGCGAAGTTACAACACCCCTCACCGCGACGGTGGAGGCTTCATGAACACTGAAGTATGTCCCGAAGACCCGATATGCAGCGCCTCACGGCGCAGCACTCCAAATAGCTGCCGACACTTGGGGGGCAGCACTGGAGGAAAGCACATGGTATCAATTGGACAAGGGGGATAGCATGATGGCACTGGTTTCATTGCAGGCAGATGGCAGCTGCAGCAGCATGAGGCATAGTATGCTGAGAATGTCTGCAGACCGCCGGCCAGAACCCTGCACCCGGCAGATAGCGGCTCTGTCGCCTGGAGCACGCCCGGTATTGCACATAGATGCCAGACTGATTGCCAACGTTTTGTGCTGGCATTGCAAATTGCGCCGCAGAAGTACGTACCTGCCATTGCTCTTCATGGATGTTGTCAGCACACATGCAGGCGCCTGCTGCAAAGCAGAGCAAGGGACCAGTGGTCGCAGGTGTGTATGTAGGAGATTGATAGGTGTTGATCATGCATGCCTTTAACGGGGTGCACATGAGGTTAGGTGATGCCCGGTTCACTGGGAGCAGCAGTGCTTGTGGTTTATTTGCGGGTTCAGCTGATGGTAGGGGCCATGCGGCATCATCTTGGCTGTTTAGTGGGTAGTCCTATGTGAGGCCGACTGGGATGTACTATAGGCTAGCTTATGTATGGTAGAGTGTATGGTACTTGGGGGGTGACGCAGATAGATGAATGGGTTTCATGCTCACGGCGGGTAGGGCAGCTGCTGGCAGGGCAGGGCACGTTTAGGGAAAGCGATGAACAACTCAGGTTGTGTTGCCGCCAAGCGCAGCCGATGCTGCAACATGCATTGGTGTTGTTAATGACGACTGTGGTTGGGCTTCGCTGTAACTCTCAGTCGGGGTTCATGGACCTGCACCGTTCTCCGCCAGAGTCTGTGCAGGCGGGCAGCTGAGAAGCAGGAAGCTCACATGGTACATTAACCTTGCCATTGCCTTGATGGTGCACGCTTTGCGACAACAGTCGCACGTCTACCGTACGTGAAAGCTTGGTCGAGCCGACCTCCAACACAGTCGAACACGCCTCAGGTGTCAGGTCGCACCGAAGGCGAGGCCAGTGCACGGGATTGCTGCACTCACTAACATCGGGATCTGCGTGGTGGTTTGCTGCCTGTGCGCGCAGCAGTTCCGAGGCTCGCAAGGATCAGTCGCACTAGATGAAGCGGACGCCTTGTGCCGACTGCTCATGCTACGATATAATTACACTATGATGCACTCGCGGCGCAATGCCGCTGGCAATGCGCCAGAAAGTTCCACAGTCGACAGCAGAAACTCACGCAACCGTGCTGCCGGGTGTCCACGTTTACCCAGGTGCGCAGCAATCTGCAGATGGTGTCCAAGGTCTGCAGCGGGCCGTCCGCAAATCGTGCGGCATGATGCCATGTGCAGTCATGCCATGTGCACTGCACATGGCAGCACACGCATCCAGCATCTCACCGCAAACAGTGATGCTCCGAAACAGATGCACTCCTGACTCTGGAGCTTGGGTCCTTGCGCAGCGGCAAAGAGATCAGCCTCGCCTGCGCTGCCTGAGACGCTCCTCTGCTGGCACCCAACACGAGCCGCATGGCTGGCAATGGAAGGCTTGAGAAGGACGCCAACAGTGCCGAAGCCGCCGCTACAGCGACTGCAGCGGCGGCAGGCTCAGCGACCACATCGGCAACAGCCGATACCAGGCACATGATCGCGGCAGCGTCCCCCGCAGCTCCGGACGCAGCCACCGCACCACAGCTGCAGCAGGAAGGAGGGGAAGCAGCGCCACCAGCCGTGGCAGCGCACTCGGGCACCATGCTGCAGCCGCTGCCAGGGAGACATGCGGCCGCGGCGCAGCAGGCCTCGGAGGGGTTGGGTCGGTGTGTTCGGCAGCAGCGCCCCACGGCCGATGGTGTGGCGCTCGGGGGGATCACGCCGGTGGCACAAGGTGAGACCGCTGCTGCCGGGCATAGCGACTGGCAGTCGCCTGTGCAGTCGGTGTCCTGCTGCCCCGCATGCATCCGGTGACAGCGGATGTGGCAGAAGTGGAGGATGATGTTCATGGAGCTGCTGGTGAGGTGGCAGCTGGCTGAAGCAGCTGTCATCAGGGTGCCGTGCCAGCTCAGAACGCAGCATGCGCCATATCAAACGACGCAGGTGTGAGCTGCGCCGGCAGCCATGCGGCATGCACACCTTAGCATGGTGTTCACTCGCTGCAGACTTGCGGGAGGCCAGGGCGCGCCTGGCTTGCTGCGTCAGGGAGTGCGGTGCCGACGCCAGGCAGCTGCAGGGCCGGAATGCGCACCTCGCAGCATGCGCCCTGGCCCTCGCTGCCGGCGACGCCAACAAGCGGAGCATACTGGCGCAGTTTGAGCAGTCCCTGCGCGAGGTAGGCGGCTATGCCATCGTGTGTGTGGGCATACAGGAAACATGCGGTAGCGGTATCAACAATGCCCTGGTATACATGGAGTGGCTCACCTTGTTCCAGCGAGGCTTGCTGCGATCGGGTGCTGCAAAGTGGGTGCCCTGTGGTCATGTGTGACGGCAGCTCGGTGCATTCCGCAACCGACACGTCGGCAACAGTCATCCGCCTGAGTCCTGATTGGTGCTTCCCCGCTGATGCACTTGATGTCAGTGGATATCTCCTGCATCTCAATGCAGCGCCTGCTGCATGTGGAGTTGATCAGGTTTCCAGCCGCTCGACCCATACCGTGGTGCTGGCTGCACTGCAGACTGGGGAGCTGCCAGAGGTCAACGTCGTCAAGCAGGCGCGCCACACCGGCGCCGCCGGTGCTGAGGTGGCGACGCTGACCTTTGGCATCGGGCCGCTGCCCCCTGGGACCGAAGCAATCTCTGCCACGCCCCTGCTGGAAGGTGCGCCACGGGAGCTGCGTCGTGGTGGTCTCCACCCTTGGTGTGCCTGCCCACCTGGCGATGATGCACAGTGTGTGGCGCTGCAGCTTGTGGTTGCGCTCACGACTGTGCCTGCTATGCTGCAGCGGAGCAGGTCTCAAGGGCTTGCACGGTGCAGCTGCTCCAGGGCTGCCTTGCTGAGTGCGGCGCGGATGCGTCGCTGATTCACACCTCGGAGGCAGCCACCCTGGCCCAGACACTCGAGGAGGCCGCCGTGTTCGAGGGCCTGCGTGATGTGCTGATGACCGTCATCCGCCTGTGCCTTCGCAAGGTGACTGCCAACTGCAATGCTGGCAAGGGGTACGTAGGTTTCACCGCGAACATCGGGCTGCTACACTACCCGCACCCTGCAACACCAGGTCTACAAGCACAGGCAGCGTGATCAGCTGCCCAGCGAGCTCCGTGGGCTGTCGTCCTGGATCTGCTGGCCACAACTGTGCATGATGTCCTTTTGCCACAGGGGGGCTGCTGGCCGCCGGGTCTCGGGATCGCTTTGGTCGAGTGCGGCATTGCCATCGAGTTCGACTACCCCTCTAGTGACAGCGGAGCTGAGCTGGAGGCGCTGTCTGGGAAGGGCCGGATCCTCAGGGCTGGCTTCTGCGCCAAGCCGCCAGCTGAGCCCGGCGGCCGCAGCACAGTGGGCGCCAGGCTCGACGTCGCAGTGCGAGCGCTGCCTGTTGAGGGTGAGCACGAGTTCAAACATGTCCAGCTTGCAACGCCGCTGCTGTGCTGTGCACGGTTGCACACACCAGTTGAGTGGCCGAACACTGGCAGTAGGCATAACATACACTTGCCTCGCATCGAGCGGGCGCTTCCAGCCAGCAGCACAGGTGCTGGTCAGCGTGTGCTACTGCGAGTCGTCTGCTGCAGCGGACTTTCAAGGTTGTGCGTGCAGGTCTCGACGCCGAGGGGCAGATGCTGGTGCGCTGCGTGACAGAGTGCGGTGCGCCATTGGCACTGATGGCGCAGCTGACGGCTGTGGCCGCTGCCAAGCGGCTGAAGGCAGCGGGGTCGGAAGCCGACCGCCTGCGGCTGCTGCTGCGTGTGCGCGCGTCGCTAACAAAGGTGCACTAATGCTGTTCAACAGTGTTGTGAGGAGCTGGTCACATCTGCCCTCAGATCCCTTCAGATATGCCTGACAATGGCATCACAGAAGGTTCTGCCTGTGTACGTGGAGTGCGCTCAAAGACATTGATTGCACATAGAACCTGTCGATGGTAGTCATAGGCAGATGCTAGGGCTCTCAAGGTGGCAGCCGCAAGCCCTAATGAATGCTGTGCAACTGTGCCGCAGCGTAAGGCCTGGCCGACAAATCTCGGGAGCGCCACGGGCGACGAGCCTGTACCATCCATGGCTGGCGACGATGGAGATATCGCAAAGTCCTCATCAAATGGGATGCTTGCCGGCGGTAGGAGCACAGCGATCCGCATCAGCATCAGCATGTCGTTTCTGCCTCACAGCTGCCGCCTGCTTGCCTGCAGCTTGCTGCTCTGGGAGTTCCTGGCAGTGGACAGTGTGATGTGTATGGTATGAAGTTCTGGCGACGCTCAGGACGCAGTGCCATTACCGCGCTGCGCAGGTGCCGTGGCGGCGCGGCAGCTGCTTGGAATGTGCCTCGCCGAGAGCGGGCTCGACCCTCGCATGCTGGACGACCGCGCAGCGGTGTCTGCTCACGGCATCGTAGCTGCGTCACCCGGGGGGCTGCCGCGCATGGAGGCGATGTTTGCCATGCACGATTCCCTGCTGAAGGTGAACACCCATGATAGTGTCTTCCTGAGGGAGCCATCACTCTAGTCATTGTGGGGCAACTTCAATGCACTCAACGCTGGACTTGCCCATCTGCCCAGGTAAGGGAGGGTTTGCATGTGGTGCGGTGCAATTGTAAAGTGTCCGCTGCTGATGCTGATGCTGATGCTGTTGGAGCGGCTTCTGCTGCTGCTGCTGCTGCTGATGCTGATGCTGATGCTGATGTTGGAGCGGGTGCGGCTTTTCCTTCATCCACGTCGTCCAGCCAGCATCTGATGCACGAGATGGGTGGTGCAGCAGATAGTGCAGCAGATGTCGCGGCACACCGCGTGCTGATCTGCTGATTCGTGTAACACAACGTCCCTCAACGAGGCCAGACCTTGCTGATGCGGGCGCTTGCATGTGATGCTGCAGACTGGGAGCTGGCCTTCAGTCAAGCTCCGCAACACGGGCGAAGTCGATCGGGATGGGCGCGAGATCGCAAGGATAGACTTTGACCCGCCGCGCCACCCATTTGATGGTCTGTTCAGTTCTCCACTGCTGCAGAGATGCCTCTGCCATAACAGTCTTGTGTCGCACGTCCTCTGCCATGTGAATTTGCGCATGTGCAGGATGCAGCCACTGTAGTGAGTGGTCAGCAAGCTGTAGACAAGCCTCAGCATGTTCATGCCATGCACGGTAGACCAGCTGCTGCCTGACGTGCTTATGTGCACCTCCCTGCAGGGTGGATCATTGGCCCCGCTCGAGTTGTAGAGTCGACAGATGAGCGGCAGGTCACGCCTGAGCCCGCAAGAGGTGCGGTGCACACTCCACAGAGCTATCTGCACAGCATGCACAGCAAGACCGCGCTGTGATCATGAACAACGTGCGGGTCGTGCTTGTCGCCCAATGGCATATCATCCATATCGGCTGTATATGTGATGCATGCTGGTTCCTGCAGCAGTCGCTGCTGCAGAAAAAGCCTTTCACGTGCGGCGATCGCTGTCAAGCTTGTGGGCAGCCACAGCGGCGGGGTTGATGTCCAGGGCACACAACAAGGTCGTCAACCCTGCTACTCAGTGCCTGCAGGCACGGCATCTGTCGAAGTGCGCCGCATGATTACCCGCTTCAACGCCTGGCTGCGGAAGTACATCAGCAAGCACTGCCCATTGGGGGAGGAGGGTGCCAACATCCTCGACCGGCTGTCTCAGGTATGCCCCCTGGTCAAGGGCCGCCCACTGTTGTTGCTATCCTCATCTGTGGCAGCGGCCTGCTTGCACCTGTCGCACCGAGTGCTGGGCATGGCAGTGATGCGACACTTTTGCGGGGAGGCGCCTTACGGGTGCTGATGAACCATTCAAAATACTGATTTAATGAGACTGAGCCATGTCCACCCCCACGCGATTTTGAATGTGCACTGGCAGCGCTGACCGCTACAGGGCCAGCCCGACACACTGTTGCGAGTGCCCTGCCTCCATTCTGTTCCGTGCATTCGACGAGCAGCATCGATGCAGTAGTATATTGGGTGCACGCGCAGGCGCTGAGCATTCCGGAGGTGAAGCATGACATGCACGCCCTGCCGACTGTGGCACATGTGGAGCATGCTGTGGCCTGGCTGCTCGACTTGCTCAAGGTCCGGGTTTCCAGCACTTTGTTGTCAGTGCACATCAGTGTCCCCTGACTTTCTGCGTCGCCACCACGTAGCAGATTCTCTGCCTTGGCCAACATGGAGCAGGTAGCGCAAGTGTGCTGCCCTACCTGTCCAGCACAGGGCGTGCTACCGGCCCGTTGCAGCTTGATCGTATACTGGAAATGCCTGCTACACTGCATATATATATAGGAGGGTTTCATTCAAGGGTTCCTCCCAATGCTTCAGCTTTATTTAACAGCAGCAGCTGTGCTTGTCTACTTACTCGATCTGCAAAAGCTGGAGCACATGCATGTGCACGCCCTAAACCCTAAACCCTACCCTGTGCAGGATGCAGAGACGCCGCTGGACCTCGATGTCCATGTGCTGAGGGCCTTGGTGGAAGGCGGTGAGTGGCAGCCCAGCATGCTTAGTGTGCAGAAGCTGTTCTGTGCACCTTTGTGCAGAATGCAGCAGTGCGAGAGTGTTGAGGGTTATGGCGCCACTTTCAACTTGTGAAAGCAATCTATATTCTGTGATTGCACCTACAGGCCCGGGGCTGGAGATGCATGGCAATGCCGCCCGCAGCCGCCACCCTTTTGCACGCACAGGTGCACTGCAACCCGAGTGTCAGCTTGGGCTTGCCCCTGCAGATTCTGACGCTTGCTGCTCAATGTGACGGGCTTTCAGCGATGTTACACAATGTATACATGACATAAATGCAGATATGCATGGTGCCGCTTGCGGCTCACTGGCAAGGTGTCATCAGAGACAGCTGGCAATGGCTGTCTCAGCTGCCGACTGGTGCGGTGCATATGGCAGCACATGGGGCTCAGAAGAGCCCCAAACGCCAAACCGAAAGCCCTTCCACGTGCAGGCGAGCTGCTGGACCTGCGGGAGGTGGTCGTCGGCCTGGTGGAGACATGGCGGCAGAGCCAGCGGCCGGGCGAGAACGTGCTGCTGTCGGCGGCGATGCCGCTGCTGCTGCTGGCTTGTGACGCAGAGTATCAGCAGCAGCTGCTGACACTTGTGCGCACGCTGGTTGAAAAGGTGCTCGGGGTGCTACCTGGTGAATGCCATGCACCAGATGCACCTTCAATGCATGAGCTGCACCCAGTGTCAACGAACTACAGGCCATTGTCATCGCCCCGGCATCGCCCAAATCCAACAGATCAGCGTCGTGCGTTGAGATTGGCTGCCTGAGCTGGTGTCATCTTGAGACGTGTACGGATGCCACATGCTGTTCTCGCCGCGACGTGGTAGCCTGCACGTTGGTTCGTCGCTCAAAGCAGCGAGCCAACCACATAGGTCATCTGCTGGTCAAGGTCCAGTGGGTCACACGCCACATCCTCCTGTGCTGCAGGGCATGTCGATGCCAATCATCCAGCGTGCCCTGGAGCAACGCATTGCCAAGCAGGACCAGCTCATGGAAGCAGCGGCAGCCAAGAAGGCTGCTGCACGGGCAGATGGGGCGGGCGCAGAGGCAGCACAGCCAGGCAGCAGCAGCACATCCACTGCCGCGGCGTCTGCATCGGCTGGCGCGCCTGCTGCTGGCGCTGCCAGGCAGCCTCCCCCCCAAGCTGCAGGAGAGGTCGGTGAGGCAGCATCGAGCCCTGCCCATGCTGCCGACCGCTCATCATCCCTGCCCAAGCAAAAGCAGCAGCCGCAGGGCGCAGCCAAGCGGCCGCCGCCCAAGCCGCAGACGTCACAGCCAGCGACTCCCCCCGCTGGCGGCGCCGCAGCAGCAGCAAGCCAGGCCCAGGTCGCGGCCTTGGACTCACAGCCAGCCGGTGCCCCGGCTCATGGCGCCGTGGTTGCAGCCGTCGGAGCAGCGCCACAGTCGGAGACGGCGCCGCTGCAGCCGGCGAGCAGCAGTGCGCAGGGCGGTGCGCAGCTGGAAGTGTCATCTCGGCGGGACCTCACTCAACCAGGTCAGCGCTGCCAAGTTGCTTCCATGCACCTCTGCCTGCGAAACCTCGAGCATGCAAGGTCAAGGCGTGTCCAGGACCATGCATGCGGCTGCCGACGAGCAGCTGGTTGCTGTGTTGCGGCACTGTGTGGGGCTCCAGTGATGGGCTCTCAGCGTATGTGGCTGCAGCGGGAGGGGACGTCCAGAAGCTCCTGGTGGCTTGCCTCGAGGCGCACTTCCGAGGGCTGTGCCCGAGCAATGTCGGCAGGGCGGCACAGCTGCTGGATGCCACCGACCTCGCAGATCTTGCAAGCAAGCTGCCGCTCATGGAGGTCTTGAACAGGGTGGTCACCTTCTGCTGTGCCATGCCGAAACATCCCGGACAGACTCAGGTCAGCTGCGTCGGACTTGTCTGCCTGACAGCTCCACATGTAAAGCAAGTGAGGAGGCGATCGTGCCTGCCGCGCAGTTCATGTGAAATGTGTGCCGTGGGATGACGTGCAGTACATCTTCCCCGCTGAATGTCGGCTGATGCATCTCTGCAATGCAATGCAGGAGGCGGACATTCTGGCGGCACTGCAGCAGCATGTGCGGGCGCCCAGTCTGCAGGCTGCCTCGCAACACGACACAGCAGCTGTCGCTGCTTTCGACGCTGCCCCTGGTGCAACAGCCCCTGCCGCCGCGGCAGGTGCAGCAGCGTCAGCATGGACGCAGCTCACCCCGCAGCAGCGGGTTCAGCTCCTGACGAAGTCCTTCACCAAGCAGGCTGCGCAGGAGCAAGTCGGCGCACAGCAGCCGGCGCAGGTCCAACGGCAGGTCCCGGGGCCGGGCCAGGTCGCAGCAAAGTCGCAGAAGCAGCAGCAGCAGCAGCAGCAGCAGAAGCTGCAACAGCAGAATGCCGGCGAGCCATCCTCCCCGACCCCAGCGCAGGCAGAAGGTGTGTGCTGCAGCCTGTCATGGCCGGTGCGCCGAACCGCTCGTCTGCTTTGATTGAGGCTGGTGTGGTGTGGTGTGAGCGTACAACGGCGATGCCTGAACCCCGCTGTGCAGACTGGGAGTACGAGGGGCACACCCTGCGCAAGTGCCTCTCCGACACCGGTGCTGGCATGGACCTGATGCTGCAGCCGGGTGCTGCTGCCGTGGCGCAGCAGCTGGCGACGGCCGGGTGTGAGACTGACGTCCTGCGGCTCCTGCTGCGTGTGCGCACATCGCTCTGGAAGGTGCGCTGAGCACACACTGCCCACCTCTGCACAGATGCACAGCACACCTCCTGCTGAGCGAGCTGCAGACTGCAGGCGGCTGTAGCCGGTGACGGCGGTTGCGAGCAGCTGCTGACGAGTTTGACGCTCACCACAGTTCATGTCACGCCCCTGCGCCACTGGCAGGACCCCAGATACATGCTGCGGTGCCGTATCAATGCCAGCAGCACCTAGCTGCAGCATTTGGCGGTTTGTATGCAGATGACATCAGGCCTGATGACTGTTGATGTTGCAACAGGGACGGGACTGGCCGCGCGATCTGGCCGCTGGCATCGGCACAGCGACCGATAACCCTCCGTCATCCGGCAGCGTTGCTCGCTATGAGTCTCTGACAGGCCCGGATGGCTCTCTGGCTGGCGGTGAGGACTGTTCGCCTTTGATGCAGCTGGGTATCAACTGCAATGAGGTGGCGGCGTGCAGCAGCTGCCAGCCTTTGCAGTGGTGCATGGTGATATGGCGGCCGCACACAGCATGGCGCGCTGTGCTGTGCAGGCATAGACACGGCGAAGGAGCTGCTGGCGATGTGCCTCGAGGAGAGCGGGTTTCACGACGCTGGCATGCTGGAGGAAGTCCCGGCGATATCTGCCGGAGTTGCAGTGGGCAGCGCGCCGTCGGCGGCGGCCCGCATGGCGCAGCTTCTCGCAACGCAGGACTCCCTGCTGCGGGTGGGCAACCAATTCATGAACCTGCTGCACCCTTTGGTTGCTTCCCGCGCTGCTGCTGCCGGAGCTCTTGTGGCCCTGCCCATGGCCTACCAGCCATGCTCTTGGTGTGGGGCATGCAGAAAGGGACCTGGAGGACGCCTCTCGGCATGGGTGTCAAGGACGGGCGTATGGACATGAGGTTTGCGGACGAAGAGCAGCGCGAGCTGTCAGAAGGTCTGCCTGTCACATGACACAGTCACAAGCTAGTCAGCTGTGCTGAATGCATGCCTTGCAGGCGGGCCACTGCCATTAGCAGACAGCAGGGTTTCCAACGTGAGTCAGAGCGGTCACTGTTGTGTGCAGTCTGCCTACCTCCACATGCAGGCGTGGATGCAGGCACTGACTCACGGGCTTCAGCAACCGAGCCGTCACATGCATCTGGGCCGGCAGCAGGTGGGACCAGCCGCTACCTGCCTTCCATTTCACATTCAGCACACACCAACTCATCGTGTGAGAAAATGGCTGGTCTTTGCAGCGTCTACTGCAGTTCAACCCTGCACACGCAGTTGCAGCCCACCGTTTGCTAGCTCAGGGCAGGGTGTCCCGCTCGATGAGCTACTGTAGCCCTTCTTGATACCTGTCTATATCCGTTGTCCTGTTTGATGCTGCAGGCAGCAGCGAGTCTGGTGAAGTCCACCGCATGGTGACCCGCTTCAGGGCCTGGCTGTCGAAGTACCTCACCAAGCACTGCACCGCAAGCCAGGAGGGCACGGCCATCCTGGACCGCCTGGGGGAGGTGTGGTCCTTTGTCCGCCGTTTAGGAGTGATGGAGGTCCAGCTTCATGGTGGTTACTCTGGTAGCTAGCTTAGCCGCTCTCTGCAGTATCCAGCGAGGCAATCATGCAGCCTACACACTGGGAAGCGCAGTCAGGCGGTCGTGAACCCGCTAGATGTGTTGTTCCAGGGAATGGAACTGGAGCTTGTCTGTAGGCAGTCGAGTGTGTGTGCATCTGCTTCCAACTGTGCTGCATGCATGAAGTCACCATCAATGCAAACACTGTGCTCAGTCTGCCCTACGAAACTGCGAATGGCCCCATTGCTCAAGCTGCTGTGGTGCCCGCGTGAAGGTGCTCGCGATGGACGAGATGGTCGAGGGCCTGCAGTCTCTCCCGACGGTGGCACATGTGGAGCATGCTGTGGCCTGGGCGCTTGACATCATCAAGGTACGGCATCAGGCTTGGCCTTTAACAACCAATCGCTATCGAGTGTCCTAGTGTGTTTGGGGTCGCCACAGTGGCAGGCTCGGGCTGTCACAGGCAGCCAACGCCAGCAGGCTCACTGTGGCAGGTCAGCATATGCCATCAGCTCATCACTGTGTCTGTTTCAGCAACCACTATGCTGCACAGGTGCAGGGTGCTGCAAAGATGCATGTGGCAGACTGTTTAGCCGGGCCGCTACATCGAAGCAGGTCATGTGTCGTCCACGCGCAACCAATCGTTGCGTGAGGTCACAGGTTGACTGCTTACTCAAACAGGACTGGGCGAGGTTCGACAGCTACAGCGGCTTTTCGACGATTCGTGCGCTGGCTGGTGAGCGAGCATTGCCGTGTGTCGCATAGTAAAGGGTGCAGCAGAGCACAGTGCACCAATGCAGTGGCGCTCCCCATGTTCGACCTAGTATGGTGCATGACGGGCAGCAACAGGTTTGATCGTTGGGCCCTGCTCGAGGAGATTGTACAGCGCAGTCAGCAGAGATCAAGCCCCAGCATGAGGCTGTCGATTGCTGCTCAGCTCCACGCATGAGTGATGATTCGTGCCCATTTGCAGGCAAGCTGAGGATCTACGGCGACGCCGCCCGCAAGAAACATCGCTTTGCACGCACAGGTGCGATTCACATGCGCACGAGCCTGAAAACGTGCTTCCAGAACATCCGGTGCCATGTAATGAAGCGGCGTGAACCCAGCGGCCCAGTGCCAGATGCACTGCCAGTACGTTCCATCGTGCAGGCTCTACACCCTACAGCAATGCAGCCCACAGTCATGCGAGTGTTCCACCCTGCAGGCGCGATGCTGGACTTGCGGGAGGCGTTCGTCAGCCTGGTGGAGACATGGCAACACAGCGGGCGCCAGGGGGTGAACATGCTGCTGCCCGAGGTGCTGCCATCGCTGCTGCTGGCAACCGATGCGGCTGCCCAGCAGGAGCTGCTCGACGGCGTGCGCACGCTGGTTGACAAGGTGCACTCTTTGTTGGGCTCACGCCTATTTACCAACCTCCAGAACATAGCCTCCAAGGGTCTGCTGAACAGATTGCCTGCTTGGCAGAGATGTGCTTCCATGAAATGCTGTGTATGCTGCTTTGAAACACGCCTGTGCTACAGGGCATGGTGGTGCCCGTCATCAAGCGCGCCCTTGAGCAGCGCGTCGCAAAGCAGCATGCGGCCGCGGAGGCGGCAGCTGCTGCAGCAACGGCAGCAGCGGAAGCCGGGGCAGGCACCGCAGGGGCTGAAGCAGCGCCACCCGCCGCCGGCGGCCCGGCTGCTGCACTTCCTGAGCCGGGTGGCGGCCCGGCTGAGGCAGCCACTGGGCGGCCTCCGCTGGGAACAGCAGCAAAGAGGGAAATTGGGGCAATCGCTTCACGGCTTTCAACCCGGATCCTCCCGCTGCGTTCGCCAGCTGATGCGGCGGATACAGACCTGCAGCATCATCTCTCAGGTTTGCACACCCGTTTTCGAAAGCCCCACAGCTTCGGGCCGTTGCCTGCTGAACACACAGGCAGGCATGGATGAGGCTGTCATGCAATAGCATGGGTGCAGCCGCTGGTCATGTTGCCTGGCACCAATGGATTGAGCATTGTCTCACAGCCTCGCTGTGGTCGTGACTGCAGATCCAGCACTGGTGCGGGACTTCATGCTGCTGAGCATTTTGACAAGCTGCAACCTGCGGTCTGCGGCGCTGCAAAAGGTATTGGACGCCACAGACCTGGTGGCGTTCGCGTGCGGCCTGCCGCTTGCAGAGCTGGGTGCTCGGCTGGAGAACTTCGCTGAGGCGGTGCAGGGCATCGCCCCCGAGGTGGGTTTCGACTGTTGCCCTTGCCACGCTGGCCCTGCAGCTTTACCTGCATGCTCAGTCACAGAGAGCTGGCTGCTGTGAGATGCAGTTAGTGCAGTTGTGCATGTGGTGCATGATGATGGCGTCAGGCTACACTGCACCTCCCCTCCACAGAACACAAGCTTGCAGCAGCGTGCAATGCAGGCACCCGAGTTCATGGCGGCGCTGCAGGAGCGCATGCGGGAGCCCAGCGGACGCACCGCCGAGCAACTGCACACCGATTCCCCGGCAGCGCCTGTTCTGCAGGCCCTGGTCAACTCTTTGCACCGCACGGAGGAGCTGCCAGACAGTCCAGAGGGGTGCCGCCCCGCGGAAAGGGGCGATGCAGTACTCGCAGTGATGCTTGCCGAGGGGCAGCAGATACAGGAGCAGCTGGCTGCTGCCGCTGCACATGGCGCGTCTGAGCCCCCTGCTGGCGGGGACACCGCACAGCACTCACCAGCGCCCGCAGCGGGAGATGGTGCCACGACAGCGGAGCCTGCTCCTGCTGCGGGCACGCCGCCAGCCACCGCCAAGCCGAAGAAGAGGAAAAAGGCGAAGGGCGCAGCTGGGCAGTCGCCGCCCAGCTCGCAGGCAGCTCTGCCAAGCGCCTCGCCAGCCGGCGGCACTGCAGCAGCAGGGGCAGCAGCGGCAGCGGCAGCAGATGCGCGAGCAGGCACTGCAGGGGCGGAAGCAGCGCCATCCGCTGCCGGCATCAGCGGCACGGCTGCTGCAGCTTCTGAGCCAGGTGGCAGCCCGGCCGAGGAAGCCAATGGGCGGCCTCCACTGGGGAAGGCAGCAAAGGAGGATATCGGGGTAGTCTCTGCGCGTCTGGCGGAGCGGGTTATGGACCCTGACATGCCAGACGAAGTGCTGAAGCAACGTCTCTCAGGTTTGCCCCCTGATCTCTAGTTCCCAACAGCTCTTTTCCATTGCTGGGGATGCTAGAGACCAGCAAGCTTGGGCTGCCCTGCACGTATTGATGCAGGCGCTGGCCATGTTGTGGCATCATGCTGTAAGCGGTACCTTATGACCTCGCTGTGGCCATGACTGCAGACCCAGAACTGGTGCGGGACTTCATCCTGCTGACCACTCTGACACGCTGCAATGTGCGATCTGCGGCGTTGGAAGAGGCCATGGACGCTACAGACATGGTGAGCTTTGCGAGCGGCCTGCCGCTTGCAGAGCTGGCGGCGCGGCTGGATACCTTTGCAGAAGCGGCGCGGGTCATCGTCCCCGAGGTAGCTCCCCTGTCCTCATTACGCTGTGACTGCCTGCACGCTCAGGCGCAGACGGCTGTGGCTGTCACGTTTTGCAGCGCAGCTGTACTTGCAGCGTGTCTTCACGGCGTCAGGCTGCTGTGCACTCCCCCTTCCCACAGCAACCATATTCAGCAATGCGCGATGCAGGTTTGGGAGGTCGTGGGGGCGCTGCAGGAGCACCTCCAGCAGCCCAGCGGACATACTGCCCAGGAACTGGAGACGGCCATGCCGGCTGCGCCTGTTCTCCAGGCCCTGGTCATGGCCCTGCACCGCGCCGGGGCGCTGCCAGCCGTTCCAGAGGGGTGTCCCCCCGAGGACCAGGCGCAGGCGGTGCTCGACGCGCTGGTTGCCGAGGGCACGCAGATAGAGGAGCAGCTGGCCGCTGCCGCGGCGTGTGACAGGGGTGAACCCCCTGGCGGGGACGCAACCCAGCCTTCCCCAGTGTTCACGGCAGGCAGCAGTGCCACGGTGGCAGAGCCTGCCCCTGCTGTGGGCGCGCCGCCAGCCACCGCCAAGCGGAAGAAGAAGAAGAAGGCGAAGGGCGCAGCTGGGCAGTCGCCGCTCGGCTCGCAGGCAGCTCAGCCAAGCGCCTCGCCAGCTGGCGGCGCTGCATCAGCAGCTGAGCCTTCAGCACCGCCATTGCAGCAGACGCTGCCGCTGCAGCCGGCACAAAATCGCGGTGGTGACGATGCTGCACCTGCTGCAGCTGCTCTGCCGGGCAGCCGACCAGCTTTGCACCCTGACGATCCCTCCGGCACCGCAGCTGACAGCATGGCAGCTGCCGCCGTTGCAGATGCAGCTGCGTCAGAGGCAACCGCAGCGGCATCGCAGCTGCGACCAGCAGGCGAAGATGGGGCGGCCGCACAGACAACAGCCCCAGTGCAGCCTCAGGGCATGGCCGCAGCCTCTGCAGCCATTGCTGCGGAGCCTGCAGGCCCCCCTGCAGCACCGCTCGAGGCCAGGCAGCCCCAGGGCCATGCTCCGCAGCAGCGGCAGACGTCTGATGCGCCGGGGCGACGCTACTCGCGCAGCATGCTGTTCCAGTTGCTGGAAGCTGGAGGCGCCTGCAGCCTGCCAGACTTTGCCGCCGCTCGGGAGGTGACTGCTGACACACCTGGGCATTGGCTCAACTCTGCTGGCACATGTGAAAGTTGGCCATATGCTTGTTGGCGGCCTGAGATACCAGAAGCATGGGAATGTTCGAACACTGCATGTTGTGGCTTGGCCACTGGCAGCTGTACGCTGATGAGTGTTCAAGGTACTTTGCTCATTCCACAAGGTGCAGCTTTCACATGCTCTGTGACTGCTCATGTGGCCGCAGGGTGCTGCCCAGTGGGCGGCCCCGGAGCACAGCCCCTGGCGCACGGCACCGCAGGCACCAGTGTCTCGTGCAGATGTCGTTGCAGCTTTCGGCAGCCAGCAGCCGCCGTCATTGCCGCCAGCAGGGGCAGGCGCTGCTGCCGGCAGCGGCTGTGCTGAGGCGCCGCCGCAGCTGCGGCTGGGACCCAGCAGCGGCGCAGCGCCTGCGCAGCACGCCGATCCGTCACAGCGCTCCTGGCGGCCGCCGCAGCCCCAGCTGCGCCGTGCAGCCAGCCCTGCCCCAGCCGCCGGGCAGCAGGCCGTCGCCGTCGCAGCCGCGGATCTGTTTGCTGCAGCCCAGGCCGCGAGGCAGGCCAGGGAGCGCCAGCCGCCGCAGCCGCCACCTCAGGCAACAGCAGTGCACCAGCCGCCGCCGGCACGTGTGCAGGCTTCGGCTGGTGCTGCGCCAGCAGCGAGCACGAGTGCAGCACAGCAGCCGCCGCTGGCTTCTGCTGCTCGTGATGGTGCACATAGCGACACCGAGGCGCAGGCAGCTGCGCGGGCGGCGGCCCAGTTTGCCAGGCAGCACCTGCCCAAGGTAGGCAGCTGGTATCCCACGCCAATGCCGGCCATGCTGATGGTGGGGTGCTGTCTGGGTTGCTGAGAATGCGTGACGGGACAGATGCAGGCTGCAGCGTTGTGAGACAGCGTGCCTCAGAGTGCTTGCGGAGAGGCGTGTTGACTCCGCAGCAACATCGTTTGCAGGTGGCGCCCAACCACCCATCGCCGCGGAAGCAGCATCCGGCAGCGGCACACAGCAGCCAGGCAGCGGCGGGCGATGCAAGGTGACCACCATGCCGCCTGACACACTGCCGCCTGTCTCAACACAAAATATTCATCAACCTGTATGCGGGCTGCAGTTCGTGGGCTTTGCCTATTGTATGGTCACGTGTTGACTGCATAGACCTTCACGCAGGGCTTTGTCGAGGGAGCCAGATGGCGCCGCTGCCATGCCAGTCCACAGCAACTTGCCAGGCAGCAATGCATGGCCACCACTGCAACAGCAGCAGCAGCCGCAGCTGCAGGTACAGCAGGCACACCAGCCGCAGCAGCACAGCCAGACACAGCCGGTCTCACAGTCGCAGGCCCAGCCGCAGCCCCATCCCCATCTCAGCCAGGGGTCCGGATCAGCGTCAGGATCGGCATCGTCAGCAGCCGCGAAGCCAAAGCGCAAGCCGTACACACCGCCTGCTGCTGTGATTGCCCCTGACAATGCAGCTCCAGCGGCTGCTGCTGCTGCCGCAGCTACGGCACCTGCCGCCCATCCCAGCGCAGCTCCCACAGCAGCAGGCCCTGGTGATGAGAGAGCAGCATGGCCGCAAGCAGCCGCAGTTGCAGCCGCTCCAGGTGCAGTAGGACCTGCGGCTGCCGCTGAGGACGAGGACGATGATCCGTTCTCGTGGCTGGGCGCTGCCGCCCCGGCGTTCCTCCCCCCACCGGCTGCCCACCCTGCAGCGGAGCCACCCCCTGTACCTGATGCAGCCCCCACCACCGCAGCAATAGCCCCTGCCGCTGCTGTGGCCACTGCAGCCCAGCCCGCAGGCCGCAGTGCTCAGCAGCAGGCTGAGGCTGCGGCTCCAGCCTTGCGCCAGCCAGTTGATGCACCCAGCGCTTCGGCTGCTGCTGCAGCGGCAACCCCACAGGCAGCTGAGCCGACACCAGCGCCGCCGGCGGCAGCGGGTGCCTCACAACATGGCCGGATGCCAGCCCCGCCGGGCTTTGATGACGGTGCTAGCGGTGGCCCAGCGCAGCAGGCAGGGCCAGCGCCTGCGCCGCAGCCCAGCCGGCGGAAGCAGCGGCAGGCGCAGCGGGCACAGCAGCAGCAGCAGCAGCAGGAACAGCGGTCGGGCGGGAAGGAAACATCACAGCCGCAGCCTGAGAGTCGTGCAAGCAGCTCCCTGCCTCCAGCAGCCGCAGAGCAGCAAGGCGCAGATATGGGCCCAGCAGCAGCAGCAGCCGCAGAGCAGCAGGCTGCAGGTGCTGGCTCCGCAGCAGCACCTGCACCCGCGGCGGCGCTGCCGTCGACCGCGGCTGAGCCGCTGCAGACCGCCGACGGCATGGCGCTGAGCCCCGATCTGGCCGACATGTGAGTTCCTTGTATTCATTCATCTGATGTTCCTTGCTGGACTTTGATTATGCAGATTCAGTTGGTGTCAACTGTCACGCATCTGCCCCACGGCTGCAAATATGATGCTTCTATATGCGTTGCAAAGTTGACAGCTGCATCGCCCTGGTGCAGGTGCTGCTGCCCGATTTCCCATGAAGTGATGGATGACCCGGTAAGTCAGACATGCCAGGCTGTAGCATCAAATGTGTATTGGCTGCTTTGAATGTTTACACATTCCAGCTCGCTGATTCAGGCTTGCAACACAGTCAAGTGTCAGCCAAAGTTGCATGCATCCGTGCACTTCCTGCTGTGCCTTCCGGGACAGTGCTCAGGGGTTAGCAGAAGCAGCCAGCCGAAGACGCTCGTACCTTGGTGCCCACTGCAGGTCATCGCTGCTGACGGGTTCACATATGACAGGGAGTCCATCGAGGAGTGAGTGAATGAAGCTGTCACCTCTTGACTGGTGGTGACATCCACAGTGCCGTGATGTAGTATCTGAGCACACCGCTTGCTCGGGATCACCCCGCAGTCTCAACTCCAACGTGTGCCGGCTGCGCAGGTGGCTACGGCGCAGCAGCAACAGCCCCATGACCAACGAGCCGCTGGCGTCGCTAGCTCTGACGCCCAATCTGGCGCTGGCCCTGGTGTGCCATACATGGCCATGTGTATGGCCTTGTCAATGGACTCGTCCTTGTCATGCCACATCAGCCAGTCAGCTGCCGTCCTTCAGTGCATGCTTTGATGCAACGCCACTGTTCACAGGCCATGCTCCGAGCATCCTATGCAGGCTGTTGATATGACCTCAGCTTCACAGTCCAGGACCCAGGTTAGTGTTTCGCATGCTCAGGCTGGCCCTGCTGTTACCGCAGGCGATCCCATCGATGGTGGGCTCTGGCGCATAATCTTGTATATGGCTTGGGTGCAAGTGCTGTGCTTGCAATGACAGACGATCGTCCGCAAGCTCGAAGTCAGGTAGGTACCATCTGCAAGGCTCCAGCTTGCTGCCACGCTCGTCGCTAGGGCAGAAGCTGGGATTTGGCAGTACTGCTGTATGTACCAACCTGCGGCATGCTGTGCTGCAGATGGCCAGTGTAACAAGTGCCGTGTCGGCCACTGTACATCACGGCGGCAGGGATGCCATGAAGTGCTAGTGTAGATCAAGGGGACTGAATTTCACTGCTCAGCGTCTGAATCAATTGGTTTTACATTTCAGTGCTTTGCACCAGCGGTCTCTGCCACAATCCTGATGTTTCATGTTCATATTGGCATGGTTTTGCTTTGCACTTTGCTCAAGTGTAACTCACGGTGTTAGCATGTCAGCTGCCGTGCACAGAAAATTCTACAGTTCTGTGGCTGCCAAGCAATTGTGCTCACCAATCAGTGTTTGGCCATGGACAGACGGGCATGACTGCACCACCATAAGCACGCGGCGTAATGAATTCGGATGCTGGCTCAATGCTGCAGCGCCCCTGCATCCTCTGCTGCAGCGTTGCGGCCCAGAAGGCCCCCGCATCACATGCCAGAAACTCCAGGGCTAGAGTCTTCAGATGTGGCAGCCGCTCAACCGCCTCTGCGCATGCCCGCGTGGTGATCGGCATGTTGTGGAGGACCGCTTCGGTGAGACCCTCAGCACCTCCCAGCGGATTGGCGATCAGCGCCGCCTTCAGCTCCGCGCTGCACTCTGCCTGACTGGCATCGAGGAGCGGCCTACAGCCCTTCCTGCTCAGGACCAGCGTCCGCAGAGCTGGCAGCTGCCGCAGGTCGGGCAGTATGCGCAGCGGCAGCTGCAGGAGGTCCAGCCTGCTGAGGGCCTGCAGCTGCAGCACGTCTGACGGCAGACAGCTGTCTGACAGCAGGCACCGGTCCAGCGACAGTGAGTGCAGGCGCCGCAGTTTGGCGGCCGTGCCGGGGACGAAGAAGGCTGCAGGCGGCATGCGGACCAGCTGCAGGGTGCACAGGCTGGAGAGCTGGCAGCCGGTGGCTCCGACGTGGCCGGGAGCGCTCTGCAACAGCTGCGTGGTGGCCTCGTCTGAGCACCGGACCAGCAGGTGGCGCAGCGCTGACAGGCTGTGCACGACGGCGATGTCAGCAGCACGCGCCACGTTCATCTCTAGTGCCGTCAGCCGCAGCACCAGCTCGCTGTGAGAGGGCGGCTGAAGCACATTGCATGGCGGGAACCACTTGTTGGCGCACATCTTCAGGCGGACGCCCGTGCCTGCTGTTGATGCCACAATTCCATGCCACACTTTGGCCGCATGGATCCGTTGCTGAGTGTCTTCGCTGTTGCTGTAAGTGTACTGAACAGCACTGATGCCTGCGGGACATAGAAGTGGAAGTCTATATTATCCTGTCCGTCTACATATCAGCATGACAAGACTGGTTTGCATGCACAAGCGCAACTGTGCTCGGAGGCAGCTCAAAGGTTTTCGAGGATATACGTATGAATAGTATCACCGACCTTCCACCCGCTGCTGCACCCACTTGCAAACCCGCCATACATCAGTGCTGGTGGAGACCTGGTTGGCAGGCATGTGAACCCTGCCCCATATGTTGGTGGAATATGGGTGTGCAAGCATCCCACAGAAACGCCTGCAGGTCTGCTGAAGTCTCTGCATATCAGAAGCACCGCACGCAGCCGTCATGCTACGTATCATGCAACATTGCAGGCAAGCATAGTGACGGCAGAACCGAAACATGCAATTATGCGTGGGCGTCATGACGGCAGTTCAATGGCAGCAGCGCAGGTGCTGACAAAGGAACGTCGAAGAGGCCCAGCTACGCATAGTCCATAGGCCATGCGCATGCAGGGCATCCAGTCGGTGGTGAACCTCACCAGCTTGTCGTGGAAGGTCATCTGACTCATGATCTGCGCCCATGTGTCGTCTGTCAGCAGTTGCCATTGCGGGCGCTGTCGCTTGGACGGATCGCGTAGTGCACTCATGCTGCTGATGAGGCTAGGCACACCAGGCTGCGTTGCCCTGGGCTTCACGTTACGTTTGGCCATGTCACCAACTGTGCAGGCAATTGGCGGCAAGTGTTTTGCTTCGATTTGAGAATAACGGTTGCGATATCTGGCTTGCTGAGGTGATGTGGACAATCAACCGAGCACCACGCATGGTTGTCGCAGATAGCAGCAAACTTGATAGACCGTAGGGTTGTAATCAGCGGCGTGCGACCTGCAACAATGTGAGAGGTGTCTGATGGCGGCTGAAGTTGCTGCGGCGGAGAATACAGTAGCATGATGTGGAGGCTAGGTTCCATGATGGGACTGCACCATCAAGTCCCATCCCATGACGCTTGTCAGGGTCATATTCACACAGCCATTCAGCCAGTCCATCAATATCGACTTCACCGTGTGTATGTGCATGCAGGCGGGTGTTGCTCTCTGCACGCAACATACAGGAGATCTGTCCGCCAGATATCTATCGAGCGGTGTGCTGCGAAGCAGGAAATACATGTAGCAGGCGTACGTGTGCAGATGGCTACCCAACAGCAGCGCGCACTTTGCCCGAGCGCTAGCGCTTGACTGCGGTGGTCGGTGATACAGGAAGCAACGAACGTCGGCAAGACGTTGATGCAGGTGCGAAACAATGTCCCAGGTAGGTGTTGCCACAAACTTCAGAAATTCTGCATGCAGTTGCTTCCTTGGCAGCCCTGGCATGTCCAGCTTTCTCAGCAGCAACCGTATGTGCAGACATGTCGCACTACAGAGGTCAGAGTGGCCTCTCGGCTACCTGTAGAACTCAATACCCACGCTCAGCGGCTGAAGTGCCAAGTGTGCATGCTGCAGTCTGAGGCACCGCCACATCAGCGGCCAGCAGGGGCAGCAGCATGAGCAGTGGTGGTGATCCTGGCAAGAAGACTGATGACTTCATTGCAGTCTCTGCCGCAGCAGATACAGCAGCAACAGCAATCGGTGCCACTGCTGTACACGTGTCTGCACCAGCGTCTGTCGCAGCTGCACAGCCAACAACTGAACCATGGGCGCACGAAACCCAGCAGCATCACAGGGGAGCATCTGGTGCTGCAAGCACTGCGACCGCACCCATGCCTGTGGCACTGGTAGAGACGGCAACCTTGTCAGATGGTGCACATACTCAAGATGCAGATGCTCGAGCCCCGATGCAGCAGCAGGCAGCCGCGCCAGCTGCAGCAGCGGCAGCTGCTGTGCCTCAGGCAGAGCAGGCAGCCCATGATCCTCACGAGGTCTGCCATGCGGGCAGCGCAGAAGCGGCAGCTGGCGTGACCCAGCTGTCTGAACAGGGCATGGGCGCCGGAGACGACATTGCCATGCTGTGGCCTGAGGTGCGCAGGTAGAAGACCCTGGGCGTGAGGAGCTGTGTCACAATGCCTGCCAGCTGTCACGCTTCAGAGCCGCACACCAATGCCCAGGGCTTGCAGCGATACATCCAACCGATGGCAGCACAGAGCAGACACAACTGCTTATTACGTAAGTGTTGATATCTGCCTTGATGTGATGAGCACCCAGTGCTGCCTTTGCAGGGTTGTGCATCGGCACCACTGGGTTCAGCCAGCTCAGCCCAGGTTGAAGGAGCAGCACGGAAAGCGATACAGCACCTCCGCAGGGACCTGCACCAGGGCACGCAACAGGCAAGCCTGGCATATCTGGTGCAGCATCACGAGCACCCGCATCTGCGGCAGGGTGCAGGGGAAGCAGCCGTGGCGGCGCTCTCCGGCCCAGCGCACCGCCCGCTGGCGAGTGCCCAGGGGGCTGCGGGTCTGAGGCCGCCAGAGGCTGCGGCGCGCATATGGCAGCAGCAGCAACCTGCTGGCAGCACTGCAGCAGACGATGCAGATCTGCCGATCGGGGACGAAGGCACGTGTTTCACAAGTGATGTGGTGTCTTTATTTCGGCTTCTGTGTGCACCTAGCGCCCTGTCTGTCACACGTGTGATAGCTGGCTGGTGATGTAGCAATGGTGCAATTTGAAGATGCTAGCATGGCAAACATGTGTGTGTGGCTGAGCAGGTCTAGTTTATAAGCATCTGTATGTTGGAGCACGCTCAGCACTGAGAGCTGTTAACATGCCATCCCTGCACACGCTGACTCCTGCCTCCATCTGTGTCGCAGATCTGCGGGCGGCCAGGGCGCTCCTGGCGCATTTCATCGCGGAGGCCGGCGCCGACCCCGAGCTGCTGCAGTGCCCGGGCGCACATCAGGCAGCATGTGTTCTGCTGGGTAGATACTCCATAGATAGAAGAGCACTGGTGGGGCAGCTGCAGGAGTCTCTGCGCGAGGTGGGCGGGCTCAACAGATTGCTGTAGCAAAATTGCATGCTGCGTGCCTGTACAGGGTCAGCGAGCTAGGGTCCCTGGCAGGGCAAATGGTAGGCCTGCTGGGGTCGGCTTGCCTGGCCAACGGACGGCAGCTAGCACTGTAGTTTACCAGGCTGCATGCCGCTGTCAGTTCTTAACCTGTTGCTCGACCAGCCCTACGCTTCATGAAATGATATGCCAGCAGGGTCTACATACACGCTCTACGTACAGCTGCTGACACCTCCTGTCGGAGACTGATTTCTGCAATTCGCACAGCAGTCAAAACCTGGGTGAAGTGGTGTCCCACACAATTGGATTCATTCTGCTCGAGCTTCTGTGCCACATGTGCAGGATGGTACATGGCCTGACATCAGGATCGTCAAGCAGTTTGAGCACTCCTTTGCTGCTGGCGGCGGGCTGGCCAAATTCCAAATCACCGTCCAGTCGAGGACTGTGGCAGGCGCAGCAGGAGATGTCGAGGCTCCAGCAGACAATGGTATACTGGCATGCACTGTGCAGTGCACTGCCTGTCAGTATGTCATCGAGCCACTTGGAATCAAGCGGCATGCAGCACAAGCATCATGCTGATGCTAGTGAACCACTCCAGCCCAAGCCAGGGCAAGCGGGAGGTGCATCCTCCCCTGCTGCCTTCTGTGGCTTCAAGTGCTGATGCCCTGCGCATGCACCGACATCTCGTGTGCCATGCTGCCCACATGCACAGACGACTCAATCGCTCTGGATGCGAGAAAGCAAACGTATCACCGAATGTTCGGTGTTCCTATAGACTGTGCTGCAGTGCAGATCAGGCCTCCTGCAGTAGCTGTCGTCAATGTCTATGCTGCTTGTCACCAGGCGGCTTCAGGTCTGTCCAACGTTCACTCAAGCTGCAGCCTGCTCCTGACCGATCCTTGCAGGTAAGGAGGCTGCTGAGGTTCGCCGCATGGTGATCCGCTTCAAGGCCTGGCTGAGGAAGTACCTCAGCAAGCACTGCCCCTCTGGTGATGGTACGGACGTCCTGGACAGGTTGTCGCAGGTGTGCTGCTCTATTCACAAAGCGATGTCTGGAAACTGGCAACAAGATTTGGCATGGGCATGGTCAGTGCGGTGTCCAGAACCGGCAAATGGACCTTCTCTCACAAAGAGTACGTTGAACAGGGTGATGATCAATGGCTTATGCTGCTGTAAATGAAACTCAGGCGTTCGACTGCACGAGGCGGTGTCCGCAGGCAGCACCATGTGTTGCAGCTCCAGGGCGAGGCGCCGCATTGCAAGCACTGGCTGTATTGCTGCCTGACTCTATTGATGAGCAGCTTCTGCAAGAATTGTGGCGATGCTTGTGTGCAGGTGCTAGCCATGGACGAGATGCTCCAAGACTTGCAGTCCCTGCCAACCGTGGCCCACGTGGAGCATGCTGTGGCGTGGCTGCTCAACATACTCCAGGTGCACCACCGCCCACTCGAATGATGATGTACATGACCTGCCTTTGCCTTGCCCCTGGTATGGCGACACCCTCGTAGGTACGCTCCTTTACAGGCAGCGAGCCTGCCTGCTTTGCACACCTGTGCAGCAGTAGGCCCCGGCCAACAGTTTGTCACAGCAGTGATCGGTGATCAGTCAGACACCTTGCTTGAAGCTGCAAGCAACGCACATGTGAAACGAACTATGCCGGGGAGGTAGGTCAACAGGAGCACAAGTAATGCCAGAATAAACGCATATGTTCCATATGCACTGTGTGCGGTTGCGCAGGATTGGACTACGATGGACGACCACAACATCCAGATGCTGAGTGGGTTGGCGGGTGAGTAGGCAGCCTAGAACTCTTACCTTCCAGACACTGTGCCCTCTGCATGTGCATGCACAGCCAACATACTTTGCTTGGCACTCACTGGCAGTACCATACAATCAGCAGCAGTCCAGAGCTGTACACAGCGCAAGCTAGTGGCAACATCAAGGCTACCAGTGTCGGTCATATGGCCTGAAATGCATGTATTCTTCAATCTCCAGACAGCCTGAGGATGTATGGCGACTCCGCCTGCAGTAAATATCCTTTTGCACGTTCAGGTGCGCTATGCACCATCAACTCACAAGATGCAATGCAGCATCATGCCGCTCACCCAAGCTCACCCCTCCGATTGCTGCAGGCCGGCCCTACCAGCCATCTCATAGCGCTGGCTCATGATGTGCGGCACATGGTAGCTGCCTTTGATCACCGGGATGGGGTTTATTGCAAGCAAGTCTTCCCTCGCAGGTAAACTGCTGAACCTGCGAGACGTGGTCGTCAGCCTGGTGAAGACGTGGGACCAGAGCGCCATGCGGCCGGGGGACAACACGCTGTTGTCCGAGGCACTGCCGCCGCTGCTGCTGGCTGCCGATGCAGCTGGCCAGCGGGAGCTGCTTGGCACCGTGCGCACGCTGATGATAAACAAGGTGCTGCTGCGTGCTATGTGCTGTATTCGATGTATGACACATGTCACACATGCTTGCCAGGTTGCGGCTTAGTAGCTCAATATTAAGGGCTGCTTCGCAGTGCGCCTGCCTGTGCTGGTGGCTTGCAGACACCGCGGCTGACTGCAGCCTTGGTCCCAGTCCTCAGTGTGCCGGAGCTGCCGCATCGCAAGTGGCAGCTGCAGGATTTGCTGTCGAGTGAGCTCGATCAACCAGCATCAACAGAATTCCACCACCAGGTCTGAGCCACCTCATTCGTTCCTGTGCTACAGGGCATGGCGGTGCCGGTCATCACGCGTGCGCTGGAGCAGCGCATTGCCAAGCAGCATCAGGCTGTGGAGGCGGCGGCGGCAGCAGCAGCAGCAGTGGGCGCTGAAGTGGCGGGTGCAGCGGCGGAAGCAGCGCCGCCAGACAGAGTCAGCGGCACAGCTGGCGCCGTAGTTTGCGAAGCCAATGGGCCAGAGGCTGCAGCAACGGACGGTGGCATGGCAGCAAAGCCTGCTCGTGCTACGGACCTGTCGACAACGCCTGCCAAGCGAAAGGGACGCCCGCAGGGCTCCACTTGCCTGTCGCCGCTCAGTTTGCAGGCATCACAGCCAGCTGTCCTTCCCGCTTGTGGCAGTGCAGTGGCAGCTGGCATCCCAGAATCACCACCAGAGACGCCGCCCCTGCAGCCAGCACCCAACAGCACTGGTGACGATGTAGCCTCGGCTGACACCGCACTGCAGGGCATCCAACCAGGTTTGCGCTCCAACAGCCTCTCTGCATGAAGTCAAAGCATGCACGGTTAGGGCGCCTTCGTGCTTGCCCTCAGAAAGTGCCGGGGCTGTCACCTGAGAAGATGCTGCTTCCGCTGGCCAGGTCAACCCGTTGCTGTGTATCAAGCAAACAAACCAGGCATCTCATGACGGCCTTGTCGCTGGTGTGGCTGCAGGCCTGGAGCTGGATGCTGGGCCCTGGCCTGCTGATCTGCTGTCCGGCGCGAGAATGGGTTCACACATGCAGACCGTGGCGTTCCTGCTGGGAGTCAACGGCCTGGCAGACCTTGCAGCCAAGGAGACGTACACTCACTTCCGACAGCGAACGGTCGTCTTGGTTGATCTGCTGCTGGAACTGCCTGCAGACCAGGAATGTCTGGTCCATCGCCCTGGCTGTTCCGACAGGGGCCCCTCGTGCTCGTGTCGGCCGGGAGAGGCAAAGGTCTGCACTTTGTGTCTTCCATGCAGCCAGAATGCCGTGCGCATCACCTGACCAAAGGTCCTCAGAGCTGTGCACTGCCTTTTGAATGAACTGTATCCACAGACCTGCTGTGTTTGGGTGTGGTTTGCAGAAGTTCACCGCCGCAGACATCAGATCGTTGCTGCAGCGTTTCGTCCTCTATCCCAGCAAGGATGCCGCTGAGCCAAGGCACACGGCTGCTGACACCGCGCAGCCTCAAAAGGGTGCATCCAGTGGCAGAATCTCAAGCGCAGCTGCCGCAGCCATTGCTGGTGCAGCTGCGTCAGAGCTGCCCACGGCGGCGACGCAGCTGCAGCCTAGAAACGTTGACGTGGCAGCGACACAGCCGTGTGCCCAGGCGCAGCACCAGGGCACGGCCGCAGCCACTGCTGTTGTTGCTGCGGACCCAGCAGTCCACCCTGCAGCACCGCAGACGGCCGAGGGTGTCGAGACCGCTGGGCCCCGGGGCCATGCTCAGCAGCAGCCGCCTCCTGCGGAGCGGCGGTGCTACTCGCGCAGCGCGCTGTTCCAGCTGCTGGATGTTGGAGGCGCCAGCAGCTTGCCAGACGTCAGCGCGTCCTGGAAGGTGACCTGAGACCTTGAATGTGAGGGTGGCTGGGCATGACTCGCATCTGCTGGCCGAATGGCAACTACCAGTTAAGTCTCTGCAGCCAAGGAAACCCGTGAAGAATGCAGAATAAGTTGCAGCCGAGGTTTACGCCTTGACATGCAACATCACTCATGTGGCCGCAGGATGCTGCCCTCTGGGCGGCCCCAGAGCGCAGCCCCTGGCGCACGGAACCGCAGACGCCAACGTCCCGTGCAGATGTTGTTGCAGCCTTCGGCAGCCGGCAGCCAGCGTCACCGACGGCGCTGGCAGGCGGTGTTGCCGCCGGAGGCAGCAGCACGGCTGCACCGCTGCAGTGGCGCGGGGGACACAGCATTGCTGGCCAGCACGCTGCGCCAGCGCAGCAGTCACAGCCGCAGCAGGCGCAGCAGCAGCAGCCAGCGCAGCCCGGGGCGCACCCTGGCCGCCTGCCGGCAACCGCCTCAGCCGCCTCGCCAGCAGTGGCACGCAGGCCGAAGCGCAGATACACGCCCCACGCACCGCACGCCCCTGCAGGCGCCACGGCTGTGGACGTGCCACCGACCCCTGCGGCGGCCGCCGGCGCTGCAGCCGCACCTGAGGCAGAGGCTGCAGATGCGGAGGAGGACCCCTTCTCCTGGCTGGGCGTGGCCGCATCAGCATTGTTCCCCCCGCCAGCTGCCGGAATCGTCAATGCTGTGCACCCCGTAGTGGAGGCACACCCTGTAGCGGCGGCAGACCCTGCCACACCCGCAGCTCCCGCCCCTGCTGTGGCGACAGCTGCGCGGGATGCAGACCATGGTGCCCAGCAGCTGCATGTGGCTGCGGCACAGACTTCGTGCCAGCAATCAAGGTGATGCGCGTGACACCTCGGCTGCTGCCGCTGCAGGGGGGGCATCAGAGGCTTCAACGGCATCTTCGCTGGCATCAGCACCGCCCGCGGCAGCAAGTGCATTGCACCGCCAACGCATGCCAGCCCCGCCAGGGCTTGCTGAAGCTGCGGCAGCGCAACAGGCAGGGCATACGCCTGTGCAGCAGCCCGGGCGTCGGAAGCAGCGGCAGGCGCAGCGGCAGCAGCAGAGCAGCTCTGGCAGTTCCCCGCCTCCGGCGCCTGCCAAGCAGCCTGAGGCAGCGGGACTGGCGTCACCGGCGGCGCTGCCGTCGACCGCCACTGATGACACGGCACCAATCCCTGATATGGATGACATGTGAGCCCCGTGCAACATGCGGAGTTCACGCACAACGACATGCCGGGATCTGGCTCTGCTGGGACAAGCACTGCCTGTGTCATCTGTCATGTCCGCAATCTATGACGCGATGCTGACAGACGCAACACGCTGCTGCAGGTGCTGCTGCCCAATCTCCCATGAAATCATGGAGGATCCGGTGAGTCAGATCCGCCATCATCTCGTCCACGGATCAAGGAGACTAGCCTGTTGCAAAGTGCTGATGATCTGGTGCCGACTGCAGGTCATTGCTGCTGACGGCTTTACATACGACAGGGTTTCCATCGAGATGTGAGCCTGCCAACACAGCACGTGTATGCATGCCCTCTGTTTTAGGGCAATACCGGCGGTAACGTGTCGACCAATCTATGTTCGTGATGTACACATGTGCATACAGAATGCACTCGTTTGTCATCACACGCATCATGCAGTCGCCACCACTTGAATCTCCTCAACCTACCTCGACTCCCATGCGCGCTGGCTGCGCAGGTGGCTGAGGCGCAGCGGCAACAGCCCCATGACCAATGAGCCGCTGGCCTCGCTGGCGCTGACGCCTAATCTGGCGCTGGCCCAGGTGCGCCCTGCGTCTTGAGTTCTTCATCAGCTGTCGCGCCCTGAGTGCGCTTCCTACGCAACGCTTGTAACCACAGTGCAGCACACATTGACGAGCTCTGCACGGCGTATGCGGCTCAGATTGTGCTGACGCTCTGATACCGAGGCTGGTCGTCATTCTGCAGGCCATTCCCTCGATGCTGCGTGCTGGCGCATGAGGTTGCAGCGCAGAGCTGGCCACAAAGGCTGTAGTGGGCATAGGACTACAGCACAGCCCATGCATGCGGTCATCCAGCTTCACAGTTTCCTGTGCTGCTGGCAGCGTGCAACTCCATGGTACGGAAAGCTGCCTTGCAGTCCGCTGTGCAATTAGAGGGCTGGCATTGGCAGTGAGCTGACAGATGTTTGTTCAATGGGTCCGCTGAGCATGCTTGAACAAAATGAAAGTGATTGCATGCACATGCCAACACGCTATGATCAAACCACCGCAGAGGAGCGAATGTAGTCTCTGTTGATGACGCTCAGCGACTGCAGTAGTCTTGTCTGTGATATGAGCGTTAGACTCTGCTTTGCCGCAATTATCAACTCGAGTACAGGGTGAAGCAAACTCTGCACTGCATAAAATGCGCCATGCTAATCATGAGGTGGCCAATTGTGGCTGCTCGTCACCAGTCATTGTCACCAGGCCACGTGTCCTGTGGCAGAAACGCCTCCCCATTGTCATTGATGCTAAGATGGTCTGATGCCAGCTCGACCCTGCAGCGCCCGCGCATCCGCCGCTGCAGGGTGGCTGCCCAGAAAGCCCCCTCCTCGCACGTCAGATAGTCCAGGGCTAGCAGCTCCAGGTGCGGCAGCCGCTCGATTGCCTCTGCACATTCCTGTCTGACGACTGGGATGCCGTGGAGTATGACCTCTGTCAGGCCCATGGCACCCCCCAGCGGGTTGATCTTCAGTGCTGCGGCCAGCTCGGCATGGTTGGCCCCAGCTTGACTGGCACCCAGTCTTGGCTCGCCGTCCCTGCCGCTCATGGTCAGCGCCAGCAGGGCTGGCAGCCGGCGCAGGTCGGGCATCATGCGCAGCGGCAGCTGCAAGAGCTCCAGCCGGCTGACAGACTGCAGCCGCAGCATTTCCGCCGGGAGGACGCTGTGTGGCAGGGTGCCCCGGCACAAGTGCAAAAAGTGCAGCTGCTGCAGGACGCCGGCTGTGCCGGGCAGGAAGAAGGCTGCCGGGGGCACGCGGTGCAGCTGCAGGGTGCACAGCCTGTGGAGCTGGCAGTCCACAGCTTCGCCGCCAGTGTGGCTGGCGTCTGACCACTGCATGCTGGTGCTGGCTGTGCACGCGATCTGCAGGTGGCGCAATGCTGCCAGGCCGTGCACGGCCGCGATGTCAGCAGCATGTGACACCGTGATGCTAGCCGCTGTCAGGCGCTGAACCAATTCGCCTCGCGACGCCGTCATCATAAGCACAGCAGATGCATCTGGCCGATATTCTGTGCCAATCACCTTCAGGCGGATGTCTGTCCCCGCTGTCGAGGCCACAAGCGCCTGCCAAAGCATGCGCTGCTGGCTGTCTCCAACTCTGTACCTGAAGCAGATCGCGCTGATACCTGCAGCCAACCGCACCGGGGTTTGTCAGGAAAACAGGTGTTGCTGTTGCTCCTGCACGCAATGCGTGTGCTGGTCAAATGTCAGTGCATGTGTTACACTCTCTTCCTCTCGTCCGTCCGGCACCCATGATCACGGACCTTTCAGCCTCCGCTGCACCCACTCGCACACCAGCCACACGAGGCCTGCACGCTGGGGACACATCTCCAGCTCGGCCCATGTGCTTGGCGTGGACGGGTTTGCGAGCAGCTGGTAGAATCGTCGGCAGGTTTTCTGCATGGCCTGCACAGTGCACAGCTACAAGGTCTCAAGAAGAGTGTTGGAACACAAACCATGATAAACAGGGGTATGTGCAGCGTGAACGCTGCTGAGCGGCAACTGCTGACAACACAAATGAGTGGTCAACTTTCTGCCTGCAACTTGACGACGTTGTGCAACGTTGCCATGTGCCTATCTAACTAGCATAGAGCGCATTGTTGGCCTCACAAGCTTGTCTGCAATGCTGTCCACGTGTTCGATGATATGCCTCCAGATGTCATCTGTCAACAGGTCCCACTGCGGACAGCGGCACCTGGAGCGATTTACGCGGCTTCTCATGTCGATGGCGGGCTTACTCAAGGATGTACGATAGCTCGGGGATGTGCTTCTGCTCTCAACAGTGGGTGGCATCATTCATTCATCAACTGGCGGTGCTCTTCGTCGTGCAGGCATGCATGCCACACACGCAGTGCATGGGGCAGCTCATCATTCTCCTGAAGCAAGCAACGTGCTGATGCTGCTCGCTGTATGTGACTTCCGATCTGTGGTGTGAACGAAGTCACTGCGCCGGAAAATCCGCCTGCCGGCCTGCGTGCATGCTTGCTGGAAGTAGGTCTTTGCTGGACCCGTGCCATGTCATGTTGCTTGCAGGCGCACGGCTGAGACGCAGCCGCGATTCCATGCGATCATAGCAGGTGATTGAGCTCGGCTCTCTTGCACCGAGGGTGCGAGTTGCAAGTGTCATCGTAGCCAAACCTCGAACCTCGGCACCTGCATGCTTGATCGCATCGTCCGATCTTGATGTGAAAAGTTGCGCAGTGCTTTGCTGCCTGCAGATATAACACACGTTATGCATTCAGCTTGTAGCTGAGAAATGAAGAGTTGATTGTCAGTTTTGTGCAGAGCATGAGCCTGGCGTGCGCTCCATGCGGCGCTGCGTTGCTGATGGTCATGAGCTGCATGATTCTGACATCAGTAACAGGTGCGGCAGCAATTGGCAATTTGCTCGACGCGTATAGAGGGCACCATGATTTTCATCGCAACATGTTACAAACGGTCCTGGCAGATGGTGGCCTGGTGCCGCGCTCGTCGCCTGCACACAACAGTCGGCCATTCCAGCGTTGACGCAAAGGCGCTTTGCGCATCAGGGGAATACCGGCTGAGAAGCATCCTTGGCGCTGTAGTTTGCACTGCATACAGTCAGACACGCTGACCATTGCCGCACAGGCGGAGCAAGGCGCCACATCAGCTGCCAGCGGAGGCAGCATGGGCAGCAGATCCGGGGATCGCGCCGACAGCACTGGAGCCACCCTCTGCAGCGGCTTCAGCAGCAGGAGGTGCAGCAGCAGCACTAGCACCTTCGCCATGCGCTGATGACCAGCAGGCGACTACAGTGACGCCTGCGGCCAGTGGGAGCGCAATCAGTGTGGCACCGCTGCAGCGGGCATAGCAGCGCGTGCGGCAGGCAGTGGCAGCAGGCGTGGGGGGTCCACGCACGTCGGTGGCGCCGAAAGATTCAGCGGCTCGCTCAGCTGCTGCAGTCGCTGGGGACAGCTGCAGTGCACTGCAAGCCGTGAAGCAGGCAGCCGGAAGCGCTGGCTTCGTCGAGTGACTGGTGCCGGACGGTCAGCCGAGGCATCGCAGGCCTCCAGGCGGAGCGCAGCAACGAGTGCTGGCGACATGCCTGAGGCGGGCGGGCAGCGCCCCTGTGCACCAGCCACAGCAGCGGCGCCGGCGGCGGCTGCCGCGCCTGCATCGGAGCAGCAGGCGGCTCGGGACCCTGGCGACGCTCCCAGAGCGGCTGGCGCACAAACAGCGCCCAGGACAGCAGACAAACCAGGCCCGTGCGCAGCCCGGGGCGGCGGCAGCATCCTGCGGTGGCCCGAGGTGCGCAGGCGCCCCGAGGCTCGGCAGGGCCGCAACAGTGGCACACATGCTGACATGCAGCTGCGGGCGAGGTGCTGCACAGCCCCAGGCAGTGGTCATGTCACGGAGGTCTGACATCAGACAAGCACCGGTGTTGCGCGGAGGCCTGCCCTGAGTTGAATGCACCTCCTGCTGTCCATGCAGGGGTACACAGAGGCGGACATGAAGGCGGCCAGTCTGAGCACCGAAGCGAGCATGCGCGCGGCAGTGAGCCAGATCCGCAGCAAGCTAGGAATTGAACACCTGGAGCACAGCGCGCGTGTCAGCCAGTACCACATGCGGCTGCGGCAGCGGGAAGCAGAAGAAGCAGGGGAAGCAGAGCGTTCAGCTGAGCAAGCGCGGACCTGCACGCAGCAGCAACAGGAGGCCGGCCCACAGCCAGCAGCAGGCCCGGAGCCAGGGAGGCGACTCTTACATCAAAGCAATCCTGGGGTCAGCGGGCTTGCATGGCCAGCTGCAGCAGCAGCAGCAGGAGGCACATTGGTCCGGCAGGGAGGGCACACCGCACCCGCAGCCTGGTAGCCATGCCAGCAGCCCCCCGCACTCAGCGGTCGCAGAGCAGCAAGGCGCAGGACCAGGCTCGGCGGCAGCAGCAGCAGCAGCACCTGCACCAATGGCGGCGCTGCCATCCACCGCAGCTGAGCCGCTGCAGACCGCCGACGGCATGGCGCTGAGCGCCGATCTGGCCGACATGTGAGTTGTTTGCATAAATCTGCATCTCAGCTCGTTGCTAAGGCCGTGCTGATGCTGAGTCAGTCGGTCGTGCATCCGGCCATGATGCTGCACCCTCTTCTGCAAACTCACAGCTGCACCACGCTGGTGCAGGTGCTGCTGCCCACTGTCCCATGAAGTCATGGACGACCCGGTGAGTTGGATAGTCCATCCTGTACACTGGATATACGTTGGCTGTTTCGGAAAGCTTGCACATCACAGGTTGCAGAGCCAAGCTTGCGCCTGTGAAGCTGTTAGCCAGCTTTGCTTGCATTGGCATACTTGCTGTGCACCTTTAGGCAATGCTCAGGGTTCGTGAAGACTGGCCAGCCGCAGATGCTGATGACAACCCATCAACTGCAGGTCATTGCTGCTGACGGCTTCACCTATGACAGGGAGTCTGTCGAGAAGTGAGTCTGCAATGCGCTTCCCGCATGTAGTTGCAATGGCTGAACAGTATGCCCCATCAACATTCTGAGCAGCTCAATGCTCAGAAGCCCCAGGTGCAAGGACCACCAGGGAATCTCCCACGACGTTCAGCACATGCGTGCCGCCTGCGCAGGTGGCTGAGGCGCAGCGGCAACAGCCCCATGACCAACGAGCCGCTGGCCTCGCGGGCGCTGACGCCCAACCTGGCGCTGGCCCAGGTAGGCAAGAGGTTTACGTGTGGAGGTTGGGTCAGCCATGCGGCGGGTGCTTCATTCGCACTAGCATGGCCAGCTGTCATCTGAGGGGCCACATGCTGCAGCACCCTGGTCACCTGGCTAGCTTCGCCGTGCGCAGCACATGCATGTGGAAAAGCTGGTGCGATGTCTTCCCAAGGGCATCATCATGCTCCGCTCTTGAACGCTGAGGCTGCCGCTGCTCTGCAGGCCATCCCATCGATGGTGGGCTCTACCGCATGAGTTGGCGGAGCACAGCTGGCTGAGCATGCCGCATGCGGCCAAGCAGCGAGCCAAGCAGCACAGACCGCAAGCATGCCCACCATGCACGACTTGATAGCCTCTGGTGGGTCTGCATGCAGCTGCAAATGGCACCAGCATATCGTGGATTGGGGGCATATGTCAAGTGCTGCAGTGGTTTAGGCGCATGTGACGAGCGCAAACCCTGGGATGCTGTTCTGCAGGTGCCCGGCAGCAGGCCGGACGCGTGAGATTGCAGTGCCTGTACTCAGAAGACAAGGTGGCAGCATAGTGTAGGTAGCAGTTGCATACTTGTTCCAATGGTTAATCTTGGTTTGGTGATAAATGACAAGGACGGATACGTTTCACCAGCTATACCACACGTTGAAAATGTCTTTGCTGAGCCCTTGCAGCAGCAGTGCAAAACCATCGCATGTGCTTTTGAAACTCTCATAGGACAGGATGATGAGAATCTCTGTACGAGAGTACATGCTGCATGGCAAACGTGAGGCAGATTGCCGCTCGTCACCAGTCGTCATCAGGCCACGTGCCATATGGCAGGACGCTGTCCCCATTGTCATTGATGCTGACATGGTCCGATGCCAGCTCGACCCTGCAGCGCCTGCGCATCCGCCGCTGCAAGGTGGCTGCTCAGAACGCCCCGTCCTCGCACGTCAGATAATCCATGGCTAGCAACTTCAGGTGTGGCAGCCGCTCGATTGCCTCTGCGCATGTCTGACTGAAGACTGGGATGCCGTGGAGTATGACTTCTGTCAAGCCCATGGCACCCCCCAGCGGGTTGATCTTCAGTGCTGCGGCCAGCTCGGCATGATTGGCGCTGATTTGGCTGGCACCCAGACTGGGCTCTCCGCCCCTGCCACTCATGATCAGCACCCGCAGGGCTGGCAGCCCGCGCATGTCGGGCATCATGCGCAGCGGCAGCTGCATGAGCTCAAGCCGGCTGACAGCGCGCAGCCGCAGCATCTCTGACGGGAGCATGTGGTTCAGCAGAGGGCACTGGTGCAAGTGCAGCGAGTGCAGCTGCTGCAGGATGTCGGCTGTGCCGGGAAGGAAGAAGGCTGCTGGGGGCACACGGCGTAGCTGCACAGTGCGCAGCCTGTGGAGCTGCGACTTGACTGCTCCGCCGCCAATTTTGCTGACGTCCAGCTGCTGCAAAATGCTGTCGGCTGGGGCCCCCACTCGCAAGTGTCGCAAAGCCGCCAGGCTGTGGACATCTGTGATGTCGTCAGCACGCTGCACGCTGATATCCAGTGCCGTCAGCCGCTGCACCATCTCCGCATGTGAGGGCTGCTGGAGCACAACCCATGACGCATTGGCCGCGCGACTGCGCAGCTTGAGGCAAATGCTGGTGCCCGCTGTTGATGCCACAAGCGCCTGCCAAACCATGCGCTGTTGGCTGTCCATGCGTCTGTGGGTCCAGCAGATAGCGCTGATGCCTGCAGCCAGGTGCGCCGTGGCTTGTCAGATGGCTGATGCCTGCTCATGCAGTGCGTGTGTGTTTGGGTGAAGCGTCACCGCATGTGGTGCACTCTGTCACCCTCTTCCTCTCGTCTGTCCAGCGTTCGTGATCTCACTGACCTTTAAGCCTCCTCTGTACCCACTCGCACACCAGCCACACATCCGAATTCTTGAGGAACAAGGCGATCCTGCCCCATGTGCTTGGTGTGGACGGGTTTGCCAGCAGCTCATAGAACCGTCGGCAGGTGTACTGCAACTCCTACACGGTGCACAGCTCATAGGTGTCAGAGCCAGTGTAAGACGGACACAAACCATGATACAAAGTAATGTCCACTGACAAACGTTGACATCACACATGTAGTGTGTAGCAGTTCATGACGTCATACGATATTGCCATGCATGTGCCTATACCGAGAGCATCGTTGGTACTTACAAGCTTGTCGTACATGTCCAGGTGTTCGATGACATGAATCCAGATGTCATCTGTCAAGAGGTCCCACTGCGGACGATGGCGCCTGGAGCGATGCGTGCGGCTTCTGTGCGGCATGTTGATGGAAGGTGGCGGGTTCAATCCGCGAAAGCTATACGTGCTGCTGCTCTCAAATAGCGCATGTATCATTCATCCTGTTCGTCCTTCACGTCGTGCATGCATGCACACGCGCAGTGCGTGGGGCTTGCTCAGTGTTCATGTGAAGCAAATAACGTGCTGATGCTGGGTCGCTGCATGGGATTTGCACTCTGTTTTGTGAACAGTGAACAGTGAACGCCGCTGCAGTGACGCGGGAAAATCCGCCTGCATGCATGCTTGCAGGAAGTAGGTCCTTCATGGGATGGACTCGTGCTGGTGCCATGTCATATTTGCCGCAGGTGCACGGCTATGACGCAGCTGCAACCAACGGCAGGTGGATGATTGAGGCTTTAGCGCCAAGCGTGCGTGTTGCATGTGTCATCCCTGGCCACACTTGAAACTCGACACAATGCATGCAAGGCATCCCATTGTTGGGTCCTGATACGCAACACTGCGCACTGCTTTGCTGCCCGCAGAGATGACAGACAGCCATGAAGCGGCTTGCATCTGATGGCCCTAATACCTGCTGGTCAATGACGTGCACAGCACGAGCCTTGCATGCGCAGCCTGCGGCGCTGAATGCTGCTGATCAGGCGCTGCCCTGTCCTCGCAACAGGTAGGGCAGCGATCGACAGCTTCTGTAATATGAAAGCGAGTACTGTCATTGGCTATGAAAGACTATTCACGAGGCGTCAATTCGCTACCACCTGGGTAAACAAGCCGGGCCGCGCTCACAACTTGCACACAGCAGCTCGGCCGTTCCAGCCTTGACGCTTTGGCGCGTGTGCATGTAGCTACCGCACCAGATAGCAGCGTTCGCGGCGTGGTGAGTATGCATACAGTGGCAGACATGCAAACGTCTGCCGCACAGGCTGAGGCACAGTGTCAGCGGCTGTTGGATGCAGCGCGAGCACCAAAGCAGCAATCAGGCAAACAGCACTGCAGCTCATTTCCCAGAGGCCGCAGCAGGAGCGGAAGACGCAGCAGCGTCTGCGCCAGGCACTGATGACCGGCAGATGACTTCAGCGACAGCCGTGGGCGGTGGAAGTACAACCACCATGTCGCTGCTGCAGCCGGCGTAGCAAGGTGAGCGGTGGTATGCACACCAGTATGCATTGTGCACAACGAGCCTCCACGCTGTAAACGGATGCAGTGCCAGGCATATCGCATGTACATTCCATGTAGTTGTCCCAGCCTTTGGAGGCGGATATGACATGAACAGGCTCGTGTCACATTACCCCGTCCTGACCATGTGCTACATATCATGCGCAGCCGCAGCAGCAGCAGCAGCAGCAGCTCATCCAGCACCGTTCAAGCCAGTCCAGCGGCTGACACGCGAGCAGCATGGGCAGCTCAGCCGGGGACGATGCCAGCAGCGCTGTGGTCTCTACTGCACTAGCCACTGCAGCTGCAGATGCAACGTCAGCTGCGACGGCTGACGCAGCGGCAGCTGCTGCGCCTCGGCCCAAGCAGCAGGCGGCTCGGGACCCTGGCGGCATTCCCCGAGCGTCTGGCGCAGCAACGGCGCCCAGGTCATTGGAGAAACCAGGTTCATGCGCAGGCGGCAGCATCCTGCGGTGGCCCAAGGTGCGCAGGCGCCCCGAGGCTCGGCAGGGGCCGCAACAGTTGCACACATGCTGACATGCAGCTGGCGGCGAGGTGCTGCACAGTCCCAGGAAGTGGTCATGTCACGGAGGTCTGACATCAGACAGGCACCGGTGTATGCGCCGATGCCTGCCCTGGGTTGAATGCACCCTCCGCTGTCCATGCAGGGGTACACAGAGGCGGACATGAAGGCGGCCAGTCTGAGCACCGAGGCGAGCATGCGCGCGGCAGTGAGTTGTATCCGCAGCAAGCTAGGAGCTGAACACCTGGACCACAGCGCGCGTGTCAGCCAGTATCACATGCGGCTGCGGCAGCGGGAAGCAGAAGAAGCAGGGGAAGCAGAGCGTTCAGCTGAGCAAGCGCACACCTGCACGCAGCAGCAGCAGGAGGCCGGCCCACAGCCAGCAGCAGGCCCGAAGCCAGGGAGGCGACTCTTACATCAAAGCAGTCCTGGGGTCAGCGGGCTTGCATGGCCAGCTGCAGCAGCAGCAGCAGGAGGCACATTGGTCCGGCAGGAAGGGCACACCGCACCCGCAGCCTGGTAGCCATGCCAGCAGCCCCCCGCACTCAGCGGTCTCAGAGCAGCAAGGCGCAGGATCAGGCTCGGCGGCAGCAGCAGCAGCAGCACCTGCACCAATGGCGGCGCTGCCATCCACCGCGGCTGAGCCGCTGCAGACCGCCGACGGCATGGCGCTGAGCCCCGATCTGGCCGACATGTGAGTTGTTTGCATAGAACTGCATCTCAGCTCGTTGCTAAGGCTGTGCTGATGCTGAGTCAGTCGGTCGTGCATCCGGCCATGATGCTGCACCCTCTTCTGCAAACTCACAGCTGCACCACGCTGGTGCAGGTGCTGCTGCCCACTGTCCCATGAAGTCATGGACGACCCGGTGAGTTGGATAGTCCATCCTGTACACTGAATATACGTTGGCTGTTTCGGAAAGCTTGCACATCACAGGTTGCAGAGCCAAGCTTGCGCCTGTGAAGCCGTTAGCCCGCTTTGCTTGCATTGGCATACTTGCTGTGCACCTTTAGGCAATGCTCAGGGTTCGTGAAGACTGGCCAGCCGCAGATGCTGATGACAACCCATCAACTGCAGGTCATTGCTGCTGACGGCTTCACCTATGACAGGGAGTCTGTCGAGAAGTGAGTCTGCAATGCGCTTCCCGCATGTAGTTGCAATGGCTGAACAGTATGCCCCATCAACATTCTGAGCAGCTCAATGCTCAGAAGCCCCAGGTGCAAGGACCACCAGGGAATCTCCCACGACGTTCAGCACATGCGTGCCGCCTGCGCAGGTGGCTGAGGCGCAGCGGCAACAGCCCCATGACCAACGAGCCGCTGGCCTCGCGGGCGCTGACGCCCAACCTGGCGCTGGCCCTGGTAGGCAAGAGGTTTACGTGTGGAGGTTGGGTCAGCCATGCGGCGGGTGCTTCATTCGCACTAGCATGGCCAGCTGTCATCTGAGGGGCCACATGCTGCAGCACCCTGGTCACCTGGCTAGCTTCGCCGTGCGCAGCACATGCATGTGGAAAAGCTGGTGCGATGTCTTCCCGAGGGCATCATCATGCTCCGCTCTTGAACGCTGAGGCTGCCGCTGCTGTGCAGGCCACCCCATCGTTGGTGGGCTCTACCGCATGAGTTGGCGGAGCACAGCTGGCTGAGCATGCCGCATGCGGCCAAGCAGCAAGCCAAGCAGCACAGACCGCAAGCATGCCCACCATGCACGATTTGATAGCCTCTGGTGGGTCTGCATGCAGCTGCAAATGACACCAGCATATCGCGGATTGGGGGCATATTTCAAGTGGTGCAGTGGATTAGGCGCATGTGGCCAGCGCAAACCCTGTGATGCTGTTGTGCAGGTGCCCGGCAGCAGGCCGGACTCGTGATGTTGCAGTGCATGTACTCAGAAGAGGAGAAAACAAGGTGGCAGCGTAGCATAGGTAGCAGTTGTATTCTTGGTCCAACAGTGTGTTTCGGTTTGATAGGTGATGAACGACGAGGAGTGGAAACATTTCACCAGCTATACCACACATTGACAGTGTCTTTGCTGAGCCCTTTCAGCAGCAGTGCAAAACCATCGCATGTGCTTTTGAAACTCTCATAGGACAGGATGAGGAAAATCTCTGTACGAGAGTACATGCTGCGTGGCAAACGTGAGGCAGATTGCCGCTCGTCACCAGTCGTCATCAGGCCACGTGCCATATGGCAGGACGCTGTCCCCATTGGCATTGACGCTGACATGGTCCGATGCCAGCTGGACCCTGCAGCGCCCGCGCATGCGCCGTTGCAGGGTGGCTGCCCAGAACGCCCCGCCCTCGCACGTCAGATAGTCCATGGCTAGCAACTTCAGGTGTGGCAGCCGCTCAATTGCCTCTGCACATGTCTGACTGAAGACTGGGATCCCATGGAGTATGACCTCAGTCAAGCCCGTGGCACCCCCCAGCGGGTTGATCTTCAGTGCCGCCGCCAGCTCGGCATGATTGGCGCCGACTTGACGGGCACCCAGACTGGGCTCTCCGCCCCTGCCACTCATGATCAGCACCCGCAGGGCTGGCAGCCCGCGCATGTCGGCATCATGCGCAGCGGCAGCTGCATGAGCTCAAGCCGGCTGACAGCGCGCAGCCGCAGCATCTCTGACGGAAGCACGTGGTTCAGCAGAGGGCACTGGTGCAAGTGCAGCGAGTGCAGCTGCTGCAGGACTTCGGCTGCGCCGGGCAGGAAGAAGGCTGCCGGGGGCACACCGCGCAGCTGCACAGTGCGCAGCCTGTGGAGCTGCGACTTGATTGCTCCGCCGCCAACGTTGCTGACGTCCAGCTCCTGCAAACTGATGTCGGCTGGGGCCCCCACTCGCAAGTGTCGCAAAGCCGCCAGGCTGTGGACATCTATGATGTCGTCAGCACGCTGCTGCACGCTGATATCCAGTGCCGTCAGCCGCTGCATCATCTCTGCATGTGAAGGCTGCTGGAGCACAACCCATGACGCATTGATCGCGTGATTGCGCAGCTTGAGGCGAATGTTTGTGCTCGCCGTTGATGCCACAAGCGCCTGCCAAACCATGTGCTGTTGGCTGTCCACGCCTCTGTGGGTCCAGCAGATAGCGCTGATGCCTGCAGCCAGGTGCGCCGTGGCTTGTCAAATGGCTGATGGTTGCTCATGCAGTGCGTGTGTGTTTGGGTGAAGCATCATTGCATGTGGTGCACTCTGTCACCCTCTTTCTCTCGTCTATCTGTCCAGCGCTCGTGATCTCACTGACCTTTGAGCCTCCTCTGTACCCACTCGCACACCAGCCACACATCCGAACTCTTGAGGAACAAGGCGATCCTGCCCCATGTGCTTGGTGTGGACGGGTTTGCCAGCAGCTCATAGAACCGTCGGCAGGTGTACTGCATTTCCTGCACAGTGCACAGCTCATAGATGTCAGAGTCAGTGCAAGACACAAACCATGATACAAAGTATGGGCAACACATTGGATGTCCACTGACAATCGCTGACATCACACAGAGTGTTTGTAGTGTGTATGTAGCAGTATATGATGTCATGCAACATTGCCATGCATATGCCTATACCTAGAGCATCGTTGGAACTTACAAGCTTGTCGTACATGTCCAGGCGTTCGATGACATGAATCCAGATGTCATCTGTCAAGAGGTCCCACTGCGGACGATGGCGCCTGGAGCGATGCGTGCGGCTTCTGTGCGGCATATCGATGGCAAGGTGGCGGGATCAATCCGCGAATGCTGTACGTGCTGCTGCTCTCAAGTAGCGCATGTATGATTCATCCTGTTCGTGCTTCACGTCGTGCATGCATGCACGCGCGCAGTGCATGGGGCTTGCTCAGTGTTCACGTGAAGCAAATAATAAGCTGATGCTGGGTCGCTGCGTGTGACTTGCAATCTGTTGTGTGAACAGTGAACGCCGCTGCAGTGACGCCGGAAAATCCGCCTGCATGCATGCTTGCAGGAAGTAGGTCCTTCATGGGATGGACTCCTGCTGGTGCCATGTCATATTTGCCGCAGGTGCACGGCTACGACGCAGCTGCAACCTATACGCTCACGGCAGGCGGTTGATTGAGGCTTTAGCGGCAAGCGTGCCTGTTGCATGTGTCGATCCGTGGCCACACTTCAAATTCGACACAATGCATGCCAGGCATCCAATTGTTGGGTCCTGATACGCATCCTGCGCAATGCTTTGCTGCCTGCAGAGATGACAGACAGCCATGCAGCGGTTTGCATCTGATGGCCCTAATACCTGCTGGTCAATTACGTGCATAGCACGAGCCTTGCATGCGCAGCCTGCGGCGCTGGATGCTGCTGATCATGCGCTGCACAGTCCTGGCAATGGTAACAGGTACGGCAGCGATCGACAGCTTCTGTGATCTGACAGTGAGTACTGTCATTGGGGTAGTCATTGGCTATGAAAGAGTATTCGCGAGGCGTCAATTTGCTACCCACTGGGCAAACAAGCCGTGCCGCGCTCACAACTTGCACACGGCAGCTTGGCCGTTCCAGCCTGGATGCTTCGGCGCGTGTGCATGTGGCTACGACATTATACACCAGCGTTCGCGGCGTGGTGAGTATGCACACGGTGGCAGACATGCAAACGTCTGCCGCACAGGCTGAGGCGCAGTGTCAGCGGCTGTTGGATGCAGCGTGAGCACCAGCAGCAATCAGGCAAACAGCACTGCAGCTCATTTCCCAGCGGCTGCAGCAGGAGCGGAAAGCGCAGCAGCGTCTGCGCCAGGCACTGATGACCGGCAGATGACTGCAGCGACAGCCGTGGGCGGTGGAAGTACATCCAGCATGTCGCTGCTGCAGCAGGCGTAGCAAGGTGAGCAGTGGTATGCACAAGAGTATGCATTGGGCACAACGAGCCTCCACGCTGTAAATGGATGCAGTGCCAGGCATATTGCATGTACATTCCATGTAGTTGTCCCAGCCTTTGGAGGCGGATATGACATGAACAGGGTCGTGTCACATTACCCCATCCTGACCATGTGCTACATATCATGCGCAGCCGCAGCAGCAGCAGCAGCAGCTCATCCAGCACAATTCAAGCCAGCCGAGTGGTTGACACGCGAGCAGCATGGGCAGCTCAGCCGGGGACGATGCCAGCAGCGTTGTGGTCTCTACTGCACAAGCCACTGCAGCTGCAGATGTAACGTCAGGTGTGACGGCTGACGCAGCGGCAGCTGCTGTGCCTCGGCCCAAGCAGCAAGCGGCTCGGGACCCTAGCGGCACGCCCCGAGCGACTGGCGCAGAAACGGCGCCCAGGACAGCAGACAAACCAGGTTCTTTCGCAGCCGCCGCCGCCGGCAGCATCCTGCGGTGGCCCGAGGTGCGCAGGCGCCCCGAGGCTCGGCAGGGGCCACAACAGTGGCACACATGCTGACATGCAGCTGCCGGCGAGATGCTGCACAGTCCCAAAAAGTGGACTGACATCAGACAAGCACCGGTGTGTGCGCTGACGCCTGCCCTGTATTGAATGCACCTCCAACTGTGCATGCAGGGGTACACAGAGGCAGACATGAAGGCGGCCAGTCTGAGCACCGAAGCGAGCATGCGCGCGGCAGTGAGTTGTATCCGCAGCAAGCTAGGAACTGAACACCTGGACCACAGCGCGCGCGTCAGCCAATACCACATGCGGCTGCGGCAGCGGGAAGCAGAAGAAGCAGGGGAAGCAGAGCATTCAGCTGAGCAAGCGCGGACCTGCACGCAGCAGCAACAGGAGGCCAGCCCACAGCCGGCAGCAGGCCCGAAGCCAGGGCAGGTGACTCCTAGTGTGCGGCACCAGGAGCAGTCGGCGGACGATGATGAGGCGCACGAGGCGCTTCTGGCCATGAAGACAGACGGTGAGCATCGCTGAGCATGGCATCTGGTAGTTGAGATGTGCACCTTGAATGACGCTGTCCAGGGGTGCAGCTTGGCTGGGCGAAGCGTATGATTTGCTGACGCCGGTTGGAATGGTGAAAACCAGCAGGAGATGCAGTTGCATCATTTGTAATCCTACTGCAGCCTGTGGAGGGGTATCACAGCGCTGACAGCATTGATTGGCTGCGTCTGCATCAAATTATTAGATCTTTGTCTTCTGGCTGCAGAATTGGAGGAGGCAAGGGCGTGCCTGGCACATTGCATTGCAGAGTGTGGTGCTGATCCCAACATGCTAGAGAGCCCGGGATCACAATATGCGGCTTACGCTCTGGCGTACTCGAGGGGAAAGCAGCAGAAGAAGCGGCTGCTAGCATATGTGCGGCAGTGCCTGTGCGAGGTGCGCTACCTGAAGTCCAGGCTGGAGCACCTGCTTATCCGCTCTTGCTGCTTGCCCAAAGTGTCAGCAGGACCGAATGCCAGAGATGTTGCTGTGATGCGCATGGCCTTGCAAGGCATGGTGGCTTGCAAGGTTATCAGAGTCATATGTGCCCATAACTTCAGTGTCTTTTCCACCCAGAATGGGGCTTGGCCGGACATCAGCTTCAGCCAGCAGCCCGAGACTGACCCCGTCAATCAGCCAGAAACTCTTTCCTTCAAATTTCACATGAAGTCGAAGGCTGCGGCTGACCCAGCAGCGGACGCCTCATCCCCCGCACTGAATGGTAAATCCGTTGCCTGCCTCCATAGCATCTGGCAGCATGTCTTCCAGCTGCTGGCGCCTGATGCCATTGTCAAGCAGTTGCCGAAGCAGGCACTGGGGCCGGTGCTGATTTGTGACACATGGTACTGACGGGGTGACACATGGTACCGAACCGATGGGGTGTGCTTTCATTGCTGGTGCAGTGGAGGACAGCGCACACGAGGCCTGGCAGCAGCTGGCCAGGTGCATCGCGGAGTGCGGCGGTGATGTGGCAGACGGGGACGGCATAGCCACCATGGAGATGGGGGCGATCATTATGCGGACCAGGTCGGAGGCGCAGCGGGGGCGGTTGCTGGACATGTTAGCATCGGCGCTTGGGCAGGCATGCTTCTGCGCTCTGGTAAACGGAACTTGTCAAACACCTGATGAGGTCGCAACCTATCAGGACTTCTGCATACTTGCTTTCTGTACATCTGCATGACCTGCAAGGAACGGCTTGTGAGCCCGTGAGATGGCTGCTCGCATACAAGGTGGAATGCAGTCACTGCATGGTTCGAAAGGACACTCACTGCAGCATGCATCTGAACATTGCTCTTCATTACAACGCCGTAGACGGTCAGCAACCTTGCCGGTATGGCGGCGGGATGCTCTGAGCACATTGTTCATATGTGCACGACTGGCGTAGGTGGCGTGTAAAGACCCGAGCCTTGCAGGAACCCCCGCCACCCCATGGACACGACTTACTGTGGACGATTGCAGGGGCACAGCCTGCCAGAGGCGGCACAGGAGCTCCGCCACATGATCAGAGCGATCATGAGACCAGCAGGCGCCCAGGGCCAGCAGCAGCAGCAAGGGGATCAGGCCGTGGTGGCGCCACATCAGCCAAACCAGGCTGCTGGCACAGTGTTGAACCCTGAGCAGTCACGAGGTTCGTGCCATTGCGCTGCTGTGCATGCCAGCTGGGACTGCTGCCGCCCTGTCCGGCCATGCAAACTCGGTGCAGCATGTGGCTGCGCCGTGCTGGACGGCACTGCTGCTGGTTGTACCTCCTTCTCGTCGGCAGGCCACCCTGGGCTCCATATTTCAATGGTGCCATGCTGTCACCACACAACCGCACGCAACGGGCTAGCAAGCTGATCGGCACTAGGGCCTGCGCTGTCCACCCTGCAGCGAAAGATGGCTCGCCAGGCGACGCGCGGCAGGAGCTGCAGGCGTGCATTGCAGAGTGCGGCGTGGACGCCGCTCTGATGGACGACCCGAACACGTACAGCACGTCTCGAGTGCTGGAGGCGGCTGCAGTGTTTGGCGGCCTGCGTGACACCGTGCTCCAAGTCATTCGCCTGTGCCTGCGCAAGGTGAGTGCCAGCGGCGCTGACACACAGCATGCGCCACTCATGCAATCCAAGCACTGCTTCTGCGAGTCATTGCAGCAACATCTGTTCCAGCTGCATATGTGGCTTGCTCAGGTCCAATGAGCACGTTGGAATGGTGTGTTGCTACACAGATGGGCATTGGAATGTGCTGCTGCAGGGTGGCTGTTGGCCGCCAGAGCTTGCCATTGCCATCCACGGTCCAGGAGTCATCGCAGTGGAGTGGCAATATACCTTTGACGATGACGGGGCAGATGTCCGAGCCCTGTCGGGAATAGCATGCAACCGACAAGCCGGTCTCCTCACGATGCCAGCCCCTGAACGCTCTGGCAGAAGTTCCGTCTTTGGCAGGGTCGATGTTGCAGTGCATCCGCTGCCATTTGAGGGTGAGTGCGCGTTCAGCATGTCCAGCATGTCAAACACAGAAGCTGCACTATGCACACCCGCCTGCTTGTGCGGGGCATGCATGCCCTTCTGTCATTGACTCGGCAGCTGCCAGAACACTCACACACTGTCTTCTTGCATCGCCTTGATGCTTTTGCTGAGTAGCAGCGAGGCTGCTCACTGCAACAGGAACCTCTGCGAAACTGACGGTGCAATAACCTCCGCAGGCTATGGCTTCATGGGGCACATGCTGCTGCGCTGCGTCCTAGAGTCCGGCGCTGACCCGAGGCTGCTGACGCAGCCGGCTGCTGCTGTGATATCGCGGCGCCTGGCGGCTGCCACATGCGAGGGCGAGCGGCTGTGGCTGCTGCTGTGTGTGGGCGGGTCCCTCCTCAAGGTGTGGCATGCTCGTCCGGCCTACAGCAACACCCAAGTTGGGCTGTGTTGAAGGCCGTGACGTCGGATGTTGTAGTGGTATAGGGTCGTTGCATTTACAAGGAGCACGCTGCAGGCGTTAGCCACAGGCTCTGCTGGAGAGTGCAAGCCCTGGCAGATGGCATCGCTGAGGTGTGCTTGCCACCGTCGCTGCAGGACCGTGTATGGCCGCGTAAACTCGCAAGCGGCAAGATGACTGTCAGCAAGGAGGGGCCGCTGTTTGTTGGGTCTGACGGCACGCCTCTGCCGGTCATCTCGCCAGGCGGCGAGCTTCCTGGCGGTAAGGCCCTGGCAGCAGTATTACCAGCCAATCTGCATTGCGACAGCTGCAAGTGTAGCTGTGGCTGCAGCTTGCTGTTTGCTGCGTGATTGTGACAGAAAGTCTCGTCACAAAGCTCCATGTCCGTGGTCCGCAGGCGCAGAGGCAGCGCAGCAGCTGCTGCTCATGTGTATGGTGGAGAGCGGGATCTATGACCTTCGGCGACTGGAGGAGCCGCCGGCAGCGGCGCTTGCCGTCTGGCTTTCTGCAACAGACCCAGAGACATCTCGCATGGAGCTGCTGTATGCGACGCAGACATCCCTGCTCCAGGTGTGCATGCCACTTCCCTTTGATGACATGCGGGACTGGGCCAGCATGCACTTGATGACCCCGACAACCTGGCATGGCCTTGAAAGCTTCCCTCACTGCTGACTGCAGCCACCCTTGATTAGCTGAACATGACGATGTACGCCTGCATCTGCAGGACGGCACCTGGCCGGCTGTGAAAATTGCAGACATGCATGTTATAAATGGGCATTTGCGGGTGAGCTTCGCACGTCCCCAGCAGGACGGCAAGCAGTCAGGTGTGTACCCGTTCATTTACAGCAGCCATCTTTGGTACCTCACATGTGCTGTTCACGCATGCTGCAGACCCAGCAACCTCGTGTAGCCTGTCCATGCCGGCTGAATGGTCACCACACTGAACATGCAGAAAATTATGTAGGCGTCGAGTCCGGCGTCGGCTGCCAGGAACTGTCAGCCAGCTCTGAGACAGGTGAGAGGCCTACCTCGAGGGACCTGTGCGATTGCGCAAGAACATCATAGGGCCTGTATGTCCGGTTCAGTACAAACTGTAACCCTGAACATATCGGGCAGGATGCATTGGAGTAGCAGCATCTACTGGATGTCAACCCAAGTTGTAGCTCTTCTCAGAACAGCATTTGCCAGCTTACAACATGCTCAACAGGTCACCCCGACCCGTCCACAAGCTCCTTGCACTGCTTTTGCAGGTAAGGGAACCGCAGGCATGGTGACCCACTTCTACACCTGGCTGGAGCGGTTGGTCAGCAGACAGGCCAGCATGCCCACATGCGATGCGGGTGCCCTCGATCGGCTGCTGCAGGTATAGAGCCTGAACACGCCAGTTGCCACGGAAAAGGGCATCTGTCTCACGGGATAGCCACACAGCCACAAACTCGTGTGGCGGGCACACCAGTCATGCGCACTAGGGTTGGAGGAGACGCAGGGAATGCATGCAACGCATGAGTCTGGCGGGATGCACCGATGTAGCGAGAGACCAAGCCTGCGTCTCACCCTTCGTGCAGGTGCAGCGCCTCATGTTACATTGCATGTGACATGGATGTCGCATTACCTTTGGGCAGTGTTTGCTTGCAGATTCTGAACGTCAAGGACATGGTGTCGAGCCTGCAAGCCCTGCCGTCGATCGCGCATGTGGAGCACGCCCTGGCTTGGCTGCTGGGGTTCGCCATGGTCGAGGTGCGGTGCCATCGCATCCTGTCCTGAGATTTTAGGTCAGAAAGTGTGATGTAGCACCATCAATGGCCTGGTAGCGGGCGGCAGGCACAAGTGGCAAGCCAGCTGTGCTGCCTGTGCAGCAGGTGAACACGCGTTTGCCCTTAGTGTCTGGCTGTTCGTCACTATGTTACGATCGAGATCCTTCAGAATTCTGCATTCTGGCTGATGGAAAGGGGAGGTCCACGATCTTGTGCAGTCGGATCCAGGAACATCGACAAATTGCATATTGAGTGGGCACCAGTCACACGGGGGTCTATGCTCCCATGCAGGAGTTCGACCTGAACAATGGCCAGATCATGATCATGCTGAGGGCGAGAATGGCAGGCGGTGAGTTTTGGGCAGCAGGCTTGTGTCAATCACAATCACAATCACAGATGCACTTTGCTCAGCCGTGGCAGCATGAGCCTTGACATTCAGCCTCCATATGTTGTGACAGTCTCTAACTGATACACATGCATGGTAGCAGCAGCATTCTAGCCATTGCAGCTTACTAGTGTCCCACAGCGAGAGGGCTTACCGCTCTGTACTGTTGGTGTTGCCAGGCGGGCTGGCTGTTCCTGCTGAAAGCGCTCGGCGTCAACATCCATTCGCGCGACAGGGTGCGCTGTGGCCGAAGACTCTGTACCATCTTCCAACAATCTGGCCTGCCTGTCCAGACCTGTGCATCGTGTGCTAGCATGATAGCACCTGCAGAGCCACTGTACGAGATGGGCAGCACATCCGACAGCTTGCAGTATGCTTGCCACACGGTGTCCAGTAGCTGCTGGCCAGGTACTTCGGCAGGCAAGCCGCCGCTTTGCTTCAACCTCACAATGCAGGGCAGCCACCTAAGCATCAAGGATCGAGAAGCAGACGACTGCTGCAGCTGCCTCAGCTTCCACAAGGATTCACTCGACAGTGAAATACATGTACCTCACAGGCGAGCTGCTGGACCTACGGGAGGTGGTCGTCACCTTGGTGGAGACGTGGCGGGACAGCGGGCGGCCGGGCCAGAACGCGCTGCTGGCTGCGGCGCTGCCGCCACTGCTGCTGGCTGTTGATGCGGCCGGCCAGCGGGAGCTGCTCGCTACTGCGCGCACACTGGCCAAAGAGGTGCTTTTTGTGGTGTGCTCGTTCCGAGACAAGCTGGCACGAGCTCCTCTACCTTCAATGATGATGCCACGAGCCATTACAATGCGGCAGCTGGCAACCATGCTGCTTGCTGGCTGGCAGCACTGCTGTTGCCTGCTGCGCACTCGCAGACTGCTGAGCCTGCTTTGTGCTTCAAGGCTTCCATTGCACACAACTGTGCATGGCCAGCACGCCAATGCCATACCAGGGCAAGGTGCATGGTGCTGAAGAGCATGGCAGTTGGCACCATGCAACGAGGAACATGCCGATGTGTGCTGCCATGTTGGCTTTAACAGGGCATGTCGGCGCCAGTCATCAAGCGCGCCCTGGAGCAGCGTAGTGCCAAGCAGCACGCCGCCGCCGAGGCGGCAGCAAAGGCAGGGGCCGCAGGGGCAGAGCCAGCGCCAGCGGGCGGTGCCAACGCCTCACCGCCAGCAGCGTGCAAGGCGGAGGCCCCGCAGGCCACGCCCAAGGGCAAGTTGCCCACAGAGGTCGATGCTGGTCGACTGCCTGTTGGTCCACAGGCAGCAGCGCCAGCCACATCTCTCGCCCAAGCCGCTCGTGCTCCAACAGCCGGATCCGATGTAGCAGCATCCGCACCAGAGGCCTCATTGGCAGCCGGTGCTGCGGATCCCAGGGTCGCCTTGTTCGAGGCTGTGGTGCGCGAGGCTCTGCAGGAGGCCCGCGAGCATCTGCAGCGGCGGCAGCTTGAACGCATGACGGAAGAGGAGCTGCAGGAGCGGCGGCAGGAAGCAGGCTTTGAGGCGCTGGCCCCTGCAGCCCCTGCAATGCCGCTCCCTGCTGACGACAGCGCACCAGGTGAGCAGTGCTGCACTGCATCGGGAATGGCGGCCACTGTGTGCACATCAGCAGAGGCGCTGCCACAGATCCTCACTGGCTGCAGTGGCGACAGAATTATTTCTGATGACATCCTGCCGTTGGGGTGGACAACTGACACCGGGTGGAAGCCCCACTGAGCACGCTATCAAGCCAGCAATTTGCACACTCAGGAGGCAGTTTTTGTTGCAGCGCTGACGCATTGCTGAGCTTCATGTGATGTGTGAGTGACTTCCTGGCTGGAGTCTGCTGTAGGCCTCGAGGCTGCAAAGGCGAAGCTGGCACGCTGCGTGGAGGAGTGCGGTGCCAGCGCCGAGCTGCTACAGAGCAGGGATGCGCGATGCATGGCGTACGCACTGAAAAATGCTGCAGACAAGAGGGCCGAGAGGCACATGCTGCGACGGATTCGGCAGTCTCTGCGCCAGGTTGGTAGCCGAAGCATACTGCTCTCTAGTATGTGGCTGGTGCTCTGCTGAGCTGGAGCATCATGGCTGAAACTCAGGGAGGATGCTGAACATGCATCTGCTCTGTTGATGCACTTGGTGGCTTTTCTGTGTGCAAGAGGCGTTTCAGTTTAATCAGCTCCAAACTTGGCAGTATCGCAGACTGCTGCTGCATGCACAAAGCTGGTCCGTGTCGGTTGTGCAGAGCATTGCGGTGCTGAGATCGCCTCTCGAATGCCTGCACAGCGCTGCTGCAGCCCTCAGGCATGATAGCCTTCCTGCATAGTCACACCCAACAGTCCCCAAAGCTTCTGTGGTCTACTGCAGGACGGTGAGTGGCCGGAGTACACGGTCTTCAGTCGCGCCCACGACCTGCCAGATGGCGGCGGCACTGTAACCGCCTTTGGCATGACCTTCCAGCCATGGGCCGAAAGGTGTGCAGCAAAGGGAGCCGCGCCACCCACGCCAGAAGGTGATGCTTGCATGCGCCCGCCCAGTCACTGCCTGGGAACTATGTGCTGGTCGAATCGGCTGGCAGGGCCTTTCAGCAGGGGCCCTGCAGACTGCGCTTGTAGGTTCTCATGCTGCAGCGGCTTTGATTCCCACAGCCGAGGGCGAGAGTGCAATGGACTGCCCGCGCTGTGCTCTGCAGATCGAGAGAATTCAGATAACGAGAAATCAGACGACGAGGAGGAAGCAGAAGATTACGATGCGCTAGGACGGCTGATCTTGTGCATGGCAGAGAGTGATGTGGAGATTGCAGATGGAGACGGGCCGGCCCTCAACAACATGGTTGAGGCCGTGGCATCGAGCACAACCAAGGTGCACCGAGACATGCTGCTGCAGCTGTTGGCGGCCGACTTCAAGCAGGCGCGCTTCCTGAATCATGACGGGACCACGTTGTCTTTCATTGTCCTTGCATTGCTCTGCCAGACAAGGCCCAGTTGTCCATGCCGCTGGTGGTCTGCGCCTGCCGCGGCTGCCGAATCCCCAAGGCCAATGGCTCCCCCAAGACATGTCTCCGTCACAGCTCCAGTCTGTGTCTGGGGCACATGGGTGGTGAATGGCTTGCTTTGGAATTGGCTGCAGGGCTGCGGTGTACAGGCGGCGGCAGGAAAGATGAGGGGCTACTACCCGCATATGGCTGAAGCACTAGGGGCCGAGCAGCAGCAGGACCTGTGGCAGCCGAAGGGGCGTGATGTCAGCACGCCATCAGCCATCACCCCAGGGCAGACAGAAGGTACGTGTTGTGACGGGGTTGCCAATTCCATATTTTTTCGTGGCCGCTGGTCTGGCTGCTGCTGCACCTGTGAACATGTCAGGACAGCGTCTGCAGGCCCTGCTGGTGCTCGTTCTTTCTCGAGGCGCGTCTGTTTCGGCTGCACGACTCAATTCCCCGTGGCTGCAATATTGCATAGATTGGTTGAATGACACCACGAAGGCTTGGGTGTTCTGGGTGCGCAGGCCGTGCTGTTGCCAGGTCAGAGCCACAGGCAAAGAGCAACATGCAGCTGCTGCAAGAGAGTGTTCTGGAGTGCGGCGCGGACTGGGCATTGATGCAGCACCCCGGTGCCCTCCAGGCGGCCGGTGTGCTGAAACACGCGGCGGGGTTCGATGGTGTCTGCGATGCTGTGCTGTCCGCCGTGCGGCTGTGTCTCCGCAAGGTAGGGGCTGCCTGCAATGCCACGTGCTGCATGATCTTTGACGGAGCGTTGGCAAGTAGCTGCCTGTGCAGCTTGTGCGCTGCTGTGACCTCAGCTGTCAAGTGCATTGGCCCTGTGGCTCGTGGGGACCAGGCAAGGATTCAGCGCTCATGCGCCCCGTGAGCACGCTCCCAGATGTTTGTGCGGTTCTGCCGCAGGGTGGCTGCTGGCCACAAGGCCTTGTGCTCACCGACTGCGACGGAGGCATCGCCGTGCTGTGGCAGTACCTGTTTGACGACGATGGCGCTGATGTAGCGGCGCTTGCTGGGAAGGGACAAGTATGCAGAGCGTTCTTCTTCAACGCGGACGCGGCTGCAGCTGGATGTCACAGCCAATGCGCCGTGTATGCGAGGCTTGATGTCGAAGTGCAGGCGCTGCCTGTTGCAGGCAAGGGGCACATAAAGCATCGCACAGCATGTGCAGCAAGTGGATATCTGGGCCTGCATGCCCATTTGCAAATGCCTCGCCAGCAGGCATGACCAACACTGCAGCAACTGGCATGGGCCAGTGCAGCCTGAAGGTGCAATGGTGTCGTACTGTCAAAGCCGCAGGCTATGAGGTCGAGGGGCAGGCGCTGCTGAAGTGCGTCATTGGCTGCGGGGCGAGCCCCGCGCTGATGAGGCAGCCGGCCGCTGTCGCCCTAGCGAAGCAGCTGGCAGCTTTGAGGACCGAGACTGACACTCTGCGGCTGCTGCTGCGCATTCGCACATCGCTCACGAAGGTATGATGAGGTGGCATGAAGTCGTCATCTGCCCACACACAGGCTACTGGCAGCTGCTGTGGCTGTCGTGCCCAGCATATGTTGTGTCAGGTGTTCTGGAGCGCCAGAGACCCTGAAACTGTTGCAAGTCTGTTCGCTCCAGACACTGAACTTGGTGCAGTTTTCGTGTATGCCCCATGTTGTTTGTCGGCGGCAAATATGCACACGGTCAAGCCAGATGAGACCTCTCACATGAGTACGATGGATGCCGCAGGAGGCGGCTTGGCCGACGAGCCCAAGTGGCAAGCCTGCACAATCCGGGAGCGCTGCCAACAGCTGGCTGCGCAAGGCGCCAGATGGGAAGCTGCCTGGCGGTAGGGGCCATCTGGCAAAGAGTAGCTGCTTGTCAGTGCTGCAAATGTTGTACTAAAACCTATGCCTAACATGTTGCTGCTTGATGTCGGTCGACCTAAAGCAGCCATGCCGACACCCTCTCAACGACAATTCGACCTTGAAGCCATCCGCTGTGCAGGCCCGGCGGCCGCACGGCAGCTGCTGGCGATGTGCCTGCAGGAGAGCGACATCGACTACGATCACCTACTGACGACTCCGGCGACGGCGGCTGGCGCAAAGGCTCTTGCCAGCATGCCCTCAGCAGCCGCCCGCATGGCGCAGCTGTTCGAGTCGCAGGCGGCCCTGCTGCAGGTGCAAAATTCCGTCAAACCCAACACAACGGAAAATAATCCGTGTTCCACTACGCATTTATCAGCAGAACACTGATAGCCCACCAGCTGGACACACAAAATTATGGGCACAGTTGCACAGCGCCACCTGTTCGCGGGAGTGACAGGCCAATGCTTGCAGCCTTGCTGGGAAGCTGCTCACTGAGACGCGTGGCTTGACTCTGACACACTACCGTCGTCAAACCTGTCAAATCCAGCTGCAGCGCAACACGGCGTGCATCAAGCCTGCCGAGAGACTCGCATGTGGTGCTGCAGGCTGACAATCTGCAGCTGCCCAAGCGCAGTGGCATCAATATTCGAGATGGGCTGGAGTCCCTGAAGTCTGCGCTGCCACCACTGGAGCATCGGCCAGAAGGTAGTGGGTTTGTGCATGCTGCGCTGCAGTCGGTATGCAGAAGGCGGCTTGCGTGTGCAGTTGTGAACCGTGCTGGTGCATGGACAGGCAGCAGGGAATGTGTCTGCCTCTCGCTATAGACAGTTCAGGGCTCTACACCTTCATACTGAGCAGCGCTTCGTCCTCTGCAAGTTTGCTAAGAATGCGCACTGCTTGCAGATAAGAAGGCTGCAGGTATCCGCCGCATGGTGACGCGCTTCAGCTCCTGGCTGCGCAAGTACCTCACCACGCCGCGCCCTGCAACTCAGCGGGACACACTCACCCTGGAGCGGCTTTCAAAGGTACAATGGGCTCACGGATACACAGAGTCAGCAGTCACTGCAGAAGCGAGCCACCAGACTTATGAGCACTGCATCTGGGCAGGGCATTGACGCGGTGTGTGTGTTTGTGGAAGCACGATGAAAGCCACTAATGACCTCCTTGCTACAAATGCTGATTTGATGAGACTGAGCTGTGCTGCCTGCCAGCGAATCGTCTGCGATGGTACACACTAGCACGCCTTGCACCTGCCGTCAGCAGCTCTGGTGCCGAGCTGTGCGTTTGCATGCAGGTGCTGGAGATTGAGGGTACAGGGGAGATCTTGCAAGCCCTGCCGACTGTGGCCCATGTGGAGTTCGCCATATCCCGCATGCTCGACATGCTGAAGGTCTGCATCAGGGCACTCTCTGGTCTATGTGACTGCAACTGGCATGCGTCATTACCTATGTCCCAGCGTGCCTGACAAGCAGCATAGATGAGCATGCCCGATGCTGCGGGGTTACACCGCGGAGCCGACCCCCCTTCTGCCAGACCATGCAACCAGTGTGCAATCCTGTGCAGGCCTCTACATTAGGCGATCAGCAGTTCTACCTGCTGAGTGAAATGATGGTTGGCGGTGAGAGGCTCTCAGCATGCAGGTCATGGACCACTGCTTTGCATGCAACGTGCAAAGGCAGCAGCCTTGCCCCTGCGCATTGGCATATTGCAGCACCATGTCGAGTGTGTGTGGTGGCATAGACCTTACGCCGTGCCGGGAAGCAGCAGCTGCATTGGAAACAAACCGACAAACCCTAACCACACAGCATCAGGAAATTCTGTACAAAAGTGTGACAGTTGTTTCCCCTGCCATTGCAGACAAAGTGGTGAAACATGGTGACCGCCTATGCCGCCAGTATCCATTCGCACGCCAGGGTACGCCGCAGTCTGCTTTGGAGTCTTGAAATGGCATCTGTAGTTACCATTTGATGGCGCACCTTGTTAGGAGAGTTGTGTGTCAGGCATGGCCAAGTTGGTCGCTCGCTGACAGTCGGTCAGCAGCAGCTTCATGGCGGGTCGCATCCCAGCAACAGCACGTGATTGTCGTTAGGTGTACAGCATCAGCAAGCATAGATGCTGATGGTTCGGCCCATGCGCATGTCCAGGAAGCATCATCCTTTCTTTGGTTTCTGCTTGAGATGCGCTTCTTGTCAGGCGATCCGCCGCCAACACAGGGCGTGATGTGTGCCGTGCAGGCAAGCTGCTGGACCTGCAGGAAGTCTTCACCCAGCTGGTGGAGACGTGGCGGCGGGCCGGGCGGCAAAGCGACAACACGCTGCTGCCCGAGGCGCTGCCGCCGCTGCTGCTGGCGACCGACGCAGCAGGGCAGCAGGAGCTGCTTGACACCGCGCGCACGCTGCTCAACAAGGTGCTTCGCTGCAGACCAGATATGATGCACATGACATCAATCACTAGCATTCTGTCATCTGCGCACATCACGCCACTAGATGTATTGTGCACTCCCCTGCTGCTGCTGCTCGAGTACTGGTGGCTGGCAGCATCTGCTGGTGGTTTCTTCAAACTCAGATCGACACAGCAGGCTCAACTTGTCCAGCACTGTACGATTTACAACCAAAGGTGTTGCGATTGGAGTGTATCATACTGACCTCTGTCTAATCCATCAGTCATTTGGCAACCTTTATGCGCTGTGTATGCTGCCGAACTTCCACGGGTTTCTGCACTCCAGGGCATGTCGGTGCCGGTCATCAAACGTGCCCTGGAGCAGCGCATCGCCAAGCAGCACGCCGCTGCAGAAGCAGCAGCAGCGGCGGGTGCCCCAGGACCGAAAGCAGCAGCGGGGCCAGGCGCAGGGGCAGAGGCAGCGCGATCGACCGGCATCAGCGGCGGCTCAGCTGTTGCTGCTGCTCAAGCAGCGCTCGCTCCTGCTCACACCGCCATCACGCAGACTGCGTCGGGGCCAGCTGGAACGGACAGCACCACCGCAGGTGCTGCCCGAGGCCATCACCAGCTGCCGGCTTCCCCCAAACCAAAGCGCAAGCCGCATGGCGCTGCCAAGCAGCCGCAGCACAGCTCAGCGACCATCAAGCGGTCCACAGGCGCTGCAGCAGTGAGTGCTGCTAAGTTGGAGACGGTGGTGCCACTGCCGGACAGCATCGCAGGGGCCACTTCAGCATCAGAGGACACTCCGCTTGATGCCACCCAAGCAGGTGTGTCACAAATCTACCCAAGGTCTACCCAGCTGAAAACAAATCCTGTGCTCTGCAGCTTGTCGGTCAGAACGAATCGACTCCGGTGCGGCTGTGGAAGGACAACTGCTGGTTATGTGGTGAAGGTGCACCCTGATCATCTGTGTGAAGCTTGCACTGATGGTGGTGGCGTGGCCTGCCTTGCAGCTCTCGAGCGGGAGCTCAGGGGCCTGATGCCTGCCGATCTGAAGGCGCTCTCCAAAAACATGGGCAAGCTGGATGCCGCAGCGCTGAATCAACTGCTGATATCAGCCCATCGTGCAGCAATCAAAGTCGGGATCCCACCCTCGGTACTGGCCGAACGCATGCCCACTGCAATTGCTGTGCTGCAGGCCCTGCCCTCTGAGGTGATGGATATCTCTTCATCGTGTCATGCTTCATTTCTGCGCCTTTGCGCCTGTGCTCTGCTGCCAGAGGGTTTCCATGCTTGCAGCTGCTTGCCCTGCCGCACAGCCACGTCAGCGTACGACCGCGGCCACATTGTGCTGTGAAGTCTCCTGGCAACACCATTCATGGCAACCCCTTGAAACCACTTGCTGCTGCAGGCGGTGGACACCGTCCAGGCTACGGCGGTGCTGTGGCAGCATCTGCAGTTTCCAGGCGACCCTGCCGCTCAACAAAGAGATGCACCTGCCGTGGCGACATGCCCTGGGGCGGCTGGGACAGCCGCTGCAGGCGGCGGCACGGCAGCAGCTGCAGCTGCAGCTGCAGCTGCACCGGCAGCAGTCACAGCAGGTGGCACGGCAGTGGCCGCTGCGGAACCAGCATTGTCGCTGCAGCAGCAGTCTAGCTGCAGAGCCGCAGTGACGGGCCAGCCGGATCCTGTGGCAAAGCCTGTGCGCAAGCGCGCCCCTGCGACTGCAGCCGCCGCCGCCGCTGCTGCTGCTGCTGCAGCTGCCACACCAAACCCTGCAGCACCCAAGGGGTCTGGTGCAGGGGGCGGCGCCTCGCCAGGCAGCGGATCAGCAGGCAGCGCGCGGGGGCCGGATGCCCCCCTCCTAGAGGCAGCGGCCGGGACTGCAGCGCCTGCCCAGCAACAGGAGGTGCTGTCTGCGCTGTGTGGGCATGCCCTGCTGCTCTTCAGCATCAGCTCCATGTCCTATCCATACCATGTCGGGAGGGTGGCTGCGCATCGTCCGGCACCACACGCCGCTGCAACACTGCTCTCGGTCGGCCTGCAGGGACCGGGTGGTGTACGGCTGCAGCGGCGCCGCTTCTTGCGGAGCGAGCTGGTGCAGCTCCTGGATGCTGGCAGCGCTGACGACATGACGGTCATCCTGGACTCTCAGAAGGTGAGCCTTGCCTTCCCAAGATGCACCGAGGCCTGGCCTATGACCTCAGTAGTCCGAGCAGTTGCAGCAGCAGGCTGGAGCCTGGTGTGTGGGGCCATGCAGCTTCGCCAGGGAACAAGATGATGCCATGCGCTCACCTGGCCGCAGAATACTACGCTATGGACGTCCCCGGAGCACAGACCCTGGCGCGCAGTGCCCCAGACGCCAGCAAGGCAGGCGGACACCATTGCAGCATTGGGCAGCCTACAAGCAGCACCGGTACCACCGGCAGAGGGCTTCAGCATTGGAAGCGCGAGTGCGGCGGCATCAGCACAGCAGCCGCAGGGATGCGCCAGTGATGGCGCCGCACAGGCTGCTGCAGCACCAGCTGACAGGCAGCAGTCTGCAGATGCGACCAGGTGTTGGCCACAGCAGGCACCGAACAGCGCTACCATCGGATCTCCCACCAGCAGCCCTGCAGCGACTGGCACCTCTGCAGGTAGTTCCCGCGGCAAACAGGAAGGCCAGGCTCGAGACGGGGCCAGGGCTCGGCCACGGGGACAAGTCGCGAACCAATCAGTGCGAGGACGGCAGCCACTGCCGCCCCCCGACAAAGCTGCCGCCACAGAGCTGTTCACTGCAGCCCGAGCAGCCAAGGAGGCCAAGGAAATCCCGCAGCCGCGGCCGCAGGCGCCGTCTCTGGCAACAAAGCCCCAGCCGCAGCCGGCAGCACATCTGCAGGCGCTGCCTGCAGTCATGCCGGCAGCAGCTGCCAGAGCGGCACAGCAGCAGATTCCGCCAGCTGTCAGGGGCGGCGGCGGCGGCGGTAACCCTCACGCGCAGGCCGCCGCACAAGCCGCCCAATTCGCCAAGCAGCACATGCCAAAGGTGCGTAGTCCTGCTGCTGTTGAGCACGTTGACCCATGTCGGCAAAATTTCTGGTATACAACCAGCAGCATGTCAAGAAGACATGAAGCCCAGCCGTTCTGCCTCATGCTCCTGGACTTGATCCACCCGCGCTGCGATGTATGTATCACCCAGGTGGCGGCCATTCACCCGTCGCTGCGCAAGCCCCGCGAGTCGATCAGCACCAGCCAGGGGGCAGCAGGCAGTGCAAGGTGCTGCAGCGTGTCTGTGCATGTGACACGTCCTGTGGATTGCGAAGCGCCAGCATCCATGCTGAAGGCGTCTGGTTGTAGAGAATGTCTTGCAGCGGCAGACCATGCAAAACATAGAAATGGCCCTATGCAGGTCGCCTTCGAGGGGTGCCAGCAGCGCCGCTGCCTCCTCAGCGGTCGACCCCGCCCAAAGCAGCAGCGCCACAGCTGCACAGCCACCACAGCCGCAGCAGCAGCAGCAGCAGGTGGACCGGCAGCCACGGTCGCCAGCATCTCCGCCTGTGCCGCCCCGGCTGCGCTCCAGCCAGGCGCCGAGCTCAGCTGCAGGCTCAGCAGCACCAGCCGCCAGCCCAAAGCCCAGGCGCAGGTACACACCATACACGCCGCCAGCCTCCCCCGACCCTGGCGCTGCAGTGCCGGTGCTTATGCCGCCTGCTGCAAGGGGGGTTGTTGCGACTACACGTGCAGCCAATCCTGGCACCGGCGCCCTGAACCCTGCAGCCGGCAGCGGCGCTGGCATACTGCCATCAGCAGCTGCGGTCGCAGCCCAGCCCGAGGATTCGAGAGCGCCAGGAACTGCCGAGGACGAGGTCAACGATCCGTTTTCGTGGCTGGGCGCCTCGGCATCGGTGTTCTTCCCCCCGCCGGCCGCCGAGGCGCCTGCGCCTGGGCACCCTGCAGCAGCGACACCCCTGCCAGCTGCTGTCCCATCGGCGCCAGGCGTCCTACCTGCCCTGGTGGCGCAGCCAGGACAGCAGCAGAATGGCGCAGATGCTACCTCTGCCGCCCACCCTGCAGGGCTTGCACCTCCCTCGCAGCCTGGGCGGCAGAAACAGCAGGTGCCGCCGCCGCCGCCGTCCCCATCACCGCCGCCACCGCTGCAGCCGCAGCAGCAGCAGTATGGGGAGCGTGATATGCTGCCGCAGCCACAGCCGCACAGGCAAGCCAGCGGCTCAGCCCCGGCGCCTGCCGAGCAGCAAGCTGCATCAGAATTTCTACCGACAGCGGCAAAGCCAGCGGCAACGGCAGCGCAAGCCCTGCCACCAATACCTGCCGAAGCCGTGCACAGCGCCGGCGGCAAGGCGATGAGTCCCGAGCTGGCCGACATGTGAGTCCTCTGCTCAGAAAGGACCTCATGGACCAAACGAGAAAATTAGACTGAGGAGATTTGATGATGACTGTCCTACGCTGGGGCGTCAGCCCTTTTCTAATCCCTGCTGTGGCCTCCACCACAGCTTGCAGACTCTCAATGCACTTTGCGTCGCAGGTGCTGCTGCCCCATCTCCCATGATGTCATGACGGATCCAGTGAGTCACATGATGCTGGTCACCACCAAGCCCTGTACATGTCTTGATGCATCTATGCTGAGGTGGGCATCTGAACAGACATGTGTCAGAGCTGGCAGCCGAATGGTGAAGAGCCAAGCCAGCAGATGCTGATTTTCGGCTGCCCAAAACCCTAAACCCTGACTGCAGGTCCTCGCGGCGGATGGCTTCACATACGACAGGGTGTCAATTGAGACGTGAGTGTCATGGGACTTTTGCATCGTGGAGTTACGGTCGTTGTGCTCGACCATGTCATAGCATACATGCTGGTCTCCCATGTTTTGCCAGCAGTCTAGCAGCACGCTGATCACAGAGCAGCTGCCTGGTACTTCCATGCCGGCTACGGACTGTGGTGGCAGCATTATTGATGCAGGTGTTGGCACAACTGTGCCACCAGATCATGTGTGGCAGTGCCAGATCAGGGTCGAGCTCTGTACGTGTTGGCTGCGCAGGTGGCTGCGGCGCAGCAGCAACAGCCCCATGACCAATGAGCCGCTGCCATCGCTGGCGCTGACGCCCAATCGAGCACTGCGCCAGGTAAGCAAGGCAAGGGTCTAGAGTGAAGGGTTAATGTGACTGCGGCTACAACAGCCTGATCAGCTGTCGCCCTATGAGTATGTTGAATGCTGTCATGCTCGGGGCAGCCTCCGGTGCAGGCTGTGTGCTGCGCGCTTTGTTGGGGAGCCTGGCACCGTGTCCACCACTCGTTCCATCCTCGCATGCTGAGGCTGTCGCACCGCTCTGCAGGCCATCCCGTTGATGCTGAGTGCCAGCAGCGCATGACTTTGCCGAACACAGCCAGCTCAGGAGGCCAGTGGCTTCCGAAGCAGTCGAGCAGAGGATCGCAGCACAGGTTGTGCACCTAGCCTTCACGCACAAACCGCTGCACTGCTGGTGAGTTCTGCGTGCCACTACAGAAGCCTGCATACCAGGTGCTGAAGCTGCGTGTGCGTGGGTGCTGCAGTGATCCGCAAGTTGCCGTGCAGACTCTGACATGCTGTGCTGCAGGTGCCCGAGCAGCCGGCCGGACCTGTGACATTGTAATGTGTGACAAGGCAGCTGGCGTAGGCAGCTTCACACCTAATCTCGTGGGGGTTTCTTCGGCTTTCAGGATGCGTGAACAGTAGATAGAAACTCGGATGCAGCTTAGCACATTATAGCTACGCGAGTCTGATAGTATCCCAGTGGCGCCTCGTCCTCGCAGCTGTGCCGTCACATCACATGAGGCTGTGTCCCCAGCATGGCATAGTGCCATGCAATGGCATGCATGCATTTCACCTCGTGATGCAAGTCAGTAGTTGGACACGTTGTTTGTGCTGACTGCATCAGCAAAGTTGAGCCACAAAGCCTTTGAAATGGTCAAGTTTCTGCTGCGTATTCACCAGTCCCCGTCAGGCCACATGCCACTCGGCACTGCCACATCCACACACCCGACTCAAAGTGAACATGCTCTGTGGACAGCTCGACGACGCTGCGATGTTTGCACATACGTCGCTGCAGTGGGGATGCCCAGAAGGCTCCCTCCTGGCATGACAGAGTCGAGACCCAGCACCTTCAGATTGGTCAAATGCTCAATCGCCTCAGCACACTCCTGAGTCGGGATTCCCAAGCCGTCGGTGCAGAATCACCTCTCTTAGGCCCATAGCGCCCCCAAGCGCTATGTGGGGGGATTGATCCTCGTATTCCTCGAGGTTTATCCCTCAATGCCGCCTTCAGGTTGGCGCCGCACTGTGCCTGAGTGTCGCCAGACTCGGCGTGCCATCCTTCCGCACACCAGCAGCGCCCGCAGAGCTGGTAGCAGGCGCAAGTCCGGCAACATCTCCGACGGCAGCGCATGAGCTCTCCCCGCCGCTCCAGCCGGCTGAGGGATGCCAGCTGCAGCATGTCTGGTGGCAGGACGCTGTCTGGCAGAAGGCACTGGTCCAGCGACACGAGTGCAGCTGCCGCAGGCCGGCAGCTGTGCCGGGCGGGAACAACGCTCCACGATGTACAGTTGCTCGTGGTGCTTCCGCTCTCAACAGTGCATCAACAGCATCAACAGTGCATGGCATCATTCAGCAACTGGCGGTGTTACTCGTCGTGCATGCATGTCACACACGCAGTGCGTGGGCCATGCTCATCATTTCCCCTTTGAAGCAGGCAACATGCTGATGCTGCTCGCTGCACGTGACTTGCGATATGTCGTGTAAACAGTGAACGAAGTCGCTGCGCCGGAAAATCCGCCTGCGTGAAATCTGTGCAGGTGTGCATGCTTCCTTGCAGGAAGTAGGTCTTTCTGGACCCGTGCCATGTCATGTTGCTTGCAAGCGCAGCTGCAGTTTACACGCTCACGGCAGATGGGTTGAGCTAGGCTTCTGTGCTAAGCGTGCGAGTTGCAAGTGTCAATCCGTGAGCAAACCCAGATTCGACAGTGCATGCAGGGGATCCCAATGTTGGGTTCTGATACGCAACACTGCGCAATGCTTTGCTGCCCGCAGAGATGCCAGAAAGCCTGTTTCCGGCTTGCAGCTGACAGAAGGGACACCTGCTTGTCAGCCACGTGCACAGCATGAGCCTTGCATGCGCTGCCTGCGGCGCTGAATGCCGCTGATCATGCGTTGCACTATCTTAACATTAGCAACAGGTACGGCAGCGATCAACAGCTTTTGTACTTTAACAGCGAACAGTACTCATTGCTAGTAAAGAGTATTCACGAGGCGCCGATCGGCTACCACCTGGGCAATCTTACAGGCCGCGCTCACTACTTGCACACAGCAACTTGGCCACTCCAGCCTTGACGCTCCGGCGCGTATGCATGTGGCTACGGCACAAGACAGCAGCGTTCGCGGCGTGGTGATGTTGCATACAATGACAGACATGCCAACCTCTGCCGCACAGGCTGAGGCACTGCGTCAGCGGCTATCGGCTGCAGCATGAGCATCGATGCAGCAATCAGGCAGACAGCACTGCAGCCCCCGGCTGCACCGCAACAGAAACTGCAGCGGCCTCTGCGTCAGGCGCTGACAACCGGCAGGTGACCACATACAGTGACGGACACCGGGAGCATAGCCACTGTGTTCGCAGCTGCTGCGGGCATAGCATGGTGAGCGGAGTGCAGACCAGCATGCATTGTTACACAGCGGGCCACAGTGCAGGGACACCTGCGCAGCATCATGCATAGAACCTGCACACCCCACAAATTTGTTTCAGCTGCCATGTGATGGAGACTGACATTGACGTGAACGGGATTGCTTCACTTACTCTCCTGAGCCGTGCTGCCATTATGCGCAGCTGCAGCGGCAGTAGCTCATCCCGCTCAGTCTGGCGGTGCTAAGCGCGCAGCATGGGCCGCACTGCCGGGGAGGAGCCCAGCAGCTTTGCAGTGCATGGTATACCAGCTACACCAGCGGCAGATGGATCGGCAGACGCAGCGGCGCCGGCGGCAGCTGCAGCGCCTGGCACGGAGCAGCAGCCAGCTCGGGGCCCTGGCGGGCGTTCGCGAGCGGCTGGCGCAGCAGTGCCACCCGGTCCAATGGGAAGCGCAGGCCATGGCGCAGCCATGGGCAGCAACATACTGCAGCTGCCTGAGGTACGCTGGTTCTTCGAGTGGGCAGCAGTGCAGCAGTTGCACTCGTGCTGAAGCGTCCGTCTGAAACATGCTGCATGATTCAGGAGATCCAACTGGGTCTGGAAACTTGCTTCGGGCGGCGGCGGTGCTGCACAACATTGGCCACCAGGCAAGCGTGGCTGCCGGCGCCAGTTCCTGCCCTGGCAAAATGCACATGCTGCTGCCCATGCAGGGTTACACACCGGAGGACATGGAGGCGACCGGTCGAGTCATTGAGGAATCCATGCGGGGGGCGATACGCAGCATCCGCAGCGACCTGGGGACTGAACACATGGACCACGCGGCGCGCGTCCGCCAGTACCACATGCAGCGGCGGCGGCGGCGGCAGGCGGCAGGCAAAGCGGGCGGCGCAGGAGAAGCGGCTGGGCAGGCGCCCTCCCGCACGCAGCAGCAGCCGGAGGCCGGGGCGCAGCCGGCGGCGGGCTTGAGGCGAGGGGCGCCAGCAGTCGAAACCCTAAGCCCTAAATCCGATGAGGGGGACCCTGAGCAGTCGTCCGATGATGAGGAGGCGTACAATGAGCTCCTGGCAATCAAAACTGATGGTGAGCGCCTCCGAGCATGGTGTCTGGTGGTTTGTATGGGCAACCAACATGGCGCTGCCAAAGTGCCAATGACGCAATGTGGCTGGGGATTGCGTGCTGGCAAGCATGATCATGGTGATGCTGCAGAAAGAGGTGACACCCTCTAGGACACAATACGGTTTTAGCGTTTGCAACTTCACAATGGCATATAGTCAATCAGCATGGGAGATCATTGCGAGGCAGTAATGAGTGACTGCGTCACAGTTTTCACACAGATGTCTGCCACATGACTGCAGAGATGGAGGCTGCGAGGGTGCGCCTGGCACGCTGTGTTGCGGAGTGCGGCGCTGATGCCAAGCTACTGCAGAGCACGGACGGACAGTGCGCGGCTTACGCTCTGGCGTACACCGCGGGCAAGCAACAGAAGAAGCGCCTGCTGGCGCAGCTTCGGCAGTCCCTGTGCATGGTGCGCAGCACCAGCCGTGCTCGAGCCTGGAGCGGCTGCCATCATCTGGCTGCTGCTGCTTGCCAGAGTGTCAGCAGAGCCTTCATGCCAGCGATGCGGCCATCTTGTGCCCAGAGACGCAGAGCACGGTGGGTTGCAGAGGCTATCAGCGCCGGGCCGTCCCACAGCTTCAGTTTGCCTCTGCAGGACGGCAGATGGCCAGACATCACTCTAGACCAGCAGCAGGAAGCTGACCCCGTCAACCAGCCAGGCATCACTTCCCTCAAATTCAACGTGCAACCAAAGGCTGCGGCAGGTACAGCAGATGACGCTGGACTCCCCCCTCATTGAGGATACATCGTCGCGCATTCTGTGCAGCAACTGGCATCGTGCTTTTGCCCAACTTCTGGTGCCTGGTGCCACCACCAAGCAGTTGCTGAGCTTCAGGCAAGCTCGGTTCAGCGGCTGGTGTGGCACTTGATGTTCAACGGCTGTGCTGTCACAGCTGGCACAGTGGACGAGCGCACAACCAAGGCCTGGGGGCAGCTGGCCAAGCGCATCGCGAAGTGCGGCCCTGATGTGGCAGACGGGGACGGCGTGGCCATCATAGAGATGGGGCAAATCGTGATGCGGACCACGACAGTGGCACAACGCATGCAGCTGCTGGACGTGCTAACATCGGCTCTTGCTCAGGTATGCTTCTGCACTCTCGTGACTGGAGCTTGTGGATCGCCTGATGAGGTGCAGACCTACCAGGCCATCAGGCCTGATTTGCACGAACAAAGGAGTGGGGTCCTATGATGGTGTGCAAGGGCATGTCGTCAGGCTGCAAAACGGCTGCCAGGCTGGCAGTTGAGCTGATTGGCATTCGAGCATGGTGCTCAATACAGCCTGTGGCAGGTATTCTCCATGATGGGCCTTCATCATGAAGTGGAGTGCAGGCACTGCCTTTCGCAGCAGAGCAGCCCATCAAAGCGGTCTGGCTCGGGTCACTAACGGCCACAGGAGATGTGTTCATGCCAAGGGCATCGATAGGACAGGGTCGGCCCATGCTCTCAACATCGCTGGTGACATGGCGTGTGCATGACTGCAGGGCCACAGTCTGCCGATGGCGGCCAAGGCGCTTCGCCATGGCAGTGTGGGCATCCTGAGCACACCAAACGTGCAGCAGCAGCAGCAGCAGCAGCAGCAGCAGCAGCCACAGCCGCCGCCGCCGCCGTCGCAACAGCATGCCAGTACGCCATCCTTCCCTGGGCAGACGGCAGGTGTGTGGCGTTGCCCTGATGCTACTTGCATCTGCGGCCTTATCTGGCTGTGGAGCATGCAGTGCAGTATACTGCCCAAAACATCACGCTGCCTACACAAGCTGGTCATGCTTGTCCTTGCAGGCAAGGTGGCTGCCGACATGGCAACCCGCTTCTACACCTGGTTGGCGAAGTTTGTCGGCAAGGAGGCCTCTGTGGCCGGGCAAGATAGGGGTATCCTCAGCCAGCTGTTGCAGGCACGAAGCCTCACAGATGTTGTGTTCATTGTGCTTTTGTGATATGGCCAGGGTTGCAAGGCCAGGTGGTGTGAGTAGAGTGCTGAAACTCATTCAGGAGAAAGCACATGCACTGCTGTCCTCATCCCTGCGCCAGACATTCTGACATGATCACGCAGGCTGCTTGAGTGTAGCACCTGCATCGCTGTGTGACTGCCTGGTACTGGCGTTTGCTCTGCCCCATGCTGCACCGCAGCATATTGTCCTGGATCACCAGGTGAGGCGATGGGTGCACGCAGGCTTTAGACTCCGCATACACGATGCCGAGCCTGAAGGCGCTGCCAACAGCTGCGCACGTGGAACATGCCCTGGTATGGTTGCTGGACGTCATCACGAACAAGGTTGGCATAGGATCCAGTACCTTTGTGGCCAAGAAGTAAGGGACGCATCATGGCCACAAAACTCTGAACCCGGCCCCCAGAACCATACTGACATGACGAGGAAGTTCAGAAGTCATGTTGGCAAGCACAAGCGCAAGGGTTATGCGTATGCACTTTGGGACATGATGAAGGTGTCAATGTCCCATGTCATGCAGTTGCACAGTCAACACCGTGGTCACAAAGATGGGTTTGCACCCCTGCGCAGGATTGCAGCAGGATCAAAGGCCAGGTCGTCCTGCTCGGGGCCAGAATGGCAGGCGGTAAGCTCACCGTGGCAGGCCGCTATGTTCTGACCACCTGCTTGGAGTTGCATGCACAGTCCAGTAGCATTGTGCATGGCAGGCACACGTGCCTGGCGATACATGTGCACGGTGTCAGATATCTGGCAGTCCAGTTGCGTTCCTGCTGATGTCCCAAAGCGAGCGACTCGCAACTTGTGAAACTCCTGATACTGCAGGGGGCCTGGCGCTTCCTGGCGATACAGCCCGCAGTCAATATCCGTTCGCACGCTCCGGTGCGCAGTGGCTTTTCTAAGCTGACACATCAGAGTGGTGCCATCTGCTAACTGGAGGCAACCTCTGGAGCTGTGGCACCGCAGCTGTGCATGTGTGTGACAGCTGCAGACTGACTGCAACATGAAGACCTCAGGGCACAGTGAGATATCCGCCAGTAGCACCATATGCATATATGACTTCATGCCCGGTGCACTCACCACGGAGGCTGCCAGCTTCCAACCGACATCTAGCTGCTGAGTGTGGTGCTTCAGTCCATCCAAAGGACGGCAGGCATGCGATGCAGTCTTGCACCTCAGGAACTGGCTCGTGAGCATTGCTGTCTTGCCGGCACCTCATCTCACCAGCCAATGATCTGCCCCGCAGGCGAGCTGCTGGACTTGCAGGATGTGGTCGTCAGCCTGGTGGAGACGTGGCAGCACAGCGGGCGGCCGGGCGACAACATGTTGCTGGCTGCGGCGCTGCCGCCGCTGCTGCTGGCGGTCGACGCAGACGGGCAGCAGGAGCTGCTCAGAACCGTGGGCACGCTGGTCGACAAGGTGATGTCCCCTTAATTTTGCCCAGTATGTGCGCAGCATAACAAACAACCAGAATGTCAGCAGAGCACTATGGTGTGGCCGCTTGCGCTTGTGTTGTTCGATGGCTGACGAGAGTTACTGTCGGCTGCTGTGTTCTTTCAAGTGCTGATCTAGTCGGATCTCGCCTCTTCTGCTATCCTGTGTGATGTCAGCTCCGGGGTGTACAGTACATGCAGTGTGCCTACTCTTTCCTGCCGCAAGTGGGTGTTCGGAACTGGTCGCAAATGCTGACACGCTGCTGCCTTTGTCTGTCCTGCAGGGCATGTCAGTGCCGATCATCAAGCGTGCCCTGGAGCAGCATGTGGCCAAGCAGCACGGGGCGGCAGAAGCAGCAGCAAAGGCCGGGAGCAGAGGGGCAGGAGCAACGTCAGTCGCCACTGCCAGCGCCTTGCCTGCTACAGCGAGCAATGCGCAGGCGTTGCGGGCCACCAACGAGCGCAAGAAGCACACAGAGGACGATGCTAAGCAGCTACCAGGCAGGCTGCAGTCATCAGTGCCAGTCACACGCCCCGCTGTTGCTTCCACAGCGGCAGCTGAAGCAGCAGCATCTGCACCGGCGGAGGCTGAAGTGCCTGCAGCAGAGCCTGCCGCAGATCCACACACAGTGACTGCATCGCAAGCGCAGCGCGCAGAGCAGCGGCTGCCGGCAGCTGCTGCAGCAGCAGACGCGAGGGCAGCAGACACAACTGCGGCATCAGCAGAGCCTGCTGCTCAGGGACCTGATGCACCCCTGATGCGAGGCGATCCAGAACCTCAGGGCCACCAGCAGGCGCCTGCAGCAGCTGCGGCTGTGTCGTCTGGTGTGGGCTCGGCCGAGCAGCGGGCAGGCCGACAGGCTGGCAGGCCCGAGCATGCAGAGACTCGCCATGGGACGGCTGCGTCGGCACCGCTCACAACTCGGGGTGCAGCCACTCACGCCGACCTCTTGCAGGCTGAGGTGAGCCGCCAGCAACGCATATGCAGAGATGCCGGCCTGACCCGAGCAGCTGTTGGGTTTGTTGTGCATGTGCCGCGTGGGGCCTGCCGTAATACATCTGCGTTGTTGCGGCCGTGCTGTGCAGAGATAGCAGCAGCATGAAACGGACTTGAGCATGGTCCTGAGACCTGCTCTTGGAGTGTTTAACATCGCTTGCTGCACGTGCAGGCCAATCACTTGGCATAGGGAAACTCACCTGCTCCACTTCTTGACCAACAGGAGATTGAGATGGCCGCACGGGCTGGTCTGCTTGACACCCGTGAGCTCATCAAGCGGCTGGAAGGCATGCCAGGTTTCGAACACCACCACCACCACCACCACCAGCCGCCGCAGCTGCCGCAGCAGGGGACGTCAGCTGCAGCGGTGCTTCCCGTCGGCAAAATCCCACTGAGTGAGGCGGCGTCTCATGCTGGGTGCTGGGACCAACACCTGAAGTGCGTTGCAAGATGCTGAGATTGACAGCACACGCGCTCATTCCCTGCACGAACTGATGCAGATCTTGAGGCGGCCAGGGCGGAGTTGTCTCGTGGTATCAGGGAGTGCGGTGCCAGTCAGGAGCTGCTGCAAGGCCGGCACGCGCAAGTCGCGATCTTTGCTGTGGCAAATGCGCCGGGCAAGAGGGCCAGAAAGTTCGTACTTCAACAATTGCTGCAATGCCTGAGCCAGGTGGGCGGCTTGCCATGAGTGCCCTTGGCTCTACTCCCCTGAGTTCTGTGCGTGATGACAGTGCAGCGTCTTCAGTGGCCAGCTCGCATTTGCAGTGTGGCCATGCTGGACCATCGACCCGAAGGGGCCCAAAGGTCTGCGTTTCTTACAGGACGGGGTATGGCCGGACTTCAGGATGGAGAGTGACGCCGTGGAGCTCCCGGATGGTTCTTCTGTAACTGCACTTGGTATCGTCTTCCAGCCTAGGGCCGGGGACAGCGCAGCAACAGCTGACGAGCTGCCCGAGCCTGACGGTGATTTATTGCCAAGTTTCTACGGGCTGTGCAGAGGCCCAACGTTGTGTGGTTGATCAGCTGCCGGCAACACCTTTTCCTCTGGCTTGGCAGGCCTTGATCGTGAGCCAGGCATGTTGCCAGGGCTGGTGCCCGACACCTCCATGCAAATTCGATGTTGCACGCTGCAGGTAACGAGGAAGGTCTGATGGAGGGCGAAGCCGAGGCGAAGGAAGCCTGGGGGCACCTGATCATGTGCATGGCAAAGACTGATGAGGCAGTGGCGGACGGCGACGGGGCGGCGCTTCGGCACATCATGGGGACGCTGGCGCTGTGCCACACAGAGACGGAGGAGGTTCTGCTGCTGCAGCGGCTGACTGACACCCTCAAGCAGGTGCTCCTTCCAGCGTTTGGCACCTCTGTGCTCGACAGTCTCTGGAGCCGCATGCCTGCTGCATTACGTTGGCCTTGGTGGGGTCTGTATTGTTGATCAGGTTCGTTGTAGTCTGCCAACAAATGTTATTGTAGTGCTATGGTGATGCATCGTACAGCATGGTTAGTGACCCCTGCTATCACACAATGCAGTGTTGTCACTATCATAGCATACCATGTTCCAGAGTCACAGCTTACAGTCTGGGCTGATTTGGTGCCAGGCGTCTGTATTCAGGTATGGACACAAACACCACAACATGATCTTCCGTGCTTGCAGGGCCACAGTTTGCAAGCAGCAGCAGAGCACCTCAGCAATCAGTTCGGCTGGGTCATACGCGTGGCAAATGCGCACCTGCTGCAGCTGTGGGAGCAGCTGGGCCTCAGTTACTTTCAAGCGTGCACTTCCACCTCGAAGCAGGCGGCAGGTGTGCGCTGCTCTGGCTGCTGTGGCCATGAGTCGAAACGTTTGCGTGCTAATCGCAATCGGCAGTCTCGCATTCTAGTCCTGGGATGCATGCATGATCCAGTTGTTCCTTGCATTGCTCATTGCTGTCTGCGTCAAGCAGAGCTGCAAGGTCATAGACTTCACAGATGCGCATTATGCTGCAGCAGCACGCAGACTACCGGGCCATACGTGGGTCCGGATGCTGGAGGACTGCCTCGCCGAGTGCGGCGCTGATGCAGCGCTGATGGACGACCCCGCAACAGGCCACGTAGCTCGCATGTTGGAAGAAGCAGCGCCGCTGGAGGGCCTCTGTGACGCTGTGCTGTGCGTGGTCCGCCTGTGCCTGCGGAAGGTAGGCGCTGCCTGCAATGCCAACATGAATATCTGATCGACTGTTGGCAACCCGCTGCTGTCCGCCCATACGTTGGCGGTGGCATGGCCTGCCACTGGGAGGGCACCGTGGCCCCGTGCCTTCGTAGCACTGGCAGTGATCACGTGCCAGCAGTGTGTTGCACCAATGATGCCGTGTATCCTGACCACCGCAGGGTGGCTGCTGGCCGCAAGACCTCATGTTCAGCACCTGCAACGAGGGCATGGCCGTGCTGTGGCGATACCCCTTTGGTGACGATGGCGCTGATGTGCTAGCGCTTGCGGGGCAGGGGCAAATCTGCAGGGGACACGTGTCTCATGTGCACATAGCTGCAGCAGAAGGTGGTGAACGCAGTCCAGCGTATGCCGCGCTTGATGTCAGAGTGCAGGCGCTGCCCGTTCCAGGTATGTGTGACTGTAGGAAGCGAGGCAGCCAGTCATTTGCCGCTGCTGTGTACCCATGTGCAGGTGCACCAGCAGCAGCATGTTTCGAGTTGCGGGTTGAAGCGTTGCAGGCTGCCTGTGATCGGTGTATTCGACTGTCGCCTGTGCAGGCTATGATGCCGAAGGGTACGCCCTACTCAGGTGCATGGCTGAGTGCGGTGCGAGTTCAGGGCTGATGAAGCAACCTGCTGCTGTTGCCCTAGCGCGGCAGCTGGCAGCTTTGAAAACCGAGATCGAGACTCTGCGGCTGCTGCTGCGTGTTCGCACATCGCTCACAAAGGTGTGGTGTCAACATTTCTTACCTCCAGCCATGTCAGCACCAGTTGCAGGCGGCTCCCCTGTCTGTAACTAGTGTTAAAGAAGGTGCACACGCCCAGCTGCTAGGGTGTTGTTCCCATCACATAGTCCCGATGTCCACTGTTAGCTGAGAAACTCACAACCCGTTGTTGCACCTTTGTGCCTTGACAGCGGTACTAGGGTCTGTCTGCACCTTTCCCCGGCACGCGCTAGCTCAAGTGCTGGATGGCCAAGGGTTGAGACTCCTGTGCACGATGCTGCAGGATGGTGCGTGGCCAGCGACCGCAACGAACGGCAGCAACGCAATGGGTGACGAGACTCCAGCAGCCGGGGGTGCTGGCGACAGCTGGCTGCGCGCAATGCCGGATGGGAAGCTGCCTGGCGGTAGGGGCCGATTGCCAGCCGCGCAGCTGCCAATCACTGCTGCAATGCAGTCTTGAGCTCCACACCCGACATGCTGCTGCTTGGCGCTGGCCAACCCATGGCATCCTGCTGGCAGCTGCTCACGCCAGGGTGCTTGCTGCTGCGCAGGCGTCGCAGAAGCGCGGCAGATGCTGACGTTGTGCATGGAAGAGAGTGATATCAAAGACTACGACTTCCTACTGGACACGCCTGCAACAAACACCGGCGCAACACAGCTGGCCAATGAGCCTTCGGCAGCTGCCCGCATGGCGACGCTGTTCGAGTACCAGGGCTGCCTGCTGCAGGTGGGCCTCAGTCTACAGGACCCTGCTGACTGCACATGCTGGACGGTCACATGGCTTTTGCCTGATGCAAGGCACATGGTTCAGGCGCAATTCGGACGACTGTACAAGGGTGCGACGAATGCTGCTGTATGCGCTGCAAATGTTCTGGAGCAGCTGCATGACCACAGCAAACCCTACTCCCTGCTCATTTGGAGCTGGAAGCATGTACCCGGTACCAGTGGCACAGAGGTGCACAGCATCATCCAGACGCTGGTAGCACACCCGTTGAAGCGCAGGGTTTTGGGCACAGTTGCACGAGCCTGCCTGTCTACACGGGTGGCAGGCCACCAGTGTGCTTGCGGGTGTTTGCACAAAGCCGTTGAAATGCTGGCGAGCCGCTCAGTGAAGCGCTTGGCCTGACACACTGCTGATGCAGGAAGCATCTGCATCCAGCTTGCATCAAGTGTGAGGATGTGTCCAACTTGTCAATGCCATTGCATCTGGGTGCTGCAGGGTGACAACGTGCAGCTGCAGAAGCCTGTCGGCATCAGCATCCGAGATGTGCTGGCGCCTCTGAAATCTGCGCTGCCGCCGCTGGGCCAGCAACCAGAAGGTAGTCTGTGCTGCTGTGCAGTCAGCATGAGAGGCCGGCCCGCATATGCATCTGTAGCATGTGCTGGAGAACGGGCAGGGGTTACATCAGCGCCTCAATGTGTTTCATGCTAGGCAGCTGCGCAACCTCTGCTGGTAGCTTGTGCTCACTGACTGCAGGCAAGGGGGCTGCAGACGTCCGCAACATGGTGACCCAGTTCAGGTCGTGGCTGCACAAGTACCTCCACTCCTTGCTGCGCAAGTACCTCACCACGCACAGCCCTGACGCTGACCGGGATACAGTTACCCTGGAACGGCTCCTAAAGGTACAATGGCCCAAAGTACACAGAGTCAGCGCTCGTGCCAGCTGACAGGTGCCAAGAGAACAGCCACGATCACTGCATGTGGGCAGGGCAAACACACACCTGTTGCCAACATCGCGATGAAGCACGCTACTGATCCTTACTAAACCTACTGGCTGGAATAGATTGCTCATGTGGATGCATGCCCACTGCAGGGGATGTGCCTGCAAGTGTAGCGACAGGACAGCGCCTTGCATCTGTGTTAAGAGCAGATTGTTGCACGCAGGTGCTGGAGGTCGAGTTTATCGCGCAAGCCTTGCAGACACTGCCGACGGTGGCCCATGTGGAGCAGGGGCTAGTGTGCATCCTCGACATCCTGAAGGTCCGTATTTAGGCACTCACTGGTTCATGTGCCCTGGTAGGCATCCTCATCACCATTGCAACATGCAGCAGCTCAGGCATGCAGCCACACACTTGGTAGCCACTCGCAGGGTTGGTGCGTCACGCCAACCCTCCTTCTACCAGACCATGCAACCAGTGTGCACTCCTGCGTAGGGCACTGGGACTGCCGGTCTGGACGATCACAAGTTCTACTTGCTCAGTGAACTGATTGTTGGCGGTGAGATGCAGTCAGCATGCATGTCATGGGACATGGTAGTGCATAGACTCTGCAAAGGCAGCGACCATGCCCTGCGCATTGGAATGTTGCAGCACCATGTCAATGTGTGCGGCATGTGGCACAGACCTTGCACTGCGCTGGGAAGCAGCAGCTGCACTGATGCAGAACCCGCTGCCATACAGCATCAGCAGACTCGTTAAGGGTTGTTTCTCCTTTCATCGCAGACAAATTGGTAACACAAAGTGACCGGCTGCGCCGCCAGTATCCCTTCGCACGCCAGGGTACGCTGCAAGTCTGCTCAGGAATGATGAACATGTGCTATATATATATATACGTATGTGATGGCGCACCTAGGAAGTAGAGCTGTATCTCAGGCCTGGTCAGGTCGGTCGGATATGACATAGTCGGTCAGCAGCAGCGTCAGGGCATCTCTCAGGACAGCAACAGCACATAGCTGTCATTAGATGTTTGAGTGGCAAGTGCAGATGCTAAAGTTTTGGACCATGTGCATATTCATAAAACCTGCATGCATCCTTCTAGTTTTGAGGCACAATACTTGTCAGGTGTACCGCCGCCAACACAGGGTGCATGTGTGCCCTGCAGGTGAGCTGCTGGACCTGCAGGAAGTCTTCACCCAGCTGGTGGAGACATGGCGGCGCGCCGGGCGGCACAGCGACAACATGCTGCTGCCCGAGGCGCTGCCGCCGCTGCTGCTGGCGGTCGATGCGGCTGGCCAGCAGGAGCTGCTTGACACCGCGCGCACGCTGCTCAACAAGGTGCTTCGCTGCAGACCAGATATGATGCACATGACATCATCCACCAGCGTCATCTGCCACCTGCGCACGTCACGCCACTAGCCATGCTGTGCACTTCCCCTGCCGCTGCACGAGAGCTGGTGGCTGGCAGCATCTGCTGGTTGTTTTTCCAAATCCAGATCGACACAGCAGGCTCCACATGTCCAAAATGTATTGATTCAAATCCAAAGGTGTTGCCTTTGAAGTGTATCATACTGACTCCTGTCTAAACCATCTCAGTCATTTGTCGACCTGTACGCGCCGTGTATGCTGCCAAACTTCCATGGGGTTTCGCACTCCAGGGCATGTCGGTGCCGGTCATCAAACGCGCCCTGGAGCAGCGCGTCGCCAAGCAGCACAGCGCAGCAGAAGCAGCGGCAGGGGCTGGTGGCCCAGGAGCGGCAGCAGCAGCGGAGGCGGGCGCACGGGCTGAAGCAGTGCCATCGACCAGCGTCAGTGGCCTTCCAACTTCTTCTGCGCAGCAATCAGCTCGCTCTTCTGCTCACGGACGTACTTCACAGCCGGCGCCACAGTCTGCAGCAGGAGATGTCACCACAGCAGGCGCTGCCCAAGGCCAAAGGAAGTTGCCGGCTTCCACAACGCCAAACCGCAAGCCGCAGGGCGCTGCAAGTCAGCCGCAGCGCAGCTCAGCGACCTCCAAGCAGACCACCGCCCCCGCACATAGGACAGCAGCAGCAGCAGCAGCGGCGACAGCAGCGGCAGCAGCGGCAGATGTCCGATCAAAGGCGCCGGTGCCACAGCCACCCAGCAGCGCAGGAGGCACTTCAGGGTCAGACGACGCTACACTTCATGTTACCCAATCAGGTTGGTCGCAGAGCTGCCTACGTGCAACTGAGATGTGCTGTGGAGCTCTGTCACACAGGACTGCAGTGTGGCTGCAGAACGGCACTCAATGGTTTGTGGGCGGTGCTGCAACTTGAATATCAAAGCAGATGGGGTCTTCAGAGTGTACTGATGGCGGTGGCCATGCCATGGCTGCAGGCCATGAGCGTGAGGCCAGATCCACGTCACCTGCAGCTCTGGTGCCGATCGCCGTAAGCAAAGGCATCTTCACTGCCGAAGAAATGGAGGAAGTGATGAACATGGCCCGAGATGTGGCGGAGCAACTCGGGATGCCGCGCTCAGCGGTTTCAGCATGCATGCCCGGCGATCCCGCTGAGCGGTGGGCACTGGCCCCCGAGGTGATGCATTTGTCGTCATCGTGGCATGCTGCGTTCTGTGCCTTTGTATTTGAGGCATGCTGTCCTGGCAGAGGGTGCCCGTGCTTGCAGAAGCTGCCTTTCACACAGCCAGGTCAGCGTGCAACCGCGGCCGTCTGTGCCGCCAAACATCCTAGCAAACCCCTGCCCAGCGAAACTCTGAAATCACTTGCTCCTGCAGGGGGTGGACGCCTCAGCGGCTACATCGGCGCTGCGGGAGCACCTGTCGTTCCCAGGCCCCCATGCCACTCGGCAGCAAGCGGATGCACCTGCCGTGGCGACCCACCCTGGGGCGGCCAGCATGGCTGCTGCTGCCATTGGCGGCACAGCAGCCTCCACACTTGCAAGTGCGGCTGCACCAAAGGCGGCTGCGCCAAAGGCGGCTGCGCCAGGCGCTTCAGGGGTGGCAGCAAAGGCAGCAGCGCTGCCGCTGCAGCCGCAACCCGGCAGCACCAAAGCAGCAGCCGCGGTGGCGGGCCGGCCAGCTGCTGCAGCGGCGAAGCCCAGCCGCAAGCGCGCCCCCGCAGCAGCCGCTGCTGATGGTGCCGCTGCTGTTGCTGCTACTGTTGCCGTAGCACACCCTGCAGCACCCCAGAGGGCTGGTGCTGCGGCTGGGGGCGGCGTACTGCTAGGCGACGGTTCAGCAAGTAGCAAGCAGGGTGCGGGCTCGGGCCCCGAAGCGGCCACAGCTGCAGCGCCTATTCAGCAGCAGAAGGTGCTCTCTGCGCTGCGTGTACAACCTCTGCTGCGCATGGATGTTGGCTTTTTACTTTGGTGTGTACATACCATATCAACAGGGTCGGGTGCGGATCAACAGGCGATACACGTCGCTTACTCACTGCTTCCGGTCGGCTTGCAGGATCTGAAAGTCACACCACTGCAGCGGCGTCGCTATCCACGGCGCGAGCTGGTGCACCTGCTGGAAGCTGGCAGCGCTGACAGAATGTCGGACTTCCCAGAGTCTGAGAGGGTAGCTACAAAAAACATTGTTCACTAGTGTTCATATGGAACAGTTTTAATGTCTGCATTGTCCCCGAATGCATGGTCATAGCATGCCAACCTGCATCAGGACTTGGCCTGTGCCCTCGATGTGCCATCTGGTTGCAGCAGTTGGGGCTGACACATGAAACCTACAGTGAGGTAGCTCATTCAGAAACGTAATGAAACCAGGTGCCCACCTGGTCGCAGGACGCTGCGCCCTGGACGTCCCCGGAGCACAGCCCCTGGCGCGCGGCGCCCCAGACGCCCGCCGCCCAGTCGAGGATCATCGCAGCGCTGGGCAGCCTGCAGGCAGCGCCGGCACCGCCGGCAGAGGGCTCCAACCCTGGAGGCGCGGGTGCGGCGGCACCGGTACAGCAGCCGCAGGGGCCGGCTGCCCAGGGTGCTGCACAGCCTGCTGCAGCACCTGCGCACAGGCAGCCGCCAGCAGCGAGCCGCCAGGCAGCGCCGGCGCCGCGAGCGGGAGGCCCTGCAGTCGAAAGCGCGGGCGCAGCGCAGCCATCACAGCAGCCGCAGGGGCGCACCAGCGGCGGCGCTGCACAGCCTGCAACAGCGCCAGCAGACAGGCGGCAAGTTGCCGATGCAAGCAAGTCTCAGCCGCAGCAGGCGCCGGATGATACTGGGAGCAAGCCAGCCGCCAGCAGCCCTGCAGTAGCTGGCGCTTCTGCAGCGAGCCCGCACAGCAGTCGTCAGAAGCAGCCTGGAGATGGGACAAAGGCTCAGCCGTGGCGGCCGAAACCAGAGCGGCTGGCGCGGGGGCAGCAGGCGCTGCCGCCCCCCGATCAAACCGCCGCCAGCGCGACAGAGCTGTTCGCTGCGGCCCAAGCAGCCAAGGCAGCCAAGGCAAACCAGCCGCAGACACAGCCGCAATCTCTGGCAACAGAGCCTCAGCCGCAGCCAGCACCCCAACCGCCAGCATCACCCGTAAGCGATCTGGCAGCAGGTGCAGGAGCAGCACAGCAGCCATTGGGAGTAGCTGGCAGTGGAAGCGGCAGCGGTGGTGGCGGTGCCATGCAAGCGCAGGCCGCCGCACAAGCAGCAGCGCTATTCGCTCAGCAGCGCGTGCCAAAGGCGGCGGCCAGCCACTCGTCCCCGCAAAAGAGACGTGGGACGCTCAAGAGGAGCCAGGCGGGGTCGGGTGATGCAAGATCGCCTTCGAGGAGACCCGACAGCGCCCCGGCCTCCTCAGCGGCCAACCCGGTCCAGGGCAGAAGCGCCACAGCTGCGCAGCCACCACAGCCGCAGCAGCAGCCGCAGCCACAGCCGCGAGTGCAGCAGCTGCGACGGCAGCCGCAGCTGCCAAACCCGCCGTCTGAGCCGCCTCGACCCTGCCCCAGCCAGGCACCGAGCTGTGCAGCAGGCACAGCAGCATCAACAGCCAGTCTGCAGCCCGTACGCAGGCATTCACCACACCCGCCGCCAGCCTCGCCCGGTCCTGGCTCTGTGGCGGCGGTCACGATGGCGCCCGCTGCAGGGGGAACTGCTGCCACCACAGCTGCTGCCAGTCCCAGCACAAGCGCCGCGGACATAGCAGCCAGCAGTGGCTCTGCGGCAAAGCCATCAGCAGCCGCAGCCCCAGCCCAAGCTGAGGGTGCACGGGCAACAGCAGCTGCCGGGGACGAGGCCAACGATCCGTTCTCGTGGCTGGGTGCCTCTGCCGCGGCGTTCTTCCCCGTGCCGGCCGCCGACGCGCCCGACTCTGTGCTTCCTGCAACAAGGGTGTCCCCACCAGCCACTGCACCACCAGCAGCCGGGCCGCAGGCGCCATGGCCAGCGGCTGAGCCAAGACACCAGCCAGACGGTGGGAATGTTGCTTCGAGCGTCACCACCGCTGCAGGGTGGGCGCCGGCGGTGACAGCAAGTGTGGCCTCCCCTCAGCTGGCTGCTGCCCCGCCTGGCCGCAACAGCACTGCAGCAGCGCAGCAGCCTGGACGGCAGGAGCATCGGGATCTGCATCGGTCGCTGCCACTGCTGCCGCTGTCGCCGCCGCCGCCACAGCAGCAGCGTGGGGACCGTGAGCCGCAGCCGCAGCCCCAAGGCAGCAGCAGTTCCTCAGTGGCTGCCCAGCGGCAGGGTGCACCTGAGCTTGTACTGGCAGCGGCAGTGGAGCCCCCGCCACGGTCGGCCGAGGCGACGCCATGCGCCGACAGCAAGGCCATGACTCCTGAGCTTGCCGACACGTGCTGCTGCCCAATCTCCCATGAAGTCATGACGGACCCGGTCATCGCTGCTGATGGCTTTACATACGACAGGGTCTCCATCGAGACGTGGCTGCAGCGCAGCAGCAACAGTCCCATGACCAACGAACCTCTGCCGTCGCTAGCGCTGATGCCCAACCGGGCGCTGCGCCAGGCCATCCCACTGATGCTCGGCGCTAGCGCACGAGGTTTCCCATAACAGCTGGTCGAGAAAGCCGCATGCCTGCAAGCAGAGGGTCACAGCAGAGACTGCACGCCTTCCCTTCGTGCACATCCCGCTAGGCTGCTGGTGCCTGCTGAGCGGCAGGCCAGACCCATGGGACTTGCAATGTATGACATGGCCAGTGGGATAGTCGAGGAGTGAAATGTATTGTTTGGGGCTTCGCTCGGCATTTGGTCTGCTTTAAGCACAGATAGAGCAGGAAGCTTCATCTTTCTAGTGCATGTACCGAACTTTGCATGTGCATCTGTTCATGCATGTTCCTTTCAGTTGCAGCGGCACAGGACATCTCATGAGCTTTTCTTTTGTGATGCCGTCTGACCTCAATCACCACAGTGTGACAGCATGTGCTGGTGTAATTGAGTCATTTGAACATACACTTGCTGCTTGTCACCAGTCTTCGTCAGGCCACTCGCTGAATGGCATGATGGTCTCCTCATCAGCAGTATTGACTATGATATGCTCTGGTGCAAACTCGACGCTGCAGCGCCCTTGCATGCGCTGCTGCAATGTTGCAGCCCAGAAAGCCCCCTCTGCACAGCCCAAGTAGTCCAGGGCCAGCATCTTCAGGTGTGGCAGCCGCTCAATCGCCTCTGCACACTCCTGGGTGGTGATGGGAACCCCATGAAGAACCGTCCTCGATTTTCCTACAGAGCCTAAACCCGGAAATGCATGCCACATGCCATATTCCTCACTCACCTGCGCTTGTGCCAGGATTGAAGTACATGATTTCGTTGAGGCGCGCGATCAGCTCCTTGCGGCGGGGCGTGTCGGTCTTTATCTTCTGGATGCTTTTCTTGATCCAGTTCTCCATGACGTGAAATGTGCAGAGGAACAGTTGGACCTGCTTCTCTGCATTCCTGAACACCTCCCTGCAGCATACCGCAGAAGTTGTGGTTGGTCAGCTGGCATACATGGGGTGTGAGGCAGGGTCGAGCGCTGCAGGTGCACAGCACTAATCCAACGAGGACCAGTCGTAGCCTCACCGGATAGCACCGATCTCAGCATTACTGTTGTCGACCATGATAGCCTCTGGCAGCCAGCCAGGCTGCAGCTGCTGTGCTCGCTTGAGGAACTCCCGCAGGAACATGGCGATGTTGTCAATTGACTCGCCGCCGCCAAGCAACGCCCAAGCAACCGGCCTGCCGCGCTGATGATCGTCCATAACCAGGATGGTGAACAGCGGATACTGCGCGTAGAGTCAGCAAAATCATGAGTCGTGCTGATGCCTATGTACAACGTTGTCCTATACAGCGGTGCTGATGCAACACGTGCGTTGGGTCCACTCACAGATCACGTGCAAGCGTACCCGGCAGTCGTTGGTGCCAAAGGTCGAGTCCATGAAGAGCACTCTTCCAAACTGCAGCAGCCACTGCCGCTGCTCCTCTGCTTGCAACCCCAGCACGAAGATCTGACCTGAGGCTTGCTGCTGGAGCTGATAGCAAAAGACCCACTCAGGGTGAGCTTGCTGCCAGAGGTCAACGGATGTTGCTGGATCTGTATGCAATCGCCACTGCTGAAGCTGTTGCTGATGTCGCAGGTTGTGAATGTCAACCATGCACAGGTGGCTGTCCCGCCACAGCTGCTTATGCTGCCGGAGTGCTGCATCCGTCGGGCATTGGCGGCGGATGTGCGCACGGTGCTCCTGCGAGCATGTGCTGGATTCAGCTGCTGGGCATCATCGCTCGGTAAGTGATATTTGCTCCTGCCAAGCTGCAGTGCAGACATTTGTATACGATGAAGCATACCATACCTCAATGATCGTGCTTGGCGGCACAGCATTGAGCAGCCGTTGTGCCACCCATGCGCGGCACTCCATTGAGAGATGGCTGGGGAACAGGTCGGCCTCGCCACGGATTGCTGCGTGAGCCAGAGAGCCATGACCGGTGTGCTGTATGCTGCCGACTGGCCACTTGACAACGACGACGCCAGGCGCCACCACAGGCTTCCGCACACTGAAGTGGACTTTGCAGCCGACTTTGATGCCCTCGTTGTTTTTGATCTTGCTCCTCTTGCTGCCCGGGCCGTGCTTAGGCCGCTGCTCTGGGTCGACTAACTCCGGCTGGTCAGTGCTGTCGTCCGCTGGACCTCTGTTGCAATGATAAAGAACGTATTCACTGTAGATTGACGGGTGCTGTGGGTCGGAGCTGAACTTCTTGCTGGACCGACGGATGATTCTGCAGCCACCACGATGCGCTTCGCCAAATAACAAGTCGGCAATGCGGTCTTCCTGCAGGCAGATCTGAAAATGCTGGCTGGTGGTCTGACCACTATCCTCGCCAGACTGGCCCCGAGCCTGCTCTGAGACAACACTTGCGAGCAACTGCAAGTCTTCGAGGTCAAATGACGTGCTTGGGAGGTTCAAGCAAGGCTGATACAGCTGCTCTGCTTGACAACTTGCTTGCATGCCAGCAGTTTTCGAAACATATGCACGCTACAGGCCACCGGATGGTACCTGGGACAACCTCCAAAACAACACACGCGTGTGACACCGCTTGCGTGCACAGCGATGTCCCTGTGCCATTTCAAACTGTCCGCACGTGCTCGCGCGCTGCCAGCTTGGATCCAGCATGCATTTCCGGGTTTAGGCTCTGTAGGCAAATCGAGGACGCATGACATGAAGAACCACCTCTGTCAGGCCCATTGCACCCCCTAGGGGGTTTTCTCTCAGTGCCACCTTCAGCTCAGCGCTGCACTCTGCTTGGCTGGCGTCCAGGCTGAGCATGCCATTCAGGTTGGTGATGGCCAGCTCCCGCAGGGCTGGCAGCTGGCGCAAGTCTGGCATGGTACGCAGCGGCAGCTGCAGCAGCTCCAGCCGGCTGAGGGCTGGCAGCTGCAGGACGCCTGACGGGAGGTGGCCGTTCAGCAGCTGGCCCTGATCCAGCGAGAGGCTGTGCAGTTGTTGCAGGCAGGCAGCTATGCCCGTGCGGAAGAAGGCTGCTGGGGGCATGCGGCACAAGCGCAGAGTGCGCAGTCGGGACAGCTGGCAGTCCCAGGAGCTGCCTGCAGCGTCGGGCGGCGGCGGCTGTGCGTTGGCAGTGGCTGCGAACACCATCGCCAAGTGGCGCAGCGCTCCCAGGCTGTGCACCACACTGATGTCGGCTGCATTTCTGACGCTGATGTGCAGTGCGGTCAGCCGTTCTACCAGCTGGGCCCGGGAGGGCGGCAGCAGGGTGCTGCATGGTAAGAAGGTGTCGCCGGACAGCTTCAGGCGGATGCCTGTGCCTGCGGTCGAGGCCACCAGCGCGTGCCAAACCGTGTACATACACCGGTTGTCTTTCCCCTTGTGGATGTAACCAAGTGCGCTGATGCCTGCACTCAGGGACAGCACGTTCTGCTATCTACTTCTGGTACTGCACTTGTGCACATGTGCAACTGAACATATGCTGTCTTGCAAGCAGACGAGTGCTGCACCATGTTGCAGATGCCAGGACCAAGATGCAGCCAACCTTTGAGACGCCGCTGCACCCATTTGCAGAACAGCCACACATCCAATGCCTTAGGGACAGAGACCTCGAGCTTGCCCCAGATGTTTGCTGTGGTTGGGTTGGCAAGCAGGGCATGGAATCGTCGGCAGGTGCGCTCCAGGTTCTGCATGTGCATCTGCAACAGGTGTCAGCAGTCATGCACCGGGATGGAATGCGACAAGTGAATGCATGCTGCTGAAAGGCTTCACAGTGGACTGGACACCGTGTGTCACCTGGCACGTGTGCAAAATGACACAGTGTGAAGGCAGACTGCTGTGCACGATGATACGCACGCGCTGCGGCCCTGTAGCCTCACCAGCTTGTTGAGGAGTTCCAGATGCCCGACAACTTGCGCCCATGTGTCGTCTGTCAGACTGTCCCATGGCGGGCAGTGCCGATTGTTCTGTGTCATAGCCGCCATCTCAAGCAAAGAGCGTCTGTGCAGGTTCAGTTCTGGCTGACAGTCAGTCCAATGGAGGTGGTGCGCAGCTGTCACTATCGTACAAGTGGATAGCAGTGGCGCGGCTTGGTTGATGGCTGCAGCTATGTATTTAAATGGCAACGGTTGCCATCCGGAAAGTCGACAACTGTGCAAAACATTGCATGGTGCACAATAATGACGACTCGTCCCGTCGAATAAATGCCGGCGGCAAGCTGCGAAGCAGGAAGCGACAATTCAATAGCTTGACAACTGCCTTCTAATGTGCATGCGGTACCATGCGTGCATGATAGCGCATGTGTGATGCTGCCTGCCGAGCCATTTCTCACATGAGATAGACCTGTTGAACTCATTGCACAAGGGTCAATCATCCGGTGCTTCCCTGCGCACATCTACATGATGCTCACAGTTGCCGCCGGACTCACTATCACCCCGCCAACGCATGACGAAACAACTTCAGTTGATTGGAGCTGGTGGCCCCAGCGCACTGTGTTGCGCAACCCTGAGGGAACCCAACACTGCTCCTCACCAGTTGGTGTCTGGCCATGGGCTGACAGGTAGGACCGTGCTCTCATAGGTGACCACATAATCCGAAGCTGGCCGAACATCACAGCGCCCACGCATCCGCTGCTGCAGGGTGGCGGCCCAGTAGGCCGCATCGTCAGATGCTAAGAAGTCTAGGGCCAGCAGCTTCAGATGCGGCAGCCGCTCAATCGCCTCTGCACACTCCTGCGTGGCGACTGGCATGTTGTGGAGAACAGCTTCGCTGAGACCCTCAGCACCTCCCAGCGGATTGGCGATCAGCTCCGCCTTCAGCTCGGCGCTGCACTCTGCCTGGCTGGCATCCAGGTCCGGGCCGTCGCCCTTCCGGCTCATCACCAGCGCCCGCAGGGCTGGCAGCTGCCGCAGGTCTGGCATCACGCGCAGCGGCAGCTGCAACAATTCCAGCCGGCTGAGGGACGGCAGCCGCAGCATCTCCGACGGCAGGCTGTGATCCGGCAACGGACACCCCTCCAGGGTGAGCGAGTGCAGCTGCTGCAAGCACGCGGCTGTGCCGGGTGTGAAGAAGGCTGCCGGGGGCATGCGGACCAGCTGCAGGGTTCGCAGGCTGTTCATCCGACAGTCGGCTGGTGCGACGCCGGCTGGGTCTGTCAGCTGCTGCGTGTCAATGTCGCCCCACCACGCCATCTTCAGGTGGCGCAGCGCCCCGAGGCTGCGCACGACCGCAATGTCCGCTGCAGTTATGACCCCAATCTTCAAGCATGTCAGCCGCTGCACCAGCTGGGCCCTTGAGGGCGGCGACAGCGCATTGAATGGCGGACTGCTGAGGTCACACAGCCTCAGGCGGATGCCTGTGGCTGCTGTTGACGCCACAAGCGCGTGCCACGCTCTGGTCATACGCTGCCGCTGCTGACTGTCTCCAGCCTTGAAGTTGTAGCCAAGAGCGGTGATGCCTGCAACACCCAGCGGCAGGGCCATTCCAAGGTCAGCTGCTAGCATCCACCGGCATGTGGTAGTGTTCGGCGTGCAGGCATACATGTGCTGCACTGTGCACCTTGCCGACAGCTTACCTTTCGCCCGCTGTTGCACCCAGTTGCAGATTTGCCACACGCTCGAGCTGCTGTTGATCTCTCGCGCAGTTATTTCGACCCTTCCCCATATGCCTGGGGTGGACGCCAGGAGCTGCTTGAAGCGTCGGCAGGTCTCTTGCATGCTCTGCACGGCCGCAGCAGGACCAGCCGTCAGCACCCACGCTGAGTCAGGGTACACGTTGGCAGCAACCAGAGCGGCTTGCTAGCTGCAGCATCGGCAAGTGCCGACAGCGGATTAAGCGCGCAAACTCCATGCGAAACTGCGTCATGCCGGCAGGCGGCTTGGGAACCGTCCAGCCTCACCAGCTGGTCATAGAACTCGAGTTGCGCGATGACGAGCGCCCAAATCTCTTCTGGTAGCTGGCCCCATGGCGGGATGAACACAGGGGATCGCGCAGCGGGCGGGAACGGCCAGACCGGCACCACTTGTCCGTAGGCGACCATCCTACTGCTTGATGGCACTTGTGAGTGCGTGCAACGATAGTCCACCGTGTCTGGGTGATGGTGCCGCTGGCTGCGTCGAGTGACTGAGTCTGTACGTGTTTGCACAATGATCAGATGGCCTGTCGCACGAGGGGGCAGAACAGTCAGCATGAGCGAGTCATATCTCCAGATATTCACAGCACTCGATGGTGTGTTCTGCTCGTTCCGTACAAGCACCGTCAGGGGTAAATGCTGACCATGAAGGAGTCTTCACCATGATATGAACTGCTGATTCAGCGCATGCACTCTGGGAATCGAAGCAATCGTCCACCGTAGCAGTGGTGCTGCGCCGTGCATGCATGCTAGTGTAGATGAGCATGAAGTCGAAACTCTGAAGCTGTTGCATGTAAACATACATTGCTGGGAACTGATGGCATATGGCACAGCACCATCGAAGTCAACGGCTCTTGCTCAACCCTGTGAGGTCATCAAACGACTTCTCGTCACCAGTCATTATCAGGCCATTTGGCAGTTGACACAACATTCTCCCCATCGGCCTGGACACTGATGTGCTCTGTCGACAGTTCAACGCTGCAGCGCCCTCGCATCCTGCGCTGCAATGTGGCTGCCCAGAATGCGCCCGCCTCACTAACCAGGCAGTCCAGGGCAAGCAGCGTCAGATGTGGCAGCCGCTCAATTGCCTCCATGTCCTCCTGTGTCTGGACCGCAATGTCGTGGAGGACTACCTCTGTTAGACCCATGGCGGCCCCCAGCGGATTGCGTCTCAGTGCAAAGAACAGCTCATCGCTGCTGCACTCATCGATACTGACACCCAGCCTCGGCTCACCGTCCTGCCCACACACCAACAGCGCCTGCAGGGCCGGTAGCTTGCGCAAGTCTGGCATCACGCGCAGCGGCAGCTGCAAGAGCTCGAGCCGAGTGAGGGATGGCAGTTGCAACACCTCCGTTGGGAGGGTGCCACCCGGGAAGATGCACTGGGCCAATGACAGCGAGTGGAGATGCGGCAGCTGGGCAGCTATGCCGGGGGCAAAGAAGGCCACTAACGGGAAGCGGATCAGCTGCAGGGTGCGCAGTCGGGTGAGGTGGAACTCCCAATGGTCGCCGTTGGTAACCATGTCCAGGAGCTCTATGTCGACGCCGTCTACGCACCCCAGCTGCAGGTGGCGCAGGGAACTCATGCAGCACAGGCCTACGATGTGATCTTCGTGCTCCAGCTCGACGTCCAGCGACGTCAGCCGCCGCTCCAGCTCCATGAGCGAGGGCGGCTGAAGCGCGGTGGATGGCGCCAGAGGCACGCTGGACAGCTTCAGGCGGATGGCTGAGCCTTCCGTCGCGGCCACGAGCGCATGCCACATCATGCGCAGACAGTGCAGCTGCTGGACGTCGTCGCCTTTGTGGGTGTAGCAGATCCCGCGGATGCCTGCGGCAGAGTCCAGCATGCCCTGTCAGCTTGCTGCGGTGAAATGTCTAACATGTCTTCAGCACGCAGGGGATTTACTGCTGCATCACCCCGTGGCTTCTGCATATATGAAGCCTAACCTTTGAGTCGTGGCTGCACCCAGCTGCATAATCGCCACACAAGTAGAGGCTTGGGGTTGATGAACTCAAGGTCACCCCATGTGTCTGGTGTGGATGGATTCGCCAGTAACTCGTGGAGTCGCCGACAGGATTGTTGCAGGTTCTGCACAGGTGAACCAGATCTCAGCCGTCGCCAGAAGAAGGTCATGGACTGTTCAGTCCACCTTCATTCCACCTTCAGGTGGAAGCGGCATGATGCCTGCAGATTTGGTGCGGGATGCGACTGCATGCTTGGACGGACGGCATGCTGCCAGACCCCATCGCAAGCCTCACCAGCTTGTCACGAAAGTCCAGCAATCTGCGTCCACACGTCGTCTGTGACCAGATCCCATGGTGGGCTGAGTTGCTTGCGTGACATTACACTGGAATCACAAGCTAACGCGCTCGCTCACGTATGGTTGTAATGTATATACACTTGATTGTCACCTGTGCGCGTCAGTCTTGCACGAGGTTTGCAACAAGCAAGGTGCAATGGTCGCAAGTGATCCTACATGCACGCCAGGGCGAGGCTCTCACTCGGGCCAAGGAGTAACTGACGTTCTCTGATCAACAATCTGTTAGCCTGTCATTTGAATGGTGGTTTTCCCCGCTCCAGACCTGCGTCGGTTGTACCCTGGAGATCCATGCACATGCATGCTTCGTGACATCGTGACGGCACCCTTGGGGCATTACAGGGCTGCTGTCACAATTGTCAGAACATCAACGTTGCCAGCTACCTGCGATACATCAGGAAACTCGATCGTCACAAGCGAGCAGCAACACGAGGCCTGTCGCGTCCATCACATTGCCATTTGGGCTCGACACTTCTGTTTAGATTAAATCATGCCATGCTGATAAGTGAGCTTTACAACACAATCAACATGGCAGGCATGCGCTAAACATACATGGGCGCTATGCCATGGCATCTGCTGCAATGCAACATCACACCGTTGGTATGTCATGGCATACTAGTGCACCCCATTGTACATGGCTGAACTTATGCAAAAGCCTCAGGCAATCAATCCAGCTCGTTACCAGTCGTCGTCAGGCCACTTATCAACCGGCACAATATCATCCTCAGACACTCTGACATGCTCTGATGCCAGCTCAACCCTGCAGCGCCCGCGCATCCGCTGCTGCACGGTGGCTGCCCAGAAAGCCCCCTCCTCGCACTTCAGATAGTCCAGGCCCAGCACCTTCAGGTGCGGCAGCCGCTCAGTCGCCTCTGCGCACGCTTGCGTGACAAGCGGAACACCCTGAAGGATGACCTGTGTCAGACCCATCGCGCCCCCGAATGGGTTGCTGCTCAGCGCCGCCCTCAGCTCCGCACCACATTCTGCCTCACTGGCATCCAGGACTGGCCCCGTGTCCCCATGACCGCATATTACCAAGCACCGCAGCGCTGGCAGCCGGCGCAAGTCGGGCATCGTCCGCAACGGCACCTGCAGGAGCTCCAGCCGGCTGAGGGCTGGCAGCCGCAGGACGCCTGACGGGAGGACGCCCTCTGGCAGCGGCCAGAACTTCACGGACACCGAGTGCAGGCGCTGCAGGCGGGCAGCTGTGTCGGGGAGGAAGAAGGCTGCCGGGGGCATGTCGCTCAGCTGCAATGTGCGCAGCGCAGTCAGCTGGCAGCTGGGAATACTGCCGCCAGCGCTGGCATTGAAAAGCTGCGCATTGGCTGCCGCTGAGCTCTCCATGCGCAGGTGGCGCAGCGCTGCCAAGCTGTGCACAACTGCGACGTCAGCTGCAGATGTCACGCTGATGGCCAATGCTGTCAGCCGCTGCACCAGCTCCGTTCGTGAGGGCGGCAGGAGCAAGCTGGCCGGCCCAAAGAAGTCGCAGGCCAGCCTCAGGCGGATGCATGTGCCTGCCGTCGATGCCACAAGTGCATGCCACACCTTTAGCATATCCGACTGCAGCTTGCCAATGGTCTCCGTGCAGACGAAGCACAGCCTGCTAATGCCTGCAGCAGGTGGTCCGTGATCAGGCATGCATTGCTTGCTGCTGAAGGGTGGCTGAACACCTTGCAAGGTCTTCCTGCACGCAAGTTTGCACTTGATGTGCTCGCTGACCTTTAAGCCGTCGTTGCACCCACTCGCAGATCAGCCACACATCCTCAGCCCTGGGGCCAAAAACCTCGAGCGTGCCCCATGTGTCTGCCGTGGTCGGGTTGGCCAGCAGCTGGTGGAACCGCCTGCAAGTCTGCTGCACGCTCTGCACATGCGTAGAGAATAGCAGCCGCCATGACCTGATGCCAGAAGCGCGGCTTGGTGAGAGCAGCAGTGGCAGGTGCTGACAGAAGTTAGGCGAGCGCACATGCGGTGCTGCATCATGTCCACAGGCGTCTCAGACACTGTCGAGCCTCACCAGCTTGTCAATGAAGTCAAGATGTTCAACGACAAGCGTCCACACGTCATCTGTCAGCAGGCTCCACCCCGGGCCGAAAACGCTTGTCCGCGCCGCGGGCGGACATGGCGGGCATGACTGCAGCTGCTGTCCGTGATCAAACATCACGAGGTTTATTGTGTCAGTGTGAGTGACTGCTCGCAAGCATCATACCGTGTCAGTCTGTTGACAGCGGTGCAACGGCTGACTGACGTGATCCAGTCTGTCGATGTGCAATTCACTTGCTGCTGCTGCTGAGGGGGCCGAAGTCAGAAGTGGCAGCAACCCAGCAAGTCATCAGCGAGTCATGTACTCATGCTCCTCCATCATTGTTCTGATCTGCTCTTCATCTAGGAGCACCATAATGCATGAGTGCTGCTCATTGAGCAGTAGTCACTATGGGCTGTTGACCAGCAGCGCATGAGATACAGAAGCAGCCAAGAGTGCCGTGCGTGCTGTGCATGGCACATGCAGCTGCTGCTGCACTGCAACACCAATTGTTGGCACGTCAATACTTGAGGCAACCCAGGCAAAACGGTTGCCAAAGCACTGGGAAAGCTGCAGTCCAAGAACACAACCCTGAGCTCCACCAGCGGCTGTCACCAGTCATCATGCATTAGGCCCCACGCCATCTTGTTCAAACCCTTCAATGGTGCTGATTGTGATGCGCTCTGTTGCTAGCTCAACAGTGCAGCGCCCGTGCAGGCGGCGCTGCAGGGTGGCTGCCCAGAATGCCCCCTGCTCGCTGACCAGGCAGTCCACGGCGAGGCGCCTCAGGTGCGGCAGCCGCTCAATCGCCTCTGCACACTCCTGTGTGGGGACTGCAACCCCATGAAGGGCCACCTCTCTCAGGCCCATCGCGCCTCCCAGTGGGTTGCTGATCAGCGCGGCCTTGAGCTCAGGGCTGCACTCTGCATGGCTGGCATCGAGATCCGTGCAGCCGTTGTGGCCGCCCACCATCAGCGTGTGCAGGGCTGGCAGGCTGCGCAGGTCGGGCATGGTGCGCAGCGGCAGCCGAAACAGCTCTAGCTTGCTGAGGGACGGCAGCCGCAGCATCTCCGGCGGAAGGTCGCCGTCTACCAGGTGGCACCGGCTCAGGGACAGCGACTGCAACTGCTGCAGGCAGGCGGCTGTGCCCGGCATGAAGAACGCAGCCGGGGCGAAGCGGACCAGCTGCAGGCTGAGCAGCTCGTGCAGATGGCAGTCGTAAGGGCCTCCGCCGTTGGCCAGGACCTCCAGCAGTTGCAAGTCGGCTTCCCGTGAACACCCCAGCCGCAGGTGCTGTAGCTGCGTCATGTAAAGTATGGTGACGATGTTCGCCGGATTGGCCACCTCGATGTCCAGGGACGTCAGCCGATGCAGTAGCTCCGTCACTGATGGATCCCGAAGCATGCTGGGCGGCGCGAAGGGTGTGCTGCACAGCTCCAGCCAGATGCTTGTCTCTGCTGTCGCGGCCACGAGCGCATGCCACATCATGCGCATGGACAGCAGCTGCTGACTGTTGGCGCCTCTGTGGGTGTAGGGAATCCTGCTAACGCCTGCACCAAAGCACCCAGTATGACATGTCAGCACACTTGCAACAGCATGCAACATCTGGTCTGCACATGCACGCTCTGCTGCATCATATCGCGGGCAACCAGCAAATGCACGGACTTGCCGTTGAGCCGCGGCTGCAACCAGCTGCACAGTTGCCAGACACTCTCAGGCTTGGGGTCAATGACCTCCAAATAGCCCCAGGTGTGTGGTGTGGCTGGGTGCGCGAGCAGGTCGTAAAATCGACGACATGTGCACTGCACAACCTGCACAGGTGGAGCAGGTATCGCATGTTGACGCTAGAGTTGGCGGCGGGAAGATTCGGTTGCGACAAATGCTTGATGCCTGCATGATCAGTGTCGCACGCTTGAGCGAACTTGACGAGCCTGATGCACTCTCTAGCCTCACCAGCTTCTCACGAAAGTCCAGGAGTTCAAAAATCTGCGTCCATATGTCATCCGTCAGAACATCCCATGGCGGACTTATTCGCTTGGACGACATTGCGCAAGACATCTACGCTGATGCGCAATCTGCAACATCTATAGCTCTGGTCTCAGCGTGTTTGCGAGCTGGAGCCTTGATGGTGCATGAGGCAACAGCAGGGTGCTTTGGTGTGACTTGTCGTGCATGCACACAAGTGCATTGCCTTCAAGCGAGCAATGAAGCTACTCGATACGTACAGCTTGCCGTTCTGTCTTGTGGACGTCATCTGCTACTGCACTGCTGCAAACGTGCAGTGTGAAGCCGCTTGCGTCAGCAGATCTCAGAGCCACCTGCTTGATGACGTTGATGACTACGTGCTGGGCGCTACAGGGTTGCAGTCAGTGAGGTTCGAAACACATGTTCATCGAGGGCACTTCCAGGACCCAATGCCGACGTGCTCAGCGTGGTCCAACGCGAGTGGTTGGTCGACGTGCACAGCACAGCAGGTAAGCGGTCATCACCACCGCCACACTGAAGGAAAGCCTGTGGTCAACACCATCACGACCGCCTTTGCAGCAATGCGTGGGATCCATTGATTACAGGTGCATCAACAATAACCATGCTACCGCAATGTGCATCTCAACTGGCAGGAAAGAAAAACATGCCTCATACTACACCCGCCAGTGAGTAACAGCGCCCGCTTTGCTCTTGGCACCATCATACACCGCTGGGACTTGTCGGCAATATGCAGGCAGTCCATCAGCAAGCACTGGGTTGCAATGCTGCGTGGTCAACTGCAGTGCTGTTATGGCTATGAGGAGGGTGGTATGGAGCAATCTCATACACCAGGTACTAGTTGATTGGGTATGCCCCCACTCAGCAGTGCAAGCACAACCCAGAGCAAAGTGCCGAGCAACAATGATATTGGCCTCCAGGCCTTGCACCTGAAGCCGTATCCGAGCGCTTTGATCTGCAGCACTCTGCCAGAGCTTCGCCATGCCCCGGGATGATCGACCAGGCAGACGGCATTCCAGCAGCAATCCCTGAGCAGGTGCTTCCCCATACGGCCACTGTTGGGCGTCGCCACTGCTGCAGGTGCTGTCGCCTCCGGATGAGGTGAGCGGCTGGACTGCTGCTGAGCTGCCTGGTGGCTGATCCCAGTGCATGTCGCAGCTGCCTCAGCTGTATGACGCAGGCCGACTCAGCTGCGCTGGTGCTTGAGCATCTCGTTCGCCGCTATGAGGTTCTTGAGCGCCCGGTTGGGCACCAGGCCCCTGTGCTCCAGGGGCTGGTTGGTCATCGGGCTGACGTCGCTGCGCTGCAGCCAGGTAGCGATCGCCGTGCGCTCGTAGCTGAAGCCGTCCTGCGCATGAGCAAAGCAAGGGTTTACATCTGTTAAATGAGGTGCTGCAGAGCTGGCTGACGGCCGCATCCACTACGGGTCAGTCGTGCAGACACAGGAGAGCGTTGCTCACCATGCACGATACTCTCAAAGAGCAGCGGCAGTAGGCATCAAGGGATGCTGGCCGTCGGCAGGATCAGCTGCGCTGTTGCAGTGCAGAGGTGCAGACAAAGAGGCAGGGCAACTCACCGCGCAGATGACCGGGTCCCTGAACACGCAGTGGGTGATGGGGCAGATGAAGTCGTCATTGACATTGACGGCGGCTCCATTTGACCGTGGCACCGTGCTGCTGCTGCTGCCTGCCGCTGAGGTCACACCAGGGAGGGCACTGCTTCCTGCTACCGCTTCTGCCATTTCTGCTGCCGCCGGCGTTGACGCCAGCGCCGTCCACGGCTCTGCCTGCGGTGCATTAGCTGCCACAGGGTGGGTCGCAGACGCCCCAGAGTGCTGCCGCCGCAGGTGTGGCGGCTGGTACCGACTTGCCTGCAGCTGCGGCTGCTGAGGGTGGGGCTGCAGGGTATCTGACTGGGTTGCAGCAGCGTCCACAGCATCCGCAGCTTCCGTCAGCAGCTCCCACTGTGGCGGCACCTGGCCAGCCGACGGCTGTGGCTTGTCTGCCACAGGGTGGGGTGGTGCAGCCGGCGGCAGCGGCTCAGGCAGCGGCGGCGAACCGCTCGAGCCTAATTGCTGCTGCGGTCTGGCCTGCTGCTGCTGCTGCTGCTGCTGACTCTGAGCGCTTGTCGGTTGCTGCTCGGATGGCCCGTCGTGCTGTGGTACCAACGGCTGCTGACGACGGCTCGCCATTGGCTGCTGAGGCACTGGCGTGCTTTGGTCGTGTTGCTGCTGGCGCAAGGCCTGCAGGTGGCGGCAGTCAATAAAGCAGCGTAAGGATGTCTGTTTACAGCCATCCGCTCATTGTGGATCTGTGTTGCAGGGGGTAGGCTGCCTAGTTTGAGCCAATCAAGCGCATCATTGTGACTCTGGCTGGGGTGGCGCTTATATGCGCACCTGCCGCAGCGACTGCTGGTTCTGCATGACATGGTCCCTTGCCTCCTGCTGCCGTGTAACCTGCAGTCAGCACCGCAGAACAGCAGTCAGTTACATGCGCTTCCCATTACCATACAAGGCGAAGAACTGTCAGTATTGGAGAGCTGAGCGGCGGTGCTGAGAACTCTGCAACAGTGTAGTCGCTCAACCAGCACTTCGATCATGCAAATGACAGAAGGGGCTCCTCGGCGCCAGCATCACCTGTTCACGGTGCTGCTGCATGAGCTGCTGCGATGCCGCCTGGTGCTGCTGTGCTGCCTGCGCCATCTGCTGGTGCTGCTCGAGCAGGCGCTGCTGCTGCTGCATTGCCTCCTGCATTGAGCCGTCTTGCGATGGCAGTGTGTTGCCGCTGTCACTATGAGCGTGTGAGCGCTGCTCTGGCATGAGCTGCTGCTGCTGCTGAACGTGCGCTGGCACTTGCTGTTGCGAAGATGGCGCAGACTGATCAGACTGCTGCCGATAAAGGGCCTACAGCAGGAGGATTCAATCATCAGCGGCTTCCAGTGCAATTATCGTATGAACCTGAGGTCAGTTCCACCAGCAGAACCTGACCCACAGAAGGTATGCCTCGATCCAGCTACCTGCCGCAGAGCCTGCTGGTTCTGCATGACGTGGTCCCTTGCTTCCTGCTGCCGCGTGAACTGCAGCGAAACCAGTGAAGACATGTCACCATCACCACAGCCAGTAGCCCATGACAGTTGTTATTACATACGTTGCAGAGCCATGCACTGCACTCACAGTTCAGACACATGTCAACAATTTTGACACCACCTGCTCCTGATGTTGCTGCATGCGCTGCAGGGCGGCCGCCTGGTGCTGCTGCGCCGCCAGCGCCATCTGCCGAAAGCGCTGCTGCTGCAGCTGCTGCTCTTGCTGCTGACCATCTGCCTGCTGCACGGCACCTTGACGTGGCAGTGCAGGGCCCCTGCTTTCGGTAGACACAGAATGCTGTGGCGTCTGCTGTGCCGCCTGCTGCTGCTGCTGCATGGCGTGTGGTTTTGGCAGACCAGAGTTGACGATGGGCGTAGCAGGGTGCTGCTGCTGCTGCGGCTGCGGCTGCGGCTGCTGCTGCTGGTGGAAGTGCAGCTGGACAGAACTGCCTTCCTGCTGCTGCCGCCATTGCTCCTCAGCAAACTGCAGCGCTGCCGCCTGTGGCATGCGAGAGAAAGGCACTTGCTTGGTGCCAGAATGCTGGGTGCGGCACATGCTGTAAGCGATATTCATGTCACGTGTAGCTGACCAGGAGGGGCATTGCTGGAGTTCAAAAGGCTGTTCAGAGGGCAGAAGCTAAGCTGAAAACCGGCTTACACCAGGTCTCCCATGGGTGTTCCCAACATGTCATTGCATGGTCACCTGCATGGCACGTGGGACGGCTGGCGGCTGCTGAGATGCTTCCAATGGCTGTGGAGCCGCTGGCTGGGGAACTGCTGCGGATGCCGCGGGGGAAGCAGCAGCAGCAGGGCGCTCGGCATCTTGCGGTGCTGTGACAGCAGGATTGCCTCCCGCTGCATACGCATGCCGACCACCGGCAGCCTGCAGCCACCAACGCAGCAGTGAGCGTGAGCACAGTATGACTCTCGTGTGCTTGTAGGCAGGATCACAGCGCTTGCTTCCTGCTTGGATGCATAATAAAGTGGCTGCCAGTGCTGTAATGTAGTGGATGCACTGCATGGTGTTGCATGGCAACGAGAGGTCAAGGGTAGTTGCATGTCATCACCGAGGAACATACATACGAACCGGTGCCCCACGCACCACTGGTAAACAGGGGTTGAGTACGCTCACCTTGAGCCAGCCCACGCGCTGCCAGTGCATTTGGGTCTGCCGATGCGGGCCCAGGTCGCTGTACCTGCTGAGCCGCAGCCCGCAGGGACTGCAGAAGTAGCCGCCCCTGCGACAGGCATCTTCATGCCCCTGGCTCTGCAGCAGCATAGCACCACACACTTTCAGGTTTTGCACTGTCCCTGTTGAATTCCCTTGACATCTGCTGCCGGGCAGCCACAGGGCTCTGACACACGAAGGCCCATCCAGTGCTGTGCTGTGCAAGCTGCACTCAGCTGCGCAGACATGTCAAGGCTGCAGCACGAGCACCTTGAAGTGGGCCACAGCCTCGGTCGGGATGTCTGAGGACCAGCGGCAGATGCCACAGTCGATGTGGTGAGCATTCTCCTGCTGTGGCGGCCGCTGTGCAGCAGCCGCCTGTCCAAATGGCTGCGCTGCTGGCTGCACATACCCCTGCTGAGATTTTTGCTGCTGCTGCTGCTGGTACTGAGCTGGCAAGTGAGGTCGCTGCTGTGGCTGCTGAGCAGGTGGCTGAGGTGGCGCCTGCGCCTGCTTCTGTGCAGCCGCAAGCGCAGCAACGTGCGACGAGTGGTTGGTACCCCTCCGGTGTTGCTGCAGCTGCAGTAAGCATGAAACCCAGTCGACCTACAATGAGCTGCCAAAGCAGAGTACAACAGCTGCTCGAAGCTACAGGCCTTTGCCTTCTCAAGGGCAGTAAGAATCACTGCTGTGACGAATGCATCACAAACCCACTGTAATGCACCCAACCTTGAACAGTCGATGCACCCTCCTTCCACATTCTGCAATTTGCACAGCATCGTACCGTGCTGCGGTCGACAAACTTGACGCCGCAATCAGAGCAGACCGTGCTGCCCGCAGTGATGCAGCTGGTCAGATGCTCGCTGCTCTGCACGTGCACCAACGCTTCACGCTGTTATAATGACCCTTGGAGTGGTGAATCGGGTGACTGATGCAAGATGAATGCTGTTGTTTTCTGACACACAGGGCTGACAGCACGGCTTTGCATGGCAGCAACATACCTGAAAGTGCTTGACGGCAGCTGCAGGCTGTAAACCCGTCCAGCTGCACACTGCGCAGCGCCAGTGGCTCTGCTCCCCAGCTGCTTGCTGCTGCCCAGCTGGTGCTGCTGTGCCGCTGCCGCTTCTGCTTGGCTGTACATTGGTGTTTGCCGCTGCCTGCTGTTGGTGGTGGTGGTGGTGCTGCTGCTGCTGCAGGGGGCCCTGCACCACTGGGCCCCGGGACAAGGGCCTGGGCGCTGGCGGCCCTGTAGGGGACTGTCTGTCATGTGCAGCCGCCGCGATCGCGCTCCCCACCAGCCGCCCCGGCGGCGCTGCCGGCGCTGCTGGCGGCACATGCTGTGCTGGCGCTCTGACGTCTGGTGCTGCAGTGCTGTTGCCGCTGCCAGCCGGCAGGGGCCGCAGCGCAGCTGCTGCTGCCGCCCGGGCGGCGGCGGCTGTGGGTGACACGACAGGACCAGCGGCAGCAGCAGGAGCAGCTGATGCACCAGCCTCAGCCTGATGACGCCTGCGCAATGGTGAAGTGCTCTGTCTGCCATGCAGCCTCCTTTAGGAAGTTGCGCAAACCCACAAGTTACAAACAATCGACATCAAGCTCCGGTGTTCTGACATCAACACCTCTCTGCAGCAATCCTGCAATGCTCATGCACAGTGCCTGCACACTGAAGACCTGCACATTGGGCATCGGCTGCGCCCACACCTGATCATGGCTATGCGGCGGTAGTGGGCAGGCGTCCTGTTGTGCGCCGCCAGAGCAGCTGCATCAGCAGCCGCCTCACCACAGGCGCTGCATACCAGCCTGCCTGCTTTGGTGGATGCGGTGCAGCTGCGGATGTGCTGTTTGCCCTGTACAACATAGGCTGGCTTCGGTGGTCTAGCTTCAAGCACCAGGACGACCTCGACCACATTTCCACCAGATACAGCCGTACCTGTCGTTGAAGTTGAGTGGTCCTGACGACATGCAGTATTGCGGTCAGGCAGCGAGCAGCAATTTGAAAGCACAAGTTCTGTCTTATTCAGCGGGTGAATGGGACATGTGGCCACAGCACCCACCACGAAGTGGCTGACTGGGAGCTCCCCAACCACGCCGCAGACGCCGCAGCCCTGGACGAGGCCAGCAGACGTCGGCCTGGCTGCCGCGGCCACTGTCGCCACCGGCCCAGGGCCTGCGCCAGCTGCATGAGAGCTCGGCACAGCAGCCGCTGCGGGGTGCCCTGGCTCGGCCGCAGGCGCAGCTGACCGCGCTGCCTGTGGCAGCCCCGGCTGCTGGTGCACGGCCGGCTGCGCCGCTTGCTCCTGGGCTGCCGGATCATCTGCCGCCATGTGCTGCCCGTCGACTTGCTGCCTCTGGGAGCCGGAAAGCTGTGCAACCGCCGCCGCCCGCGCTGCAGCAGCTGCCTCCGCCGCCGCCAGGATCGCCGCGGGCTCCTCGCCAGCCAGCCAGGCCATCTGCGCTGCGTGCTTGGGGTGCGTGGCGTGGTCCAGCAGGTGCCGGTCGTTGGGGAACTGCATGCCGCAGTGGCTGCACACGCGCTGCTTTGAGCCGCTCGGCGGCCGCCGGCATGCTGCGGCGTGGGTTGCGCTCTGCACGGCAGAATGCCAGCAGTCTTGGTGCTTGTCTACCCCTTCAGCCACAGGGGCTGCTGGATGAGCAGTGATGACGGGTTCACCCGTACTGATCATTCATAACAGCCCTGTCTGCAGGTGACAGCGCCGGCGCACTGGGTCATAAACCTGCAGTATCAGAATCACGCTGTTCATACAGACTGATCATACAGACCTGGAAGTGCTCTGGAGTTTGCGCCCCTTTCAGCTGGCAGACGCCGCAGCCCACGCCTGCGTTGCTGGCCGCGAGCTCAACCACCTTCACTGCCGCAGCACTCAGCACAGGCACGCCTGCCGCCCACTGCGCTCCTGCTGGCGCTGCATCCGGTGCATCCGCCCGTCGGGCAGCTTCACTTGCTGTGGCAGGGTCTGTGGCCGAGCTGCTTCCCGCTGCTAGGCTGCTGGCCGCCCCTGCACTGCTCGCTGCTGCTGTGGCTGCCCCGCTGGCAGACGGCTGCAGCCAGGCCATGCGGTCGCTGTGCGACTTGCTGCCGCGGTGGGCCGCCAGCAAGTTGCTGTCTCCCCCCGACTGTATGTAGCCACACTCCACGCACACTGGGACGCTCCGTGCTTCTGCCTTTGCGCACTTGGTGCGATGCGCTTGGCTCTGCGGCAGATGAACAGAAAACATAACAGCGCCTGCTGACTCTGCAGGCTTGCACGGAAGGGGAGCACGCAGTGAGGGGTTGCAGGGGGGGTACACGGTGGCAGTGGTGAGTGCTCAGACGGTGAGTTGCACAGCAACAAGCCCACCGTGAAGTGTGCAACAATGCGTGCGATCGGCCCCTTCCAGTGGCAGACGGCGCACAATGCGAGGTTGCCCTCCACCACCTTGCCTCCGCAGCCTGCCGGCTCGGCCAGGTGAGGAGCGTCTGCCGCTGCCGCTGTGGTCGCTGCATCGGGCGCTGCCGCTGCAGGTGCTGTGCCGTGCGAAAGGCCGCCTGGCGCCTGGCCATTCGGCTGCTGCAGCCCGGGCGGTGGCGCCAGCTGCGGCGCCGGCGACCCTTCCTTTGCATCGGCACCCAGCTGCTGCGCACGCCGCTCGTGCTTGGCCGAGCGCAGGTGCGTGTCCAGGTGCTGGCGGTTGGGGAACTTCATGCCGCAGGGGCCGCATATGGGTTTGCCGGCCAGCTGGGTGCACCGCTGCATGTGCTCCTGGCTCTGCATCGGACATGAGCACACATTGGACAAAGGCTGTTCTGCTAGATGTACCAAGTCCAACTCCTGGGGCCTCCGGATTGTACCAACATGTGGGAAGCCTCGCTGCTGCTGCTGGTGGCATGAGCAAACTGACTGGTGGCATTGGCAGAACACACATGTTCAGTCACATACGCTGGAAGCAGACACTGCCCTGAAAACACATATGCAATGCCCTGCAGCAACTGTATAGTGCGCCCGTCAGCCCGCGCACCATGACGTGGCTGAGGCTGTCGGGCCCCTTCCATTTGCAGATTGTGCAGTCGAGGCGCTTCTCTTTTGCTCGCTTTGGCACAGCCCCCGCACCCCCTGCAGCAAAGCCACTGAACAATTGCCCGCTGAGCTGGTACAACAAACTAAGAGTGCAGCCTGCAATACACATATGCTTTGAGAGAGCAAAGCAGGGGCGTGTCTGCAGCAAATTGCAATGCTCATCCTGTGCCCGCCTGCCATAGCTGATGTTGAGCCAGGCTGGCTGCCAGCATCTGACATGCTGGGCGGATCGGCTTCAGGAATGCCATCTGGGACTTCGCCCTCTTGCACAGCTGATGCTGTGGATTTGCCAGCATCACTGCCAGTGGACGTCCTTTCCGGTGGCAGCAGCAAAGCGAAGGCACTGCTGCCGCCTGGTGCGGCGCCTGCACCCGGCTGTGCTGCTGCACAGTGTGCTGCAGCTGCGGCCGAGACCCCGTCTGCAGGTGCAGCCGCTGCTGTCTGGCATGTGATTTTGACTGCCACATAACACGCTGGATGATTGGCAGCGAACTCGTCGACCTCGAGGCGAACTTGCACATGAGCAGCCGCTGCCGCTTCCACTGAGTTGTGGTCTGGCTGGTCGTGCGCCACCTGCGCAGCGCCACTATATGCCTCAGTGACAACTGCTGGAAGCTGTAGGGACACTGTGCCTTCCAGAATATGCATTGATACGACTGTAGTGTGCAGCACTGAGACAACAACGTCATAGGGGCTGACCTTTGAGCCGGAGGCGTTCTCTGTTGCTGCAGCAGCCTCTGTTGCCCTGCCACCAGACTGGTCATCGCCTGCTGGTAACTGAGCAGCAGCTGCACTGCTGCAACGATCCAGGTCCCCTGCTGGACTGTCTGCTGCACTCGCAAGCATCGAGGTTCCGCTCTCTAACTTCTGAGTCACTTCCGAACATGCGCCATCTGCAGCATTGGCATCTGCTGGTGGTGTCTTGCTGTTGACAGTAGCTTCCGCATTGCCCACTGCAGGTGGTGGTGCGGCCGAATTGTCAGCTGCCAGCTCGTAAGAGCGTGTATCTGCAGCTGCAGCAGTGGGTCTGACTTCACATACATCCTCCGAGGCCGCATCTGGGTCTGGCTGTTTGGCAATAGTCGCAGCAGCCTCTGCCGCAGCTTCTGCCTCATCACTGGCAGATGATGGCAATGAATCGAGACTTAGTTCACATTCAACTGCTGCCATGGGAGTTGCTGCTTCTGGCGCGAGCCGCTCAGTTTCTGCCGCTATCTCTGCATCAGGTGCTAACGTCTCTGCGGCTGAGGCATCCATGCCACTGCCGCCCGCTGCCCCAATGGTGGCTGCCGAAGCAGGTGCAGCAGTTTGAGCATCCGGACCCGCTGATGCGTGAGCTGAGGCGGGCGCTGCAGCTGCTTGAGGGCTGTCTTCTGCAGCGCTCAGCCCTGCGGACCGTGCATGCAACCACATTGACCAGCAAGTTTGCAAGCATGCAGTCTTTCAACCGCATCGAGGCATTGCAACCAGCACTCACCGCAGAGCGTATCAGTATGCTGATGCTCCGGGGTTTCGGCTGGGCACCCTGTGCTGCCTGCAGATGCTGCACTGGTGTGCGGCGCGGCAAGTGTTCCAACCGGATCGGCAGGTGTCGTCTCACATGCTGGTGACGTGTTTTCATCAGCGACGAGGTCAGAAGGAGAACTGGCCTCCATTCACTTGGCGGTTCAAGCCTGCAATGCGGTGCTCGCGTGCTCAGTTCGAACTCAGTCGCAATATGCATGAGGATTGCATGCCTCGAAAACGTTGGTGCAATTCCGATATACACGGCCTTGACTACCCCCTACGTGTGACTGCATCAGCTGGCACACACTAAGTTCAGGCAATTGGCTATAAAGGCTGCGCCCTGGCCTGCATGCATTTCGCGAGTTGGAAGGCGAGACAAGGGGACGAACAACTCGCCCTCAGTCGGGATGTGCCCAAGCTGTTGCAAGATGTGGCTGTTTGGCACAACCTCAACATTCTCAAGCCTAGTTGGCTGGACTGAAGTTCAACTCACCTGATGGGAGTGGAGCAGGCACGTGATTTGAACGTGTCGGTGTGACAGTGCAAACAGTGCAAACAAGTCGATGCGGCATGTGAAACCCTTGAGTGGTTGCATTGGTGGGCCATGCAGCTGGTTGCATACTTCATGCGAGTGTGCAGGTGCGCCTGATCTGCACCTCAGCACAGCATGGCGTCCCGGCCAGACACACACAGAGTAATGTACACCGTGCCGGTTGGCACATCTTCAGGATGTCTGCAGCACAGTTGCTCGAGAGACCCCCGAGATGCAGTTGACTACACTGGCGGCGGATATCAGCCGCGACGGGCCATCATGGTACGAATTGCGCCCTGTAGCGCCTTGTTCGGCATCAGCGTCTTGTCCAGCAGGGGCGCCCCTGTAGCGGTGTCACAGAACTATGACAGCAGGTCAACCTGAACAGTGCTGAGTGCACCAGTGCATGTTGCTCTTGATGACTTCGTCAGGGCACTTCAAACACAGGCGCCTGGGTGTGCAGCGTATGCCAGGCAGGTCAGGCTGCTGCACTCAGATGATGACAGCTGCAGCCCTGCTGATCGAGGGCAAGCAGCACCTGTCATTGGCGAGAGGTTGCTCTTAGACATCCACCTCTCGATGGCCTCCCGCTCTGCACCACAGCGGCAGATTGCTGTTGGTTAGGTGGTGTAGCAACGCAGCACGGTGTCGGTGGTGCGAGCAACAGCAAGGACGGCATATTCATCACGGGAGCTTACCATAGGTGGAGCCATCGCTGCAAACGACCTGCATGCAGGGATTACCACATCAGCTGCAGACGCCAGCAGCTGTTGGTAGAGCAGAAGGAGGAGCTGCATGTACTTGCTTGAGCTCGGGCATGCCAACAGGTTGGTTGGAAGCTCTTGCAGCCAGTCTGCACGTGTTGGCAGCGGCCAGCGACCCATATATCAGATGTTGGCTCAGGACTGAGCTAGTCCTGATACATTACTCACCGGATCCTCCATGACGTCCAACGTCAGCGGGCACTCGAAGTTGCCGACACAGTCGTCGCCCAGCATCGCAGCTAGCACTGTGACGGGCAGCTGTGCCGCCGGCACCGGTGCCTGGGCCTGCGGCGGCGGCCCGGCAGGTGGCGGCGGCTGCTCTGGCTGTGATGGCGCCTGCTGCTGCTCAGGCTGCCGCGCTGCGCTGCTGCAGTCGCTGCTGCTGCAAGGGTGAAATTGGGGCAGCGCTGCTGCTGTTGCTGCTGCTGCACCAATGCCAATACCACCAGCAGCAGCGTCAGCTGTTGCAGCAGCAGCTGCGGCGGCGGCAGTGACAGTAGCAGTCGTACTGCCAGCGTCCGCACTGCGCAGCCCCCCTGCCCCCTGCGGGCAGGCCAGACTGCCAGAAGACCCCCCAGCGTCTGCTGCTGCACCCCCCTCTGTGTCTGACACGTCGTCTTCCAGCAGCTCAAATGCGTTTCTGGGATTAGCTGGCCTGCGATTGGCGGCTGCATGCTTTGGCTCACGAGTGTGCCTTTTGGTGGAGGCGGCACGGGCTGCCTGCACATCACAAGCGTGCGTGTGCACATCACAGAACCTGGTGGTGCCCGTGAGGTCGAGCTCAGGCAAGCGTAGCAAGCTTCAATTTTTGATGTGCGTCCATCAGGAGCGCATGTGAGGTGCACAGCAGTCGGGGGTGAGGGCGGTGCAGCAGTTTCGTAAGCGAAGTGGCGCAGCAGCGAAACAGATTGCAGATGTACCTGGGCTGAGCCGTGTCGCAGCTGGCTCTGCGGTGGCTGTGTGGGAGCTGCACCCACTGGACTTGGTCCGGCCAGCGGCTGCTGCTGTCGCTGCTGCTGCTGCTGCTGCGGTGCTGCCAGTGACCTGGGGACCTGCCGACGCAATGCGGGTGGCGCGGGCGGTGGCGATGGGGTTGGTGACGGCTGGCTGACATGCATCCAGGCGAATGGGTCCTCCTCCTCAGCAGTGTCCTCCGTAGCCTCGCCCAAGTCACCCTGCTGGACACATAAATACATCTATGGCGCAGTCATGTGTGACAGCAATTTGTGACACATCTGCAAGAAGCTTTCACACCAGCGGCAATTCGATGTTCACGTCAGCTCGGACATCACTGAGGTGACATAGGGGGAAGGGGCAGGGATGCTCACAGTGGATGTTGCTGGATGCAGTGAGGAGGCCAGCAGCTCTGCCGCCAAAGCGTCTGCGTCGGCTGGCTCCTGATCTGCCGCTGCTGCCGTTGGCGCTGGGACCGCCGTGGCTGTGTCGCCGTCTGAGGTGCCTGCCGCAGGCTGCAGAGCGGGCGCGTCACCGGCTGGCTGCTGGCTGTGGCCTGCCTGTGGTAGATGTCCTGCTGCCGAGGCGCCCTGCTGTCGACTGTCCATCGTTATGTGGCTGCCATTTGCTGCCGCCGCCTGGCGGCCACTGGACTTCTTCCTGCCTCTCTTGCGCCTCACTTTGCGCTCGGGCGATGCGGCGCAGCTGGCTGCCTCCTACGCGTATGCATGATACGCCATGTTGCAATAAAGAACCAAATCGAATTTGGCATCTACTGGGCAGCGACTGCGCTCCCAGTGTTCCGCTGCAGGCAATGTCAACCATGTGCAGCACGCCTTGTGCTCACAGGACGTACTGCTAAAGTTCAACAAGTTTGCTGGTCGGCTACGGATGTGCAGATGCACCACCTGTGAGGGTTGAAGTGGCGCCAGTTGCAAGATGGTTGCCGGCGGCTCAGCAGCTTGTGCTGTGCTGCTAGTGTTGCAGTTGCTGCTGTCATTGCCATTGCCACTGCTGCCAATGCTACCAGTGTCTGGAGCACTGTCAGATCTTTCGCCTTTCGTCATGCTGCTGTTGCCACTGGTGCCTTCACGGCCATTCTGCTGGGCCCCTGAGTCGTTTGGGCCAGCTGTAGAGGCAGCTGCTGCGCTTTCAGGTGGCTTTGAGACATGTGGCGCATGTGTTGCAGGCGGCTCTGCAGCATCTGCAGCAACAGCTGTCGCCGCGCCACGCTCCTTCCTGATGCCCAACGCTGCGCCGAACGAAAAGCCGCTCCTGCTGCGGCTGCGTGCACTGCCGCTGCCAGCTGTTGTGCTGGAAGACTTGTGGCTGCTTGTGCCATCTGGGTCCTCCTTGCTGTGCAGAATGGGGTCCTTCACTGCACCCTTGGGGTTCCTGACTGCACCCTTGGCAGGCGCCCCAGTGCTGGTGCTGCGTCCTGCTGCAGCTGCACCGTCGGGCAGGTCTGGGCCTGTTGCCGGCATGCCACCAGGCTGGCCATTATTACACGGCAGGCCAGCCACCACTTCAGCCACCAGCGCATCGCACTCCGCCTTGGTCGCGACCTGCACAGGCGGCAACGGTAAATGGTGGTGGACAAACTTCTTCGGCACCATGCACGTGGCAGGGCACATGCAGCTGCTGGTCTGCTCTTGCTGCCAAGCGCAACTGCATAGCTGCAGCGCAGTTGATGCATGCACACGAGTGGGCCAGACCCAAGAGCTGCAGTCACCTTCGCAAATGCAGGCTGCCCATTCTGGGGGTAGGTGACCACTATTCCAACGCTGCTGTCGTCAGGCAGCTGTTCTTCGGCGACGTGACGGAAGTTCTCCATTGAATGCTGAGCAAACTCCTCGATGTCTGCTTCTGCACAGTGCTGCAGCAAACACACGGCTCCCTCATACTCCAGCAGTTCTACTGCAGCTAGCAGCATGCAGCGCATCTACATGGTTGGGAGTGTACATAGACCATGGCTTGGCACCTGCATCCAGCTCCACCACCACAGTACATATTTGCATTGGACACCCGAAGCCAGCTAGATCTGTATGCAAGCTGCTGGCAGCAGCGAAAGCAGCTCTCACGTTGTTAGCCAGGTTGCCCAGTTCCCTGGCAAAGTCGAAGATCTGCGACCGTGGTGCACTCTCCACAGCTTCCCGCACGATCTTGGACGTCATGATTCTTTTGAGCGCCATCACCTGCACTCATGCACACTTGCTGCTCGGCATGATGCTCGCGCGCATGAGGCTGTTGCTTAAACTGCTGTTCTTGGGGCCGAACATATAGCAAGGAGATCAGGACTTCTTCTACCAGCATGATGCACTCTGCACCTGCAGGCAGACATCTAGAAGGATGCCGTCAGCAGCGTACAGCACGGGAGATGTTGCTGCTGATGCACAGCAGAGCAGCACCAGTGCGTGCAAGCCGGTTGGGATTGCAGGTGACTGGCAATTGTGCACATGTACTCGGTATGGGATCTAGCATAACATCCAAGGCTTTCACAGCATACCACCGCTCTCATAGGAGGATATGATAGCAGCTGCCGACTATAGCTCAACATAAGCGAGATGTGATACGTGGCTTGCACAGAAGAGCAGGTAAGGTGAGCGTCAGTGCACAGGCCTACCTTTTCTCTATTTTCTGTGGTGCGTGCCAGACCCAGGAGCTGAGCCGCGGCCTCCGTCGGATCATCTGCCGCCCAAGCATTCGCCACCGCAACAGCCTTGTCAAGGGAACGCTGCAGGGTGGACGTGTCCTGCTGCGGCGCCGCCTCGCTCTGCTGCGGGGTGGGCCTCTGCTGCGGCGCGGGTTTCTGCTGCGAGGTCGTCGTCTGCTGCTGTGCTGCGCCAGCTGACAAGCCGCTTTGGCGTGGGCCCTGCGCGCTGCCCCCGCCAGCCTGCTTGCCTGCTGACTTGCCGCTCGTTGAAAGCGTGCTCTGAGGCATTGTGGAGTCCATTGGCGCTGCAGTCGGGGACGCCGTGCTTGTGTTTGCACTGTAGTCCCCCGCAGCTTTGCCACTGGGCTGGCTAGGGCTGCCCGCCTCGTCGATCATCCTCTCAGCCCACAGCCCACCGAGCTCATCGTCGAATGCAGCCTACAAGCAATATGGCTGCTGCTGGTTAGCAGACACGCCGACCATGAGCGTGCAGCGCTGTGCAGGCAGCTCCATCACGCCTGTCAGTGTCGCAGGCATGCTGCAGTGCTACTGCTTGCTCACTGTCATACCGGCAAGAGCAAACAGAGCAATACGAGAGTACATTTGTGCACTTACCTTGAAGGCGGCTGCGCTGGTACACCTGGTACCCAGCCTCTTCTCAATGCGGTCTTCAAGGTCCTGCCCCCAATGCATGATCTGCTGCCCTGCCGCCATGCTGGGAGTGAGCGCAACGCTGTGTCTCCTCTGCTGCGGGGTCGGCTTGCTCTGGTGCTGGGGCGCGCTTTTCAGCTGTGCAGGCTGCTGCGATGAAGCCGCCCTGCTGCTGGCAGCTGCCTGCACAGCAGAGTGACCTGCAGACCGCCATGGAATGCCATGAGCAGACGACATACAAGGGAGAGTGAAGTGTGTCTGTGCAGCAATTGCTGCGCAGACTCCCTGCAACAGTGTGCAATGTGCATTGCATCCACAGCAAGCAGATGCACGCGGAGCAATGGCACGCCACATGCCTGGGCCTTGGCAAGTGCTGCGGGGTCGGACATTGCCACTGCTGCTGTCGACAGTCGAGTAAAGGTGACTGCTACCGCGACCCGCATCAGAGCTCTGTTTATTTTGCCGTGACATTCCGTCGTCAGCAGAACCGAGGTGCACAGCAGCACGGCTGCTGGTCCGGCCTTCTGCACACCACATGCAGCGCAAAATCAGACCGCAACAATGCCCAGGGTGATAACTACATGCACACTGATCTGTGGTATTGCAGGGTCATGAGAAACAGCGCGCCGGCAGCAAGCACGCATCAGCACCTGGGAAGAGACCACGCAAGTCACCGGCATTGCCGAGTGCCTTGCATGCATTTGCATAGACGACAGCAATGGTAAACCGCTCAGAATCATCCAGATCTGGTAGCAAAGCTGATATTTTCAGCATCTGCAGGAGCAGAACACATGGACGTGTCTGCGCTACCACCACATGCCTCTTGATAAGACCGTCACAGCACTCCGAATGTATGAACATCACGCTGCAGATATGCCAAACACAAGGGCCATACGCACCCCTTTTAGAGTGCGGGCATAGCTGCGAGTGTGCTCGCTTGTGACTGCCAGTAGGTTCCCAGCAGTCGCCAGGGACAGCAGCCAGACGAGGGCTGTCAACTCGCAGCGGAAGCGCACGTCCGTCTACATGACAACACGCAAGACCTAGTCATTAAAAGCAGCATGATGGAGGTTTCCAGTAACAGTACAACAGCACGTTGTGGCACGCTTAGATGCCGAGGCGTGCAATGCACCAAAAGCCCCGTATGCACCTCTGATTGTGCGTCATCATCGGACTGCTCCGATGCTGGCTCTTCAGGTGCATCAGGCTCGGGGCCTGCCTCGATGATGTTCAGCAGCACCCCAGAGATGCCGGCCTGTCTACAGATCCGTGCAGAAGCCAAAGAGATCAGCTGATGACCCATCACAGACGCAGTGACGCTCATGCTACGACCATGCACGACCGGGCAGCTGCACAACAACACCAGTTGTCAAGCAGGCACGTCACACCTGAGGCGTGATCGCTTAGTCATGTCCAAGGACAGGCTTAAGTCGTTGCACATACCTGCAGGCGTGAGCAGGTTTCCGGCGTCTCAAAGCATAAAGCCTACTTGCATGACAGAGTGGTCGTGTGCATGCAAACGAGAAAGTGGCACTGTGTCCGCGCAGGATTTTCACCCAGCAGCAAAAGCTTGCGGCGGCTGGCGCAGGTTCGTAGAAGTCCCGCCACGCGCCGTAGCACCCCCATGTCGCTGAGGTCGTATCCCGGCGGGGGCCGGTAGGGCTGGCGGTGCTCCTGCCAGCCGACTGCGGCAAGCAAGTCCTCTGACACCCATGCGGTCTTCCAGCTGCGGTGCTCCCAGCCCGGCACAACCACCTCGAGACGGCTGATACTGGCGAACTCAAAGCCGCAGGTGTGGCAGCAGGTAGAGTGGTGTGTCCTACAGCCGCCCTGCAATGACTGGCGCAGCCAGCAATCCCTCAGGATGCCGGGATCAGCGGCGTGTGCCGAGCGGGCAGCGACACAACGTTCGCAGTCACATCCGCTGTCCATCGCGTCGTGTGCTATCCCATAGCTGAGCTGGTAAAATCGCAAAGTGTGTGCCTGACAGTCGACCTTCTGCATGCTACAGATGGGACTGTCTGGGACCGTGCGAACATCGTCATGCACCTGTCCGCTCCCCGTTGACAACACTGCGAGTTGCACGTGTCGATGAATGTTGGCACATCTTCGCATGACGATCATGAGCAAAATCCTGCAGAAGGAGCCAAGCGGGTGAACCTGCTGACTGTGCGATCCACCCTCAGATGAAGCAAGAAAGACATGTCAAAGGTATGTTGGTCGCGTGTGATGCTTTATCACGCTGCACATGCATCCTGGGGTTTGGCACGTCGGTTGGCATCAGTGTTGTAGACAAAGTCCTTGCATGTTGCCTAGCGGAGACGGCTGCACTGCTTCACATATCAGGCGGATGCGTGCCGTCAGCACCTGGTGAAAGCCATACCGGAGGCACAGGCTTAGGGTGCACGCTCCAGATCTGCTCCCCACAGTGGAGACTGCGAGTTGGCCGATGCGCCGTGCTAGATTGTCAGGCCGCCACAGGGGTTCACGCCGCAGTACACACTACATTCCAAACCAATACATACACTGCAGGAGTTGGTTGCTTCATATTACAGCACGCCCCTCAGGGTGGGCCAATGGGGAACGTGCCGGCAAGGTTGCAATCACAGATGTCTACACTGTTCCATGACCTCAGCCGCGGCGGGCCATTATGGCCCGGATGGCCCCCTGTAGCGCTCGATTTGGTGTCAGCGCCTTGTCCAGCAAAGGCGACCCTGCAGCGATGATGCCACAGGTTTGTGACAACAAGTGGGAACTAAGCAGTGTTGCAGTCGCCACAGCGCGGTGGGCTTGGCCATCATAACACGAATGACTGGGATGTAGAGCATCTGCAAGGCAGTCCAGGCCGCGATTTTGGTGTCTCATAAGCGAGGAGCACCTGTCATGGGTGAGAGATTGCTCTGTCCCATCCACCTTTCGATGCCCCCCCGCTCTGCAGTACAGCAGCGGTGTTGGATGAAAGAAGAGCGCAGCAGCAGAGCAGCGCAATGCTCGTGGCGTTCGTGATGCATACAACAGCAAAAGATGGCACGTTCGGTGCATGATCTCACCGTAGGTATCGCCATCACTGCAGACAACCTGCAGTGCAATGCAGACATCACATCACCTGCTTGCGCTAGCAGCTAGTGCACAACGATGAAAGCTGCTTGTGTCTGGCAGAGGCTCAGGCAGATTGATAGGATGGCTTCAATTTTGTGCAGTATCCTGCACACCGCGGCAGCGGCAAGGTGAATAGAGCCCTCACCGGGTCATGCATCACGTCCAGCGTCAGCGGGCACTCGAAGTTGTCAGCAACATCGTTGCCCAGCATCGCCGCGGGGGCCGTGACAGGCAGCTGCGCCGCTGGCATCGGTGCCTGTGGCTGCGGCGGCGACGGCGCGTCAGACGGCTGCTGTGACACGCTGCTGCCGCCGCTGCTGCTGCGGTTGTGAGGCGGGAGCAGCGCTGCTGCTGCTGTTGCCGCAGCACCACTGCTATCCCCATCGGCAGCAGCAGCACCAGCAGCGGCAGCGGCAAGGGGAACAGCTGCAGGCTCAGCTACAGAGGCAGCAGCAGCGACAACAGCAGGTGCAATGCCATCCCTGCTGCGCAGCTCCGCTGCCTCCTCTGCTGAGTCTACACTGCCTGAAGACTGCCCCACGTCCTCCACTGCATCCTCGTCTGCATCTGACACATCATCTTCGAGCAGCTCAAAAGCATTTCTGGGGGCGACTGGCCCGCGGGTGGCGGATGCACGCTTTGGCCTGCGGGTGCGCTTCGTGCTGAAGGCATGCTGGGCTGCGGCGGGCTGAGGCTGTGCTGTCTGTGGCAGGGTCGCCTGCTGCTGTGATGTAGCCTTTGGCAGCGGCGGCGACGCTGGGGACGGTGCCGGCCGGCCGGCCCCCATCCATGCAAAAGGATCGTCCTCAGCATGTTGCTCATCAGCCCCGCCACCCTGTTCCAAGGCAGAACCACATCTAACGACTGCTCCAACACTATGTGATGATTTGAGTCTGAGCAACATATCCATGTATGTGTGGTATGTCGTAAGATACCAGGCTTCTCTAAACAGGCGAACCCCCAGATGTTGCCATAGGATCAGGATCAGGAAAAGTGCTCACGGCGGTGGCTGCTGGCTGTGACGGCTCTGTCAGCAGCGCTGCTGCCAGGGCATCTGCATCGGCTGCCTCCGCATCCGCCGCTGGCGCCGCTGGCGCCGGCAATGCCGTGACTGTGGCGCCATCTGAGGCGCCTGCCGCTGGCTGCACAGCAGGTTCCCCGGCGGCTGGCTGTCTGCTGGAACTCGCTTCCATCCCGCTTCCTGCCGTCGCTTCCTGCTGAGAAATCTCTGCCGGTGTGTGGCTGCTGCCAGCTGCCGCCCCCGCAGCGCTTTTGGACTTCTTCCTGCCCTTCTTGCGCCCACTTTTGCCTGCAGGCGATGCGCTGCTAGATGCTGCTTGACCGTGGACAGCACAATGGCTTGTGTCAGAAGACCAGATATAGCATCTACAGGCAGCCAGCAGGAGTCGAGGTTTCGGACGAACTGACTAAGCAGCTGGCTGCAGCACAGTTGACCACATGTACAGGGGCACATAGCCACCCGTCGAGCATCCCAAGAAAGCTGTGGACCAGCAGCTCACTTCTGAGGACTGCGCCGCAGCCAGCTGCGAAATAAAGGCCGGCGGCGCAGCTGCCTGCGTTTCCCTGCTACCACCGCTGGCGCTGACGCCGCTGTCGATACCAGGGCTGGCGCCGCCGCTGCCGCTGGTGCCACCGTGGACCATCCGCTGACCCTGTACATCGCTTCCACCGCCTTTAGAGCCCGCCGCTGTGCTTACAGGCCGCTGTGAGGCATCTGACGTCCGGCTCGCAATTGGCTGTGCAGCAGCCTCAGCGCCTGCGGCTGCGGCTGCTTTCGCTGAGCTGCGCCCCTTCGTGACACCCAGCGCTGCGCCAAAAGAGAAGCCGCTCCGGCTGCCACCCCGTGCAGCGCCGCTGCCACTGGGGTTGCTGGCTGGCTTGCCTGCTGCTGCGCTGCCCAAGTCTGTGCCGCTGGGCGTATGGGGGTCCCTGGCCGTGCTGCCGCCGTCGCCTGTTGCTTTATCGGCTGCTGTGGCGTCGGCTGTGCTGTGTGCCCTGGTTGTGCTGCGCGAAGCCAGGTCCCCTGCCGAGGGGCTGGGTTGTTCGGTTGCATGTGCGCTGCCTGCTGCTGCTGCTGCTTCCTGAGAAGGGCTGACTTCAGAGCGGGCTGTGTCACTGGGCTGGCACAGTTGCCAGCCGCGGCCTGCCGCACCAGTGTCCCTTTCAGCCTCGAGCGCATTGATTTCCTCGAGAAATACCTCCTGCAACCGCACAGTCCTGCTTGTGGCACTGCGGCTGCACAGGCGGGTGCAGCCGTGCCCTTGACGCAACAGGCATGCCGCTGCTGTTGCACGTGCAGCAGGCCATGGAACACATCGGCAGCAAGCTGAAAGCAGACACATGCACTCGCCTTGATTTTGCTTTGGTCGGTGCAGTCGCGGCCCAGCCGCCTCACCATTCGCTTGTCAAGCTCCTCAGCCCAGTGATCGTCACTCGCATCCCCTGCTGCTACTGCGACGGGTCTGGCCCCCAGTACATACTTCCTCTGCCATGTCGCGGCCTTGCTGTGCTGCTCACTTGGTTCCTGCGGAGCTGTGGGCTGCTGTCCTGGGCTGGTTGTGCCGCTGGCCTGTCCGGTGGAGGTGTCCGCCATGCCATCGGCCCTTCCAGCCAGTGGCGCCTCAGCCTTTGGCCCATCCTGCAGCTGGCACAGCTTTTGACTGTCAGCATGTGACACCGGAAGAGTGCACAGGCGGCTCCATCATTGCTCTGCCTGAACAGAAGCGACTGTAGTACTGTTGTGGATGCGCCTGACGCCCACAGAGCAGGCACACTAGCTGCACTCACCCTCTGAGATGTGGGCTGCGCGGCCTGAGGTGTGCTAGATGGCGGCACACCATCCCGATGGCCAGCCGCCTGCCGCCTAGCAGCTTGACGGCACGGCAGCAGAGAACGCCGAGCATGTGTCTCAACCTCCGCATGTGGACAGCCCTGCAGCAACAGCATAGCACCCTATGAGATTACAAAGCATGCAAGCTCCTGTGCCATGGCACACGCTGGCGCCCAGGTTTGAGAAACTGCCCACGTGCAACGCGCGGCAGTCTGGCGCTCACATTAGCAGCGAGCATGCCAAGCTGATCAGCAAAGTCGAGGACTCGTGACGGGGGCGCACAATCCAGGGCCTCCCACACGACTTCCGAGTCTGGCATGAGCGACTGCAGCACCACCACCTGCACCAGGATACCTAAAGTTTTAGCAAGCGCTCCTGTGCCTCTGCTAGCTAGCTCTGTGGGCAACAGCTGCATCAGATACACTGTCAGTGTGTGCACGCGTGCGCGTACAGGCAGCCAGCGGGTGCATACACAGAAATGGCTGCCAGACCCTGCGCCACTGGGGCTAGTCAGGGGACCATGCAGCAGCCCAGTCTATCGCAAGCCAGTGTATGCTTGCATGCGACCAGCAGACCCACAGGACGACTGACCAGGATGCCCTAGTCAGCCGGATGATCACAGCATACACCTGCCCCACCATAAGAACCAGGCAATCCCTGCTCCAGATCCAGGGACAACCCCGCAAGCAGGACGAACACCATATTTGCATCACAGTAAGCGAGAGCTGATGAGGAACTTGCCCTCGCTGCCTCTTCTCCGGTGCGTGCGAGCTGCACCAGCTTGGTGGCAACCTCCTCCGTGCGAGCACGCTGCGAGATGGGCTGCTGATGATTTGTGGAGGATGATGCGGAGCCGCCTCCACTGCCAGTCGCCTGTCGAGCGGCTTTCCGATACAACACGTCCAGCGACCGCTCAGCGATCTTCTCGATGTCGGGAACGTCGCAGTGCTGCAAAACGTGACAATATGACACGTCCACCACCTTGCAGTCGCAGCAACCAGTGCGATCCGTGCCTGATTGTGTGGTGCGGCTCACAACACTCGCATGCAGTTTTCCATGCAGTCGACTGCTCGACAGACGAGATGTTTGCACACCATCATCCGCATGGGTACTCACATTGAAGGCGAGCATGCCCAGCTGCTGAGCAAGGTCATATGTCTGCGATGGTGGCGCACTCTCGATGGCTCTCTGCACGCTCTCCGACTTCACCATGACTTTGTCAAGTGCCATAATCTGCACTCAGAAACCAACGATGCTCAGCGTCATTCATGATGGCAGAACACTTGCTGGACCGCCATGTTCTGAGCTGCCATCCTTTTGGGCAGGATCCTCATGTGTCCATGGGCGTTCTGAATACATCTACTCCGCAACATAAATGTCAAGTGAGAGGCCTACATTCATCCTCTCCTGCTGGGTGCGCGTCCAGCCCATCAGCGGGGCCGTGACATCCCGCCAGCGGACGTCCGCCTCCCGCTGCGCCGCTGCGTCGGCCGCACCAGAGCCCTGCTGTGGGGTGGGCGCCTCCTGCTGCGGGGTGGCCTTGCTCTGCTTCCGGGCCGCCTTCTGCTGCTGCGGAGGGGGCTGCTGCTGAGGACCTGCGCTCTGCTGGACGCGCCTCGCCGCAGCTGCAGCAGCTCGCCCTGCAGCACCCCGCGAGCGTGTGGTAAGCCATTGACAAATGGGACTGAGGCCATGCGAATGCAGCCCCTTGACAGCTGCGATGTCATACTGAATGTGTATCCCACATGCGAAGCACTGCTTCGTCACACCTTGGCGTTGGCATGGCACATTCTCTTTGTCTACACCAGGGCGGTCAGGAGCACGGCTTCCACTTCGCTTTGCTGCACTCAGACAGAGCTGGAAGTTTGCAGATAGTACAGCCTGGGTAGTCTGTTTGGACGCACAGACACTTGTGCTCTAGCACAGAACGGTCAAGGGCTGATAGCAGAGGTCAGGTAGCAGATGCACGCACCTGGGAACAGACCCAGGATCTTAGGATCATCGCCCACAGCCACGCAAGTCTTGGAATATGTTATAGCGATCACAAACACCTCAAAGTCATTCAGCTGTGGCAGCTGAGCAGCTGTGCATAGCATCTGCAGGTTTGGACAGAGATCAGCGCATGCACATCAAACCCACTGTGGAGTGATTGCCAGCCATGGACACGGCATTACAGGGCTTCGATCACTGCCAACACTACAAGCAGACGCACCCCTTTTAGGCTGCGGGCATACTCCATAGACCCCACTGCGGCTCTCTTGTCTTTTCTGACGGCCACCAGATTCCCGGCAGTTGCCACGGCCAGCACCCAGACAAGGCTCGTCATCTCGCGCCGGAAGCGCATGTCGTCCTACAGTGGCGAGGGCCAATGTGAGTCAGTGTTTAAAATACACGCCCAACGTGTCGCACCCTGTGCGATGATGTTCCCCAGACCGGCCTGCGACATTATCTGATGATTTCACTGCGCACCTCTGAGCGTGTCTCATGGTCAGGCTGCTGTGGCTCCTCATTGGCAGCAAGTCTGGGGCCTGCCTTGATGATTTCGAGCAGGACACCAGAGATGCCGGCCTGCCTACAAATGGCATGAAAGCAAGAGATATCAGCAGACGATCCACCAAAGCAGCGTTGATCATGTCTAACACATCGCTTTCAAAGGATTGCTAGGACGTTCGTGACATGCCGGCCATCAGACACAGCCACACCTTAGGCGTGAGCTGGCAGCCGCATCAGGGTAGAGGCTCAGGTGGTTGCATACGCCTGTAGGCAGCAAGACGATGTGAGGAAACGCTCAGTTGCACACGCCACGCCAGGGCTAGGGTATCATAACTTGCATAATACAGCTGCACTGCGTTGCATCCCGCACAGCCTCGGCGCACCCAGCAGCAGGAGCTTGCGCTGGCTGGCGGGGCTCTGGCGCAGGAGGCGCGCCAAGCGCCGCAGCGCGCCCACGTCTGTGACGTCTCTGCAGTCACGGATCGGGTGGTGGGGCTCCACGTGCTCCTGCAGGCCCACTGCGGCCATCAAGTCCTCTGACACCACCGCAGTCTTCCAGTTGCGCCCCTCCCAGCCTGGGATGGTCGCTTCGGTCCGGTTGTACGTGGTGTACTCAAGCCCGATGCAGGCGTGGCAGCCGGCGGCGCACTGCTCCGCGCAGCCGCCCCGCAGCGCGGAGCGCAGCCAGGCATCCTGCCGAATGTCAGGAGCAGAGGCGTCCTCCCAGCGGTCAGCTAGGCAGCTTTCGCAGTCGCACCGGTTGCTCATGGCGTCGTGTGCTACGCCATGCTGGATGATGTGCAAGCAAGATAGGTGCCTAGCATTTGAGATTCGACTTGCTTCATACTGAAGTAGGTCTTCAACATCTGACCATGGTCACCACCATTTCAGGCCAACATTGGGAACATTGCGCATTGATGCATACTGTAGCGTTTGCAACTGTCAGTAGATGCTGGCATATATTGCAACGACGACCAGCATCAATTCGGCAAAAGGACCAGATATGGGTAAGTGAAGGGGTTGACTACACGCCCCAACATGAGGGAGCCAGACGGAGGTCTCAGACACGTGTGCTGCTCCATATGCTGGTTCATGTTGCATATGCTTGTAAGGCCTGAAGATGATCTCACATCGGATGATCTGGGGGCAAGCCCATGCATGTTGCTGGGCGCCCATGCATGCAGCGAAGTTGATGTTGGCAGCTGGCTCATGGCTGTCGCGGTGATGAACTCATGTTCGAAGGAGTGCACCAAACAGTCCCCAGGTGGTGAGGCGTCAGGCTCCACTGGTACCTTGACGATCGCAGCCTCCATTGGTACCTTGAGAATCGCAGGTGGGCCAATGTTTTACACTACGGCCCATGCATCTTGCAGTGAACTTGCGATTACTGCAGCACTTCGGCTGTGCGCTTTTATATTGCGGTCCCTACGACGTAACTATTTGCTGCAACCCAAGACATTGCATTCGCCTGGCGTCAGGGGTGATGGGCTGCTGCCGCGATGCGCAGCCTGCGTGTGCTACTCTGCGGCTGCAGCACCCCCACACCTCAGCCATTTGTCACTCTCAGGATGTATCGTTCAGGTACCTAGGCACAGATGCTCGTTGTGCTCTGGGGCAAGCATGCTCCTCGTATCCTTTGTCCTCATGCATTGCAGCAATCAGTCCATCAGCTGCTGCAGCTCTTGCATTTCGACAGCGCTTGTGGTGCTGCAGGGATAGACCAGTCCACAAGGCGCAGAAGCAGGCGTTCAGGCAGCTACTGTTGGTCACGAGCTGCTGACTTGGTGGGGAAGCGAGGGCCAGCCAAGCGCTCATTACTTCCGACGTTGCCGGCATCCAAGGCAGTGATTGCAGTCATCAGGCAAGCGCCTTTGCAGTATGACAAGGGCATCTCGCCTGTGATCATGTCAGGCAGGAAGTACCATCATATGTCTAGTCAGACTCTGCTCTGTACATGGCAGAGCCAGCCCAGCTGCCAGAGCTGATTGCAACTGCCAGCGATGTACTGTGATGTGAATCAGTGTCAGCCACTGTTGAAGCTGTCAGACGGCCGTTGCTGTGCGCCGCAGGCGGCTCTGTGACGTTCTGGTAGACATATGCCAGTCCACCTGGAGGAGATGCCGCTGGTATCATCTGCAGGTGAGCTGTTGCTGCCTTACTCCTGGCGTCAAGAACCATGCTTACGGCCGTCTTGGGTTGGTGCAGCATGTCAGCAGCAGGCATACAGTACACTGTGTATGTGAAGGTGGTGATGCGGCACAGTGCCGCCGCTGCAGCCGACTTCCACAAGGATGGGTGCGTGTCTCGGGTGTGGCCGTCTATAAAGCTGCGTGTGGATGCCACACACCACATCCTGTTAGCAGTGCTTGACTGCAGGTCCTGCAGTGCTTGACTGAAAGTCTCCAACTCTGCTGGTACATGGATGTGTGAAGGAGGGTCGACTATGTCACGACCACTGGCGGTAGTGGCTCCAGCAGCAGTGGCGCTACTGAGCAATGGCCGTGCTGGTGATGTCACAGCGCTAGGGTGCTGCCATTGAGGAGGCGCAGCTGCCTCGCAACCTCGGATACAGTCTCCTTGAGGCGTGCAGCAAGCGCGTGCGATGGTGACACCCGATGTCACATTGGCAATCATAGCTGCTACTGCACCCATAGCCAGCCTGCTTCGTCAAACCCTGCGTCAGAGCCCTGCATACTGTTGTGTGTGCTGCTTCGTCGCCCTTGTGAAGAGACGGTCGTGTCGACACCACTACATGTCAACCTCGAATAGCATCGCACAAATGCATGTTCTTGAGCCTTGCTGTCGTGCATGCTGGCACCAGTCACATAGGTGGGTGTGTGAAGTTAGCTGCGAACGGTGGGCATCAATGTGTGCTGTGCAGAACAGGTCCAACCCTCTCACATGAGAAGTGAACCGCCGCCAATGCAATGTACATATAGCAACTACAGTTAGTTCACAGCAGGGCTTGCAACTGCAAAGCCGCATGCATGCGTGCCTTCGCCTGCTGCATCGCATAGTCCGCAAAGTCCTACACTGCTGCAACATGCCTCTTGCAAGAAGGGCAGCTGTTGATTAATGTCATCTGTATGTCTGACAGTGACAGCTGTGATCCTGGGAAATAATAAATCCACCCTTGAGCCCTGCCTGCGTGGCCTCACGTGGCGGAATATGTGGCGTGACAGTCCCAGTCAGTGGCGTTCACTTCATGTGCACGAACCGACACCGTGCATGATCAGCGTCCTGCACCTACCCGCTGATAACGAAGCCAATCGAGCACTGGCTGGGATGGCAGTCCACCGGCAGGGTCACATTTTGGAAAGAAGCAGGATACGTATGATGTCCAGCTGCAGTGAGTTTGCAGTGGACCCCTCAAGCGGCTACGAAACTGATGCCTCAGAGCAGCAGTGTCCGCCGTGGGACGTGTTAACAGACGACGTGTGGGCACGCATAATTGGGCAGGTCGCTAAATTTCGTGACAAGCTGGTGAGGCTGCAGCGATCCTTCGAAGTGACCTGACAGACGCCATGCTTCATACGTGCAACATATATGTCTTTGCATGCATGCTGCTCCTCACACATGCAGCCATGAACGCACCATGTAGGCACACGCACGCGGCGCAGTTGCCAGTTGCATTGCGCTTGGGTTGGCCAGACACCTGCCGCCATGCATGTGGCAATGCTCTCACCTCCTCAACTGCTGTATCTGTAGGCCTTGCAGCGCACCTCTCGGCGCTTTCGAGAGTTACTTGAAACACCGATCACAGCAGCCACATGGGGCAGACTTGAATACTTCTCACCCTCCGTCAAATCCAGTGACGATGTACAGCACATAAGCGGATGGGTGCAGCAGCGGCGCCGAGGTCGGTTGTTGTATATCCAGACACTACCTGCGCATAAAACATTAGCTAGCCTTGCTAATGGAGCATTCATGCGGCACACGACTTTGTCAGAAATGAGCAGGCTCACTTGGCTTGATTTGCTGCAGGCATCAGCGCGCTGCGCTATGTGTACCAGCCTGCCAACAATCAGCAGCAGCGAAACATGCAGAGGATGTGGCATGCGCTTGTGGCGTCAACAGCCAGCACTGACATCCGCCTGCGGCTGTCAGGCTTTAGACCCGTACCCATGGCGATGCTGCAGCCACCCATACAGACCGAGCTGGTGCAGCGGCTGACAGCGCTGGACATCGCTGTGACAGCTGTTGCTGACATCACAGTCGTGCACAGCTTCGCAGCGCTGCACCACCTGCAGATCAGGCCAGATGCTGACGTTGACATGCAGCTGCTTAATGCTGATGTTGGCGGCGCAGCACTCGACTGCCAGCTCTTCAAGCTGCGCACCCTGCGGCTGCTGCAGATAAACCCAGCAGTCTTCTTCTCCCCTGGCACAGCTGCATGCCTGCAGCAGCTGCACTCGTTGCGCTTGGAATCCTGCCCCTTGGTGGGTGGTGTCCTCCCATCGGAGGTGCTCCGGTTGGCGTCTCTCAGCCGACTTGTGCTTATGGAGCTCCCGCTTGCCATGATGCCCGATCTACGCAGGCTACCAGCGCTGCAAGTGCTGGTCATGTGCATCCAGGGGCTAGATTTAGATGCCAGTGAGGCAGAGTGTAGCATCGAGTTGAAGGCTGCGTTGAGGGTCAACCCGCTTGGAGGTGCCATGGGGCTGCGAGAGGCAGTCCTATGGGGGATCCCAGTAGACACAAAGGAGTGTGCGGAGGCGATTCAGCGCTTGCCACACCTGCGAGTGCTGTGCCTGGACCATTTGGTATGCAATGAGGGTGCTGCCTGGGCTGCAACATTGCAGCTGCAGATGCGCGACCGCTGCAGCTTTGAGCCAGCTGCAAACTATTTTAGATTTGTCATGGAGGATATAACGGTGTTTGTTGGCGAGTGGCTTGATGACGACTGGTAGGTGTTTGTGTAGAAGTGGTTGCCTCATCAGGCTTTGCCTGCATCAGCACTACATCGAAGAGACCGTCGATGTGCGTGTATTGCAGCTGTGGGGTCACATGCCATGTACTACATACGGTGTATATATATATATATGGCACACAAATTTTCGAACGTGCACAGGACAATCGTGAGAATCAAATTGTGACTATGCAACCGACAGCCTGCTGAATGTCCCACATGAACATTGACCCTTCAAACCAAGGCAGGGCCGGACACAAGCAGCAAGCTGCAATCACACATCTTTATCCACCTGTCCTCTGCCTACTGCCGATGTCGTGGCCTCTGCAGTTTCTGTCTGCCTCGAGTTCTCGGCAGTGGTTTGAGCGTAGCACTGCACAACAGGCTGACGCACAGCAGCTTACAGTGGCAGCAGCCCCGGCTGCGCTGCAGCTGCTAGACCTCGGTCCAGCTCAGCCTCAGGCGGTGGCGACCTCCTGCTGGGTGCCGGCGCCGGAGCCGCGCAGCGCGCGCGCCGCCTGCACCTTGGTCAGCCGCTTCTGCCTGTCCTCGGGCTCCGCCTTCACGTTGCCGGCGCCCTTCTCGCTCAGCGTCAGCTCGATGTGGCACGGGCACGACATGTACGCTGCAGGGCGGAATCACGAGGACTGTCAGCCGAGCTGATCGCGCACAACATGTGCGCTGCACGCAAGGAGCGAAGCAGGTATGAGCGGAGGTGATGTGCTCAATCTGTGTGCTGCAGAACAGATGCAGATGCGCTGTCAGCCGGATTGACCGACGACCTTGCAGTGCTGATCTTACGGCTGTGATGCAAGCAGCTTGGAAGTGAGTCATGCGAGCATGATCAGTCGTGTGACAGTTGTATATCATGCAGCATACATCAGTAGCCTGTGAAAGAGGCAAGCGGCTGGGGCGGGCACAGGGCCGAATGCTGACTCACGGTTGATGCGGCCGTGGGCGCGGTACGTGCGCCGGCGCTGCTTCTGTGCCATGTTGACCTGGATGTGGCTGATCTCCAGCACATCCACGTCCAGGCCCTTCACCTGCACTCGACCGGCACAACTCCATCAGCGAAGAGTACTGTAAAGCTGTCGTGTCCAAGTTCACACTGAAGAAGCTCGAGCAACTATGAGCATCAGCACTGATTGCACCTGATGTAGCAGCTGCTTGAGACAGCAGGCTAGTAAGCATGGGTCCAGCATGGGCAAGGACCCCACCTCTGCGTTGCTCTCCGCGTTCTGGAGCAGGTTGAGCAGGAAGACGGCAGACTTCTTGGGCCACCGGGCCTGGCCGTTTGTGCTGTTCTCATACTTGGCCTGCAGGGGCGGGGCATAGCTGGTGAGTTGCATGCGTGCAGAAGCAGTGTTTATCAGCATGCTGCTGGATATGCACTCTCCATCGATGCACGCCATCCGCAGCATCACAGCTGCTGATGCGATGCTGCAGCCACATGGACACAGGGTCACTCTGCATTTGCCGTGAATGTAGACCAACAGCAACACACAGGCGCATCTCACCTGGGCGGTGCAGCCGACGCCACCGCAGAAGCTGCGGAAGCGGATCGCGCGCTTGTGGTCGATGACGTCCTTCAGCTACCGCTTGGCCTTGCCTAGCTCCATGCCCTTTAGCGCATTGGCCGCCTCCCGGGACTTGAACCGCGTGCAGCAGAGCCTGCGCTGCCGACGCACCCAGCAGCAGGAGCCTGCGCTGGCTGGCGCGGCGCGTGCACAGGAGGCGCGCCAGGCGCCGCAGCGCGCCCCCGTCTGTGACACCTCTGCAGTCACGGATCGGGTGGTGGGGCTCGACGTGCTCCTGCAGGCCCACTGCGGCCATCAGGTCCTCTGACACTACTGCGGTCTTCCAGTTGCGCGCCTGCCAGCATGGGATGCTCGTGGTCCAATTGTACGTGGTTCACTCGAGCGTGACGCAGGCGTGACAGCCGGCGGCGCACTGCTCCAGTGCAGCCGCCCCGCAGCGCGGAGCACAGCCTGGCCTCCTGCCGAATGTCAGGAGCAGCGGCGTCTTCACAGCCATCTGCAAGGCAGCTTTCACAATCGCATCGGTCGCTCATGGCGTTGCCTGCTACACCATACTAAGCTGAGGTGCAAGCAGGATGTGTGCCAGGCAGCCGACCTGGCCGATGCTCAACCCTCGATCACTGCCCGATGTGGGACTGCAACATCTCATGATGTCAGCATGTCTGCAAAAATGTGGCTCTACATGGTATTTCTGCTTTCAGCGTTTGCACTTACCGCCGCGTATACGCGCAAGTTCAAAATACAGGCGCCAGAAAGTCCCTGCCACAGGAGCTGGCTGCTCACAAGTCCAAATCATACACGATCTCAAATCCATCAGTGGCTGTGAGATGATCCGGCAGGAGACAGATGCAGCCCTGAGTGCCGCAACGCGTGCTGCCAACGTCTCGACCAATAAATGATATGGAGTCAGTCGACTGCAAGTGTGAAGTGGACAGCGGTTGCGGTGGCAGTAATGCCGCTGTTTGGCGACATCCACCATGGGACCTGCTGACAGATGACATATGGGCTCGCATCATCGGGAAACTGAGCCTTCGCGACAAGCTGGTGGGGCTGAGCTGAGCCGTCAACCCATGTGATGCAAGATGCATGGCACCTCAGCATGTTGATGCAGACAAGTGCCGCCGTCACCTCCTGCCAAGACATCATTTCAAGCTCCACTCTGCTGTTATTTATAGCTGGACCTCATACCAACACTGCTATCAACTTGCTCGGCATCACTGTGGCCAGGCGATGCAGAGCACATCCCAGATGTTTCATGGACTGCTTGCGCGGCCAGTCTGGGCAGACACATGGGGCAGACTTGGGTTCTCTGTGCCAAAGACTGGCTCCAGCGCAGATGTGTCTCAGCGTTGCAGTTGGGTTCAGCAGCGGCTGAAAGGTGGCTGTCTGTGATGTGCTGGCTGATCATGCTGATCACAGATATGCTGGCATCAACACAGGATAGCAGGACAACAAAATCTGCACGCAGCCTATCATGCATGATATATCATACAATGTGTTTCATTGCCAAATACCGCAGGCATCAGTGCGCTCGATTTTCACTGGGAGGGAGAGGGTCGGCAGCAGCTGCTGGTGCCCGAGATGTGGCATGCACTTGTAGCTGTGACAGCAGGCACCGGCATCCGTCTGCGGCTGTCCGGCGGGCCATTCCCACCATGCAACTTGCTGCAAACGCTCGTGTGTTCCGAGCTGGTGCAGCGGCTGACAGCGTTGCACATATGCGTGGCAGACGCGGAGGAACTCGCGGCAGTGTACAGCCTGGCAGCGCTGCGCCACCTCCGGCTCTGGTCCCCAGCCAGCACAAGCACGGAGCTGTTCATGATAGATGACAGTGACAGCACAGCTTGCACGTGGCGGCTCTTCGACCTGCGCACGCTGCAGCTGATCCACATGCCCCCGGCAGCCCTCTTCACCGTCGGCACAGCCGCTCACCTGCAGCAGCTGCACTCGCTGCGCCTGGTCAGATGCCCCCTGCCATTGGGTGTTCTCCCAAGGGACATACTGCGGCTGCCATCGCTCAGCCGCCTCGAACTCTTGCAGCTGCCACTGCGCATGATGCCTGACTTGCGTGGGCTGCTGGCTCTGCAGACGCTGGTCGTCTGCGCTCAAAACGGCGGCCTTGACTTGGATGCGAGTCAGGCAGAGTGCAGTGCTGAGCTCAGGGCGGCTTTGAGGGAGAACCCGCTCGGGGGTGCTATGGGCCTTAGGAATGCAGTCTTGCAGGGGATGTCGATTCTTTCACAGCAGTGTGCAGAGGCAGTCGAACGGTTGCCACATCTGGAGGTGCTAGGCCTGGAGTTCTCATCAGCGGCAGCACATGTTTGCTGGGCAGCCCGTCTTCAGCAGCGTATGCAGGGGCGCTGCAGCGTCAGACCAGCAGCAGAGTTTGTTCGCTTCAGCGAGGGCAAGATCGTATTTCAGGACAAGTGGCCTGATGACGACTGGTGATTGGCACTCGTATTCTGGAAAGTCTGCTAGAACGCTGGCAGCAGCTGCCGGGGTCAGACCATGATGCTGTGAATGGTTGTGAATGCGGTGCATGTCTGACACCATCACCAAGACCAATGCGCTGCACCACCTGAGCCCTGATGGTCTTTGAGTCAGCATACGTATGATGTTACACTGTCGGACATGCCACAAGCCACGAGCTGCAAGCTGGCGACAGCATCCACCATACTTCTGCCCACTGCTGGCCCTGATCTTGCACCGACCTGTCGTCACTGACTGCACAGCGCCATGCACGACACCATGCTGCCTCCCCGCTGCCCTGCGGCCGAGGCACCGCTCGCAAATAACACCACTGCAGCGCCGCAGCCGCCACACCCTGATCCGCATCAGCTCAGCCTCAGGCGGTGGCGACCTCCTGCTGGGTGCCGGCGCCGGAGCCACGCAGCGCGCGCGCCGCCTGCACCTTGGTCAGCCGCTTCTGCTTGTCCTCGGGCTCCGCCTTCACGTTGCCGGCGCCCTTCTCGCTCAGCGTCAGCTCGATGTGGCACGGGCACGACATGTACGCTGCAGGGCAGAGCCAAGAAGGTTGTCAATGCCTTGCAACACCGGTGATAGAGCTCGAGGCATGCATGCAGAGTCCTACCCCAGCTGCTTTGCACTCTGCACTCGTGAGCAGCAGGCACACAAGATGGGCACACAGCAATGACCAGGAACAGCAACGGGAATGGCTCACGGTTGATGCGGCCGTGGGCGCGGTACGTGCGCCGGCGCTGCTTCTGTGCCATGTTGACCTGGATGTGGCTGATCTCCAGCACATCCACGTCCAGGCCCTTCACCTGCACCCCAAGCCACGCCACTGCGTCAGCACAGGCCACTACATATCCTGCTTCACGCATATCAGCAATGCATATCACCGTTGGCGCGCGCGCAGCAGCCGCACGCAGCACCGCTGACTGCATGTAGGCAGCCACCGGGATCAGCACGTGGCGGGGACCCCACCTCTGCGTTGCTCTCCGCGTTCTTGAGCAGGTTGAGCAGGAAGACAGCAGACTTCTTGGGCCACCGGGCCTGGCCGTTTGTGCTGTTCTCGTTCTTGGCCTACGAGTGGGAGATGAGCCTGATCAGCTCGATGCAAGCACATGCGGACATCATCATCGTGCCGCTAGATGCAGACTCTCTCGCGCAGCCCATCCGCAGCTGTGCAGCTGGGCCAGGCTGCAGCCACACTGTGGCTGTCCGCCGCCTGTGCTGTGCAGCGACTGAAGACGCATCTCGCCTGAGCGGTGCGGCCGACGCCGCCGCAGAAGCGGCGGAAGGGGATCGCGCGCTTGTGGTCGATGACGTCCTCCAGGTACCGCTTGGCCTTGCCCAGCTCCATGCCCTTCAGCGCGTTGGCCGCCTCCCGCGAGTTCTTGAAGTGCACCCGCAGGTCGCTGCCCTTGGCCTGCGCATCATCAGTGAAGGCAGGCGGTCAGCGATATGTCCCTCAGCTTGGATGGCAAGCAGGGCATGCGCCTTGCCCATTCGACCACAATCCACTGCGTCGCGCTGCTGCACGGCTGCGAGGCGGCAATTCATCTCTGGGCTCGCATGGCACTTGCGGGCCCAGCAGAGGGCAGGCACTGGCTTCCGTGTGTTGCCGGCGGCACAAACTGCTGCAGGCTGCTCTGCTCGGCTGGCGTCGATTCGTCAGCGGAGCACTGCACTAACGGTTTCAACTGCCTCTGCTGCAACCAGCTGTGCCGCTGCAGCGCAACGGACTGCTGCAAAGGTGCAGCAGCCCATGACTGCTCCTGCTGCCTGGGTCCATACCAGGGAGGCAGCATCCCCTGGACACCGTTGCATGTCGCTGTGCCAAGGTATACACTGCCTGATGTACCGCTGAGCAGCCTCTGCAGCATCGTTGCTGCAAGTGCCACAGCTCCCATCCTGGCCCCATCCCAAGTTCACCTTGCAGCTCTTCGTGGCGTTTTCGGGCTCGCGCGCATAGCGGCCCATGATGGCCCTCTGTCACGGCCGCCTGCAGGCCGGCCACCTCTGCAAGCTTTGGAAAGGCCGACTGCAGCACCCAGGCGGCTGTATGAAAGCCTGCGGAATAGCTGCTGTTGTACTTCCAGTAGGGCTTTGCAACGCGCTGAGGATACGGCGTCAGTGCTTGATTGCAATGGCGCGCACGCCTTGCCATTGGCAGCCGTGCACGTCCCAAACCGACGAACAGAGGCTGGCAGTGGGGCCAGAGAGACCGCGCCAAGGGTAGCTGCGCGCGCTGGGCTGGTCGACTTTGGACTTCGGGCGTCGATCAACTGGGTGCAACTTTCGGCAGTGAAGCGGACTTGGGAGTGTCTGTGCCATCGGCGTGATCCGCGTCTGGCGCTCTGCAGGCTGAGCGGCGGGCGTCGGCGGCGCCATGGCCGACGTTGACGAGTGAGTTGCCACTTCTATGCACCCAACCCTGCGTAAGCTCGTGTTGCTTCTCGCAGACTATCACAAGAGTGAGGGCCATTAAGGCTTTGCAGAACGGTATGGCACGTCGTAAGAGAAAGTCACGACAGGCTGGTCGATGTTCAGCCGGTCTGTTGTGCACATGGTTTCAGAAGTCTGCAGCGGCAGGCTGTTCTGCTGTGCTGTTGTTTCGGAGCCCCTCTGTTACTCCATTGTTACGTGCGGCTTCCTATGACAGGCTTGCGATCTCTGCCGCCTGCCTGCCTGTGAACAGGCTGCGCATTGCGCAGTCGCCAGGTAGGCTCAGCGCCGAGCTGGGGTGGATGGCAGGATACTCACACGCAGCTCAGCTTGCACAAGTCCCGCCGGCTGTGTCGTCATGCCTCAGTACATCACCATGTCAAGGATGCGTCTAGTGCCTGGTCGTGCACCAGATGCTGCATCAATCAGGAGACGCCCCTTCAACTCTTCGGGAATTTTGCCATTATCCTGACACCTGCCTCTTCCCTCGCACAGGTACGACCTGCTGGACGCGCAGCTGGACGCGGGGAAGAGCAACGGCGCGGCAGAAAAGGCGGACGGCGACAGGAGCGACCGCAAGCACCGCAGCAGCCACAAGTCGAGCAGACACAGGGACGACGAGAAGGACCGGGAGCGCAAGTCCTCGCACCGCAGCAGCCACAAGTCGAGCCGGCACCGGGACGACGACGACGACGAGCGCAGGTGGGTTGCGGCTCCAGAGTGCATGACGAGTACAGTTCACTGAGGCTCACACTAGGGAGACTCCTTACCAGCAGCCCGCTGGATGATGCATTTGCCTCCACCTCACGGGCCTTTTGGTGCAAGGCACTTCTGTTGAGGGCGTTGCCTCGGAGAGGCATCACGACGCACTGAAGTATTAGTGTTGGTGGCGCAGCGAGCGGAAGCGGCGGCACCGCAGCCGCTCGCGTGACAAGGGGTCCCACCGCAGCAGCCGCCCGCGCGAGGAGGAGGGCCGCGAGCGCCACCGCTCCAGCAGCCGCCACCGCTCCAGCCGGCCCGCGCCGCCGATGCCGGTCGCCCTGCCCAGCCCCCCGCGCAGGTGCGCACACCGCTGTGAAGTTTTGTGTGATATGAGTGTTCTCCTCCATGAGGAGCACGCCGTCAGCTTCTTGCATGTCCATGATCCGATGATCGGGGCTACAAACTCTATCATTTTCACCGTCAGCCTCATCCTCCTGACACATCTTTCTGCCATATCCCCACCCTCTGGGATGCAGCTCTCAAGCTGATGCATTTCAATCCCTTGCACTGGTGTTGTCCAAGAACTATCCTGCTCGGCCCCCTGCTGCTTGCTGTTCCATAGAGACTGAGCAAAGCGGCCAAGCGCACCACAGGCGGGCGCCCACGCCGCCCGAAGTGCTGGAGCAGCGCGAGCTGGAGTAATTGCCACATCACCCCAGCACATTCCAGAAGCACGTTGTGATTTGCCCTTCCAGGCGGGCGCCGACGCCGCCCGAGGTGCTGGAGCAGCGCGAGCGGGAGCGCGAGCTGAAGGAGCTGTCACATCACCCCCTCACATTCTGGAAAAAACAATTTAATACGCAATCCAGGCGGGCGCCGACGCCGCCCGAGGTGCTGGAGCAGCGCGAGCGGGAGCGCGAGCTGAAGGAGCTGTCACATCACCCCTTCACATTCTGAAAAACCAATTTAATACGCAATCCAGGCGGGCGCCGACGCCGCCCGAGGTGCTGGAGCAGCGCGAGCGGGAGCGGGAGCTGAAGGAGCTGGACCGCGACACCCGCACCGTGTTCGCCTACAACCTCAACCTGAAGGCGGACGAGAAGGACCTGTTCGACTTCTTCTCGCGCGCCGGCACCGTGCGCCGTCTCTGCTCCGTCGTCTTTGACTTAGCACAAGACCCTCAGAGCCTGACTGAGCCAGCCCTCTGGCTGCCCTACAATGCATTGTGCTGCTGCGCCCTCAAGTGCTATTGTTTGGGTTTGCCGGCGAGTCGCGGTGAATCTCGCTGGCGTCTGACGTATGTGGGACGCGCTGCGCAGGTGGAGGATGTGCGCATCATCATGGACCGCAACACGCGCCGCTCCAAGGGCTTCGCCTACATCGAGATGGGCTCCAGGGTGGGTCTGCACCCTGAAGCGTGTGCTGTGTCACACTCTTGTGCACGGCAGCAGACCAGTGCCGGTGTGAGGGCTTTGAGTGGCTGTGTGACGTCAACCTGTTTGCAGGCCACCAACGGTGTCTGCGCTGCAGACCGCCAGGTCAATGTTGCTCACGTCCGCTTTGACATGTGTCCTCGTGCGTTCATGTGTGCAGGAGGCGGTTGTGCAGGCGGTGGCGCTGGGCGGGCAGACGCTCATGGGCCAGACCGTCATGGTCAAGCCCTCCGAGGCGGAGAAGAACCTGGCCTGGGAGGCGGCCCAGGTGCACCAACCCTAAAAAGCACAAAGCACAAAGCACAAAGCACATGATGCCAGCGCTCCTCCTTTCTGCATGTTTGATACCGTGATGCTGGCCCGCGGCCCCTGGGTGGTATCAGACAGTGACTGCTGCTCAAGCTGGGTGCTGCGCCTTGCCTTGACCCGGCTGCCCTGATGACTGCCGCAGGTGCAGAACCAGCAGATGCAGGCGGTGCGGCAGCTGGAGGGCGCGACCGGCAGCGGCCCCTGCAAGCTGCACATCCGCAACCTCCACGTCGCCATGTCGGTGCGCCCTGCTCTTTGTTGTAGCCTGCGGTGCTGTCAGCACAGCGTGAACTACTAGCAGTGGCCATTTTGTCGCCATCAAACGCTCTGCATGGTGGCAAGGCCCAACATCCTTTGGCAAGGCTATGATCTGCCAGAGCACGTGGTGATCAGCGTGTTGGTCTGTGCACGTCTGTTAACCTGGGTTCATGTTGCTGTCTGCAGGAGGACGATGTGCGCGACATCTTTGCGCCCTACGGCCCCCTGGACCTGGTGCAGATCCAGCGGGATGGGGCGGGCAAGAGCCAGGGCCACGGCTATGTCACGTGAGCACGACTGGCACCAAATCCGCCCGCTTCTGTGCTATGCCATTGCCAACTACAACACGTTACCGCCTGGCCTTGCTCTACTTCGTCCAGCCCAGGGTCTGACCGTGCATGTCGGTCCATGCAGGTTCTCGAATATGGCAGATGCTACGCGGGCCATCCCTCAGCTCAATGGTCTGGAGATCGCAGGCGCCGCCATCAAGGTGCCTGGCCTGCGAGAGACATGGCGTTGTGCGTTTGATTTGGACAACTCATGCGAGTCTGTCTGCAACAGTGAAGCTGAGGTTGAACTGATATCTGTGCTCTTCTGCAGGTGGAGATTGCAGCAGATCCCGCCGCAGCAGCTGCCGCCTTTGCTGCTGGCGCCGCTCAGGACGGCCTGGCCGACAACGAGGGTGTGTCCACCACCCACCCTCCGGGGCTTCTGCTCCTGCTCATCTCCCTGCCGCAGCGGCCTGCCTGCCTTTCCTCCTGCACTCTCCTGCATGCGCGTACATACAGTTCTACCCTCGTACCAGATGACGAGGAAGCCGCATGATTGGTGACCCGGATTGCAATCATGCTGCAGCAGACGATGGTGGCGGCATGCGGCTGACCGCCAGCTCGCGCGCACAGCTCATGAGCCGGCTGGCGGGGGGCGCCACCGCTGCGCCCGCTGCAGGGGGGGCGCCGGGGCCGGCGCTGCCGGGGCCGCCCCCGGGCTTCGTGCTGCCGGGCGCCGGCGCAGCACCAGTCGCCACTGCCCCCAGCGCCCCGCCGCTCAACCCCCTGTCCTACGTCCAGGTGAGGGCTTGCCTTGCGGGAGTGCATTCGGGCCGCTCCCAAGGTCCCTCCGCATGTCAAGATGTTTGCAAGATGAGAGGAGGTCCATCAGATCTGTGCGGCGCCGCTGGGCTGAACAGCTGCTGGTTTCACTGCTGCGGCATGGATGGCTGATGTGATACGCCTGGTGCTGCCTCCGTGCCAGCAAACTCTTGTGTATGTACCACATGCTTACATCTGCTTCCGCCTGCCTGCTGCAGGGTATTCTGGGCCCATCGTCGCCGGTACCAACGCAATGCCTGCTGCTCAAGAACATGTTCGACCCTGCAGAGTGCGCCTCCAGCTGCCGCTCTCAGCTGCCCTCTCTGCACCCGTCACACACTCGTGTTGTCTCACATGCAACTGCTGTTCCTGCTTGAACTGCGTCAATCTAGCGGGCGCTCACACTCTCATGTCTTTTCCAATTGGCAGGGAGACGGAGCCCAACTGGCCGGAGGAGATCGCAGGGGATGTCAAGGAGGAGTGCGGCAAGTATGGCATGGTGTCGCACCTCCACGTGGACAAGGACTCCAAGGTGCTGCCCTTCTTTCTGTTCATGAACCCTACCTGCTGCACATTGCCATGGCTGAGCAGCGGTTTGCGCTGGACTGGAGACCGCAACCAGGTGTTCATGCACCACCCGCTGAGTTTCGTCTGCAGCCAGCGCTTCTCACGGCGTGCTGCCCATGTCATGCAGGGCTTTGTCTACGTGAAGTTTGCCACCATCACGGCGGCGGAGGCAGCGCAGAAGGCGCTGCACGGGCGATGGTTTGCGGGCAAGCAGATCTGCGCCGAGTTCCAGCTGCAGGCGATGTACCGCCAGCACTTTGGCGAGTGATGTCGAGTGTGTGCCGATGCATTGGCGCTGCATGGCGTTGGCGTGATAGTGAAGGAGCAATGGAATGGTGGAATGCTGTCTCTTCATATTGCCACCCGCTGTCGCTGACCTCCACATGCCGCGCCCCCTTCCGCTCGTCTCGAGTGCAAACGCGATGTCACGGCCTCCTGTTGGATCAGCAGGATCACCTAGGCCAGTGCAGACTGAACCAGACAAGTCGCACATGAGTGCAATGCTGCATGCAGGCATGTGCATGTCTGCACTCTGCAGCACAACATGCAAGGAAGCACAGGATGCTGTGTCGCAGGAAGCCGTGTCTCTTGCCCCAGCAGGCAGCAGCACAGCTGGAGCACTGCGCATACTGTGAGCTCCCTGCTGTACGTACGCGACGGAAACATTGGTGTATCATCCGATCGCCCAGGCAGCCGTGCTACAGATTGACTGGGTGCTGCAACTATAGACATCAGTCTGAGCGGGGGTTCGCCAGCGTCGAGCTCAGCATCAAGGCAGGGCGTGTGCAGCGCACCCTGACGCCGTGATGGCGGGCGGCTGCGTCGGTGCGTTTGCCCTGCAGCGCGCAGCCTTAACATGCAAAACAGACTACCACCGTACTGGGACGGATGAGCATTGCTGCTCACTTTGTCGCATGGCTCCACACCGCTCAGCTTGGCGTCATCCATGTATGTCGGAGCATCAGGCCCCGAGTTGATCCGCGGCTCAGCTGTTTGAGCTCTGGCCATCATGCTGTTGACTTGCTGTGTTCACTGCGGCATTGGTGGTTCTGCTGCATAGTGTTAGTGCTTTTGTGAAGCCAGAGGTGCAGCTTTGGTCGTGATCAGCCTCAAATGTTGTTAGAGGCATGACCTCGGCAGCAACACTGCAGGGTCCGCCTTGCAGCAAGCACGCGGCAACATGGCCTGCTGACCCCGCTGCCATGCATGCTGTGCCAGCTCTGTCGTCCAGCAGCTGCTCATTGAGCAGGATCGGAGGGCACCATGAAAGCGTTGAAGGACTTCGGCTTCAGGGCATGTTGGCATCACTGGAACACGAGCTGTGCGCTGACGCTGCCGTCCTGCCTGCAGTGCCACGCAACTTCGTGCTCCTAGATGAGCTGGAGAAGGGCGAGAAGGGCATCGGCGACGGCACGGTGTCGTATGGCATGGACGACGGCGAGGCGGACAACCTGATGCGCAATTGGACCGGCACCATCATCGGCCCCTCAAATGTGAGCTGTTTCTGGTGCATTCAAGGCGGGCCAGGTCAGCACTATCGGCAGTACTATCGATGTTCCAAAGATTTTGGCCAGTCTGGAAAGGCTGCACGCATGCCGGCAGACCTGCCACCCCTGCAGATCGGGAGCCGAACATGAAAGGAGTGTCCTGTCGCATGCAGACGGTGCATGATGGGCGAATATACACGCTAAAGATGTACTGTGGCGAGCAGTACCCAGACAAGGTGATGCCCGACTCCTGAAGCGTGTGTCTATCTCCATCTCCTGGCATCCGAAATGCCTGCCTGCTGGATGCCGGCAGCCTGCGGACTGCATCGGAGGTGCCGGCTGCCCGCAGACTGCAGTCAGATTTGCTGACACCTTGTTGGACGCGCAGGCGCCGCAGGTGCGCTTCGTCACGCGCGTCAAGCTCAGCTGCGTCGCAAACAACGGCGTGGTGCGTGCTGAGCATCAGCTAGACGTCTCCTGTGCCGTGATGTCGAGCGTGCTGCGGCCTGCCTCGGCCCCCAAACCTGCTGTGAAGGTGTCGTTGCTGGCAAGGACATGGAGCGACCTCACTGCCTCTGATGTCCTGCCAGACCTTGCAACTGGCTGTGCTGCAGGTCGATCCAGCGCACTTCCATGTGCTCAGCCAGTGGCAGCGCCACTACAACATGGAGATGGTGCGCTTTGGCACACTGTATCTACTCGATGCTGTTGATGCAGTCGTCTTATTCATTCTGCCCACAACAGTCGAGGCGGCGTCCTTGTTGCGGCGTGCACCTCCCGCTTTTAGCTCAGCAACTGCCGGGTGCTCAGTGGTTCCATCCGCGGAGGAGGTGTTGCCGCGCTGTGGCGCTGGGCGGACTGATGATTTGCATTGGGTTTTCCTGCTCCAACCGGGGCGGCGTGCACCTGCCCATAGGTGCTGACAGAGCTGCGACGAGAGATGGCGCAGCCGTACAACCGGAAGGTGGTGCAGCCGCCAGAGGGCGCCACCTATTACTAGCTGCCGGGCGGGGCCGGCGCCCTTTCAAACTCAGAGCTGTCATGCCCCCGGGCTGCAGTGCTGACTGGCTTGTCGCCGCTGCGGGGTGGCCAGGTGCTGACGGAGCTCCGGCTCGAGATGGCGCAGGCCCACAACCGGCGCACCCCGCAGCCGCCTGACGGCAGCACCTACTGAGCGCCGGGGCTGCCCGGCGGCTGCTCTCCTGATGCAGCCAGGCGGGGACGTCCGCTGCTGATCATGCGCTGGCGGCACATGCAGCAGCTGGGTGCAGGGCAACGTTGCCATTGCGTCTGGGATCTGCACTTGGCGGCTGGTCGTGGTAGCGGGCAGGTCGCGATGGCGCATCACTAACGGCCAACACTTCATAGTGGAGCCCTGTGCACTGGCGTAATCGCAGATCCAGCAGCTTTGAATAGCGACAAAGTGCAAGTTATGTCGGTATCATTGCACTGCTGGCGACGAAGTGCCATCGTGTCGGTGCAGCTACAGGGAGGGCAGGGTGTGTGTGTGCTGTGATCTGCATTCGAGTCTGTGTTAGTGGCCTAGTTCCCGGTGTTTTGTCACGCGCTCAACTGGAACACAGGGGATCATGCCATGCACACCGTGCATGCATGCGCCAATGCATGTTGTCAGGCACTGTGGCCTCTTGCGAGGTACAGCATTCGGGGCCGCTGCGGTGTTGATCGTGTGCAGGCCCCTGCATTGCATTGATTGCATTGCATTGCATTGAGCTTACACGTCGCTTGCTTCGCATGCCCTCCTTGCTTGCACCTGCAGCGTTCATGATGATGTGGCAAGCACACGTGCACGAGATCTGTGTCAGGACCCGGTCAGCAGCACTTTGCTCGCCAGTTCCTGCGCCGTCATATACCGTGGACCACGAACTCAAATACAGTACGCAATTGTGTTGAAAGCAGTCAACAGTAGCGTAGTTGCGGTCAGATCTGTTCGTTTTCTCCCGGGCAGAGCACAATTTTGTACCCGACACTTTTCAGCGGTCACCTCAGCCTAGTTCAGCTGCCGACATGAGAGTGCATTCCTGAGCACACCTGAGAACAGCAGGTAAGGTTGCTCGCTGGTTATTCAAGCTCAAGCAGATGAGTGCCACGGTACTTAGCAAGTAGCTGAAGTACTGATCTACGCTCAGAATCCTGCTGATCAGCGGTGGCAGGACTTCCGTCATGAACTGATGCGTCATGTCTGACGTTCACTATGTGGCTGAGCTGCTCGTCGTCCTGCGACAGCTCTCACATGGCACAGGATGCTCCCCTTGCGGGGTAACTGCTATGTGTGTTTGCACAGGCTGCTTGCATTTGACAGCGAGAGTGAAGAGAGAGAGAGTGCTTGGTCGCTCCCACTATGGCGCTGGCAGCGCTGCGCGGCGCGATCTCGGCAGGAAGCAGGTCGGGCATTTCGCTGCTGGCGGGCGGATCTCCAATGCCTGCTGCGGTCGCTGGTGCACTGCAGACCCGTGGCCTGTCGTCACATTCGGAGAACACCAACGTATTCATCAAGGAGGTATGCCAGCTATCGTGACAGGCTGGATCACGGCACAGCAGAGGCGTAGGTCCTGGTGCACACAGACAGCATCACTCACATGCGTCAGTGGCTGGCTGCAGGCGCTGAACGAGTTGGAGTACCCAGCGAAACTTCAGGTAAGGGCACCTCTATGTGGGGATGTGGAGGGCTGTTTTGCTGATGGCGTGTGCTGACCCTCATGGTGATGCGTGCAGAAACTGCTGCTTACACCCGAGCGTGAGGTGTGTCCTCGCAAAAGGAGTTCGTCTGATTGACGATGTCGCGAGAGGTGCCATCTAGGTATTATGAAGGCTGCAGCAATGATGTACAATGCACACAAGCGGGGCATGGTGTGCAGGTGCTAGTCGAGCTTGTGATCACACGGGATTCCGGGGAGATTGAGACTTTCAACGCATACCGTGTGCAGCATGACAACAGGTACATCAGCTTCAACAAGGCACCTGTCAGCAGGCTTCTGATATGACATGGTGACAAGGTGGACTGAACGCCAAGGTGTACATCAGGCCAAAGCAGACGGCTGTGACTGAGCCATCTTACCCTGTTGCTGCAGCCGAGGACCCTACAAGGGTGGCCTGCGCTACCACCCACAGGTGTGCAGCAGCTGCATGACAGCGGAACGCTGTGCTTGCTGCTGCATGGCATGAGCAAACATGCTGTACGACTGGCGTCCACAGGTGGTCACTTCTTTCCCTGCTCTGTTGTTGTGGAAGGATGTTCTATTACTACCCCTATCCTCCTGGCAGGTGGATCTGGATGACGTCCGCAGCCTGGCGAGCCTCATGACCTGGAAGACAGCGCTCATGGACATCCCCTTTGGCGGCGCGAAAGGTGCTCGACAGTTGCTCGATCCTGCCACCGCACCCCTGCCTGACATTACGCTGGCCATCATCTGCACTAACCCAGCGACCAATGCCATGGAGTGAGAGGTGCTCGATCCTGTTTGCTGAACATGCGCAGGCGGCGTGTCGGTGGATGTGAAGACGCTGTCGGAGCGCGAGCGCGAGAAGCTGACCCGGAAGCTGGTGCAGGTGCGCCGGGGGGCAATGCTGCAGCCAGCAGCTTGTCTCCTTCCCAGATCCCCATGCTCTCATCTGCTTTGCAAAAGAGCTCGCGCAGCACCGGCCCCGTCTGCATCATTCGCAGGAGCTGCGCTGCTGCTGACGAGGCCATGCTCTGCTGCAGAGATCCTGCCTGCGGTGCATGCTGAGTGTGATGAGCTGCAACAACAACTGCGCAGGCCATCAAGCCGGTGGTGGGCCCGCAGACCGACATTCCTGCGCCGGACATGCACACGGGCGCAGCCGAGATGGCCTGGTGTGCTGCTGCCGGTGATGCATGACACTGCTGGCGTCGGCTGTGGTGCTCAAGCTGTTGCTGATGGTGTTGCGCATGACATGCAGGTTCTTCGATGAGTACTCCAAGTTTGCAGGTGCGGTCTGTACCTGCATTCAGGCTGCAACATCTGCTGGAGCTGCTGCGTGGCAGGCATGTTTGCAGAAGTGCAGTTGCTCCACCTACACCTCGCAGTCCTGCCTGGTGACGGGAGCTCTCTGATGGGCAGGCTTCTCGCCTGCGGTCGTGACCGGCAAGCCGGTGTACCTGCACGGCTCCTGGGGGCGCGAGGCCGCTACAGGGCGGGGCACCGTGTTTGCCACCCGGGAGCTGCTCAAGGCCGAGGGCCAGGAGATCCGCGGCAAGAAGATCGTCATCCAGGTATTAGCTCTCACAGCCCCTGAGACACGGCAGCCTCAAGCCAAAAGTCAGCGATCGGGGTGCGCCCATCAGCGAGTGCTGACGCTGACTTGTCCCCCGTCACTTGCAGGGCTTTGGCAATGTGGGGTCATGGGCTGCAGGCAAGCTGTCCTGCCCAAATGCATGTTACTCTGGGCGCTGGTCTGGTCACAGTCGCCTCCATCTGGGGCGCCTCTGGTATTGTGTGCCCGCCTGCTGCCATGTACAGCGTTCAGAAGCCAACTGGTGAGGTGCCTGGGCCTGCAGAGATCTACACGGAGCACGGCGGCGTGGTGACGACGGTGTCGGACGCGGTGGGCGCGCTGCACAACCCCAACGGCCTGGACATCCTGGCGCTGCGGCGCCACATCGCAGAGGGCCACAAGCTCGCCGAGTTCAACGGCGGTGAGTTGGCAGGATGACCTGTTCAAGTGCTGCTTGTGCGAGCCGTAGTCCAGGGATGTGATGCCCAAAGATGCGCAGCTGCACAACAGAGGGTTGCAAAGCTGGCAGTGGCACCATCAAGTGTGTGCTGCCAAGGCCACTTCTTGCATGGACACATGGCCATGGATGTCAGGTTTGGCACCCATTGAGCGTAATAACATGCACTCTGCACAAGGCTGGCCAATGCTGTCAGGTTCACTGCCTTGTTGTCGCGGGTATCTGCTATCGGCCCTGGCAAGAACAGCATGTGCACGTGCACAGGTGAGGCGATTCCAACGGACGAGGTGCTGACAACACCCTGCGACATCCTGGTGCCGGCCGCCATTGGCGGTGTGCTCAACGAGGAGGTCGCCCGCAAGGTGGGCACCGTGCTTCTAGAGTTTCATGATCCGAACCTCTTCTGCTGGTGGCGTCATCCTCAGCCGCCGCCTCTCGGAGGAGGGTGGCAGACAGCTGGCAGTGCGAAGCCAACTCAGCAAATCACATCTTGACCTCGCTTGACGAAATTTAGCCAGCTGCTGCTACACAGCGAATGTTTCCATCGGTCACCAGCATCAGCTGGCCAGGCTTCGCGTCACCTGAACAGACTCGTGCGCCTGCCTCCTGCTGCTGGCGGGGCCCTGCCAGTAAGCATACCCTACAGGAGCGCACCAATCAATCAATGGCAATGCAGTACTAGGGTTGATTAGTGCAAACCCCTCGCCCCCTCGACTAGGTCGACGCCAAATACGTGATCGAGGCGGCCAACGGGCCCACCACGCCGGAGGGCGACAAGGTGCTGCGTGAGCGCGGCATCACGGTGCTGCCCGACATCTACACCAACGGCGGCGGCGTCACCGTCTCCTTCTTCGAGTGGGTCCAGGTGGGCCTGTTCTCTTGCTCCCCGTTTTCCCTTCCTGCCTTTTGTTCGGCTCCGAGCTCTCTCCGCTGCTTGGTTCTTCTCTGAGCTCATCGCCCGCCTTCCTGAGGGCTTGGACACCCCGGTTCGCACATGAAGTGGCATGATGCTTATCAGTCTCACCTGGCTCCCAGCTGCCCTGAGATTTTCTGAACGGAAAGCTGCGCTTCTGCTACTGGACCAGCGATTGTGCGTTCATGTATCCATGACTCAGCAGCCTGCACCTTGTGCTGCTGCAGAACCTGCAGAACTTTCGGTGGGACGAGGTGGACGTCAACCGCCGGCTGGACAACGTCATGACCGAGGTGCAGCTGGCCCCCGTCCACCTCCACCTGACTGAAATCGGCGTATCCTGCGTGCTGTCGTGCAATACTGACGACCCCTCCCTGCACGCCAGCAGCTGCGTGCAGCAGCAGGGTTTATCAACCACAGCTCGTTGCCTGTCTGCAGGCGTTTGCGGGGCTGTGGGAGGTGGCGCAGGACAAGAAGGTGCCGCTGCGCACCGCCGCCTTCATCAAGGCGCTGCAGCGCGTCACCAGGCAAGCGAAGGCTGCTGCTTTCCCCCTAGGATGCATATGATCAGTGTTACCAGCAGCCGGCCTGACATTACGATCATCAGCGCAGATCACTAACACTGAGCAATTGCACACCTGTACCACTCCAGCCCGACTTACCACTGTACACCTTCCCCGCTGTGTGCAGGGCACACATTCACAGGGGCTTCGACTGAGGCGCTGGGTTGTACAGCAGCCTAGCAGCAGCCTGCTGCAGATGGTCTGGCCGAGGTGTGCATTGGTAGCTCCATTCCGAGTGGTCATCGAGTCGGGCATTGGCAGGCAGGAGGGTGCGATGGTGAGCAGCATCAGAGTCAACGAGAGCTGTTGTGGTCTTGGGGCAGTGACGCAACTCGGGGACAGTCTGTGACAGCAGTGCAGCAGTGTATTGCATGGTGACATGTTGTCAGGCCACTTCACGCGGTTTGCGCATGGTGTGGGGTTTGCAACACCGTGAGCTTGTAATATGTGTGCTATATATATATGAGGCTTCCATTGGTCAGGGGTGCAGTCAGCCATCATATTGCAAGTCTCAGCACAGAGCATCATGCGGCTCTATGTAAGGCTGCACATCACAGCTGAACCAAACCACCAGACAGCAGCAGTTGATCTCGATGCCAGCGTTCGTCATGCAGCTCGAAATGTTGCAAATCGCAATTGATGCAGAGTACCGTAATCATGCCTGATCATGTATACTTCTGGTGAACTGATCATGAGCTGCTGCCGGCTTCAGCACTGGCATGCTCTTTGTATTGCTCAAGCGCCAATCTGGTTGAAGGGAATCTCGTATGTTGTCCTGCCAAATTGCTTCTGCACATAGTCTGGCCGCCAAGGCGCAAACTGCAGTACATTGGCAGGGCACCATCATGTGGTCAATGCACCGGGGTGGCTTACAGTAATGCAACACAATGCGGAGTGAGCAACTGTAGACACTCTTGAGATAGACACATCAGGCAGGGCGGTGACAACTGACTGGTGTTTGTTGTCACCTGGGCTGGGCAGGTGCGTTGGCACTTTGGCAGGTTATGTGGCGGGGGTCTGACCTGCAAATTTGGGACATCCAGGGTAGTGGTAAACGATCTGCCAGCTACTGTGCCCGCAATCGTGGCTGAACATGCACATAAATGCCTGACAATGCATTCCTCCAAACTGACACCAGCGCTAAACCCTAAACCCTTTTCTAGCGCACCTTATCTAAGTCGACAGCAAACACGATGGTCTGTCCCATGAACTGGTGCCTACGCGTTGCAGTGCGGCTGTTGTTAAAAAAAACCGCATGGCTGCAATGACATTTGGATGCATCCCAGCAGAAGCTCAGGTTGTAGCAAGCGCATTGCGCACCAGAAGACGTGGCAGTGCAGCAGCCAGAGCCCCGGATTGTCAGCCTGCATGTGCAGTGCAGTGGGGCAGCTGATGGATGTCCAGAGTAATGAAACGAGCATGCCTGAACTGCTGCACAAGTGCGGATTGCACGCCGGATGAGCACCCCAGCTGTCAAGGACGTGGTGTGCTGACAGTTCCAGGCCTAGTGTTTTGGAGGCCACACATACAGTGCACTGATCAGCTGGCATCGGCGCACGCGGCACATCAGCATCAATCAGATATGTCGGACCTAGCTCAGGTCAGACCCAGTGAGGCAGGACTTACCAGGAATCGGAAGGCGACCCAGCCGTAGGGCGGCACGGTGGCTGTGTCCCTTGCCACAGGGTTGACGGTGTTGAGCTGGCTCTTGTCAGTCTCATTGAACTTGCCAATGCCCGTGCCAAGCAGCCAAAACTTCTGCGATGGGCAGGCAGCCACCAGACATCAGCACCTGCCGCTGACTGCCCAACTTGCCGGTTGGTGTGTATGTTTTGCCTCGCCAGGTATCATAGATGGCAGGCTGTTTCAACGGCGCACAGAGCTGGAGGCATGTGCGCCACATGTCAGGTGTCACCTGACCGTGCAGATGGAAAGGATGCTGCTCAGATGCATTGCGGGGCCTGCACAACACGGCAGTCGTTGTTGAAATGAAGTAACAAGCACAGGGGTTGAGGCGTCTGCCAATCTTCTTAGTTCTCCCGCCGAGGGTCGGTACGAAAGGCAGGAATAACATGCACAGCGCCGAACTTGCTCACGGGAGGCCGCCGCCGCCATTGAAGTCCGAGGCCTGATTGTTCTGGATCACCACATCGATCACCTCGCCTGCGCACAGAGTGTGGCGGACGTTACTTCTGATGACGGTGTGCCAACTGTTGCGCATTTGGCTGCCTGACCTTTCGCACCACAGCCACATCAGGGCGCAGGGCCTTGCAGTGAGTGTGCAACACAGGTTGGGAAAGGGATGCTTACCGACAGTAGCCTCTACCAGGTGGCGTCCTGCCATTGGCGTCAGAGGGAAGGCGCTGTCCAAATATACATTCTGACCTGCAGGCAGGACCAGCTGCTGGTGCCAGCTTGACAGACAGGCAGCGTAGCTGCGCAGCACACCCCTAGCCCAGCGAGCCGTGCAGCTGAGGCTGAGCGCAGGGCGACATGCAGGTAGGCACCTCCGGTCCTGAGGTTTGAGTTTTGCCGTCCCAGAGCGCCGTTGCCGATGCCATTGGCGTTGGCCAGGTTCTGCTGAATGTAATTCTCGTTGTCATACACGTCCTGCATGGCAGGAATCCTAGGATTGCGGAACAGACAATTACGAAATCATCACTTTGCTATCATGTGGGGCCAAGCTGCGGACATGCTAGCATCATGGCTGCTGTGGTGGAAGCCGGTGCATACATCAGGGTGAGGGAGACGAAGCTACCTCCAGGAGAGCTGAGCAGGTAGGCGTGTCCGCGTGCGCGATGTTGTTCAGGCCCCACCGCAGCTGTCCAGTCTGTGGTGGTCACAACGAACTTCCAGCCTCGCTTAACAGGGCCGCAACGTCTCACATCGTTTGCCTATTCCAGCAGGCCGGCGGCAGGAGGAGAGCACATCATGCAGCAGCAGGGAGCAGCCGGGCGCACGCACCGCGTTCAGCAGCGGCTGGGAGATGTCGATCTTGAAGGCCCGCGTGGGGGAGGGCACCTGCAGAGTGGTCTGGTTACCAGGCCACTGGTAGCTGATGTTCTTGGCGGTGGTCTCGTTCAGCAGCGCTGCACGTGTCTTGATCTGAATATCCGCAATATCAAAGCGTCAGGTGCTGCACTTCCACCAGCTGCGACCATCTCAGTGATGAATGAACCTGACAGCCATACGCTTTGCGCTGTGCACAGCCAGGCAGCATCCGCACAAGAGCAGAGCGAGCATGGCGCATGGACCAGCAGACATGTGCAGAACGTTACATGCAGAGGTGCCCCACGCTCACGTTGTTGATGGTGTTGATGGCGAAGGGCGCAGTGGAGCCCGGCTGCGGCGGCGTTCCCCCCGGCAGCGTGGCGTTGGGGGCGCCCACATACTGCAGCACGCCGTAGCCGTCCGGGCTGCCGACGCGATACTGCACATGGTGACACGAGGCCCTCAGCAGGGACCTTGACGAGACGAGACACGACTGTACAGTCGTATCTCCACATGTGGCGTGCTTGAGGCCTTGGACCCTGGCGCAGCTGCCAGACTTGCCACCGCCAGCCCTTCCGATGCTCGCTGATCAGCTTCTTCATCGACATTCTGTGCTGAGCAGCGCCTTGCGCCTGTGTGCATGGTGCTTGATTCTACAGCCACCCTGCAGCGTATGCTACACACACCTGCGACGCCGAGCGCATCCAGTACAGGCCCACCGGCTGGTCGGCCTTCAGCAGCAGGTCGTATCTGCGGGTGTGGAGGAGCACAGTGGAGCAGGGGTGCGCAAACAACACAGACGTGATACATCTGCTGGGGTTTCAACCTGCGGCAGCAGAGCCCCGGCCTGCCCTCACGTGCAGGAAGATTTTGGTTGCTTTCTGCAGTCAGTGGTTGCTTTCTGACCGCAGTTTGCCCATTCCTTCGCACCTCTGGCCGAGGTTGACGTCCACACAGTCCACCTCCAGAGGCTCGACAGGCGTCTCGTCGGCGGCCACGATCGTCAGCTTATGGCCCTGCAGGGTGCACGTGCAGGAATGTTGAGCAGCAGTGAACACGGTGTGCCCGCCCCGCAGCACTCGGCAGCTCCCCGGCTCTCATGTACACACGACAGGGGCGCAGCTGCGGAAGTTGCCGGGGCTGCGCCTCACTGCGCGGCAGGCACGGCCTGTTGCATGCGGCACGAAGATTACGGCCAGAGGGGGGGGGTGCCCATCAGCGCATGTGTCCGTTCGCACCGAGAAGCACAGCGACTCCATGGCGAGGGTGCCGGCGTTGACGACGCGGATGAGGTACGTCTTGCCCTGCTCCACGGTCAGCGACGCATGCGAGCAGCCTGCGCGCACGATGACACCCTTGGTTGGCGTGCTGCAGCGTAGTACAGCATCAGCCAGGCTGCCAGGTAGATGGTGCTGCACATCTTCAAGTACGGCCCACTGCACGTCGTACAGATCACTGGCATGTTGCACAGCATATGGCGGATCACAATCTGCCATGCAAGGTCGTCAGCTGCGCAGCTGGAGTCACCTGGGTTTGCCGCAGAGGCCATCGGCTGGCCGATGATGCCATAGGGAACGGTGTACCGATTCACGGCGCATTGGACATTGGCTGGTGTCGCTGCCGGCGGGCTGCACAGCAGACGGATAACATCAGTGAGCGCTGCATGCTGCAGGCTACAAAGATGCCATGCGGCAGTGCCCCGCTCCAGGGGACATTAAAGGTTGTGACGGCCGTCACTGGGACTGTTGCACTTTTGTGCACCTCAGGGGACAGTCGTAGAAGCTGGCCTTCTGGTTGATGAGGATCGACTGCGGGACGTTGACCCAGTTCCAGCCGCCGTTGAGCCTGCTCTGCTGCGCAGGGTCCAGCGGCCTGCGTTCACAGGCAGGCAGCTTTAGCATCCAGCTTCCTCTCGCCATGCCAAGGGGAGGCCTCTGCGGCTGTGCCCCGGCTGCTGACGCTCACGCTGCCGAGGCAAGCAAGTACTGGCATGCGCCAGCACAGTGACGGGGTACGTTGTAATTATGTGCCCACCTGTTGAGGCTCATGGCGAGGACGTCGCCCTGGGTGTGGAACCAGTCGTGGATGAACACTGTGCGCTCCTCGTCGTACTCGTCCAGACGCTGCAGGGACAGGATGGTAGAGTCCTCGTTTGCTGTTGCTAGGCCACTGCAGCCTACTACGCAGCATGAGCATGTTGCCAGGTGACTGCACTTCTTGAAGATTGGCCCTGAAGTGCTCGGGGTCATGTCCGCTGCGCTCCATCAGGGCTTGCGTGTGAGCACCGCGGAGACATGGGTGTGACACGCACCGCCACGCCCTCCTCGGGGTCGATGATGAGGAAGCCGGACAGGCCGTCCGCGTGGATGCCGCTGGCATGGTCGTGCCACCAGTCTGCGCAGGACCTCACAGAGTAGTCATGTCGACTGGACCTTCACAAGAGTGTTGCTGGACAGTATAAATGAATGGCAAACGCATGCTGCGTCGTCCACAGCAGTGCGTGAAGTCCTGAGACGCAGCCGTCCGACTGCTTGGCAGCAGACCCACATGTTCCAGGTGAGTCGGTGATGGGGAAGCGGTAGGTGAACTCGTCGCCCGGCATGATGGGGCACTGGTGCACATATGCCACGCCATCCTGCAGCAAACAGCAGGTCACGTCAGAAAGCTCGAGCTCCTCAGCCGCTGGGCCCTTGCAGGCAGCACCTGGAGGCGCGAGAGAGCACCTGCCAGGGCTGCCCGCGCTGTGACAGGCCGTGCCAGTGGATGGAGATGCCGCCGTTGGTGGGCGACGGGTAGTCCGGCGGCAGGTCGTTCTTGATGCGCACCTACGAGCACGGCATGTGTGTTCAGTTGCACGTGCACTCTGCTCAGACTGCTTCTGCTGATGAGCGCATATGTTCCACCAGATGCGCCAGGCATGGTGGTTGGGGACATGCACTCGCCTCGAGGATCTGGCCGCGCCTGACGCGGATCGTGGGCTGGAACTCATCGTTGACGTAGACCACGTTCCGCTCGAAGCAGTCGGGTGCCGCCTTGGTGTAGTGCACCGTCCAATCATAGCGCTTGGTGCTGGGCTTGGTGGGCGTGAGCGGCCGGCCGCCCCTGCCTGCGGCCCAGCAGGGTGTCAGGTTGCACAACTGTTCCGTCACAAGGCTGGGACCTGCAGCCTGACATGATGCTGCACAGTGTGCGATGCGCGGGATCACCGGCTGCGGCGGTACCGGGCTGTGTTCCTTTCTGCCTCACGGCTAGCAACGCCGTCAGGGGAGTACACGGCACCCAGTGAGATGTAGTCAGTGTGACAGGATTTTGCAGCCTGTAAAGGTGTGAAAGACGTTCCAAGCTTGGACGACGCTCGGACGACTGTCCTGACATTCAGCACGTGCACCCCAGCAACATGCCCAAAACAAGCTCTAAGCAGCGTGCGGTGTCTACAAGCTTTTGCATATGGATTGGCAGCCAGTGCAACGTGAAGCCGTCTGAAGACATAACGAGGTCGACTTCAAGAGCACCACCCAGACACACCAACGAACACGATCGCCGCATGCATGCGTTCGCTGCCCAAGTGGCAGTACGACGACGCACATGTGGATGTCAATCCGCTTGTAACGCAGGTTGGAGGCCTGACGTACGCGATTGGACCGCGAACCTTCTGCATACGAGGACGCTGCCAGGCTGCAAATCCGCCAGCAAACCACAACCTTTGGGCGCTGGCAGAGGGCAGCACTTCTCACCTGTGCCCTTGGACCTCTGGAGCAGCTCGCGACGGCTTGTGGCATCAGCAGGCGTGAGCGATGCCAGGGCCCAGGCGAGCACAAGGCCCGCCGAGGCGACACGCGCGATCCGAGTCCTTGGCCAGCGGTGGATAAGGACTCCCATGCTGCCCTGCGCATGATGAGTGAATCTTTCAAGCGTGCATCGTCTAGTCTACCAGGCTCACTGTGGCAGGAAGGGCCGGGGCTGGCGGTGTTGTGATGACAGAAAAGGTTCCGGTGCCAGCTGTGCTCTGCGCAGACTAGACAGCAACAGCCAGCAGCTCCTTGGCGGCAGCAACTCAGCGCGCTTGTGATCTGATAACAGGCTGAACTTTAGGCTTGCTCCCACCTCAAGGTCGCCGCGTACGAGGCTTCAGAATCTGCCGGCAAACCACGCCGAGATGGGGTGCCGCTGTATCGGTGATTGTATCAGCAGCGGTTGCCCTGACAAGGGCTTACAGAGGAAGCGTTAGGTGACGTTCAGCGTGGGGTGTCGGCCGTTGATCACAGGAACAAAGATGACAAGAGCGGTGGGTGCTCCAAAAATATCCTCCGATCACGAGTTCGTGGACGACTGGTCTGCACCATGCCCTTTGCTGCGTCACGGTACATTAGCCCCTGGTGACCTGGCATATGGTGTTACTGACCTGCTATGCTGATCATGGAATGGAGCAAGGTTGCCCAGCACAGGCCTTTAAAGACAGGCAATGCCACAATTCAATCCATGCGATGATCATGTGACCAGGCGCGTGCTGGGATCTGCGCTGCAAGTCATCCGAGAAATGGTAGCAGATACACGCCGCGGCAGCCCTCTGCATGGCAGCACTGCAGCACCATGTCTGCCCTTGTGAGGGCGTCTACATGTGCGCCGCTGCACCCGGGCCCGCCCGCGGCTGCTGCAGCCCCGCAGACCCCCAGTCCTCATGCGCAATGTCGGGCTCCAGGCTGCCGCCCTGCTCATCCCCCTGGAGCTGCTGCTGCATCGGCTCCCTGCAGCCACAGCACAACCGAGCTGTCCGACCGCAGCCTGACACCGTGCGCGACAGCTTCATGCACGTCCCAGCGCAGCATCCCTGCAGTGGCAGCAGCAGGTACACACAAAACAGGCGCACCGGATGATGTCGGGGTGCCGGTAGCCGCCGGACATGGGGCGGCTGACGAAGCGCTCGGTGCCCACCAGCACCGGCATGCCGCCCTCCTCGTCCCACCGCCGCAGCTGCAGGTTCCACAGGAATGTTGGGGGTGTCACGATTGTTACGGTGTAGTTGCTCTTACTCAACCCCTGCCCTGGGAGTGAGCAACCCGGATGCATGAGTGACCATCATGCTGCTGAGAATTTTAGCCTACATGGGGACACATTTGCCAGAGCGCCATGCACTGAAAGCTTGGTCGGGCACCTTGGCGGCCGCGCCGACGATCTTGTAGTTGAGCAGGTCCAGGCGGCCCATCAGCAGGCGCAGCGCGGGGACGTCGGCCGACCGCTCCGCCCGCATCACGCACCGCTCCAGCAGCGCGATGCCCGGCTGCTGCCCCGACGCCACCAGGTCCTGCGGCCAGGGCATGCAGGGGTCAACCGAGCACTGCAGGGTTCAACCGAGCACTGCAGGCGCCGAGCGTCAGGGTGCCCGTTCAGGGCTGTGAAGGCTGCTGACCTGCCTGGTCAGCCGCCGCCACAAGACACACAGCAAACCTGTGCAGACAGGTCTGCAGCGGCAGCAACGGATGCAGGCTCTTCATGATGCGACAGCTGCGCGACACCCTCATGCCTGCCGACCACCGAGAAGCACAGGCATCGGAGATGTGCACCGAGTACAGCGCCCTGATCATGTGTGGAACGTCCGACAGGCGTGCGCCGATGAGCCAAGGGGGACATGCCCCTCGGCCGACCCTGCCCTGTAGTGTCCCCGCACACTTGCTGTCGCGCACGCCCACACCGTGGAGGCCATGTGCAGCGGCACCACGAGTGCAGTGGAGTGCGCATGATGCACAGTAGCGGAGCGACTTCCTGTCAAAGCTCTTGCTGCTGGCATCTGCACTGCTGCTGCTGGTGTCCCCAGTATGGCATGCTTCCCGAGCATCCCAGTTGAGAGCAACATCTTTGCGCTTTCTGTCAGGCCAGACTACTGGTGCCATGGCCGCCTTGCACCACTGGTCTGGTCTGGTCACAAGCCGTTCACAGCCGACGTGCCAGTGCATTGCGCTGCCACCCAGGGCCCATGCGCCAGCGTCAAGTCGTTGCACTGGGTCTGACCACAGCAGCACGGTGTGTACCTGCAATGCGGCCAGCATGCCGGGGATGTCGGCAGCAATGATGGCGCTGTCCACCCGCAGCTCGTGCGTCTTGGGGCTGGGCTCGAACCCCGCGCCCTGCAGCTCCTCCAGAAGCTGGCGCAAAAGCACAGAAGGTTGTGAAAACCGTCGCTGTTCACGGTAGACCTGCTGCCGGGTTATGATGGCATGAGGGTGCAGGCAGCATGTGTTGCATCTCTGCTTCTACACACATGCGGAACCACAGGAAGGTCATGAAGAGGCTTGGAAGCAGTGCAACAGGCCGGGCTGCCGGCGGTCGGGAGCCAACCTTGGGCACGCTGGCGTTCTGGCCGTAGTGGGAGCAGCCCCACATCAGCGCGTTGTAGGTGTCCACGTCAGCGGCCAGGCCCAGCGACGGCATTGCCTGACGCACATCAGGTGACATGGCTCGTGTTGACTCGTATGCATGAGCACCTCATTCACCCTCGCCTGATGGGCAAGGTCACCATGCACACAGGAACGAACGACGACATCCAGAGCAGCGCAGGAAGACACAGGCAGTCGTGACGTGCACACCTCGTATGTCTCAAATGCCCGCGCGAGGTCGCCGACCTGGCAGCATGCCGCAATGATGATGTTCACCATCCCAGTCGTCACCTCCTCGCCCTGCAGCATGCGGACACACACATCTGTAGGCGGCGCACAGTTGCAGGTGGGATGCACGGTTGTCATTACAGCAGCATCCGGACTGGTGGCGGGACGTACATGTGGGCGAACTAGGCACCTGCCCGTCACTTGCCAGCGTCAATGCCTCAATCTCTTTGCTTTCCTCACCTTGTTGTGCATGTCCTCGAGCACGAAGTAGGCCTCGTCGATCTTCGCCACCGACAGCGCGATCTGATCCACCAGGGACGGCAGCGAGTGCCAGGCGGTGGCGCTGGGCACATCAGCGTGCTGCCTGGCCAGGTGCCGAACGAAGGTATATGCGCCCCTGACACAAGAGGTCACGACCAGCTGATGAGCGGCGGTCATCAGAAACACAGGAAAACCTGGCACCAGCGCTGGCCTACAGTCTTTGCAGCAGAGCGGTCGTATCTAGGGCCCTATCAAGCAATGAGTGCATTGGTGTCACAGAAAGACCCACCTGAGGTCGTCACCGGCTGCCAGGGCGTGGATCAAGGACTGGAAGGCCGCGACGCAGGGCGTGTCCAGCTTCAGATCGGGCTCCAGGCGGAGCTGCCTCTGGGTGGCGCCGCTGACGCTGTCGCTGGCCGCTGACGCAGCCTCCAGACCCTGCTCTCGCTGCAGCTGCTGCTGCTGCTGCTGCTCCTGGTCGGGCACAGACCCTGGGTAGGCTGTGCTACTGCCTGGTGCCGCTGCCGACGGCGCTGCGCTGTGGTCGGCTCCACCGCCTGGCAGCGCTGCAGCTGAGTCGGCATCAGCTGCGCCAGCCGCTGGCATGGCGGTCAGCGGCCGCTGAGTTGGCTGCACCAGAGACCGCTCCTGCGAGACAACGACACCATTGCACTGATGACTAAAATCATTAGCGTCCCACGCGCCACACAGCAGCGCCCGGTGTCAGGCGCATACTGACGCTGCGCCATTTGCAGCGATCAAGGGGCTCAGCAGAGTGCCCACCAGCAGGTTCCAGGCCATGCGGGCGAGCGCGGCATCGCCCTCGTGCGCCGCCGCATTCAGCACCGCCAGCAGCGTGCCCTCGTCCATTTTTATGGGCATGGTCTGCCGCGCCTGCGGGCCAGATATTGGATGTTGCGTTTGCTCGGCCTCGAGTGGGCGTGTCTGAGCTCCTGTGCGGGCAGCAGCATGGGCTGTGCGACCTGCTGATACAAGCTGCAGGCAAGAACGCGACCATACGAGTCAGCACTCGCAGGCGCAGCGCCCACCAGCGTGACCACTTGCTGCGAGATGCCGTTGAGGGCGACGCGCAGGAGGTCGCAGCGCAGCGCCTCCGCCACAAACGGAAAGATTGCCTGCAGGGCATCACATCCAAGGACTGGGTCCACGAGGCTTGAATGAAGGCAGTAGTAGCAGAGGGCAGTATGGTGTGTGTGCAGACCTGCAGAAATAAATCTTTCTATCTTGCAAGCCTTGCCAGCGACTGTGCCTCCCACTCAAAAGTTGCACTCAGACACACAAACATCTGAGGGCTGAGGAATACCTGCAGCGCCCCGGCACTGATGCGCAGCCCCAGCTTGTTGGCCACCTGCAGCGTGTACGCGGCATCGTCCATGCGCCCCGCCCTCGCACACGACAGCACCACACTGCAGGCAGCGGTGCAGACTTTTGGAACTTGAGACTCAGCTGGTCGGCAGCAGAAACAGGTGTGGGCCTAACCCCACACCCCACGTCACAGACAACTGCACCATGCTGCCGCGCTGGAGCACACAATGTCACGTTTTGGACGTCATCATGCAGTCATCTTGTGGTCGTTGGTGTGTTGCAGCCCTGCAGGGCTGATATCTGAAGCTCCCACCCTGTGAGGCAGCTGCGCAGGGCGCCGGGATCAGTGTTGGTAAGGTCTGCCCTGCCCTCGTCCAGCTGCTTGACCAGCCTGCACGGGAGAGGGGGCAGCGGTCCTACGCAGCTGTCCGGAACGACACTGCAACGACACTGCAAAGTGTTCACATCAGCAGCGCAACAAGACATGCAGGTCATGCCTCTAGGTGGCCTGGCCATGGAGAATGCATGTTGTTGCATGGTACACGTTGGTACCGGGCATCATCGCAACACGCTGCACGCACCAGCAAGCCATGGTGAGCTCCTTCGCCTGCGTGTTGGCCATGACCGCCAGGAAGAAGCACTGCCCATTGGGCCGCACGCCCCGCTCCTACAGCATCACGGAGACCCTGACAAGGTGCTGAAGCCCTTGGGAGAATGGCATTGCATGCCATGCACGACCACAGAGAACACCGCGCATGAACGCAGCAGCATAACAAGCAGCCGCGCGCACCAGCATGTCGGCCATCAGTCGGCCGGCTGCGAGTGCCTCTGACGCCAAAGTGGGCTGCCGTCGGTCCATCGGCATGGCCGCCGCCAGCGCTGGCTCGTACACCTCGGACTTGGGCACATGGCCGAACGCCCACATGTGGCGGATGTGCTGGGCGATACGGGCCATTGGGCGCTCCACCCTGCAGTGTGAAAAATGGCAGGAGCTACAGCAAACAGCTGGCGACGCCTTCCTGGGATGGCCTTCGTTCTGCTGACCACTTGTTGACCTTGACAGAGCCCGAGCCATGAGGGCATAGCCAGAAAACGGAGCGTCCTCACCTCGCTGCTTTGAGAGCCATCATGGCCATCTTGAAGGCTGCGTACTTGGGCCGGGTCGCGCGCTGCTCGTCTGAGTGTACTGCCGACTGCGCATCCGCGCTGGCCGTAAGGCACTTTGCCACATGCTCCTCAAACAGCTGCAAAGCCTCGTCTGCAGGCGTAGAGGGCTTCGGTGAGGGCAAACCCTACTCTGTGTGTAGCCTGACTGCCAAACATGCACCAGGCGCATGAGGTTCACGCAGTCTCCATCATATGTAGCTACGTGTAACATCACGGCTAGCGCACCTGGTTTCCGCTGCGTGAGCAGGTCGCTCATCTCCTGCTGCACTCTGTGTGCCGCCTGGCTCATTTCCTGCAGCTCCTCACGTGTGAGGTTGCGAGCAGCAGGCTGGGGTGGCGGTACACCACCAATGGTGCCGCTTTGAGCTGCAATGCCATCCTGGGCTGCAGCAGCGGCGTCGGTGCTGCTGGCGGCGTGTTCAGGCGCACGAGGTTCCGCTGCTGCATCAGGGGCAGCCGGCTGGTAGGGCTTTGGCTGAGGGCTGCCACCTGCTGCTGCCGGGGCTGACGCTGACATGCTGGGAGCGTCCTGCGCATGAGCACCAGGAATCGCATACATGCAGGATGTGCGCACCCAGCTGTGTGCCGCCGTCACAGCATGCATGCTGGTAATGGGCAACATCGTTTTGCCTCACGCAACTTGCATCTCACCAGTGCAGCAGCATCGCTGAAGCACCGAAGGTTGCTGAGGTTTGGTGGAACCGTGACCGGCTGTAGCGCAGCCGCACCCTCCGCCGCATTTGCTGGATGCGCACCGGCCGTCAGCACCTTCTGCAGACACCGCTGGCGCAGCCCCGGTGGGAGACCAGTCAGCAGGCGACGCATCGTAAATGTTGCTTTGGGTGCTTCGCTGACTGCTGGGAGCGCCAACCTAGATTACGATACGAGGCAGACCTGCATGCACAACTTTGTGCAGCTTGTTTCTAGCAACGCCAACGCGCCATGATATGGTAGAGAGGAAGGGGCCAGCTGATGACGCAATGTCGACCAGTCAGTGCGGTATCCACAGGAACAAGCAGTGGCGGACATGCCGGCCACTGTGGCCTACAACTCGATGGCAAGGTACAGTACAGTGTCAATCATGGTAGCACAAGGTCACTAGGTCACTAGGGGCACACTGCAATGGTGAGCACACTTGCGTCCTCTCAGTTGTGCTGTGTGTTGAGAGTATCAGCGCCATCTACTTTGTGAACATCAGGCGCACGGCGGTGGCGAGCATGCAGTGACCCTGCGTTTGCTTGCACCCTGCATCAGGTGCACCATGGTGCGTAGGGACTCAGACTCAGACAGCTCGGCGTCGTCAGACGCCGTCGATAACCGCGAGCTGCCTGAGGACGATGCTGGGACTGCGGCGCCCCCCGCCCAGGACGGAGCTGCTGGCCCATCCGTCCCGGACGGGCTCGATGGCAGCAAGGACGTTGACGACGATAGGCGCCGGGACGCAGGCCGCGACCGCGACAGGCGGCCCCGCCGTCGCAGCAGCAGCCCCGACAGAGGCGGCCGCAGCAGCAGGCACCGCGGCGACAGCCCTCCCCGCCACCGCAGCCGCCGCCACAGCCCCAGCCCGCCCCGGCGGCGCCGCCGAGACGACAGCCCGCGCAGGCGCCGGGAGCCAAGCCCGCTGCGGCGGCGTGGCGACCGAGATGCGCCCGAGGCAGAGCGCCCCTTGCAGGTTTGCTGACGACTCTCCTTGTGCTGTAGGCGCTGTGCAATCCACGGGCATACGTCAGCCCCGTGCACCTGGCCAGTCCATGTCAATGTCAGCAGCACCGTGCGGCGCTCTGCCCAGGCCCATACAAGCACATGCACATCAACGGTGGCAAGTGGGCTGCACATCGTTCATCTCTGCAGAATGGCGGCCCGGCAGCCAGGCTCAATGATGCCGAGGCGCCGGCGGAGACTGCGGCCGTGGCGGCGGCAGAGCCGGTGGAGCGCGAGCGTGCCCCCAAGCCTGCAGGCCCCGCCGGCGGCGTGTACATCCCGCCCTTCAAGCTGGCGCAGATGATGCGGGATGCGGATGACAAGGAGGGCAAGGTACAGTTGCTGTGGCGCTGCGTAGGCCCTGGCTGGATGGGTTGTATCCACAGCCAGCATGCAGTGTCGTCTGCAGCTTGTGAGCCGTGCTGACGACGGCAATAGTGCACAGCTGCACAGTCTTTTGCAGTCTGCTGTGCCTGCTTCTGCTGCGAGCGCTCCTGGTGCCTGCTGAAGCAGCATGCATTGCAGACCCAGTTGTCCTGCAGCTGCATGATTTTGATATGTGCAGGAGTTCCAGCGGATGACCTGGGACGCGCTGCGCAAGTCGCTGAATGGCCTGGTCAACAAAGTCAACATCATGAACATCAAGCAGATCCTCCCAGAGTTCTTTGGCGAGGTGAGGACGCCTGATCTTCAGCATTTGCGCTGCTATATGTCCAGATCAAGACCGAAGAACTGTAAAACAGGTGGTCCACTCCTGCCAACACCAAGGCTTGCGCTGTGCTTTGCTGCAGAACCTGGTGCGTGGGCGTGGCTTGCTGTGCCGGTCGCTGATGAAGAGTCAGATGGCCAGCCCGACATTCACGCCTGTCTATGCCGCGCTTGTGGCGGTGTGAACTTCCTCTCCCACACTTTCGTTGTAGGGGTGTGAGCTGGTGCTGCAGCAGTGGAGCCTGATAGGTGCAGTCAGGCTGCTCAACAGCATTGCAGGGTGCTCATGCATGTGCTGCCGTGCCGATCTGCCTGCTGACACCGTGCAGGTGCTGAACACCAAGTTCCCTGAGATCGGGGAGCTGCTGCTGCACCGGCTGCTGAAGCAGTGGGTGCGCGCGTACACGCGTAACGACAAGCCCATCATCCTGGCCGTCTCCAAATTCATCGCGCACCTGGTCAACCAGCAGGTGGGCACCGCCCCGCTGCAAGGTATCTCACACACCCCAAGCCGCACCTGCTTGCTGCAAAGCGTCCTACAGTCATAGTGCTACCTTTGTCGCATGCGGCTGCCTGGCAGCAGGTTGCTGGTGGACGCTCAGGGTCACCAATATCTGGTATCTGCAAGCCCTTGCAATGGCAGAGTTCGCTCAGCCAGTTTGACACCTGTGTAACTGTAATGCTCCCCACGCAGGTGGTGCACGAGCTGCTGGTGCTGGAGCTGCTGCTGACGCTGCTGGAGAAGCCCAGCGACTCGTCCATCGAGGTCGCGGTGTCGCTCGCCAAGGAGACGGGCGCCTTCCTGCAGGACGTGGCGCCCGGCCCCGCCAACCAGTGCGCCCCACCCTCCAACAGCACTTGTTCAACGGGGTCAAACAATGCAGCGCACACCGCTGCACACCCTGGCTCCTGAAGTTTGACAGGCAGTACAGACCGTGCAGAACGTAGCCCGAGTCCTGAACCCGTTGGTACATGCACAGCGCCCTTATGATCACCACACTGCGCCTGACGGGGGCCAGCTGTGATCTCGCAGCGTGTACGACCGCTTCCGGCATGTGATGCACGAGGGCGACGTGGACAAGCGGGTGCAGTACACCATCGAGGCGCTGTTCCTGGTGCGCAAGACGGGCTTCGAGGCGGCCGGCTTCCCCGCGGTGCCGCCCGAGCTGGACCTGGTGGAGCCCGAGGACCAGATCACACATGAGGTGGGTTTAGTAGTGTTGAGTAGTTTGTACATGGTAGCTTGTGGGTAATGTTCGGTGTTCAGACAGCATGTACCAGGTCCAACGACTGTCTTTCATGTGGTGAAGCATGTCGCAGATGCCTGCCCAAGCGTTCGGTGCAGTGGCGATGCATGCCTGCCCAAGGTTGGTCTTTACGTAAGGCTGCCAGGGCTCCCGCGTCTCGGGGCAAACACATCGACAGTGTGTCGGCAGGGATGCGCTCTCAGGATGTGGTGCTGTCTGGCAGGTGTCAACGAAGGATGAGTTAGATGCGCTTGTGAGCCTGGACGTCTTCAAGTATGATGCGGACTACAACCTGCACGAGAAGGAGTATGAGGTGAGATTGGCTGTTGGCATGAGGCTCCCTGCCATGTGCCTGAAATGGCTTCAACTCGACATGGTTGGTACCGCAAGTAGAAGCTCATACTGCACCACAGCAAATGCACGACCACAAGGATGCGATTGCGGGTTGGAAGGTCGTACTGCTGCTATGAGCTCAGCTGCCTAGTGGTGCTGTTCTCATGGCGACAGGCGATCAAGCGCGAGGTGCTGGGCGAGGATTCTGACGAGGAGGGCGAGGGGGATGAGGAGGACGAGGAGGACGAGGAAGACTCGGACGAGGAGGGCGCTCCAGGGGGTGCCCAGGGCGCCGGCTTTGGCGGCGCCGCCGGCATCAAAGACATGACCAACACCGACCTCATCAACTTGCGGTATGTGTCGGGTTCTTATGCGCTTTTGGCAACCCGCACGCAGCACTGCATGCATCCATCTGCAAAAGCCGTCTTCAAACTGTCTAGCAGGGCACCACATGAGTCAGACACGGTGGTATCTATACACAACAGCACCCAATGTCTGTACCCTGCCCTGCAGACGTACGATCTACCTGACGATCATGAGCGCGCTGGACTTTGAGGAGGCGGGGCACAAGCTGATGAAGATCCAGGTGGACCCGGGGCGCGAGATCGAGGTGGTCACCATGATCCTGGAGTGCTGCAGCCAGGAGAAGACGTACATCCGGTGCGGCCTTCCATCCCTGCACCCTGCTGTGGGCCTGCTGAACCATCCACGTGGCAGTTCTGCCCCGGCCGGTTGCTGTCCCAGCAGCTCTTGCATTTCGAGTAGTGCTAGGGAGTCGTTCCTGATGACCAGCAGCCATATTGCCCACAGAAAGCTGACAAGCTGCTCTGGGCTGTGACTGCAGGTACTACGGGCTGCTGGCGCAGCGCTTCTGCTACCTGAAGCGGGAGTACCAGGAGGTGTTTGAGGACTGCTTCCGGCGGCAGTACAACCTCATCCACAGGCTGGAGACCAACAAGCTGCGCAATGTTGCCAAGGTAACTGAGCATTGAAAAATCCATATGCGGCATACATGCTGATGTGTCTTGCCAGCTTGCCGCATGCGTGCGAATGTCGCGTCTGTCGTGCTGGAATCCATGTGACGGAGCCCTGTCCTTGGCGTGCAGTTCTTTGCGCACCTGCTGTCGACGGACGCCATCTCCTGGGGCACGCTCAGTAACATCGTGCTGACTGAGGAGGCGACCACCTCCTCTGCCCGCATCTTCATCAAGATCCTTTTCCAGGTGCCAGCGCAGCACCACCCATACCCGCACGTGCGATGCATATCATGGGCATCGCCGCCTCATACGTCATAGCTGAGACGTGGATCCATCAGTACCAACGTTCAACCCTGCTGTGTGCTGAGGTGCGCTTGACAAGTGCGCAGGAGCTGTCAGAGAGCATGGGCCTGAGCAGCCTGAACGGGCGGCTGCAGGACCCGGCCGCCATGATGTGGGTGCAGGGCATCTTCCCCAAGGTGCTGCTCCCTGCCTTAGGATCGGACGCCTGTTGTGGTTGGTTCGCTGCCAGCATGCTCACTGGCTGAAGCTCTGGTGGTAGCTGCAGCAGCCCTGTCGATGATCAATCTCCCATCTATTGTCACATACCTCTCCTGTGGCTGTGGCAAAGGCCCTGTTGATGTCTTTCTGCTGCTGTGCATGCAGGACACGCCGCGCAACATGCGCTTCTCCATCAACTTCTTCACGTCCATTGGCCTGGGCGGCCTGACTGACGACATGCGCGAGCACCTGAAGGTACCACTGCTGCCGCTGCCATTGCTCCCTTATGCCGTTGTCACAAAAGCAATGCAGGTCTGGCACCACAATGTACATGCGCTGACTGCCTTTCCTGGCTGGCTGCGCAGAATCTGCCCAAGCTGATCATGCAGCAGCAAGCAGCTGCCGCCGCAGCAGCCTCCTCCGACTCCAGCAGCTCCGACAGCGACTCCAGCAGCAGCGACTCCAGCAGCAGCGACAGCTCGGACTCGGACAGCAGCAGCAGCGACAGTTCCTCGTCCGACAGCAGCAGCAGCAGCGACAGGCAAGGCTGCCTGGGCTGCTTTTCATGGTGCCTGTTGCTGCACATTGGGATTACCTACCCTCAAAACACCCTGCATACATCAGTCCTGCGCTGCAGTTGCAGCATTCTGCATGGAGTTCAGACCAGCACTGGAGCGCCATGGTCATGAAACAACTGCACCCTGGAGGACATGAGCTTATGATGTGTCTACATTTCATGGTGCAGCGAGGAAGAGCAGAAGCTGCCGCCGCCGCCGGTGCGCAAGCCCGAGCGCGCGCGCAGCCCCGACAGCACGCTGGCGACGCCGCACCGCGACGGCAGCCCGCCCCGCCGGGAGCACCGCAGCCGGCGGGACCCGCAGTCTGGGCGCGAGGACGGCCGCCGGGACAGCAGGCGGGACACTGGCGGCCGCGACGAGCGCCACAGGGGGGACGACGAGCGGAGCGCTGGCCGTGACGAGCGGCGCAGCGGCCACGGCGACCGGCACCGGGAGGGCAGCCGGGAGCGCAGCGGGAAAGGAAGCCGCCGGGAGGCAGAGCGCAAGCGGGCGGCCAGCCCCACGCCGCCGCGTGACGAGAAGCGCCGGCGGCGCTGATGCAGCGCTGCAGCGGGTTGTTGTCGGGATCGTTGCGCAGTGATGGTTTGGAGCAAGAAGTACTGAGTTGAGCACCGAGCTTCATGCCATCTCTGCCCAAAAGGCTGTTGGTCATGTACTCACATGCTAAAGCTTTCAGCTCATGCACCTACAATCCTTCATGCACAGCTTGTGCAAGAAACGATTGGCTATTGCCTGCATTGCTAAGCACACATCCCAACGCAGTAGGTCACAGGATGCTATACACACTCTTTGGACTGCGTACCTCCGACACGGCATGTACCTTATCTACTACTCTGCCTTTACCTGAGGTGCTTTGCGTTACTGTTCACTCGCCACATGGGGTAGCGCTGTGCATGTGCAGCCGGCCGCTCCCTGCACATCTGCGTATTGCGACGTGCATTGCGGCTCATCGGGTGTCAGGATGGGGGTCGACTGCTGCGGCGGGGCCGCAACGTCAGACCCTGCGTCCATTGCTGCAGCGGATGCAGCACAGGCACAGCTTGCAGACATGCACGTGAATGATGCGCAGCCTGCAGCGGATGCTGGTGCAGCCAAACCCACAGCTAATGGCGCCGCGCCAGCAAAGGGCCCGGCGAAGTCAGATGCAGATATTGCGAAGGAAAAGCTGCCATACTTCCAGAAGCGGATACAGCTGTTTGAGGAGTACAGGAAGCGGGAGCTGCAGAAAGTGGATGCAGCTAGGGAGGCGAACGTGCAGATCAAAGTGACACTGCCGGATGGCAAGGAGAAGGAGGGCGTGGCGGGGGTCACCACCCCGCTGGACATTGCCGCCGGCATCTCCAAATCCCTGGCTAAGAAGGTCCTCATCTCCAAAGTGGACGGCAAGACCTGGGACTTGATACGGCCGCTGGAGGCGGACTGTCCGCTGGAGCTGCTGGACTTTGAGCACCCACTCGGCAAGGACACGTTCTGGCACAGCAGCAGCCACGCGCTGGGCGAGGCGCTGGAGGCGGAGTTCGGGGCGGACCTGACGATCGGGCCCGCCCTGGAGGAGGGCTTCTACTACGACTGCTACCTGGGCGACCGGGTGCTGACCGAGGCCGACAAGCCGCGCATCCAGAAGCACATCGACAAGCTGGTGAAGGACAGGGCGCCGTTCGAGCGGGCGGTGGTGTCCCGTGACGAGGCGCTCCAAATGTTCGAGGAGAACAAGTTCAAGGTGGAGATCATCAGCGGGCTGCCGGGCGATGCGACGATCAGCCTGTACCGGTGCGGCCCGATGGTGGACCTGTGCCGGGGGCCCCACCTGCCCCACTCCGGCCTGCTCAAGGCGACGGCGGTGCAGGCCATGTCGCGCTCCTTCTGGAAGGGCGACGTCACGCGGGAGGGGCTGCAGGTGCTGCCCCGACTGCTGAGCCTACTGCACTCTTGCATGTCGATGATGTGTGCGCTGCTGATCCACCTGGGTCACATGCAGCCGCAGCCCTCCGGCTGGCTGCATGGCTGCTTTGCGCCCATTAGCACCTGCAGGCAGAGATCAGTATGCGTGCAACAGCTTTTCAGGCCATGCTTGGCACAGCTGATGGTCACATGGCACAGCAGTGTGAGAACTGAAGTGCTGAGCTGGCAAAGGGCATCGTCACCTGGCAGTCTGTACTCGGCGTGTCCAGTATCTAGGAATCCCTCTGTCACTGCCACAGCGTTTGCCTGATCAAGACAAGCCGTTCATGGCTCCTCACCGGCAGCTCGGTTGTCCCCCACGCAGCGGGTGTACGGCATCGCGTTCCCGGAGAAGGACCAGATGAAGGACTACCAGTACCGCATGGAGGAGGCCAGGAAAAGGGACCACCGCAACGTGGGCACCCAGCAGCAGCTGTTCATGTTCGACCGGCTGTCGCCCGGCTCCTGCTTCTTCCTGCCCGGCGGCACCATCGTGTACAACGCCCTGGTCGACGTGCGTCTCCACCCATGCAGCTGCAGTTCTGCTGCAGCCATGGGTCCACTGCTGTCACAAATGCTGTGGTGTATGGAACAGCAGTTGGACCCAGTGCTTTCAGATGCATCACCACTGCTCCACCCATGCTGCTACCCTGACAATGCCGCTGTTGTCGCTGCTGCGCTGTGCCCTTGCTCCTGTTCAGGGGCTTTCAGACGTGCAGATCCAGCGCTGACGCATGTCCTGCCCTGTGTTGTGTGCAGTACATCAAGCAGAAGTACTGGGAGTACGAGTACCACGAGGTAGTCACCCCCAACATGTACAACCTGGACCTGTGGCACACCTCCGGCCATGCCGCGCATTACAAGGTTAGCTTTGCCACATGCACCTTGGGTGGTCTGTCAGTTCAGGCGCAACAGAGCCTGCTTACCATGCAGCGCTGTGGTGCCAGCCAGCTGCATGCTGGCCGCAAAGCCGCAGGTTCAACAAGGCAGAAAGCCTCGTGTATGAGAATGCACACCCCGCTCCTTGCGACAAAATGCAGCAGGGTGCCATGCTGACCGTCTGCAGTGCCTGCTCAACAGGAGAACATGTTCCTGCTGGAGGTGGAGAAGCAGCAGTTCGGGCTGAAGCCCATGAACTGCCCGGGGCACTGCCTCATCTTCGGCGCGCGGTCGCGCACCTACCGGGAGCTGCCGCTGCGGCTGGCCGACTTTGGCGTCCTGCACCGCAACGAGTTTTCCGGCGGTGGGCCTGGCTCTTGAACTCCCCGCATCAGCACTCGACTCTCACAAGAGCAACCAAGAGCTTTCTGTACGGCTGAGGCGCCAATCGGGCGACTGTCTGTGTGCAGCCCACACCCTGGCATCAGCATTGGGCTGCTGTCACCATGCATGGTCAGCCAAGCCTGTTACAGGGCAGGCAGACAAGAGACCGCCTGTTGCTGCACCTTGACTCGCACCCTGTCTGTGGACCTGCAGCGCTGACGGGGCTGACGCGGGTGCGGCGCTTCCAGCAGGACGACGCGCACATCTTCTGCCGCCCGTCGCAGGTGTCGGCGGAGGTGTCCGCCTTCCTGCGCATGATGGGCGAGGTGCGGCCGGTGTTCCTTCGCTGTTGCAGCTCCCCACACTGGCCTCCATGTCTATCAGGGCTGCACAGGATCTCGGTAGATGCGCTGCCTGGCCGCCCGGCGACCACCGACCAACCCCTTGCTTGCTGGAATACTGCTGCCTGCCTTGCCGACACACTCAGCGCGAACAGTGCTCAGCAGCGCTGCACAACTGGCCAGGGGGTTCAACAGAGCACTGCCTGCAGGGTGACGCCCTGAACCCTGACGCAATCCTGCTTCCGCTTGCAGGTGTACGGGGTGTTTGGGCTGCAGTACCGCATGGCGCTGTCCACGCGGCCGGAGAAGTACATGGGCGACCTGGCGCTGTGGGCCAAGGCCGAGGCGGCCCTGGAGGACGCCCTCAACGCCAGCGGCCAGCAGTGGGAGGTGCTTTCCAGTGCTGCTGCAGTGCTGCTACTGATGCCCTGTGCTGTTGCTGCACATCTACATGGCTTCATAGTGCCGTGCGGGTCACCTGTGCACAGCTGCACACTTTGGGAAGGCTGCTTCTGTTACACTACGCCCCTGAATGGTGCTGCTGCAAGTCCGTCTGTGCGGTGCACAAGCCCGCAAAGGACAGCGTCTGAACGAGCATGTTGTGCTTCGGCCAGATGAACCCGGGGGACGGGGCGTTCTACGGCCCCAAGATCGACATCACGGTGTTTGACGCGCTGCGGCGCAAGTTCCAGTGCGCCACCGTGCAGCTCGACTTCCAGCTGCCCATCAAGTGCGGGCCCTCCCTGCAGCCCCCTTCCTGCTGCTCCAGACTCTACTCCGACGCTGTGCCATTTCCTGAGTGCTGTGTATGTTTGCTTTGCCACCGGCAGCGGCCATGCACTTGCACAGTGCCAGTACATTCCTGCACACGATGCTGGCTTGTTCCGCTTCACTGCTCTGCCGTTGCCACCCCGCCAGAACCTGCACCTGCACCTCACTGTTGACACTGACACCACGCTCCCTCTGGCGCAGGTTTGGCCTGAAGTACAGCACGGAGGAGCAGACGCTGGAGGCGCCGGTGATCGTGCACCGCGCCATCCTGGGCTCCGTGGAGCGCATGTTCGCCATCCTGACGGAGCACTACGCCGGCAAGTGGCCCGCGTGGCTCAGCCCCCGGCAGGTGCGCTGCAACCCGGCCTCCGGTTGCGGGCCGTCCTCGCAGTGCAGCATCCTGTCGAGCACATTAGCAGCAGGGGTACATGTTTGCGCACATGCTGCGATGCACTGCAACTGGCATGCACCCAGCTGAACGCCGGTGCAGGAAGCGTGCTGCCATGCACATTGGTGCTGCGCTGCGCCTGCTGTTGCGGCCTGCGCTGGGGTGGTTGTCGCAGGGGCTGAGCACACCCAGCGCTGCTGGCAGGTGATGGTGGTGCCCATCTCGGAGGTGAGCCTGGAGTATGCGCGGGAGGTGCGGCGGCGGCTGCGCGCCTCCCGCATCCACTGCGAGGTGGACGAGTCGGACCGCAAGATGCAGAAGAAGGTCCGGGAGGCGCAGCTGGAGCAGTGGAACTACATCCTGGTGAGCTGCGCCGCTACGTGCCAGGGCGGCTGCTGGCAGCTGATGTCCACCACACACACCAGCACAAGCTCTGGCACTGCACCTGTCCGCCATGCTGCCGGGAGGCGTGAGTGACACAGGGACGCGGCTGAGGTCTGCAGTGGCACCTGGAGTCATGCTCGGCGGCTGTGCCGCGCTACCTGACGGCGTTCCTGAGATGCTCGTATGCGCCGCAGGTGGTGGGCGAGGAGGAGAAGAAGGCGGGCACCGTCAACGTGCGCACCCGCGACAACCACGTGAGCGGCTCATCGCTGGGGCATTGCTGAGATCCCCATGACTTGGTGCCCAGTCCCCGCCTCCTTCTCATGCTGTGCCATTCATCTGCTTGGAGTTTGCCGCCAGACAAGCCCCAACCCATACTGCGACCATGCTGCAGGTGCACGGCATGCACACTGTTGCTGCAGTGGCCGAGAAGCTGGTGGCAGAGATCGGCAGCCGCAGCAAGACGTCGGCCTTTGCAGCAGCCGCCGCAGACCAGCAGCAGCCCAGCGCAGAGCACAACGGGCAGCCAGCTGCGAATGGGCAGGCGCCGCCGGCGCAGGCTTGAGGCCTCCTATGCTGCAGGAGCGGCGGAGCATTGCGCATGCCTTGGTTTAGATGTAGGTTTGGATGCTCGAGGTGCTGCACATGTGCCAGCTGGGGTGGCCAAACCGAATGTGTGAATTTTCACGATGTAACAGGGCACCACCCGCCATGCAGTCAAGCGCTGCAAAGCCACCTGTGCGCGCATGAGCCGCTTCTTAAGGCCCTGTCAAGTGTTTCATGATGTTTACAGCGGGTGCGCCCTCGTGTGCAACAGCTGCACCTCCAAGTTGAACGCCGTCACGTGCCCTGCAGCTGGGGCGGCATGCGGCAGCGCACAGCGCGCGACTGCGTGGCTTTCGCAAGTGCAGATGCCAGCAAACAGATCAATATCGAGAGCAACAGCCTCATCTGAGAACCCGGGGACGCACGACACAGCACGGCGACGGGCGCCACGCTCTGACCACGCTCCGACACACGCCTGTCAGACGGCCGGGCACCTGACCCAACCCCAGCCGCAACCCGACACGACACGAGCCATTTACAGCTGAAACCAGTTAAATCACGATTGCAATCATGATGAAGGGTGTGTGTGCAGTTCTAGCGGCGCTGCTGCTGGCCGCCTGCGGCGCACAGGCCCAGGAGAACACGGCGGGGCTGGCCGCCTTCCGGGAGCTGTCGCTGGAGAGCGTCAATTTGACGGAAGCGCTGTATGACGCCATCCTGGACGGCAACCTGGCAGGTGAGTCTGACTCTTACCACCAGTCCCCACTACCAGAGCCCGCACATGCTGAATCGTCTGCTGGAATGAGATGGATGGGAGGTGCAGCCACCGCACTCTCAAAGAACTTTCGAAGCCTTTCAGCAGCATTAAGTTCCATGATAGTTCTACTTTCAATCACATCAGTGCAGCTTGTTCGAGTCGCGGAACAGCTGCTGCAAATTGCATGCATGTGGCTCGCAGTGATGTGGATTCGCCTCCACGCACAACATCGCATGCTGCCGCGTCTGCTTGCGCACTGCGCATCATTTCCATCCACATAAAGGTTCGTACCTTGTGATATACGCGGTCCAGCAGCATCTTTGAAACGAAGGCAGCTGGCTGTGTGCAGCGGCGCAGCGCGCGTACGCGGCAGCCAGGCCGCCATATGAGCAGATCGAGGTGCTCGCCGTGGCGTTCCCGGAGCTTGACTCCGAAATTGATGCCAGGTGTGTGCAGCTGATGGCAGACAGCATATCGAAGCCACGACAGCACTGCACCTGCTGCGTGCGCTTCCCAGTCCCACATCTGCTGACGTGCTTGACTCAGCAGTGGATCAGTTGCAGAGGCTGCTGGCTGCTTGCTGCTGCAGGCCGTACGCGTTCACGAGCGGCGAGGCGTTCAACAACGAGACCGAGGCGCGGGATGCCGGCAAGGTCTTCAAGGTGCGCCGCACACCACCCACCCTGCGGCAGGACAGGCGCCATGCTTTGTGAGGCCGCTGCTGCGCCAGACACCTGCCCCTCTGCATCGTGATTTGCGCTAGCACATCATTCGAACCTGTGCTGCTGCGCTGCAGGGCTTCCATCGGGTGGAGTACCTGCTGTTCCGGGAGCGCAACCTGACCGCGGCCGAGTGGTGGGCCGCCGCGCTCGTCAACTCCTCCATCGCGCTGTCCGCCGACCTGCTGGGCAGGTGCAGTCGCTGTGACTTGCGTGAGCTCATGCTTGCACAGCAGCGAGTCCACGTTCGACCTGCACGTCCTCCTGCAGAGGCAGTGAAACGGTCAGCTGCAGCGATCCACAGCCGGAGAGTGCATGCACGCTGTGCAGTTGCAGCTGTGCGCTACACTAGCCTTGCACAGCCCGTCCAGCCGTTGTCCCTCGACTGCGTGGGCAGGGGGGAGTTTGAGAGGGCGGACACGTGGGCGGGCATGGTCGCGCTGGCGACTGAGGTCGGCGCCAAGAAGTTCAGCAGCGAGGAGGAGACCTTCAGCGACCTGTCCATCCTCATCTTCGACAACAACTTCAAGGCGCGCGCTCGCTGCGGCGCTGACATGGTGCTCGTCACTCGCAGGCAGCAGCGCCACGCTCTTGCGCAGTCGCTCAGCTGCTGTCAGCAGTGTGTTGTGCTCACAGCATATCGTGAGACCCTGCAGGGCATCCAGACCCAGTTCAACGTGTACCACGACGCTGTGGAGGAGGCGGCGCCCGCGGTGCGGACACGCAGATTGCTGCGGTGCACCACCGCCTGCCAGTGGCAAAACTGTTGCATTCACTCACGTGCGACGGTGCGGGCGCAGGCACCATGTCTTTAGAAAACCATTGCTATGTTTTCTAGTCTTGGTGCCACTTCTTTGCAGGTGCACGAGGCAGTTGACGAGGCATTCGAGCGCGCCTTCGAGTCAGTCGAACCATACCTTAACAAAACGGGCGAGCTGGGCAGGGTGACGCCCTACTCCGAGGTGATGGCTTTCAAAGCTGCAAGTTGTGCAACACATCAGAGACTTGTGCACCCCGGCGCACGACACAAAAGTGGCATGACGCTGGAACGCCTGCTGGCTGCGCAGGTGCCGATCGCCGCCCGCAGGGAGATCCAGGCGGCGTCGTACAACCTGGCCGCCCAGCTGAGACAGGCGCGCTGCATTGATGCTGGCTTTGGCTGCGCGCGGTGTTAATCAGCAGCAGACTTTGCGCGCAGCCAGACTGATGTGCTGTACACAGCCTGCGGCTCAAGCAGCTGAGCAGGGGACCAGGTATATCTGCCAGGCGACATGCAAACATGGTACAGCACACTCTTTATGTGCTGCAGGCTGCCGAGGTGCTGGAAGTCGAGGAGGAGGAGGAGGAAGAGGAGGAGGAGGGGTGCACCCCCACCGTGCAGGTCGCCACCTTTGCCGCCGGCGCCTCGCCGCTGGAGGCCGGCCTCGAGTACTTCAGGCACGTCGCAAGACTGCACCGCGCCCTCTGTTGTGCACCATACCGTGTCCTGCTTCAGCAGCAGACGATGCTTTGATATATATCAGGCACAACCCTTGCCTTGCTTGCTGGCAGCGCACCGCCAGATTGCACGAGCCAGCGCAGCACCCTGCACACCAGGCTGCACCTTGTGGCGCTGCCTGCAACGCTGTAGCGTGTCTGGGTGACGAGCACCTTCGCCTTTGCCTGCAGGGCGCTGATGCCCTACCAGATTGCGGCGGTGGAGAATCTGACGGCAGCGATCCAGAGCGGCAGTCTACCGGCGGCGCGCGCTGCATACACCCGCGCCCGCTACCCCTACGAGCAGATCGAGGTGGGGATCGCGTGTGCCTGGCAGTGCCGTGCTGTGGGACATGCACCGGGCAGCAGGTCGAGGGGTGCCACAGCAGCTGCTAAGCTGTGGCTGGGACAGGGCTGGCCAGTTCAGTGCTGTGCTGCGAATCGAGTGGTGTCACCGCAACTCCTGCACAGGTGCTGGCGCCCAACTTCCCGCAAATCGACTCGGACATCGATGCGCGCGAGTACTCCTTCGACGAGGGCGAGAACAGCACCGACTTCAAGGGCTTCCACCGCCTGGAGCGCCTGCTGTTCAGGTGCGCCCCGCCGCAGGCCACACCTGCGTCAGGTGAAGTGCAGAGCATCAAGGGGGCTGCCGAGCAGAGCCCAATGCTTTGCAGCGCAAGTGCGGGTTGATGAGGTTTGTCTGATACGAGATTGCATTGTGAATGGAGGCAAACGCAGCAGCGCCACGCATGTCCTTTCCGCCACTTAGCACCAGTGCCAACCTGACTGATCTGCTGACAGGGACAATGCGCTGGGACCGGTGACCCTGGCGTACGCCCAGGAGCTGGAGGAGTCGGTCGAGGCGCTGAACGCGACCCTGTACAACACCTCCGCCTTTGCAGTGGGCCCCAACTTCGAGGGCATCATCGGCGTCGCCACAGAGGTTGTCGCCAAGAAGGTGAGTGCACAACTCCGGGCACCTACAAGGGTGTTGGCAGAAGCATGCAGCCCTTACCCACGCATCAATGCATTAATCAGGCTGGCCAGCCTGGCTGGGCATGGTCCAGCGAGAGGCATGGAACATTGTACGCAAGTGGAGTGTGCTCCGTCTGACTGCTCTAAGGCGTACACATTGCTGCTGCAGATTTCAAGTGAAGAGGAGACTAGCAGCGACCTGTCGCGCCTCATCTTCTACAACAACTGGAAGGGCATATACTCTCAGGTATGCGTCGCTTTTGTCAGTCCTGTACCCTGCAGTTGCCCATCTGACGCTGCTGCGTGCCGCGCTGCTGCTGTCACCCTGCCTGTGCACATACATGTGCTGCCAACATCTACAGTACTCTCACTAGCACCGCCCGATGCTCTGCTGCAGGTGTACCCATACCTGAGCGAGGTGCCGGCAGCGCTGCGCAGCCAGCTGGACTCTGCAGTCCGCGGCGCAGCGTCCTGCCTTGACATCACAACATCAGACGACATCCTCGAGGTGGAGGCCGAGGACGTCGATGCCGCCTTTGCCGCTGCGCTTGCGGGCGGCAACTTCGGCAACTACAGCGACGCCACGCCAGCGGAGAAGGAGTGCATCGCAGTCTATGGGTGCGTCTGCTGTGTTTGTGTACAGTCTCATTGAGCACTTGGCCTCGTTCAAAGCACCGCACATAGCACGTGTGCAGAGATCTCCTGTATGGGATGTGCTGACAACAGTCTGACTGCTTGCCATGGCAGGTACCGCGTGCGTGACGCGGTCATCCGCATAGCCCGCGAGGCCAACCTGCTGGACGACTGCCACCCCAACTACGCCTCGCCGCTCCGCTCGGCGTCGCCCAACATCACCTTCGTGGCGGCGCAGGACGCGGCGACGGTGCCTGACGTCATCGCGCCCGCACCCGCGGCGCCATCAGACGATGATGCTGAGGCGCCAGTGGCATCGGACGATGACTCAGAGGCGGCTGCGCCTGCGCCGTCTGACGATGATGCCACCCAGGGCGCACCAGGTCTGGCCGCCGGCAGCCTGCTCACCGCTGCTGTTGGTGCAGCGGCGCTGCTGCTCGCGCTCTGACGTCGCCCAGTGCCGGTCCACCAAACTGGCCCATTATAAAGCTACAGCCCAGCGGGAAGGTCAGCTTGTATTGGACCATGTGCAGCATCAGTACTATGTATATATGCAGACAACTGGTTGCGGCAATGGTCTTGCTTCCTCGGTTGTCCGCCAGGGTCCTCACCGCCGTGATGGCGGCAGCTTTGCGCTGCTCGGCATGTCTTCCGGCAAATTGATACGACATAGTGTGGACTGTCATCTGTGCAACGCATAGATATCTTACATATGCAGAACATGATTCTGCCAGAACCCATTGCGCAATGACTGCGCATCTTGCCTGAACCAATGTTACACTCACCTACATGGCCACACGCGAACATCGTCAACAGCCATAGCAACTTCAAGTGCATCGGTCCTTCACCTGCTTGCCGAGCAGAATCTCCGCCGGCATGTGACCTGGCGGCTGATGTCGTATCGAGGAGCAGCGTTGTGATGCAAGGCATCAGCAGGCCTGAATACGTCGCACCGCACATAGCAGCTGAACATGCACGACAGGCCAGCAAACGCCCACGGTTCGCAAGGCGTGCGGTGGCCTGCTGATTGCAGCTCAGAGGGGATGTTGCCTCGATGTAGTCAGCAGTTGCGCTTTGCAGCCGGTTCAGGTTGCGATCCTGCTCGCCTCTGTCCTTTACGCAGCGAGACTGCGCCAGTTAGGTGCAGAGGCCGCTGCTGCAATCGATTCTGCCGCTGCGCATGCGGACATGCAGCGGCATCGTGGTGTGCGACGACGTGCATGCGTGGGGTGGCGACTGTCGACTCAACCTGCTGCGGCGCTGCTGTCGGGCCATTTGCAAATCTGGGTGAGCCGCTGGGGTGGTGGCTACATGCGCCCGCCCGCTGATGCTGCGCACAATGCTGAGAATGTTTGGCCGGCTGGCCTCGCACGGTCTGCCTGGCATCTGGCCGGCATGCTACGTAATCGCACACACATCTGTGGCATGGCAGGTCATGGGCAGGGTGGCTTGCCGCTGCGGTAAGCCATATTGACAAAGCGGCGCACATGTGGTGTGTGCTACTGCTCACCGAGATTGAGCATCGCAGATCCCAGCAGTGTTCTGCAGACCCAGGACTCGGGCGTGATGTACTGCAGCCGGCAGGGGCAGCTGCATGGGGCCTTGGCATCGTTCTCGCGGGCTCCAGCGCGCCTCAAACATCATGCGCCTGTGCCATTGAGATGAGCAGGCGCAGACCGAGTGCCCGCGGATGTGGCGGCCTACCGACGCTGTTTCAGGCCAATGCTGCGCATGTATACCTTTCTCGCGGCGATCTGCAGTTGCACCGCATGCTTGTGGCGTGGTCGTCTGTGTCTCCGGGGCGCCCCAGACTTGGTGCGCTGTGCAGGACGACAACATGGGCTGGTGCATCTGAATGCCTGTTGATTTGTCCGCCTACCAGAGCTGTTTTGCAACGCCAACACTCAAACGTGGTGCTCTGCAGCAATTCGGGGCTGCAACATAGGCTTCTTGCAACGTTGTCGCTCGTTGTGGGCGGCCCAGACAAGGTGCGGTCTGCAGGCTGACGACATGAGCTGGTGCAGCTGGGTGCCGTATATCTGGCAACCTGTTAACCATTGCTCTGAGGTCCTGACACACAGGTGTGCCAGTGGGTTCCCGATGACTGGGTGCTGCTATGCGGCAGCAGCTGGCTTCTTCTATACTGGCGCTTTTGGACAACTCCTGACCGGGCGGAGCTTCCCACTTGGTAGCCGTCAGCATTGCAGCTGCTAGATGTGCAAGTGGTGAACCTGGCTACTGGCTCCGAGGCTCCGAAGCAGGCTGGCAGCTTTGCTGGCCGATTGCAGGCTTGGCAGTGACATGACCACACCTTTGCTGCTTCTGGGGAGAATCAACAACGGTGCGACCCGCTGCCTGTTTGCTGTCAGATCTGAGGGTGTCATGGGTGCAAACACCTAGCCTCAGGGGTGCTTTCACGGCTCCGATGCATGTTTGAAGAGTGCGCAGCTGCTTATGGGCTGGGCGGCAACGCACAGCCCCTATCTCGCCACTTCCAGAGCGATTCAGCAATGGTGCGACCCGTTACCTGTCTGCTGTCAGTCCTGGAGCTGCAGACTGTGCTTCTGCCGAGCCTCAGGGATGATTTGGCGGCTCCGATGCAGGTTTGCATCTTTGGCAACCACCTACAGGCTGGGCAGGACTAGGCAGCCTTGGTATTGCCACTGCCGGGGCGGTTCAGCAATGGCGCAACCCGCTGCTTGTTTGCTGTCAGCTTTCGAGCTGCCAGCGGTTCAGCTCCGATGCAGGGTTGCAGCTGCACTGGCAGCTTACATGCCGCGGCGGCAAACAGCCCCGTCATCTGCTACTTCCAGGGCGGTTCAGGTGCAGTGCGACCCACTGCCTGTTTGCTGTCGGCTTTGAGGCTGGCAGGGTTGCGAACTACGAGCCTCAGGGGTACTTTCGTAGCTCCGATGCAGGCCTGCGGCCTTGGCAGCTACTTGCAAGCTGTGCAGAACTGGACAGTTTCGCTACTACTACTCCCAGGGCGGTGCAGCCACGGGGCGATCTGCCGCCTCTTTGCTGTCGGCTGTTTAGGTGTGAGAGGTGCAGATGCCGAGGCTCAGGGGTGGTTCGGCTGCCCAGATGCAGACATCCAACAATGCTGGCAGCTTACAGGCACCGCGGCGGCGAACAGCCCGGCATCTTCGACTTCCGCAGCGGTTCTTTGCTGGTACGACCCACTACCTGTTTGCTGCCAGTTCTGAGGCTGCTAGTTGTGCATCTGCCGAGCCTGGAGGATGGGTTTATGGCTCCGAAGGAGACCTGCAGCTTTGCTGCCAGCTTTCAGGCTAGGTGGCGACGCTCGGCCTGGGGTGTCTACTACTTCCGGGATGATTCAGCAATGGTGCGGCCTACTGCCTGTTTGCTGGCAGCTTTGAGGTTGTCAGAGGTGCTTCTACCGAGCCTTACGGATGATCTGGCTGCCCTGATGCAGGGTTTCGACTTTGCTGCCAGCTTACAGGCTGGGCGGCGTCGCATAGCCTGGGCGTCTGCCCATTGACAGGGCGGTTCAGACGAGGCGCGACCTGCTGCCTTGCTGCCTGAAAGCTGCCACATCTGGAGCTTCCAACAGTGCGTCCAGTGAGCCTGAGGGATGCTTTGGCTGCCCCGATGCAGGGTTTCATCGCTACCAACAGCTTACAAGCACCCACGGGGTCGCACGGACCAGGTATCTGCTCGTTGACAGGGCGGTTCAGACGAGGCGCGCCCTACTGCCTGAAAGCTGCCGGATCTGGAGCTTCCAGTGGTGCATCTACCGAGCCTGAGGGATGCTTTGGCTGCCCAGATGCAGGGTTTCAAGTATGCTGGCAGCTTACGGGCGCCACGGGGTCGCACGTCTATGCACCTGCCACTATTGGGGCGGTTCAGACGAGGCGCGCCCTGCTGCCTGGAAGCTGCCCGTTCTGGAGCTTCCGGTGGTGCGTCCACTGAGCTTGAGGGATGCTTTGGCTGCCTTGATGCAGGGTTTCGACTATGCTGCCAGCTTACAGGCTGGGCGGCGTCGCATAGTCTGGGCGTCTACCCTTTGGCAGGGCGGTTCAGATGAGGCGCGCCCTGCTGCCTGAAAGCTGCCACTTCTAAAGCATCCAGTGGTGCAAGTGCCGAGCCTGAGGAGTGCTTTGTTTGCCCCGATGCAGGGTTTCGACTTTGCTGGCAGCTTACAAGCTGGGCAGCGACGCTCAGCCTGGTATCTACTATTTCTGGGGCGGTTCAGACGAGGCGCGACCTCCTGCCTGAAAGCTGCCAGATCTGAGGCTGGCAGTGGTGCATTCACTGAGCCTGAGGGATGCTTTGGCTGCCCTTATGCAGGGGTTCAACTGTGCTGCCAGCTTACAGGCTGGGCGGCGTCGCTCAGCCTGGTATATGCCCCATTGGCAGGGCGGTGCAGAGGAGGCGCGCCCTGCTGCCTGTTTGCTGTCAGTTCTGGAGCTTCCAGTGGTGCATGTGCTGAGCCTGAGGGACGCTTTGGCTGCCCTGATGCAGGTTTTCATCGCTACCAACAGCATACAGGCGCCACGGGGTCGCACCGACCAGGTACTTACCGATTGTCAGGGCGGTTCAGACGAGGCGCGACCTGCTGCCTGTAAGCTGCTAGTTCTGAGGCTGCTATCTGTGCATGTGCCGAGCCTGAGGGATGCTTTGGCTGCCCTGATGCAGGGTTTCAACTGTGCTGCCAGCTTACAGGCTGGGCGGCGTCGCATAGTCTGGGCGTCTGCCCATTGACAGGGCGGTTCAGACGAGGCGCGCCCTGCTGCCTGTAAGCTGCCACTTCTAAAGCATCAGTGGTGCGTTTGCAGAGCCTGAGGGATGGTTGGGTTGCCCTGATGCAGGGTTTCGGATTTGCTGGCAGCTTACAAGCACCGCGGCGACAACTGGCCCAGCATCTACTACTTCCGGGGCAGGTTCAGACAGGGCGCGCCCTGCTGCCTGAAAGCTGCCAGATCTGAGGCTGCTGGGTGTACATCTACCGAGCTTGAGGGACGCTTTGGCTGCCCTGATGCAGGATCGCTACCAACAGCTTACAGGCGCCACGGGGTCGCACCGATCAGGTACTTACCGATTGTCAGGGCGGCCCAGACGAGGCGCGACCTGCTGCTTGTAAGCTGTCAGTTGTGAAGCTTCCAGTGGTGCGTTTGCAGATCCCGAGGGATGGTTTGGCTGCCACGATGCAGGGTTTCAACTATGCTGCCAGCTTACAAGCACCACGGGGTCGCACGTCTGTGCACCTGCCACTTCCAGGGCGGTTCAGACCAGGTGTGATCTCCTGCCTGAAAGCTGCCAGATCTGAGGCTGCTGGGTGTACATCTGCCGAGCCTTACGGACGGTTTGGCTGCCCCAATGCAGGATCTCAGGTTCGCTGACAGCTTTCAGGCTGGGCATCACCCGGCAGCCCGGATATCACCATTGTCAGGGCGGCCCAGACCCGGTGCGACCCGCTGCCTGTTTGCTGGCAGATCTGAGGGTGTGAGGGGTGCAAATGCCAACCCTGGAGGGTGGGTTGGTCACTCCGATGCAGACTTGCAGCTGCGCTGCCAGCTTGCAGGCTGGGCGGCGGCGGACGGCGTCAGCACTGACGCTTCGCACCATCCGAGACCAGGTGCAATCTGCTGCCTGTTTGCTGTCGGCTTTGAGGCTGGCAGGGGTGCAGATGATGAGCCTGAGGGGTACCTTTGTAGCTCCGATGCAGAGGAGAAGGATGCACGGCTGCTTACGGGCTGGGCGGCGACGCACAGCCACTGTCTCGCCGCTTCTAGGGCGGTTCAACAACGGTCCGACCCATCACCTGTTTGCTGTCAGCTTTCAAGCTGCAAACCGCCCTTCTGCCGAGCCGCAGGGATGATTTCACGGCTCCAATGCAGGTTTACAGCTTTGGCAGCTACTTGCAGGCTGGGCAGCGCCGGATGGCATGGCATCTGCTACTTCCAGGGCGGTTCAGGTGCAGTGCGACCCGCTGCTTGTATCCTGTCAGTTCTGAAGCTATAGACTGTGCTCCTGGTCAGCCTCAGGAACACTTTCGTGGCTCCATGCAGGTCTGCAGCTTTGGCGGCTACTTGCAAGCTGGGCAGCACTAGACAGTTTCGGTACTATGGAGGGGGGCGGTTCAGCTGCGGTGCGGCCCGCTGCTTGTATGCTGTCAGTTCTGAAGCTGCAGACTGTGCATCTGCCGAGCTGGTTTCATGGCCTCGATGCAGGTTTGCAGCATGGGCAACGGCTCGCAGGCTTGTCAGGACTCGACAGTCTTCAACACTGCTACTGCTGGAGCAGTTCAGCTGCGGTCAAGCACAAGTGGGCACAGGCTCCCTCAATGATCAGATGCAGCCTTGTGTCATGAGCTTCGCTGATACCGCACCCCAGCCGGTGTGGGACCCATTCAGACACCTGAAGAGCCGGCCACAGGGCCGCAGCAGACTCCGCAGCAGGCGCCGCCTGTCAGTTGCGTCGTGCGGCTGCTGTGGTGCCTGCTGGTATGCCGCTTGTGCCGGTTTTGTTTTGTCTGGTTTCTGAAGCAGAATTTGCTGCGTCTCTCATCAGGGCATCGGCGTTGTGCTTCGTGTTCATGGCAATACCTAGTATTGCGTGCCCAGTGCAGGTGGCGGGCCAGCCAGTGACCCAGGGTGTGCTGTGTTGTGCTGTGGTGTGGGGTTCAAGATGGGGCCGACAACATGGCCGCCTGCGCAGACGTAGGTGATCCCGAAAAAGGTGTATGCTGCAATTTGCTGTTCAATGGCAGCCTTCAAGTCCACAGACACCGGCAAGTACCCTGGCCACAGCCCCTCACCTTGTGCAGCCGTGCGTCATGAGCTTCGTTGATGATGCGTAGGCACATTTGACTGGTATCGGGGGCAGTCCCTATACAAGGTAGTCAGTACTTTGGCAGACTGCAAGACCCCATTGCAGTTGCTTTATTTGCACCATGGAGGGCGCTGCCGCTGCCTACTACTCTTCTGCTGCTGAGGCCACTCCCTTGCATGCAGATCCCACGCGGCAGTACTTACAGCAGGAAAGGGCCGAGCAGCAGGTGGCGGCAGCAGCCATGGCGCAACAGTAGTGCAACTGAGTGAAAGCAGACAGTTCATGGCGCAGTTGGCAGGCCTGCAAGTCGCGGTGCTGCCGGCAGGGCCAACATGCGGCGGTGTGCTGGTGCGCTGTGTGTCGCGGAGGGGAGCGGCGGCGGCGGCGGCGGCTGCAGCTGCTGCTCCTGATGCTGCCCAGCAGCATCTGCCCGCTGGATGGGTGGGCCGGTGAGGCGCACCATATTGGTGCAAGCTGCTCGTCAGGAAGGGGAACTAGCAAAGTCCAGCTTTGCTGGGGACTCTTGGAAGCAGGGCCGCGCGCAGCAGATGCTCCGCAGCGCACTGGCTGTATGTTTTGTTTGCAGTGGGGCAGCTGATACACTGCAGATGTATCCTTTGGCACCGCTGTGTTGTGCTGGACCGTGCGCTGCCGGCCCTCTGACATGCTGTGGCACTGCATCGCCCTCTGCAGTGTATATATGCGCCCCACCTGACACTCAAGCACGCAGTTTGCATATCGGATCATACATGAATCTTCACTCGATCTGCCAATACAACGGTCATGCACCTCATCATGGATAAGCAAGATCCACCCCCGATGTGCAATCTGGCGGTGGGTCGACACGCATGTTCTGTCTGCTGGGATGTCCGAAGGCTCAGCCCCTTCCTGCACAGTATATAATGCACAGAGCTGCAGCGACGTGTTGATAGCACGCATCAACCATCAGCGCTCAACCTGCTCAGACTCACTTCAGCATCGATCAACACGTCCAGATGCATTGCTGCCCACCTTCGACAGCCCAGTGTGCTGCAAGCTTTGGCCACGTGCCGACACTGCACAGACTTGCAAGGCTTGGTTGTTGCACACTTCGAGACAGAGAGCAAGGCAGACCCAGTGTTGCAGTCGCCATACAGTCCATCGCCCTATGTCCACCTGCGGCTTGATGGCCTGTTGCACCGCTGCCGCGCATGCCGTCACATGCGCAGTTCACGCACAGTGTTCTGTCATGCAGCGTCCCCATTGCATATAGTCGATGGCCAGTGTGTTGCTGGTGATGATCATGCTCAGTTGCGCATGTGCAGGTTGCTAGTGCAGATTCTGGGCAGGGTTACGTTGTGTGTTGGCTGCACTTCAGCAACACATGCGGCAGGCTTACTTGCCGGGTGAGTTCTAGGGGAGCGCTGCTGCGTGTCTCCCATTGAGCATGCATCATCGGGCCCAACTATTAGAGCAGCTTCATCAACAAGCATGCGGCATCAACCCTGCTCATGATGTATAGCGTCAGACATTGCGACTCTTGGGGTTGACACCAATGTGAGCTGCCCACAGGACCATGTACTCTCTACCAGTGGAAACCCAAATATATTGGCCAATAAAAGTTGCTCAGCACCCAATATATTGCCTTGGTTCCACCATCGTATTGTGTTCTCAGCCGGACTGCAATATATTGGGCAAGACGACCCAATATTGTTACAGCCGTCATAATAAAATTGGGCAAGGGGGCTGAACCAGTGCATCAGCGGGGCTGCGCAGGTCGTTAAATTGGTGTTGCAGATTAGAATATTGCCCTCACAAAATTTTATTGCAATATTTCTTCCGTCAAAGGAATATATTGCACAAGTCAGCATCAATAATTTTGCACGCGAGGCAATATATTGTTGTCAGCATCAATATTTGTAATGCTGCCGGAGGAGCCCCCAATATATTGTGCTCGATGGGCTTGGACTGATGGGTAGGTTGTTGATGGGGGTTCCTGGCCGGAGGGTCTGCCGATCAGCACTTGGCCATTATTAGCAAGCTGGCGACCAACTGCCAACTGCCGTTACTGCGCCTCACAATCATACCAACGCATGTCGCGCGCGGCTGCACGATTCGCCGCCGTGCAAGCATTTGCTGACAATCACGTGAGGCCAGGGCTGTGGGTTGCCTTGCGGCCATTTGCGGCAGGCGCACCTGTCGTCTGCACAATCATCAGGCCGGCCGCAAAGCGCGGCGCCACGCGCGGCAGCCTACACTGGCTATGTTGATCAGTTCTGCAAAGGGTGCAACGCTGCATGATTCAGCGCCTACCCTGCCATCGCCGTGAACCTTCACAGCTGTCGGCAGCCGCATGCATAAAACGGTTGCACACTGGAATGGCGGGCTGCTGCTGAATCTGCTGTTGCAAAAGTGCATGCCATGAACGAGTAGCGCTGCATTGCATGGGATCGCAGGCCGCGCTGCCAATTGATGTTTGTTCAACGGTGCAATCAGATCTACAGTGAGCCTTGGATGCCTCAATGTATTGTTGGCCTGCAGCCCCGTATTGCCCTCCAAAATATTGCCGCCATATTCCTTTCACTAAATTTTATTGTGGTTCCAGACCCGTATTGCCCCCCAATATATTGCGCAATATATTTGGGGTTCCACTGGTAGAGACTGGAGATGAAGCGCAAGCTTGGTGGCCTCCAGCGTTGCCTCTGCCACCACCTCCACTCCTTCAGCTCAGCAGCTGCAACCTGCTGTGGACGCTATGAACCTGCCAGGCGCTGCCATGACCCTCAGGCGCAAGTGTTTACCCGGCTTCAAAGCTGACAGTCTGTAAGTATGCTTTTGCCTGGAACGACATGCACTCTTGGGCTTGTCTTGCAAGCAGGTCAGAGCACGATGTGCCATGTACAAGCTGTGCGCGACACATTACTTCGTCACTGTGGCTATGCAGGCGGTGGCGCCAGCGCCCGGCCGACATTTGGGGCAGCCGACGTCGCAGCAACAATATGCACGGGGGCGATAATGTTGTTGTAGCCTTGCAGCAGGCGCGTCGCAACCATTTGCATCGCATTGTCCTTCCAGAGATCTGACGATACTGGTGGGCAGACATATTTGCCCAAGTAGATAGGTGCTGCATGTTTGCAGGTGCAAGGGAACCCACAAAGCGCTGGTTGCAACGACCAACAACATGTATGACAGGCTAGCGCTGCAGGCGCCTGAGTACACATGCGATGGCTGCTGCAGGTGAGGCGGCCATATGTGCTCGGCAGAAGAAAGCGAGGCCTACAGCTTGCCGCCTCAGCATCAGTATCAATGCACTGGAACCGAGCCAACAACACTGGCAATACATCACAGCAGCCAGAGCGCCGGCACATCAACAAAGCGCTTTGCCTCAACGCACAACACACAGCTGCACCAGCGTGCCCCAGCCACCTGTCTGCAGCAAACATGGTCTGAGCCAGGTGCCTTGTGCTGGCTATTGCCACGGCATCTTGTCACACTGTGCACCGCCGCTCTGCATACAAGTTTTTGATAGCAGCATGTCGCGGGTCACGCAGGAACCATCGCTGACCTGTTACATATGCTTGCGCACGCAAGCCTGAAGCTGTAGCACACGGCCACGTCCCTTGGCGGGCGCCTCGCCCCGGGCCGGCGCAACAGGCGGCGCCGCCTGGCAGCCGCTGCTGCGCGGCAGCTCCGCAGACGGCGTCCCAGAGGACGAGGTGCCACGCCAGCTGCGCGCCTGTTGGTGTGCATGAGACGCGCTGGCATGACGTTGACCCTGGTCACAGCAGCGGCTGACACTTAGGGTTCGCAACTGGCAGTTGTGACATTGACGATAGATGAAGAGACAGACCAATGTTTGCATCATCAATCAAGGCTCCCTCGCTGCATCAAGCTGTGATCCAGCTGCAACTTGTGTGTGGAAACTGTTGGCTTGCTCTTCTGATTTGCAGGCGGCGCCTTCAGAAGCCGGCGCCCAGGAGGGCGCCCAGGGCGCGTTGGCGGCGTTGCTGCTGGGCCTGGGGCGGACGCTGTGGGTGGTAGGCTTCATCGTGGTGCCCGCCGCCTTCTTCTGGGCGGGCGTCGCCGCGTGGGACCCGCTGCACGGCGCCTACCTGTTGCTGGCGGCGCTGCTCGCCCTGTGGAGACCCTGGCAGCCCCTGGCAGCCCCAGGTGTCCGAAAATGCGCAAGCAACCCGTGTCAAAGCGTGGATGTCAGCTGCACAAACCCCCTGCTGTGGGCACCATGCCGTGCTCCACGGGACCTGCTTGTCAGCTGGCTGCGTCCTCCTGCAGGCCAGCCTGGCCATCCTGCCACGGAGGCACCGGGGCGTCATGCGCGGCTGTGCAGCGCTGCACCTACTGGCCATGTACCTGGGCGTGGTGGCGGGCCTGCCGGGGCTGCCGGTGCACCGGTACCCGCCCCACGGCGCAAATCACACGCTGCGGCTGCTGGGGCTGTGGGCGCCGCGGCCCGCCGCCATGCTGCCCGTGCTCGTGGCGATGCTGCTGGTGGGTTGAGGCACAGGGCTGCTGCGGTGGCCTGCTGGCATGTTGGTGCGCATACGCATCCTTCTTCTGGCTGGCCGACAGTTCAGCCAGCTGCAAGACTGCAGCGGGGTTGCTGCTATGTCCAGCAGTGTGCTGCGTCATCACTCCTGCAGCATCGCTGATTCTGATGCAACTTGTGGCTCATCGCAGGCGCTGCTGCATGCGGGTCTGGGGGCATGGCTGCAGGCTGTGGCGGATGCGGAGCGGCGGCAACAGCCGGACATAGGGGAAGAGGCGCCCGCCGCCACGGCCCTCCCGGCGCCGGTGCTGTGTTGCGGCCGCATGGCGGTCGCCTTCGGCTCGCTGGTCGTCGTGTTGCTGGTGAGTTCATTGGATGACTTCCTGATCCCTGTGGCACATGAGACCGAGCGGTTGAAGCACCACACATGCTCTGCCTCTATCCTGCCTCTGCCTCTGTTGCACGGTGGTGAGTGGTGCATCGATGTGTCCACTGTTGAGGCTGTGGCTGATGTTCCCTCTCTCTCCATGTGCAGCCTTCGATCCAACGAAGTGACATGTGCACTGCTAACGGTGCACAGGGCTACTTCCTGCTGCTGTGGGACACGCCCATCAGCCTCATCGGGCTGGGCTACCTGTTGCTGCTGGCGGCGATGTTTGTGGCGCGGCCGCTGCGGGGCCGCTTCTGCGAGCGCGACGCCGATGGCCACTATCTGGGCCCCTCCCCAGCCGCCGCCCGCACCCTGCTGCACCACCAGCGTCTGGACCTTTGTGCGTCCCGTGCTTTTCGCTCCAGCAACTTCGCTGTTGCCGCCCATTGCTCCTCTGCTATTTAGCAGAATCTCCCAAACACTTCCTCACATGGAATTCTTGAGATCTCGAACGTTTGCTTGCAACGACACCTCGTGCACACAGCTACAGCTTGCACCCTTGATTGACCATGTGCCTGTGGCCTGCAGCCCCCAGCCACCAGCTGGTGATGCTCAGCAGCGGCGCCGGCCGCTAGGTGATAGTGGCGGTGCCGGCGGCGTACGCCCTCTGCGACGGGCTGGCGCAGTACCTGGCCGCGGCCACGCCCCTGCCATCTTGGCTGCCCATGTCGGAGAGCGTGACCAGGCTTCTGCAGGTAGCGCACATGCAATCTGGGATGCTGCACCCTGCTGGCAGGCTGTCCCACCTTCACAAGGCTGCACAATGCCAACATCATCATTCGCTTTGCAATCATGGCAATGGTCCATGGTTTGTACAACGCAGGAGGTGGTGGGGCTGGGGGTTGTGCGGTCACAGCCGAGCTGCAGCTGGCCCGCGCGGCGTTGCTGCTGGGGGCGCTGCACCTGTACCGCTTCTGCTTTGTCGTTGGCTGCCTCGTGGTGCGCTTGGCTGCAGCTCTGTGAACCACCTGATATCCTCCCTGCCGATTTGCTGCTCGACTGTCAGGCGAGTGCCGGATGCACGTCAATAGATAGAACTCAAGCCCAGCAGCTTCACGGGACTTTGATGATCCTGTGAACGTCCTTCACTCCGGGATCAGGCAGCTCACGGCCGGGAGGACGAGGCAGCGGCCGAGACACGGCGGCTGGCGCGGCAGAGCCACCTGGGCGCCTTCATCAAGCGCGCCATCGTGCTGCACGGCGGCAAGCTGGTCGCGCTTGCCGCTTGGAGGGCGGCCGCCATGCGACCCGGCGCCATTGGCTGGGTGTACGCAGGTGGGGTGTATTGCACGCCATTACGGAGTTCTGTTGGCCAAACAGTTGTCTGCTTGATTGAGTGTATGCCATCTACCATCGTCCAGAAGCTGCTGGGTCTTGGCAGATTTACAGCTTGTGCCCGGATGCACAACTGGTCATGCAATGCTGCAGCTGGGCTTGTGGCCACAGCGCCCCTGTTCGGCGGGCCGCGCTCCAACTCCAAGGCAAACCGCGCGCTGTTCCGCACCGTCCTGGCCGCCAACCGACGCGCTCACCATGGCCTGGCTGCTTGGCCAGTACGCCTTCCAGGTGCACATGCTATTCCGCTGCTGAGAGTCATGTGTAATATCACCCTTGTGTTCGGTTTGGTGTGCAAGCAGCTATGTCACTAGCACGCAAGCGATGTGACTGCCGCTGCAGTTTCGACAATGCAATTAGGGCAACAGCACTGGTGCTCCTGCATGGCTGACGACCAACACGGTTACTGACCAGGTGACGTGGCTGCGGCACTTCCTGGGCAAGGAGGTGGTGGCGTGGCTGGTGTGGGGCGGGCTGCGGGCGGTGCCCGGGCGCGCCTCCGCCCTGGAGTCCGTCATGAAATTCTTGCTGTTGTTCGCCGTCACGCTCAAGCGCCGCTCCTTCAGGTTGGCTGCTACATCCCTGAGCAGAAACCTGCTCCACCTGAATATCCAGCAGGGTCGGCCCTGGAGCACTGTCGCAGGCTTCTGTAGGCGTCCTCTGGGTTGCTCATTGACAGCTTCACACCCACCATCCTACCTTTCAGTTATCAGTGCACCACTCAGGCAGCGGATGAGATGCAACAGCAGCTCCACCTGCAGCTGCGTTCTGCACCGGTCTTGCTGATGTGGCTCGTGCAACTCATGGCATGGTGCTTTCTCTACGAGATGAGTGGCTACCCACATCTGCATGTGCGTCCACCTTGCCTGCTCATTCTTGGAACTGCTTGTGCCTAGCCTGCAGGTGGCTTCAGCGTATGCCGCAGGCGCTGAAGGATGCTGCGGGCCCGGGGAGCCGATCCCGCTGTTCTGGCCATCGTCTCAGGAGGGCGCCCGCGCCGCCGCCACCCCCTGGGGCGGCTTCGTCGCCCGGGTGCGCGCCTCGCCGGCTGCCACGACCTTGCGCCTGGCTTTCCAGGTGCATGGCTGCTGTTGCCTTTGCCGAACAGGGCCACTGGACACACACTCACTGGTGCCTCCGTCGTGTGCATCGCATGACGTCTGCACAGCTTTCGCCTGCTCATGCCGTGCTTCCATGTTTGCAGGATGTGACGGGGCGGTTGCAGACCAGCGCCAACCGAGTCCTGACAACAGTGGACTGGCCGCCGCCTGCAGCTCAACAGCCTGCTGGCAATGGGGCAGCGGCAAAGGCAGTGCGTGGCAAGCGATAGGCTTGGCGCCGGCACGGACTCTCAGGCTGATGAGCAGCCTACAACAAGCGCAGAAGGCGATGCCATAGCCCACGCGCATTCAGGTGACAGCGGCAGCGTCGGTCGAGACAGAGCAGTGGATTGCACGCTGGGCCCAGCAGCTGTCCATGTTCCGCTTCGCGATGCAGGACTGGACTGAGCGCCTGTGGCAGGTGCAGTGCTGCTGGTACCAGTGGCTAGCTGCCATGTCAGAGCGACAGTAGGAGCTGCCATGCTACAGCGAACAACAAATTCATTTGTGGCTGCGTGTCAGTGACCTGGGGTGTGACTGTTGCGCCTCCGGCCATGCAGGTTGACCTGCTTTTGGTGCAATGTGCTTGCAGGACTGGGGCATGGAGATCTGCATGTTGATGCTGCTTCTGTCGGCGTTCCTGTACCTGAATGCGCTGTCGCTCATCTTCTTCCTGTGCATTGGCGCTGGCATGGCGCTGCCCGAGGGGCCCCGCCGCCGCACCTGGGCCATGGTGAGGGTTCTTACATTCCTAAATTACCGCTATTCTGCTGCAGCATTGCACTGTCGCATGAAGCCATCAGCTGCACCAACTGACCATAGCTCCATGGCGTCGCGCCCCTGACGCCGTGGCGTCATGCATTTGACAGGTGGTGTTGCCACTTCTTGGTGGGCTGCTGCTGTACCAGTACAGCGTCCTGATTGGCCTGCCTCCGGGCCTGCACTGGGGCTCGCTGCGCCACCTGTTTGCTGTGCAGCCCCTTGGGGTGCCTGTACAGCCTGCTGGCCTACGCGCTACTGTCCCAGAGGCCCAGGCGCCAAAACTGGCAGGTGCATCACATGCAGCTGCTATTGTTGCCGTTGCAAAGAATCCCACATTGACAGGCGTGCCTGCATGCCCCTGGTGTTTTGAAGGCTCTACATGATGGTGGTCGTCCCAGGTTGTTCACAAGCTGTCTTTTCTGCTGTGCAGGGGGTGCTGATGTACACGGAGGCCACCGGTGGTGTTAATTGCGCAGTATGTGTGGCAGATCCCCACTCGCCTGAACTGCCCCTGGGTCACGCCGCTGCTGCGCACCCGCATGGAGCAGGTTTGTGCATTTTAAAAGGGGGTTGCAGTGACATCAGCCTATCTGTCACGATTGCGGTGCTGGTGCGACAGACACCATCGAACGGGTCCACTCGCGCTAGCCCTGCTTGTGACTTTTATCACTGAGAATCCTGGGTTGCGCTGCAGGTGGGCCTGCACCAGGCAGCGCTGCGGTGTCTCCCGCTGTTCCTGCTGTACCTGGGCACGCTCATGCACACCTACTCGCTGGCCTACCTCCAGGTCTGAACCTGCATCCAAGGTGTGAGTTGCATCCGCCAGGGCCCCTGCTGATGCTGCTGTGCTGACTATACAAAACAGGAGGGCGCGATTACAAAGACGCTCAGGGTACAAAAGATATCAACACTATGCACACTGACATCCACAGGCTGGCGCGGCGGCGGTGGACAAGCCAGCCGAGGCAGACCTGGAGACAGGCCATAAGCAGCCGGATGGCGACCCAGATGCAGAGGGCGCCGCGGAGACGCCTGCACTGGGCGCCGCCGAACAGACTCTGCTGCACTGCAGATGGGGCAGGTGTGCTGATGTCATGCATTCTGCCTTGGCAACTGCCTTCTCAGGAGCAACTTGTACCAAGAAGCAACTCCAAATAATGATGTCCAGCAGGACGCAGGTGCTGCTATCCTGCCGTTGCGCAGGGGCAGACAAACTGGCTGCACCGGACAATCGACACCACATCTTCAGCGGCGCTGGCCGTCTTCGAGTTCTTTGCGCGTGTCACGACCACCTCGGAACGGCCGCTCTACTTTGTGCTGCTGGAGGCTGCGCCTCGCAAAGGTGTGCTGTCTGAGACACCTTGCCAGAACGCTGCGTGTTGCAACACTGTTTCCCCCCCTTGGCTACTGTGGTATCACACTGGCAGGAGTTTGAGGCTGGTGCGTGGGCCTTGCTACTGCAGATGGCGACTGGACGAGCGGCGATGGGCAGCGGGTGCTGCAGGCGCAGGTCAGCTCACTCATGGACGGCTACAGGGCTGCGGATGTGGCGGCGGCCCGCACGCTGCAGAAGCGGCGGCAGCTGGATCTGGCCGAGCGGGGGGACGTCAGCGGCGACGGCGCCGGGTTGATAGGTGTGCCCGGCACTGCCCACCAGGTTTGTTGCTCTTGCAATGCTCCAGCACAAGGATTGGTGCAACAGCACAACCACAGCTTCTGACACCACTGCAGTCTGTTCCGCCGCACTGCTGATGCAAACCCTCCTGCAATTCCGCAGCATCCCAGCGGCGGCCGGTTCGTGAGCTGGCCTCTGCCGCCCCGCTTGCAGCATCAGTCAGCAGGGTTTACAGCCGGTCAGACGGCAGCGCCGTGGCGGTGCTGGAGGTGGTGGCGGTGCAGGCGACTCCCCACACGACCGGCGGCTACTCTGGCACAGCTGGCTGGCCGCTCAGGTGTGCAAGACTTCATGCTGTTGCAGTTGCACAGACACAGGACGGTGGCATGGAACGGTGCATCTATGATGTGACAGTTTATAGTGAGTGACGATGGTGTCAGGCAGGTTCGGCCCTCTGCAGGTCGTTAAGGCCGGCGCAGCATGTGGCAGAGTCTCTGCTGCGATACCAGCACGACCAGCAGCAGGGCGGCAATCGGTCTGGACGAGACCATAGCCCCGAAGGTGAGAAGGCAGCATCTGCACGGATTGCATGCTGCGTGTGCGACTTCTCATGTGCCTGCTGTGGTTGTTGGGCTTGCTGATGCTGCTGCATTTCAACACAACAGATGGACCCGCTCAGCAGCATGCAATAAAAGCACTGGGGAGCAGCAGCAGGGCAGCTCCGAAATCGAGCCAGCCACCCCGAGAGGCGGCCAGGGCGGCCAGGGCAGCCATCCGCGCTGGCAGGCAGCCTGCTACCCACCAGCAGCAAGTTGCTGCAGGGCCCCAGCTTGGGGGCCAGAAGCCTGATGAGTGTGACAACGCCCGCACGGAGAAGTCAGAACCCAGACAGCCGCGGGTCCCCCAGCCAGCCAGCCACGCCACGGCCGCGGCGGCCGTCCACCATGCGGGTTCAGCGGCAGGGCAGCATGCACCAGCGATCTCTGTCGAGCTGCAGGTATCAGCATGCAGGAAGGCCTTCTGAGTTGTCAGTCATGACAGCACAGGCTCAAGCAGGTGGCAACGGCTGGAATGTCACCGCTGCCCATCTGTTCCAGGTGGAAGGCGCCGAGTCGCACACGCAGATGGAGCAGGACTGGTACATGCTGACCGTGGCCGCCGACCTGCTGGCTTTCCCGTATGCATCGCTCTTCTACCAGGTTACTATGCGTAACAATTCCTGCACGCCAGTCTGTGAAAGGGCGCAGAATTAGCAGCGTGTCGTCTGACGCCCTGGGTCATGCGTGACTCTCAGCAGCGTCGCATTTCAAATGACAACGCTTGCGCATGATTGGTTGACAGCAGCAACTGATTTTGACAATTTGTTCCTGTTGCCGATAGGTCGTGCTGTCCAGCGCGAGCACGCTGGCGGATCTGACGCGGAGCAGCGCGTGATCCCGGCGGACTATACTTCACTGCCTCGTCCTGCTGTTCCTGTGCCTGGTCCTGGACCGCGTGTTCTACACCCTGGGCCACCACCGGGCAAGGTGGGCAAGGTGCACCGACCCTGCAGTCATACAGCATGATGCACCATGCAGCTTGCTTCGCCAGAGTGTGCAACCAGCTTTCCTGGTCTGTCCCATCCACTGTATGCTCTGCTGGTGCTATGCTTTGTGGTATGTGCTTTGCTGTGCCGTGTTGTGCTGTACGTCGTGCATTGTGAGGACCTTTCCGTCTGGCATGCTGCAGGCGTTGCTGCTCGCGGGGCAGGCGGCGCTGGTGTACTGGTACTGCCTGAGCCTGTTCTAGAGCCCCCTGGAGATGTCGAGCGCCGCCCGCGGCCACCTGCGCGTCTTTGCCGCCCTCAAGTCTCTCGTGTTTGTGTTTTCGGCGCTGCAGCTGCGATCCGGCTACCCGCCGCCTGCATCCTATCAGTGAGCCGCGGCGGACGCAGCTCACAGCAGTACTGTAGGTCTGTCATCTGCATGCCTGCACGTTCATCTAAGATGTGCTGTCGATGACAACATCTGCCTCAACCCGCAGGGGCG